>JAYESD010000009.1:160065970-161484428 GCA_036927565.1 Tuctoria greenei | reverse complement strand
TGGTTGCGGGGTTGGTTGGCCCCCTGGTAAGATGATGGCCCTCCGCCTTGTCGATCCTGAGGGCAGTCCTTGGCGAAATGTCCCGTACGCCCACACGTGAAACACGTGTATGGGGTTTGGCCAGTACGAATGGGAGGACGGAATCCCGGTGCACGTGGTGTAGGTGGGAGTGCACGTGGGATCATCCCCTGCTGCTGTTGTGGCCGGAATCCACCGTTGTTGAACTGACGACCACGAAACATTGGTGGTCGCGATGGCGGCTGCCACCTCTGGCCAGATGGTGATCGATACACCATACGGTACTTCTGAGGAGTACCACCTCCGCTGCTCTGCGGAGCACCCCTCTTCTTTTTATCGGAGGACAGCTCGCGCGTGGCGTCCTCCTGCATTATGGCAGCATTGACGATGTCGTTGAAGTTGCCGCGGTTGAACAGGACCAGCTTGTCCTTCAACTTGGAGTTCAAACCCTTGTAGAAGCATTCACGCTTCCGATCCTCGGTATTCAATTGGTCCTGAGCGTATTGGGCCAAGTGATTGAATGCTTTGGAGTACTCGTATGCACTCCTTCCTCCCTGTCTTAGCTCCAAGAACTCTTGAAGCTTCCTCCTCATAATTCCGGGAGGAACATGGTAGGCGCGGAACGCCTCCCGGAACTCGGCCCAGCTTATGACATGGCCGGCAGGGCGTGCTGCAAGGTAATTGGCCCACCATGCGCCGGCAGACCCCTAGAGTTGTTGTGCTGCAAACAGCGCTTTTTGTGGTTCAGTTATGTTGAGTAAACTGAACTTCCCTTCAATGGAGCGGAGCCAATTGTCCGCCTCCAAAGGTTCGTCGGCCTCCCTAAAGACCGGTGGATGCATCGATGCGAAATCAGAGTAGGAACTCTGATACTGATGACGCGGTCCATCATCCTGTCGTCCCCCTCGACGGGACGAGTGCTGCACCAACGTCCGCGTAACTCGGTTTGCTCGTCGCGCGAGCCGAGCACTGCAACGAGAACCTCCGCGAGACTCCTGGGGAGTGTGGTTGTAGGTGGTGGAGGTGGTTGCGTCTGAGGCGTATTCTGCCCCGGGGGTGGTGTGTCATCCCCCTGTCCTCCACTAGATCCTCCCACCTCTGAGGCTGCACGAGTACGCACCATACTGCAATACAACGATTAACACGGTAAGTCCCATTGCCTCAAGTTCATCCTCCCTTAGAAATGCGGTAGATAATAATAGACGATGCATAACATTTACATATATTGATAAATCATAAACTTTATACAAAATATATCATCTCATGACCAAGTTTACAGTAGTAAACCCAAAATGATGGACTCCCCTTATGGAAATACATCTCTACCATACTTGGTCTTCCTGACATGTCATACTCATCTAATTATCTAGACATCACTACCATTACTCTTTATATGACACAAACATGGTCACAAAAGAGAAACACTAGCAACCATTTAACTATATGTTGTCCTGTGTTGGCGGAAGTGCTACCACATCTCACTTCAATACGCCCTACTCGACGTATTCAAGTTCCTCTGGGTCTTCTTCTTCCTCTTCATCTTCAGGGCTAGGCACCACTGATACGGGTGCTGGAGTAGAAGTTGATACATCATTCAACATCAACGTCTTCTTGGCAGCCATAGCTTGCCAATCTGCCTGTATCATAAACATCCCCCAGGCCTCATTCTCCTGCTGAGCCTACTCACAGCTGGTCTTCCAGCTCTGAGCCTGCATCCTGGACTTATCCCGGTCCACAGTCACTGCGTTCAACTGAGTGTCCCGATGGTGTCCATAATGTAGGCTTGCCCCTAACTCAGTCTCCATTTCTAGAGCCTCCTGGCGAGACGCGGCTAAATCCCTTACAGCGTCATGCCATTGATTCTCCCTGATATTCAAACGATGGTTGAGAGGAGCTATCATATCCCTAAGTCCGTCATTTGCCCACTCAAAGTGATCTGCTCGAGCCATGGCTTGCTTCAGATTGTCCGTCAATTCTTTTATGCATGACCTTTGATTTCCCTTCTCGCGATGGGATGCGGCTGCATACACCGCTAAAGCAGTCGTGGAAGTTTCGCCACGATTTTCTACCTCCATAAGCAAACGGGTTGCCCAAGCTTCGGAAGCCCTGCCGGTAACTGGAAAGAATTCATATGGAGTACCCACCAGACTATTGCCATGGAGTTTGCAGAATCTCCCTATGGCAACACTTGCGGCGTAGCTCCACGTTTCTTCCAATATTAACCCTTTAATCTTGATGGAGAATGGAGCCCATCCGAGATGCGGTGGACCAGCAGGCACATCAACATAGATGGTGCAACTCCACATACCCCTTTCCTGGAATTTCTTGCCCCAATATTTAGGCCACTTCCGGTAGCCAAATTGGCAAAGCAATTTCACAAACACGTCCGGAAAACCGGCGTGTCCGGTACACGTTGAGAACACCCATCCATTTGGTAACTGAATTCTTGGTGCTGCCATCTGTGGACAAGCATACCAGGATATCAATACACAGTATAAGTATTCAACTTAATCACTGATAATTTTGGATCAAAGAAACTATCCATTATCAAATGATCCAAGAAAGCTGCAAACTGGAAGTGATCACAGTTCTGTTCCAGCCGACCTGTCTGCATTAACCCGTAAGTTTCATACAGAAGAAGTCAGAACTAAAATTTAAGTTGAATACAAAAGTTGTAGTACACTTCAAAACCTTTCCATATTGTACTCATACAGCTACTGTTGAACTAGTATGAACAATCTATACCGGTTTTGAGTTGACTCAAGGGTTCTGGAAATTTTGACAGAACCTCCCCTGTATATGGGCTTATCTCCACATTCTATACAGGTTTATCATGATAAGATATTGAGGTAATGTCAAAATAAACATTGAGTAACATCGTGTTAACAATCCAGAACTAAAGAAGTTCCACCACGAAAACCTTGTTATGTAGGTATTATGCATCAATTCACAATTATGTGCAAACTGTTCCAAGTTCTGGACTGCAGGAACCAAATTTGCGACAAATGGAATTAGGCATAGCTATACCCAGATCCAGGTCAGGGGCGATAAATAAAGTTGATAGATGACTTCCTAAGCTTTCCAGAAATGTATATGTGTAACCATATCACTGTTCTGGATTAGGAGTTATAACTATCCAAACTTAACAGTAAAACTGACTGGTTTGCATCAGCAGTCATGCAGTTCACTGTGCTGACTTCCCAATTTGGTTAAACTCCAATTAAAATCAGGAAAGACTTCCCATAACAAACTCGTAAATCTCCACCTACCCTTCTCAAACATATATCCCAATAAGGCAGTGGACTTTTCTACAGTGAGTTATGGCAAGAATACAGAAACGGGTACAAAGGTGGGTTCATATGGAGTAATTACAGTAAACCCCAGTTTTCAACAGATTAACAAGCTTTTCTGTCTTTATGGTCAACAGGAAAGTTGGAGAGGTCTTCACGAGCTTTCCATCTATGTAGGATACTCTTATGTTATCTAATTGCTAACCAAGATTACAACCTGGCGAAGTTGAACCACTTCAACCAGAAAGCAAGAATCTTGGTTCTATCTACCTTACCAAGTTGGAGTTTCTTTTTTATGAGCCCGAAATTACCAGCATCTGATAGTCGGACTTTCTCAAAACACAATGCAACCATTCTGTCGGTGGGGAGGGTCTAGTATCATGTTTGATACTGACGGTACTACGTGCCTCACGAAAAGAAATTCTTTCCGGTACATCCGGTTACGTCTATAGGTGGTTCCTATATCGTTCTCTCGCAAACAATTTCTACACGGTCCTCTACCGAAATTAGTGTCCCTGTAGAAAGCAAACAATCCCCTGGCACGGGCACGCCGTACGGCGGCAGGGAAACAGAACAGGTAACCACAATATACAATTATATTTGAAAGTAAAAGCATACGACTCTGGAGTGAGTCGCCCTCGAGCGAGGTCATGCCTCGAGGTACATGGCTGTAAATACGTCTGTACAGCAAAGACTCCCGTACGATCCGGCTTATACACGCTCGGGCATACGTGTTCGCATGTTCTCATAGATATGAGAACACACTATCGGGTTACATACCACCCGACGGGGTTTTCCTCTAACTTTGTGTCACGCTGGGGTACCGCGTGTCATATGTTCTCAGAAACATGGAAAGTTCCAAAGACTCATATTGACTTTCTGTGCCAAGCCACGGAAATTTCACATACAACCTCTCGTATGCTGAGCTTACCGAGATTGATCCGCTCTCGGTGGCGTACCTTACCTCTTACCTGATGTCAGAGCGTCGTTACAGAATATAATAACACATAGTTAGTTTACCACCTTTATAACTTATACTAGTAATACTCCTTATAAAGGCATATAACTAATTCCTCACTCAAGTTCCTAATTTTTGAAAATATGTTCTTTTCAGGTACACTGTTCCCAATGATGCTCTGATACCATGTCTGTGAGGACCGGAATCCACACATCCGAGGATCTCATTGGGTGGTGTCGTGCGATGCGACACCCAACAGTATACAAGAATAGAACCAGAATAAAGTACAAGACCAAGTCTTTTATTTAATACACAGCGGAAGTTTTTACAATACTATAGGAAAAAGAAATATATATATATCATAGCTACGCTCTCGGCACTAGCTATGCAAAAGCAAAGTTATCCATGCCTGGGATACTTTGCACTAGCAACACGCAAACTATGGCGGCGTGCAGGGTTCCCACTCGGCTGTACACCCTGGAGGGGGTGTTGCCTCATCGTCAAACCCACCCTCAACAGAGTAACCTGCAAAAACTCGTTAACTGCAAACGTGAGCATAAGGCTCAGCAAGACTAACCCGTCTCACTAGACATATGCAAGGTGGATGCTAAACATAGGTAAGTTGAAGCATAAATGTCTCGCCTACAAGTTGATCCTTATAATCAAGTTTTAAGTAGCAAATGACATTTCCCAAGCATGGCACATCATAGGCTTCACAATCAAACAAGAAACGCTTTACCAATGATATGACATGCTCGAGACACATAATGCTATTACAGCTAAAGTATGGGGAAATTGAAAATCTTTAGTTATACTATCTCTAAACCAAACAAGGTTGCAAAGTAATTATAATTCAATACCACTGACTTCTTTAGTATTTACTACGTCACCGCTCAGTGAACAAGTGGTACTCTATTACTGCGAGGGACAGTGATTGCAATCAAGACACACCCGGACAACACGACACATACGTCGTTCGGAAATGTCAGCGAGCACACCTGTACCTACATAACACTTCAGTACTAGGCGTATATGGCCACCTTTCACAAGAAACTCGAATGCTGAGCCCGTCTCACCTCCGCAAACAGAAAGTCTCCGCACGGAACACCTCATGTGTCCGCCGACCGATTTACACCTTACTGTCCTCAACCCACCCCTATCGATGGTGAGTTAATGGGTCTCGACATCCCAGTTATCAAGTTACATCAGTTTATTGGATTCCATATGTCCATTATATTGCCGGTACAATTCAAGCTTGTCCGAAGGGGCTGCATACGGACGGGCCTTAATCGACACAGGCAGGGCTATGCGACCGAGACTCAATTCTTGCCGCTTCCTATCCATTCCCTGGCCGGTCTCAATTTCATTATATTAAGCCATTTTCTATTCAACCAATCCTGTGAGGTACATCTCTCGCGAGTAGATTCCAACTACTCGACTTCTACCGTATCTCCTATGCATTTGCGAAGCAGTTACTACAGGTCAACTGTAACTCGTGCCAAATAAACCCTGGGATTTTTGGGCATGCATGTGGAGTATCATTCACCCTAAACGTAATGCACAATTCATATACTACTCATCATAGTGATAAAGCAAAAGTTTATAAACGACTTAAATGCAAACCGGGGCTTGCCTTGTTGCAGGTCAGGTTCTGAGTTAGAATTTGGAAGATGCTCTTCCAAGGCCTCTGACTCCTCCTCGACTTCGGTTACTATACGATATGCATAAAATACGGTATGAATGACTTTGAAAATATTTAATATCAAGACCAGGATTTTAATTTATGGTGACCATTATAGGATAATTAGTTATTTGGCTTGGGAACGTTGAATTAGGTATTTAGGGAATACTATAGAAGTTCTTGCAAAGAACAGGAGATGATCAAAGTAGAGCGTGGTCTCTAAGATTATGGCAAGCAAATAACTTCCACAATTTTTAGAGATGAAACTGTAGCTTGAATATAGCCATCAGTTGATAATCAAGATAGAGAAAATTGTCCTGGTCCTAGCAAAAGTGGTTTCATAAATTTCTAAGCCTTGGTGAAGAATTTATTGAGTTTCTAAGTTGACAAGAATTTCTGGAATTGTCTTGTAATTGAACTTTTAAGCATTTAGTCAATATTCAGTGTGAAATTGAATTAAGACTAGAATATGAGGTCCATTAAATCCAAGATTTTTACAGGAGCTAAGGTATGACTAAAGGAAGATTCAGTCCAAATTTGGGGCATAATAAAGCATCTGCATATCTGTGAAAATTCAATAACTGAAAAAGGTAATTGAACTATACAGAGGTTAAAACAGGTGCAATGGCTCCCAAATTTTTGCTGGTAGTCAAGAAGAGGACAATAACTTTTATGTGAACTTTGGGGATTTTTCCAGGGAATACTTCATCTGGAAAAATTGCATTTTACTTGGGAAAGATTAATTTCTACAGAATTAAATATTGATTTTCACAGAGCCTAATTGGTACTGAGCGAAACTAGAGCTCAAGGGCTTTCAAAAAAAATTTGTTTGAATGAATTTGGAGTATTCTACAGAAAGATATTCAATTTAGAAGTTTGGACAAATTTCTAGAATTAAATACATCCCAAAGACCACGTGGCGCATTCTGGTTGAGGCAGCACCGGGGTCCACCAAATTAAAGCGCGCAGCCACACTAGATCTCAGCTGCACCATGATCCCGCAGTGAATTGCAGGTGGGACCCGATGGGGTCATCGTCTACCTCGGGCCGGTGCTCGCGCGGAGCAGCACCCGCGGCGGTGGCTCGCCGGCGAGCTCGCCGTCGGCTAAACCAACGGACCAGACTCGCGGAAACTTGCCGCCTGGGGGTTTTTGAGGTCGCTGAGCATGATGGTGAGGTTAGTGGGTCCTGAAGCTCGCCGGAAAAGGTCGTGCGACGGCGGCGGCGGCGATGAGCGCGCGGGCAACATAGAACTCGCTCCAGAGTAGCTCAAATCACTTGGGAATTTCTCCAAAACCTTTCTGGGATGATGGAGTTCAAGGATCTGGGCGTAGAAGGGGAGTGAGTTGCCGGGAATCACGAGTTCGACGGTGAACCGAGGTTTTCTCACCGGCGGCGAGCAAAACTCGAAATTCAGAGCCGTTGCTCGATGATTCTTAATGGTTCTTGCTCAGACAGGAGCGCTAGGGCCTATAGAAACTATCTCTAAGCAATTGCAAAGGATGATTACTTGCAGAAAAGGAATCGACATGAAAACTTAGCTAGTTATCTACTTTCGGCCATAGGGGAAACGAACAATAACTCGCTCAAGCTTCAACGATAAGGGAAATGGTTTGTACCATGAGCTAGAGTTTGATCAGGCGCACCTTTTTGCTCTTTGGAGCTTGGCTTGAAACAGCGTGGAACGGCGGCACACCGCGGAGCAGTGGCGAGCGGCGGCGATGGCGCGCGGCGGAAGAAAAGTCGCGAGGCAGTAGAGCTGCGATCGGGGATGAGGAGTGAAGGGAGCTTCGGCCGGCCTTTTATAGGGCCGCGGCGAGCAGGCAGGCAGCTCGCTGGAGCTGCATGCGCGCGCGCGGTGTCGAGCGGAGGTGCGTCGGTACAGAGATGGCGGGGTCGAGCTGATCCGTTCAAAGAGGAGCTGACATGTGGGGCCCACTGTCCAGTGATACTCCCCACAGTTCAGTTACTAATTCATTTAAAAATAGAAGATCAACTCCAAAAATCATGAAATTTTGTGGAGATGGCAAATGAATTATTCTGAACACAATGGTGAACTCAAATCTTATGTTTAAAGAAGTTGGAGAAGAATTAAAAATTCAGATTTGAATTTGATTCAAATTTGCCAAGCACCTCAATTAAAATAGTAGATGAGTTTCTAAAATCTTGAAACTTTGTAAGCATGCTATTGAGGAATTTAGGAGCTCATGGAAAAATTTAGAGCCCTTAATTTGAATATTTGGGTTAGAGCTTATTAGGGCTTCATTTTGCATTGCTTACTAAATCTTATCCAAAAATTCTTACTCTTAAAAAGGGTGAATAGAATATAATTTGGATTCATGGTGAAGTCCAATACCCATGTTAAAAGAATTTAACAATGAGTGCAAGAAAAGTTTTGGATGGCATAGTTCATGTGCACCATTATATTGGATATCTAAAATAGTTGATCACAAAACCCATATGAACTTAAGTGGGGTTTTACACCGCCGAGGTTCATCACGTTTAAGGTATTTGCGTCCAAGTGCAATAACTATAAAGGAACAAGTTCAGCAGTTGAAATTTGGATCTGACTGCATTCTTTTATTTCATACAAGATTTGTGCAAGGTAAAAGCCTTAAAACCATTCTGATGTTCTACTAGCTGCTCTTAGGAACATAAGAGTTTTAACTGAATAACATGTTTTTAAAATGGAAATTTCAAACACTAAACTAGCCCATAATTCTCATAAGACCCGGATGGCCATAGTGAAGAAAAATGATTTTACGACTCATTTTCACAGAAAACTGGTTCTCGATAAAATCAAAGTCTAACTCATTTGGATTTCCAGCAAAAATTTGATACCGTCGATACTTCTCCAAAAATTAAGTATGACTACGTAACGCATATCCGACATTTAATACAAGTTCGATCTTGAAAAAAATGAATTTATGACCCACTTTTCACAGAAAACACGGTTCTCGATAAAAACAATGGCTAACCACTTTGGATTTCTCGCGAAAATTTGATGACATCGGAACTAATTAAAAATTAAGTATGACTACGTAATGCATATCTACATATAATACAAGCTCGATCTCGAAGAAAAATAAATTTACGACCATTTTGCACGGAAAACCGATTCTCAATAAAATCGAAGGCTAACCCCTTTAGATTTCTCGCGAAAATTTGATATCTTCGAAACTTCTCCAAAACTTAAGTATGACTACATAACGCATATCCGACAAGTAATACAAACTCGATGTCAAAAAAATAAAATAAAACTACGACCTACTTTTCGCGGAAAACTCGATTCTCAATAAAATCGAAGGCTACCCCTTTGGATTTCATCCCTAAAATTCTTACTATCGAAAGTACTCTAAAACTTAATTATGACTATGTAACGCATATATGACATATAATACAAGCTCGATCTCGAAGAAAAATGAATTTACGACACAATTTTTGCAGAAAACTCGGTTCTCTATAAAATCAAAGGCTAATCCCTTTATATTTCTCGCGACAATTTGATACCATTGAAACTCCTCCAAAAATTAATTATGACTAGGTTAAGCATATCCGACATGTAATACAAGCTCGATCTCGGAGAAACATGTATTTACGACCCATTTTTGCAAAAAACTCGATTTTGGATAAAATCGAAGGCTAATTCCTTCGGATTTCTAGCGAAAATTTGATACCATCGAAACTTCTCCAAAAATTAAGTATGACGACATAACGCATATCCGACATGTAATACAAGCTCGATATCAAAGAAAAATAAATCTATGACCCATTTTTTGCAGAAAACTCAATTCTCAAAAAATCGAAGGCTAACCCCTTTAGATTTCTCTCGAACGTTTCATACCGTTGAAACTGCTCTAAAACTTAAGTATGACTACATAACGCACATCCAACATGTAATACAAGCTCGATCTCAAAGAAAAATGAATTCATGGCCCATTTTTCACAGAAAACACGATTTTCGATAAAATCGAAGGTTAACTCCTTTGGATTTCTCGCGAGGATTTGATATCGTTAAAACTTCTCCAAAAATTAAGTACAACTATGTAACACATATTTTACATGTAATACAAGCTCGAACTCAAAGAAAAATGAATTTATGAACCATTTTTTGCAGAAACTCGGTTCTCAATAAAATCGAAGGCTAACCCTTCTTGATTTATTGCAAAACTTTGATACCGTCGAAACTTCTCCAAAAATTAAGTATGACTATGTAACAAATATTAGACACGTAATACAAGCTTGATTTCAAAGAAAAATGAATTTAAGACTCATTTTTCGCAGAAAACTCGGTTCTCGATAAAATCGAAGGCTAACCCCTTTGGATTTCTCACGAAAATTTGATACCGTCAAAACTTCTCCAAAAGTTAAGTATGACTAAGTAACGGATATCCGACATATAATACAAGGTCGATATCAAAGAAAAATGAATTTACAGTCCATTTTTTTGCAGAAAACTCGATTCTTGATAAAATCGAAGGCTAACTCCTTTAGATTTCTCGTGAAAATTTTGTATCGCCGAAACTACTCCAAAACATAAGTATGACTACGATACACACATCCAACATGTAATACAAGCTTTATCTAGAAGAAAAATGAATTTACGACCTATTTTTCGTAGAAAACTCGATTCTTGATAAAAGAGGGCTAACCCCTTTTGATTTCTTGCGAAAATTTGATACCGTCGAAACTACTCCAAAAATTAATTATAACTATGTATTGCATATCCGACGCGTAATACAATCTCGATCTCAAAGAAAAATGAATTTATGACCCATGTTTCATGGAAACTCGCTTCTCAATACAATCGAAGGCTAAACCCTTTGGATTTCTCGCGAAAATGTGATACTGCCGACACTTCTCAGAAAATTAAGTATGACTACGTAACACATATTTGACAAGTAATAAAAGCTCGATCTCGAATAAAAATGAATCTACGACCCACTTTTCGCAGAAAACACGACCCTCGATAAAATCGAAGGCTAAACTATTTGGATTTGTAGCAAAAATTTGATATCGTACAAAATTATCCAAAAATTAAGTATGACTATGTAACGCATATCCAACATTTTATACAAGCTCGATCATGAACAAAAATGAATTTACGTCGCACTTTTTGCAGCAAACTCGATTCTCGATAAAATCGAAGGCTAACCCATTTAGATTTCTCACAAAAATTTGATATTGTTAAAACTTTTCTAAAAATTAAGTATGACTATGTAACGCATATCTAACTTGTAAAGAAGCTCGATCTCAAAGAAAACAACTCATTTTTCACAGAAGACTCGGTTTTCGATAAAAACGAAAGCTAAAACTATTCCAAAAATTAAGTATGACTACTGATGCATATCCGACATGTAATACAAGCTCGATCTTGAAGAAAAATGAATTTATGGCCCATTTTGCGCGAAAAACTCGATTCTCAATAAAATCGAAGGCTAACCTTTTTGTATTTATCGTGAAATATTAATACCATCAAAACTTCTCCAAAAATAAAGTACGACTATGTAACGTATAACCGGCATGTAATACAATCTCGATCTCGAAAAAAATTAATTTACAACTCATTTTTCGCAGAAAATTTGCTTGTAGATAAAATCGAAGACGTTGGATTTCTAGCGAAAATATGATACAGTCGAAACTACTCCAAAATTAGGTATGACTATGTAACGCATATCCTACATGTAATACAAGCTCGATCTCGAAGAAAAATGAATTTATGACATATTTTGCGTGGAAAACTCGGTCCTCAATAAATCGAAGGCTAACCCATTTGGATTTCTCACAAAATTTGATAACGTAGAAACTTCTCCAAAAATTAAGTATGACTATGTAACGCATATCCGACATGTAATACAAGCTCGATCGCAAAAAATGAATTTACGAACCACTTTTCGCAGAAAACTCAATTCTCGATAAAATCAAAGGCTAACCCCTTTGAATTTCTCGCGAAAATTTGATACTGTCGAAAATTCTCTAAAATTAAGTATGACTATGTAACGCATATTCGATATGTAATACAAGCTCGATCTCAAAGAAAAATGAATTTACAACCTAATTTTTGCAGAAAACTCAATTCCCCATGAAATCGAAGACTAACCCCTTTAAATTTCTCACGAAAATTTGATACCCTCGAAGCTTATCCAAAAATTAAGTATGAATAATAATGCACATCTGACATATAATACAAGCTCAATATTGAAGAAAAATGAATTTACGACACATTTTTTGCAGAAAACTCGGTTCTAGATGAAATCGAGGGTAACTCCTTTAAATTTCTAGCGAAAATTTGATACCGTCGAAACTACACCAAAAATTAAGAGTCATAATGCATATCCGACATGTAATACAAGCTAGATCTCGAAGAAAAATGAATTTACGACCTATTTTGCGCGGAAAACTCGGTTATCAATAAAATCGAAGGCTAACCCCTTTGGATTTCTCGCGAAAATTTGATACTATCGAAACTTCTCCAGAAATTAAGTATGACTATGTAACGCATATCGAACAAGTAATATAAGCTCGATGTCGAAGAAAAATGAATCTACGACCCACTTTTTGTGGAAAACACGATTCTCGATAAAATCGAAGGCTAACCCCTTTGGATTTCTCGTGATAGTTTGATACCGTCGAAACTTCTTTAAAAATGAAGTATGATTACATAACGTATATCCAACATGTAATATAAGATCGATCTTGAAAGAAATGAATTTACGACCCATTTTTCGTAAAAAACTCGGTTGTAGATAAAATCAAAGGCTAACCCTTTTGGATTTCTCGCGAAAATTTGATACCGTCGAAATTTCTACAAAAATTGTAAACGTGAAAATCGTTGCTTTTTTGCTACTTCTGCTCTGATTTTAGGAAACGCGAGCTTAAAGTTCTGTAAGCGTGATCTCCTCGTTTGGAGATCTACTGCGGTTTGGTTAGTGTATAAGTTCCCCAGCCTCCCGACTCCTCCCCTGCTTCCTCTGTTTCGTGACCAGCATATAAGTGCCCTAGCTCTTTCACCCCTGCCCTCTGCTCCACTTTCAACCCAGCTTGCCATCCTCACCAATCCTCGTCTCAGTTTCTTCCTCTGCAGTCCTGCCCTCACTCAGCCCCTCATGGCGCCCATGATATGTTTATGGTATTGCCTTGGCACCCGCCATAAACACATAGGCGCTGTGAGGGGGGTAGAACACCACAGGATACCACAACACCACAAAAACATCGGAGCGTTGTAGTAGCAAAGAATCATGTGAAGCGAGGAATAGTTATACATGTTGTTTGCAATGTATGTGAAGGCCTTAATGCAGTAGCTTATTACCTTTATTGTTTTTTTAAAGAACATTATTTGTCGAATACGTCATATTGAGTGGACTTGGTACTTTCTTTTATCGCTCTTGGATGGCATGAATTATGCAAGTATGCAACTACCACTAGGAAGTTGTTTCGCTATCGCGGTGGAGCTGTGGTCAATTCAGTTCCGCATTGTTGTCTTGATATGGTTCACCTTGCTATATTCTCATTTATAATTTACATGCTGTGAAGGTATGGAATTTGAAATTGATACCCTTTATTGCCTTATGAATCTGTGTGTTGTAAATGGTTAAAAGGTCAAACTTGACTGCATATTTATTTGCATGGTTGATAAGCAAATTCATTTGGTCGTTTTAACTGCAACTTCTCAATCATCACTGATGAACAACATTAGCAGTAAAATTATTCTGCTTTGTGTAAAGACCTACTTGTGGCAAGTGAATTCGTACTTGTAACATGGAATAGCGCAGATGGCTGAAAATTTAACTGATGCATACTGCCTTTAAATTAGCCTCTGTGTGTGAATTTGGATGCTCTTTCTTCAATTTAGTTGTTGACTGATTAGGCTGTAACTTTATGTTTTCCTTATCAGGGTAATGCTCTGGCTGCAGCTGGTGGTGGCAGTGGGTCAGTGAAGCTCTGGGACAAGGAGAAGTGGCAACCAATTACCAGCCTTGCCGTCCCACGTCCGGAGGGAGCTCGCCCTGATAAGACAGGCAGTGGCAAGTTTGTCCTTTCAGTTGCCTGGTGTAACACCCAGATTTTATGTATAAAAATTTGATCAAAATATGCTACATTCTAAGATGCATTTTTGTGTGAATTTTGAAGTTTAAACGAGTAGTAAATGTTTAAGTTTGAATTGAATTCAAATCAAAAGAAGAGAAAATGAAAAAGAAAAAGAAAAAGAAATAAAACCCCACCCCGGGCCGATTTCTCCCCAAGGCCCATTTCCCTCCAGCCCAGCCGAACCCACTCCCCTCTTCCACCTCGCTGCCACCCCGGGCCCGCCTGTCGGCGCCTACCCCCTCCCCTCTCTTCTTCCCCGTGCAACCGTCGCCCTCTCTCTCTTTTTCCCGCGCCCACTCCGCGCCCCCCCTCCAACTGCCTCGCCCACGACGGAATTAACCCGGGGAACCCCCTCATCGCACGCGCCGACAACCACCGCACGCACTTCCCCTATAAAATTTCCCCCTCCCCCTCTGTTTCTTCCTCCCCGCGCGCAACCCTAGCCATTGCCGTTGCCGAGGTTAGTCGCCCGTGTTCTCGATCATCCGGCAGTTGTCTCCCTTCCCTCTCCCTCCTAAACTCCTTACCCTGTCGCCAGGAGCACGCCAGGCAAGTCTTCGTGGAGAGATCACCGGGGAATCGCCAAGCCCGACAAGGTCCGACGCCAAACGCCGCCCCCTCTCGACGCCGACCATCTTCCTCCCGATTTTGCACCCCGAAAACCCCCGAGGTATACTCCCCTTCTTTCCCTCTTTAATTTGGTATAGTTTGCGCTAAGGATCGGCAAGAGTTTGGCCGAATTGGCCAAACGCCGGCGAGGTAGCCGTCGTGCGCCGCTGCGCAGCGCGCTGGCAACGGCCTAGGGGCGACGTGGCCCCATCTGGACCATCGGTTGGACGCCTACGGCTGCGATTAGATCGCAGCGTACCCCTTCGCGTAATAAAATCCGAGCCCTCCACTTCAGATCCAACGGCCCACATTTAAATACCAATTCTCGCCTCTGGTTTTACACCCAGACCCCTGGAATCTTGCTTGCTACTCCCTGGACTTCACAGAAATGCTTATCTAGCCCTTGGAATTTGCAGACTAGCCCCTGGACTCCCTGAAATTGGATTTAATCATTTAAATAAGCAATCTAGCCCCTGCAAATTTGCAGAATCATGGATTTAGCCCCTGAACAGTATAGGAAAATATTTATTTAGTCCCTGGACTTTTATTTATTTGCTGAATATAGTTTTTAGGTGTATTTGAGGTGTAGAAAATAGATAAAAATGGTAATTAAGTGTAGAAATAGTAGGGAAAATTAGTATAAACTACTTTATGCTATGATTAAATTGTAGATTTCATATAAAATATTTTTTTTCCATGTAATATTTATTATAAGTGTTTAAAAATACATTTTGGCCATAGAAAATTCAATAAAAATGGTTTTAGGCTATAATTAAATCCCAAAAATGTAGGATAAATCTAAAATGCATACTTTGGCCATGTTAAGTAATAAATACTTTGTAGGGACGCATTAGTATAGGGTTTTATGCCTATGTGTATGTTGTGATGTATTGTTTTGCGTGCTCTTTACTTATTTAGCTTTATTCTATTCTTGCCATGCTTGGGCAATATATTTAGAGTCGTTCTACGACCTCAATCTTAACCTCCAAGACCAAGACTTCACCAACACTCAAGTCTTCAATGAAGGCAAGTGCCCTTGACCATCTTGTACCAATTCTAGGAATTTAGATAGATGCATGCTAATTAAATTGATGTCCTATTTCATGTTTACACGCTCTGTTCCATATAATTCCTTGTTACCTGAAATGGGTTGGGAAGTAGATAGGTCTTATTTATGCTTAGCCATGCTTAGACATTTGGGAATGGGTCTTCATACAATTGTGACATGTTAAACTTTATGATTACTTTAATTGTGGTGGATACACAATAGTAGTGGATAGGAATCTGGTGGTTGGATAGATTTGGTATGGTGCAGTTTGCACGAGACCCGGGATTGGGTTTGGTACCATCGGATTCTAAGGACCCGTTTATGGAGGAAGCCACTAAGCTTTATAGTACCACCACGAGACTGAGATGGGGTAGCTTGGTCAATTAATTAGGTTTCTCCCGATGAAATGCTAGTAGTTGGATGGTGCGGGGAATGATGCAGGGGAACTGCTCTGGGATCCGCAAGGCTCAAGAGGGGGCTCTGAGGCGGAGGGTTACTCCGAGAATCCTCAGTGGTGGAAACCTTAAAGGGCTAGCACTAGTCGGGAGCACCTTTGTAAAGACCATGTAGTGATCTCCTGGCCTCACACCAAAGGAAGTGTGAAATGTGGTTAGCTACCACAGGCATTCGGGGAGGTTCGCTAGTCCACTTGGCAACAGGGGATGAAATCACTGCTTGTGGGTAAAGGGTACACTCTCTGCAGAGATTTGGTAAACTGTCATGACAGCTGTGCTCACGGACAAGAGCGGCTTGGGGCCAATTCATAATTAGTCTATGGTTGGGAAATGGTGGTTAATTATGATTCAAGTTACATTCATTATCATTACTCATGTGTTGATTACTTCTTGAATTATGATATTGATAATTGAAAGCTAAGGTTAGGTTTTAAGCATAGTGCTAAGCCATAATTGGCCTCCCCTTGCCTTAGCCAATCATGTCATCTTTTCCCGCACTTGCTGAGTACTCTATGTACTCAAGCGTTTACTTTTCCATTAGAATATGAAGAAGAAGAAGCGGCACCGGAGGACTTCTTCGACAATCCGGAGGACTTGGCCTAGGCTGGCGACTGTACGCGCAACTGCTGCCTGTGAAGATGGAGCCTTGCTTACCTATTTCCCCTTCCGCTGTAGTTTGGAGTATATGAACTGTTTAAGTGTTGTAAATAGCTATGGTGTGTATTTGTAGACTTTTGGGTCATATTGTAAGACTATTTATGTACTCGAACATGGCTATGTAATGATATTTCGCTTTCGTCGATGCATGTACGATTCAACTGATCCTGGCGTACATGTGATAAGCGTCTGTTCATCTTTACGATGACCGGGCGTGACAAAGTGGTATCAGAGCCGTGTTGCCCGTAGGACGCAAGCCTAATTAGAAATAGCCAAAAATTAAGGACTATACTATTTTCTTATAAAATAGTATTTCCAAAAAACTTTGTGCTCTCCATCTCAACCCTTGTGCTTCTTATCTTGCTATACTTATTGCTTTATTCTAACTTAATTTATTGATTATTGTTCTCACTCTCTTCTTTTCAAATGTTTGTAGATGGCGCGCACCAAGCAGACGGCTCGTAAGTCGACTGGGGTTCGTGTTCCTCACCACGCCCTAGCCAGTCGCTCGGCACCTCACAACCCCAGGAGGGAGACGACGCTGTTCTCCAATGGGAGTGCTGCATCGAGGATGCGTGTCCGTCTTCGCTCTCTTCTTCGTGCTGCGGGGTACCGTGAGTACCGTGTTCGCTTCGTCTACCACACCACTAGGGTCTTTGCACCCTATACTGGTGGACTGGAGTGGACTTCCCAGCTGGTCGTCTACTACGACTCGGAGCTGCTGCACTCACACTTCTCTCCGGCTTGGAGGAGCTCCCAGCGTGCGGCTGAGGAGGACGCCACGTGGGAGGTGACTACCTACTGGAGTCACGCCCACAGGTTCTGCCTTGGGTGCACGGAGCACGCGTACACCCCTCAGCGCCCTAGTGGCACGGCCGACTTTACTGGACGTGACGTCGAGGGGCCTTTGTCCCACGCCCAGTGCGAGAGGATTGTGGACGACGTTGTGGAGTTGTCTTCGCGACTCCAGCGTTGTCAGCAGGAGCTTCAGGACAGCAGGGACCTGGTTGACCGCTACGAGCGACTTCGCCGACGCTACGCGAGGATCACTGCAGCTGATCCGAACTCTCCTCAGTACGCTGCGAACGTTGATCCTTGGGACCCGAACTCTCCCGATCGTCGTATGAACTCCCCCCAAGAATCAAGAGAGGACTCGGAAGAAGAACCGGAGATGGAGGTTGAGGAGGACTCCGATGAGTAGGAGTGGACTTATTTCCCCGCAAGACGACTCAGGACATTTATCCTTAGTATGTAGGGGCGTGTAGCTACGCCCTCTTTAGTCTTGAGTTGTGTTATTTATGATGTTATGCTAGTAGTTTGCTTTATGTTGTGTGTGTGTATTTGTGTGCGACATGAGTTGTGGAATGCTTCGGCATCCTGTCCACATCCATGTCATTTGTATATAGGCTTGTTAGTGTGCCGTGCGAGTTGTGGAATGCATTAGCATCTTGTCCACATCGCACTAGTTGGTTAATGAATTTGCTTGCTTTATATATATGTTTCCCTTGATGCATGTAGTTGGGACCGTTTGCCATAGCGTACCCTTCTATATCTTATCTACTGTCCTAAAGTTACAATTATTCCCTATACAGATGTCTGGAAGAGGTAGAGGTAGAGGTCGTGGAAGGGGTGCTGTGCCCCAAGATGAAGGACTTGGAGGTGTGCCAGGATGGAATGGTAGGGGTGCTCGAGAATCCCCAGCCGCGCAGCAGATGCCGCAGATGATGGCCATCCAAACCCAACCGCTCAACAACCTCACCCAGATTGTCACCAACCTGCAGCAAGCCCCACCCCCACCACCACCAAACTACAACCTTCCGCCACCACCACCTTTTCCACCCAGGTCCTTTCTAAGGGACTTCCTAAACACTCATCCACCCACTTTTGCCACAGTCACTGAACCCATGGATGCCGATGATTGGCTCCGGACAGTTGAAAGCAAGTTGAGGCTCATACACTGTGAAGGAAGAGAGAAGGTATTATTAGCCTCCCATCAACTTCAAGGACCGGCAGCTGACTGGTGGACTGCCTTCACTGAAGCCCACCAGGATCCGGACAACATTACTTGGGAAGAATTCAGGACCAACTTCCGCAATCACTTTGTGCCTGAGGGAGAAATACAAGCAAGACGTGAAGAGTTCCTTACGTTGAAGCAGGGCCGTATGACTGTGAGGGCCTACTTGAATGCATTCACCCAGTTGTCCTGCTACGCTCCAACCGATGTGGATACTGACTCCAAGAAACAGTTCCATTTCAAGAATGGATTGGACAAGGAGTTAAAGTTCGCCATGTCTTCCTGTGATTACAGCGACTTCCAGAAGTTAGTTGATAAAGCTTTTGAAGTAGAGAGGACTAAAAAGGAACTGGATGATGATGAAAGAAAAAGGAAGTTGACTATGGCACATGCCTCTAGTAGCAATGTACGCCCCCGCCTCAACCCTCAGCCTGCAAACCAAATGACTCGTCCTATGAACTACTCGGGACAGAGATTTCCAAACTCCAATTACAGGCCACCCACTCCCTACAATCAGCAAATGCGCCAGCAGCAGCAGCCACCACGCCAGCCAATGCAACCCCCACGTCAGCAGATGCAGCCACCCCGCCCTTCAGCTCCAACTAATCGTCCGAATGGCCAACCCCCAAGAAACCAATCAGGAGACAACAAGGGCCAGAGTAATGCTGCGGGAGTTCAATGTTACAAGTGCGGAGAATGGGGACACTACGCTAGCAGTTGTCCAAAGAAGCAACAAAAGCCACCTGGCCGTGTCAACCATGTGACACTAGAGCAAGCACAGGAAGCGCCTGATGTGGTGATCGGTATGTTTTCTGTTAACTCCCACCCCGCCAGCATATTGTTTGATTCGGGTGCTACACATTCATTCATATCCAAGGATTTCATAAAGAAGCATGACATGGTAGTTACATTCTTGAATCAGCCATTATTGATAAACTCTCCTGGACGAGAGATGGTGGCCAGGCATCTATGCCGTAAAGTGAGTATAAACATAGGGGGGTAGTCTTTTGGGCCAACCTAATAGTGTTGGACTCACAAGGATTAGATATCATTCTGGGAATGGACTGGTTGACGAAGAATCAAGGAGTAATTCATTGTGCAACTAGAACAGTTTGCTTAACACAACCGGATGGCACTACAGTGGAGTTCAAGCCAGATCATACACAAGAGACAGTAGTACAACTCAACCATCTTGAGAGTACCGAAGACATCATGGTTATGAAGGAATTTCCGGATGTATTCCCAGATGACTTACCAGGTATGCCCCCTGATCGAGAGATTGAATTTGTCATTGAGTTAGTACCTGGAATGGCCCCAATATATAAGAGGCCGTATAGAATGGATGCTAAACAATTAGCTGAACTAAAGGATCATATTGAGGAGTTATTGGGAAAAGGATATATTCGTCCTAGCTCATCACCTTGGGGAGCACCACTCATATTTGTACCTAAGAAGGATGGAACTCAAAGGTTGTGTGTTGATTACCGTGCCTGAAATGCGGTAACAATCAAGAATAAGTACCCACTGCCAAGAATTGAAGATTTGTTTGATCAGTTGAGAGGAGCATGTGTGTTCTCCAAGATTGATCTTCGCTCGGGTTATCACCAACTGAAGATTAGACCCTCAGATATTCCCAAGACTGCATTTGTCTCTCGATATGGACTATATGAGTATACGGTTATGTCGTTTGGACTGACCAATGCTCCAACATATTTTATGTATCTAATGAACAAGGTATTCATGGAGTACTTGGACAAGTTTGTAGTGGTGTTCATCGATGACATACTTATCTACTCCAAGACTGAAGAAGAGCATGAGGAGCACATCAGGATGGCTCTACAGAAGCTTCGCCAACACCAGTTATATGCCAAACTTAGTAAGTGTGAGTTTTGGCTAAAGGAAGTATCATTTTTGGGTCATGTCATATCTGAAGGAGGTATAGCAGTGGATCCAGGCAAAGTGGCCGATGTCCTTAAGTGGGAAACACCTGAGAGTGTACATGATATACGGAGATTCTTAGGCATGGCTGGTTATTACCGTCGGTTCATTGAGGGATTTTCGAAGATCTCTCGACCACTAACCAAGTTGCTTGAGAAAGGAGTTGCTTTCAAGTGGACCCCCGAATGTGAAGTGAGCTTTGCCGAATTGAAGAAGAGGTTAACTAGTGCACCGGTATTAGTGATGCCTGATATGCAGAAGGAGTTTGTGTTTTATTGTGATGCATCTGGTCATGGTTTAGGATGTGTCTTAATGCAAGGAGGACATGTTGTAGCCTATGCTTCAAGATAGCTTCGGAAACATGAGAGGAATTATCCAACACATGATTTAGAATTAGCAGCTGTTGTTCATGCATTGAAGATATGGAGACACTACTTGATGGGAAAAAGAACCGGGATATACACGGATCACAAGAGCTTGAAGTACATATTCACACAGCCAGATCTTAATCTTAGACAACGTCGTTGGTTGGAGTTAATAAATGACTTCGACGTGGGAATCAACTACCATCCAGGAAAGGCTAATGTGGTCGCTGATGCTCTCAGTAGGAAAGGACAATGTAATAAATTGCCAGTACAAGCTCTTCAACCCCAGCTATGTGAAGAATTTGCAAGGTTAAACTTATGCCTAGTATCTAGTGCCGAAGCAGTTGCTATGGAAGTGGACTCAACCCTTGAACGTGATATACGAGAAGGACAAAAGAATGATGAGAAGGTCAAGGAGATCAAGCAGTTGATGAAGAAAGGAAAAGCTCCGAACTTTAAGGAGGATGAACAAGGAACCCTATGGCTTGGAAAGAGGATTTGTGTTCCAGATATCAAGGAGATTAGAGAGTTGATACTAAGGGAAGCTCATAACTCATCATACTCCATTCATCCTGGAAGCACAAAGATGTATCAAGACCTCAAAGATCGATATTGGTGGCATGGAATGAAACGGGATGTAGCAGAATATGTGGCCATATGTGATACATGTCAATTAATTAAGGCGGAACACCAAAGACCAGCAGGGTTGTTGCAACCAATCAAAGTGCCAGAATAGAAATGGGAAGAAATTAGTATGGATTTCATTGTGGGGCTACCAAGGACACAGTCTGGATATGATTCTATATGGGTTATAGTGGATCGTTTGACTAAAGTTGCTCACTTTATTCCCGTGAAAGAAACCTACAATGGTCCCAAATTGGCGGAACTGTATATCTCCAGGATTGTATGCTTACATGGAGTTCCCAAGAAGATTTTTTCAGATCGAGGCACTCAATTCACCTCAATATTCTGGCAGAAGTTGCATGAATCAATGGATACCCATCTAAACTTTAGTTCAGCGTATCATCCTCAGACCGATGGTCAAACAGAACACACTAACCAGATATTAGAAGACATGTTAAGAGCGTGTGCTCTAAAGAATAGCAAAAGTTGGGACAAAAATCTGCCATATGCTGAATTTTCTTATAACAACAGTTATCAAGCTAGTTTGAAGATGTCTCCTTTTGAAGTATTGTATGGGCGGAAATGTAGGACACCGTTGTTTTGGAATCAAACTGGGGAAAGTCAAGTCTTTGGGCCTGACGTATTAAAAGAGGCTGAAAGACAAGTACAAGAAATTCGGAAGAATCTAAAGGCAGCCCAAACAAGACAGAAGAGTTAGGCGGATACTCGAAGACGTGATTTAACATTTGAGGTTGGTGATTATGTGTACTTGAAGGTGTCACCTATGAGAGGATTGAGAAGATTTAAAGTAAGAGGCAAGTTGTCACCCCGCTACATTGGTCCGTTCAAGATATTAGAACGACGAGGTGAAGTGGCTTATCAGCTTGAGCTTCCACCACACTTGTCAGATGTGCATAATGTGTTCCATGTATCGCAACTTAAGAAGTGCTTAAGAGTACCTGAGGAACAGTTACCTATAGAAGCAGTGGATGTACAGGAAGATTTGTCTTATGTGGAGCAGCCTGTCAAGATACTTGAGACACTAGAAAAGGTCACAAGAAACAAAGTCATTCGCATGTGTAAAGTGCAATGGAAGCATCACTCGGAGGCAGAAGCAACATGGGAAAGAGAAGAAAATCTCAAGACCGATTTCCCTCACCTTTTCTCTTAGGACGTCCAAATCTCGAGGGCGAGATTCCTTTTAAGGGGGGTAGAGTTGTAACACCCAAATTTTATGTATAAAAATTTGATCAAAATATGCTACATTCTAAGATGCATTTTTGTGTGAATTTTGAAGTTTAAACGAGTAGTAAACGTTTAAGTTTGAATTGAATTCAAATCAAAAGAAGAGAAAATGAAAAAGAAAAAGAAATAAAACCCCACCCTGGGCCGATTTCTCCCCAAGGCCCATTTCCCCCCCAGCCCAGCCGAACCCACTCCCCTCTTCCACCTCGCTGCCACCCCGGGCCCGCCTGTTGGTGCCTACCCCCTCCCCTCTCTTCTTCCCCGTGCAACCGTTGCCCTCTCTCTCTTTTCCCGCGCCCACTCCGCGCCCCCCCCTCCAACTGCCTCGCCCACGACGGAATCAACCCGGGGAACCCCCTCATCGCACGCGCCGACAACCACCGCACGCACTGCCCCTATAAAATTTCCCCCTCCCCCTCTGTTTCTTCCTCCCCGCGCGCAACCCTAGCCATTGCCGTTGCCAAGGTTAGTCGCCCGCGTTCTCGATCATCCGACAGTTCTCTCCCTTCCCTCTCCCTCCTAAACTCCTTACCTTGTCGCCAGGAGCACGCCAGACAAGTCTTCGTGGAGAGATCGTCGGGGAATTGCCAAGCCCGACGAGGTCCGATGCCAAACGCCGCCCCCTCTCGACGCCGACCATCTTCCTCCTGATTTCGCACCCCGAAAACCCCCGATGTATATTCTCCTTCTTTCCCTCTTTAATTTGGTATAGTTTGCGCTAAGGATCGGCAAGAGTTTGGCCGAATTGGCCAAACGCCGGTGAGGTAGCCGCCGTACACCGTCGGGCGCCGCCACGCAGCGCGCTGGCAACGGCCTAGGGGCGACGTGGCCCCATCTGGACCATCGGTTGGACGCCTACGGCTGCGATTAGATCGCAGCGTACCCCTTCGCGTAATAAAATCCGAGCCCTCCACTTCAGATCCAACGGCCCACATTTAAATACCAATTCCCGCCTCCGGTTTTACACCCAGACCCCTGGAATCTTGCTTGCTACCCCCTGAACTTCACAGAAATGCTTATCTAGCCCCTGGAATTTGCAGACTAGCCCCTGGACTCCCTAAAATTGGATTTAATCATTTAAATAAGCAATCTAGCCCCTGTAAATTTGCAGAATCATGGATTTAGCCTCTGAACAGTATAGGAAAATATTTATTTAGTCCCTGGACTTTTATTTATTTGTTGAATATGGTTTTTAGGTGTATTTGAGGTGTAGAAAATAGCTAAAAATGGTAATTAAGTGTAGAAATAGTAGGGAAAATTAGTATAAACTACTTTATGCTATGATTAAATTGTAGATTTCATATAAAATATATTTTTTCCATGTAATATTTATTATAAGTGTTTAAAAATACATTTTGGCCATAGAAAATTCAATAAAAATGGTTTTAGGCTATAATTAAATCCCAAAAATGTAGGATAAATCTAAAATGCATACTTTGGCTATGTTAAGTAATAAATACTTTGTAGGGACGCATTAGTATAGGGTTTTATGCCTATGTGTATGTTGTGATGTACTGTTTTGCGTGCTCTTTACTTATTTAGCTTTATTCTATTCTTTCCATGCTTGGGCAATATATTTAGAGTCGTTCTACGACCCCAATCTTAACCTCCAAGACCAAGACTTCACCAACACTCAAGTCTTCAATGAAGGCAAGTGCCCTTGACCATCTTGTACCAATTCTAGGAATTTAGATAGATGCATGCTAATTAAATTGATGTCCTATTTCATGTTTACACGCCCTGTTCCATATAATTCCTTGTTACCTGAAATGGGTTGGGAAGTAGATAGGTCTTATTTATGCTTAGCCATGCTTAGACATTTGGGAATGGGTCTTCATACAATTGTGACATGTTAAACTTTATGATTACTTTAATTGTGGTGGATACACAATAGTAGTGGATAGAAATCTGGTGGTTGGATAGATTTGGTATGGTGCAGTTTGCACGAGACCCGGGATTGGGTTTGGTACCACCGGATTCTAAGGACCGGTTTATGGAGGAAGCCACTAAGCTTTATAGTACCACCACGAGACTGAGATGGGGCAGCTTGGTCAATTAATTAGGTTTCTCCCAATGAAATGCTAGTAGTTGGATGGTGCGGGGAATGATGCAGGGGAACTGCTCTGGGATCCGCAAGGCTCAAGAGGGGGCTCTGAGGCGGAGGGTTACTCCGAGAATCCTCAGTGGTGGAAACCTTAGAGGACTAGCACTAGTCGGGAGCACCTTTGTAAAGACCATGTAGTGATCTCCTGGCCTCACACCGAAGGAAGTGTGAAATGTGGTTAGCTACCACGGGCATTCGGGGAGGTTTCGCTAGTCCACCTGGCAACAGGGGATGAAATCACTGCTTGTGGGTAAAGGGTACACTCTCTGCAGAGATTTGGTAAACGATCATGATAGCCGTGCTCACGGACAAGAGCCGCTTGGGGCCAGTTCATAATTAGTCTATGGTTGGGAAATGGTGGTTAATTATGATTCAAGTTACATTCATTATCATTACTCATGTGTTGATTACTTCTTGAATTATGATATTGATAATTGAAAGCTAAGGTTAGGTTTTAAGCATAGTGCTAAGCCATAATTGGCATCCCCTTGCCTTAGCCAATCATGTCATCTTTTCCCGCACTTGCTGAGTACTCTATGTACTCAAGCGTTTACTTTTCCATTAGAATATGAAGAAGAAGAAGCGGCACCGGAGGACTTCTTCGTCAATCCGGAGGACTTGGCCTAGGCTGGCGACCGTACGCGCAACTGCTGCCTGTGAAGATGGAGCCTTGCTTACCTATTTCCCCTTCCGCTGTAGTTTGGAGTATATGAACTGTTTAAGTGTTGTAAATAGCTGTGGTGTGTATTTGTAGACCTTCGGGTCATATTGTAAGACTATTTATGTACTCGAATATGGCTATGTAATGATATTTCGCTTTCGTCGACGCATGTACGATTCAACTGATCCTGGCGTACATGTGATAAGCGTCTGCTCATCTTTACGATGACCGGACGTGACACCTGGAGCCCTTGCCCTGATGGAAAGCTCTTAGCTTGCAGATCCATGGATGGCACCATTGCTGTGTATGATGCAGTACACATGAAGTTCCTGCACCACCTCGAGGGCCACCACATGCCAATGAGGTCCATGGTGTTCTCCCCAGTGGGCCCGCACGTGCTTTTTACCGCTTGTGATGACTGCCACATCCACATATACGATGCAAAGGAGAAGAGCCTCATCGGTGCCATGTCAGGCCATGCAAGCTGGGTGCTGAGCATTGACGTGAGCCCCGACGGCATGGCGGTAGCAACGGGCTCCAGTGACCGCACGGTCCGGCTTTGGGACATCAATACAAGGGCGTCAGTGCAGACAATGAGCAACCACTCTGACCAGGTTTGGGTTGTGGCCTTCCGCCCACACCGGGAGGGACGGGAGTTCGCGCAGGCCGGCTTGCCAGCGTTTCAGATGACAAGAGCATCTATCTCCCTGTATGATTATTCATAGTTGTCTTATCCATTGTAGTGGTTTGATGTAGTCTCTTTTGCAACCAATGAAATTCCATTTGAGCGTCAAGGTTGGATAGACTGTTGTACAATCTTAAACAAGCTCAAGTAATGTTATCTTACATAGTTGTTGAACTTTAGCTGAGAGGTGATAAGGCCTCGGTTGTTGTTTGCTTCAGCTTCCACATTCTTGTAGTTATGTATGTGTTCTACTATTTTTCCCATAAACTATTGTTTCCCTCTACTTACAATTTGCTGGAGATACCCTAGAGATGGAAATGATATCAAGAAAGTGCGAGTGAGAGTTTCTGTCGAATAACTATCATTAACAGCAGGTACTGCTCTTCCTTCACTTGAGTGATATTAACGCACACCTCTTAGAACAGGCGAAGCAGCAGTTGAAATTGGCTCTGACCGCATTCTATCATTTCATACAGATTTATGTGATGCAAGGTACAAGCCTTAAAACCATTTTAATGTGCTACTAGCTGCTCTTATGAAAGTATGAATTTTAAATGCATACATGTTTTTAAAAATGGAAATCTCAAACACAAACTAGCCCAGAATTATCATAAGACCCGGCTGGCCATAGGAAGGTTTTTCTTCAAATAGTTCATGTAGTCTGACGTGAGGCTAAACTTAAAAGTGTTTATCAACTAACTCTTACCTCCGGTGTCATTGACACATACACCATTCAGATCAATCCATATGGTTTCACATTTATGCATGTGTGTTGTACAGCTGAACAAGTTGTTTTGTTTGTTTCAGTTGGACTTGGACATAAAGGGTTTCAGCTTAATGATTCATCGGCGGCGAGGAAGAAAGTTGATTTCACGAGCTGCTTCACCTACACTCAGATGATGCACCATATCCCAAAGGCCACAAATATGTTGTCGGACACTGTCAACCCTTGTATTCACGACGGTACGTGCTACATATGGTTATTTTTTTTATGAAAACTACACATGGTTATTAACTTGCGGGTATATATCCTTGTTTTGTCCACACATATGTTTTTTTAGAAAGATCGTGAGGAGAGCCCCTGCGTAATATCATATAAAAAGAAAAATGATCCACTTTATACGGAAAACCTGATCGAAAAAAACAACAAAGAGAATAGTAGCATCTTCCAATTGATGGTCCAAATACCACTATGTGTGAGTAACACTAACACACCCACAACCACCACAACACACACAAGACACATGTCAACCACCAAGATCCCCTTACTATGCTCACCTACCAGTCACAAGGCTACGAAAGCCAAGAAACTGATCCTTGACCTGATCAAGATCACCACCATCTGCAAACTACAATGCCTATGAGCCCTACCAACCAGATCCGTCGGGCGTCCCGCAGCCCTACTGCCCAGATCGGCTGTAGCAGGTGCCCTGCAAGCCCTGCCGTTCAGATCTACTGTCGCATGCATCCACGAGCCCCACCGTCCAGTTCTGTCACTGCGAGCACCCACTGGCTTCACCGCCATCGTTGCAGGAGACCGTCTCGAGAGAGGAAGGAGACACTGCCATCGGGCACTCGTGTGATGAGCAACTCACCAGATCTGTCCATCTCCACCTAGGAAATCGTTGCCGCTGCCATCAACACCCTCACAGGCCCACTGCACGTTGCAAGGAGATTCCCAACGCACCAGGTCGAGCTAGCGCTGTCCTGGTCTCACCGTTGAGCTTGCATCACCCATGCCACGTCGCGCAATGTGCAACCCTTTCTGATACCGCCGAGCTCAAATCTGTGCCGAGGAGGAGGGAGCTCATCACCGAAAAATGTTCGGCAAGCTCGTCGCGGATCACTGATCCAATCGACATCGTTCCTTTTATCATGCCACGATTAGGCGACCTTGCAGCGCCGCCGTCGTGCTCGACCTCACTAGATTGAGCCGACGACGCTCATCACCGCGTCTCGCGTGGTGGATCTCGTGGTGCCACCACAACTGGCACCTCAAGGACCACCATCGCGCACCCTTAGGCGCCACCACCGTGCGCCCGCTGGCCCGCCGCTCCGCAACCTCGCTCGCTGACGAACTCGACCTTGATCTGGGCCTCGTTGCCTCGCTCGAAGGTTGCACCGCCTGAGAAGAAAACGGCCCTGCCGCCACCATCCTTGCCGAGGGCGCAGGCGGCCACTTAGCTCCGGCAGCAAAGTGACGTGGAGAATATGTTTGGACTCGCGACCTACATAACAAATAAACAATAAGTGTTCATAGGTAACGACCCCAGGGACGCCACATAGTGCAGAGCCAACTGATATCAACTTGTTCTCAATTGAATTCCATCATGAATAGATGGAAGAATTGAATTGTATGTTTGTACTTATCGATGCAAGATCAATATTTTCTAGAGCATGCACGCGCAACAAAAATTGATAACTTACCTTCTGAGTTTGTCATGCTAGTGAGTTTGTTCCCCGTGCCTCCCAAGCCTAGATGATAAGGCATACTTGCATTTCGATTTTTGGATCGCTGACTAGCATAATTTAATCCACCAAGTGGTGGCTAAAGAAGAGCAATGTAAAATTATGGGATGCATGGAACTAGTTTTTGCTCCTTGGGCAGCTGAGCTAGGGGGAAAGGTGCTCTGAGATTACATGGAAACGTTTACCTATATAAGATATTGGGTGCGCCAAAACAAGGGGAAAAAATGATGGTTGATAGAACATATATCAATGGAAATGATTGCCTTGTAGTTTGCACGTACGAGTACGTTTTCATCTACCCATCAGACACAAAACTTACATCATTTTGTACCTTACATTGATTTTTAGTGTACACAACAATTATGTATGTTCATTGAAAAAGCTTTTGTTCGTACTCTTGATTCCATGACCCAGTACATGAAAGACAGTGACATCCTTGCAAAATAAAAGTACAGTAGAGATATACGTTCAGAACTTAAATAAAGCATGGATATTCTTGACTACTGCACCGCATCAACGTGTTTTTTTTTCTGTGCAATTCCTCATGCATGCAACTCGGCCAACAGCCAGTGAAGCTGATTATTAAGCCATCAATTTGGATTGGGTTGCTGCAAACTCCCGTGAAGGCGTTGCCTGATGAATTACTGCCACTGTGGCACATGCCCATGTACTGAAACATTTAGATCAGGGTCGTTGAAATAAACAAAGATGATGGTCCTTAGTCCTTCCCCTTCCAGATGCCCAACCAACAGCTGAAAAGTAGATCTTCCATGACCAACCATACATTTGATAGTAATAACATTAATCAATAAATGAATCGGCCATTAGCATTATTTGTGTCTCTGCTAATCAATCTGGTTCATTGTCATGTCCAGTTGTATTAAATAAGCTACTTATCCAATTCAAAGTTCACTAATGCAAAAAACCTTAAAATCAAATTTGTTGAATTTGGCTATCAATGCAACAATTTGCAAAACATCTGCTGGATGTGCTAGCTCGGCTCTGGTTTCGACATCTGCATTTCTCTCTTTGTCAGGTGACCACCTTACAAGCATCTGTGTTACGTTTGTGCTGGGCCAATGACCTACAGGATTGTCCAACATGGCGTGTGAGCACGCTCTGTCGACCACGCGGTAGGTAGCACCTCAGCCATGGGCTACTCATATGCCAGGTGATCGCCATTGTGAATGCACTGAAATCAGTTGCTGCACTGCAATAAGTCACACTATCTTCCCCTTTTATGCAAGCTGCAAAAAGAAATTAGGAGGCGCTGTTTCAAAATTATTAGAAGATGATGAACATCAAACTTGTTTTTGGACAATGGATGATTTTTTTTATGCAAACAATGGATGAATTTCAATGTGGATGGCTATAGCACTAAATTAGGCTAGCTTATGCATGCGTATATGCATTTGAATGTACATATTTGCACTTATGGATGCATGGTCAATATTTTGTAGAGCACATGTTTGTGATAATTTAGGAACTTACCGTGCTAGTGTGATGCGGTATCTTGTTCATTCCAGACGTCCCCCAAGCCAAAAGTCGCATATTTCTAATATTTGTATTGCTAGCTAGCAACAATTAATCATGGAAGTTGATCGAAGCTATAAGCTATAGAGAGGATGCGAGAAGTTATAGACAACAACACAAGTCATCCAATGCATATGAAATGTAGTAGTTTCTTCTGTATCTAGGTAGCCGAGCTTGCAGGCACGTACCCTATAGTGATATATATAAGATTGTTTTGAAACATTTACCAATGTGAGTCACTTGGGGTACCAAAAGGGCAATAATATAAGGGCATTATTGGTTACTCATTTCGTCTCAAAGAGTTTGTCGCTTTGTAGTTCAAAATTGAACTACATAACGATAAACCTTTTGAAATGGAAGGAGTACAACACTACAGGAATTCGCCAATAGGGCGTCGACCGTATGAGCGTCGGTTGCTTATAGAAACCGACACCCTTAAGCTAAAAGTGTCGATCAACCGACGCACTAAGCTGATGAAATAGTTCAGACGCCTTTAACCTGTAAGTGTGTTGGGGCTGATGCATTTAGCTGATATGTGCGTCGGTTTCCAAGAGCCGACGCCCTTAGTGCTAAATGCGTCGGCCAGAGGAACCGACGCATTTAAGTCCCTTAAGAGCGTCGGTTCCGTCACACCGACGCACTTAGATCGACATGTGGCAAGCTTACCGAGCGCCACTATGAGCGTCGGTACCACCGAAACTGAGGCTCTTACTCCACTTAGGTGCGTCGGTTGATGGAGACCAACACATTTAAACTTTCATGTGGGCAGCGTATAGAAGACGACTATGAGTGTCAGTTTAGCTAAAAACGACGCACATAATGTATGTTTTTTTAAACATCCTATTTCCTCTCCCTCCCCGGCTGGGGAGCCTCCATTATACAACCACAACAGCATAAGTTATACAGCCATGTACACAAACACATTCACAAATAGTTCAAACACAGCAATATACACAAGTTTTCAAACGTTTCAAACACAAGCACAACAATACGTAAATGAGTAAATGAAATTCAAATGTCGTTGTGGGAGTCTTCACTCACACGCCCTGCGCTCCCATCTCCTCCACTCGTACCTCCGTCGTTGATGTTAGGGAAAACATCGCAACCTTCAGGTGTTCCATGACGAGATCCCTGGGATAAACAAATAAAAGAGAAACTTAATAACGTAACATGATAACTTCGACTAACTTAATAACATAACTTAATAAAAGAGAAGCATGTTGATTTTGACTAAAACTTATCAAAACTCCCTCATTTCCTCACTCTCCCTATCTCCCTCGCCCTCACTCACTCTCCCACTCTCTCTATCTCTTCCCCTCTCCCTCTATCTCTTCCTCTCTAGCTTCCTCTCTATCTATCTCTTCTTTTCTCTCCTTATCTCTCCCTCTCTCCCTCTCTATGTCTCTCTCTGCCTCTTTATCTATCACTTCTTTTGTCACTCTATCTCTCCCTCTCTCTCTATGTCTTCCCCTCCCTCTCTATCTATCTCTTCCTCTCTCGCTCTTTCACTTGTTCCCTCTTTCACTTTATCTCTCCGCTAAGTCTTTTCCTTTTCTTTTTAATATTGTGCTAATTAATATGTGTTGTTATAATGAAAATATTGTAACAACTATACAAGTCATGCATACCGCTGCGTCTCGAATTTGTGATGGGTGAGTCTGCACCGGAGGGAAAACATCGGTGGGAAAACTGCTTCAAGTTGTGAGATTATAATTAGAATCATTTTAAAATCGAATAAATTGGTCAAATACGAAAATTACAGTTTACCTGGATTATTTTGCCGCAATCCAGAAGCCAACAGTGACATGAATCCGTATGGTTGTGGAACACACGGTTGACCACTCTTGGAACTTTGCAACACAAATGGTTATAATATTGCATTATATAACCCGAGTCAACAAGATAAGCAGTTTTACCTGTGAGGAGGAGCTAATTTGTAGTGATGGCTACATTGGACGAGGACTAAACTGAGAACTGGAGCTACCTTGACCCATGAACTGCATCAAGTAAATTAGTTGTGATATCTTGAGTAGAAACATTTGTAAATTGAATAATATTTTCAAATGAGAAAATTACATGTTACCTGAGACATATACAATTTGTGATACCTGTTGTTGTTGCAGCAACATCTATATCTCTTGCTGTTGTTGTTGCAGCAACATCTGCGTCTATTGTTGTTGTTTTTGCATCTCCTCCTTGGTGCGTCTCAATTCTTCTCGTAATTCAACCTTTCTGGAAGATTGAAATCAACTATCGCTAACATTGGACGACTATCGTCTTGCATAAACCTCACACTCTACATATCCGCCGCCTAACCCAAGTCTACAAAAAATACAAGTGTGAAGAATCAAAATTCATTAACATACAAATCATCATCATCTTTACACATACCTCCCATGCGGTAGACCTCCGTAGGCATCATACGCCGCAGCGACATCCAACGGCTCTCTCAAATAGTCTGAATCAGGTACATGGTTCTTCTTAAAACACTCAACATACTTTTGCTGTGATACATTTAGTTAATAGATTAATGTAATACAAGATAAATTGAGTTTATAGATAAAAGCGACAAAGAATCAACATACTTACCAATTTCTGCGTTGATGCCTCGTCACACAACACCTCCGAGCGATTTAGTCTGGACCTTTGTGCCCCTTAAGATAAACCTCGAAAAACGTAGGAGCCGTACCAATTTTAGCTGTCTGTAATATCAAAATTCAATAATTTAATCAATACAATTAATTGAAGCAATCTAAGTATGAATGTAAGAATTCATACCATCCTTTGTTCCATCCGAACATAACCTTCCGACCTAAAGAAGTGCTTTCCTGACTTGCTCTTTCGGTTTTTTCGATGTCTATCAGAAATATTTCTGAACTCAGCTGGACCCCAATACCCGCATAACCACTCTCAAGCCTTCATATTCGCACGAATCTAGTCCACATGACTCTGCAAGTACTCCTCCCTAGTAAGGTCAATTTTGGCTGCTTCTTTGTTTGTCATGGGCTTGAACATCACCATCTTGTACTAGACGGTCACAACTTTGATCCGTGCCTTAGAGAAGGAGTCCTTGACACGTCTTTTTGCTGCATTATGAAAAACTGAACAAGCATATGCTTGACTCACACCCTCCTCCAAACGAAACATACCCTGCATACAAGTAACAATTAAAAAAAAGATGCAATGTAATGGAAACAATCAAAACAAATGTACCCAGAAGATCTCCCAAACTCTATCCTGACATGTACCCGAATTGCCATACTCTTGAAGCGCATAGTGATCCCAATGATACGCTTCAATCCTATGACCATCCACTAAAACCATCCCGAGATAGCAAAACCGGACGGCGTTTCCCAACTCAGTGTTAACAACTCGTCGATGCCCCTTTCCACTCCAACCAAGCTCGACCCAACACCTAGTATCCTTCGACCTTATAATCGTCCGCTCGTCCATACTTTTACTTACACCATATAAAAGGTTCCTCCGCAGCCTGTACATAAAAAGTACATAAATTTAGTTAATTGCAAAGATATGATAAACTTATTAATTAATCAAAAATATTACCTAAAGGGGCATCGATCATGGTGTCCTAACTCTTGTAGCTCTGTCCTTCTTGCAATCTTGCATCTCTCCCGGGATCCTCAGGCTCTTCACCGTCGTCCTCATCATCCGCCTCATTACCACCATCAGAAGAGGTCCACTGTCCAACAGTATCTGAGCCTCCTCCTGAGCCTCGTCCTGAGCCTCCTCCTGAGGCACCTTCCTGCTCCGACGTCTGCCTGACTGTCTCTGGTTCCTCCTCGTACAACTTTCCATACGTCGGGCAACAATCTGCTACCTGTGTCAGACTCGAACCTTGGGCAAGCTCGCTCGACGTTGGCTCTGTCACACAACTCAAAAACTGCCTCTTCCTCTGCCCACTGTAAGTAGTACCCTAAAAATATAAATAAAGAAGTATGTAAATAAGTAAGAAATAATAGATAGTTAATATTAATATTTAAATGTATGTAAAAAACAAGTGTTTGAAATGGGTCCGACTGGCTCAAAGTAGAACTGGGAGTGGAGGATGAAGATCCACTACCCTTCTTGCTCTTCTTATTCCCCAAATTTGGCAAAAGCTTAAACATATGCACACATTTTTATAGAAATGATGTGGAGACCTGAGTCCACACATCCGAGGATCTCATTGGGTGGTGTCGTGCGATGCGGCACCTAACAACACACAAAAAAAGGATACCAAAACATATAAAGTTTTCATGTCATAATAAGAAGAGTTTACAAAAGAGTGTACAACAGGGGTACACACGCAGCGGAAAATACATACTCATAATGTCACCTAACTAAGCAGGAGAGAAGACGTCCATGCCCTAGGACGATTCTCACTAGCAACATGAAGAACATTCAGCAGCGGCGTGGTTCACATGAGATTTATCTCGACACCTCAAGTATCATGTGCAACTTGAACAGCAGAAATAAAACTAATACCTGCAAAAATCGTTAAAGCGCAAACGTGAGCATAAGGCTCAGCAAGACTTAACCGTCTCACTAGACATATGCAGGGTGAATACTAAACATAGGTAAGGAATAGAATAAATAGACTCACCTATAAGTGGATCCTTAGAGTCAAGTTTTAAGTAGCAAATGACATTCTTCGGGCACGACACATCATAGACTACACAATCAAATAAGAAACGCTTTGCCGATGATATGACATGCCCAAAGCACATAATGCTATTATAGGTAAAGTATGGGGAAACTGTAAACTTTTAATTATACTATCTCTAAGCCAAACAAGGTTGCAAAGCAATTATAATTCAATACAATATATTTTTATGGCTTCTTTAGTATTTACTACATCACCGCTCAGTGAACAAGTGGTACTCTATTACCGCGAGGGACGGTGATTGCAATCAGGAGACACTTGGACAACACGACACATACGTCGTTCGGAAATGTCAGCGAGTACACCTGTACCTACATAACACTTCAGTACTAGGTGTATATGGCCACCTTTCACAAGAAACTCGAACGCCGAGCCCGTCTCACCTCCGCAAACAGAAGGTCTCCGCACGGAACACCTCATGTGTCCGCCGACCAATTTACACCTTACTGTCCTCAACCCACCCCTATCTATGGTGAGTTAATGGGCCTCGACACCCCAGTTATCGAGTAACGTCAGTTTATTGGATCCCATATGTCCATTATGTTGTCGGTACAATTCAAGCTTGTCCGAAGGGGCTGCATACGGACGGGCCTTAATCAACACAGGTAGGGCTATGCGACCGGGACTCAATTCTCGCCGCTTCCTATCCATCCCCTGCCCAGTCTTAGTTTTATTATATTAAGCCATTAACCAATCTTGTGAGATATGTCCTACATTTCTCGCGAGTAGATTCCAACTACTCGACTTCTACCAGATTTCCTATACATTAGCAAAGCAGTCACTACAGGTCAAACTGTAACCCGTTCCAACCAATCCCTGGGATTTTTGGTCATGCAAGTGGAGTATCAATCATCCTAAACGTAATGCACATTTCATATGCTAATCATCAAAGTGATAAAGTAAAATTTTATAAACGACTTAAATGCAAACCGGGGCTTGCCTTCATTTGCGACTCGAATAAATGTCAATTGTTAGTGATCCTTCTCTGCAGACTCCGCCAAGGACTTTAAGTGGACACCCTGACCTTCTCCTCCAAGCGAAACTTCTCGTCGATCACCTATCAGCACGTTCCTATCGACATGATATGCATATAAGTAACTAAGTAATTAAGTAATTTAATAATAGACTCCACGGGGTTGTGTAAACTCTAAGAACGAGGAGTTTGACTAGGAAGGACAGATATGCCTCTGTTGTGTGTCTAACCAGAGGATGAGTCAAGGTGGACATAGTCGTGTCGATACGAACTGAAAGGTACAACATAAAGCTATATTGCAACTTAGCATACCATACTTCAAGCTATGCCATGCGAGATTGACAATTCTGAATGGTGAAGAAGTGTTGGGCGGAGAAGTGTAAGGACGACCCAAAAATTAAGGTGGGACATCGAAAGCTTGAGTATGAGTGAAGTGTACAAGACGAAGGTCGCGATTTAGCAGTCGACCAATGAACTTGACTTAACTCATAAATGAGTAAACCTAGTTAAGTGAGCAGTGCTGTCGTAGGGTCCCAACTTAGGATGAACCATGATGGAACCTAACGACACTTGGGACTGAATTGAGACCAACATGGCTTTGCTTAAGAAGTCATTACAAGCACTGTTAACCTAGCATGAGTACCAAGACAACGTTCAAATGACTTTTAGGTAAAGTAGTTTCTACAGCAAGCTTCTCGAGCATCGTTCAAGTGCTTACACGACGACACTAATGTAGTGTCTCCCGCAAGCCTGTCCGGGTGAGCTCGGTAAGCTCTTGAGACTTAAACATGATGCGAGACCGTGCTGTGAAGGCATGCTTTACCATCTCGATAAGATCGTCTTAGTGACGTCCACATCAACCCGGACTCGTCAATGGGGTGAGCGGAACCTCGAACACCACCTTGTGAGTCTTAAGGCTAGTGATGTCGACTCGATTGTTAATAAGCGACTCGACGAACCTACCGTCGATGAAGTGGTACACCAAGTTAACCAATCCTGTGATCGGTTAGGGAACATTCTCGACACAACCAAGGAACTATTATCCAAGGTTCCCCTTGGCCTAGTTCTCCTTGTTGGTTGCAATGTTCTTGCATTACTCAACCAAAGGTGTTCAGTGATCACCAATACCCGTGGTTGACCTAGAAGGCCTTTTATCGAGCACCTTGGCTACACTTAGGACTCGATTGCTCTCGCAATGACTAAACCTAATTTGGCTTGACAACCATTGTCCGACGAGTCGTGCTGGTATTTCAGCACCACACTCATCACAAGCATCCTTCATCTCGATGCCAGGGCACGATGACGACTCGGAGCATCACGACGACGTCATGTGGTCACCGACGTCGACGCGGCTCATGGTGGGGCATCACGAGCACGCACGGACAAGCCAACATGATACAAACGACAAATGAGGTCGACTTAGGGATTTCTAAAGGAATGATATCAAGGAGGAAAATGGACGTACGGCTTGACGACATATGAGTACCCTTAGCGATTACGACGAATGGACTTCGGTGCATCAAGCAAGGCAATTCAGAGCAAGGCTCACCTTGTAGGCATTTCACCGAACATCTTGTGTGTGTACTTGATTTGCGTTGCTTCATCACCATTCAAAGGGCATTTTGGCACTTAGGCTTGTCGGTCACAACATAATCCTACCCCTGCATCACAGACCAGTTCTAAACATCAACAAAGTTGGTTCTTTCCTCGTGAACATTTCATCGAACACCTTGGCTGCAGCACTGTCCCAACTAATCTTTGCACAATTCAGAGCTAACCTTGAACCACTTGTTGTTGCCGTTATGTCGTCGATGTGTTCTTGCATCTCATACATCACCTCCATCAATCCTCGCACTGTTTGGATGCAGCATGTGAGAAGAACGCCGTGATGACATCAAGTCGACAATGGCATCCGAAACAGCACATGCGAAGCGCGGCCAAGGCACGGACAGCGGGCCTGGGCGACGAGCGGACGACCGGCGTGGAAAGGTGCGCCGCACAGCGGTGGCAAGGACGCAGCAGCGGCACTAGAGATGTGCGGCCGCGGGCGAGCAGACGGTGAAAGGTGGTGTGCTGCGCGGGCACATGCGCTGCAGGGGCATCGGCGAGCAGCACTGGCCAGGGCACGACGCTCGGCGAGTGTGAGAGCAGGAGCGCCGCTACTGGCGTGGGTGTGCGCCGGAACAGGGCGGGCACGTCGTCGGGGCGCCGTTGCTAAGGAGCGCGGCGCTGGGCACGGCGTGGTGGTTGGGCGAGCAGCGTGCAGGGGGCAGCGACGCGGCCGTGGAGGGACGCGAGGTGCCGTGCGGGCGGGCGAGCCGGCGGCCGATTGTAGGAGCGGGGCGACACGCGCGAGCAGGGGGGACTCGGCGGGAGCGGCGCGACCATGAGGAAACTGGGTCGGCGGCTGCGCAGGCGGTGCAGGGAGGAGGCGCGCGCGGCATTGGCGGCGCATGGTGGCATGGCGTTGTGGGGTTGTGCGGCTCCGGCGAGGAGGCATGAGCAGCGGCCAGGGCACCGTCGGGAGCGGTCAGGGCGAGTGGGGCAAGCCGACGACCGTCGTGGGGCGGCGCAATCGTCGTGGGCGACATGGAGCACGGGGAGGCGCGTGGTAAGGCGTGGCCAAGGCGCCGACAGCAGCCGGCATGCGGCACACGGCGGCAGCGGTGAGGAAGCACGGCCGGGAAGGGGCACGCGCGATCGGCGTGGGCGGCGAGCGCGTAGCTAGGCACAGGCGCGGCAGGGAGGAGCCGGGGCGACGCACGCGGGCCGGTAGGCACAGACGGCGCCGGTGAGGAGGCGCACACAGCTGGGGCCAAGGCGAGCGGGAGTGAGGCGCATCGGGGAGGTGAGCGGCAGCCGTGGATAAGGCCGGGAGAAGGCAGGGCGCTGGGGATAAGGACCGTCGTTGTCCATCGTGGTGGCACATGCAACGCGTCGGCGTGGAGGCAGGAGAGGAAAGAGAAGGCCTGTGCCGACCTAACGTGTGGGGACCACTTGTGGGACCCACCTCCCTCACTCTTCTTTCCGAAATTCAAATAGGGCTAGCAAACATGTTTCAAAAATAGTCAACTTTGGCCCAATGACCAAATAAAATGTGAAGAGTTTTATGGTGCAATCAGATTTCAAAACTGAGCAAGTTGAATTTCGAACTCAGGTTTGAATTTGAATTCAAGCGGTGATACTTGATTCAATGAAATAAATGGTAGATTAGGTTCAAAAATTCTGAAACTTTAGAGTTAACCTTTCTGAACCATAAGGGACCTCAGAAAAAAATTGGAATGGATTTGGACAAAGTTAAGTACAAAGTTTAAATTTGAAGTCGACTCTGATTAGATTCTCAGTACGTGTCCAATAAATGGAAAACATGCTTCAAAAATTTTGAAACTTTACCGAGAGTCTATTTGGAATATTAGAAGGTCATGGAAAAATTTACAGCCTTAGATTTGAATTTTTTTTGAATGTCCATTTTTAGGGTTGGAATAATTCTTTTTTCTTTCTCTCCATTTTGTTTTCTTTTCTCCTTTAATTTTTCATTGAAAATGTGAATACCGGGAAATTAAGGATTTTACCCCTTAAGTTCCAAATACATTAGCAACCATGTTCTATATGTAAAATTTTTTAACAGTTCCTATTTTTAGTGAACATGGGTTAACTCATATGGTTCATGTGAGTTTGGATTTCCAAGTCCACTTTCAAAATTTTTAAGTTCGCATTTTTGCGTTTTTGTTCTTCCGAAAAGCGAGCTTTACAATCCTTTCCCCTTAAAGGAATCTCGTCCCGAGATTCTAACAAGTAGAATAACAGAAATGATGAGGGAACGATCCGTAAAAGAGGGTCATTGACTCAGGAAAATGGCAATGCCCTTAAAGACTTGGGTTCTACGAAATAGTGATTATCTTCAGCCATCTTAAGAAATTCTAAAGTTTGCTTCAAGTGATTCCAGTCTTTAGGTTGATAACCTTGACCGGATGCTCGACATGAAAATATCACATCGTAAAACTTGGGTCTTAAAAAGTTATGTTGAGGTGTTGAGATCTGCTTCTTTACGTCAAAATGAAGTAAACTTCTTCATTGAAGAGTTACATAGAGTTCTAAGATAGTTAAGCGTCCTTAACTCTGGATGTTTCCCTTATGAAGACTTTTCTGCTTTGGTCTTGTAGCCGAAGCAATTCCATCAGGCAGTACAAGTCAAAGAGTTCCAAAGTTTGGTAATCAATAATAATCTCGCGAATAGAAAGATTTTAAGGTTCTAGCGAGGTCAAGAAGTCAATAAGAAACTCCTTGCAGCTAGAAACATTCAGTTGCCAGTACTCAAGGCGATTTGAGTTTCAACAAGTCAAGGACAATGACTCAACTGTGTTTTAGTCATAATGTGTCCCTTGTGCTACTCAAGATAATGAAACCAATTGAAGGCGTTGCGAATGATAAAATTGATCACAACTTAAAAATGTTAGGCACTACTTAAGTATTTGAACAGGGCCACATATTCTTGCTCAAAACTCATTAGTAATTACGTTTCATGATGCATCACAAACCGGATGGTGTTATGCAGACACAGTGCAACTCCGCGGATAACTATGCAAGGTATGGTGCATTCAGTATTATGCTTTGAGCAAAAATAAGTAAGACAACTCAAACACAAACAGAAGTACCCTAGATACAGAAGGATTAAGTGACTTGGTCATTAAAAGTGTCAAACGACGAATGTCACTTTCACGTCTTGACCAAATTCAAGAATTTCAAGGTAAGAACATTAACAAGGAATGATGAGGTTCATCTCAAGGCAACGGAGTGTACATAATGGAACAAAACGATGGAACTTCTTGTTGATGTGAAGTTCCCTGAAGCTTGCTAATCACAGCTTACAGGTAGATGTGATTTCTTAACAAAGGGTCAGGTTTTTCATCACGTAGGATTCCTAAGGTAGTATGTCTAACCTTTAAAAGGTGCGGTAGGGTTGCCTTCAGAAGTTGCAAAGAGAGTAACCTTTGAAGAGTAAGGTTCTCATCACTTCCATAGGTTACACTAAGTGTTTGACCAGGTACTGTGCTAGGCACGACCTTGGTTAGTGATCCACGTTCTTGCTAAAGAATTTCCAGCTCATACTACTCACCTATGGCTTCTCATCTCAGAGACTGAAGCAAGGGAGTGGTTTAGCGTGAAGAATCAACTGACTTCTTTAACTCGATGATCGAGTTCCCCAAGAAACGGGGTTTGAGAAGATACGTTAATTAAGCTTCTCATTGACCCAATGAGTCAATGTTGTACTCGGTCCTACTTACTTGAGCATTGCTTCCAGCACGTTGGTTCGGTGTCGATGTACCTTGGTATGACACCTAGGTGAACGTATCACTTTGATTACTAGGTGCACTCCTTCCCCCTTAAGTTTTAAGCTAGGTAAGCGAGAAATTTACCCCAAACGATCCTTACGGGGAGGGTCGTTGACTAATGGAGGTGCAGCACATGCTCAATACACCCTTAAAGTGTGGGGTGCACGGTTGCCTAATTAGAACACTAATCATGAGCAACCGAGCCCAAGAGATTTGATTGAGTTTAATACTTAAATCTAATGGTAATTATTGTTGAATCACAACACCTGTGATGTTATGAAACTCCTCGAGTTGAACTCGAGAACCAAATGCCTAACAAAAACCAAAAGGTTCAAACTGGCCAGGCTATGGTGACAAACGACCAGTCTGAACACAAACTTGATTTTGATCCAGTTAATGGCAAAATCAGAACTTGAGGTGAATAATAAAGTTGAAGTACACTTCAAGACCTTTCCAAAAAGTATTGGTTTGCCTCTATATCTTCTCTGGTTTTCAAGTTATGCTATTTTAAAGTTAACAGAATTTTCTGCACTCTCAGCAGAACCTGCTTAAAAAGTACCAGTTTTGATCTACAGTTTTCAGACTGTTCCGTTAGAAACCTGGAAATATTATTATTAACAAAGTTGTAGCCAAGGTAATAAGCTTTCCAGAATGTACTTACTTGTCTTCATATCAGTCCTGGTTTAAGAGGTATGAATTTTTAAAATTTTGCTGAAATTTCAGCATTCAGACATTTATATTCAGTTCAGATTGACCACATTGTATTCAAACTCGATTTGGAAAAAGTAGATGACAGATTCAGGTCTGGAGCCAATTACAAAAATTGTAGCTGACTCTCTAAACTATCCAACGGTTACTCGCACGACACCATTGGATGCAAAATATGCTAGTTATGGGTCAAATTCAGAGGTGTACAGATTGCTGTCCAGTTTGGGTATGCCTGGACAGTCTCTGCGATTATCCAAAATTTCACCCACTTAAGAAAAGATTTTGGTCTTGAGCTGAATAAAGAACTTGTAAAGGACTTCCAAAAATTTCTAAGGAGTACTTACTTGCCATCGTAGCACTTCTGGTTGAGAAGATATGGCATTTGCAAATTGACAGTTTTTCTGAAAATTTGGACAGCACCTCCTTTGTTTAAGGCTGATTTTGTCCACAATTTTCAGATATACAAATATCAACATTTGCAAAAATAACACATAGAAAACTTGTTTCATACATTCTCAGGATTCCAAAAATGAAACTTATGAAGTCTTTCGACAATTCTACAGCGAGTTATGCGAGAAACAGTAACTGTATACAGGACTGTCCACTCGCTGTCCAGATTTTATCAAGTTTAGAAATTTGAAATTTTGAGTATGTTAGAGATGTTTTCTGCTCTGGAGTTCTATAGAAACGTTGTATATGACTCTCTACTCTTTCCAACCACATAAAGTAGGCCTGCAGCAGTGAAGTATGCAGAAAGTTATGATTTAATTGGTGAAGAGTTCAGATTCTGTCCCCTCTTCTGGGCTGCCAGAACCTCTTAAACGACACTTCAATGTAGACCTTGTTAATATGAGTTTTAGCCTTCGTGTTGAATAGGAAGTTGATAGAGGACTCTTTAAAGCTTTCCAGGCATGTATAAATATGCCTAGGTTGCATTTCTAGTTTAAGAGTTATGGACGTTCAAAGTTCAGAATTTTTCTGACTGTTTCAGATAGCACCTATATACATGTACTATCTTCAACTCCAGTTTCTAATTAGTTCTAAACTGAATTTGAGGTAACACTGAATAACAAAGTTGTAGAACAGCTCTTACCCTTTCCAGAAATGTATCATAATGGAATAGAAGAGCTTTCTACAAGGAAATATGGCAAAAATTCAGAGGCTGGTCCATATAGTTTCAGAACAGCAGCTGTTGTAATAACGGTGCATTTTCATCACCATAAAAGCTTCTTTTGGCTTGGAGGTCAATAGAAAACTTATAGAAGACTTCAAAATCTTTCCAAAATGTATTCACTTGCCTCCAAATCCCTCCAGGTTGAAGAGATACGGATTTTTTAAGTGGAACAATTGGTTCAGGTTTCAGAATTTAGTTTGATAGATCATGGTTGTTTAAAGCTGATTTGGTCACTGATTTTCAGATGGATAACCTCACAATTTGACAGCAAGTCCTATTACAAACTTGTTGCACAAGTCGCAAGGTTTCTGGAAATGTATTACACGAAGGTATTCAACGATTGTACAAAGAGTTATGGTTGAAATGCCGAGGCTAGTTCATTATATCAAAGAGGTGAAGAAATGCTGGTTTCTAATGATTTGGACGAGTTTCTCCAGTGTTGTTCTGTCCAACACGTCCATAGAGAAATCGTCGAGGACCTGAAGATCTCCCCCATCCCTATAGCATACTACGATGTCCTATGAAGTTTAACTAGAAGCACATCTTAACATAATCGAGCTAGATTCCGTCAAGAGTACACAAAAGCCTTAATCTTCATCCTTCTTCACATTGTACGTTCCACGTCGAAACTTTGATCCAAATCTTACCAGCATCTGGTAGTTGGATCTTACAAGATGATAATGAAGCCATTCTTTCGTGGGGAGTGGTCAAAGTATCAATTGTGATACTGACAGTACTACGTTCCTTACCAAAGAAAAGTCTAACCCAGTACATCCGGATACGTCTATAGGTGGTCCTAATATCAATCACTCACAAACGTTTGCTACACAGGTCGCTACCGGAGTTAGTGTACCTGCAGAAGACAAACAATCCCCTTTCACACCTTCACACCTCAAGGGCGGCATGGGGAAACACGACAGGCAGTAACAATAAGATATAGTCAAAAGTAAATGCATACGACTTTGGTATGAGTCACCCTCGAGCGAGGTCATGTCTCGAGGTACATGACTGTAAATACGTCTGTACAGCAAAGACTCCCGCACGAACTCGCTTATACACGCTCGGGCATACGTGTTTCGCATGATCCCATAGAACACGAATAGTTCTAGAGATGCACACTATCAGGTTATACACCACCCGACGGGGGCTCCCACTAATTTTGTGTCACACTGGGGTACCGCATGTCATATGTTCTCAGAAACATGAAAAGTTTCAGAGACTCATATTAACTTTCCGTGCCAAGCCACTGAAATATCACATACCATATCTCGTATGCAGAGTTTAACGAGATTGATCCGCTCTCGGCGGCGTACCTTACCTATTACCTTGAAGACGGAGCGTCGTTACAGAATAATATAACAAGTTAGTTCACCACCTTTATAACTTATACTAGTAATAGTCCTTAATGGGCATATAGCTAATCCTCACTCGACTACTTCGGAGTTTTCGAAAATAGGCTCTTTTCGAGCGTGCTATTCCCAATGAAGCTCTGATACCATGTCTGTGGGGACCCAAGTCCACACATCCGAGGATCTCATTGGGTGGTGTCATGCGATGCGGCACCTAACAGCACACACAAAAAGGATACCAAAACATATAAAGTTTTCATTTCATAATAAGAAGAGTTTACAAAAGGGTGTACAACAGAGATACACACGCAGCGGAAAATACATACTCATAATCTCACCTAACTAAGCAGGAGAGAAGACGTCCATGCCCTACGACGATTCTCACTAGCAACATGAAGAACATTAAGCAGCGGCATGGTTCACATGAGATTTATCTCGACACCTCGAGTCTCATGTGCAACCTGAACAGCAGAAATAAAACTAATACCTGCAAAAATCGTTAAAGCGCAAACGTGAGCATAAGGCTCAACAAGACTTAACCGTCTCACTAGACATATGCAGGGTGAATACTAAACATAGGTAAGGAATAGCATAAATAGACTCGCCTATAAGTGGATCCTTAGAGTCAAGTTTTAAGTAGCAAATGACATTCTTCGGGCACGACACATCATAGACTTCACAATCAAACAAGAAACGCTTTGCCTATGATATGACATGCCCAAAGCACATAATGCTATTACAGGTAAAGTATGGGGAAACTGTAAACTTTTAATTATACTATCTCTAAGCCAAACAAGGTTGCAAAGCAATTATAATTCAATACAATATATTTTTTTGGCTTCTTTAGTATTTACTATGTCACCGCGCAGTGAACAAGTGGTACTCTATTACCGCGAGGGACGGTGATTGCAATCAGGACACACCCGGACAACACGACACATACGTCGTTCGGAAATGTCAGCGAGTACACCTGTACCTACATAACACTTCAGTACTAGGAGTATATGACCACCTTTCACAAGAAACCTGAACGCCGAGCCCGTCTCACCTTTGCAAACAGAAGGTCTCCGCATGGAACACCTCATGTGTCCGCCGACCGATTTACACCTTACTGTCCTCAACCCACCCCTATCGATGGTGAGTTAATGGGCCTCGACACCCCAGTTATCGAGTTACGTCAGTTTATTGGATCTCATATGTCCATTATGTTGCTGGTACAATTCAAGCTTGTCCGAAGGGGCTGCATACGGACGGGCCTTAATCGACACAGGCAGGGCTATGCGACCGAGACTCAATTCTCGCCGCTTCCTATCCATCCCCTGCCCGGTCTCAGTTTTATTATATTAAGCCATTAACCAATCTTGTGAGATATGTCCTACATTTCTCACGAGTAGATTCCAACTGCTCGACTTCTACCGGATTTCCTATACATTAGCAAAGCAGTTACTACAGGTCAAACTATAACCCGTTCCAACCAATCCCTGGGATTTTTGGTCATGCAAGTGGAGTATCAATCATCCTAAACGTAATGCACATTTCATATGCTAATCATCGTAGTTATAAAGTAAATTTTTATAAATGACTTAAATGCAAACCGGGGCTTGCCTTCATTTGCGACTCGAATAAATGTCAATTGTTAGTGATCCTTCTCCGCAGATTCTGCCAAGGACTTTAAGTGGACACCCTAGCCTTCTCCTCCAAGCGAAACTTCTCGTCGATCACCTATCAGCACGTTCCTATCGACATGATATGCATATAAGTAACTAAGTAATTAAGTAATTTAATAATAGACTCCACGGGGTTGTGTAAACTCTAAGAATAAGGAGTTTGACTAGGAAGGACAGATATGCCTCTGTTGTGTGTGTAACCAGAGGATGAGTCAAGGTGGACATAGTCGTGTCGGTACGAACTGAAAGGTACAACATAAAGCTATATTGCAACTTAGCATACCATACTTCAAGCTATGCCACGCGAGATCGACAATTCTGAATGATGAAGAAGTGTTGGGCGGAGAAGTGTAAGGACGACCCAAAAATTAAGGTGGGACATCAAAAGCTTGAGTATGAGTGGAGTGTACAAGACGAAGGTCGCGATTTAGCAGTCGACCAATGAACTTGACTTAACTCATAAATGAGTAAACCTAGTTAAGTGAGCAGTGCTGTCATAGGGTCCCGACTTAGGATGAACCATGATGGAACCTAACGACACTTGGGACTGAATTGAGACCAACATGGCTTGGACTTAAGTAGTCATTACAAGCACTGTTAACCTAGCATGAGTACCAAGACAACGTTCAAATGACTTTTAGGTAAAGTAGTTTCTACAGCAAGCTTCTCGAGCATCGTTCAAGTGCTTACACGACGACACTAATGTAGTGTCTCCCGCAAGCCTGTCCAGGTGAGCTCGGTAAGCTCTCGGGACTTAAACATGACGCGAGACCGTGCCGTGAAGGCATGCTTTGCCATATCGAGAAGATTGTCTTAGCGACGTCCACATCAACCCGGACTCGTCAATGGGGTGAGTGGAACCCCGAACACCACCTTGTGAGTCTTAAGGCTAGTGATGTCGACTCAGTTGTTGATAAGCGACTCGACGAACCTGCCGTCAATGAAGTGGTACACCAAGTAAACCAATCCTGTGATCGGTTAGGGAACATTCTCGACACAACCAAGGAACTCTTATCCAAGGTTCCCCTTGGCCTAGTTCTCCTTGTTGGTCGCAATGTTCTTGCATTACTCAACCATAGGTGATCGGTGATCACCAATACCCGTGGTTGACCTAGAAGGCCTTTTATCGAGCACCTTGGCTACACTTAGGACTCGATTGCTCTCGCAATGACTAAACCTAATTTGGCTTGACAACCATTGTCCGACGAGTCGTGCTGGTGTTTCAGCACCACACTCATCACAAGCATCCTTCATCTTGATGCCAGGGCACGATGACAGCTCGGAGCGTCACGATGATGTCATGTGGTCACTGACGTCGACACGTCTCATGGTGGAGCATCACGAGCACGCACGGACAAGACAACGTGATACAAACGACAAAGGAGGTTGACTTGGGGATTTCTAAAGGATTGATATCAAGGCGGAAAATGGACGTACGGCTTGACGACATATGAGTACCCTTAGCAATTACGACGAATGAACTTCGGTGCATCAAGCAAGGCAATTCAGGGCAAGGCTCACCTTGTAGGCATTTCACCAAACATCTTGTGTGTGTACTTGATTTCCGTTGCTTCATCACCATTCAAAGGGCGTCTTGGCACTTAGGCTTGTCGGTCGCAACATAATCCTACCCCTGCATCACAGACCAGTTCTAAACATCAACAAAGTTGGTTCTTTCCTCGTGAACATTTCATCGAACACCTTGGCTGCAACACTATCCCAACTAATCTTTGCACAATTCAGAGCTAACCTTGAATCACTTGTTGTTGCTGTTGTGTCGTTGACGTGTTCTTGCATCTCATACATCACCTCCATCAATCCTCGCACTGTTTGGACGCGGCATGTGAGAAGAACACCGTGACGACATCAAGTCGACAATGGCATCTGAAACAGCACATGCGAAGCGCGGCCAAGGCGCGGACAGCGGGCCTGGGCGGCGAGCGGACGACCGGCGTGGAAAAGTGCGGCGCGCAGCGGTGGCAAGGACGCAACAGCGGCACTAGAGATGTGTGGCTGTGGGCGAGCAGCCGGGGAAAGGTGGTGTGCTGTGTGGGCAAATGCGCTGCAGGGGTGTCGGCGAGCAGCACTGGCCAGGGCACGACACTCGGCGAGTGTGAGAGCAGGAGCGCCGCTACTGGCGTGGGCGCGCGCCGGAACAAGGCAGGCGCGTCGTTGGGGCACCGTTGCTCAGGAGCGCGGCACTGGGCGCGGCGTGGCGGTTGGGCGAGCAGCACGTAGGGGGCAGCGACGCGGCCGCGGTGGGAAGCGAGGTGCCGTGGGGGCGGGTGAGCCGGCGGCTGACGGGAGGAGCGGGGCGACGCACGCGAGCAGGGGGGGACTCGGTGGGAGCGGCGCGACCATGAGGAAGATGGGTCGGCGGCGGCGCAGGCGGTGCAGGGAGGAGGCGCACGCGGCATTGGCGGCGCGTGGTGGCGTGGTGTTGCGGGGTGGTGCGGCTCCGGCGAGGAGGCGTGAGCAGCGGCCAGGGCGCCGTCGGGAGCGGTCAGGGCGAGTGGGGCAAGCCGACGGCCGTCGTGGGGCGGCACAATCGTCGTGGGCGACATGGAGCACGGGGAGGCGCGTGGTAAGGCGCGGCCAAGGCGCCGACAGCAGCCGGTGAGCGGCACACGGCGACGCCAGTGAGGAAGCACGGCCGGGAAGGGGCACACGCGACCGGCGTGGGCGGCGAGCACGTAGCTAGGCGCAAGCGCGGCAGGGAGGAGCCGGGGTGACGCGCGTGGGCTGGTAAGCACGGACGGCGTCGGTGAGGAGGCATGCACAACCGGGGCCAAGGCGAGCGGGAGTGAGGCGCATCGGGGAGGTGAGCGACGGCCGTGGATAAGACCGGGAGAAGGCAGGGCGCTGGGTATAAGGACCAACGTTGTCCATCGTGGTGGCGCATGCAGCACGTCGGCATGGAGGCAGGGGAGGAAAGAGAAGGCCTGTGCCGACCTGACCTGTGGGGACCACTTGCGGGACCCACCTCCCTCACTCTTCTTTCCAAAATTCAAATAGGGCTAGCAAACATGTTTCAAAAATAATCAACTTTGGCCCAATGACCAAATAAAATGTGAAGAATTTTATGGTGCAATCAGATTTCAAAACTGAGCAAGTTGAATTTCAAACTCAGGTTTGAATTTGAATTCAAGCGGTGATACTTGATTCAATGAAATAAATGGTAGATTAGGTTCAAAAATCCTGAAACTTTAGAGTTAACCTTTTTGAACCATAAGTGACCTCAGTAAAAATTTGGAATGGATTTGGACAAAGTTAAGTACAAAGTTTAAATTTGAAGTCGACTCTGATTAGATTCTCAGTACGTGTCCAATAAATGGAAAACGATCTTCAAAAATTTTGAAACTTTACCGAGAGTCTATTTGGAATATTAGAAGGTCATGGAAAAATTTACAAACTTAGATTTGAATTTTTTTTGAATGTCCCTTTTTAGGGTTGGAATAATTCATTTTTCTTTCTCTCCATTTTGTTTTCTTTTCTCCTTTAATTTTTCATTGAAAATGTGAATACCTGAAAATTAAGTATTTTACCGCTTAAGTTCCAAATACATTATCAACCATGTTTTATATGTAATTTTTTTAACAGTTCCTATTTTTAGTGAACATGGGTTAACTCATATGGTTCATGTGAGTTTGGATTTCCAAGTCCACTTTCAAAATTTTTAAGTTCGCGTTTTTGCATTTTTGTTCTTCCGAAAAGCGGGCTTTTACAAATGATTAGTATACAACATTAGATAATAATAAAGAATGCTTAAAAATGCATACAATATAAATAAAAAATCATCAGCATCAGAATCTGCTTCTATCACGCGTGCATTAAGATATTCACGTATCTCTTCTTCCATCTCTTCCTCTTCACTATCTTCCATCTTTTATTCTTCTTCTTCATCATATCTCTCGTCTTCTTCCATAATCCTTTTCTTCTTTTCCATAATCCTTTGTGATTGTTGAACACGTTTTCTTGAAGGGTTAGCTTGTTCTTCAGACATCAACTCTAGCGTATCACTAGCTATTTATGCGAGTCCTATCCCACAAGATATCATAAAATCTTCTGGTTCCTTGACTTTATCTTGATAGATAATACCGTCATATTTTTGAATCTCTATATACTCATCATAACGATGAGGGTGCACCTCAGCGTTAACTGTATACACAACCCACCAATTTTTCAAACTTGGGTGAGGATAACTTAAATAGTACACTTGTACCACTTGATTCGCAAGTACAACATTTTTGTTATGGGCTGTGTATTGTGACTTGTGGTTGACCTCCAACATTCCAAAATCATCAACTCGTGTGCCCGATGTTGGATCAAACCATTCACAATCAAAAATCACAAGTTGAAGTGTTTTTGGACTGCCAAATGTGTACTCTATTATTTTTTAAGAACACCGTAGTATTCTATCACTTTTCCACTACCTCTGCGGCAGTTATCCTTACTCCACTATTTGTAGTGGCAGCAAGTGGACGACTTGCTTCTAAACTTGCTGTTTGAAAACGATATCTGTTGATATCGTATTTGCTAAATTCTGTTGCTCTCAATTGATCATGCGACATCCGTCGTAAGTCATCGGAGATGTTGACATCTTTCATACACTACTAAAATAAACAAAGTTAGCATCTTATGATAAACATGCAAACTAATATTGATGGAAAAAACGAATAGAAAATTACATCCACCATCATCTCATCCATCGGATCTTCATTCTCGTTTTCGTCCGACTCACTAGCATGATCCATATCTCCATGCTCACGCCACACTAGATAGTTTGGCATAAATCCGTGCTTACAAATGTGCAACATCATTTCAGACCTCTTCAAACGTCGATGATTCTGGCACCTGCTACATAGACACTTCACAAAACGAGCACCATAGGGAAATGCTTGGTTCACGAACACATTTGTGATTTGTGCCCATTCCAAAGTGTACACACCATCTGAACTACATCCATCATACATCACCTTACGGTCGTCACTCATTTTTCAGCTTATACCTTCAAAGTAGAAAAATCATTATTAGTTTATTTTGATATCATGTGACGGTCACTACAACTAGGCAGAGATGTCCTAAACCCACCCAAGAGTGGTCAAGTGGGGCATGCTTATGACGACACATGTAGTCCGGATCCAGACAAAATTTCGGTAGCATAACCCCGCTATTCTCCACTGCACGCCCAAAAATGGCGCAGTAGAGAACATCAGGGTTATACCATCGGAATCTCATTCAGATCCATACTCGCATCTCGTCACAAACCACGCCCCTCCGATCCACTCCCACGCTGTCCAAAAAGGGACAATTCTGAACTTTCACGTCTCACATGCCAATAACATGTGATACGTGCTGATTCGAAACGGATAATCACATTCTATAGGTTATGTCACTCATTTTCATTTCTCAATCATTTACGAGGGAGGAAAGAACAAGACAGATGAGGAAAGTTGGTCAGAGTTGAAAGTTCTAAGTCCTAATCCACCGTTCAGGCACGGTTAATTGGTCGCCCTCATTGTCGCCGTATGCATGTGTGCTCGTTTTCATAGATACTTCACAACTAGAATCAACTTTCACTACAGGCCTCTAAAGCTACCAAAATTATAAAGATATTTACTATATTACAAACATATAATTAGTCATCATATTGCGAATGCCAAAAAGAAGCAATCACATGCATGATACGAAATTTTAATCCATTTAGATGAAAAAACTATAATCCTTTTTAATTCATATTTAAAATAAGTAATCACATGATATAAACTTGAACATTCAACTTCACATGATATGACATGATATAAATCACATTCAATTCATATAGCATAATGGATATAAATCACATTCACGAGTTAACAAGAGCTCCAAATACAGGCGTTGCACGGGGGGAGCGCCAGCCTAGAACATCTCTTCGGGGTCTCCGTAGAAGTCCTGGTTCTCCACCTCTGCGACTTCATAGACTGGGGGAAAAATATGCAACTAACAAGTTTGAGTACCAACGGTACTCGCAAGTTGGGAAGTTATGACATGTGTGGTTCACAACAAGGAAGGCAAATAATAGGTAAGCACTATAGCAGTTACAACCTACTCTTACATATTATTAAGCACCTACATCTAGGTGAAATCCCAACCAATATTCCAAAATTAATTCAGGTGAGACGTAACCCAAACCAACCATTTAGTAACCATGTGCTAATTATGAATTTGGTTTCCAAGCCGCTCGTGTCCTTGAGCACGGCTGTCTAGACAGTTTAACAAAACTCTGCAGAGTGTGCATCCTTTACCCACAGTTCGTGATTTCGTCCCCTGTTGCTGGGTGGACTAAGGTAAACCTCCCTGATGCCCGTGGTAGCTAACCACAATACACACTTCCGTAGGTGTGTGGCCAGGAGATCACTACGAGGTGTTTCCGATGGTTCTCCCGACTTGCAATGGGTACTCTAAGGTTTCACCACTCCGGCACCTGGAGTCTATTTTCCCTCCGCCAGGAGAAGCCCCCTCTTGAGCCATGCTGATCCCAAGGCAAAGCCCATTCCCCGCCCATCAATTACCTATGCTACATCGGGAGAGACCAAATTACTAAACCAAGTTGTCCTATATACAATTCTGTGGTGATACTAAATGACTTAGCAACTTCTTCCATAAACCGGTCCTTAGAATCCGATAGGTGTCAAGCCCCAAACCAAGGTCTTGTGCACGCATGCACCAATCCATACAAAACCCCCTATCAGATTCCTATATACTAATTTCCATTATAGCCATCCATTCATGAATCAAAGTACTTCAAATGTAAACTTGTAAATAAATAGATCATATTTCAATTAAGCATGGCTAAGCGTAACTAAATAATAATAAAACGGCCAAACCATGTTGACAAGGAATATTGTGGAAAAATCTAGGAGAACATAGCATAGGATTCATATTTTAATTAGCATGTAACTAACTAAAACTTAACAAAAAGGGTGCAAGATGGTCAAGGAACTTGCCTCCAAACTGTGCCTCGGGGTCGTCGGGAAACTGCTGCTCTTGTAGGTTAAGGGTGGTTTCTGACCCCGACTCTAAATTACGACGATGCACGAAAAATAACATACAATAAGAACACAATAAAATGCAAACATTACAAATAAATATAAATTCCTACGCAAAATGTGATTTTTAAGTTGATTTCAATTATAGGCATAAACCAATTGATGAGTATTTTGAGTTTTTAAATAAAATATCTTAAGCAAAACATATTTTTAACCATTTCTATACCATTTTTACATTTACTAGAAACTTATTATAATTTTCTAGAAATTTTTATCCTTCAAAATAATCTTAAAACAGTTCTATATCATAATTTATACATTTTATAGTTTTTACACTATTTTTATTAATTATTTCTATGTGCAATTCAATTTTCATGAATTAGATGTGCTTAGAAAGTATTTTATGACTAATTCAGCAAATTAAAATCGATAGAAATGAAAATAAATAAAACATATTTAAACCTATTTTTATAATTATTTTATACAAATTAAGGACTTTTATTTAATTTCTAGAACTAACAGGGGTTTTTATGTAAAAAGGAACTGTTCCAAAGGTTAAAAATAATTTTTATTAAGTCTGGGGTTTATTCTACAAATTTTCCAGAATTTATTTGCTATTTTATAATTCTTCAGGGGCTTTAAAACACTTTTTATTAATTTAACCAGTATTATACAAATTTTCAGAAAGTCCACGGGCTAGTTTGGCATTTCTAGGGGCTAGACTTGAATTCCAGAGAAACTCAGGGGGTAGCCCGCAAGTTTCCAAGGGCCTGAGTGAAATTCCGGCGGCGGGAAAACTAGTTTGAACGTGGGTTGTTGAATTTAAATTGGATGGCTCAGATTTTATTAATCGAAGCGGTACGCTCGGTTTTAATCTCGACCATTGAAACATAATGGACGACGTGCATTGAGCCACTTCGCCCCGATTAGGGTCAGGCGGCGGTGAGCGGCAGCGGCGATGCGCACGCGGCGGCGGGCTCGCCGGAGACGGCCAAAATCGCATGGCAGGGGCCAAAAGGCACATCTAACTAGCGCAAATTGTAGAGGGGTGCTAGGGGAACTCACTGAAGGTCGTCGCACGGTCGGAGGAAGGTCGGAAGGTGGTCGGCGACGGTGTTGTGCGGCGGAGCTCCTCGGCGCCCGACGAAGTCGGCGACGCAGAGGCGACAACTCCCGACGAAGATGACCGGCGGTCTCCTGAGGACACGACAAAGATGTTAGGCAAGGTTTCGGGGTGAGTTAGTGGGTGAATCGATGGGAACATCAGCGCCATTACCAAGCTCGCCGGGGCTAGGGTTTCGATCGTCGGGTGAGGGAATTGGGAAGGGATTGGCTAGGTTTTTATAGGGGTTTCGGAGTAGAAACAACCGGCGGCCATCATGGGCACGATTCCACTCTTGATTGAGGTGAAACGGTCGGAAATGAAGAGGGGAGGGAAAGTGGGCGGCGCGGTGTTATCGCATGCGGCGTTACGACGCAGGCGCGAGGTAGACGAAGAGGGAGTGGGGCTGGCTTGCAGTGAGAGAAGAGAGAGAGGGTGCGGCGGAGGGAGAGGCTGGCGCACGGGGCCCGGCTGGCAGAGAGAGAGGGAGGGGAGAGGAGGCGCGGGCCGGCGCGGGAGGGTGCCGGATTGGGGAATTCGGCCCAGGGGCGATTTTTCCTTTTTCTTTTCTTTTTCTTTTTCTTTTCTGTTTTCTTTTTCCCCTCTTTTATGACATGAATTTGTAATCTGAATTTATAGCAAATTTGTATTTTCAAAAATTCACACAAACAATCAAACATGATGCAACTTGCCTTATATAGATTTCGTTCCCAAGAAAATGATTTTACTTCTTGAAAATTCATTTTACAATTTTTTTCCTCTCTAAAATAGTGGGTGTTACAATTCTATCCCCGTAAAAAGAAATCTCGCCCTCAAGATTTGGAAGTCCTAAGAGAATAGACTGGGAAACTCCGCCTTGAGGTCTTCCTCTCTTTCCCATGTTGCCTCTTCTTCTGAGTGATGTTTCCATTGGACTTTGCACATCCGAGTAACTTTTTTTATCGTAACTCGTTCTGATGTCTCGAGAATCTTAATAGGTTGTTCTGCATAGGTCAAGTCTTCTTGCACGTCTACTGTTTCCAATGGCAATTGTTCTTCTGGTACTCTTAAGCATTTCTTTAATTGTGACACGTGGAATACATCGTGCACATCTGATAAATGAGATGGTAGCTCGAGCTGATAGGCTACTTCTCCTCTTTTCTCCAGTATTTTGAAGGGACCAATATATCGGGGTGATAACTTGCCCTTCACCTTGAATCGTCTTAACCCTCTCACGGGTGACACCTTGAGATACACAAAATCACCAATCTCAAAGGTTAGATCATGACGTCGAGTATCAGCATAACTCTTCTGCCTCGACTGAGCCGTCTTCAAATTCTTCCGGATTTCTTGTACTTGTCTCTCTGCTTCTCTTAACACTTCAGGCCCAAATACTTGGCTTTCCCCAGTTTGATTCCAAAACAATGGTGTTCTGCACTTCCGTCCATACAAAGCTTCAAACGGAGACATCTTCAAACTGGCTTGATAACTATTGTTATAGGAGAACTCAGCATATGGTAGGTTCTTATCCCAACTCCTACTGTTTTTCAAAGCACATGCTCTCAACATGTCTTCAAGAATTTGGTTAGTACGCTCTGTTTGACCGTCAGTTTGCGGATGATATGACGAGCTGAAATTGAGTCAGGTATCCATAGACTCATGCAACTTTTGCCAGAATCTAGAAGTGAATTGAGTACCTCTATCTGATATTATCTTCTTCGGCACTCCATGCAGGCATACAATTCTTGCCATATATAGTTCTGCCAACCTTGAACCAGAATAGCTTTCTTTTACTGGGATAAAGTGAGCCACTTTGGTCAAACGGTCCACTGTGACCCATATAGAGTCGTATCCCGACTGAGTTCTCGGCAATCCCACGATAAAGTCCATACTTATTTCTTCCCATTTCCATTCAGGAATTTTAATTGGTTGAAGTAACCCTGCGGGTCTTTGATGTTCTGCTTTGACCCTCTGACACGTGTCACACAGAGCTACATACTCCGCCATATCTCGTTTCATTTCATGCCACCAATATCGATCCTTTAGATCTTGATACATCTTTGTGCTCCCCGGATGAATAGAATATGATGAATCATGGGCTTCTCTCAGTAGCAGCTCTCGAATCTCCTTGATATCAGGTACACATATTTTCTTCCCTAGCCATAGAGTTCCCTGTTCATCTTCTCTAAAGTCTGGTGCTTTTCCTTCTTTCATTAGTTGCTTAGTCTTCTGGATCCACTTATCGTTCTTTTTCTCTTCACGAATAACCTTTTCCAAAGTAGAATCTACTTCCATAGACACTACCTCAGTATTAGTTATGATACTAAGTTTTAGCCTTGCTAATTCCTCACATAACTGCGGTTGTTGACCTTGCAGTGCCAAGCTATTGCATTGAGCTGATCTGCTTAATGCATCTGCGACCACATTAGCTTTCCCAGGATGATAGTTGATTCCGACATCAAAATCATTGATAAGTTTCAACCATCTGCGTTGTCTGAGATTTAGATCTGGTTGTGTGAAGATATACTTCAAACTTTTGTGGTCCGTATATATCTTTGTTATTTTTCATATCAGATAATGTCTCCATAACTTCAATGCATGAACCACTGCTGCTAACTCCAAATCATGAGTAGGGTAATTTCTTTCATGTTTTCTGAGTTGTCGTGAAGCATAGGCTACTACATGTCCCTCTTGCATTAATACACATCCCAATCCTTATCCGGATGCATCACAGTAGACTGCAAATTCTTTCTGCATATCAGGCATAATCAATACTGGAGCAGTAGTCAACCTTTTCTTTAGCTCTGAAAAACTGGCTTCACACTCGGGTGTCCACTTGTATACAGCTCCCTTCTCAAGTAACTTTGTTAAGGGACGAGATATTTTTGAGAATCCTTCGATGAACCGGCGATAATAGCCAGCCATGCCTAAGAAACTCCTGATTTCCCCAACATTTTCTGGTGTCTTCCAATTCAGGACATTTTTCACTTTACTAGGGTCTACTGCTATTCCTCCTTGTGATATAACATGTCCTAGGAATGACACTTCCTTCAACCATAACTCACATTTACTTAGCTTTGCATACAACTGATGTTCACAAAGTTTTTGTAAGGCCAGTCTCAGGTGCTCCTCATGTTCCTCTTCACTTTTGGAGAATATCAAAATGTCGTCAATAAACACCACGACAAACTTATCCAGAGACTCCATAAATACCTTATTCATAAGGTACATGAAATAAGCCGGGGCATTAGTTAAGCCAAAAGATATGACTGTATACTCATATAATCCATATCTTGAAACAAATGCCGTCTTTGGTATGTCCGAGGGTCGTATCTTCAGTTGGAGATACCCTGATTGTAGATCAATCTTCGAGAACACACATGCACCTCTCAACTGGTCAAACAAATACTCAATCCTTGGTAAAGGATATTTGTTCTTGATAGTTACTGCGTTGAGTGCGCGATAATCCACACATAATCTCTGTGTGCCATCTTTCTTGGGCACAAATATCACTGGAGCTCCCCAAGGTGAGGAACTAGGACGAATGTATCCTTTTGCTAACAACTCATTGATATGATCCTTCAATTCTGCCAATTGTTTAGCATCCATCCTGTATGGTCGCTTGTAAATTGGTGTTGTACCAGGTACTAATTCAATGATGAATTCAATTTCTCTGTCAGGGGGCATACCTGGTAGTTCATTAGGAAACACATCCGGAAAGTCACAAACAACTTTGATCTCTTGTACTCCTTCAACCTGGTTGAGTCGTATTTTCTGAACTGCTGCTTGATCAGGATGAAACTCCACGTTTGTGCCATCCGTATGAGTCAGACATACTGTTCTCGTGGCACAGTGGATCACTCCTTTGTACTTGGTTAACCAATCCATTCCGAGAATAATGTCTATTCCTTGTGACTCCAGCACTATAAGGTTTGCTAAGAATGCTACCCCCCCTAATGCTTATGCTTACATTAGGGCATACTTGCCTCGTCAGCATCTCTCCTCCAGGAGAGTTGACTACTAATACTTGATTCATTAATGTAACATTCATTCCATGTCTTCTTATGAATTTTTTTGCTATGAACGAATGTGTTGCACCAGAATCAAACAATACTTTAGAAGGATGGGAATTAGCAGGGAACGTACCGATCACCACATCTGATGCGTCTTGAGCTTCCTCCAGAACAACATGATTGACCCTTCCTCTGGACTGGTTCTGCTGCGAATGCTTTTTCGGACAGTTGTTGGAGTAGTGTACCTTGTCACCACATATATAGCAAGCTCCCCGAGTACTGGTGTATTGAGCCTTGTTTCTTTGTTCATTTTGTTGTGGTTGCCCAGTTGGTCGAGGGTTTGAAGTCATAGGGCGTTGTTGATACATTTGAGGGCGCTGTGGTGGCATCTGCTGGTACTGTGGACGCGCATATTGAGATTGAGGTCTGAATGAAGAGTTGTTAGTGTACCGCTGACCTTGATTTTTGCTCATGGGACGACTCAGGTGTCCTGATTGCTGTGGGTTAAAGCGAGGACGATTGCTGCTTGAAGACTACCCCATCATCATCTTCCTTTTGCTGTCTTCTCCTTCACACTCTTTCTTCTTTCTTTCTACCGTGAAAGCTTTATCCACCAGATGTTGGAAACTAGCATAGTCACTGGAAGACATCATCAACTGTATCTCTTTGTCTAGTCCCTCTTTGAAACAGAATTGTTTCTTGGCATCAGTGTCTACATCTCCAGAGGCGTAATGAGATAGTTGTGTAAACTTGTTCAAATACCCCATTATGTTCATGTTTCCCTGCTTCAGTGCTAGGAACTCCATACGCTTGGCTTGAATTTCTCATGCAGGTACATGATGATTGCGGAAGTTTTCTCTAAACTCTTCCCAGGTAATGTTGTCTGGGTTTCCATGGGCCGCAGTAAAAGCGGTCCACCAATCAGCTGCAGGTCCATGGAGTTGGTGAGATGCCAACAACACCCTTTCCCTTCCTTCACATTGTACAATCCTTAGTTTACTTTCAATAGTATTGATCCAATCATCTGCATCCATAGGTTCCGTGGCATTGGAGAAGCGTGGGGGTTGAGTGTTCATGAAGTCTCTTAAGCAAAATCTTGGAGGTGGAGGGGGTGGTGGTGGAGGGGGTGGTGGTGCTTGATGAGCCTGTTGCATGTTGTTCACAATTTGTGTCAAGTTTTGCATCATTTGAAGTTGCATAGCCATCATATGCTGCATTTGGTTTGCAGCTGGTGCCCCACGAGCACCTCTTCCATTCCATTGAGGTAGTGGGACTTCATTATCCTGATTGGGTGGCACACCACGTCCACGTCCTCTTCCTCTTCCTGCCATCTGAGATTGGGGTGTTGCTTTAGAAATAAAAGATAAGAGAGAAACTATTTTATACGTCTTTCCCACTATATGCATCAATAAGGAGATAGAGAAATAAAGATCACTTTCTTAAACAAACACAAACATGGATAATCAAGTTCTCAAAACAAAATCATACAACTCAAGATTACACAAATCGTTACTACATCGCTCTTATTACAACTCATGGGTAAGTGTCTTAATCTTGAGTTGTAGGGCAGGCCAGAGTCTACTCTCGCTCCTCAGGATCCTCCTCCCCGTCTGGGTCTTCATCGTCATCCCCATCATATCTCGAGTTGCTGCCACGAGACTCGTTGCCATGCGGAGGAGAGTTGGCTGGCTGCTGCGGCACAGAAGGCTCCCCTGAGTCTGGCTCCTCGTCTGAAGAGTAGTCCATCGAGTCGGTGTCGCCACGACCCACACGACGGTCAGGAGAATCCGAGATCCAAGTGGAGGTGTCTGATGCATACCCATCTGGGTCCTCGTCGGTGATCCGACGGTACCTCCTCACTTGCCTTTCATAATGTGCTGCCAGGTCACGAACATCCTAAATTTCTTGCTGAGCCTTGTGGTGGCGAATGCTGAGGCGCTCCACATCATCAACTGTCTGGTGAGTCTGTGGAAGGGTCAGGGGCCCCTCCACATACTTGGTGACGAAGTTGCCAGTGCTGCTGGGACGCTGGGGAGTGTAGGCGTGCACCGAGTTCTGGGGCTGGTAGCGGTAAGTGTGGCTCCAATAGGTGATGGCCTCCCAGCTGACATCCTGCTCAGCATGTCGTCGGTAGCTCCTTGCAGCAGGGGTACGATGCACCTTGAGTAGTTCATCCCCATAGTAGACAAATAGCTTGCATGACCACTCGATCCGGTAGGGACGCTGCATCCCAATGGAGTGGTAGGTGAGTGCCAGTCTCTCGTGTCTGTAGCCGGCGTCGAGTAGTATGGCTTGAAGTCGACGTCGAAGTCGTCCTGTAGCTCTCCCATCAGTACGAATCACCACCGCATGTCGGGGATCGTTGAGTGGGGTACGGCGGGCAGCAATCCTTCGGTTGGGAACATAGCCTCCGGTTGACATGCGAGCAGTTCTCCTGATGTTGGCCATCTAAGATTTTGAAACAGGAGAGTGTCAGTAATAAAACAAATTAAAGAGTAAGTGAAATAAGTGCAAGGTAAAGAATACAAAGAAATCTTACAATTAATAATATTTGAAAATAGTAAAGTCTTTAAATCGTCCTTTTCTATCTAGGCTTGAGTCCTACGGGCAACACGACTTTGATACCACTATTGTCACACCTGGTAATAAGAAGACAACCAGATGCTTTCCACATGTATGCCAGGATCGGTTCAAATCATACATGTGTAGACGAAAGTGAAATACCAAATATAATACCATGTTCGAGTATATCTCTTTATTACATAAATGACCATCCAGGTCTAAAATAAAAATACACAAGCAGTGGAAAAAAACATAACAAGGGCTCCAAACACAGGCGTTGCACGGGGGAGCGCCAACCTAGAACATCTCTTCAGGGTCTCCGTAGAAGTCCTGGTTCTCCACCTCTGCATCTTCGTAGACTGGGGGAAAAATATGCAACTAACAAGTTTGAGTACCAACGGTACTCGCAAGTTGGAAAGTTATGACATGTGTGGTTCACAACAAGGAAGGCAAATAATAGGTAAGCACTATAGCAGTTACAACCTACTCTTACATATTATTAAGCACCTACATCTAGGTGAAATCCCAACCAATATTCCAAAATTAATTCAGGTGAGACGTAACCCAAACCATCCATTTAGTAACCATGTGCTAATTATGAATTTGGTTTCCAAGCCGCTCGTGTCTGTGAGCACGGCTGTCTAGACAGTTTAACAAAACTCCGCAGAGTGTGCATCCTTTACCCACAGTTCATGATTTCGCCCCCAGTTGCCGGGTGGACTAAGGTAAACCTCCTTTATGCCCGTGGTAGCTAACCACAATACACACTTCCGTAGGTGTGTGGCCAGGAGATCATTACGAGGTGTTTCTAATGGTTCTCCCGACTTGCAATGGGTACTCTAAGGTTTCACCACTCCGGCACCTGGAGTCTATTTTCCCTCCGCCAGGAGAAGCCCCCTCTTGAGCCATGCGGATCCCAAGGCAAAGCCCATTCCCCGCCCGATCAATTACCTATGCTACATCGGGAGAGACCAAATTACTAAACCAAGTTGTCCCATATACAATTATGTGGTGATTCTAAATGGCTTAGCAACTTCTTCCATAAACTGGTCCTTAGAATCCGATAGGTGTCAAGCCCCAAACCAAGGTCTTGTGCACGCATGCACCAATCCATACAAAACCCCCTATCAGATTCCTATCTACTAATTTCCATTATAGCCATCCATTCATGAATCAAAGTACTTCAAATGCAAACTTGTAAATAAATAGATCATATTTCAATTAAGCATGGCTAAGCGTAACTAAATAATAATAAAACGCCCAAACCATGTTGACAAGGAATATTGTGGAAAAATCTAGGAGAACATAGCATAGGATTCATATTTTAATTAGCATGCAACTAACTAAAACTTAACAAAAAGGGTGCAAGATGGTCAAGGAACTTGCCTCCAAACTGTGCCTCGGGGTCGTCGGGAAACTGCTGCTCTTGTAGGTTAAGGGTGGTTTCTGACCCCGACTCTAAATTACGACGATGCACGAAAAATAACATACAATAAGAACACAATAAAATGCAAACATTACAAATAAATATAAATTCCTACGCAAAATGTGATTTTTAAGTTGATTTCAATTATAGCCATAAACCAATTGATGAGTATTTTGAGTTTTTAAATAAAATATATTAAGCAAAACATATTTTTAACCATTTCTATACCATTTTTACATTTACTAGAAACTTATTATAATTTTCTAGAAATGTTTGTTCTTCAAAATAAGCTTAAAACAGTTCTATATCATAATTTATACATTTTATAGTTTTTACACTATTTTTATTAATTATTTCTATATGCAATTCAATTTTCATGAATTAGATGTGCTTAGAATGTATTTTATGACTAATTCAGCAAATTAAAATGGATAGAAATGAAAATAAATAAAACATACTTAAATCTGTTTTTATAATTATTTTATACAAATTAAGGACTTTTATTTAATTTCTAGAACTAACAGGGGTTTTTCTGTAAAAAAAGAATTGTTCCAGATGTTAAAAATAATTTTTATTAAGTCTGGAGTTTATTCTACAAATTTTCCATAATTTATTTGCTATTTTATAATTCTCCAGGGGCTTTAAAACACTTTTTATTAATTTAACCAGTATTTTACTAATTTTCAGAAAGTCCAGGGGCTAGTTTGGCATTTCTAGGGGCTAGACTTGAATTCCAGAGAAACTCAGAGGGTAGCCCGCAAGTTTCCAGGGGCCTGAGTGAAATTCCGGCAGCGGGAAAACTAGTTTGAACGTGGGCCGTTGATTTTAAATTGGATGGCTCAGATTTTATTAACCGAAGCAGTACACTCGATTTTAATCTTGGCCATTGAAACATAATGGACGACGTGCATTGAGCCACGTCGCCCCGATTAGGGTCAGGCGGCGGTGAGCGGCAGCGACGACGTGCACGCGGCGGCGGGCTCGCCGGAGACGGCCAAAATCGCACGACAGGGGCCAAAAGGCACATCTAACTAGCGCAAAATGTAGAGGGGTGCTAGGGGAACTCACTGAAGGTCGTCGCACGGCTAGAGGAAGGTCGGAAGGTGGTCGGCGACGGTGTTGTGCGGCGGAGCTCCTCGACGCCCGACGAAGTCGGCGACGCAAAGGCGACAACTCCCGACGAAGATGACCGGCGGTCTCCTGAGGACACGACAAAGATGTTAGGCAAGGTTTCGGGGTGAGTTAGTGGGTGAATCGATGGGAACATCGGCACCATTACCAAGCTCGCCGGGGCTAGGGTTTCGATCGTCGGGTGAGGGAATTGGGGAGGGATTGGCCGGGTTTTTATAGGGGTTTTGGAGTAGAAACGGCCGGCGGCCATCATGGGCACGATTCCGCTCTTGATTGAGGTGAAACGATCGGAAATGAAGAGGGGAGGGAAAGTGGGCGGCGCGGTGTTATCGCATGCGGCGTTACGGCGCGGGCGCGAGGTAGACGAAGAGGGAGTGGGGCCGGCTTGCAGCGAGAGAAGAGAGAGAGGGTGCGGCGCAGGGAGAGGCTGTCGCGCGGGGCCCGGCTGGCAGAGAGAGAGAGGGAGGGGAGAGGAGGCGCGGGCCGGCGCGGGAGGGTGCCGGATTGGGGAATTCGGCCCAGGAGCGATTTTTCCTTTTTCTTTTCTTTTTATTTTTCTTTTCTGTTTTCTTTTTCTCCTCTTTTATGATATGAATTTGTAATCTGAATTTATAGCAAATTTGTATTTTCAAAAATTCACACAAACAATCAAACATGATGCAACTTGCCTTATATAGATTTCATTCCCAAGAAAATGATTTTACTTCTTGAAAAATTCATTTTACAATTTTTTTTCCTCTCTAAAATAGTGGGTGTTACATTAACATGCATGGGAGTAATGTATGGTTGCATCTACTAGTGTTTTTTTTTCTGGATCTATATGTAAGATGTGCAAAAACACATGTATTTATTGAGAAAGTTCTTGTTGCTGCTCAATAAGCTCTTAAATGTGACTGATGGCAAATTCCAGTAAGGAGGTGTACACCACGGCATAGACTCAAATGATGCAGGACTAGGTCCTTCTCCTTCCTTTTTAGATTCGTGTTTCCGGCAACATAAGCTGCCATTTGTGTTTTTCTTTTCAGTGTTTTTTCGAACTTTTGCTCCTTTTTAATGAAAAGGTAGAACACATGTCATTTGCTTCAAAAAAATAAGCTCTTAAATGTCTATCCAAACTCTGTACTTTTTTGGATTAAAAACCCAAACTGAATATATCGTCTTTAAATATCTGATCAGTTGCACACCAAGAGCTAGAATAACATTAATTTTGATTCAACCACCTAGTTTCTCTGGACTGAATAATAAAATCATTAGGCCCCAGTTGGTTCAATTCAGGAAGAGGCTGCGTGATGCTGGTAGTGGGTAGCCTACCAAGATACTCCGTATGTCCTTTTGCGAAATGCTAGTTGAAATTGGCATCCATCGAGGAACATGTTCAGTACTAGTTGAAATTTGGCTCTGACCTCATTCTATCATTTCGTACAAGATTTATCTGATGCAAGGTACATTACTACAAAAAGTATTTTCACAGACGCCTCAATTTTCAAACACATATGCTCCGTAAAAAAATGCGACTGTAATGACGAATGATACAATAACCGCATGTGATGACAGAACATCGCAGGCGGATTTTAAAAAATAACCGTCTGGATAAATACATGATTTTCTCAGGCGGCTATTAATTAAAAACCGCATGTACTCTAGCAAATTTCACAGGCGGTTCTTAATTAACCACCGCTTGGATAAATACATGATTTCCATGGGCGGTCATTGTTTAAGAACTGTATGTACTGTTTTAATCATCATAAGCGGTTTTTGTTGAAGAACCGTCTGGAGAAAGTCATTGTTTTCACAGGCTGCTTGTTAGTTAAGAACCGTCTGTGATGCTGATAAGCTCATGTCAAGCTAATCTCCGCACAACAAGCTCTTGTAGATGCAAGTAACATTCGTGACTCATCATTTGGATTGTTGAAAGCCTCAATTGAAGCCTGATAATCCCTTGGAAGGATTTTTCCATTCATTTGAAGGATTTCTTTCCCCCCTGTCCATTTGAAAACCTAGGAAGATGCTCCTTTCTGAGTTTTAATGCCTAAATATATTGACTAAAAATCAATACCTACTCTCTTAGTGCTTCACACAAGCGAGGAAGCGAATAACTTCAATCACAAATCTTGTTTTTACCCTTTCATAAAGATTTGACCTTAATCTTTCAAACATAGATTTATCAATAAGTGAAGCTTCCTTATCACACATGTTAATGACAGTTATAAGCGAAGGGTGTGCCGAAACTAACGAAATCTAAATTGGACTGAAGATAAAGAGATCCTGTATATGAGTGGCTATGTCCAGGTTAGACATCGTGAAGCTATGATGGCAACCTTCAACATCATAACTTCATGCTGCCTAACCTGGACATTGCCACTCATATGCAGAATCTCTTTGTCTTCAGTCCCGTTGAGATTTCGTTAGCTTCAATACACTATTCACTTGTAACTGCCATTAACATGCCTAATGAGGAAGCTTCACTTATTGATAAATCTATACTTGAAAGATTAAGGTCAAATTTCTATGAAAAGGGTAAAAACAAGATTTGTGATTGAAGTTGTTCGCTTCATCGCTTGTGTGAAGCAGCAAGAGAGATGGTACTGATTTGTAGTCAATATATTTAGCCATTAGAACTGATAAAGTAGCATTTTCGTAAGTTTTTAAAATGAAGAGAAGAGAAAGAAATCTTTCAGGACTTGTTTGGGTGTACTCAATCTAATTGGATTGAAGTGGATTGGAGTGGAGAATGAACTAATTTTCTCCTCCACCTCAATCCACTTATATTGAAGTGGATCCACTCCTATCCAAACAAGCCCTCAAATGGATGGGAAGTATCATTATACTTCAATTGAAGCTTTTAACAATCCAAATGATGAGTCCCGGGTGTTACTTGCATCTACAAGAGCTTGCTGTGAAGGGATTAGCTTGACAGGAGCTTCAAGAGTTGTGCTTCTAGATGTTGTTTGGAACCAAGCCGTTGGAAGGCAAGCCTGATCATCATAGATTAGAAGAAATTTATATACACATACAATTTGATAATTTATGGAACATGTGAAGGTGATAAATATGATAGTCAACAAGCCGAAAATGATCACTTGTCCAAATTAGTCTTCTCTACAGAAGTTGAATTTAATAATGTTCGAAACATGCTATCTAAAGCTGAAATGGAGCATTGTTCTAAGTTGATTTCAGATATACAAATATATACAATATATATCATACATTTTTTCCAGTATTGAAATCTTCTCGCATATAGGGTTTCAAATCCTTTTTAATGCTTCTCTCTATGTGCTTGATGTTTCCTGGTTCGGTGAAAAGGTACATCTCTTCATACTGATTATATTCCTCTTCATTATCTCCCATATTCTCAACCCCAACAATATTTTGCTTTCCAGAAACAACTACGTGCATCTTATCAGTTTCTAGATCTTGTACATAAAAAACTTGTGCAACACGATCGACGAGAACCCACAAGTCATCTTTATAACCCACTTTGTTCAAGTCTACTAGTGTCAGCCCGTAATTGTCCACTTTCACACCATCAGATGTTTGACCCATTGGCACTTAAATATCGGCATTACCATTCTTTCACCATAATCGAGTTCCCATATTTTCTCCATGAACCCGAAGTATGTGGTCTTCTACCCTTGTGAATCATAAGCCTCAATACGAACACCACTATTTTGTGCAACACTCTTACCGTCTTTTTCTTTAGTGTAAAATGTGTAACCATTGATGTCATATGCTTGCCATGATGTCACCAAAGCAGATGGGTCAGAAGCTAACTTCTTCATTGTTGCCTCTTCTATAGAGTTTCCGTATGGTATATTTTTATCCATCAACCATTCAGTGAAACATCTTCTGTGATCTTTCATGATCCAGTCCTCTGTGAGGTCTTGGTTTTTTTCGTGAAGCTAAATTTGGTGTTCCTGATGTACGACTCAGCTATTACGAGCTGTTGTAGTACATCAAAATGTGCACGGTGTACATTATTGTAATCTTGAACGATAAAAGTTTTCTTAGCCACTTTGCCTCTCCCACGTAGTCTACCCTCATGTACTGGTATAGGCACACCTATCGATTTTCCATCTTTAATGTAATCAGCGCAACCCTCATTCACTTCTTCAGTGGTGTATCCTTCCATAATTGAATCCTCTGGGTGAGCATGGTTCCTCACATAACCTTTTAATACTCCTAAATATCTCTCCAACGAAAACATATGATGTAAATATAGTGGCCCCAATGCTTTTATCTGATCAACAAGATGTATGATTAGGTGTACTTGCATATCAAAAAAGGATGGTGGGAAACACATCTCAAGCTTGCACATAGTCTCGACGATGTATGTTTTCAAATAGTCTAAATCTTCACGTGCTATCATCTTTTGCGATACTGCATTGAAAAAGTAACACAAACATGTGATGACAACTTTTATATGCTCATGTTTGATGACTCTTATTGCAATGGCAAGGAACACTGTCATCATCATATGGCAGTCATGAAAATTATAGCCGAATAAAGACAAGTCTTTCATCGAGACTAGTTTGCGGATATTGGATGAGAAACTCTTGGGCACTTTGATCCCACACAAGCATTTGCAGATTGCTTTCTTCTCTTCTAGTGTGAAGTTGTAGCTGGCTTGGGGAAGGTAATGCTTCTCATTCGCCTTTTCTACTGGAAGCTCTAGTCTCATATCAAGATTTACTAGATCCATACGTGAATTTAATCCGTCCTTTGTTTTCCTCGGCATGTCCAGCAAGGTCCCAATGATGTTGTTAAATACATTCTTTATAACATGCATCAAATCAATACTATGGCAAAATTCTAGATTCTTCTAATACGGAAGATACTTGAAAAAAATTGATTGTTTCTTGAAAGTCATGTCAGTTGTATCATCCGAAAATGTACTTTTATTTCTATTTGTTCCTTCACTTTTTTGCCCTTACCAAAAGCAATATGAATGTTCTTGACCATTTCGAACACGAGTTTTCCACTATAAGGTTTTGGTGCAGTATCTTTTTTGACTTTGTTATCAAATTGTTCTTTCATCTTCCTATACTTGTGTGTATCTGTCAAGAACCGCCGGTGTCTCATGTACACCGTCTTTCTGGATGAAGTGAGTGAAAGTGCATCTAGGCATCCCCGTGGGTTTTGGATGATTGATGACAAGAATTAAGAGGCTAATGAGCTAAAGTGATCTTAAGCACAGTTACAAGGATTGAAATGAGATGAAAACCCTCAAAAAGGAAAAGGATAAAACGGGTGTTAAAGACTCAAGCGTAGAAATTAGGGTTTCTATGGTATTGAGGTTATATGAGCCGTGTCATGTGAGAGGGTGGATGTATCATGTGCATTGAGATCATACCAAGGGGCTCAAAGTGGTGGTTTAGTGTAACACCTAAGTGAGAAGCCTAAAACGAGAAAAACCCTAGGAGGCCGAACTAGTCCAGGCCTCAAGGCCAGACTAGTCCAGCAAGACACACAAGTCCGTTTTGAGACGGACCAAACGTCTCTGGAGTGAATCTGAGTGAATTTGGAGCTAAGTCCAAGAAGTTCGGACTTGTCCGTTTTTGGACGGACTAAAGCTCTCTGGAGTAGTTCGGATTTGTCTGTTTGGGTACGGACTTGTCCGTTTGAGACCTAGTGAGGTAGACCGAGAGAAACCCTAAAGGGCCGGACTAGTCCGCCCATGTGGCCAGACTAGTCCGGGCCAACCCTGAAGAGTCCATTTTGGGACGGACCAAACGGTTCTGTTCCACTTCGGGCTAGTCCGTTGTTCACCGGACTAGTCCGTTGTCTATTGACAATTTGAATTTGGAAATTTGGCGGGTAGCGTGACGATTGTTACTCAGTGTGGCAGTTGTCGGGAACTGATGAATATGCATCTAGGACTCCCTTGTGGGTTTTGGATGATTTATGACAAGCAATTGGGATCCTAACCTCTTTATTGAGATGAATGCAGGCCCATAATAGAAAAATGAGCAAAATACCAAAAAGAAGGAATGAGGAGGAGCAAAGTGGAAATGAGCTCAAGGAAAAACAATAGCAGATTATTTTGTATGGAGTGTGTTAAGGAAACACACCCCAAGAGCTCAATGATAATTAAACACACACATTGCACAGAGTTACACAGGACCGGACTAGTCCGTTCACCTTCGGACTAGTCCGATAATCCTTTCTGCACCAAATCGGACAAGTCCGATATCTGTCGGACTAGTCCGATATCCTTCTGACTAGAATCAGACTAGTCCTCCCCAGTGCGGACTAGTCCTCAAAACACTACACAAGTCACACAAAATTGGACAAGTCCGTTATCAACCGGACTAGTCCGATATCCTTTCTGATCCACTTCGGACAAGTCCGATGTTCACACGGACTAGTCCGGAAAACCCCACTGATCTAAATCAGACAAGTCCTCCAAGTGCGGACTTGTCATTCAACACACTTAGGGTTTCACATGTCCGGACAAGTCCGATGGACATTGGACTAGTCCGAAGATTTCCAGTAGCGAAATTGGACAAGTCCGCTTTCAGCCGGACTAGTCCGATATTTCGGGACACTTAGGGTTTGCAACACACAGCACACCAGACTAGTCCGGTGACCACCACGGACTAGTCCGAACTTTCTGAACCCTAACGGTCACTTTTAGAAACCCCATATAAATAGATGTGCACGACCCACTTTTACACTCTCTCGAACACTAGCACCGTCACACCTCCCAAGAGACTCAAAAACGACCTCTCTCCACGAAATTAAGTGCACAATCGTCCAATCCTTTGAGGATTCAATCTAGATCATTGGAGAGACACTTGCTACACCACATTGAGCTCTTGGTTTGATTCTCTAACACACTCCTGCATTTCAATTGTAACTTTTGAGTGTGTTTTCAGTGGTATTGTGATTTGTAATCTAAGTGAGCTCTCAAAGTGTGAGATCGCCCCTTGAATTTGGTTATTCACCCCTTTGTGATTAGTGGAAGAGGATTGGCCTTCGTGGCGATCCAACGAGGGTAGGGTTGGAGAAGACCTGGTCCTTTTGTGGACTCCTCAACGTGGATGTAGGTGGCCTTTTGTGGTAGCCGAACCACGGGATAAACACTTGTATCTTGTTTCACTGTTCATCATTCAAGTTAATCAACTTAACCTAGGGTTTCATACACATTGTTCATCTTACGTTAAATTGTTAAACATAAGACTTAATTGTGATATAGTTCAGTATATAGCTGTTAAACTATAGTTTGATTCTATACTTCCGCTGTACACAAATCAAACCAATCAATCAAGTTTAATCAGTTTAGTCCGTGAACACCGGACTAGTCCGATATCTTTGGTATTGAACTGGTTTTTGAGTGCTGCAGGATCCGACAAATTTTCAAAAAGGCCTATTCACCCCCCCTCTAGCTCTACATTCAATTGGTATCAGAGCAGGTTCTTCAAGAAAGAGTCTAATCACTCGAAGAGATCATGTCGAACATGAAGGACGTCCACAAAATCAACAACCAAGAGGAAGTTAACAACAACAAGACTCAAAAAGTGGAGAACTACCTCGAAGCCATTCAAGACTTCGAGGACGATGATGAGGAGATGCTGGAGCTGAAGGCACTCCTCAGAAAGAAGGAACTTTCCAAAGGGAAAGCAAAGGTTGAAGAGAAGAAGAAGGGGAGTAGTCACACCGACTACTCTCGATATCCTTTTAACTATGATCGTCTAAATTCCAATAACAACCATTACTTATCTATCCCTCTTGGAAAAGCCCCACACTTCGATGGAAGTGATTACTCCATGTGGAGGTAGAATATGAAAATGCATCTGATTTCCCTCAACCCAAGTTTATGGCATATTGTATGCACAGGGATAGATATTCCGGATGACGACGAGGAGCTCACTCCAAGCCAAGAGCAGGCCATTCATAGAAATGCTCAAGCCGCAGCTGTAATCACATCCTCACTCAGTCGGGACGAGTTCACCAAGGTGGATGGACTCGAAATTGCTAAGGAGATATGGGATACCCTGCAAACCGCACATGAAGGTGACCGGCATGTGCATGAAGCAAAGATTGAGATGATTGAAGGCGAACTAGGAAGATTCGCAATTGAGGAAGACGAGTCACCACAGGATATGTACAATCGATTGAAGACACTTGTCAACAAAGTTCGGTCATATGGGAGCAAGAAGTGGAATGACCACGAGGTGGTAAAGCTCATCCTTAGAGCTTTTATGCCTCGCAATGTCACGCTATGCTCCATGATTAGAGAAAGCCCCGGATACAAAAGGATGACTCCGGATGAATTGCTTGGTAAAATTATCAACTTTGAAATGATGGAGAAACAAGCAAAACACGTCAAGGAAATTGCCGACCTCACCTCGGCTAAGAAAAAAGGAGTTGCTTTAAAGTCCACCCTCAAGCCTCTATCCAAAGAAGCAAGAGAAGCACAACTAGAGGAGGACAGTAATGACGAGAGCAGTGAGCTAGATGAAGAGGATTTGATATTGTTCATGAAAAAGTTCAAGAGAATAATGAAGAAAAAGCAAGGGACAAAATCAAGTGAAGGCAAGTACAAAGAAAGAACAAAGCTAAAATTGAGATGAGCGTGCTATGATTGTGGTGAATATAACCACTTTATAGTGGATTGCCCATATGAGGAGAACAAGAAGAAGACTAAAGAATCCAAGCCTCAACCTAAGAAATTCTTCAAGCAGAAGAAACAAGCCGAACAAGCGCATATTGGGAAGGAGTGGGACTCAAACGATGAGTCCTCATCATACGATGAAGAAGAGATGACTAGCATAGCCATCGAGAGCACGTCCAAGAAATCAACACTCTTCCCTACACTCGGTGCAAGAAAGGGAAATGGCACTTGCCTTATGGCAAAGGAAGGTAAACGAAAGGTAACCATTAAAACCCCTTCCATGCATTCCTACTCTAGTGATGATGAAATAGATAGCGATGATGAGGATATGCTAACTGGACTAGATAAGAAAACTGCAACAAAAATGAAATTCTTACTTGATCAGCTTGTTGAGAAGGAAAGTTTAATTGATCGTCAAGAGGACATGCTCATCTCCCAAAAGGAGGAGTATGTCGAACTTGACAAACTACTAGAGCTTGAAAAGGAGAAAAACAGTTCACTAGAGCTTGAGTTAGCTTCAAGCAAGAAAGCTTGCTTGGAGTTAACCGACTCAAATGTTGCAATCAAGGACCAACTTGCTGACCTGATCAAGATTAACAAGATCCTTGAAGTGCAAGTTGAGTCACTCAAGCTGAGTGAACCTTCCTCCTCTTCAAACTCACCTTCTCAACCCACTAAAAACTGAATTTGCTCATATGTGCACATGTAGTAAAACTGACACCAGACTGAAAGGGAAATCAAACCCCACAATGGATAAAAATCCTACCCAATGTGGCATATTTGACAAGGAGAAGATCAACTATGCACGTAGTGCATACTTGTTCCAAAGACCTCCAAATGTCAAATATGGCATTGGTTACTCCTATGATGAAAAGCAGCATGCTGGAAGTCATAAGAATAACAAGGGAAGGATTTCTTTTGTGAAGGGAAGACCTTCTCAAACTGGTAAGTCGAAGGATAAAAACCTGAACTCACATGAATACCGCACTAGTCCGGTGGGTGTCCGGACAAGTCCGACCCCCCAGACTGGTCCGACTCATAAACAACAACAGCTTTCATTTAAAACTTTTGATGCCTCCTATGTGTTAATGAGAAACAACCTTGGCAAGGTCTATGCTTATTATGTTGGGCCACGCCATGGGAACACAAAATCCCATGTGTGGGTGCCCAAGTGTCTTGTAACTAACCTCCAAGGACCCAAGCAAGCTTGGGTACCTAAAACCAAAGCATAATCTATTTTTGCAGGCCTATTCCTCCGGTGGATCCAAATGGGTGCTAGACAGTGGGTGCACCAACCACATGACCGGAGAAAGGAGGATGTTCGTGGAATATGAAGAGAATGAGGACCCAAACGAGGGCATCTACTTCGGAGATAATAGTCAAGGAAGGGTGCTCGGTACCGGTAAAATTGCAATATCCTCTAAACACATGCTTTCTCATGTTTTACATGTTGAATCTTTAGATTATAACCTGCTGTCCATATCTCAACTGTGTGACAAAGGTTATAATTGCTTGTTCACTAACGAGGGTGTGACCGTCTCTAGGAGAAGTGATGGTTCCATTGCATTCAAGGGTATGTTGAAGGGAAAGCTTTACCTTGTTGACTTCAACAAGGATAAAGCCGAACTCGACACATGCTTGATTGCAAAAACCAACATGAGTTGGCTGTGGCATAAACGGCTAACGCATGTTGGTATGAGGAACCTTCAAAAACTCCTCAAGGGCGATCACATCTGAGGTTTGAAGAATGTTGTTTTTGAGAAAGACAGGCCTTGTAGCGCGTGCCAAGCTGGGAAGCAAGTTGGAGCACATCATCCCGCAAAGAACATCATGACGACAACAAGACCGCTCGAACTACTTCATATGGACTTGTTTGGTCCAATTGCTTACATAAGCATCGGCGGTAAAAAAATATGGTTTATTTATCATTGATGATTTTTCTCGCTTCACTTGGGTTTTCTTTTTGCATGATAAGTCAGAAACACAAGGAACACTCAAGAAGTTCTTCAAGCGAGCTCAAAACGAATTTTCATTGACAATCAAGAGTATTCGAAGCGACAATGGCACAAAATTCAAGAACACACAGGTGGAGGAGTACCTTGATAAAGAAGGCATCAAGCATGAATTTTCAGCACCATACTCGCCACAACAAAACGGAGTTGCCGAAAGAAAGAACCGAACACTCATTGAGATGGCAAGGACAATGCTCGATGAGTACAAGACATCGGATCGATTGTGGGCGGAAGCTATTAACACCGCTTGCCACGCTGCAAATCGACTTTATCTTCATTGACTACTCAAGAAGACTCCCTATGAGCTACTTACCGGTAACAAACCAAACATTTCATATTTTTGAGTTTTCGGTTCTCCATGTTACATCCTGAACAAGAAGCCTAGGACTCCAAAGTTCGCTTCGAAGTCCGATGAAGGTTTCTTGCTTGGTTATGATTCGAACACTTACGCCTATCATGTTTTCAACAAGGCCTCCGGACTTGTTGAAGTAGCATGTGATGCGGTGTTCGATGAGACTAATGGCTCCCAAAAGGAGCAAGTTGATTCATGTGAATTAGGTAAAGAAGAAGCTCCATGTCAAGCATTGAAAAGAATGGCTCTAGGCGAAGTTCGACCACAAGAACCACCTTCACATGAACATGAGGAAAATGAACCACAAGAGGAGACCATCAATCAAGGGGGAGCTTCAACACAAGATCAACCACAAGAGTACGAAGATGATCAACAAGTCAATGAAGGCAACCACTTAGGGGGAGAAGCGGATAATCATGAAGACACAACTCCTCAAGTGCCACACCCAAGAGTACACCAATGCGTCCAAAGGGATCACCCAATCGACAACATCATCGGTGACATCCAAAAGGGAGTAACCACTAGATCTCGCACAGCTAACTTCTGTGAGCATTATTCGTTTGTATCCTTTTTGGAACCACGCAGGATTGAGGATGCATTGAAGGATCCGGACTGGGTGGTGGCAATGCAAGAAGAATTGAACAACTTCAAGCGGAACGAGGTGTGGGAACTTGTGGCAAGACCCAATGCAAACATCGTCAGCACCAAGTGGGTCTTTCGCAACAAACAAAACGAACACGGAGTGGTGACAAGGAACAAGGCGCGACTTGTGGCCAAAGGGTACTCACAAGTCGAAGGTTTGGATTTCGATAAGACTTTTGCTCCAGTAGCCAGGCTTGAATCTATTAGAATATTACTTGCATATGCTACTCACCATGATTTCAAGCTATATCAAATGGATGTGAAAAGCGCCTTCCTCAACGGACCGATCAAGGAAGAGGTATACGTGGAGCAACCACCCGGATTTGAAGACGAAGAGTTCCCTGACCACATATTCAAATTGCGTAAGGCTCTCTACGGCCTCAAACAAGCTCCTAGAGCTTGGTATGAGTGTCTTAGAGACTTCTTAATTGAGAATGGTTTTCAAATTGGCAAAGTATACTACACACTATTTATCAAGAATTTAGATAATGATCTTTTTATTTGTCAAATTTATGTTGACGATATAATCTTTGGGTCAACTAACCAATCTTTTTGTGAGGAATTTAGCAAGATCATGAAAGAAAGGTTTGAGATGTCAATGATGGGAGAACTGAAATACTTCTTGGGATTCCAAGTGCGACAACAAAAGGAAGGAACGTTCATAAGCCAAACCAAGTACACGCAGGACATACTTAAGAAGTTTGGCATGGACAAGGCAAAGCCCATAAAGACCCCCATGGCAACAAATGGGCACTTGGATCTCAATGAAGGTGGACCTAATGTCGACCAAAAGGTATATCGCTCCATGATTGGATCTCTACTCTATTTATGTGCATCTAGGCCAGATATTATGTTAAGTGTATGTTTGTGTGCAAGATTTCAAGCCAACCCTAAGGAATGTCACTTGACAGCCGTAAAAAGGATCTTGAGATATTTAGTTCATACACCCAACCTTGGTCTTTGGTACCCAAAAGGCTCAAAATTCAATCTCATTGGTTAATCCGATGCAGATTATGTCGGGTGCAAAGTAGATAGAAAAAGCACCTCCGACACATGCCAATTCCTAGGGAGATCCTTAGTTTCTTGGTCCTCCAAGAAACAAAATTCCATTGCCCTATCCACAGCCGAAGTGGAGTATGTTGCAGCCAGGAGTTGTTGTGCACAACTCCTTTGGATGCGACAAACTCTAAGGGATTACGGTTACAATATGAACCGTATTCCTCTCCTTTGTGACAATGAGAGTGCCATTAAAATTGCCCACAATCCAGTTGAGCACTCTCGAAATAAACACATGGACATAAGGCATCATTTCTTAAGAGACCATTCCATGAAAGGAGATATAACCATCTCACATGTCAACACCCAAAAGCAATTGGCCGACATATTCACCAAGCCACTTGATGAAAAGCATTTTTGCGAACTCTGAAATGAACTAAATATCCTTGATTCTCGGAGTGTGGCTTGAAAGGTTGCATACCTGTATGAATTCTTCAAAAATGTTGATTGAATTGTGAAAAACATCTCCCTCAATTTTTTCTCGAAAAACTATGTCAATTACTATATCTTGATGAATTATGATCATTGTTTGATTGTTGTATGCTTACTCGTCAAATTCATCAAGATTATTTGATTTGTTTTGCCCCTCTATTCTCTATTTATGAACCTTCAAATATATATGAATGGGCTATGCAATTTTCCCCTGGTGACCACGGACTAGTCCATGGTTACCCGGACTAGTCCGCCCATGCAGACTAGTCCGTTGAGTGCCAGTTAGGCCGGACAAGTCTGATAGACCACGGACTAGACCGATATAGCTCTCTGGATGAGTTCGGACTAGTCCGGTCATCTTCGGACTTGTCCGATTTTTCGTGTCCATAACCCTAGCCGCCACTAAACCCTAATTCCTCTCATCTCCACTCTTCCTCACGCACTCTTTCTCTTGCGCTCGAGCTCCCAAGGCAGTTCCTTGATCCCTCCATCAAAAGGGTGCGCATTTGGGCAGAAATCAAGCTTGACCTCGTGCAGGTTGAAGCTAGCGGACTTGTCCGGGCTCCAACTCCCTAATCCTCAAGCTTCAATCGATTTCTTCAGTAATTTTCTCCTAAACCCTAGAAATCTTTTTTTTCTCCATTATTGATCGGATAGCCTAGCATCTTCCACTAGATACATGCTTCTTTGATGTACTACGTGTATGCTAGACGTATTATGCATTAGGAATCAGCCTTTGTCAAGTCTGCTAGGTTTTTGAGGATGAATACCGGACTAGTCCGGTCCATGCACGGACAAGTCCGGTCCCCCGGACTAGTCCGTGCCTGTGCACCGGACAAGTCTAATGTTTCTGACTTAAAACCTAATTCTTAAATCCCTCAATGCACTTCCTTGCTATATTTTCATACCTATGCCTTGTATCACTCATCATCATTCTTGCAAATGATTCTCAGATCATGTCGAGCTCAAACGATGAAATCTCTGACTTTGAGGCCAAGATGGACCACGAGGTGGCACCTCGGACTTCGATGGGTCTTGGCAAGAAGCTCCAAGAAAGACCCTCCGAGCCTGTTCCTTCCCCTCCTCAGGTTCGGAGGAAAGTGCTAGCAAAGAAGCCGACCTCCAAGGTGCCAGCTTCTAAGGCTGGTGGTGGCCCTAGCTCGGCAAGTGCCCGTCAAGCAAAGGGCAAGGGAAAAGGGATAGCGACGGGGCTAGTTGGGCCCTTGAAGCTGCATGCTCCCAGGGAAGGGGTCCGGGACCCTACTGAGGAGAAGTTCAATGGCAAGGGCAGTGACTCGGCCGCTAAATTCAGAAGCATTGACTGGTATGGCAGACCAAAGCAAGCTGCAGATGGAAGGTTCTGGTGCAACTTCCATGCTGACTTCTACAAATCGGTGTATCTACCGATGAAGACCCCCATGGTGCACAGTCAGTGGATTGACTGGGCACACTTTGAGAAGAAGGGCTGCTCACCGTTCACTGATGTAGTGAGAGCCATTGAGAAGCATGGACTGAGAGATCTGTTTGCTTTCAGACATAACTGTAATGATGAGGTGATTGCATAGTTCTTTGCAACCTGTCACTTCTCTAGTGAGGATGAAGAGAGTGTCACTTGGATGACCCATGGATCCAAGTACAACATCACTCAAGAATAATTCACTAGCTTGCTTCACCTTGACACCACAAGGTCTGATTGCTTGGTTATACACAACATTGGTGTCATTGACAAGGATAGGATGAAGTTCCTATATGAGCCAAATTCAAAGTTCAACCCTCCCTCCATAAAGAATATGAAGCCATTCTTTGTGGTGCTAAATCGAGTCTTGAGGAAGACCATTGCCCCTAAGGGTGGCGACGTAGGGAGTGTGCAAGGATACCTCCGGACTCTGATGAGAGTCATAAGCAAGGACCGCCCATTTGATGTGGCGGAATACATTTGGAATGATATGGTAAACATCTCCTGCACTCCCAACAGATCTTGCGAATATGTTCCTTACCTTATGTTTGTGATTGAAAAAGTCACCGGCATTGAGTTTGTGAAAGATGTGGAGCATCTCCCCTTGAGGCCTCAAATGCCTAAAAAGCCAAGTGTGCAGGCTGCTCCCTCGCCGGCCTCCAGTCCCGAGGCACCGGCAAGATCAAGTGAAGGTGCCAGAGCTGTCCCTGCTTCTAGGGAAGCCCCTCAGAGAGGATCAGCTAGTGGGATCCTCAAGTATCTGGCTGCTATATTCTCCTCCTGCAAGAAGGCCGAAGTGAAGGTCCACAAGCTCAATTAGAAGAGAAGGGAGGACATGAAGTACATAAAGGCCAATGTGAAGCAAATTTGCCAAAAGCTGGAGATCGATCCCATTGGATTTCCAGTGATCTCTGAGGACTCTAATCCAGAATACACTGAGCTCGCGCCCTTGAACCCCTCCGAACTTGCCTACTTTGGCATTGGGGGCTCGAGTGGCTCCGTCCCTCCTCCTTCTCCTCATTGTCAAGCTGATGATGAAGAAGACAAAGACGATGACGAGAGGACCGACAGTGAAGAGTGAAGACCCTAGGAGCCTCCTCTCCTTCTTTTTGGTGTCTTGATGCCAAAGGGGGAGAGATTGAGGGGGAGTCTTAGCTTTAGCTGTAGGATGCGAGGAGAGAGCTCTTTTTATCTATCTCTGTGATTGTAATGATTTATCATTGTTTCTAGATTGACTTTGGTTCTGTGATGCAATGCTTACTTAATTTGAGAAGTATTGGTCGAAATCTGTAATTTTGCTCCTGGAATGACATATGTGCTTTATTTTGGTTGATTAATGCAAATTATGTCACTCTCAATGTCTTAATATTCTTAGTTATGCATACCACCATAAAGAATGCACATATGGATATTTCTTTCATTGCTTGATGTATTTTGATTCATATGTGCATACTTTATGAAAATCTCAATTTTTGTCATATTTTGTGAAATCTCAATTGGTTGTCATCAATCATCAAAAAGGGGGAGATTGAAAGTGCATCTAGGACTCCCTTGTGGGTTTTGGATGATTTATGACAAGCAATTGGGATCCTAACCTCTTTATTGAGATGAATGCAGGCCCATAATAGAAAAATGAGCAAAATACCAAAAAGAAGGAATGAGGAGGAGCAAAGTGGAAATGAGCTCAAGGAAAAAGAATAGCAGATTATTTTGTATGGAGTGTGTTAAGGAAACACACCCAAGATCTCAATGATAATTAAACACACACATTGCACAGAGTTACACAGGACCGGACTTGTCCGTTCACCTCCGGACTAGTCCGATATCCTTCTGACTAGAATCGGACTAGTCCTCCCCAGTGCGGACTAGTCCTCAAAACACTACACAAGTCACACAAAATCGGACAAGTCCGTTATCAACCGGACTAGTCCGATATCCTTTCTGATCCACTTCGGACAAGTCCGATGTTCACACGGACTAGTCCGGAAAACCCCACTGATCTAAATCGGACAAGTCCTCCAAGTGCGGACTTGTCATTCAACACACTTAGGGTTTCACATGTCCGGACAAGTCCGATGGACATCGGACTAGTCCGAAGATTTCCAGTAGCGAAATCGGACAAGTGCGCTTTCAGCCGGACTAGTCCGATATTTCGGGACACTTAGGGTTTGCAACACACATCACACCGGACTAGTCCGGTGACCACCACGGACTAGTCCGAACTTTCTGAACCCTAACGGTCACTTTTAGAAACCCCATATAAATAGAGGTGCACGACCCACTTTTACACTCTCTCGAACCCTAGCGCCTTCACACCTCCCAAGAGACTCAAAAACGACCTCTCTCCACGAAATTAAGTGCACAATCGTCCAATCCTTTGGGGATTCAATCTAGATCATTGGAGAGACACTTGCTACACCACATTGAGCTCTTGGTTTGATTCTATAACACACTCCTGCATTTCAATTGTAACTTTTGAGTGTGTTTTTAGTGGTATTGTGATTTGTAATCTAAGGGAGCTCTCAAAGTGTGAGATCGCCCCTTGAATTTGGTTATTCACCCCTTTGTGATTAGTGGAAGAGGATTGGCCTTTGTGGCGATCCAATGAGGGTAGGGTTGGAGAAGACCCGATCCTTTTGTGGACTCCTCAACGTGGATGTAGGTGGCCTTTTGTGGTAGCCGAACCACGGGATAAACACTTGTGTCTTGTTTCACTGTTCATCATTCAAGTTAATCAACTTAACCTAGGGTTTCATACACATTGTTCATCTTACGTTAAATTGTTAAACATAAGACTTAATTGTGATATAGTTCAGTATATAGCTGTTAAACTGTAGTTTGATTCTATACTTCCGCTGTACACATAAAAGAATCAAACCAATCAATCCAGTTTAATCAGTTTAGTCCGTGAACACCAGACTAGTCCGCACTTTACCGGACTAGTACGATATCTTTGGTATTAAACTGGTTGTTGAGTGCTGTAGGATCCGACAAATTTTCAAAAAGGCCTATTCACCCCCCCTCTAGGCCTACATTCAACTGACCAGAAGTCAGTGGTCCCATAGGGCCAGACTAGTTCGGGGTCAGAGGTCGGACTAGTCCGCTCCTCTGCTGAGGTCGGCAGAATGGGCTCAGGACCCCTATAAAAAGGGAACCCCCGGGCTCATTTGAAGAAGTCTTGAACCCTAGCGCCGCCACAAGCATCCTAGAGCCTTCCAAAGCCTTCTACTCGTCCTACTAACCCCTTAAGAGCAAATCTTGAAGAGATTAGGGTTTGGGGAGTTGAGTAAAGGAAGATTATCGCGCTTTGGCTCTCGGTTTGATCTCTTGCACATTGTGTTGTGTTTTGTGGCTTGTGTGAGTTGAGCTTCGTGTGCTCCTCATTGTATTGATTTGTGGGAGCCTCAAGTTGTGAGCAGCCTCATCAAACTTTGTTATTGCCCATTGATATAGTGAAACCAAGCCGACCATCGTGGTGGCTTGGTGAGAGAAGGGTCAAGTGAGACCCGTTCCTTTTGTGGACTTCTCAGCATGGATGTAGGCTTCTTCGTGGAGCTGAACCACAGGATAAATCTCGTTTCACTTGTCTTTCACTCTTCGTGATCACTAGTATTGCTATTAGGGTTCATATTGCTCTTCACTTTGATCATTATTGTGAACTTGCAATCTAAATGTTTAAACTTCACAATCTGAGCTTTACTAGTTTACCACACATTGCTTATCTCCTCGGTGAACTTTAATTCCGCAAATAACTTGTAGAAACCAAGTTTTAGGGTTTTCACCCTGTGTTGAGTGGACTAGTCTGGCCCTGTGCAGACTAGTCCGGCCACAAGAATATAATCTTGTTTGATTAAGTGATTTTAGGTATTATTGCATATTCACCCACCTCTAGGCGACTTTCAATTGGTATCAGAGCAGGCTTCTCCACAAGAGTCTAACAACTCAGAGAAAAAATGGCCGGAAGGGGTGAAAATGAAGTTCCGGTGGTCGTCGATGACACCAAGACAAAGAACGTTGATGTTCTTCAAGATGACCCGAATGACAACGAAGAAGTTCGGATGCTCAAGGCATAGCTTCGTGAGAAGCTCAACGTGCCCAGGAAGGAGATCAAGCAAATTGTCGCTACCAACATTGACAATGGGAGTAGATCACAAGACTACTCCCGGTATCCTTATAATTATGAACAACTAACCGCGAGCAATCATTATCTGTCTATTCCCATTGGCAAACCTCCTCAATTTGATGGAAATGATTACTCTATGTGGAAGCATAATATAAAGATGCACCTTATTTCCTTAAACCCTAGCTTGTAGCAAATTGTTATGACAGGTGTTCATCTTCCGAAGAATGAGGAAGACATCACTCTGGAGCAAGCCGTTCTTCTACATCGCAATGCCCAAGCCGTTGGAGTGATTACCTCCTCATTGACTCGAGAGGAGTTCAACCACATTGAAGGGTTGGAGGTTGCCAAGGAGATATGGGATACCCTCAAGATAGCGCACGAAGGCAACCACGTCATTAGGGAGGCAAAGATCGAGATGATCGAAGGAGAGCTTGGGAGGTTCACCATCATGGAGGGTGAGTCTCCCCACGACATGTATGACCGCCTCAAAACTCTCATCAACAAGAGTCGGTCATATGGAAGCACCCGGTGGACTGACCAAGAGGTGGTAAAGAGGATGATTCGAGCATTCATGCCTCAAAATGTCACTCTTTGCTCGTTAATTCATGAAAGCCCTGGCTTCCACAAGATGACTCCCGAAGAAGCACTAGGGAGGATCATCAACCATGAGATGATGGAGCAAGAAGCCATGTTTTACAATGATCTACAAAAGCTTTCCTCCTCTAAGAAAATGGATGTTGCATTCAAGGCAACATCCTCAAGATCACAATAAAAGGAAGAGAGTGATGAAGAGAGTCCCGACACCGATGATAAAGAAGCTCTCTTCATCAACTACTTTAAGAGAATGTTTAGAAGAAGGAGGGGGAGCTACCAAAGTGAAAGAAAAAGCAAACACAAGCCCAAGACAAGATCAAAGAGGGCTTGCTACAATTGCGGGAGTATGGCCACTTCATTGTGGATTGTCCACATGAAGAAAATAAGAAGAAGAAGGAGGGAACGTCCAAGGAAAAGAAGTATTTCAAGAAGAAGAAGCAATCCGGAGATGCCCACCTTGGAAAGGAGTGGGATTCAAATGAGGAATCCTCCTCCGATGAAGATGAGAAGGTAGCAACCATTGCTATGAAGAAGACAACAACGGAGAATAAGCTCTTCCCAAACTTGGAAACTTTAAAGGCAACTTGTCTCATGGACAAGGAGGGAAGAAAGAAGGTTAAATCTAAATCCTCTTCTTCAATTTCTTCTCATGATGATTTTGATAGTAGTAGTGAAAATGAACATATGCTTAAAGACATGAGTAAAAGCACTTTGAAAAGATTGAGATTGTTAACGAAAGAAATATTTGAGAAGGAAGAACTCATAAACCGTCAAGAGGACATGCTCATCCAACAAAAGGAGAGATGTCAAGAGGTTGAGGAGCTCTTGGAGCTTGAAAGAGAAAGAAGCAAGCCACTTGAGCGTGAACTCGCTTTGAACAAGGAAACTTGCTCAAACCTTGAGAACACTACAATTGTGCTCAAGGATAAACTTGTTAGTTTGACACAAGCTAACAAGATCCTTGAGACCCATTTGAAGTCTCTCAAGGTCAATGCACCTTCTTCCTCTACAAGCTCACCTTCCACAAATATTAAATCCAAAGCATCTCAACCTTGTAAATTCTCAAACTTAATCATAAAGCTTAAAGATGAGCTTAAGTTAGCACAAACCAATCAAGTACCAAAGGGTGGCATCTTTGACAAGGAGAAGGTGGCATATGCACGTAGTGCATATACCAAAATAAGACATCCCCTTGTCAAGGATGGTCTTGATTATTCTCGGGAGATGAGGCAAAACGCCAAAACACCCAAGAATGGCAAAGACTTGATTGTTTTTGTCAAAGGAGGCTCATACAACAACAAAGGGAAGAACATTACTACCTCACCCAAAATGCCTAAAAAAGAACCTCATTCGTTGTTCCATGATTTTGATGCTTCATATGTTTTATTGAGGAACGAGTTTGGAAAGGCATATGCTAGGTATGTTGGGCCACACCGCAAGAGTCCCAAACCTTGTGTGTGGGTGCCCAAGTGCCTCTTGACTAACATCAAAATACCCAACACCGCTTGGGTACCTAAATCCAAGGCTTAAATCTTTCTTGTAGGCATACTCCTCCGATGGAACCAAGTGGGTTCTTGATAGTGGATGCACAAATCATATGACGGAGAGAGGAAGATGTTCGTGGAGTATGAACTAAATGAAGATCCAAGTGAAGGAATATATTTTGGGGACAATAGCCAAGGAAAAATCTTTGGCACCGGTAAAATTGCTATATCCTCTAATCATACTCTTTCAGATGTTTTACATGTTGATTCACTTGATTATAACCTCTTGTCCATATCACAACTATGTGACAAATGTTATAATTGTTTATTCACTAATGAGGGTGTGACCATCACAAGGAGAAACAATGGCTCAACTGCCTTTAAGGGTGTACTCAAGGGAAAGCTCTATCTTTTGGATTTCTCCGAGGATAAAGCCCAACTTGATACATGCTTAATTGCAAAAACTAACATGGGATGGCTTTGGCATAGAAGGCTAGCCCATGTTGGGATGAGGAATTTGCAAAAACTCCTTAAGAGCGAGCACATCTGTGGTTTAAAGAATGTTGTGTTTGAAAAGGATAGGCCATGTAGTGCATGCCAAGCCGGAAAGCAAGTTGGAGCACCACATCCATCCAAGAACATTATGACAACATCAAGACTATTGGAGCTTCTACACATGGATCTCTTCGGTCCAATCGCATACATTAGTATTGGTGGTAACAAATATGGTCTTGTTATTGTTGATGACTTTTCATGTTTCACTTGAGTATTCTTTTTGCATGACAAGAGCGAGACTCAAGGTGTTCTCAAGATATACTTGAAGAGAGCTCAAAATGAGTTCTCCTTGAGTATCAAGACCATAAGGAGTGACAATGGCACCGAATTCAAGAATACTCAAGTTGAAGAATTTTTGGATGAAGAAGACATCAAGCATGAGTTCTCGGCCCCCTACTCCCCTCAACAAAATGGGGGTGGCCGAGAGGAAGAATAGGACTCTAATTGAGATGTCAAGAACCATGATTGATGAGTACAAGACGTCAGATCGGTTTTGGGCGGAAGCGGCCAACACCGCTTGCCATGCCATAAACAGGTTGTATCTTCACTGTATACTTAAGAAGACGTCATATGAGCTCCTAACCTGTAACAAGCCCAACATCTCTTGCTTTTGTGTTTTTGGGAGCAAATGCTACATTCTTAACAAGAAGCCTAGAACTTCGAAGTTCGCTTCTAAGTTCGATGAGGGTTTCTTGCTTGGCTATGACTCAAACACTTACGCCTATCGTGTCTTTAACAAATCCTCCAGAATTGTTGAAGTAGCACGTGACGTAGTGTTTGATGAGACTAATGGCTCCCAAGTGGAGCAAGTTGATCGTCATGTGCTAGATCAAGAAGAAGCTCCACAAGTGGTGATAGGAGATGGCACTTGGAGATATACGACCACAAGAACAACCTCAAGATGCAAGTGACCATCCTACACATCAGGCAAGCTCATCCTCAAATGATCAAGATCAAGTTCCCCAAGATGCGCTCCAAAAAGATGAAAATGGAGGCATCAATCAAGGGGGAGACAATGAGGATGAGGAAGACCAAGATGATGAATCAAGACCTCAAGCGCCTCACCCAGGAGTGCATCAAAGCGTTCAACGGGACCATCCCGTTGACAATATACTTGGAGACATCTCCAAGGGGGTAACTACTCGATCTCGTGTTGCAAACTTTTGTGAACATTACTCTTTTGTTTCTTCTTGGAGCCCCACAAGGTTGAAGAAGCACTACGATATCCGGATTGGCTGATGGCCATGCAATAAGAGCTCAACAACTTCGAGAGAAATCAATTATGGGAGCTTGTGAAGAGGCCTAATGCAAACGTTGTAGGGACCAAATGGGTGTTCCGCAACAAACAAGATAAACACGGGGTGGTTACAAGGAACAAGGCACGACTTGTGGCCAAAGGGTATTCACAAGTAGAAGGTTTGAATTTCGAAGAAACCTTTGCTCCCGTAGCTAGGCTTGAATCAATTCGTATATTACTTGCCTTTGCTACTCACCATGATTTTAAGCTATATCAAATGGACGTCAAGAGCGCATTCCTCAACGGTCCAATCAAGTAAGAGGTGTATGTGGAGCAACCCCCCCCCCCCCCCCGGGATTTGAAGATGAAGAATTCCCAAACTATGTGTACAGATTGCGTAAGGCTCTCTATGGACTCAAGCAAGCTCCTAGAGCTTGGTATGAGTGCCTTAGAGATTTTCTAACTCAAATGGTTTCAAAATTGGGAAAGCGGACTATACTTTATTCACTAAGCACTTCAATGATAATTTGTTTGTTTGCCAAATATATGTCGATGACATTATATTTGATTCTACTAACAAAGCTTTTTGTGATGAGTTTTCCAAGATAATGACAGAAAGATTTGAGATGTCCATGATGGGGGAGTTGAAGTTCTTTCTAGGTTTTCAAGTAAAGCAACTCAAGGAAGGCACGTTCATTAGTCAAACCAAGTACACACAAGATATACTCAAGAAGTATGACATGGACAAGGCCAAACCCATCAAGACTCCTATGGCAACCAATGGGCATCTCGATCTCAATGAATATGGTCCAAGTGTGGACCAAAAGGTATCTCGTTCCATGATAGGCTCATTGCTTTACTTATGTGCATCTAGGCCCGATATCATGCTTAGTGTGTGTATGTGTGCTAGATTTCAAGCCGCTCCTAAGGTGTGTCATTTGACTGTCGTTAAGAGAATTCTTAAATATTTGGTTCACACACCAAGCCTAGGACTTTGGTACCCCCAAAGACTCTAAGTTTAACCTCATTGGATATTCCGATGCGGACTATGCGGGGTGCAAAGTTAATAGGAAGAGTACATCGGGAAATTGCCAATTCCTTGGTAGATCTCTAGTGTCTTGGTCCTCAAAGAAACAAAACTCCATTGCTCTTTCCACAGCCGTAGCGGAGTATGTCACCGCCGGAAGTTGTTATGCACAACTTCTTTGGATCAGACAAACTCTTAGGGACTATGGAATAAACTTGCGCCATATCCCTCTCCTATGTGACAATGAGAGTGCCATCAAAATAGCCCACAATCCAGTTGAACACTCAAGGACCAAGCATATCGATATTTGCCACCATTTCTTGAGAGATCACTCCATCAAAGGAGACATTGCAATTTCACATGTAAGAACTGATAAACAATTAGCCGATATCATTACCAAGCCCCTAGATGAGAAAAGATTTTGTGAACTTAGGAGTGAGCTAAATATCTTAGATTCTCGAAATGTGTCTTAAGTCTTGCACATCTGATTGTTATATTCAAAATTCACACATGCTTGCGAAAAACTCATCCTCCTCAAATTTTCAACAAATTATTTTGAAATTATTAAATCCTTGTGAATCATGGTCATAATTTGATTGTTGATTGCTTACTGATCATGATTGCAAAGATATTTTGTGAAATCTAGTCCAAAAGTATCAAATCTCCACTGAAAACTTAATGTATAGGAGTTATCAGTCTTAGGATGACTAGTCCGCCCTCAGACCAAACTAGTCCGGTGACTCAAAACAGTCCGGACCCAGTCCGACAGCCGGACAAGTCTGGGTCCCTGACCGGACTAGTCCGGCCCTTGGGGACTTAACCTCCCCAGGGAGCCCTCGACCTCTCCACTTGCATTCAAACACTCTCTCTCCAAAAACGCTAAAAAATCGCCCCCTCTTTGGGCGATTTTTTATTCCAACCACAAAATCTTGATTCCAACCAGTGGATGGAAGCCCTAAGGTGCTTAGGAACCTTTCCCCAAGCATCGGAGGCCGATTCCTCACTCACATTTCATCGAATCGAAGATTTGAAGAGGTATTCTTGACCTAACCCCAAAATCCTTGAAATTCAATTCTTTTGGGTCCATTGATAGGAACTTCTCACAAATGTTGTAGTACACATCAATGTGATCATGTACCTATATTTTTGTGGTAGGATATATAGTTTTTGCAAAATTTCTCTAGATTAGGGTTCTTGCTGTGTGAACCGGACTAGTCCGGCTACAGGGCGAACAAGTCTGACCTAGTGCGGACTAGTCCGGCCCCTGGGCGGACAAGTCCGGGTTACACAGTGAAAACCCTAACCTAGGTTGGTTTTGTGGATTCTACCTCTACCCCTTAACTTCCTTTGACTCATACACATTCCCTTGCTTCTCTTGTCGGCAACCATGTCGGACAATGAGTATTTTTCACCTTCCGACTCCGAGACCGAAGCAGAGAAGCAAGCTCTCTATTGTCGGAAGCAACGAGAGGATCAAGAGATGGCTGCTGCATACTTTGCATCTTAGAGGGCAAAGAAGACGTAGCGAGAAGAGCACAATTCTGCAGCTACCGAGGTAGCCCCAAAAAGGAAGCAGCTTGTGTCTTTGGGTGAACAAGCCTGAACCCAGGGGGCAAGGACCTCCAAAGATAAAGGCAAGGCCCCAGTGATGCTGCACCCAAGAAGAGGGTGATAGTGGCCAAGAAGGCTGCTAGCAAGGTCAAGAAGGGTGCCTCTCAACCCATAGGCCCCTTGAGGATGTCTTCGCCTACACGAAACCCAAACCGTGCATCTGCCTTCGACGCTAACATCTTCAAGGGCAAGGGGGCTGAGAAGGCATGCAAGCTCAGAAAGGTCAATGTCTATCAGCGAGACAGGAGCACAGTGTATCCCCATTTCTGGTGTGACTTCCACTATGACTACTACCGGACGGTCTACATGACCAAGCAGACCCCTGTCACAGATGTTCAGTGGATAGACTGGGATTACATGGCCCAGAAGGATCATCGAGCCTTTAATGTTGTGATTGAGGCCTTCGAGAGACATGGGTTGAAGAAGTTCATGGCTTTCCAATATGACTGGAATGTGGAAGTCATCACTCAGTTCTATTCCACTTTGTACTTCCACACCGATGGGGACAGGAGGATTACCTGGATGACCCATGGAGAGCAATACTCCACCACCTATTGGGAGTTTGCTCAGTTGCTTGACTTGGAGGACCAACTGGATAATGAGATCATCATTTCAAATATGAAGCCAGTTGATCGGGACACCCTGGAATATATGTACCCAAGTCATGCACAGTATGAGGCCAGGCACATCAGAAACATCAAGCCTTTCTATAGTGTGTTCAACCAAGTCCTCAGAAAGACCATTGCCCCCAAGGATGGAGATGCAGGGATAATACAAGGAAATTTGAGGCACTTGATGGTCCTCATTGATGGAGATGTCCGCTTCAATGTGGTGGACTATATCTTTGATGACATCTTCAACATCTCGCACACTCCCAACCGATCATGTGGATACGCTCCGTACATTATGTACATGATCGATAAGATCTCTGGACTCATGTTCAAGAAAGACATCATTCACCGGAGGCTTCAACCTCAACTCCCTCCTCAAGAGTCGGCTGCTCCTAGGAGGAAGAATGCGGATCCTCCCGCTTCTTCCTCTCGCTTTGTGCCATCTCCTCCACCACCTCCGCCTTTTTCACAATGCGGGAGTGGATTCTTCAAATGCTTCAAGGCTCTTTTCTCCTCTTGCCAGAAGACGGAAATTCGACAACGTCGCATGGAGCGTCGCAACGAGAAGTAACTCAAGGAGATGTGTGACAAGCTGGACATTCCTATGTCTCCTGCCAAGGAGAGCGATGGTGAGCTCACTTCTTTCCCGGAGTTCACTGCCGAGGAGCTCGCTCAGTTTGGAGAAGATGGGACTTCCACTGCGGCCCCGATCGATGATGATGAGGCCAATTTTGACCTGGAGGCCACAAAGAGCGACAACGAGCGTCAAGGCGGCGATGATGATGATGACTCCAACAATGAGTAGACCTAAGGGACCTTCCTCTCTTCGTTTCCTTTTTGGTGTCTCGATGCCAAAGGGGGAGAGATAGATTAGTGGATGGGGCACTTAGACATAGGAGGAGAGATATAGGGGGAGAGATGTAGGGGGGGGAGATAGATTAGTTTGAAAGAGTATTTGATCTATGAAGGACTTATGTTTTAAAATCTCATTTCAAGTTGTATTGTAAGACTTAATCTATGTTTTCATGTATCTTGCCTAAATTTGTGATGTGTTGCCTTATTTACATGTCTATCTTGCATAATCATTGACTTATCACACTTTATGAACACATCACTTAGGCACCCCACCATAATGTGTATATGTATGAGAACTCTCTCAATCTCTCTTACTCATGATGCATACATTGAGGGTGAGTCACTCATACAAATACATGTTATGAAAACAAATTATTATCCTTGTTGTTGAAGTCTTAATGTGTTGTCATCAATCACCAAAAAGGGGGAGATTTAAAGTGCATCTAGGCATCCCCGTGGGTTTTGGATGATTGATGTTGACAAATAAGAGGCTAATGAGCTAAAGTGATCTTAAGCACAGGTACAAGGATTGAAATGAGATGAAAACCCCCCAAAAGGAAAAGGATAAAATGGGCGTTAAAGACTCAAGCGTAGAAATTAGGGTTTCTATGATATTGAGGTTATATGAGCCATGTCATGTGAGAGGTTGGATGTATCATGTGCATTGAGATCATACCAAGGGGCTCAAAGTGGTGGTTTAGTGAAACACCTAAGTGAGAAGCCTAAAATGAGAAAAACCCTAGGAGGCCGGACTAGTTCGGCCAGGCAGACAAGTCCATTTTGAGACGAACCAAACGTCTCTGGAGTGAATCTGAGTGAATTTGGAGCTAAGTCCGAGAAGTTCGGACTTGTCCATTATTGGACGGACTAAAGCTCTCTGGAGTAGTTCGGACTTGTCCGTTTGGGTACGGACTTGTCCGTTTGAGACTTAGTGAGATAGACCGACAGAAACCCTAGAGAGCTGGGCTAGTCCTCCCCTGTGGCTGGACTAGTCCGGGCCAACCCAGAAGAGTCCATTTTGGGATGGACCAAACGGTTCTGTTCTACTTTGGACTAGTCCGTTGTTGACCAGACTAGTCTGTTGTCTAGTGACTGTTTGAATTTGGAAATTTGGCGGGTAGTGTGATGATCGTTGCTCAGTGTGATAGTTGTCGGGAACTGACCAGAAGTCAGTGGTCCCATAGGGCCAGACTAGTCTGGGGTCAGAGGTCGGACTAGTCCACCCCTCTGCTGAGGTCTGCAGAAGGGGCTCGGGACCTCTATAAAAAGGGAACCCCCGGGCTCATTCGAAGAAGTCTTGAATCCTAGCGCTGCCACAATCATCCTAGAGACTTCCAAAGCCTTCTACTCGTCCTACTAACTTCTTAAGAGCAAATCATAAAGAGATTAGGGTTTGGGGAGGAGAGTAAAAGAAGATCATCGTGCTTTGGCTCTCGGTTTGATCTCTTACACATTGTGTTGTGTTTTGTGGCTTGTGTGAGTTGAGCTTCGTGTGCTCCTCATTGTATTGATTTGTGGGAGCCTTAAGTTGTGAGCAGCCCCATCAAACTTTGTGATTGCCCATTGATATAGTGGAAACCGAGCCGGCCATCGTGGTGGCTTGGTGAGAGAAGGGTCAAGTGAGACCCGGTCCTTGTGTGGACTTCTCAACGTGGATGTAGGATTCTTTGTGGAGCTGAACCACGGGATAAATCTCGTTTCACTTGTCTTTCACTCTTCGTGATCACTAGTATTGCTATTAGGGTTCATATTGCTCTTATTGCTCTTCACTTTGATCATTATTGTGAACTTGCAATCTAAGTGTTTAAACTTCACAATCTGAGCTTTACTAGTTTACCACACATTGCTTATCTCCTTGGTGAACTTTAATTCCGCAAATAACTTGTAGAAACCAAGTTTTAGGGTTTTCACCCTATGCTGAGCGGACTAGTCCGGCCCTGTGCAGACTAGTCCGGCCACATGAATCTAATCCTATTTGATTAAGTGATTTCATGTATTATTGCCTATTCACCCCCCTCTAGGCGACTTTCAGTGAGGTATATAAATCCAGTTCTATCTACGCACCTTATACAACCTTTCTTCCCTTTCCTTTGCCCCGATAATGTAAACAATCCAGGATAATCAAGCACGGTAATGAATATCATTGCTCTTAGCGTGAAATACTCTCGCTTGTACTCATCCCATGTACTACCCCTTCATTCAACAATTTCTCCATATCTTCCATTAAAGGTTCCAAGAACACATCAATTTCGATGCCGGGTTGTCTGGGACCTTGGATAAGAATAGATAACAAGATATATTTCCTTTTGTGACACAACCACGTCGGTAGGTTGTACATCGTTAAGATGACGGTCCATGTACTGTGTATGCTACTTTTTCACCAAACGGATTCATTCCGTCTATATCCAAGACAAACCTTATATTTCTGATTTCCTTTGCAAATTCTGGATACTGAATATCAAAATTTTTCCGTTGCGTTGCATCACCAGGGTGTCGAATATGTTTTCATGCTTCTTACACTGCTCGGAATGCCAACGCATAAGTTCAGCCTCCCTTGGGTTTGAGAACAAACGCTTCAAGCGATCAATTACCGAAATGTACCACATTACCAAGGCAGGAATTTTTCTCTTATTCTTCCCGTCTGCATCGCCAGAAGTATCGTCATTGTCACCTTCAGGGCCAATAATAAACTTCTTATTCTTCTGAGACTTTTTCATGTTGGTAATATAGTGGTGATTGTAGTCCTTCTTATGTCTACTGACACCACAGGTGGGGCATCTAGCTGCGAGCTCATGCTCTTTGCAATACAGAATACAATAGTTCACACAAGCATGTATTTTTGTCACACCTAGTGCCATCGGGCAAAGAAGTTTCTTTGCTTTATAAGTGCTTCTGGGCAGTTTATTTGGATTTGGAAGAATTGCTGCCAAAACATTCAAAACATTAGAGAAACTACAATCAGACCATCCGTGTGTGGCTTTCAACTTTAGTAGTTCTAGGACTACACACAATGTAGTAAACTCTTTATCACAACCATTTGATTCATCATATAAAAGCTCTGTTGCCACATTCCGTAATGTCTTTATTTTACTTAAACCTTTACTTCCTTCTATAGAAGTCAATACATATGGTTCAATGTGACACAACATCTTCTCACAATCGAACTCATCATCATCACCACCATTTAATTGTCACTACCATCATCGATATGATCATTATCGTCATATGAACCTCTCTCATCATCTTTATCCACTTCATGTGTATCTAACTCATCATGCCCTGTCCATATTGTGTAGTTTTTTTTAAAACCTCTTTTCACCAAATGAGATTGGATTACTATAGTATCTATCCAAGCACTCTCATTTTTGCAGTCGATACATGGACATAACATGTCATCTATCTTTTGCAACTTCACATGTCTCTCGAATGGTTCAATAAAATTTGCAACATTATGAATGTATATATAATCGGGTATTGGCATGTTATACATCCACCCTCGACGGTCCATGCTTCAATAACAGAATTTTTATAAGATCTACAAAATTTGGCCATAGATATTCCCTAAAGTTCTTCTATACAATGAATTTATAGAGACATAACAAGCATGTATCATATGAGTGAATACTGGTATCATGTAGGTCTGTTCATAAGGGTTCCAAAAAATTTTGTTTCATAATTTTCTCAGCTTCCTAGTAGCCATAATGGAATTTTGAAATTAGTCTTATTCATTAAAACATTTCATCAAACACGTGATGTGCTTGTATTCATCTTCAATCTTTAATCCTTCAAATCTACTTCTTGTTCTATAAAATTCATGGGTTAGCTCAAGGGGAGACTCAACTACATCTTTCAACCTTTAATCCTTCAAATCTACTACAAATCTCAAGTGGTGGGGGGGGGGGGGTGTTGGGGGTATATGCAAACTCAACAAAACGAAACTGAAAACAGGACAACAAATTGAAAACATGACAGTGAAGAAGAAGTCTCTTCTAACCTTTTGTTTGTTCGAAGCTTGATCAATTGATGAATGCCGTACCGGCACGCGCACGGTGGAAAACTTTGGCAGCTTGACGGCATCGATGGAAAATCTCCCGGGTTAGGTTTTCTGTGGTGCCCGAGGAGTCTTTATATAGGCGTCGGTTTTCACAGACGGTTTTTCATGAAACAACCGTCTGTGATAAAAATTAATAAAGTTCAGACGATTTTTTCAGGCGGTTTTTAAAATTTTCATAGGTGGTTCTTCACTAAACAACCGCCTGTGATAATGGCCCGAGCCTATTCTTCAATTTTCTTTTCCCTTGCTTCCTTTTTATTTATATTCCAATATAAATACTCAAACATGTATATATTTTGCAAATTGAGTCCAAATTTGATGATTCTTTCTTCTATATTTTTTCAAAAACTAACATCTACCACCTAGATCAAATATTTTAAAACTTGTATAGCTAACATTGTAATGTTTTGGTGAATATCAAATTAATTTATACTCACATATTATTCACATTTCTGTATCTTCCAAAAAAAGGGATCCTTCACTGAAATCTGTTTGTATGAATATATTTGTCTTATTTATACTATATGAATTTTTTTTATTTTTTAAAGCATTCCAACATGTCAAAAATTCAAATTATTCATCATTCTAACCAAATGCTCATATACATATGAGACATTCATCAAATTTTGAACGCACATTGATTCAAAAAATTTTAAAAAATTCTGATAAAAATCATAGAGGTTGGTATGATGGCTAAAAAGTTCCATTGAAAAACTAAATGAAAAAATTATTATATTCATCAAGATAGAAAAATGACAAATAGCCAGTGTTATTTGTTTTTTATGTTCTGTCCAACTTCAAATGCTTTATGAAGTGAAATTTAATGGTAACCTTTAATACTCAAGCATATTACAAGAAAGTGGAATTTGGACTTTTAAAATGCTCCTCATTTTAAACAAGAATATTAATAAACATTGGACTTAGTAATTTTTTTTCAAGCGGTTTTTAACTGCTTCACAGGCGGTTGTTACTAAACAACCGCCCGCGATAATAGCCCGAGCCTGTTCTTCAGTTTTCTTTTCCTTTGCTTCTTTTGTATTTAGATTCCAATATAAACACTCAAATTTGTATATATTCTGCAAATTGAGTCCAAATTTGATGATTCTTTCTTCTATATTTTTCAAAAATTAACATCTACCACCTGGACCAAATATTTTAAAACTTGTATAGCTAACATTGTAATGTTTTGGTAAATATCAAATTAATTTATACTCATATATTATTCACATTTCTATATCTTCAAAAAAAGAGATCCTTCACTGAAATCAGTTTGTATGAACATATTTGTCTTATTTATACATGTATGAATTTTGTTAATTTTTTTAAAGCATTCCAACATATCAAAATTCAATTATCCATCATTCTAACCAAATGCTCATATACATATGAGGCATTCATCAAATTTTGAACACACATTGATTCAAAAAAATTTAAAAAAAATTGAAAAAATTCATAGAGGTTGGTATGATGACTAAAAAGGTCCATTGAAAAACTAAATGAAAAAATCATTATATTCATCAAGACAGGAAAATAAAAAATAGCAATTGTTATTTGTTTTTTATGTTCTGACCGATTTTAATGGCTTTATGAAGTGAAATTTAATGGTAACCTTTAATACTCATGCATATTACAAGAAAGTGGAATTCGAGCTTTTAAAAAGCCCCATATTTAATCAAGAATATTAATTACGCTTACATAAAGATCTTTTCAGGCGGTTGGTACTGAATAACCGCCTGAGAAAAGTCTTTATCTCAGGCGGATATTACATACCAACCGCCTAAGATAAAAAACATCTTCTCAGGCGGGTGGTAATTAATAACCGCCTGAGATAATCCTCCTCTCAGGTGGTTGGTACTTAATAACCGCCTAAGAAAATAGGCATCTATATATAGCCTTCGGCTACGTTGGAAAAACCTAACTCGGGCGAAATCACTAAGATGCTGTCAGGCAGCCAAAATTTGGTTTGCTACCAAGTCTTCGCCGCCCTCGCCGCCGAGCTTGGCCACCGTCGCCGCCGAGCTTCGTTGTCGTCGTCGAGCTTCCATCTTGCCGCCAAGATTCACCCTTGCCGCTTCCTTCCTTTTCGTCTAGGTATGCCGAGTTTTGCCCTATCCCACCGCCGTGCCCGCACTCGTCGCCGCCCTCTCTCCCTCCTCCATGCCAAGTAAGCTCGTCTCCCTCTCACTCTCCTCCATAGCGGCCTCACCCGAGCCCCCCTCTTACCCGGCCTCACCCGAGCCCCCCCCCCCCCCCCCCCACCCCCCATGGACGCCGGCCAAGCTCCCCTCCATGTCGGCCTCAAATCGAGCACCCCTCCCCCCACCCCGTCCCCTAGGTGCCTTGGTCAGTCGCCTCAAGCCCTAGGTTCCTATCTAATTTTCATTAATCAAAGTTTTTGGACATGCAACATAGTTTTTGATGGTCACACTGGTATTAAGAAGTGATAGGATATTTTCCTTATCTGTTCAGTCAATATTTATTTGTTAATTAAACCTTCCACATGATTCTATCTTCTAATTTCATATTGCTTTGAAATATTATTTGGTCGTGGGCAGTTACTAATGTAGTAGCATAGATGTCTTTTTGTTTAGAGGAATTTGAATTTTGTTTGCTAATTGCTACACTAAAGGTATGTGTGCTATACTCCTAATATATAATTATATATGTTGATATATATAGTTTTGACTAGACATTGCCATAAAAAATTAGCCTGGACGATTAGAGGACCGACTATGGTCGACTAGGATCGATTAGTCGCCCTAGTCGATGATTAGTCATCCTAGTCGACCTAGTCGGTGGGTAGGCGACTAGGGTCGACTAGGCAACTTGAAATCATTGTGAATTGTGAATTTTGAATTGTTATTGTTTAATTGTCGATATAATTGTTCTTGTTGGCTTTTGATACAAGCAATACATATGTCTAGCTAATGCCTTTGTCAGTCGCCTCCAACCCTAGAATGGAACTTGGTCAATCACCTTGGCCAGTCCCCTTAAACCCTAGAATGCCTTATCAAACCCTAGAATGCTTCCATCTTTTTCTTCATGCAACACTTCATGTAGAGTTAATATGCCATTCATTATATTTTTTGTCTCATTTGTTCTAGCATGAAAAGCCCTAAGAAGACTGGTGCTGGTAGTAACAATAAAGAAGGCAATATAGAGTTTAGTGACTTCAGCAGTTCAGGCTCCTTTCACAGTCCATCAAATCCTTTTCCGAATATAAAAATTAAAAAGACTTCACAGTATCTCGACCTGGAATATGATCTTGTCGACGAGGTATGGATCACGAATCTTAACTCCAGCAGTTCAAGTTAATGTTGGTTGTCAAGTATACGAAGTCTTATAATTCTTTTCTACCTAGATTAATCGCAAAGACAACAAGGTGACTTCGACTCCTAAAACCGCAGAAGGTTCTCCAATGGATGAATCCTCAGGTTCACTCAAGCGGAAACGAGGGCAGTGAGGTCCCAATAAGGATCCATTGGACTGCATCTTGTACATAACAAGGGTCGGTCCAGGTGGGCTTCCCCAAGAACCACTGGATTCAGTTACCAAGTACCGAAATGCATGCAGTTTTCTTGTTAGAGAGCTCGTGCCGATCACAACCGAGAATTGGAGAAAATTACCTGAGGAGACAAAGAATGAGTTGTGGGAAAGGATAAAGAAACAATTCAAGTTCCCGAAAGGCACGAAAGAAGCTGTAAAGAAAGCAACATTGGTCTCTTGCGGAAAGAAGTTTCGTGGCTGGAAGAGTGAAATGAATGCTTATGTTAAGGCCGATAAGGCCCCTAGCCCGAGGAAGATGGTAAAAATCACACAAGCTCAGTGGCAAGAATTTGTTCATCAAAATACCACATCTGATGCTAAATCCCTAAGTGCAACTAGGTCAGAGCTTGCCAAAAAGAACAAATACCATCATCGCTTGGGGTCTGCCAGATATGCCCCCAAAGTCCAGAAATGGAATAAGATATTATACGAAATTACCAGTAAGGGCAATCCTCACCCATTAGAAGGTTGCAATGAGAGAACTCAGCGGTGGGTCTTTGCTCGGTCAGGTTTGACCAGCGAGGGAAAACTTGAAAAGCCCGACTCTATGAATGAAGTAGAGGAAAAAATGAAAGAAGTAATTGAAAAGCAACAGAAGGGTCTCTTTAAGCCGAAGAGGGAGAATGACCAACTTACCGCTATCCTAGGAAACCCTAAACACAGTGGACGGGTTCGAGCAATCTCTTCTCAAATGTCTTGACTAGATGATTTCCTGAAAGATAAAGAGACATATAGAAGACTGAGAAGTTCAAGAAAACACTTGATGAAATGATTGCTCAAAAGGTCAAGGAAAATGTGCAAGAAATAATGGAAAAACTTAGACAATCGGGACAATTAGTGGCACTGAGTACAACGATGGTTCCCGTGCAAAGGAGCATTTGGTATCTCCAACTACCTACCCTAGCAGCGTAGGTTCTGTGCCAGGCTCAGGGTCAACCCATAAGTTCGCTGTCGATGATATTGCTAAGGACAGATCTTTTCGTCTTCTTGTCCCGATCGGCAGAGCAGGGAACAAAACCAAATAGGTTGTCACTGCTATTCCAAAGCCTGATCGTGACTTCAATGACAATCCACTTTTGTTGTATTATGCTATGGTGCAAGTTCTTCACATCATTGATAATGATTATGAAGATTATGAAAAAGAACACATCACACATGAGGGGATCACGACTCTGGGGCAAACTGTCAACCAATTAATACTTTAGCAATGACGCGATATCGTGTTGAACTATGAGCCGATTTACATCCCCGTCGCATCTCAAAATACTGCAACCCCGTCTTCTAAGGCGAAAGTTCAGGAAGATCCACTCCCGCTATGTCTCAACAAGGATGATAGTAACCTTGCTTGTAAAGATAACCAAGAGCAACAAGTTGAGCAACAGCTTCAAGCAGTACTAGAGCAAGCTGTTGTTAGTAAAGAGCAACCAGTTGAGCAACAACTTGAAGTAGTACTAGAGCAAGGTGCCAGTAGTAAAGAACAATCAGTTGAACAATAGGTTCAACGACAAGCCAGTGTCCAACTTCCAACGACTACTCCTCTGTCATTAGTGCCTATCAAAGTTAGCTAATACAAAAATAAGAAACATTCATCAGAAGTGTCAAAGTATTTGGAAAATATTAGAAAATCAAGTGCATCTCATTCTTCACATGAGCCAGCATTAGAAGATATTGAGGAGTGGGAAGAAGACAGTGTCATGTATAATTGGCGGACGACTTTAATTAAACCAGAAGTTCCAATATACAAGCTTGAGGATGTTCCTTTTAAATATGTGAATGGGAAGCCGTTCATGACATCAGTACAACTTAGCAAACAACCTATCCCGCTCAAAAGAATGCACGAGTGGTACTTCACTGCCAGCACAAAATATGATCTTTCTTACGTCACATTTCGTGTGCCACAAGATGCATTCTGGAGCGCTGGAGAAAATAAACGAGCCATTTTCTTTGAAAGTCTACATGTCCTTTTCCATCGGGGCATGCTCGAAATCAACCTGCTACTCACCTGGTGCTTGTAAGTACCTCTAATATTTTGCATTTGCTTTTCTTACTACATGCATACACATTTCATGAGATTATAATAATTATGGACTTCTTCAATCGGATGCAATACATGGATAATAAAAAAGATGAAACACAAGAAAGGTATCCTTGTCCCTAGACGGATTGCAAAGACGCTATGCGACGTTAAGGCGGGTTGAGGCTCAGTACTATACAAGCACATGATTTTTTTTTTTGAAAAATCAATTGCAAAACAAAAGAAGGATAGAAGGACAGAAGTTGTAGCTTACATAGGACATGCCATGTTTAACTTTGTATGAGACAGCAAGGACCTCGTAAAGACTCCGTACCACTTCGAGTAAGTTCAACACATGACATTGAAATAGCAATTATTGCTAATTGTTAACTTAAGTGTTTGTAAGTGTGCAGTAAATACTACATAATGATCTTCATCAAGCCAACGCAGGGTTTGGCAACAGTCTTGGACTCAACCGATTACCCACCAGATCGTTACAAAGATTTTCTTTCCATTTTGAAACTGTACGTTTATCTGATACTTTTAATTTACACACATTTGGAATGTGTTGACAAGTTTTATATGACATTTCTTGTATTACAGCTGTCGGTACCCTACGTACCAGGTACCCTGCGATACCGCAAAAAGTGCAAGCAAGTTCCATCTGTCAGAGTCGAAGGCCCTTGTAGATCCTACATGTCACGTTGCGGCGGACCCGCTCCCATCACATGGTTGGCTCCCGGGTTAACACGTGTAAAATAAGACCGGAACTAAACTCCCAACCAAGGGAAGCTCCAACGACTACACGTGTACAATAGCCCCAGACCTAACCCTCATCAGAGAGGAGCTCTGGTGCAAACACGTATACAACAACCCCGGACCTACCTTCCCGCAAGGAAAAGCTCCGGATCTGCCACATGTGGAGTCTCCGGACCTTCATCGCCAACAGAAATGCAAGCAGATCACGTCCATTATAAACATTCAAGGACGGTTAAAGCAGCAGTTACAAGGCCTGATAATGTGTGATTAATGTTGTATTAATGACACACGATCAGTGCACCATCAATAGAGGTAATGCTGCCATGAAGGCACATTATTACACTTTTAATGACACTTAATACTCTCTAGACAGTGTAGTAGGTCATTAAACACGCCAGGGCCACATGTCAGGCCAGGCAAGCCTTGTAACGGTCAGTCCTTAGATCTATAAAAGGGTTGTACCACACGAGCACAGAAAAGGAGGAAACAATCCTACTTGATCCCGGCTGACCAACTCGCAATACCACAACACAATCCCCGTGGAGTAGGGTGTTATGCTCAGGTGGCCTGAACCACGTAAATCTCTGGTGTAGTCATCTTGATCCTGATCTCGGTGTGCCCCATCCATAAAAGAACCTCCGCGGGCTGCTTCTTAGCAGGTCCGAGGGAAGTGTCGTATCAAACACTTCGACATTTGGCACGCCAGGTAGGTGGGTACTTGTTCCAAGATCACAAGATGGCGAATTCAGCTGTTGGATCATCCAACGGCAATCATGCTGAACAACCTGCTGGAGGCAACCCCCCCAACATTCAGCAGCCAGCAGGTGCCAATGCTCTAGCAGGCACTGTAGCACCATCTGTTCCGACAACAATGCTGGTCAACGAGATGGGGCATCTGCGTCGATCACTGCATCGACAAACAATAATCCTGAGCACACACCATTGTTGCGCGAGCTCTCCTGCAACACCCACCACCTCCAGGTGCCCCCAGGGCGCTATGGAGCAGTGGAGAGCTGATGTTGACCATCTGGTCACAGCTGCGGCTGCAGGCATCAGTAACCAAGGTCGTCCCCCTTCAGGGCGAGCACGTTCACAACGACGGACCCTGTACGACCGGATTGGTCCACAAGCCTCTCAACAAAGAAGACGTGTTGCCTCCCAGCAGGTGACTTCGTTGGCCCCTGGGGCACGACGTACCCATACCATCACCAGGATTCCGACTCATGACCTGAGGTCTGTTGACGGCTCCTAAGATATACTAACAAATCATCCCCAACAATAGTGCCAGAAATGCTTGTTGGTATTACTTACGCACCATTAACTAAACATCTCCAACTAATGTGTCAGAAATGCTTGTTAATGGTTCTATTGGATCACAGAGTGAATTCCGCAAGCGCACGAAGATATCATTGTAGCATTTCCCCTTAAGAGTATTCCCAAGGGTGTCATTTATTTGATCCCAAAGGAAGGCGGGGTAGAGATATAACAATCAACAAGTGTAAAGGGTAGAAAGGTCTAGGTAAGAATCTAGTAAGGATGGATAAAGTAATAGTGGAGGTAGTATGACACACACAAAAGCTTTCAAGTCTAAGGGGGGTAAGAGGATCCTAGAGGTTAGTTAAGGTTGAGAGTTATGGAGGTACTCCTACTATGCTCTATTGTACATATACATAGTCTAAACTAATTATCCATAAGCTAGATCAATAGTGAATACTTATGCTATGTGGTTCAACACATCGGGCACGGGCTTACCCCTAGCAATACTAGGGAAACTCCCGCCAAGAGCCTGTGGCATAGCCGAACATGGAGGATTACAAAGGACAGATAGGGATGTCACCACCTACTGCCTACCTCTTCAATCCGTGGGTCCACGAGACATCCAATGCTACTTAGCTATCCTAGCACCATGCTAGCATATTAAGTAATTACCTTAAGAGCCTAGGCACAATCCATCCTAAGGCAATGAATTGAATCATCATTGAACCAATGTTGATACACAACATAATTATCCATACTAACCTAGTTATGTTATAATTAACTAGACTATAGTGGGGGTCTATAGGTTCTATGATAATGAGATATGTTCATGATGAAACAGTCATAGAAGCTATACCTTCCACATACGTGGACCCCACAATCAAACAAGAAACACTTTGCTCAAGTATATGTATAAGTAGAGACTAAAGATACTATCTTTATTATGCATAAAGTCACAATTACAAGAAAGAATACATGAGCCATACCTTTCCCAATGTAGGATTGGGAAGAGAGAGACTCCTTACTCCTTTCCCAATTTGGACTTGGGACTAGAGGCTCTCCTCTCCACAACCTAACTCCCCTAAGACTATGGATGATAGTGTATACAATAGAGATGAAGCTCAAGTGGTGTGTGTTGAAATGAGGGGTAGGGGGTCCTATTTATACTAGTGTTGAGGTCGGTTCCCGCCACCAAAAGTGCACGAATCAGTCACCATTGACTCTAGGGAGCCGGGAGGAGCCAACACGTGGAGGCTGACGAGTTTGGTGCTGAGACCAGGTCGGCCGACCCCCTGGTTCGGCCGACCTGGTCAGTGCACCAATTCTCGTGTGCTTTCTCCAGGTGGCTGCCAGGTGGGTCCCATTGATGTATATGGGTGATACACTGTTGGATCTCCTCATATACTTCTGTTTGTGGGCCATTTGATCCATGGGATGCCACATGTTGTCGCCTGATTGGCTGGGATGATATTTTATAGGATTGGTCCCTCTATATTTCCTCATTTCCTGCATAAAATGTTGAATACACATATTTCTCCAAGTCCAAGTGGAATTGGGTTAGATAGAAAGGTGATGTGTGCAAGAAATGATCAATCCTTCATATAATTGAGTAAAATCGATGGATAAAATTGGTATATAACAGCCGTCAACAAACTCCCCCAAGCTTATCCTTTGCTCGTCCCGAGCAAAGTCAAGACTTTAGGTTGATGATCAGGAGTTGCTATAATGTCTTATTTTCAAAAGTATCTAATGCACAACAAGATACTCTACCTAGTATTGCAGAAATTGGCTATGATACCCTACCTTTCTTAAGTTATCATGGGGCTTATGCTTTCTCACATTCATGAGTAGTTGAAAGGTAGAATAGCAAATGGAGCAAACATAGCCTAGAAATCAAGTTCCACTTAAATCCCGGAGAATTCAATTGAGATATTAAGTACCTCAATTTGATTCTCTCAATCACTCCTTTGTGGACAGTGGAAATATTTCCTCACCAAAGCATTGTGCCTCTACTATTCCTACTAAATTGAATATGGCTTGTATGTGGAGCTTGGTAAGGAAAGTAAGTAGGCATATTTGCATCACATATTTTGCAAAGTAAAAAGAGTAAGCCTTAGGAGAATTCAAATCAAATTTTTTTGATTCAAGACTAGTGCATGTGTGATGGAGTGGAAGTGGATGTGGATACTTGAGATAACACATTTTTAGTATAATCTCTCTTTCTTTTGCAGGGATGAAACCTGGCTAATTTTCTTTTCTCTTTTTTTTTTCTTTTTCTTTCTCATGCTTATGATGTAAGCATGCTTTTTTCATTTTCTTTTTATAACCATGTCTTCTACTCCATTTCTTTGCAATGAATTTCGAAGAGAGGGCTAAACATGAATAACATGGAGTTTCTCTTTTTATTGTGGTATGGTGGATATGATGGACGTTTTGCTTACTTCTAGTGCAGAAGTATAGCACGTGCGAGTGAAGTCTTAAATTCAAAAAAAGTTGAATGATTTCTCACATAGGTCTATACTAGTTTGACTAGGCTCAATGTGAAAGCAAATAGCATATGCATAAAGTTTTGTCTATTGTAAGACCTATGTGTGTTGAATACATTGGCTTGTAGTGAATACACTTGCTTTGACGATAAAAGTTTTGAATATCACCAAAACACCTTCTTTTATTCAGGTCCTACTAGTTTTGTAAGCTCTGGCGGGAGCTTGGTTGTACTAGTTTTGGTAAGTTCCAGCGCTAGGTTCTACTAGCTTTTGTTAGCTCCGGCTCAAGGTCCGGGTTGCTCTGGCAAGGTCCGAAACTTGACCGCAATACTTCTGTTTTTCATTTGCAATGTTTCGTACTTGCTTTACATCTCTGGAAAGATTGCTTAGTGTTCATTTGCTGAGTCTTTGGTGCGTTTTTGGTTGAAATGGATGATATCGTGTTACTGTGGTTTTGCAACATGCTTATGTGAGGTTCTCACGTAAGGTGTTGTGTTCGGAACTAACTTAAGTCAAGTCGAGGACTTGGGCTCGTATGGATTGGTTGTTTATTGATGTGCAGGTGTTGCTTGATTTCAAGACATGGCTGGTGTCAGGATCCATTGGACTAGTCTCAGGGAGGAGATGAGGTTCCAACAACCAAATTCAAGAGGAATTGTGGTTTAGCTGATCAAGAGGTTGTGCAACATGATTGAATCAAGAACAATGCATGTGAAGGTATTGTGGACGTCATTGGAAGATGTTTTCACATGTGAAAGGAGTGCATGGATGTGGCTACATGGTTCCGAGACGTGATGAAGAGATATGGACGTAAAGAGTTGGTCGGAAAGGTCCAACCGACTAGGTTATGGACTTAGGCTACGACTGAGTCGGGTTTGACTCAAATATGGAAAGATTTGAGTTGGTTATGATAGGATTTCATGTGGGTCACGAATTTGAGTTGTTTAGGAATGTGGGATACGTTCCTAAGGTGTTTGGAAGTCTTAAGATTGCTTCTATCTGCGTATAGAAGAACCTTGAGCAGTTATGGAAAGTTACGATTCGTGATCTGAGTAAGATTGGAGTCCTAGTTGATATTGGGTTGGCCTAAGGGCTGGTTATATAAGCAAGAGAGCCCAGAGCTCGTGGTGCACGACTTTGGGGGCTGTTCCTCTTGTGTTATATTGAATATAATTCATAGTTTGAAGAAACTTTTGTGCCTTGTTCGTCCGACTTGTTCCAGACAAGTTTTATTCGTTGAGTTTCTGGACATCACTACCTTTCGTCGGTGGTTTTATCATAACTCGAGTTTTGCAGATCCGATTGATGTTATTCTTTTTGAGTTGTCTTCACAACTTGATTATCTATTATCTGTCAAAATTTCATGGTCATTGGATTTGTGGTCTATGATCTACACGAGTTCCTTTGCAGTGTTCCAGAACTGTTTTTTTTCTCGGGTAGGGCAGATTGACCTTTGTTTGATCTTTTGATCATAACTTGAGTTTTTCTTGACGGATTTGAGTGATTCTTGTTGTGTTGTCTTCGTGACTTGATTCTCTCTGATATCTATCACTTTTGTCACATTGAAGCATGTTTAGATTAGTCTCACACACGATTTCTTTAACAGATTGTTTTTCTACCGAAGGGGTTGGGGTTTAATTGTTTCCGCTGCATAAGATTTTTAAATCTACCATTCAACCCCCTCTGGTAGCTTTTCATGTGCTCTACGATCCTACAATTGGTATCAGAGCCACGGTGCTCTAATCTTTGTGATTTGCGCGTGTTTTTAACTAATCATCATGGAGAAGTACTCTGCCAAACCTTGTGTGTTTGCTAGTATTGATTTTCAGGTTTAGAAGGCACGCATGGAGGCTTTCATCCAGGCACAAGGCTTTGTAATATGGGAGAAGGTATACAAGCCTTACGAAGTGCCATCAAACGATCAAGTTGTAGATACAAACCTGAGAGATGTCGACAACAATAACAAGGCTCAGAACTTGATCATACAAGGATTAACACAAAGCGACTTCGACCGTGTTGTACACCTCCAATCTGCATACGATGTGTGGAAAGCACTTTGTGACTACCACGAAGGATCCAACACAATCAAAGAGGTAAGGCAAGACATGGTCAAGGAAGAATACATGCGCTTCAAGATGCAACCCGGTGAGTCTATTGATGACCTTTTTGCTCGCTTTAATAAGATTCTCAGCAACTTGCGTAGTGTCAATGTTAATTTTTCAGATGCTGAAAATGCTAGACAATTGCTAAGTGCATTAGATATGTCAATTTGGGAGATCAAAGTCACATCTATTCGTGAATCTACTGTCATGAGTTCACATACTTTAGATGTTCTATATTCCAAGTTAAAAACTCATGAAATTGACATAATCTCACGTAAGAACTCCAACAAGTCTATTGCTTTTGTTTCTCAACGTGACATGCCTAGTTCCGGTCAAACATCATCTTGTGGCACACTTTCTTTGCTGTCCTCTCTAAACCTTGAACAGATTGAGGAGTTTCCAGAGGAGGAGGTAGCGCTCATCTCTACCCAGTTCTCAAAAGCATTGCAAAATGTGAGAACTAGAAGGAGAGGAAGCTCCGGACCTCAACGATGCTTTGAATGTGATAAGACAGGACATTTTCATTCAGATTGCCATAACATTTCAGGTCCTACTTCCCGGGATGAAAAGAAAACAAGAACGAAGCACTCCTCTGCAAAAGATATGAAGAAAAAGAAGGGTTTTACAGGACGTCAATTGGTGAGCAGTTTATCTCAGCACTCGAGGAACTTGGCTCAAGCGACGTGGACATTGGAAGTGATGAAGATGAAGATGATTTGGCAAACTTGTGCTTCATGGCGGGCAAGTCAAGATAAAGTATTGTCAAACCTGGAAATAAGAAGAAAACCATATGCTTTCCACATGTATGCCAGGATCAGTTCAACTCATACATGTGTAGACGAAAGTGAAATACCAAATATAATACCATGTTCGAATACATCACATTATTACATAAATGACCATCCAGGTCTAAAAATAAAAGTACACAAGCAGCGGAAAAACATAACAAGGGCTCCAAACACAGGCGTTGCACAGGGGAGCGCCAGCCTAGAACATCTCTTCGGGGTCTTCGTAGAAGTCCTGGTTCTCCACCTCTGCATCTTCGTAGACTGGGGGGAAAAATATGCAACTAACAAGTTTGAGTACCAACGGTACTCGCAAGTTGGGAAGTTATGTCATGTGTGGTTCACAACAAGGAAGACAGTTAAATGGTTAAGCACTATAGCAGTAACAATCTACTCTTAATTGTTTATTAAGCACCTACAACTAGGTGAAAATCCCAACCAACATCCAAAATTAATCCAGGTAAGACAAATCCCAAACCATCCATTGAGTAACCAAGTGCTAATTATGAATTTGGTTTCCAAGCCGCTCGTGTCCGTGAGCACGGCTGTCTAGACAGTTTGACAAAACTCTGCAGAGTGTGTATCCTTTACCCACAGTTCGTGATTTTGTCCCCTGTTGCCAGGTGGACTAAGGTAAACCTCCCTGATGCCCGTGGTAGCCAACCACAATACACACTTCCGTAGGTGTGTGGCCAGGAGATCACTACGAGGTGTTTCCGATGGTTCTCCCGACTTGCAGTAGGTACTCTAAGGTTTCACTGCTCCGGCACCAGGAGTCTATTTTCCCTCCGCCAGGAGAAGCCCCCTCTTGAGCCCTGCGGATCCCAAGGCAAAACCCATTCCCGCCCGTTCAATTACCTATGCTACATCGGGAGAGACCAAATTACTAAACCAAGTTGTCCCATATACAATTCTGTGGTGATACGAGAAGGCTTAGCAACTTCTTCCACAAACCGGTCCTTAGAATCCGATAGGTGTCAAGCCCCAAACCAAGGTCTTGTGCACGCATGCACCAATCCATACAAAACCCCCTATCAGATTCCTATCTACTAATTTCCATTATAACCACCAATTCATGAATCAAAGTACTTCAAATGTAAACTTGTAAATTAATAGATCATATTTCAAATAAGCATGGCTAAGCGTATTCTAAATAATAATAAAATGCCCAAATCATGTTGACAAGGAAATATTGTGGAAAATCTAGGAAAACATAACATAGGATTCATATTTTAATTTAGCATGCAGCTAACTAAAACTTAACAAAAAGGGTGCAAGATGGTCAAGGAACTTGCCTCCAAACTGTGTCTCGGGGTCGTCGGGAAACTGCTGCTCTTGAAGGTTAAGGGTGGGTTCTGGTCCCGACTCTAAATTACGACGATGCACGAAAAATAACATACAATAAGAACATAATAAAATGCACAATATTTAAATAAACGCAAATTCCTACGCAAAAGTGATTTTGGGGTTGATTTTTATTATAGACATACATTTGTTGATGAGAATTTAAAGTTAAATGAAATTTAGTGAGTAAAACATATTTTTATAGATTTTTATACCATTTTTATACTTATTAGAACCCTAAAATTATTTTCTAGAAATTTTATCCTTCAAAAATAAGCTTAAAACAGATTTATAATCAATAATATAAATTTTACAATTTTTACATTATTTTTACTAATTATTTCTATGGGCAAAACAATTTTTATGAAATAAATATACTTAAAAATATTTTTATGACCATTTCAGCAATTTAAATGAATTAATAAAAATAATACAGAAATGAAAATAAATATAACATATTTAAATATATTTTTTTATTGAGTCTAGGGGTTATTCTACAATTTTTCCAGATTTTATTTGCCATTTTATAATTTTCCAGGGGCTTAAAAACACTTTTTATTCAATTTACCAGTATTTTCCTAATTTCTAAAAAGTCTAGGGGCTAGTTCAACATTTACAGGGGTTAGACTTGAATTTTAGAATAACTTAGGGGGTAGCCCGCAAGTTTCCAGGGGTTTGAGTGAAATTCCGGCGGCGGGAAGACTAGTTTGAACATGGGCCGTTGATTTTAAATTGGATGGCTCAAATTTTATTAACCGAAGCGGTACGCTCGGTTTTAATCTTGGCCGCCCGTTCAGAATGAACGGCCGAGAGGGGGCCACGTCACCCCGAGAGGTGGGAGCGACGGCACAGGGGCGGCGCGCGGCGGCGGCGACGCGAGTGCGGCGGCGACCTCGCCGGAGTTGAACGAAAATACGCTACAAACGCTTTGGGGCACATCTGACTAGCGCAAAACGTTGAGGAGCGCACGGGGGTCTCACCAGAGGTTGTCGCACGGCCGGAAATTGGATGGAGGGTGGTCGGCGACGATGGACGGCAGATGAGCTTGTCGGCGACAATGGAATCGGTGACGTAGCGATGTTCCACCCCAACGGTGATGTCCGGCAGACTCCTAACAACACGGGGAAAGTGTTAGGCAAACTCCCGAGGAGTAGAAGTGGGTGGAAAGTCGGGAACAGAGGCACCATTACCGAGCTTGTCGAAGCTAGGGTTTTGATCACCGGGGTGAGGAATTGAGGGGAATGGCCGGGTTTTTATAGGGGATTCGGAGTAGAAACGGTCGGCGGCCATCATGGGCACGACGCGACACTTGATTGTGGTGAAACGGACGAGAATGAAGAGGGGGAAAAGTGGGCGGCTCGGTATTATCGCATGCAGGCGTTACGGCGCGGGCGCGACGGGAGGTGGGCGACGGTTCTGACAGGCGGGGCCGGCTAGCAGCGAGGGGGAGAGAGAGTGCGGCACGGGGCGAGGCTCGCGCGCGGGGCCCGGCTGGCAGAGAGAGAGAGGGAGGGGAGGGGAGGCGCGGGCCGGCGCGGGAGAGCGGGGAAAATTGGGCCGGATTGGGGAATTCGGCCCAGCGGCGTTTTTCCTTTTTCTTTTCCCTTTTCTTTTTCTTTTCTGTTTTCTTTTTCTTTTGTTTTATGTTTTGAATTTGTAAACCAAATTTCTAGCGAATTTGAATTTTCAAAAATTCACACAATCATTCAAATATGATGCATCTTGCCTTATATGAATTTTATTCCCAAGAAAATGATTTTACTTCTTGAAAAAAATTCATTTTAAAATTTTTTTTCTCTAATATAGTGGGTGTTACAATTCTACCCCCCTAAAAAAAATCTCGCCCTCGAGATTTGGACGCCTAAGAGAATAGACTGGGAAACTCCGCCTTGAGGTCTTCCTCTCTTTCCCATGTTGCCTCTTCTTCTGAGTGATGTCTCCATTGGACTTTGCACATCTGAGTAACTTTATTCCTCGTAACTCGTTCCGATGTCTCGAGAATCTTAACAGGTTGTTCTGCATAGGTCAAGTCCTCTTGCACGTCTACTGCTTCCAATGGCAATTGTTCTTCTGGTACTCTTAAGCATTTCTTTAATTGTGACACATGGAATACATCGTGCACATCTGATAAATGAGATGGTAGCTCGAGCCGATAGGCCACTTCTCCTCTTTTCTCCAGTATTTTGAAGGGACCAATATATCGGGGTGATAACTTGCCCTTCACCTTGAATCGTCTTAACCCTCTCACAGGTGACACCTTGAGATACACAAAATCACCAATCTCAAAGGTTAGATCACGATGTCGAGTATCAGCATAACTCTTCTGCCTTGATTGAGTCGTCTTTAAATTCTTCCGGATTTCTTGTACTTGTCTCTCAGCTTCTCTTAACACCTCAGGCCCAAATACTTGGCTTTCCCCAGTTTGATTCCAAAACAATGGTGTTCTGCACTTCCGTCCATATAAAACTTCAAACGGAGACATCTTCAAACTGGCTTTATAACTATTGTTATAGGAGAACTCAGCATATGGTAGGTTCTTATCCCAACTCCTACTGTTTTTCAAAGCACATGCTCTCAACATGTCTTCAAGAATTTGGTTAGTACGCTCTGTTTGACCGTCCGTTTGCGGAGGATATGATGAGCTGAAATTGAGTCGGGTATCCATAGACTCATGCAACTTTTGCCAAAATCTGGAAGTGAACTGAGTACCTCTGTCTCATATTATCTTCTTCGGCACTCCATGCAGGCATACAATTCTTGCCATATATAATTATGCCAACCTTGAACCAGAATAGCTTTCTTTTACTGGAATAAAGTGAGCCACTTTGGTCAAACGATCCATTATGACCCATATAGAGTCGTATCCTGACTGAGTTCTCGGCAATCCCACAATAAAGTCCATACTTATTTCTTCCCATTTCCATTCAAGAATTTTAATGGGTTGAAGTAACCCTGCGAGTCTTTGATGTTCTGCTTTGACCTTCTGACACGTGTCACACAGAGCTACATACTCCGCCACATCTCGTTTCATTCCATGCCACCAATATCAATCCTTTAGATCTTGATACATCTTTGTGCTCCCCGGATGAATAGAATATGACGAATCATGGGCTTCTCTTAGTATCATCTCTCGAATCTCCTTGATATCAGGTACACATATTTTCTTTCCTAGCCATAGAGTTCCATGTTCATCTTCTCTAAAGTCCGGTGCTTTTCCCTCTTTCATTAGTTGCTTAGTCTTCTGGATCCACTTATCATTCTTTTGCTCTTCACGAATATTCTTTTCCAAAGTAGACTCTATTTCCATAGACACTGCCTCAGTATTAGTTACGATACTAAGGTTTAGCCTTGCTAATTCCTCACATAACTGCGGTTGTTGACCTTGCAGTGCCAAGCTATTGCATTGAGCCGATCTGCTTAATGCATCTGCGACCACATTAGCTTTCCCAGGATGATAGTTGAATATGACATCAAAATCATTGATAAGTTCCAACCATCTGCGTTGTCTGAGATTTAGATCTGGTTGGGTGAAGATATACTTCAAACTCTTGTGGTCCGTATAAATTTCAGTTCTTTTTCCTATAAGATAATGTCTCCATAACTTCAATGCATGAACCACTGCTGCTAACTCCAAGTCATGAGTAGGGTAATTTATTTCATGCTTTCTGAGTTGACGTGAAGCATAAGCCACTACATGTCCCTCTTGCATTAGTACACATCCCAGTCCTTGTCCGGATGCATCACAGTAAACTGCAAATTCTTTCTGCATATCTGACATAATCAACACTGGAGCAGTAGTCAACCTTTTCTTTAGCTCTGTAAAACTAGCTTCACACTCTGGTGTCCATTTGTACACAACTCCCTTCTCAAGTAACTTGGTTAACGGACGAGATATTTTTGAAAATCCTTCGATAAACCGGCGATAATAGCCTGCCATGCCCAAGAAACTTCTGATTTCCCCAACATCTTCTGGTGTTTTCCAATTTAGAACATTTTTCACTTTACTAGGGTCTACTGCTATTTCTCCCTGGGATATAACATGTCCTAGAAATGACACTTCCTTTAACCAGAACTCACATTTACTTAGCTTTGCATACAACTGATGTTCTCGAAGTTTCTGTAAAGCCAATCTTAGGTGCTCCTCATGTTCCTCTTCACTTTTGGAGAATATCAAAATGTCGTCAATAAACACCACGACAAACTTATCCAAATACTCCATAAATACCTTATTCATAAGGTACATGAAATAAGCCAGGGCATTAGTTAAACCAAAAGACATGACTGTATACTCATATAATCCATATCTTGAAACAAATGTCATCTTTGGTATGTCCGAGGGTCGTATCTTCAATTGGTGATACCCTGATCGTAGATCAATCTTCGAGAACACACATGCACCTCTCAACTGGTCAAACAAATCCTCAATCCTTGGTAAAGGATATTTGTTCTTGATAGTTACTGCGTTGAGTGCGCGATAATCCACACATAACCTCTGTGTACCATCTTTCTTGGGCACAAATATCACTGGGGCTCCCCAAGGTGAGGAACTAGTATGAATGTCTCCTTTCGCTAACAACTCATTGATATGATCTTTCAATTCTTCCAATTGTTTAGCATCCATCCTGTATGGTCGCTTGTAAATTGGTGCTGTACCAGGTACTAATTCAATGATGAATTCAATTTCTCTGTCTGGGGGCATACCCGGTAGTTCATCAGGAAACACATCTGGAAAGTCACAAACAACTTTGATCTCTTGTACTCCTTCAATCTGGTTGAGTCGTATTTTCTGAACTGGTGCTTGATCAGGACGAAACTCCACGTTTGTGCCATCCGTATGAGTTAGACATACTGTTCTCGTGGCACAGTGGATCACTCCTTTGTACTTGGTTAACCAATCCATTCCAAGAATAATATCTATTCCTTGTGACTCCAGCACTATAAGGTTTGCTAAGAATGCTACCCCCCTAATGCTTATGCTTACATTAGGGCATACTTGCCTTGTTAGCATCTCTCCTCCACGAGAGTTGACTACTAATACTTGATTCATTAATGTAACATTCATTCCATGTCTTCTTATGAATTCTTTTGCTATGAACGAATGTGTTGCACCAGAATCAAACAATACTGTAGAAGGATGGGAATCAGCAGGGAACGTACCGATCACCACATCTGATGCGTCTTGAGCTTCCTCCAGAACAACATGATTGACCCTTCCTCTGGACTGGTTCTGCTGCGAATGCTTTTTCGGGCAGTTGTTGGAGTAATGTCCCTTGTCACCACATATATAGCAAGCTCCCCGAGTACTGGTGTCTTGAGCCTTGTTTCTTTGTTGATTTTGCTGTGGTTTCCTAGTTGGTCGAGGGTTTGAAGTCACAGGACGTTGTTGATACATTTGAGGGCGTTGTGGTGGCATCTGCTGGTACTATGGGCGCACATACTGAAATTGAGGTCTGAATGAAGAGTTGTTAGTGTACCGATGACCTTGATTATTGCCCATGGGACGACTCAGGTGTCCCGATTGCTGTGGGTTAAAGAGAGAACGATTGCTACTTGAGGACTGCCCCATCATCATCTTCCTTTTGCGGTCTTCTCCTTCACACTCCTTCTTCTTTCTTTCCACCGTGAAAGCTTTATCCACCAGATGTTGGAAACTAGCATAGTCACTGGAAGACATCATCAATTGTATCTCTTTGTCCAGTCCCTCTTTGAAACAGAATTGTTTCTTGGCATCAGTGTCAACATCTCCAGGGGCGTACCGATATAATTGTGTAAACTTGTTCAAATACCCCCTTATGTTCATGTTCCCCTGCTTCAGTGCTAGGAACTCCATACGCTTGGCTTGAATTTCTCCTGCAGGTACATGATGATTGCGGAAGTTTTCTCTAAACTCTTCCCAGGTAATGTTGTCTGGGTTGCCATGGGCCGCAGTAAAAGCGGTCCACCAATCAGCTGCAGGTCCATGGAGTTGGTGAGATGCCAACAACACCCTTTCCCTTCCTTCACATTGTACAATCCTTAGTGTACAATGAAATCTCTATATTGAACAATGCTTTACGTTGTCATGAAGTTAAATATTGTTCCAATTGCAAATTAAAAGGAAAAACTTCATGTGAAAATTGCTTTGATCTGTCCAATAAACTTGATAACATGCATAAGACATTTGATCGGTTTTGTAATGGGAATAAGAACCTAAACTTGTTGTTGAATTCATCCAAGTCTTGCAATGATAAAACTGGTTTAGGTTTTGATTCTCATGCTCATGCTAAGGCACATCCACCTAAAGTTGTAAAGTTATTAGGAAGTGGTTTGATTCAAACAGTTCTTAAACAAAAAGAAGTGGTTTTCAAATCTGTAGGAGTATTGTCTCATTCGGTTTCAAATAAAAATGTTGTTTGCTCATCTAGACATGAACACAAAATTAAATTTCATTGTACCTACTGTGGTAGAGATGGTCATGTCATAGATTTTTGTTATAGACTAGCTAAACAATAGAAAAGGGAAAGAATGGTTGCTAGATCTTATAACTTTCATGCAAAATTTGCTGCACATATTGAATCAAATGTACAACCTACTGTTTTAAGTCAAAAACATTCAAAGTTTACCTTTGGACCTTCTGTTTTTGCCTCCGGAGCTACTGTTTTTTGTGCTACACAAGTAACACCTTATAGGTCAGTAGTTAAGAATGAAAAATCCCAAATTTTGACTCATAAACCTGCTGTTTTGTCTCAGCTTTCGCGTGTTTTTCCTACTGCACGTCGCGTGACTCAGTACTGGATTCCTAAATGCCTTTCGACTAACCCAAGTATTGAGTCATCGACGTATTGTGCTTCTATGTAGGTTACACGTTTGAGGAAGGAGAACATTTGGATTGTCGATTCAGGTTGCTCACGCCACATGACCAGTAACAAAGATTGGTTCTCCTCCCTCTCTTTTGTGTCACATGTAGAGAATGTTTCTTTTGCTGATAATTCTTCAACTCCTATAATTGCTAAAGGTTCAGTTAGAGTAAATGATCACTACATTTTGAAAGATGTGGCACTTGTCAAAAATTTGAAATACAACTTGCTTTCTGTTTCACAATTGCTAGATGAAAATCTGGAAATTATTTTCAATAAAAACTGCTACAAAGTTGTAGGTTCAAATAGTGAGCTTATTTTTAACATGTCACGGTTTGGAAGAGTTTTTAAAGCCAATTTTGATATGTCTTTCTCTAAGCATAGGTGTCTAGTTGCTAATGATTCAAAGAACTTATATTTTTGGCATCGTAGACTTGGTCATGTAGGCTTTGATCACCTAACGCGTGTTAGTGCTCTTGATCGCATACGTGGGCTGCCTAAGCTTAAAGGGGACAAAGAAATTGTGTGCTCTTCTTGTAGACAAGCTAAGATGGTTGCATGTTCACATACTTCTCTCACAATGATCATGACAACTGAACCGTGTCAACTTTTGCACCTTGACACCGTAGGACCTTCACGTGTTCAATCCTTCAGAGGTAAATGGTATGTTCTTGTTATTGTTGATGATTATTCTAGATACGCTTGGGTTTACTTTATGGCGTCTAAGAATGAATCTTTTAGTCACTTTAGGACTTTATTTCTTAGATTATCAATTGATCACCCATGATCTTTAAAGGCAATTAGAAGTGATAACAAAACTGAATTTAAAAATCAATATTTTGATCACTTTTGTGCTGAAAATTGAATAGATCATCAATTTTCTTCACCATATGTTCCTCAACAAAACGTTGTTGTAGAAAGAAAGAACAGAACAAAAGTTGAGATGGCTAGGACTATGCCTGATGAATATCAAACTCCTAGGAAATTTTGAGCTGATGCGTTAGCAACCGCTTGTTATGTCTCAAATCGTGTTTTCTTGCATGCTAAGCTAGGTAAAACACCATATGAGCTCCGGTTTGGACATAGGCCTAGTGTTACACACTTTCGGGTCTTTGGTTGCAAATGCTTTGTTAAGAAACATGGTAATCTTGATAAATTTGAACCTAGATTCATTGATGGCATGTTTCTTGGTTATCCATCTCATACTAGAGGCTACCATGTGCTTTTACTTAACACTAACAAAATTGTGGAGACTTGTAAAGTGTCTTTTGATGAAGCTAGCCCAGGTACTATCTCAAACATTGCAGGTCCAGATCCATATCCGCAGGGGGGAGCATTTTCCTTGAAGATGAGGAAGAATTGGAACTGCTCCCCGAAAATTCAGCAGCTAAAGACTTTGGTTCAGCTCCAGATGTTAATTCTCAACCAGCACCGACAACCATCAATGCTGATTCAAATCATCCTCAAGTCACAAGCTCATCGATTTGTGATGAACATGAAGAATAAGAAGCTTGTGAGACATCTGTTCCCCTACGGTTTTACAAAGATCATCCCCCACAACAGATGATTGGAAGCTTGCACGAACGAGTCACACGGTCCGGGGCTGCAAATCAAGCAAACAAAGGAGGGTACCTTTGTGCATCAAACGAAGTATACAAAAGATCTCCTAAGGCGCTTCAACATGGACAAAAGCAAGCCTCTTCGGACACTAATGGGAACAACAACAACACTTAGACTTGATGAAGATGGTGAACCTGTGGATCAAAAAGAATATAGAAGCATGATCGGATCACTTTTGTACCTCACGGCATCAAGACCAGACATACAATTCAGCGTATGTCTTTGTGCACGGTTTCAAGCCTCCCCACGTGCTTCACATCGTCAAGCCGTCAAAAGGATTCTCAGGTACTTACATGGAACTCAAGAATTTGGAATTTTTCTTCCTTCTTCCTCAACCGTTACTTTGAAAGCTTTTTCGGATGCTGATTTTGGGGGTTGTAGGATTGATAGGAAAAGTACTTCCGGTGCTTGTCATTTTCTTGGTAATTCTCTTGTTGCTTGGTCCTCTAGAAAACAAAATTCAGTTGCACAATCCACAGTCAATTCTGAATATGTAGCTGCTGCTAGTGCTTGCTCACAAATTCTTTGGATTGTTCAAACACTTAAGGACTATGGGGTTGATATAGATAGTGTTCCACTGTTCTGTGATAACACTAGTGCCATTTGCATTGCTAAAAACCCCGTGCAGCATTCTAGAACTACGCACATTGACATTAGGTATCACTTTCTCCGAGATAATGTTGAAAAAGGAAACATTGTGCTTCACCATGTAGATACCGAACAGTAATTGGCTGACATTTTTACATAACCTTTGGATTTCACTCGTTTTTGTTACATTCGTAGTGAAATAGGGGTTATGCATCCTCATGGCTTAAATTGAGGGGGAGTTTTGAAACTTGGGAAGTCTATGTGTGAATCTGAAATTAAAATAATATGAGCATAGTATTTCATACATATATGACTTTGTGATTCCTTTTACATGCTGAAAGTTCTTACTACATTACTCATGTTATACATTTTGTAGTTTTTGCCATGTCTAGTAATTGGAATAATTACTTACACTAAAGCTGGTCATGGTCGAACTTTCTTGCTGTTTTGAACTTGTTACATGTTCACAAGTGCTTTTAATCATTAAGAATTAATCAAGTAATCAACTCACATGTTGAGTTTTTATGAACAAATATAAATTGAGAAAAGATCAAGAGAATATACATGCATCGCACTTCTTCTCTTGAGATGGCTTATCATTGCACTTAGATATGACCTTGGAAGAAGTTGTGTATGACTAAAACCATGTCCTTAAGCTTCTGATTGTCAAATGACATAGGTTTGGCTTGGTTGGTTAGAATAAGGCAGATGCGCATATAATCTCTTGCAAATATCATATGATCTAAATTTATGCTTTGAAAAATAATAAAATGCAGCAACTAGTGTCATGCTTTTAGGTTTTGAAATAGTTAAGTTTGTGAGATCATCACTTTCTTAAACTGAAAATTATATTTGATCTCTAGCATGGCTTACACTACTTTATGTATCTCATTGATGTTATAATGTAAGGTATCTGATAGTATGACTTGGATGAGCTTTGTTTATATGTATATGTTATAATATGCTCATAACAACTAAAGTTGGAGAGATACTTTGTTTATATGCTCATGACTTGCTGAATACATTGTCAAAGGGGGAGACATAAGCATGAAGACAAAGAATATGTGCATAAGGAGAGATAATAAAGGGGGAGAGATAATATGGGATAATTTTTAGATTTTCTTCTCATTTTACTTTTGATTTACAAAGGCGGAGAAATTTCCTTCAAAAATTTTATGTGAATAAGCCAATGTTCGGATTTTAAATGGTGTTGCCAATGCATTCATCAAGGGGGAGATTGTAAGACCTATGTGTGCTGAATACATTGGCTTGTAGTGAATACACTTGCTTTACGATAAAAGTTTTGAATATCACCAAAACACCTTTTTTTATTATGGTCCTGCTAGTTTTGTAAGCTCCGGCGGGAGGTTGGTTGTATTAGTTTTGGTAAGTTCCGGTGCTAGGTTCTACTAGCTTTTGTTAGCTCCAGCTCAAGGTCCGGGTTGCTCTAGCAAGGTCCAGAACTTGACCGCAATGCTTCTATTTTTCATTTGCAATGTTTCGTATTTGCTTTACATCTCTGGAAATATTTCTTAGTATTCATTTGCTAAGTCTTTGGTGCGTTTTTGGTTGAAATGGATGATATCGTGTTACTGTGGTTTTGCAACATGCTTATGTGAGGTTCTCACGTAAGGTGTTATGTTCGGAACTAACTTGAGTTAAGTCGAGGACTTGGGCTTGTATGGATTGGTTGTTTATTCATGTGCAGGTGTTGCTTGAGTTCAAGACATGGCTGGTGACAGGATCCATTGGACTAGTCTCAGGGAGGAGATGAGGTTCCAACAACCAAATTCAGGAGGAATTGTGGTTGAGCTGATCAAGAGGTTGTGCAACATGATTGAATCAAGAACAATGCATGTGAAGGTATCGTGGACGTCATTGGAAGATGTTTGCACGTGTGCAAGAAGTGCATGGACGTGGCTACATGGTTCCGAGACGTGATGAAGAGATATGGACGTAAAGGGTTGGTCGGAAAGGTCCAACCGACTAGGTTATGGACTTAGGCTACAGCTGAGTCAAGTTTGACTCAAATATGGAAAGATTTGAGTTGGTTACGATAGGATTTCGTGTGGGTCACGAATTTGAGTTGTTTAGGAATGTGGGATACGTTCCTAAGGTGTTCGGAAGTCTTAAGATTGCTTCTATCTGCGTATAGAAGAATCTTGAGCAGTTATGGAAAGTTACAATTCGTGATCTGAGTAGGATTGGAGTCCTAGTTGATATTGGGTTGGCCTAAGGGCTGGTTATATAAGCAAGGGAGCCCAGAGCTTGTGGTGCACGACTTTGGGAGCTGTTCCTCTTGTGTTCTATTGAATAAAATTTGTAGTTTGAAGGAACTTTTGTGCCTTGTTCGTCCGACTTGTTCCAGACAAGTTTTACTCGTCGAGTTTCTGGACAGCACTACCTTTCTTTGGTGGTTTTATCATAACTTGAGTTTTACAGATCCAATTGATGTGATTCTTTTTGGTTTGTCTTCAAAACTTGATTATCTATCATCTGTCAAAATTTCAGGGTAATTGGATTTGTGGTCTATGATCTACACGAGTTTCTTTGCAGTGTTCCAGAACTATTTGTTTCTCGGGTAGGGCAGATTGATCTTTGTTTGATCTTTCGATCATAACTTGAGTTTTTCTCGACGGATTTGTGTGATTCTCATTGTTTTGTCTTCGTGATTTGATTCTCTCTAATATCTATCACTTTTTTTCACATTGAAACACGTTTAAATTAGTCTCACACACGATTTCTTTAACAGATCATTTTTCTGCCGAAGGGGTTGGGGTTTAATTGTTTCCGCTGCGTAAGATTTTTAAATCTACCATTCACCCCCCCCTCTGGTAGCTTTTCACGTGCTCTTCGATCCTACATCTATGTATGAATATCATAAGGCTTTGGTAGGTATTTCCAATCAAGTGAAGGAAACTTAAATTTTTTAGAATTTCTCCGGAAATCTAAGTTTTACTTTCAAACTAGGGCTAGCAACCCTATTACCAATTCTAGTCTGGCAACAACCTAGAATTAGATCAAGCTTTTGCTACCCACAACTTCCAAATTAAGGTAAAAGTAATTCAAACCAATGAAAGCAATATTCGGAGAGTAGCAAGTTGTAAACTAGAGACTTAGGAAAATAAAACAGAGCAACTATTCATCATTTCATCTATGTGAATTCTAAATCATTCTTACCGCACATCTTTATTTGATGAAAGAAAATCTAACCTAATTTATTTTATATATATATATATATATTTAAATGCAAGGTGGATGATGGATGGATGGAAAATAAATATGCAAGGAAGGTGATACATGTTACCTCAAGTGGGGGTCCTCCCCCAAGCTTGTTCTTCAACTACCTCCGTGATAAGGGTTGAACCCTTGATGACGGAAGTACGCTGCAAGATCGGCTTGTTGTTGTAGCGCCGTGTTGAAGTCAGTGAATTGAGCATCCTTGTGTTGTTGCCAATCCTGGGTACCTTGAATATGCTCCTGGAGTGTGCTGTAGATGTCACCCGTTCTCACTTCAAGTTATCCCATACATCTAGTGAGGTCCCTCATTCCTTGGCTATAGTCATGATGACTTCTAGCCAAAAAGGAACGACGTCCTCTCATGGACGTTGGGGGCAAGCTGCTAGAGCTTGAAGTGGATAAGGGTAGATCTCTTTGCCATTCTTGCCAATATGACCCCCCAGTCTCATACGTCGGAGGTTGAGTCCATCCGGGCGCATGAACCGTTGGGTTCTCTTCCTCTTGGTATTCATGGACCGGAGAGATTATCGGTGGCATGCCTATGGCTGCAGCCCTCACACGATTCCTTGTTACCCTGCCAGAGACATTACTTCTTCTTGCTTCCTCAAGGGGAAGAAGATTAATGGTTAGCCTCCGGCGTTTGTACAAATGAAAATCCGGGTTAGGTAACCAAATTTCATTGACAAAGCTGGGATAGAAAAATATCAAGGACCCATCTTGATCATGCTTAAGGGTATGTCCTTGCACTAAATAGTCTTCATCAATCAATTCTCTTTCAGTTTCAATATATTCAAATGAAGAGTATTTAAGTGCTCCTACCCTATCAACAATATGAGTAATCAATGAAGTGCGTTCAATTGGTTCTGATTTTGAAATGTAATCTAACCATTGTGTCATCATGGCTTTGACTGGAGCAACTTTTATCTTTTTAGTCATGGCAAACAAAATTTTCAATTCATCATCTCGCACAACCCTAACATCTCCCCTAGGGAACATAGTCATAGCCACCCATCTATGCATGAAGCGTAAGGTAGGGTTTTGGATGTGGCTATTCCTAGGAGCCCTACATGTGACCTCATTAGTTATCTCATGACAAAAACTTTGTTTGTTAAACTTAGGCAAATTGTCTAAATCTAGCAAACACCGTTTATGGAAGCCTAGTATGCTACCTAATTTTTTCCATAGGATGTTGTATTCTTTTTGAAACAATCTAAAAGAAATACTATCAAATCCTATTCTTAGCGTGCAAAGGAATTGGATAGTGAGAAGACGTGAACTTTTCTCCTCTATGTGAGCAAAGTCATCAAATCCAATTGCATGCCAAATGGAAAGAAATTTGGAGTCCATACCTATCTTGGAGATCAAATGTAGATCATAAGCCTTGGTGTGGCGGAACTCACGATCTTGGAGAAGCCTGCGTGCCTGATCTTCAACTTCGCTTTGTATGTCGAGGTCGTTGTCATGAAGAAGTTGGTGTGGGTTGCTTCTCTCTTCCATGGGAGTGTCCTCACACACACTTCTCCTCCTTGGGCTTGTACCCATGGAAGAGAGGCGTGCACTAGAACCTTCACAATGGCTTGAGCTTGCAGCCTCCTTCCTCTTTCCAAACAACCTCTTCATGTCTTCTTGAGTTCAATAAGCAAGAACAAAACAAGGCGAGAAAAATCCGAAAAGACGCGATGTTTGGAAAACAAAACTCTTAACGAATTTTCTCCTATTGAAAGCTTGAGTGTAAAATGCAAATGCAAACAAAAGAAAATCTTTTTGGGGATGGATTTGAGCAAGAGTGTTGCAATGAAGAGCAAGAAAAACAAGGTGAGCTAGAGAGTGACTTGGAGAGGTGTAAAATGATGTGGTGTGTGAAGAGAAGTGCTCTTCACGACCACAATTTATAGGGTGCACCTTCCAATGGTCACTTAGGGTTCAAAATGTAGCCGTTGGAGGAAGGGGAGCCAATTTGGCTCCAATCCCTGTTCGGTCGACCAGGGGGTTCGGCCGACCTGACAGGTGGCCCCCCTGGTTCCCCTTTTGGCAAGTGGCTCCCCAACGGCTATAAAGTTAGCACGTTGGTGAAATGCCACATGTGCAGCTCAGAAAAATTGTTTGTCAAATAAAAACCCTTTTTCAAATCCAATAATAAAATTTTCTTTTGAAAAGAAAGAAATAAAAAATGATAGTTGAGAATATAAGATTCTCAACTTGCTAGGAAAAATCAAATATGCAATGGGAAAAATCCAAATGGGGTGGGAAAAAAAAGAAAAATAAAGTGGGATAACTACCAATTTAACCTATTGGTGTAGGTCTCACCACTGTCCGATGAGATGGACATTCCTCCGTCTTCATTTCACATCCGGGTCCGGAGGGATGGGCTTGGACAGCTTGTCTTGCTTCTTCTGCCATTCCTTCTTTGGCGGCTTGGTGGACTTGGGCCTTCGGGAAGGTCCAGATGATTCTGTCGCCTTTGGATATCGGCGTGGTTGAAATGACGAATTATCCTTGTAGATTAATCTTCTCATGAATGCAATGAGTGAGTCCACCTTTGGAGGTGTGACTTCGACCTCTCTGATGTGTTTATCATTCGGCCCATACTTGATTCGAATCATGGAGCATTGTTCTGATTTTGGCCGAAAGTTAAATCTTTCCTCCTTGCCATTGATATGGAAGTGGATTTCTCCAGCTCCCACATCTATGCGAGCTTTTGCAGTGCTTAGGAATGGATGCCCAAGAATGAGTGGTGTATCCTTCTCGGTGTCCATGTCTAGCACCAAAAAATCCACGGGTATGAAACAGTTCCGGATCTTCACCAGGACGTCTTTAGCAATACCCGCTGGATAACAGACTGAAGAGTCAGCCAGTTGTAGCTGCATTGGTGTTGGAGTCAGCTCTGTGAAGTTCAGTTGGTCGAACACAACCTTGGGCATCACACTAACACTTGCTCCCAAATCACAAAGTGCCTTGTCAAAGTGGTGAGTCCCAATTGAGCATGAAATGGTAGGACATCCGAGGTCCTTCTTCTTTTCAGGAAGCCTATTGAGGATGGCTGCACTGCAGTCTTCCGTAAGCTTGACGACCTCAGTGGTGGGCAATGGCCGTTTGTTGTTCAATATGTCCTTGAGATAGCGAGCATAAGTGGGTACTTGCATCGCATCAATCAAGGGCACATTGATGTGGATCTTTTGGATGATTTCAACAAAACAGTTGAATTGCTCATCCACTGTTGGCTTCCATTGTCTGTGCGGGAATGGCAATAAGTTGGTGTCTTCAAAGTGTTTGGTCATTCTCTCACCAAGTAATTCACTTGGGACATCCTCCTTTTTAGGCTTAGTTGTCCTCTTTTCTTGTGTGGAATATGGTGGGTCACGAGTCGTCTTTCCTCCCCTCGTAACCACTGCACTGACGTTCTCCACTGGGGCTTCTGGCTGCCCTGGAATTTTGTTGTTTTCTAATGGAGGGACAACTGCAGCAAGTTGTGCCAGCTGAGTCTCCAACATCTTGTTGAAGCTTAGTTGATTCTTGAATGCTGAGGATAGTCCTTCATTCTTGGCATTGATGTTTTCCAGGGTCTTGTCATTAGCTGGCAGCTTCTTGGATAGGGCATCGTTGATCTTGAGCTGGCTAATGGCAAGTTCTCTCAAGTTGGGCTGATTTCCAGGGTTGCCATTGTTGTTGTACCCTCCTTGAAAGAATGGTCGTTGTTGACCCCACCCTTGACCTCCTGGACGGTAGCCATTGTCGTTGTTGAAATTTCTATTGTTGGCGTGGTATAAGGCATCCTCACGAGTTTCTGGGCAATCATTGCCGATATGACCCGTGTTGACACAGACTTCACACGTGATGTGAGAGTCTAGGGCATAGGCATTGCCAGACACTTCACCACTGGCTTGTCCATCTTTTTTCTTCATTAGGAGGTCCAATTTTGCAGTGATCATGTCCACCTCCTTCAAGGTGTGCATGCCTCGCTGTCGGGTATGGAGACGCTTATCGTTCCATCCCATGTTGGACACCATCTTCTCAATAAGTTCTTTAGCTTTTGGCATCGTCAGTGAGAAGAAGGCTCCTCTAGCAGCAGCATCCAAATGGTCACGAGCTGATGGGATCAGCCCGTTATAGAAGTTTTGAATAAGAAGCCAGTCATCCATCCCATTGTGGGGACAAACTAGGTTGTACTCCTGAAGCCTTTCCCATGCCTCGGGAATAGATTCCTTGGGCTCTTGCTGAAAGCTGGAAATCCTTCCACGTAGGGCATTGGTTTTGCCCAACGGGGAGAATTTGGTGAGGAATGACGTAGAACACTTCTCCCAAGTGTCTACAACACTTCAGTTTGCGTAGAACCACTGTTTCGCTCTCCCAAGGAGAGAGACGTGAACAGTCTCAAACGGACCGCATCCGGAGACACGTCCTTGATCTTGCAGATCTCGAGGAATTGTAGCAGGTGAGCACTTGCATCCTCGTTAGCCTTCCCACAGAATGGGTTGGCATGCACCATAGTAATAAGGCCAGTTTTGTTCTCGAAGTTCACATCTCCCGTGTTAACAGTGGGCCCAATAGGCACATTGTTAGCAGAGGGAGCTGAGAACTCACGAAGGGTCTTCTGGGCCATTGGCGTTTGGATTGTTGGTGCAAAAATGTTGGCTTGCCTTGCCGCTCGAATCTTCTGAGGAGTAATGACACGGGGTCGGTCTCTCAGAAGAGATTTGGGATCTTTAACAAAGTTTTCCAGTAGACGGAAACTAGACATACACTACCCTGTTTTCACATTTACAATGCGAAAACAAAGAATGGTTATCCTACAAAAATCCTACCCAGGGTTCTATCATATTCACTTACTCATGTTATATATCTATTTGCCTTCTCCGACAACGGCACCAGAAATGCTTGTCGACGGCTCCTAAGATATACTAACAAATCACCCCCAGCAATAGTGCGAGAAATACTTGTTGGTATTACTTACACACCATTAACTAAACATCTCCAACTGATGTGTCAGAAATGCTTGTTAATGGTTCTATTGGATCACAGAGTGAATTCCGCAAGCGCACAGTGATGAGGACATCACTTCTATGGATACAAACAACACTCCATTGAACATACAAGATGCAATCAATAGAGTTCATACACAACAATTAATTTCAGAGGTGAACTCATTCTTATATATTTCCTTATATGTTTTTGAACATAAATTGCTACTTAATGATTTATTTGTGATTAGGATCCATGGAGAGGTTCAAGGAGTACTTGGAGGGAGTATTAGGGACGTGGAAGACCAGAGAATTCGTTCAAAGAAGATGGAAACCGAACCAAACTCCAAATCGTATCCAACTCGGAGTCTAGGAGCAGTACGCACTAAAACGGACGCCCAGGACCCATACGAACTCCGTTTTGGACGTTCTACATATGCACGGAAAGGGGAGGGGATAACCTTTCCAATGGAACCGGTCCCATGTCAAAATTCTTTCGGAGTCGTCGGGAATCGTCGAAACAAAATCAAGTACAGAATCTGTCAGGGTGCTGCGCCACCATATTGGGCCATTGGGTCTTGTATCAAGTCTAAGTCCATTATTTTCGTGTGTTGGGGTTAGGTCACGACCCCAACACCCCCTTGGACGTCCTCTCACCTATATATACTCCTTAGTAGCCGCCATGAACAGTTGGGTTTTGCTTAGATCAATAATATCGCCGTTCTTCGGTTTGTGAAACCCCAACTTCGCGATTTCAGATCGTGTCTACGTTGTTCTTGCTTGTGTTCTCGGTTGCACTTGCAGGGATTAGCCTTCTTGGCGAGGTCAATCGTGTGCAGCACGGTTGATAACCAACGGAGCAGTGGTGTAGTGATTGCAGGGGTTTTTAGTGTTCTACTCGAGAGTCTCGGATCATCAACGTCGAGATCTCCATCAATCGACTTATCCATTACCTTTCGGAAGATCGGGCCTAAACCTACTCATCAATTGGTATCAGATTTCCAGGTTGCCCGTTAGGTAATTCATCTATCCATTACATTATTTTTGTTTTTCATACCTAGAGTCCACAAAAAAGCCACAAAAAAACTTGCAGTTTCGTAAATCTGTTAATTACTTTGTCCAAACCACATTGAACCTTTGCAACTTTGTTATTCAGTTTGGTTTGGTTGAGTTTGTGTCCGTGGTTGAGTCATATTGCTGGTTTAGAAGTGTTTTTAGTCTTAGTTTGAGTTTTGCATTGTGTTGATTCATCTTTTTGAATCACGTCATCACGTCCAGATTAGATTCATCTCTGTCCAGTTCAGTATTTTCATCATATCTAGCTCATACGAACTCGGATTTTCGTGTTCTTATACTTTCTGGAAAGCTTAAGAAGTTCTCTATAACTATATTATTCATCATTTGCCCAGAAAATATAGTTATCGATGTCGAAATTGCATTAGATCCGAATCTGTTATTGACCTAAAAATTCTGAACAGTCTGTATTTCGGGGGCAGTATCTCCTATTGTTCTTTTCCAAAATAGGTCTTCCAAATATTGAAATTAAAGAGGAGAGATATATCTACAATCTTGATGTTCTAAGTTTTCCAATTTAGAGCCTATAAGTGTGCCTATTTGTCCCTGAAAGATTGAGCAGAAAATCTGCGACAGACACACGAGATATCTTAGATTGATTTTCATTGTGTTCTTCCCTTGCAGCACATTCTGAAAAAAAAAGGAAGAAAAAAGAAAAAGGCAAGCGCAAAACAAGAAACAAAAGCCGCACACAAAAGAGAAAAAAAACAACAAAAAAAATAGAAGTGCTTGCATTCTTTGTGTCATCTAGTTTTGTCTCATGTCTTGCTAGCCCGAACTACTAGGAACACATTTAGGCCAGCAACTTTGACAAGTACTTTGGACACTTACTCAACTTTACTATCTGATTTCATTGTTGCTAATCCTTGCTACAAATAAAGTGCCATCCAATCTACACCTTACTCTTGAGCAGAATCGATACACCTTTGCAATCATCCCACGCTTCATTGGTTTCTTCATACCGGCCACCGTTTGCCACCTGCAGTGTCGGTAAGAACACTTGTAAGAGCATGGTAAGACGCTTGAGAGTGTGTGATTCCACTTCCACTTTTCCATTATCCTTTGTAGTTGATAGGGATAACATATTTTTTGTGTTGTCTTCTGTTTGCTACTAACAATGTCAGGTAAAAGCAAGAATCATGCATTATATGCTGAGATGATGGACATGATGAAGACGGCGATGGAGTTGCTCACTAAAAATCAAACATCAACCAAGGATTCACATGACATTCAGACCACCTTTATAACACCTTCCACAAGAAGTAATTACATTCTCCCATCTCTTCCTTCTTATGATGGTCTTGGTTATGATGAATATATTGCTTGGGAAATAGAGTTAGATAAATTTTTTGGAAAATGTCATATGTGTGAGAGGAGGAAGATTAGAAATATTTCTAGTGCGTTAGTTGATTGTGCATTAACTTGGTGGGACAAATTAAGCGATATAGAAAAACCTCGAACATGGAAAGAAACGAAAATTCTTATGCGAGAAACTTTTGCTAATGTATCTATGTGAAAAGAAGAAATTCAGCAATTTGAGGAGAAATTTCTTGTTGCACCTCCTTTTGTGTCTAACGTTTTGCAGGACAATATAGAAAATAATATAAATGATGCAAAAGAGAACGAGACTTTTGACAACACTTGTGAAATTTTAGATGGATCAACTCATAATGCACTCGAAATCACTGCTGAACATGGTAAGGCAAAACATTCTACAAATACAAAGTATTTGGATGTTCTGAATTTTTCCACCAATCATGCTATTTTTGAGGAGCAAATATTAGAATCGTTTATTTATACACCATTGTCACATGTTGATTTTCCTGCTGATCATTGCGCTACGAAAGAGTTGTGTGCTGATAACTCTATTATACCTATGCAAAAACAAGTTAATGTACAAGATGATTGTGTTTTGGATTCACCTACTTGTGCTGAAATTCATAATTTGATCAACACTACTGCTGAAAATGATGAGCTGAAATTTTTGTCTTCTCTAAATACTTTGGGTTATATTGAATTTGACACTCTTTGTGATTTAGATATAGTAGAGAAGAGAATATTTTCCCAATCTGAATTGCCTTTGTTAAGTAGAAATATTTTTTATGCAATAGGCAAATATGAACATAGTGGTGTGTTTATGGTGCATAAAGTTTACGTTTGTTCAAATGAGAAAACTCCTTTTGTGCTGCAACAACATCCTAAAGTAAATGAATGCACTAACGCTAATAATGTTTTGTCAAGCTTTTCTAGTATTTTTTCTTGCAGCAGGGACAAAAAATAAAAGAGAAGTATTGTTCGCTGCAGTCGTGCAATATGGACAGAGTTCATTCTACCCCCAAAGCAATCTTTTTTCCTGGACATATGAGCAAGCCGCGGACGGCTTGTCATAAAGAAGGGGAGAATGACGAGATTATGCACATTATCATTGCACCTACAAATATGGTATAAAGTTTATTTGTTTGGGATCCTAGCTCAAGTGAATGTGCGCTCTTGTTTGGACAAGATCAAGATGGTGCACTATGCCGTCCACCACCTTGGCCTCCTCCTTTCATGCTTACAAGAAGATTTGATGGCGTTGCACATATGGACCCACACTTGATAGAAGATGAACTTTAGTCAAGGACGACTCCAATTCAAGAAGGGGAGGATGATGAGGACATCACTTCTATGGATACAAACAACACTCCATTGAACATACAAGATGCAATCAATAGAGTTCATACACAACAATTAATTTCAGAGGTGAACTCGTTCTTATATATTTCCTTATATGTTTTTGAACATAAATTGCTACTTAATGATTTATTTGTGATTAGGATCTATGGAGAGGTTCAAGGAGTACTTGGAGGGAGTATTAGGGACGTGGAAGACCAGAGAATTCGTTCAAAGAAGATGGAAACAGAACCAAACTCCAAATCGTATCCAACTCGGAGTCCAGGAGCAGTACGCACTAAAACGGACGCCCAGGACGCATACGAACTCCGTTTTGGACGTTCTACATATGCACGGAAAGGGGAGGGGATAACCTTTCCAATGGAACCGGTCCCATGTCAAAATTCCTTCGGAGTAGTCCGGAATCGTCGAAACAAAATCAAGTACAGAATCTGTCAGGGTGCTGCGCCACCATATTGGGCCAGTGGGCCTTGTATCAAGTCTAAGTCCATTATTTTCATGTGTTAGGGTTAGGTCACGACCCCAACACCCCCTTGGACGTCCTCCCACCTATATATACTCCTTAGTAGCCGCCATGAACAGTTGGGTTTTGCTTAGATCAATAATATCGCCGTTCTTCGGTTTGTGAAACCCCAACTTTGCGATTTCAGATCGTGTCTACCTTGTTCTTGCTTGTGTTCTCGGTTGCACTTGCAGGGATTAGCCTTCTTGGCGAGGTCAATCGTGTGCAGCACGGTTCATAACCAACGGAGCAGTGGTGTAGTGATTGCAGGGGTTTTTCGTGTTCTACTCGAGAGCCTCGGATCATCAACGTCGAGATCTCCATCAATCGACTTATCCATTACCTTTCAGAAGATCGGGACCAATTTACCTATCACACAGAGATATCATTGTAGCATTTCCCCTTAAAAGTATTCCCAAGCGTGTCATTTATTTGATCCCAAAGGAAGGCGGGGTAGAGATATAACAATCAACAAGTGGAAAGGGTAGAAAGGTCTAGGTAAGAATCTAGTAAGGATGGATAAAGTAGTAGTGGAGGTAGTGTGACACACACAAAAGCTTTCAAGTCTAAGGGGGTAAGAGGATCCTAGAGGTTAGTTAAGGTTGAGATTTATGGAGGTACTCCTACTATGCTCTATTGTACATATACATAGTCTAAACTAATTATCCATAAGCTAGATCAATAGTGAATACTTATGCTATGTGGTTAAACACATCGGGCACGGGCTTACCCCTAGCAATACTAGGGCGACTCCCGCCAAGAGCCTGTGGCATAGCCGAACGTGGAGGATTACAAAGGACAGATAGGGCTGTCACCACCTACTGCCTACCTCTTCAATCCGTGGGTCTACGAGACATCCAATGCTACTTAGCTATCCTAGCACAATGCTAGCATATTAAGTAATTACCTTAAGAGCCTAGGCACAATCCATCCTAAGGCAATGAATTGAATCATCATTGAACCAATGTTGATACACAACATAATTATCCATACTAACCTAGTTATGTTATAATTAACTAGACTATAGTGGGGGTCTATAGGTTCTATGATAATGAGATATGTTCATGACGAAACAGTCATATAAGCTATAACTTCCACAAACATGGACTCCACAATCAAACAAGAAATGCTTTGCCCAAGTATATGTATAAGTAGAGAATAAAGATACTATCTTTATTATGCATAAAGTCACAATTACAAGAAAGAATACATGAGCCATACCTTTCCCAATGTAGGATTGGCAAGAGAGAGACTCCTTACTCCTTTCCCAATTTGGACTTGGGACTAGAGGCTCTCCTCTTTATAACCTAACTCCTCTAAGACTATGGATGATAGTGTATACAATAGAGATGAAGCTCAAGTGGTGTGTGTTGAAATGAGGGTAGGGGGTATTATTTATATTAGTGTTGAGGTCGGTTCCGGCCACCAAAAGCGCGCGAATCAGTCACCATTGACTCCAGGGAGCCGGGAGGAGCCAACATGTGGAGGCTGACCGAGTTTGGTGCTGAGACCAGGTCGGCCGACCCCCTGGTTCGGCCGACTTGGTCAGTGCACCAATTCTCGTGTGCTTTCTCCAGGTGGCTGCCAGGTGGGTCCCATTGATGTATATGGGTGATACACCATTGGATCTCCTCAGATACTTCTGTTTGTGGGCCATTTGATCCATGGGATGCCACATGTCGTCGCCTGATTGACTGAGATGATATTTTATAGGATTGATTCCTCTATATTTCCTCATTTCCTGCATAAAATGCTGCATACACATATTTCTCCAAGTCCAAGTGGAATTGGGTTAGATAGAAAGGTGATGTGTGCAAGAAATGATCAATTCTTCACATAATTGAGTTAAATCGACATATGAAATTGGTATATAACGGCCGTCAACATGGTCGGAACTGGATCGCCGTTACCGGCAACAGGATGGTTGTGTCCATATCGAGCGTGCTCGCGAGAGGCAAGAGGCTCGAGACAACCCTGCTCCTCAAGGAGTAGGAGGAGGTTGTTCTGCCATGGCCATGCATTTACGCATGGTCAGATGGCCACAGAAGTTCCGGCCTCACTTGCCGAAAAATTTGACGGGATAGTCAACCCCGTCGAATTTCTTCAAATTACTCAACTGCCATATTGGCAGCGGAAGGTGATGAGGCTGTAATGGCCAATTACTTCCCGATGGCTTTAACTGGGACTGCAAGGTCCTGGTTCATGAGTCTTCCACCCGACTCCATTAATAGTTGGGAGAAACTATGTCAACAATTCACTGCCAACTTCGGGAGTTCTTACACCCGGCCAGGCACTGAATTGGATTTGTTTGCTGTAAAGCAAACATCAAGGGAATCGCTGCGATCCTTCATCCAACGGTTTTCTCAGGTATGAAATATTATTCCTTCTATCTCGAGCTCTTCTGTTATTGTTGCATTTAGACACAGAGTTCGAGATAAGAAGATGCTGGAGAAGCTGGCAATCAAACAAGTCACCAACATCACAGAACTCTTCAGCCTAGCCGACAAATGTGCTAGAGCTGCGGAGGGCCGTGAAATGCAATCCAAGCCAGCTCCAGAGGCTAACAAGAAGCCCTCCAAAGCTAAAGCTTCTACCTCCGGTAGTAGCAAAAAGAAGAAGAAACCCAACATCAAAAAGAAGTTGTCGGCCGGTGCTCCAGTTGCTGCTGCCGCAGCTCCTGGGGGCTAGGGGCCACGCCTCGAAAAGCGACCTCATCCTTCATCAGAAGACGACAACAGTTCCAAAGCATGGTGCCCGATTCACAAGACGAATCGACACAACTTGGAAGAGTGTCGGGAGGTCCAGAACCTTGCCGAGCGCTATAACAAGCGCCGGGAAGAAGCTCCTTTCCGTCAAAGGGAAGGAAAACATAAAGTCGATTAAGCTCCGACTGAAGAGGAGCTAGATTTCAAGGACCCCAAAAAGGTTTTGAAAGCCGTCTACAACACTGTTGACAACGACTCCGATGTCTCTGACAACGAGCGCCGAAAAACCCTGAACACCATCTATGGTGGATCTTCTGACATCACTTCTCGTCACATCCTCAAGATAATGCAGCAGGACATGGCCGTGGCAGCTCCCACCACCAAGGCGGAGCCACATCGGAAGTGGATGGACACTCCCATTATTTTCGATGCTTCGAACTGCCCCCGAAACATGATCGGGGCTGGCCAGCTTCTGTTAATGGTGTCACCCACCATTAACAATATTCAAATTCATCATGTAATGGTGGACAGAGGATCCAGGCTAAACCTCATAAGCTTCGAAGCTTTCATTAAGCTTCGACTCTAGCCTTTGGACCCTCACCCATCCCAACCTTTCTCCAGAGTAGGTCACCATTACTCCACTCGGTTCTATCACATTTCTAGTGACCTTCGGGACCCGGGAGAACTACAGAACCGAAAAACTAGTCTTCGACGTCGCGCAGATAAGTCTGCCTTTCAATGCCATTCTCGACAGGCCAGCTTTATACAAGTTTATGGCTGCTGCCCATTATGGCTACTTGGTGTTGAAGATGCCTACACCAACGGGCGTTCTTCGGATCTGCAGAGACCGTACCACAGGAGTTACTGCACTGGAAGAACTCTATGCACTTACCACAGCGCAAGAGGAAGTATCTGGTAAGGAGCCAGTTTCGAATCCTCCAAGCATTTGCCAGAAAGGCTCTACCTCCGCACCCCATGTGCAACCAAGCGGCGACGCCGACATTCCCGTCAAAGTCGTCCAAATTAGTTTCGATGCTGCTCAGACTACCCGCATATCAGGAGGTTTGAACAACAAATAGAAACTCGCGATCATCACTTTCCTCCAGGCTAATGTTGATGTGTTTGCTTGGCAACCGTCACAAATGTCTGGGATCCCTAGGGAGGTGATTGAGCACAATCTGAAGATTTACCCAGATGCACGGCCTGTACATCAGAAGCCCCAGAAGCAATCAATTGAGTGACAAAATTTCATCCGACAAGAAATCAAGAAGTTGCTCGAAGCTGGATTCATCCGGGAAGTCTTCCATCCCAAGTGGCTGGCAAACCTAGTTGTTGTACCCAAGGCCGGTGGGAAGCTTCAGATGTGTATCGACTACACCACCTTAAATAAGGCATGTCCAAAGGATCCATTTCCACTACCTAGAATAGATCAGATAGTGGAATCCACCTCCTGGTGTGAGCTACTGTGTTTCTTAGATGCATATTATGGATATCATCAAATCCAAATGTCTAAGGAAGATAAAGAGCATACTGCCTTCATAACAGTAGATGGATTGTATTGTTACACTGTCATGCCATTTGGTCTTAAAAATGCTGCTTCAACATTTGTGCGAGCTATGTACAAAACATTTGGAGAGCTAATTAGAGATTTGGTGGAGGTGTATGTTGATGACATCGTCATGAAGATAAAAAACAAGGAGTCACTCCTTGACAACTTACAAGCTGTCTTCGACAAGTTGCGTACTACACGCACCAAGCTGAACCCAAACAAGTGTGTCTTCGGGGTCAGCTTCGAAAAGCTTTTGGGGTTCTTGGTGACTCATCAAGGAATCAAAGCAAATCCGGCAAACATCAAGGCCATAGAAGATATGCAGCCCCCAGCCCGCATTAAAGATGTCCAGAAATTGACTCGATGTCTAGCTGCACTCAGCTGATTTATATCAAGACTGGCAGAACGGGTGCTATCCTTCTTCAAACTCTTGAGGAAGTCTGGACCATTTATTTGGTCCAAAAAAGCAGAAAAGGCGTTTCAAGAACTGAAGCAGCTCCTCACTGCGCTACCAATATTGGTAGCTCCGAATCCTGGTGAGCCTTTACTGATTTACATTTAAGCGACCACCAAAGTTGTTAGCATGGTCCTGGTCGCAGAAAGATCGGAGCCATATCCAAGTCAGGAGTTCAGACCCCTCCGGGAGGGTCTGGAAGCACTTGAAGACGTGACTGGGTCTCAGCTCCCAAATGCGGAACTTCATAACGAAGAGCTAGGAAACCAACCTCATCTGTCTAAGGAGGTTCATCTAGCCAACCAAGATGATCCGGATCCTCCTGGTGAGATTCGGGTTGAACAAGAAGAAGTTTTGGACCCCTCCGGGAGGATCCAAGAATCACAACCTGAAGGTCCGGAACCCTCCAACGAGGTCCGGGTCAATGGAGAGGAAGCTCCGGGTCCTTCTGAAAGGGTCCGGACCATCCAATGCCCTGTATACTTCATCAGTGAAGTACTCCACGATGCCAAGACAAGATACATTGAGGTGCACAAATTGCTCTATGCAGTTCTTATCGCCTCAAGGAAGCTTCGTCACTACTTCCAATCCCACAAAATATTAGTGGTAACTTCTTTTCCACTGCGTGCTATTTTGCATAATCCTAATTCTACCGGAAACATTGCAAAGCGGGCAGCGGAACTGGCAGAATTCGATCTAGAATTCGTGTCACAACAAGCAATTAAAAGTCAAGCCTTGGCTGACTTTGTGGCGGAATGGACTCCTTCTCCATCAAACCCTGGGGGCAACAGTGAGCAGAAACCAGAACCCAAGGTTCCGGTCTTCACAGAGCCTCACTGGACCCTCTACTTCGACGGCTCAGTGCAGAAGCAAGGGGCCGGAGCTGGAATCCTTCTCCTAGCTCTGACCAGGGAGAAGGTCAAGTATATGGTACACCTTGATTTCAAGGCAACCAACAATATGGCGGAGTATGAATCCCTCATCTATGGACTCAAGGTGGCACTATCTTACGGTGTCAAACAACTATTGGTGAAGGGAGATTCACAACTCATCATCAAACAAGTGAGAGGTGAATGTTCCTACAACAATTCTCAATTAGTTACTTATCTCCTTGAAGTCCAGAGGCTTCAAAAGGACCTCGAAGTCCTGGATCTCCATCATGTTTAGTGTCTTCAAAACTCTGAAGATGACGAACTTTCGACGAAAGCCTCAACCGGAGCTCTAGATCCTAACGGAATCTTCATCCGGAGGCTGTCAAAACCAACAGCTCAGCCTGCCGAACTGAGTGAAGGGGGCAAGACCAGCACCTCGAAGCTGGCAGTCCCGATGGCCCTGCTACCATCATCCACCAAGGGTCGTAGGTGCTGTCGGAAGCTCCGAGCAACCCATCACGCAAGACTTAGAAGCTCAAGTTAGCTATAATGCATTGATCTCGGAGATCCGGAGCTACTTGAAAGACAATATCCTTCCCGAAGATAGTGTATCCGCTAACCGGATTGTCAGATTGGCTAAAAGATACACGTTGGTGGAAGGGGATCTCTACTGACGCAGTGCCAACAGCATCCTAATGCGGTGCATTGCAAGGGAAGAAGGCTGCGGGCTCCTCACAGAGATCCATGGAGGCGAGTGTGGGAATCACGCTTCTTCCCGCACATTGGTCGGTAAAGCCTTCCGGCATGGCTTCTACTGGCCTACAGCACTCCAAGATGCGGTTGAGCTAGTGAAAAAATGTGAAGCGTGCCAGTTCCACGTAAAATAGATTCACACACCGGCTCAATCGCTACAAATGATACCTCCTACATGGCCATTCGTTGTGTGGGGCATGGACATCTTGGGATCTTTCCCAAAAGCCATCGGAGGTTACAGGTTCCTGTATGTTGCCATCGACAAGTTCACCAAGTGGCCGAAAGCAACTCCAGTAGCAACAATCAACAAACAATCAACAATCAAATTCTTGAAGTCCGTTATATGCAGATTTGGAGTTACAAACAAAGTCATAACTGACAATGGAACTCAATTTACAAGTGCTGCATTTCAAGAATATTGCGAAGACCTTGGCATCCAACTTAGCTACGCCTCAGTAGCTCATCCAGCAAGTAATGGCCAAGCCGAGAGAGCAAATGCAGAAGTATTAAAAGGACTAAAGACACGCACCTACGAGCGCTTGAAAAAGCATGGTGCTAACTGGATTGAAGAGCTTCCATCCACATTATGGGCAAACAGGACAACACCCAACCGATCAACCGATGAAACCCCATTCTTCCTGGTGTACGGAGCTGAAGCAGTCCTTCCTTCGGAAATCACCTTGGGGTCCGTCTGAGTCTGGACCTTCGACAAAGCCACGCAGGACCAGCTCCGGCGTGAAGACCTTGACCTCGTTGACGAGGTAGGGGGCCAAGCAGCTGTTTGAAATGTACGTTATCGCCAAGCGCTCCGGTGCTATCATCAAAGGCATGTGCGCGATCGACAGCTAGAAGAAGTTGACCTGGTGCTTCGGAAGATACTAAGCCATGAAGGGATGAACAAACATTCCCCCAGCTGGGAGGGTCCCTTCCGAGTAATTAAAGTATCCCGACCAGGATGCGTTTGCTTGGCAACAGAGGATGGGACCTCGCTTCCTAATCATTGGAACATCGAGCACCTCTGTAAGTTTTATGCTTAGAATCATGGAGGTGAGTCTGTAGTTACCCACAATGCATGTTGTAGAGTCATTATACAGAGACGGGAAAGTCCTCCGGGTGAACATCCGGACCCCTCCGGGAGGGTCCGGCAAGTTCAAGTAACACTTGAGACAGTCACAGTACCAAAAGTGTAACTACTTGCTTTGGGTTTGTACAAGATGTATAGCACATTTAGCATGGTACAACACCCCTGTGTCCTTGTCTCCCCTGTAGTCCGGACCTATAATGAAATGCATTGTTGTGTGAAAATAGACTGCACGCGCATTTACTTTTGTACAAGGCTCAACATATCAATTTATTGTTTTTTAACCTTCTTGTCGATAATGAAATTGTGCAATTCTCTTTTAGTTTTTAACCAAACCATTTATATGTGTTGCAAGTCATATTGTTAATCTCTTTGGGTCCTAACATGCTATATAGTCTACTTGCATGAATGCCAAGCCAACATAGGTCTTGAGTGTGCTACCGACTTAGCCTGGTCCAGCACCCTAAGTACGCCACTCTACCTACAATCCGGCAGGCCTCAGTAGGGTGAGTAATAAAAAAGCATATAGGTCTGGAAGAGTTACATCAATATACTTGCCGCCATATCGAATTGCTTTGGGATAAAACTAAAGTAAGAACAATAAAAAACAAATAATTTATAGACAAGAGGACAAATTTTACTTTTTCTCTTGCCTTTAATGTGCAGGAAAAGCAAAGACTCATAGCGATGGTTGATGACGCCAGAGCTACTAAGCTCCGACATCCTCCAAGAGAGGTCCGCCATCATCGCTTCATACATTGACACTTGGAGCTACTAAGCTCCGGCAGGCTCCCGGAGATCTATCTTCGACAACTCGAGCGTTAGCATCGGCCACTACTGGAGCTACGAACCGCCGACTATCCCAGGGGGCCAACAATCGACGCATCAAAGATAAAGACTTCAGACCTAACATTTACAAGTGTGAAGCATTCAAGTCGTCAACATACTGCCACAATCTTTGGTACATGTACACACTTTAATTGTACACATGTACCAGGGGGCAACAAGATACGACACAATATATTGAAGACAAAGTGAAATTGAAGGCAGAAAGGAAGATTTCATTGATTTAAGATACTGGATTACAAAATGGGGAGAGTATAGCAGAAGACAAAAGAAAGAAAGATCTAAGCTACTGGAGAACTTAAGACCTACAGAAGAATGAAGCTACTTTTTGGGCAACTTCTTGGACGCTGGCTTTGGCGGCATCTTCCTCTTCAGCAATGAGACCTTTGAGCATCGGGTCCAGTGGGAATTGGGGATTCGGCTTACATAACACGACAGAACAAATTCGGCGACATTTGTAGCCAAAGACTTCCCCTCCATATCCAGCTGATCTGTGATGACGTCGCCCATTGCATCAAGTTTGCTGTCAGCACCGTTGAGCGCCACCAGCGCTTGGTCCAAGTCTAGTTTTGGGTTGTCCGGACGTACATGACTGAAGCCCAGCGGTGTCAGCACGTCATTCGCCCGCCCTAATAAGTCCCACACTTGAATGGCTTCAGTCTCCTTCAGGCTCCGCAGCTCCTCCAGCGACTTCCGATCGACCACAAGTTCCGAACCCTCCGGGGCGAGGCACTCAACCAACTTAGCTTGTTGCTGCATACTCTCAACAACTTGCTTTTCATGGTCGGGCAGCTCTGTCTTTCGGAGGTGGATGCGGTTCTGCCTCTCTGCTAAGTCTTTATCCTTGCCTTTTACTTTCTTTTCCCTAGCGGCAATTTCAGACTCTCCTTTCGAGAGCTCTTGCCCCACCTTCCAGTTCTTCTTCCTTTCTTCCTCCTTCCATAGATCCAGCTTTTTGTTGCGATCTGCCAAATTCTGCTTATCTAGAGTCAACTTATGGGTGACCTCCGCCTCCCTCTTTACAAGATCCTCCTACTACTCCAGGAGTTTCCCTTCCCTAGCCTCCAGGTCCGCTCAACGCTTCAGGAGAGTTTCATTCAATTCATTGAGCTTTTTGAAACACTCGTCAGTAGCGTCACGTCTCTCCTTGGCTTGCTCCAGGATTTCCCTGGAGTTAGCATCGAGCGCCCGGATGGCGGCTTCCTTCCTTTCCATCAATTTATCTCAGTGTTCTAACCGGGCCTTCTCTCCCTTGATTCATTCCTTCTGGTCAGCCAGCCTCGTCTGAGCAAGCCTGGTCTCAAAATGGAGTCTGTTGAGCCAACGCCTCAAGGTGTTGCGCTCCTCCTCCAAGGCTTTGCTCTCATAATCGAAGACAAGCTGGACCTGCCGGAGGCTTGAGCAGGCATTGTCTATGGACAACGCCAGAGAGATAGGTTCTGGGCCTGTTGGGACCATTTCCGTAGGCTCAAAAGGGTTTTCCATCACAAAAATTGGGTCCCACTCTACAATAGTAGTCCCCTGTACTTTTGCAGTGCTAGGGCCGCTTTCCAGGAACCCTTCAGCTACAGTAAAAGAACCCACTGGGGGAACGTCCACCCCCAGAGCAATTGAAGACGACGCTTTTTGGTCTTCAGTTGACGGCTCCGAAGTCAAAGGACTTGCTGCCACTTCTTCGGGCTGCTCTGGCTCTATCCCAGGTACCTCCGAGATCACCACCTCTGGAGCAGCAGCCAGAGTTTCAATTGGAGCCTCGACCGCCGTTGGCCCGGGCTCCGGCACGGCGACCACCTGCGGCTTAGCTGCCGGACCCTCTACCACTCCTGGCTCAGCTGCGAGATCTTCAATCGTTTCCGGCACAAGGGCCGGATCTTGGGTAACTTCCGGCTCAATGGTCGGGGCTTCAACTTCTTCTGGCTCAGCAGCCAGGGCTTCGGCAACTTCCGACTCAAAAGCTGGAACTTCTGGCATCGCCAGTGCTGGAGAATCAGCCTCCGCTGCCAAGGGTACATCCTCAACATCTCTCTTGTGGTCCGGCGCTACCACAGGAGCTTCGGGTGAGGACTCCGAGTCCAAGCTCACGACAACTGGCATCGAAGCTGTCGCAACTTCTGCTTCCGCCTGGCGAAGAGGCTCAGCATTTGAAGCCGGAGCTTCGGCAGGCGCCGCCTTGGGTGCTACAACAGGTGCTGAAGCTCCTGGCCCGTTCTTCGACACCCTAGAAACAAAGGGAATATTAAAAGACATATCAAAAAGCAAAACTAGTATTTCAAGGAAAACAAACAATGCTTACCTCGGGATGCTGCAACCCTAGTTGCCTCTGAACCTCTTCTTCTGGGGCTCGGAGCTAGAGCCCACCAAATCAGGTGAGACAACTGCTTCAGACCTCAGTTGAGGAACACTCACAGTCGCCGGAGTCCTTTGGACCGGAGCTTCTCTTCACTGGGAAGAACCCCTAGACCTGTAACTTCTAACCAGCACTAAGGCCGGGGTCGCCTGCCCGGAGTTTACGCCTCTTGAAGGTGCTTGCAGCGGAGCAGGGGTAGTTGCAGAAGACCTCCCCCGCCGGGGAGAAGGAGCCGTCGTGGAAGGAGCAGGTCTGACGGACCTCCCGTCAGCGTGCTTCAACTTCCTCTTCCAGCTGGAGGGCTCAGCCGGCTCTTTGCCCTTGTTGATGACTTTAGTCTTTTGGCTTGGGGCAGAAGCAAGACCACCCTCGGAAGCTCTGGGGATCACCAATCTGGTGGTCGGACGCCTCTCTACCTCACCGAGGTCATCAAGCACCTGCATGCTCCTCCGGAGCTCCCTACTGAACTGCGCCTCCATGTTCAGGGGGAGGAAGGCTGCTGGTGGAGACAAGTCGTCACCGTTGATGTTAATCCCATGCTGGAATTTCTTCAAATGAAACTCCAAGGATCCATCATCCAAGTTGTATTTCAGACCGGTTTCAATTCGGTCGTCATCCATCACGTTGTTGAGGGCCCACGCAAGCTTCTACCTCTTCTTCAGCAGAGCCCACCTGTTGACCAGGAAGTTACAGAAGACCATCTGGGGGGTCACTCCACCTTCTACGCATTCGCGGATCCTAGTCAAAATAGGGTTGAAGGCATCTGATAGCACTGGAACCACACTCCAAGCGTCAGTGTCAACATTGGAGAGACCTTCGGGTAGCTCCAATTTCTCGTGCTCCTCCGCCGTAACGACGATCCAATCCTTCTTCCAGTCATCCCACTTGCCGGAAGGAAACGACTTCAAGTATTTGTAGGGGCAGTTCTTGCGCTTCACAAAATAGTAGAAGCAAGGTACTCGGACCCCTTGCCGGTGGCGTGGATGGTGAAGAAGGTGCCGAAAAGCTCAACGCAGGGGGGAATACCCACCCACATCTCACAGAAGTGGACGAATGTCGCCACTAGAAGAAGAGAATGGGGGCCAAGGTGATATAGCTGCAGACCATAAAAGTCTAGCAGCATCAAAAGAAAAGAAGAGAAAGGTGGAATGAATCCCACCATGGTGTACGCTGTGAAGTACACCATACCGCCACTGCGCTCCTTCTTCAACGGGAGCTTGCCGGTGCGGACCAGATGATTGAAGGAGTCACTGGACCACCCCATGTAGGTCCAGACCTTCTTCAGATCGTCATCGCTCTTGGGGCGTCTCTTGGAGAGACCCAACTCCATCGCGGCAAAGTGGAGCAAAGGATGGAAAGTTAGGCGAAGTTTAAGAGGCTCTGAGCGCAAAGATGATTGAAGGCGTAAAGAGTCCTCAAACCGTGCGAGCTTTTCTTCTTAAATAAGCCTCCGTGATGCTTGGATGGAAACCGCAGTGAAATCAAAGGCACTCTTCAAAAATCTACCCCGTCAATGACAAGTGGGCCTGGGTCCACCTCGACGAAGAGATCGAGGTTCTTACCCAAGGAGAACCGTTGTCATGATGAATGGCGGGAAATCCAAAGTCGGCGCTCTGACAGGGCGCGCGGAACCGATACGGTTTTTGTATTGGGAACCGGCGACCGTCAATTGTGTGAGATCCGCACTCAAAGATCTCATCTGCCGTATTCATAAAAAGCCACGCGCCGATGGTCCACTCCTGGACCGTCACCCTCTCGGCGCATCAGAAGACTTTTGAAAATCAAAGCGCGGAAATCAAGAATGGACCCACCGTCGGCAGAACAACTTAACCCAAAGGGTTTCTCCCAGAGGTGGGCCTGGGGGCCACTGTTGGTACCCTACGTAACGGGTACACCGCGATACCGCAAAAAGTGCAAGCAAGTTCCACCTGTCAGAGTCGAAGGCCCTTGCAGATCCTACACGTCACGTTGCGCCGGACCCGCTCCCTTCACATGGTTGGCTCCCGGGTTAACACGTGTCAAATAAGACCGGAACTAAACTCCCAACCAAGGGAAGCTCCAGCGACTACACATGTACAATAGCCCCAGACCTAACCCTCATTAGAGAGGAGCTCCGGTGCAAACACGTATACAACAACCCCGGACCTACCTTCCCGCAAGGGAAAGCTCCGGATCTGCCACGTGTGGAGCCTCTAGACCTTCATTGCCAACATAAGTGCAAGCAGATCATGTCCATTATAAACATTCAAGGACGGTTAAAGCAGCAGTTACAAGGCCTAATAATGTGTGATTAATGCTGTATTAATGACACACGATCAGTGCACCATCAATCGGGGTAACGCTTCCATGAAGGCACGTTATTACACTTTTAATGATACTTAATACTCTCTAGACAGTGTATTAGGTCATTAAACACGCCAGGGCCACATGTCGGGCCAGGCAAGCCTTGTAACGGTCAGACCTCGGATCTATAAAAGGGTTGTACCACACGAGCGCAGAAAAGGAGGGAACAATCCGACTTGATCCCGGCTGACCAACTCGCAATACAACAACACAATCCCCGTGGAGTATGGTGTTACACTCAAGCGGCCCGAACCAAATAAATCTCTGGTGTCATCATCTTGATCCTGATCTCGGCGTGCCCCATCCATAAAAGAACCTCCACGGACTGCTTCTCAGCAGGTCTAGGGGAAGTGTCGTATCAAACACTTCAACAACAGCACTTGGCGGTCTTACGCGGAACGTCTTGGCGGCCAGAGACCGCCTAATACGAATGCATTGGACCTTAAAACATATTATCCTTGTCCGAAGCAGCCTGCTGTGAGTGTCTTATGCGGGTATTATGTATGCGAGCATCTTCGGACCGCCAGTGAATATAGAGTGAATCGTGAGGATGTAAGTTATCCTTAATGTCGATATCTTATTTTCTTACTTTTTGTCAGGACCCGCCTTCCGAGGGTCCACTTGTGCATCCCGTACCAATCCCTGGTTCAGTAGTTGGTACACACAACAGAATCGATCGAGCTCCATACAATGATTATTTATTATAATCAATATAAGTCTTACAAACATGATCTATATTACGTTGGATGTGGTCGGAGATGACCATCAAAATAGATAAATCCTCAAAACAGCGAAGCAGAACAGCGCCATGCCCAACAGGCAGACTTGAGAAATAGGACTAGACCTAACCATCATCCTCACACGCTTAGCTTCTTTGTCTTTTGATAAACCACATATAAAGCAAGAGTAAGTACATAAGGTACTCCGCAAGCCCTAACACTACTCGAGGGGAGGTGTTTCATGCATTGGGGCTTGTAGCAAGGAGAGGCCATACGACTTAGTTTTGCCTAAAATCATTTTATGCAAGGTTCTCTTTGAAAAGAGTTTTGCAATAAGAGGGAGAAGTAGTTGAATAAGTATTATTATAGTTGGCGGACCCTGGGGGAGATTCATACCATCCCGCCAGTTCCCTCACTTTTAGATGAGTCTTCGGACCCATGGCCCTGACGACTCCAGCACGCATGCCAACACTTTCCCAAAACACGGCCGCCTTGGCCACCCACACACATACACTTTGTGAGACCTATGTGTGCTGAATACAATGGCTTGTAGTGAATACACTTGCTTTGACGATAAAAGTTTTGAATGAATATCACCAAAACACCTTTTTATCAAGGTCCGACTCTAGCTCCGAGCTACAGCAAAGTCCGACTAGCTTTGGTCAGCTTCGGTTAAGTTTTTTTTAGCTCCGGCATGTCTTTGATAGCTCCGGCATGTCTTTTATAGCTCCGACATGATTTTGATAGCTCCGACATGATTTTGATAGCTCCGCTGTGTTTTTGCTAAGCTCTGAAGTTGATTTTTCTAGCTCCGGCTTTTGGGATTACTAGTTCTGACTAGTTCTGGTTAGCTCCGGCACTAGGTCTTTCTAGTTTTGTAAGCTCCGGCGGGAGCTTGGTTGTACTAGTTTTGGTAAGCTCCGGCGCTAGGTTCTACTAGCTTTTGTTAGCTCCGGCTCAAGGTCCGGGTTGCTCTGGCAAGGTTCGAAACTTGATCGCAGTGCTTCGGCTTTTCATTTGCAATGTTTCGTACTTGCTTTACATTGTTGGAAAGTTTGCTTAGTATTCTTTTACTATGTTTTTGGTGCATTTTGGTTGATATGGATGATATCGTGTTACTGTGGTTTTGCAACATGCTTATGTGAGGTACTCACGTAGGGTGTTGTGTTTGGAACTAACTTGAGTCAAGTCAAGGACTTGGGCTCGTATGGATTGGTTGTTTATTCATGTGCAGGTGTTGCTTGAGTTCAAGACATGGCTGCTGACAGGATCCATTGGATTAGTCTTAGGGAGGAGATGAGGTTCCAACAACCAAATTCAGGAGGAATTGTGGTTGAGCTGATCAGGAGGTTGCGCAGCATGATTGAATCAAGAACAATGCATATGAAGGTATCGTGGACGTCATTGGAAGATGTTTGCATGTGTGCAAGGAGTGCATAGACGTGTCTACATGGTTCCGAGACGTGATGAAGAGATGTGGATGTAATGAATTGGTCGGAAAGGTCCAACCGACTAGGTTATGGACTCAGGATGCGGCTGAGTCGGGTTTGACTCAAATATGGAAAGATTTGAGTTGGTTATGATAGGATTTCGTGTGGGTCACGAATTTGAGTTGTTTAGGAATGTGGGATACGTTCCTAAGGTGTTTGTAAGTCTTAAGATTGCTTCTATCTGCATATAGAAGAATCTTGAGCAGTTATGGAAAGTTACGATTCGTGATCTGAGTAGGATTGGAGTCCTATTTGATATTGGGTTGGCCTAAGGGCTGGTTATATAAGCAAGGGAGCCCATAGCTCGTGGTGCACGACTTTGGGGCTGTTCCTCTTGTGTTCTATTGAATAAAATTCGTAGTTTGAAGGAACTTTTGTGCCTTGTTCGTCCGACTTGTTCCATACAAGTTTTACTCGTCGAGTTTCCGGACAGCACTACCTTTCGTCGGTGGTTTTATCAAAACTCGAGTTTTACAGATCTAATTGACGTGATTCTTTTTGGTTTGTCTTCACAACTTGATTCTCTATCATATGTCAAAATTTCACGGTCATTGGATTTGTGTTCTATGATCTACACGAGTTTCTTTGCAGCGTTCCAGAACTGTTTTTCTTGGGTAGGGCAGATTGACCATTGTTTGATCTTTTGATCATAACTTGAGTTTTTCTCGACGGATTTGAGTGATTCTTTTTGTGTTGTCTTCGTGACTTGATTCTCTCTGATGTATATCACTTTTGTCACGATGAAACACGTTTAGATTAGTCTCACACACGATTTCTTTAACAAATCGTTTTTCTGCCGAAAGGGTTTGGGGTTTAATTGTTTCCGATGCGTAAGATTTTTAAATCTACCATTGACCCCCCTCTGGTAGCTTTTCACGTGCTCTTCGATCCTACAATTGGTATAAGAGCCACGTTGCTCTAATCTTTGTGATTTGCACGTGTTTTTGACTAATCATCATGGCGAAGTACTCCGCCAAACCTTGTGTGTTTGCTGGTATTGATTTTCAGGTTTGGAAGGCACGCATAGAGGCTTTCATCTAGGCACAAGGCTTTGCAATATGGGAGAAGGTATACAAGCCTTACGAAGTGCCATCAAACGATCAAGTTACAACTACAAATCTGAGAGATGTCGACAACAACAACAAGGCTCAGAACTTGATCATACAAGGATTAACACAAAGCGACTTTGACCGTGTTGCACACCTCCGATCTGCTCACGATGTGTGGAAAGCACTTTGTGACTACCACGAAGGATCCAACACGATCAAAGAGGTAAGGCAAGACATGTTCAAGAAAGAATACATGCGCTTCGAGATGCAACCCGGTGAGTCTATTGATGACCTTTTTGCTCGCTTTAATAAGATTCTCAGCAACTTGCGTAGTGTCAATGTTAATTTTTCAGATGCTGAAAATGCTAGGCAATTGCTAAGTGTATTAGATATGTCAATTTGGGAGATGAATGTCACATCTATTCGTGAATCTACTATCATGAGTTCTCTTACATTAGATGTACTCTATTCGAAACTAAAAACTCATGAAATTGACATCCTAGCACGTAAGAACCCAAATAAGTCTATTGCATTTGTTTCACAACGTGATATGTCTAGCTCCGGCCAATCATCATCTTGTAATACTCTTGCTTTGTTGTCCTCACTAACCCTGGACCAGATCGAAGAATTTCCAGAAGAGGAGTTGGCACTCATCTCTACTAGATTCTCAAAAGCATTGCAAAATGTGAGAACTAGAAGGAGAGGAAGCTCCAGACCTCAACGCTATTTTGAATGTGGTAAAACAGGACACTTTCGTACAGAATGCCCTAACCTTTCAGGTCCGACCACCCGGGAAGAAAAACAAAGCAAGGTTCGGACCTCCTCTGGAAATTTCAACAAGAAGAAGAAAGGTACCATAGGACGCAAGATGATCAACAGTTTCATCATCGCGCTTCAAGAGTTCAGTTCAAGCGACGTGGACATTGGAAGTGATGAAGATGAAGATGATTTGACAAACTTGTGCTTCATGGTGGGCAAGTCAAGATCAAGTATGGAGGAGGCAGAACACAACAGCGACAGTGAAGAGGTATGTCCTACTTGCGAAGATATGTGTGATGCTATTTCTCGTGCCACTATTATTGTTAAGAAAAAGGACAAAAAGCTTAGGGATAGTGCTGCTAAAATTGAATCACTAGAATCTGAAATCAACAGTTTAAAAACTTTGATTCCCAGTGATGATGCATGTCCCTCATGTGATTTAATATATGAACAATTGTCCTCATTAAGAAGTGCGCACAGCTCCACACTTGATAAACTTGAGTTAGAAATTGAAAAGAACAAAGAGCTTGCTGCACTTAATGATAAAAACTTGAAAGATGCTAGCTATTCTACAATTGATTTGCATTGTTCTACTTGTGATGATCTTGATAAGAAACTACAAGATGCTATGAATGAAATTTCTATATTGAACAATGCTTTACGTTCTCATGAAGTTAAATTTGTTCAAATTGCAAACTAAAAGGAAAAACTTCCTGTGAAAATTGCCTTGATCTGTCCAATAAACTTGATGACATGCATAGGACATTAGATCGGTTTTGTAATGGGAATAAGAACCTAAACTTACTACTGAATTCTTCCAAGTCTTGCAATGATAAAACTGATTTAGGTTTTGATTTTCATGCTCATGCTAAGGCACATCCACCTAAAATTGTAAAGTTGAAAGTGCATCTAGGTTCCCTGTGGGTTTTGGATGATTGATGACGACAATTAAGTCACTAATGAGCTCATGTGATCTTAGCACAGGTGTGGACTCGATCGGAGACACAAACCCTCAAAAAGGAAAAGGAAGGAAACAGAGTCAACTCGAAGCGTAGAAACTAGGGTTTCTAGCGTGTTGAGTTAGACTAGCCGTAGAAATAGGAGGGTGTGTGCGTAAAGTGCAATGAGATCAAAGTAGGAGCTCAAGAGTGGTGGTTGAGGTAGAAATCCTATTTGGAGTTGAAGTTAGAGTAGTCTGGCAGGAGTGGCCAGACTAGTCCGCCTTAGTGCCGGACTAGTCCGCTCCTGGCCAGACTAGTCCGTTTTCACACAGACCAGAAGGTCCTGTGTGACTTCGGACTAGTCCGTAGTGGACCGGACTAGTCCGGGGTACCCCTTGAAGTGGAGTTTCGGGACTAAGTCCTAGAGAACGGACTTGTCCGTTTTGGGGCGGATCAAAAGGTCCCGTGTGAGATCGGACTAGTCCGTCCTTGGGCCGGACTAGTCCGTGGTGCCGAGTGCAGAGAGGTTTTGTGACTAAGTCTCGGAAGGCCAGACTAGTCCGCCCTTGGGGCCGGACTAGTCCGTGGTCTCCAGACTAGTCCGTTTTCACACGGAACAAAAGGTTCTGTGTGAGATCGGACTAGTCCGGTAAGGGTCGGACTAGTCCGTTGTGGAAGTTACCGTTTGAATTTGAACTTTGGCGGGTAGCGTGACGATTGCCGCGCAGTGAGACAGTGTCAGAGGGGTCAGTGGTCCCCTAGGCCGGACTAGTCCGGGCCTGAGGCTGGACTAGTCCGCCCTTTTGGTGAGGTTAGCAGTTTGGGCTCGGGACTCCTATAAAAAGGGGACCCCCGGCCTCATTTCAAACACTCTCGAACCCTAGCGCCGCCACAGCCAACTTGGAGCACTCTTAAGCCTCTTTCTTGCCAACTTTCTCTCTAAAACTAATTCTTGTGTGGATTAGGGTTTAGTGAGGTGGAGAAGAGGAAGAACATCGCGCTTGTGCTCCCGGTTTGATCTCTTGCACTCATTGAGTCTTTGTGAGCTGTGTGTTGAGTGTGTTTTGTGTTGTTGATCATCTTTGTGGTGTGGGAGCCTCAGATTGTGAGAAGCCCCAACGAATCTTGTATTCGCACTTTGAGATAGTGGAGAACCAAGTTAGGCCCATGAGGTAAACTTGGTGAGGGAAGGGTTTGTGAACCCGGTCCTTTGTGGACTCCTCAACGGGGACGTAGATTCTTGTGTGTAATCGAACCTCGGGATAAAATCCTTGTGTCTCCGTGTTCTTCGCATTTTGTTTATTGCATACTTAGCTCTAGGGTTGCTAGTCTTGTCTTGTGCCTCACATTGCCTAATCTTGTTAAAACTTGACTCACTCTTGTGTTGATAGTTTCTAAACTTGTCTTAAACATATCCTCACTTGTAGCCTCGAGAAAATATCCTTAAAACTTGCTAGAAACACTTTTTAGGGTTCTTCACGCAGGCTGACCAGACTAGTCCGCCCCCAGACCGGACTAGTCCGCCCCCTGTGATTTAATCTCGTTTTATTCAGTCATTTGCAGGTCGATTAGCCTATTCACCCCCCTCTAGGCAACTTTCAATTGGTATCAGAGCAGGACTCTCCACAAAGAGTCTAACAACTCGGAGAGATGGCCGGAGTGGTGAATGACGACGCATCGAGCAGCAACTACGAGGCAACCCGTGAGGAGACGCTGGCCTATCAAGATAAGCCAACGGACGATGAGGAGACTCGCCAACTCAAGGCGAAGCTCCGGGAGAAGCTAAACATCTCCAAGATCGATCCGTCGAACCAATCAAGTGGTAGTGACGGAGTTAACTACAACCAACAAGGGTTCAATTATGAACGCCTTGCTGCCAACAACCACTACCTCTCCATCCCATTGGGGAAACCTCCCCAATTCAATGGAACCGACTACGGGATGTGGAAACACAACATGAAGATCCACCTCGTGTCACTCAATCCGGCATTGTGGCAAATTGTCATGACCGGGGTGGAGATCCCGAAGGATGAGGACAACATCACGCAAGAACAAGCCATCCTCATCCACCGCAACGCTCAAGCTGCGGGTGTGATTATCTCATCTCTCTCAAGAGATGAGTTCAACCGCGTCGATGGCCTTGAGGTGGCCAAAGACATATGGAACACCCTCAAGACGGCACATGAAGGGAATCGGGTGGTCAAGGAGGCCAAGATCGAGCTCATCGAAGGAGAGCTTGGGAGATTCGCCATCTTGGATGGTGAATCCCCCCAAGACATGTACAACCGGTTGAAGGTACTTATCAACAAGAGCCGATCATATGGCTGCACCAAGTGGACCGACCACGAGGTTGTGAAGAGGATGATCCGCGCATTCATGCCTAGGAACGTCGCTCTTTGCTCCATGATTCGAGAAAGCCCGGGGTTCAATCAAATGACCCCGGAGGAGGTCCTTGGTAGGATCATCAACCACGAGATCATGGAGAAGGAGGCGCTCTTCTACAATGACCTTCAGAAGTTCACCGCCTCCAAGATGAAGAACGTTGCACTCAAGGCAGCACCCTCTTCAAAGGAGCAAGAGGAAAGTGATGAGGAGAGCCTCGACACCGATGAGGAAGAGGCCTTCTTCATCAACAAATTCAAGAGAATGATGAGGAGGAAGAAAGGTGGATACAACCATGAGGGCAAAGGGAAGGAAAGAGCAAGGCCCAAATCAAAAAGGTCTTGCTACAATTGTGGCGAGTATGGGCACTTCATCGCTGATTGCCCACATGAAGAAGCGAAGAAGAAGAAGGAGGGCAAGCCTCAAGATAAGAAATTCTTCAAGAAGAAGAGGCCCTCCGGACAAGCTCACTTGGGGAAGGAGTGGGACTCTAATGATGATTCCTCCTCCGAAGAAGAAGATGAGAAGATGGCTGCCATAGCCATCGGGAGGAGCTCCAAGGGAAGCAAGCTCTTCCCCAACCTCAACGACGACTACAAACCTACTTGCCTTATGGCAAGTGAGGGAAGGAGAAAGGTAACATCTCATCCCTCCTCCACAACTTCCTCGCAAGATGAATTTGATAGTGCTAGTGAGAATGAACACATGTTTAAGGACATAAGCAAAAGCACCTTGCGAAGGATGAAATTGCTTATGGATGAGATCTTTGAGAAGGAGGATCTCATCAATAGACAAGAGGACATGCTCATCCTTGAGAAGGAGAGATGTCGAGAGCTTGATGAACTCCTTGAGCTTGAAAGAGAGAAGAGCAAGGCATTGGAACACGAACTTGCTCTAAGTAAGAAAACGTGTTCAAGTCTTGAGGAGAAAACAATTGAGCTCAAGGATGAACTTGGGAACTTGTCAAAAGTTAAAAAAATCCTTGAGACTCAAGTTGAGTCTCTCAAGAACAATGTAGCCTCTTCCTCTAAGAGCTCAACCTTCTCAAAGGCCTCATCCAATGCAACTCCGCCTTGCAAGTGCTCTAACTTAATCCTTAAGCTTAAGGATGAACTCAACTCAGCACAAGGCAAGCAAGCACCTAAGGGTGCCATCTTTGACAAGGAGAAGGTGGCGTATGCACGAAGTCCATACACCAACACAAGACCTCTCCATGTCAAGGATGGTCTTGGCTATACTAGAGGTGGAAGGCATAACGCCAAAACCTCCAAGTATGGCAAAGACATGATTGTCTTTGTTAAGGGGAGTTCATCCCCAACTAAAATTGAAAAGAACTCACACTTTAGCAACAAATTGCCTAAATCTGAATCGCATCCTCTATTCCATGATTTTGATGCATCTTATGTGCTAAAGAGGAACAAACACGGCAAAGTGTTTGCTAGATATGTTGGGCCACTCCGCAAGAGCCCCAAGCCTTGCGTGTGGGTGCCCAAATGCCTAACTACTAACGTGAAAGGACCCAACTCCGCTTGGGTACCTAAAAGGAAGGCATAAACTTGTTTTGTAGGCTTACTCCTCCGGTGGATCGAAATGGGTGCTGGATAGCGGATGTACCAACCACATGACCGGAGAGAGGAGCATGTTCATAGAGTATGAGGAGAACGAGGACCCAAGTGAAGGAATCTTCTTTGGGGATAATAGCCAAGGGAAAATCCTTGGCTCCGGTAAAATTGCTATCTCCTCTTCGCATACTTTATCTAATGTTTTGCATGTTGATTCCCTAGACTATAATCTCCTATCCATATCACAGCTTTGTGATAAAGGATATAAGTGTGTTTTTTTCTAGTGAGGGTGTGTATGTTCTGAGAGAGGGTAATGACTCAATAGCCTTTAAGGGAGTGCTCAAGGGAAAGCTGTATCTTGTGGACTTTACCACGGATAAGGCTCAACTTGACACATGCTTAATGGCAAAAGCCAACATGGGATGGCTTTGGCATAGAAGGCTAGCCCATGTTGGAATGAGGAACCTTCAAAAGCTCCTTAAAGGAGAGCACGTTCGTGGCCTAAAGGATGTGGTATTTGAAAAGGATAGGCCATGTGGTGCGTGCCAAGCGGGAAAGCAAGTATAAGCTCAACACCCCTCTAAGAATGTCATGACGACAACTAGACCTTTGGAGTTACTCCATATGGATCTTTTTGGCCCCATTGCTTACATTAGCATCGGTGGCAACAAGTATGGTCTAGTCATCGTTGATGACTTCTCTAGATATACTTGGGTGTTCTTCTTGCATGATAAGAGTGAAACCCCCGGTGTCCTCAAGAAATTCCTAAGGAGAGCTCAAAATGAGTTCACCTTAAGGATAAAGGCTATAAGGAGTGACAATGGCACCGAATTCAAGAACATGCAAGTAGAAGAGTTCCTAGATGAGGAGGGCATCAAGCATGAGTTTTCCGCTCCCTATTCTCCTCAACAAAATGGAATTGCCGAAAGAAAGAATAGTACGCTTATTGAGATGTCAAGGACGATGCTAGATGAGTACAAAACATCGGACCGGTTTTGGGCGGAAGCGGTTAACACCGCTTGCCACGCCGTAAACCGATTGTACCTTCATCGCCTCCTCAAGAAGACTCCTTATGAGCTTCTCGTTGGTAAGAAACCCAATGTTTCTTACTTTTGTGTTTTTGGTAGCAAGTGTTATATCCTCAACAAGAAGCCTAGGACTTCGAAGTTTGCTTCAAAGTCCGATGAGGGTTTCTTGCTTGGATATGACTCAAACACTCATGCGTACCGTGTGTTCAACAAATCCTTCGGAATTGTTGAAGTAGCACGTGACGTGGTGTTTGATGAAACCAATGGCTCTCAAGTGGAGCAAGTTGATCAACATGCCCTTGATCAAGAGGAACCTCCACTAGAAGCTCTAAGGAGAATGGCACTTGGAGATGTTCGCCCACAAGAACCATCTCAAAGCCCAAGTGACCATCATCATTATGAAGTAGGTCAAACCCCCATTGGACAAGTTGGAGATCCACTAGATACTCCCCAAAATGATAATGGGAATGGAGATCAAGGGGGAGGCTTGGATCAAGGGGGAGACCAAAGTGAAGAAGATGAAGCAAGTGATTCAAGAGCTCAACCTCCGCATCCTCGTGTTCATCAAAGTGTTCAACGGGATCATCCCGTTGACAACATTCTAGGAGATATCACAAGAGGAGTAACAACACGTTCACGTGTTGCAAACTTTTGTGAGCATTTCTCCTTTGTCTCATCCTTGGAACCCCATAAGGTTGAAGATGCCTTAAGAGATCCGGATTGGGTAGTTGCCATGCAAGAGGAGCTCAATAACTTTGAAAGGAACAAGGTTTGGGAGCTTGTCAAGCGCCCACAAGCTAATGTTGTTGGAACCAAGTGGGTGTTCCGCAACAAACAAGATGAGCATGGCGTGGTAACTAGGAACAAGGAACGACTTGTGGAAAAAGGGTACTCACAAGTTGAAGGATTGGATTTTGATGAGACATTTGCTCCCGTAGCTAGGCTTGAGTCAATTCGGATATTACTAGCCTTTGCTACTCATCATGACTTCAAGCTCTACCAAATGGATGTTAAGAGTGCATTTCTTAATGGCCCAATCAAGGAAGAAGTTTATGTAGAGCAACCTCCAGGGTTTGAAGACCAAGACTATCCTAACCATGTTTACAAATTGCGAAAGGCTCTTTATGGCCTCAAGCAAGCTCCTAGAGCCTGGTATGAGTGCCTAAGAGACTTTCTAGTTGAAAATGGTTTTAGGATAGGCAAAGTGGATTATACCCTTTTCACAAAGCACTTCAACGAAGATCTTTTTGTGTGCCAAATATATGTGGATGACATCATATTTGGTTCCACAAATAAGGTGTTTTGTGATGAGTTCTCCAAGATAATGACGAAGAGGTTTGAAATGTCCATGATGGGTGAGTTGTAGTTCTTTCTAGGATTTCAAGTAAAACAACTCAAAGAAGGGACGTTCATAAGTCAAACTAAGTATACACAAGATATTCTAAGGAAGTTTGACATGGATAAGGCAAAACCCATCAAAACCCCTATGGGGACAAATGGACACCTAGACCTAAATGAGGATGGTCCAAGTGTGGATCAAAAGTTATATAGGTCTATGATTGGTTCACTTCTCTATCTTTGTGCATCTAGGACCGATATCATGCTAAGTATGTGTATGTGTGCTCGCTTTCAAGCGGCACCTAAGGCTTGTCATTTGACCGCCGTTAAAAGGATCTTGAGATATCTAGTACACACACCTTCCCTAGGACTTTGGTACCCCAAAGGATCTAAGTTTAACCTCATTGGATATTCCGATGCGGACTATGCGGGGTGCAAAGTTGGTAGGAAGAGCACATCGGGTACATGCCAATTCTTGGGTCGATATCTAGTGTCTTGGTCCTCCAAGAAGCAAAACTCTATTGCTCTCTCCACCGCCGAAGCGGAATATGTTGCAGCCGGAAGTTGTTGTGCACAACTTCTTTGGATGCGACAAACCCTTAGGGATTATGGGATTAACTTGCGCAACATTCCACTCTTGTGTGACAACGAGAGTGCCATCAAGATAGCCCATAATCCGGTGGAGCACTCTAGGACCAAACACATAGACATTCGACACCATTTCTTGCGAGATCACTCAATGAAGGGAGATATTGTGATTTCTCATGTGAGGACGGAACATCAACTCGCGGATATCTTCACCAAGCCTCTTGATGAGAAGCGTTTCTGTGAGCTAAGAAGTGAGCTCAACATTTTGGATTCTAGGAATGTGGCTTAAACCACATTTCTCACTTTTTGAGCTATATTTCGAAAAACTCTTCTCTATCTTAATTTCTCTTCAAAAAACTGTTTGAGAGAACTTTTTCTTGGACATGGATCATGTTTTTATCATATTTTCTTCATTAATCATGTTTGCATTGCTTGTTGTCCAAAAGGACCAATGATTGGAGGGCAAAGCTCTAAAGTACAGTTTTTCAGCCCAGTCGGACCGGACTAGTCCGCCCCATTGGACGGACAAGTCCGGGTCCAGACTAGTCCGTGGCTAGTCCGCATACCGGACTAGTCTGCTCTGAGGATGGACTAGTCCGGAGGCAGACTAGTCCGCGTCTGGTCCGCGCACCGGACTAGTCCGTCCTGGCATCGGACTAGTCTGGCCCTTGGGGGCTTAAACCCCCAGGGTCGGCCCAGACCCCTCCTCTTCCTCTCACTCGCGCCTCTCCCTCTCCCACGCTCAAGAAACCGCCTCTTTTGGCGATTTTTCGCTCCAACCACCAAATCTCGATTCCAATCCGTGCATTGGAGCCCTTGGGAGTGAGGGATCGTTTCCCCGCGCTTCACCTTCGCAATCCATCGTCGATTTCATCGATTCTCGCGGATTTAAGAAGGTATTCTAGCTTTTTCAAAAACTTTCCCCATTTTTGATTCTTGAGGTTTTTGATAGGAACACCTTCATAGATATTGCTCCATATACCCTTGTGATCACAACCTAGGAGTATTGCGCGCTGATCTGAAGATTTTTTTGATGATTCGATTAGGGTTAGGGTTTATCCTGCGCAACCCGGACTAGTCCGGCCCCTGGCGGACAAGTCCGCCCGACGGACTAGTCCGCCCCTGGGGCGGACAAGTCCGGTTTGCACAGAGCAAACCCTAGTCCTAGTCTTCTCTCGAGACTTCTTCCGCAATGCTTCCATCTCCTTGAACTCATACCTTCCCGTCTATGTATTTTCCGCAGCATGTCGAACTCGGAGCGCTCCCCTTCTCGTCTCAACTCCGCGGGCGATGAAGAACGCCCCGAGACCTATCGGGGCCGCACCGAGGAGAGAGGTGCGGAAGTACCCCGGGAGGGCCGCACCAAGGCTCAAATCGTCGAAGCGAGGACGAAGGCTGCCCTCATTAAGGTGCAGAAAGAAAAAGAAGAAAGGCGGCTGAAGGCACTCGAAGCCTCCAAAGTAGCTGCCACTATCTACAATGAGGAAGAAGCCTTGGCACGAGCAACTGCCGAATCTCTCAATGAGCTAAGGAAGAAGAAGAGACAAGACAGGGAGGCTCACAACTCCAGGGCCGCTGAGGCCAATGCTCCCAAAAGGAAGAGACTCGTCACTGCTGGCGAGAAGGCAAAGGGCAAGGAGCAAGCCCAAAGGGAAGAAGAGCCAAGGGTCGAGCGTGACCCTAAGAAAGGAAAGGCTCCGGCTCCAGTCGAGCCGAAGAAGAAGAAGCCCTCCGTCAAGGTGCCAGCCAAGAAGGCACCCGGAGGAGTTTTGATTCGTGAAAAAGGGAAGGCTCAGGCTGTTGGCCCTCTTGTGATGCAAAGTCCAGCACGTAATCCAAACCATCAGCCCAACCTCTCAGCTAACACATTCAAAGGAAAAGGAGCTGAGAAGGCCAGGAGGCTCAGAGACGAGAACGTCTATAGGTATGAGAGGTCCACCGCCGACCCTCGGTTCTGGTGTGACTTCCATTGCGATTACTATCGCACAGTCTACCAGGCCATGAAGAAGCCAGTGATCCAGGCTCAATGGGTGGACTGGACCTATATGGCCAAGAAGAAGCACGAGGCGTTTGACGCAGTGATCGAGGCAGCTGAGCGCCACGGAATCAAGGACATTCTCGGGTTCAAGTATGACTGGAATGAGGAGGTCATAGTTCAGTTCTATACCACGGTTCACTTCCACTCTCGTGGTGACCGTGCAATCACTTGGATGACCAATGGTGAGCAGTACTATGCCACTTTTGAGGTTTTTGCTCAGGCTCTTGGTCTGGAGAGTCACCTGGACCATGAGATCATTATCTCCAATCTCAAGGCCATGGACAGGGATGACATGAGCTATATGTACCCTCCTCACGTCAAGTGTGAAGCTGGACTGGCCAGGAACATCCTCCCGTTCTACAGCATCCTCAACAGAATTCTTAGGAGGACAGTGGCTCCGAAGGAAGGGGATGCAGGGATCATCCAGGGTCACCTCAGGCACCTGTTGGCTCTCATCGATGGACATGAGATGTTCAACCTTGTAGATTACATCTTTGATGATATCTACAACATCTCACACACGCCTAACCGTGCCTGTGGTTATGCCCCGTACATTATGTGTCTGATCGAGAAGGTGTCCGGGCTTGTGTTTGTGAAGGACACCACTCACCAGCCTCTCCGACCCCAGATGCCTCCTGCTGTCCAGATCCCTCCGCGCCGGAAGAACGCGGATCCTCCCTCTCAGCCGGAGGAACCTCGTGGTGGAGCCTCTCGCCGTGCCACTCACTCACCCGGTGGCTCCTCTAGCACCGAAGTCCTCAAATTTCTTCGGTCCATCTTCACCTCGTGCCGCAAAGCCGAGGTGCGAGCTCAGCGGACTGAGAGATACGTGAGGAAGCTCTGCGACAAGATGGAGATTCCGATGAGCCCTGAGGCCTCCGACAACGAGCTCACTCCCTACCCCCTTCTCACCCCCGAGGAGTTGGCACTCTTGGGTGAGACGGAGGGTACCTCCGCACCGGGCTCCGACGACGACGATGACGATCATGAGGAAGACGTCGAGGACCCGGAGGCCACGGAGAGCGACTCTCGCAATGGCGAAAGTGATGAGGACGAGGACTAGCTTTTGGGTCCTTGTCCCCCCTCTTCTTTTCCTTTTTGGTGCCTTGATGCCAAAGGGGGAGAGTTAGGGGGAGTTAGTCCTTTGTGTGGAGTTGGGGAGGTAGTCGGTAGTCCTTTGTTAAGTCCTTTGTCGTGTGTGTGTTCTTGGCTTTTGGACCTAATTTGTAATCTATTCATGCTACTTGGATGTTTACATTTGTGCAAGACCTGTTAATGTTGTCCAATCTCAATATAATGCCCTTATTGTCAATCTTATGATTATATTGATGTATCTTATGTCTTGTCACAATTGTTGAGCACATCACGTAGGCACCCCACCATAACATGTGTGGGTATGAAAGATCTCATCCACCTCTTTTACATGCTGCATACATTGAGGGGGAGTCATTCATACGCACACAAGTTATGAAAACCAAAATTTATACTCTAAATTGTGAAGGACTTGATGTGTTGTCATCAATCACCAAAAAGGGGGAGATTGAAAGTGCATCTAGGTTCCCCGTGGATTTTGGATGATTGATGACGACAATTAAGTCACTAATGAGCTCATGTGATCTTAGCACAGGTGTGGACTCGATCGGAGACACAAACCCTCAAAAAGGAAAAGGAAGGAAACGGAGTCAACTCGAAGCGTAGAAACTAGGGTTTCTAGCGTGTTGAGTTAGACTAGCCGTAGAAATAGGAGGGTGTGTGCGTAAAGTGCAATGAGATCAAAGTAGGAGCTCAAGAGTGGTGGTTGATGTAGAAATCCTATTTGGAGTTGAAGTTAGAGTAGTCTGGCAGGAGTGGCCGGACTAGTCCGCCTTAGGGCCGGACTAGTCCGCTCCTGGCCAGACTAGTCCATTTTCACATGGATCAGAAGGTCCTGTGTGACTTCGGACTAGTCCGTAGTGGATCGGACTAGTCTGGGGTACCCCTTGAAGTGGAGTTTCGGGACTAAGTCCTAGAGAGCGGACTTGTCCGTTTTGGGGCGGATCAAAAGGTCCTGTGTGAGATCGGACTAGTCCGTCCTTGGGCCGGACTAGTCCGTGGTGCCGAGTGCAGAGAGGTTTTGTGACTAAGTTTGGGAAGGCCGGACTAGTCCGCCCTTGGGGCCGGACTAGTCCGTGGTCTCCAGACTAGTCCGTTTTCACACGGAACAAAAGGTTCTGTGTGAGATCGGACTAGTCCGGTAAGGGTCGGACTAGTCCGTTGTGGAAGTTACCGTTTGAATTTGAACTTTGGCGGGTAGCGTGACGATTGTCGCGCAGTGAGACAGTGTCAGAGGGGTCAGTGGTCCCCTAGGCCGGACTAGTCCGGGCCTGAGGCCAGACTAGTCCGCCCTTTTGCTGAGGTCAGCAGTTTGGGCTCGGGACTCCTATAAAAAGGGGACCCCCGACCTCATTTCAAACACTCTCGAACCCTAGCGCCGCCACAGCCAACTTGGAGCACTCTTAAGCCTCTTTCTTGCCAACTTTCTCTCTAAAACTAATTCTTGTGTGGATTAGGGTTTAGTGAGGTGGAGAAGAGGAAGAACATCGCGCTTGTGCTCCCGGTTTGATCTCTTGCACTCATTGAGTCTTTGTGAGCTGTGTGTTGAGTGTGTTTTGTGTTGTTGATCATCTTTGTGGTGTGGGAGCCTCAGATTGTGAGAAGCCCCAACGAATCTTGTATTCGCACTTTGAGATAGTGGAGAACCAAGTTAGGCCTGTGAGGTAAACTTGGTGAGGGAAGGGTTTGTGAACCCGGTCCTTTGTGGACTCCTCAACGGGGACGTAGATTCTTGTGTGTAATCGAACCTCGGGATAAAATCCTTGTGTCTCCGTGTTCTTCGCATTTTGTTTATTGCATACTTAGCTCTAGGGTTGCTAGTCTTGTCTTGTGCCTCACATTGCCTAATCTTGTTAAAACTTGACTCACTCTTGTGTTGATAGTTTCTAAACTTGTCTTAAACATATCCTCACTTGTAGCCTCGAGAAAATCCCCTTAAAACTTGCTAGAAACACTTTTTAGGGTTCTTCACGCAGGCTGACCGGACTAGTCCGCCCCCAGACCGGACTAGTCCGCCCCCTGTGATTTAATCTCGTTTTATTCAGTCATTTGCAGGTCGATTAGCCTATTCACCCCCCTCTAGGCAACTTTCAAAAGTCATTAGGAAGTGGTTTGAATCAAATAGTTCCTAAACAAAAAAGAGTGGTTTTCAAATCTGCGGGGGTGTTGCCTCATTCGGTTTCAAATAAAAATATTGCTTGCTCATCTAGACATGAACAGAAAGTTAAATTTCATTGTACCTTCTGTGGTAGAGATGGTCATGTCATAGATTTTTTTTATAGACTAGCTAAACAACAGAAAAGGGAAAGAATGGTTGCTAGATCTCATAACTTTCATGCAAAATTTGCTGCACACATTGAACCGAATGTACAACCTGCTGTTTTGAGTCAAAAACATTCAAAGTTTACCTTCGGACCTTCTGTTTTTGCCTCCGGAGCTACTGATTTTTGTGCTACACAAGTAACACCTTATAGGTCAGTAGTCAAGAATAAAAAATCTCAAACTTTGACTCATAAACTTGCTGTTTTGTCTCAGCTTTCGCGTGTTTTTCCTGCTGCACGTCGCGTGACTCAGTACTGGATTCCTAAATGCCTTTTGACTAACCCCAGTATTGATTCATCGACGTATTGTGCTTTTATGTAGGTTACACGTTTGAGGAAGAAGAACGTTTGGATTGTGGATTCAGATTGCTCACACCACATGACCGGTAACAAAGATTGGTTCTCCTCCCTCTCTTTTGTGTCACGTGTAGAGAATGTTACTTTTACCGATAATTCTTCAACTCCTATAATTGCTAAGGGTTCGGTTAGAGTAAATGATCACTACACTTTGAAGGATGTGGCACTTGTCAAAAAATTGAAATACAACTTGCTTTCTGTTGCACAATTGCTAGATGAAAATCTAGAAATTATTTTCAATAAAAACTGCTGCAAAGTTGTAGGTTCAAATAGTGAGCTTATTTTTAACATGTCTCGGGTTGGAAGAGTTATTAAAGCTGATTTTGATATGTCTTCCTCTAAGCATAGGTGTCTAGTTGCTAATGATTCAAATGACTTATATTTTTGGCATCATAGACTTGGTCACGTAGGCTTTGATCACCTAACGCGTGTTAGTGCTCTTGATCGCATACCTGGGCTGCCTAAGCTTAAAGGTGACAAAGAAATTGTGTGCTCTTCTTGTAGACATGCTAAGATGGTTGCAGGTTCACATACTCCTCTCACAATGATCATGACAACTGAACCATGTCAACTTTTGCATCTTGACACCGTAGGACCTTCACGTGTTCAATCCTTCGGAGGTAAATGGTATGTTCTTGTTATTGTTGATGATTATTCTAGATACTCTTGGGTTTACTTTATGGCGTCAAAGAATGAAGTTTTTAGTCACTTTAGAACCTTATTTCTTAGATTATCAATTGATTACCTAGGATCTTTAAAAGCAATTAGAAGTGATAATGGAACTGAATTTAAAAATCAATTTTTTGATCACTTTTGTGCTGAAAATAGAATAGATCATCAATTCTCTTCACCATATGTACCTCAACAAAACGGTGTTGTAGAAAGAAAGAACAGAACCTTAGTTGAGATGGCTAGGACTATGCTTGATGAATATCAAACTCCTAGGAAATTTTGGGTTGATGCGTTAGCAACCGCTTGTTATGTCTCAAATCGTGTTTTCTTGCGTGCTAAGCTAGGTAAAACACCATATGAGCTCCGGTTTGGACATAGGCCTAGTGTTACACACTTTCGGGTCTTTGGTTGCAAATGCTTTGTTAAGAAACATGGTAATCTTGATAAATTTGAACCTAGATCCATTGATGGCATGTTTCTTGGTTATCCATCTCATACTAGAGGCTATCGTGTGCTTTTACTTGACACTAACAAAATTGTGGAGACTTGTGAAGTGTCTTTTGATGAATCTAGCCCACGTACTAGCTCAAACATTGCAGGTCCAGATCCATATCCGCAGGGCGAGAGCATTTTCATTGAAGATGAGGAAGAATTGGAGTTGCTGCCAGAAAATTCAGCAGCTAAAGACTTTGGTTTAGCTCCGGATGTTAATTCTCAACCAGCACCGACAACCATCAATGCTGATTCAAATCATCCTCAAGCCACAAGCTCATTGATTTGTGATGAACATGAAGAAGAAGAAGAAGAAGCTTGTGAGACATCTGTTCCCCTACGATTTTACAAAGATCATCCCCCACAATAGATGATTGGAAGCTTGCACGAACGAGTCACACGGTCCAGGTTTTGCGATCCAAACTCTCATGCTCATTCTGCTTTTGTTGCTTCTTTTGAACCCAAGGATATATCACACGCACTCACTAATGAATCTTGGATTATTGCCATGCAAGAAGAGTTAGAAAATTTTGAAAGAAATAATGTTTGGAAACTTGTACCTCCACCTCAAGGTCACACTTTAATTGGAACTAAATGGGTATATAAAAATAAACAAAGTGAGGATGGGGTTGTGGTTAGGAATAAGGCTAGGTTGGTTGCTCAAGGTTTCACTCAAGTTGAAGGTCTAGACTTTGATGAAACTTTTGCTCATGTCGCTAGATTAGAAGCCATAAGAATTTTGTTAGCTTTTGCAGCATCTAAATGTTTTAAGTTATATCAAATGGATGTTAAAAGTGCTTTTCTTAATGGCTATATAGATTAGGAGGTTTATGTCAAACAACCACCGGGTTTTGAAAATCCAGATTTTCCTAATCATGTTTACAAACTGTCCAAAGCCTTATACGGTCTCAAACAAGCCCCTAGAGCATGGTATGATAGGTTAAAAACATTCTTACTTGAAAAGGGGTTTACCATGGGCAAGGTTGATAAAACTCTTTTTGTGCTTAAGCATGGCAATGACTCATTATTCATTCAAGTGTATGTGGATGATATTATCTTTGGTGGTGCTTCTCATGATCTTGTGTCCAAGTTTTCAGCAATGATGAGTTCCAAATTTGAAATGAGTATGATGGGTGAACTCACTTACTTTTTGGGGCTGCAAATCAAGCAAACCAAGGAGGGTACCTTTGTGCATCAAACGAAGTATACCAAAGACCTCCTAAGGCGCTTCAACATGGACAAAAGCAAGCCTCTTCGGACACCAATGGGAACAGCAACAACACTTGAACTGGATGAAGATGGTGAACTTGTGAATAAAAAAGAATATAGAAGCATGATCGGATCACTTTTGTACCTCACGACATCAAGACCGGACATACAATTCAGCTTATGTCTTTGTGCACGGTTTCAAGCTTCCCCACGTGTTTCACATCGTCAAGCCATCAAAAGGATTCTCAGGTACTTACATGGAACCCAAGAATTTGGCATTTTTCTTCCTTCTTCCTCAACCGTTACTTTGAAAGCTTTTTCGGATGCTAATTTTGGGGGTTGTAGGATTGATAGGAAAAGTACTTCCGGTGCTTGTCATTTTCTTGCTAATTCTCTTGTTGCTTGGTCCTCTAGAAAACAAAATTCAGTTGCACAATCCACAACCAAATCTGAATATGTAGCTGCTGCGAGTGCTTGCTCACAAATTCTCTGGATTGTTCAAACACTTAACTATGGGGTTGATCTAGATAGTGTTCCACTATTCTGTGATAACACTAGTGCCATTTGCATTGCTAAAAACCCCGTGCAACATTCTAAAACTAAGCACATTGACATTAGGTATCACTTTCTCCGAGATAATGTTGAAAAAGGAAACATTGTGCTTCACCATGTAGATACCGAACAACAATTGGCTGACATTTTTACAAAACCTTTGGATTTCACTCGTTTTTGTTACACTCGTAGTGAAATAGGGGTTATGCATCCTCATGGCTTAAATTGAGGGGGAGTTTTGAAACTTGGGAAGTCTTTGTGTGAATCTGAAATTAAAATAATATGAGCATAGTATTTCATACATATATGACTCTGGGATTCCTTTTACATGCTGAAAGTTCTTACTACATTACTCGTGTTATACATTTTGTAGTTTTTGCCATGTCTAGTAATTGGAATAATTACTTACACTAAAACTGGTCATGGTCGAACTTTCTTGCTGTTTTGAACTTGTTACATGTTCACAAGTGCTCTTAATCATTAAGAATTAATCAAGTAATCAACTCACATGTTGAGTTTTTATGAACAAATATAAATTGAGAAAAGATCAAGAGAATATGCATGCATCGCACTTCTTCTTTTGAGATAGCTTATCATTGCACTTAGACATGAACTTGGAAGAAGTTGTGTATTACTAAAACCATGTCCTTAATCTTCTGATTGTCAAATGACATAGGCTTGGCTTGGTTGGTTAGAATAAGGCAGATGCGCATATAATCTCTTGCAAATATCATATGATCTAAATTTATGCTTTGAAAAATAATAAAATGCAGCAACTTGTGTCATGCTTTCAGGTTTTGAAATAGTTAAGTTTGTGAGATCATGACTTGCTTAAATTGAAAATTACATATGATCTCTAGCATGGCTTACACTACTTTATGTATCTCATTGATGTGATAGTGTAAGTTACTTGATAGTATGACTTGGATGAGCTTTGTTTTATATGTATATGTTATAATATGCTCATAAAAATTAAAATTTCTCTTTTACCTCGTTGAATACATTGTCAAAGGGAGAGAGATTAATCACACATTCAAAAAGGGAAAGATAATGTGCATGGGGAGAAATGATAAAGGGGGAGAAATATGTGAATTTTGAATTTTTAATTTTTGCTTTTCTTCTCATTTTATTTCCGATTTACAAAAAGGGGAGAAATTGTCTTCAAAACTTTTAATGAGAATAAGCCAATGTTCGGATTTTAAGTGGTGTTGCCAATGCATTCATCAAGGGGGAGATTGTGAGACCTATGTGTGCTGAATACATTGGCTTGTAGTGAATACACTTGCTTTGACGATAAAAGTTTTGAATGAATATCACCAAAACACCTTTTTATCAAGGTCCGACTCTAGCTCCGAGCTATAGCAAAGTCCGACTAGCTTTGGTCAGCTCCGGTGAAGTTTTGTTTTTAGCTCTGGCATGTCTTTGATAGCTCCGGCATGTCTTTGATAGCTCCGACATGTTTTTGATGCTCTGACATGATTTTGATAGCTCCGCCGTGTTTTTGCTAAGCTCCGAAGCTGATTTTTCTAGCTCTAGCTTTTGGGATTACTAGTCCCGACTAGTTCTGGTTAGCTCCGGCACTAGGTCTTGCTAGTTTTCTAAGCTCCGGCAGGAGCTTGGTTGTACTAGTTTTGGTAAGCTCCGGTGCTAGGTTCTACTAGCTTTTGTTAGCTCCGGCTCAAGGTCCGGGTTGCTCTAGCAAGGTCCGGAACTTGACCGCAGTGCTTTGGCTTTTCATTTGCAATGTTTTGTACTTGCTTTACATTGTTGGAAAGTTTGCTTAGTATTCTTTTACTAAGTTTTTGGTGCGTTTTGGTTGATATGGATGATATTGTGTTACTGTGGTTTTGCAACATGCTTATGTGAGGTTCTCACGTAGGGTGTTGTGTTTGGAACTAACTTGAGTCAAGTCGAGGACTTGGGCTCGTATGGATTGGTTGTTTATTCATGTGCAGGTGTTGCTTGAGTTCAAGACATGGCTGGTGACGGGATCCATTGGACTAGTCTCAGGGAGGAGATGAGGTTCCAACAACCAAATTCAGGAGGAATTGTGGTTGAGCTGATCAGGAGGTTGCGCAGCATGATTGAATCAAGAACAATGCATATGAAGGTACCATGGACATCATTGGAAGATGTTTGCACATGTTCAAGGAGTGCATGGACGTGGCTACATAGTTCCGAGACATTATGAAGAGATGTGGACGTAAAGAATTGGTCGGAAAGGTCCAACCGACTAGGTTATGGACTCAGGCTGCGGCTGAGTCGGGTTTGACTCAAATATGGAAACATTTGAGTTGGTTATGATAGGATTTCATGTGGGTCACGAATTTGAGTTGTTTAGGAATGTGGGATACGTTCCTTAGGCGTTTGGAAGTCTTAAGATTGCTTCTATTTTGTGAGACCTATATGTGCTGAATACATTGGCTTGTAGTGAATACACTTGGCTTTGATGATAAAAGTTTTAAATATCACCAAAACACCTCTTTGTTAAGGTCCGACTAGATTTGGTTAGCTCCGGTGAGCTTTATCTTTAGCTCCGGCATGTCTTTGTTAGCTCCGGCATGTCTTTGTTAGCTCCGGCATGTCTTTGATAGCTCTGGCATATACTTGATAGCTCCGGCATGCTTTTGCTAAGCTCCGACGTACTTTGTCTAGCTTCGGTTTTGGGTTGACTAGTTTTGAATAGGTTTTGGTAAGCTCCGGCGCTAGGTTCTACTAGCTTTTGTTAGCTCCGGCTCAAGCTCCGGGTTGCTCTGGCAAGGTCCGGAACTCGACCGAAGTGCTTCTGCTTTTCATTTGCAATGTTTCATACTTGCTTTACATTGTTGGAAAGATTGCTTAGTATTCATTTGCTAAGTTTTTAGTGCGTTTTGGATGATATGGATGATATCAGGTTACTATGGTTTTGCAACAGGCTTATGTGAGGTTCTCACATAAGGTGTTGTGTTCGGAACTAACTTGAGTCAAGTCGAGGACTTGAGCTCGTATGGATTGGTTGTTTGTTCATGTGCAGGTGTTGCTTGAGTTCAAGTCATGGCTGGTGACAGGATCCATTGGACTAGTCTCAGGGAGGAGATGAGGTTCCAACAACCAAGTTCGGGAGGAACTGCGGTTGAGCGGGTCAGGAGGTCGCGCAGGATGATTGAATCAAGGGCGGTGCATATGAAGGTCGAAGGAAGGTGTTCGCACGTATGCATGCGGTGCATGACGTGGCAATATGCTTCTAGAGACGGATTATGGAAGGAAGATCTGATCGGAAGGATCGGATCGGATCGTATCGGTTGAAGACTTTGGCTGCAGCGGAGTCGGTTATGGCTCGATATGGAAAATATCGAGTTGGTTATGTTAGGATTTCGTATGGGTCACGAATTTGAGTTGTTTAGGAATGTGGGATATGTTCCTAAGGTATTTGGAAGTCTTAAGATTGCTTCTATCCGCATATAGAAGAGTCCTAAGCAGTTATGGAAAGTTCCGATTGTGATCGGATTAGGATTGGAGTCCTAGTTTAGATTGGGATGGCCTAAGGGCTGGTTATATAAGCAAGGGAAGGCCAAAGCTCGTGGAAGATGACTTTGGGTCTGTTCCTCTGGTGTTCTATTGAATAAAATTCATAGTTTGAAGGAACTTTTGTGCCTTGTTCGTCCGACTTGTTCCAGACAAGTTTTACTCGTCGAGTTTCTGGACAGCACTACCTTTCGTCGGTGGTTTTATCATAACTCGTGTTTTATAGATCCAATTGACGTGATTCTTTTTGGGTTGTCTTCAAAACTTGATTGTCTATCATCTGTCAAAATTTCACGGTCATTTAATTTGTAGTTTCTGATCTACACGAGTTTCTTTGCAGCATTCCAGAAACTGTTTTTCTCGGGTAGGTCAGATTGACCATAGTTAGATATTTCGATCATAACTTGAGTTTTTCTCGACGGATTTGAGTAATTCTTTTTGTGTTGTCTTCGTGACTTGATTATCTCTGATATCTATCACTTTTGTCACGGTGAAACACGTTTAGATTAGTCTCATACACGATTTCTTTAACAGATCGTTTTTCTACCGAAGGGATTAGGGTTTTATTGTTTCCGCTGCGTAAGATTTTTAAATCTACCATTCACCCCCCCTCTGGTAGATTTTCACGTGCTCTTCGATCCTACAATTGGTATCAGAGCCAGGTTGCTCTAATCTTTGTGATTTGCACGTGTTTTTGACTAATCATCATGGAGAAGTACTCCGCCAAACCTTGTGTGTTTGCTGGTATTGATTTTCAGGTTTGGAAGGCACGCATGGAGGCCTTCATCCAGGCGCAAGGCTTTGCAATATGGGAAAAGGTGTACAAACCTTATGAAGTCCCGCCTAATGATCAAGTTACGGCTACGAACCTCTGGGACGTCGACAACAACAACAAAGCACAAAACTTGATGATCCAAGGACTCACTCAAAGCGACTTTGATCGTGTCGCACACCTCCGATCAGCATACGATGTTTGGAGCGCTCTCTGTGATTACCATGAAGGCTCCAACACAATCAAAGAGGTAAAACAAGATATGCTCAAAAAGGAATATATGCGTTTTGAGATGCAACCCGGTGAGTCTATCGATGACCTCTTTGCTCGTTTCAATAAAATTCTCAGCAACTTGCGTAGCGTGAATGTTAATTTTTCAGATGCTGAAAATGCTAGACAACTCCTTAGTGCATTAGACATGTCAATTTGGGAGATGAAAGTAACATCTATTCGTGAATCAACTGTCATGAGTTCTCTTACATTAGATGTACTCTATTCTAAATTAAAAACTCATGAAATTGACATCCTAGCACGTAAGAACCCAAACAAGTCTATTGCATTTGTCTCACAACGTGATATGTCTAGCTCCGGCCAATCATCATCTTGCAATACTCTTGCTTTATTGTCCTCGCTAACCCTGGAACAGATCGAAGAATTTCCAGAAGAGGAGTTGGCACTCATCTCTACTAGATTCTCAAAAGCATTGCAAAATGTGAGAACTAGAAGGAGGGGAAGCTCCGGACCTCAACGCTGTTTTGAATGTGGTAAAATAGGACACTTTCGTAGAGAATGCCCTAACCTTTCAGGTCCGACCACCCGGGAAGAAAAAAAAGCAAGGTCCGGACCTCCTCTGGAAACTCCAACAAGAAGAAGAAGGGTACCATAGGACGCAAGATGATTAACAGCTTCATCACCGCACTTCAAGAACTTAGTTCAAGTGATGTAGACTTTGAAAGTGATGGAGATGATGATGACCTGGCCAACTTATGCTTCATGGCGAGCAAAACAAGATCAATATCAAGTCAGAAGGATGCAGAACACAGCAGTGAAGACGATGAGGTATGTTCTACCTGCAATAAAATGTGTGATGCTATTTCTCGTGCAACTATTATTGTCAAGAAAAAGGACAAAAAGCTTAGGGATAATGCTGCTAAAATTGAATCACTAGAATCTGAAATTAACCGTTTAAAAACTTTGATTCCTAGTGATGATGCATGTCCCTCATGTGACTTAATCTATGAACAATTGTCCACATTAAGAAGTGCACACTCCTCCACTCTAGATAGACTTGATGAAGAAACTAAAAAGAACAAAGAGCTTGCTGCACTTAATGATAAAAACTTGAAAGATGCTAGCTGTTCTACAACTGACTTGCATTGTTCTACTTGTGATGATCTTGATAAGAAACTACAGGATGCTATGAATGAAATTTCTATATTGAACAATGCTTTACGTTCTCATGAAGTTAAATTTTGTTCCAATTGCAAATTAAAAGGAAAAACTTCATGTGAAAATTGCCTTGATCTGTCCAATAAACTTGATGACATGCATAGGACATTAGATCGGTTTTGTAATGGGAATAAGAACCTAAACTTGCTGCTGAATTCTTTCAAGTCTTGCAATAATAAAACTGGTTTAGGTTTTGAGTCTCATGCTCATGCTAAGACACATCCACCTAAAATTGTGAAGTCGTTAGGAAGTGGTTTGATTCAAACAGTTCCTAAACAAAAAGGAGTGGTTTTCAAATCTGCAGGAGTGTTGCCTCATTCGGTTTCAAATAAAAATATTGCTTGCTCATCTAGACATGAACACAAAGTTAAATTTCATTGTACCTTCTGTGGTAGAGATGGTCATGTCATAGATTTTTGTTATAGACTAGCTAAACAACAGAAAATGGAAAGAAAAATTGCTAGATCTTATAACTTTCATGCAATTAGAAAAACACAACCTGCTTTAGTAAGTCAAAAATTTGAAAAGGTAGCTTCCGGACCTTCTGGTGAGAAATCTGCAAAAGCAGCTCCGATAGTTCCGATAGCTCCGAGAGCTTCCGGACCTTCTGTTGTTTCCTTCGGAACTTCAGCTTTTGTTTCTGGAGCTTCAGCCTTGTCTTTTGGAATTGCTGCTTTTACCTCCGGAGCTACTGGTTCTTGTGCTAAAAGAGTTAAGAATAGAAAACCTCAAACTTCGACTCATAAACCTGTTGTTTTATCTCAGCTTTCACGTGTTTTTCCTACTGCACGTCGTGTGACTCAGTACTGGATACCTAAATGCCTTTTGACTAACCCCAGTATTGAGTCATCGACGTATTGTGCTTCTATGTAGGTTACACGTTTGAGGAAGGAGAACATTTGGATTGTGGATTCAGGTTGCTCACTCCACATGACCGGTAACAAAGATTGGTTCTCCTCCCTCTCTTTTGTGCCACGTGTAGAGAATGTTACTTTGGCCGATAATTCTTCAACTCCTATAATTGCTAAGGGTTCGGTTAGATTAAATGATCACTACACTTTAAAGAATGTGGCACTTGTCAAAAAATTGAAATACAACTTGCTTTCTGTTACACAATTGCTAGATGAAAATCTAGAAATCATTTTCAATAAAAACTGCTGCAAAGTTGTAGGTTCAAATAGTGAGCTTATTTTTAACATGTCTCGTTTTGGAAGAGTTTTTAAAGCTGATTTTGATATGTCTTCCTCTAAGCATAGGTGTCTAGTTGCTAATGATTCAAAGGACTTATATTTTTGGCATCGTAGACTTGGTCACGTAGGCTTTGATCACCTAACGCGTGTTAGTGCTCTTGATCGCATACGTGGGCTGCCTAAGCTTAAAGGGGACAAAGAAATTGTGTGCTCTTCTTGTAGACATGCTAAGATGGTTGCAGGTTCACATACTCCTCTCACAATGATCATGACAACTGAACCATGTCAACTTTTGCATCTTGACACCGTAGGACCTTCACGTGTTCGATCCTTCGGAGGTAAATGGTATGTTCTGGTTATTGTTGATGATTATTCTAAATACTCTTGGATTTACTTTATGGCGTCTAAGAATGAAGCTTTTAGTCACTTTAGGACTTTATTTCTTAGATTATCAATTGATCACCCATGATCTTTAAAGGCAATTAGAAGTGATAACGGAACTGAATTTAAAAATCAATCTTTTGATCACTTTTGTGCTGAAAATGGAATAGATCATCAATTTTCTTCACCATATGTACCCCGACAAAACAGTGTTGTAGAAAGAAAGAACAGAACCTTAGTTGAGATGGCTAGGACTATGCTTGATGAATATCAAACTCCTAGGAAATTTTGGGCTGATGCATTAGCAACCGCTTGTTATGTCTCAAATCGTGTTTTCTTGCGTGCTAAGCTAGGTAAAACACCATATGAGCTTCGGTTTGGACATAGGCCTAGTGTTACACACTTTCGGGTCTTTGGTTGCAAATGCTTTGTTAAGAAACATGGTAACCTTGATAAATTTGAACCTAGATCCATTGATGGCATGTTTCTTGGTTATCCATCTCATACTAGAGGCTACCGTGTGCTTTTACTTGACACTAACAAAATTGTGGAGACTTGTGAAGTGTCTTTTGATGAAGCTAGCCCAGGTACAATCTCCGATGTTGCAGGACCAGATCCGTATCCTCAGGGGGAGGGTATTTCCGAAGATGAAGAAGAGCCGGTGATACTGCCTGGTAGTTCCGAAGCTGACACGTGTCCAGCTCCGGACATTGAACAAGCTCCGGTTATCACCTCTGCTGGTCCTGATCGTCCAGAAGTCACAAGATCATCAATCTACGATGAACCTAATGAAGAAGAAGCTTGTGAGACATCTGTTCCCCTACATTTTTACAAAGATCATCCCCCACAACAGATGATTGGAAGCTTGCACGAACGAATCACACGGTCCAGGTTTTGCGATCCAAACTCTCATGCTCATTCTGCTTTTGTTGCTTCTTTTGAACCCAAAGATATATCACACGCACTCACTAATGAATCTTGGATTATTTCCATGCAAGAAGAGTTAGAAAATTTTGAAAGAAATAATGTTTGGAAACTTGTACCTCCACCTCAAGGTCACACTTTAATTGGAGCTAAATGGGTATTTAAAAATAAACAAAGTGAGGATGGGGTTGTGGTTAGGAATAAGGCTAGGTTGGTTGCTCAAGGTTTCACTCAAGTTGAAGGTCTAGATTTTGATGAAACTTTTGCCCCCGTCGCTAGATTAGAAGCCATAAGAATTTTGTTAGTTTTTGCAGCATCTAAAGGTTTTAAGCTATATCAAATGGATGTTAAAAGTGCTTTTCTTAATGGCTACATAGATGAGGAGATTTATGTCAAACAACCACCGGGTTTTGAAAATCCAGATTTTCCTAATCATGTTTACAAACTGTCCAAAGCCTTATACGGTCTCAAACAAGCCCCTAGAGCATGGTATGATAGGTTAAAAACATTCTTACTTGAAAAGGGGTTTACCATGGGCAAGGTTGATAAAACTCTTTTTGTGCTTAAACATGGAAATGACTCATTATTCGTTCAAGTGTATGTGGATGATATTATCTTTGGTTGTGCTTCTCATGATCTTGTGTCCAAGTTTTCAGCAATGATGAGTTCCGAATTTGAAATGAGTATGATGGGTGAACTCACTTACTTTTTGGGGCTGCAAATCAAGCAAACCAAGGAGGGTACCTTTGTGCATCAAACGAAGTATACTAAAGACCTCCTAAGGCGCTTCAACATGGACAAAAGCAAGCCTCTTCGGACACCAATGGGAACAGCAACAACACTTGAACTTGATGAAGATGGTGAATCTGTGGATCAAAAAGAATATAGAAGCATGATCGGATCACTTTTGTACCTCACGGCATCAAGACCGGACATACAATTCAGCGTATGTCTTTGTGCACGGTTTCAAGCTTCCCCACGTGTTTCACATCGTCAAGCCATCAAAAGAATTCTCAGGTACTTACATGGAACTCAAGAATTTGGCATTTTTCTTCCTTCTTCCTCAACCGTTACTTTGAAAGCTTTTTCGGATGCTGATTTTGGGGGTTGTAGGATTGATAGGAAAAGTACTTCCGGAGCTTGTCATTTTCTTGGTAATTCTCTTGTTGCTTGGTCCTCTAGAAAACAAAATTCAGTTGCACAATCCACAACTGAATCTGAATATGTAGCTGCTGCTAGTGCTTGCTCACAAATTCTTTGGATTGTTCAAACACTTAAGGACTATGGGGTTGATCTAGATAGTGTTCCACTGTTTTGTGATAACACTAGTGCTATTTGCATTGCCAAAAACCCCGTGCAACATTCTAGAACTAAGCACATTGATATTAGGTATCACTTTCTCCGAGACAACGTTGAAAAAGGAAACATTGTGCTTCACCATGTAGATATCGAACACCAATTGGCTGACATTTTTACAAAACCTTTGGATTTCACTCGTTTTTGTTTCATTCGTAGTAAAATAGGGGTTATTCATCCTCATGGCTTAAATTGAGGGGGGGTGTTTCGAAACTTGGGAAGTCTATGTGTGAATCTGAAATTAAAATAATATGAGCATAGTATTTCATACATATATGACTTTATGATTCCTTTTACATGCTGAAAGTTCTTACTATATTACTCGTGTTATACATTTTGTAGTTTTTGCCATGTCTAGTAATTGGAATAATTACTTACACTAAATCTGGTCATGGTCGAACTTTCTTGCTGTTTTGAACTTGTTGCATGCTCACAAGTGCTTTTAATCATTAAGAATTAATCAAGTAATCAACTCACATGTTGAGTTTTTATGAACAAATATAAATTGAGAAAAGATCAAGAGAATATGCATACATCGCACTTCTTCTTTTGAGATGGCTTGTTATTGCACTTAGATATGAACTTGGAAGAAGTTGTGTATGACTAAAACCATGTCCTTAAGCTTCTGATTGTCAAATGACATAGACTTGGCTTGGTTGGTTAGAATAAGGCAGATGTACATATAATCTCTTGCAAATATCATATGATCTAAATTTATGCTTTTAAAAAAAATGGAGCGACTAGTGTCATGCTTTCAGGTTTTTAAATATTTAAGTTTGTGAGATCATGACTTGCTTAAATTGAAAAATTACATTTGATCTCTAGCATGGCTTACACTACCTTATTTATTTCATTGATGTGATAATGTAAGGTACTTGATAGTATGACTTGGATGAGCTTTGTTTATATGTATATGTTATAATATGCTCATAACAACTAAAGAGGGAGAGATAATTTGTTTATATGCTCATGACTTGCTGAATACATTGTCAAAGGGGGAGAGATAAATATGAAAAGAAAGAGAATAAGGAGAGATAATAAAGGGGGAGAGATAATTTCTTCTCATTTTTGATTTACAAAGGGGGAGAAATTGCTTTCAAAACTTTTATGCGAATAAGCCAATGTTCGGATTTTATATGGTGTTGCCAATGCATTCATCAAGGGGGAAATTGTGAGACCTATATGTGCTGAATAAATTGGCTTGTAGTGAATACACTTGGCTTTGATGATAAAAGTTTTAAATATCACCAAAACACCTCTTTGTTAAGGTTCGAATAGCTTTGGTTAGCTCCGGTGAGCTTTATCTTTAGCTCCGGCATGTCTTTGTTAGCTCCGACATGTCTTTGTTAGCTCCGGCATGTCTTTGATAGCTCCGGCATATACTTGATAGCTACGGCATGCTTTTGCTAAGCTCCGACGTACTTTGTCTAGCTCCGGTTTTGGGTTGACTAGTTTTGACTAGGTTTTGGTAAGCTCCGGCGCTAGGTTCTACTAGCTTTTGTTAGCTCTGGCTCAAGCTCCGGGTTGCTCTGGCAAGCTCCAGAACTTGATCGAAGTGCTTCTGCTTTTCATTTGCAATATTTCGTACTTGCTTTACATTGTTGGAAAGATTGCTTAGTATTCATTTGCTAAGTTTTTGGTGCATTTTGGATGATATGGATGATATCGTGTTACTATGGTTTTACAATATGCTTATGTGAGGTTCTCACATAAGGTGTTGTGTTCGGAACTAACTTGAGTCAAGTCGAGGACTTGGGCTCGTATGGATTGGTTGTTTGTTCATGTGCAGGTGTTGCTTGAGTTCAAGTCATGGTTGGTGACAGGATCCATTGGACTAGTCTCAGGGAGGAGATGAGGTTCCAACAACCAAGTTCGGGAGGAACTGTGGTTGAGCGGGTCAGGAGGTCGCGCAGGATGATTGAATCAAGGGCGGTGCATATGAAGGTCGAAGGAAGGTGTTCGCACGTATGCATGCGGTGCATGACGTGGCAATATGCTTCTAGAGACGGATTATGGAAGGAAGATCTGATCGGAAGGATCGGATCGTATCGGTTGAAGACTTTGGCTGCGGCGGAGTCGGTTATGGCTCGATATGGAAAATATCGGGTTGGTTATGGTAGGATTTCGTATGGGTCACGAATTTGAGTTGTTTAGGAATGTGGGATATTTTCCTAAGGTGTTTGGAAGTCTTAAGATTGCTTCTATCTGCGTATAGAAGAGTCCTAAGCAGTTATGGAAAGTTCCGATTGTGATCGGATTAGGATTGGAGTCCTAGTTTAGATTGGGATGGCCTAAGGGCTGGTTATATAAGCAAGGGAAGGCCAAAGCTCGTGGAAGACGACTTTGGGGCTGTTACTCTGGTGTTCTATTGAATAAAATTCATTGTTTGAAGGAACTTTTGTGCCTTGTTCGTCCGACTTGTTCCAGACAAGTTTTACTCGTCGAGTTTCTGGACAGCACTACCTTTCGTCGGTGGTTTTATCATAACTCGAGTTTTATAGATCCAATTGACGTGATTCTTTTTGGGTTGTCTTCACAACTTGATTTTCTATCATCTGTCAAAATTTCACGGTCATTGGATTTGTAGTGTCTGAGCTACACGAGTTTCTTTGCAGCATTCCAGAAACTGTTTTTCTCGGGTAGGTCAGATTGACCATAGTTTGATCTTTCGATCATAACTTGAGTTTTTCTCGACGGATTTGAGTAATTCTTTTTTTGTTGTCTTCGTGAATTGATTCTCTCTGATATCTATCACTTTTGTCACGGTGAAACACGTTTAGATTAGTCTCATACATGATTTCTTTAACAGATCATTTTTCTACCGAAGGTATTAGGGTTTTATTGTTTCCGCTGCGTAAGATTTTTAAATCTACCATTCACCCCCCCTCTGGTAGCTTTTCATGTGCTCTTCGATCCTACATATTTGTGTATAGAAGAATCTTGAGCAGTTATGGAAAGTTACGATTCGTGATCTGAGTAGGATTGGAGTTCTAGTTGATATTGGGTTGGCCTAAGGGCTGGTTATATAAGCAAGGGAGCCTAGAGCTCGTGGTGCATGACTTTGGGGCTGTTCCTCTTGTGTTATATTGAATAAAATTCGTAGTTTGAAGGAAATTTTGTGCCTTGTTCGTCCGACTTGTTCCAGACAAGTTTTACTCGTCGAGTTTCTGGACAGCACTACCTTTTGTCGGTGATTTTATCATAACTCGAGTTTTACAGATCCAATTGACGTGATTCTTTTTGGGTTGTCTTCACAACTTGATTTTCTATCATATGTCAAAATTGAACGGTCATTGGATTTGTGGTCTATGATCTACACGAGTTTCTTTGCAGCATTCCAGAACTGTTTTTCTCGGGTAGGGCAGATTGACCATTGTTTGATCTTTTGATCATAACTTGAGTTTTTCTCGACGAATTTGAGTGATTCTTTTTGTGTTGTCTTAGTGACTTGATTCTCTCTGATATATATCACTTTTGTCACGATGAAACACGTTTAGATTAGTCTCACACACGATTTCTTTAACAAATCGTTTTTCTGCCGAAAGGGTTTGGGGTTTAATTGTTTCCGCTGCGTAAGATTTTTAAATCTACCATTCACCCCCCCCCTCTGGTAGCTTTTCACGTGCTCTTCGATCCTACACACTTCAAGGAGATGCACTAATGCTAATCATAAGGAGCCCAGAGCATAGCGTGTCAAGACTGTGACAACAGCTATCCGGATAGATTAAGACTCTGCAGAGTTTGTACACTTTACCCACAGACCATGCACACCTAGTAAGGGTATGACATGACGCTTATCGCATCTTCCCCGCGTAACTCCACAATCACACCTCGGCCCAACACAGGGGCTATTCGGGCAATTCCTACCCAGATAGACATCAGACAACCCTCGCTCTCTGTGCCATTTCCTGGTCCACCGTATCCTCCATGGCTCTCCAGGTTTTCTCTTGTGGCAGTTACTAGAAAGGTAGGGCGAGTCTTGCCCATACAGGTTCTGTGGTTATACGAAATCACTATGTTGAGGTCAAATGAATCGGTCCTTATATTGGTGAGGTTGCTCCATCCGTCCTTGGCAAAAGGACTAGTTTGGAACACACAACATCGAACTAAACTGAAGTACTCAGCACAAGGCTAGTCCGGAAAACATGGTCATTGGACTATTACTGAAGCACTCAGCACCGATCGGTGGGTTACACCAAATACGCAACCACAACTGGTATACCTCTTAGGGAGCCCGCGACATCCCATCACCATACCCGCCTCGACCACCCTTCCCTTTCACACACACAATTCATTAATCACCCACCCATATCCTAACTCACACCACCAAACACCTTTTAACACATTTCACAATCATGTATACAGTGTGTAGTGGTTCGCGATGTGAACATCGCAGGGGTTCCTAAGCATAGTACTATCAAGGAGGTGCTTGCGTCACTGCTATAGCGCAATGATGAAGCTATTAGGTAGTCAAGGGGTCGAGTTGTCAAGATCAAGGAGGGGTTTGTGATAGTTACTGCTATTATCGTAACTGAAGCGGTGTCTTGTTTCAGTCCGTTGATAGCGAGTAACTATCGTGTTACTGTTTATCGTTTGTTAGTAGCTAACAACCGATAGTCAGTCATCAACATAGCTCATGCTACCACATTTCAAATGGTTCATAGCATAGCAACATTTTAAAATATATACACAGTTATGCAATCAAAACAGGCCAATATTTGCAAATGCAAAACATAGGTGAAATATGATCAAGGAGTTAGAGCTTGCTTTTACGATGTTTATCCGAGCCTTTATCCAGTTCTTGGTGATCTGGGTCTTGAGATTTCTTCACGAACTCTCTGATTACTAAGTATGTACAAATAAAATACAAATCATCGATAAAGATTCAAGAAATCCCAATAAACTCCAATAAATACAAATAATCATTCGATAACATGGTTGCTAAAATTCTTATAAGGCTTATCAGAGAATATGTCATTCTACTGGAGGCTTATTTGGAAACATTACTACTTCTTTGGTCAATCAAATGGTACTGAAAGGTTATAACAGTTTTATCGGGTCTTCTAGTTATTTACAAGGTTTACCATCGTTAAGGTTAATTCACTAGTTTATGTTATAATTACTTATGTTACGATCAACGAGTTAACCATAACTTTATGAGACTTCCTTACAATTATCTTATCTTCACGATAGTACATTCACTAGATTTCTACTAATGTAAGGCCTACTTATTTTAGAGTCTAAGCATAGGTTCTGATGTTCTCGAGTCATCTCAGTAGTTTCGATAACGTATCGTGTATGTCTTGTTAACTCATACGGTTTTTAATCTATTATTTTCTTAATGTGTTCTAAAAGTAATGAACTTATTTTAGAACTCCATTAGTGTATTATGACTATTAGGACTTTCAGAAATTACTAGTGAAGGGTCCATTTTATTTAGATTTTGCATGTGAATTCTTATTATCTAACATCCCTCTAGTTGCTTTTCTATAATGACACTAGTTGGTTCATTATCCAATATTCTATTTTAGTCCATTACCATATAAGGTTCTAGTTATATATATTCCTTGGAATATTTAGAAGGTCATTTATGTATATATTATTTAATTGGGAGCTTCCATGTGTATTTCACTATTTATGATTATTCACTTGGTTTTCCTATAGGAATGATAATCTATTCCCTATCCTATATTTTATATTAGCCAATTTATACTCACATTATGTTGTATATGCACGAAAACATTTTCTAGAGATTTTTTGGTAATTATTAAAAGTGAGATTATTTTATTTAAGATTTGTATGTGAACTTTACTAATTAATAGTTATTTAAATGGTTTTTTGATAATGATAATAATTAACTTAATGTCGCATAAATATTATTAGTGCCTACATCATTTGTAGGTATAAAATAATATTTTTATAATTTTAAGATTACTCTGTGGAGAAATTATCCATTTTGGAGGCTAATTGCAGGACTTTCTCAATTTCTTAATTAGTTAAATGATTTATAAATGGTTATACATATTTTATTAATTCACATAACTTATTTAAACTATCAATCACTTCTATCACATTCTAAGAGTCAATTATGATTTTATGTAGTTTTATGGGATTTTCCTACGTTTGAAAATATAATTTATAGATCTTTTGTGTGCATTTACTGTGTGGACCTAACAGTTCCATGTCTGATGGGAGGCTGACTTGTGGGCCTGAGGTTAGCTAGTGTGGACCTAGTAAATTCGCATCGCTCAGGCCACTGGCATGTGGGACAAGGATTTTAGTGGGCCAAGGCCCTTCGGTCCACATGAACCGAGTTCACGCAATTGCGGCCCGGTGGTCGTGTTGAGGTGGCTGTGATGTGGCGCTGGTATGGTGAGTTGGCGCCCATGTGGCGACCACGTGCGTGCCACGTAGGCACAACGTAGGAAAAACATGGGAACGGCCGTGAGTGCCGACCAAAGGTAACGGCGATGGCGGTTCTCTGAGCAGGCACTGGTCTTCCCTGAATCTTGCTGTCGTGCGCGTGTCCTAGGGCACGTTGGCCGTGCGATGCACTTTTTTTGCGACATAGCAGTCTTGACGGTGGCCGGCGGTGGTAAACGGAGGTGAGGGCAACCATGCGTCGTGGAGGTGGCGCATCATCGATCTACCCGTGTGCGCGAGGGGTCGACCTTGTAGCGTGTCAGGGGCGTGTTCCTGTGTGCTAGGAAGGTTTCATGGCGCTCTCTAGGCCGGGGAGCGTTCCACGGTGGCTAGCGACAGGGGGCTACCGCGACCATGGTGGCGGCTCGGCGAGGTCTGCCTTCCCTTGCCCCACTACCCAAAAGAGGTATCCTACCATATACTACACGTCATGGCCAAGATTGCGGGCAAGATTTCTTGGGCCATAAGGGTCCCTAACTCACCGGTGACGATGGCACGCGGCGGTTCTGGCGAGGAGCCATCGGGATCTACTCGGTGGTAATCTAAGTGACCAGAAAACACGTGTTCTACGCGTTCTACACAATGGTAAAATAGTGGGATGGGTTAATTTGGTTACCTCGGCTCGGACGCGTTGGAACGGACGAGGTCGCCGGAATTGGGGAAGAAGATGGGAACTCCAAATTGCTGCTCGGGGATGGTCGTGCGAGCTTGGTGGGGTGCAATGGGAGCGGGAGAAGGGGCGTGTGATCTCATGGGGGAAGAAGTGGTGCCGTTTTATAGGCCGAGGAGGCGGTTCGACGAGGTGGCGACCGACTCTGTTTTTGATGCAGGCATAGGTGGTGCGCGGAGGTTCCTTGCCGCGTGCGTTTCGTCGAAGCCATAATGGCGAGGTGGGAAAAAGGTGGAGGCGGTGTCGTGACAGGGAGGTCCAGCGTCTGGTGCGGCTCAGGGGAGCAACGGGCGACGTCGCGTCGCCGGTTTTCCCGGGGCATTGTCTGGCTCGAAGAGGGATGGGAGGAGGAAGAAAGGCGGTTCGCCGCCGGTTGGGCCAGACCGGGCCGCGCGCAGGATAAGAAAAAAAAGAGGAGGGGAAAGGGAGGTGGGCCGGCTAGCTGGGCCGCGTGGTGGAGGAATAAGTGTGCTGCACCCACTTCGATTCAAGTTCAGTTTCTGTGAGTATTTTATTTGGAATTTTTAGCAAGGTGATTTGATTATTTGTATTTTAATTTTAGTCCATCCCGGGAATTCTTTTGGATCCTGATCTTTTGTGAATTTTAAATTGTTTTCAATTAATTCATTACTTTGGGTTTGCTTGGCATTTAAATTCTAATTCAAATTTGAAGTTTGAATTCCTTTTTTTTTAAATTACTATAATGTTTAATCAGTCGTTTTGCTCTCCTTTATTCATTTATTCGATGGCTTGTATCAGACTTTGGTACACATATTTTTATTCATATTCACATATGTATATTATCCTTATTTTATTTTATAGTTGGTCATTATGAATAGATTACTTAGTTTAAATTGTTTATGGGGTATTTGTTATTATTTTGATCTAGGTCTGATCGAAGGTCTTAATGGAATAGTCATATTTATTTATTTTGGATAGTTTGTTTTCTGTAAACGATTTGTTGTTTGTACTCCCATAATTTGCTACTAGGTTGACTTGGTAATTTTTAGCTTGTTTTATTTAGGGCAGGTAAATTAATAGTTGATACTTTTATGTGGATGTGTTTGCATATATGTTTCTCTTATTTTTTTAACTACTTTTGTGTCCAGGCATTTCAATTCCAGTTTTAATTTTATGATTTCATTTAGATGTGTGTGTACGTGTTTGTATTGGTGTATATGTGTGTCTCAGTTTTTATTGGTGATCAATCCTTGTTCTAGGTTTATCTAAAATTTTTAATTCGGAGTGATTTTTATTCTATATGAAAAATCGGGTTGTGACACTTTTGAGTTTCATTTTCATTGTAACTAGCATATTTTAATACTTATATTCTCTGCTGTCCAATATTACTAGAAACATTATTTTTAGATTTTGATTCCAACTTCAAAATTCAATTGCTCATAGTACATAACTGCTCCAAAAATACCAAATAAATTCATGTATACTCTCACTTTGATCTATACTTTGAGATTGTTCAAACCAACACATTCTAAACCTTGTAATGTGTTTCATTGTAGCACACGAAGAATGTGAACGAAGAATGACCGGTTTGTAGAAGTATGCCTAGTGGAGGAGCCGACAAGATTGCTGATAAACTGTGTCAATTCGTGCGTCGTGAAATTTTGCACAAAAGAAGGGTGTTCTTTGATGAGGATGGTGTAATAACTAATGTGCCAGAACTTTGCAACTATGACAATAGAAACAGTTTTTAGTGAAACTTGTAAACTATGAGATGACTTGTATGTGTAACTTGTACATATGTATATTGTTTTGGTGAAATTGACTACTGTGAGATGACTTCTGTGATTATATTGTTTACTTATGTGATTATATTGAATTGACCTGGCAATTAGAAATAACAGCAGATAGTATTGTATAGCTAGGGTATACCATATCACAGGGTGTTATTTAGACCTGTCTGTGAAATATCATTATCACAGGCGACTAAATATTGGTAAAGAACCATCAGTGATAACCTAATTATCACATACGGTTATTGTTATGGTACAAACCGCCTGCGATAAACTGTCTTTACAGGCGCTTGTCATAGGTAAAGATCCGTCTGTGATAACACCATTATCACAGACGGTCATATACTGCACGACCGGCCTGTGATAATATGTCTTCACAGGCGGCTAGTCGTAAGTAAAGAACCGCCTATGATAATACCATTATCATAGGCGGTTTCACTTCTCCGCCTCTAAAATTGTAGATTATCACAGACTCTTCATTTCAAGCGGTTTTAGAAACCGCGTGTGATAATACGTTTGGAGCCGTCTGGGATGAGGCTTATTATAGCAGTGGTAAAAGCCTAAACCATTCTGATGTTCTGACTAGCTGCTCTTAGGAAAATATGAGTTTTAACTGAATACATGTTGTCTTTTAAAATGGAAAACTCAAACACTGACCTAGCCCAGAATTCTCATAAGACCTGGGTGACTATAGGAAGGCTGTTCCATGTTTTTCTTAAAATAGTTCATGTAGTCCAATGCGAGGCTAAACTTAAAAGTGTTTAACAACTAACTCTTACCTCCATTGTGATTGACACATACACTATTCAGATCAATCCATGTGGTTTGACATTTATGCATGTGTCGTGCAGTAGGATGAATGTTATGAAGTTATTGTCTGTTTGTTTCATTTAGACATAACAAATGGTTTCAACTTAATGATTCATGACAGCTAAACAGAACGTAGGCGTCACAAGATGCTCCGCGTGCAGTCCCAGGGTGAACCATCCCAAAGGCCACAAATATGTTGTCATACACCATCATCCCTTGTGCTAAACATGGTTATTAACTTGCAGGTATATGTTATTGTTCTTTTCCACGTAGAGCCCTTGCGCTGCGACGGGGCACGTTGGGTCCACAACCTACAGAACGAAATTAACAACCATGCGTCCATAAGTAACAATGTCAGGGACACCTCATAATGAAGAGCCAACCGATATCAACTTGATCTCAAAAAAAAAATCATCATCTATAGATGGAACTGTATTTTTCTACTTGCCGATGCATGATCAAGATTCTCTAGAGCATGCATGCACGATAAAAATTGGAAACTTACCTTCTGAGTTTGTCATGCTAGTGAGTTTGTTCCTCGTGCCTCCCAAGCCTAGATGATAAGGCATGCATGCATTTCGATTTTGGATGGCTGACTAGCATAATTTAATCCACCAAGTTGTGGCTAAAGAAGAGCAATGCAAAACTATAAGATGCATGGAGCTAATTTCTGCTCCAGGTCAGCTGAGCTAGGGGGAAAGCATATGGTTGCTACGAGAGATTGCTTGGAAATGTTTGCACTTTGCATATATAAGATACAGGGTGCACCAAAACAAGGGAAAAAGATGATTGAATTGGTAGATAGATAACAATGGAAATGATTGGCTTGTATTTAAGGTGAACTAGTCCGTTTTCATCTACCCATCAGGTACGAAACTTCCTACATCAATTTTGCACCTTACATTTATTTTAGGTGTACACGACAATTATGTGTGTTCATTGAAAAGGTTTTTGCTCGTCCTAGCGAGGTGTTACATATCTATTGATTCAATCCTTTTTTACCTAAGATCTGGATTTCATTGCCACTGAGTTTATGTTCAGTATGCTAGAATCGTACAGTACTTTTGATTCCATGACCCAGTACATGAAAGATGTACAGTGAGATCCTTGCAAAATAAAAATACAGTAGAGATATACGTTCAGAACTTAAATAAAGCATGGAGATTCTTGACTGCACCGCATCAACGTGTTTTTTTTCTGTGCAATTCCACATGCATGCAACTCGACAACAGCCAGTGAAGCTGATTATTAAGCCATCAATTTGGATTGGGTTGCTGCAAACTCCCGTGAAGGCGTTGCCTGTTTGAGTAACTGCCACTGTGCCACATGCTCATGTACTGAAATAACAATTAGATCAGGGTCCTTGAAATAACCAAAGATGATAGTCCTTGCCCTTTTCCAGATGCCCAACGACCAGCTGAAAAATAGATCTTTCATGGCCAACCACACACTTGATAGTAATAACATTAATCAACAAATGAATTTGCCATTAGCATTATTTGTGTCTGTGCTAATCAATCTGGTTGATTGTCAGGCCCAGTTGTATTAAATAAGCTACTTATCCAATTCAAAGTTCACTAATGCAAAAAACCTTAAACTCAAATTTGTTGAATTTGGCTATCAACAACAATTTGCAAAATATCTGCTGGATGTGCTTTGCTCCGATTTCGACATTTGCACTATAGGAAACACAATCATTTGCGACGGCTGGATTTATTTGCGACGGCCAGCCGTCGCAAATAGCTTAAATTGCGACGGCCCGCCTTTGGCCGTCGCAAATAACATGGCCGTCGCGAATAAGGCCTTATTTGCGACGGCCAGTCCGACCGCCGTCGCAAATAAGAGTTTATTTGCGATGGCCAACCCTAGCTAGGACCGTCGCAAATAATGGAGCCGTCGCAAATAAATTCTTATTTGTGACGGCCTGTCCGATGGCCGTCGCAAATAGACTTTAATTGCGACGGTCGTAAGTTAAGGCCGTCGCAATTAAGTCCGCCGTCGCAAATTAGGGCTAATATCGGGACCCTCCGGCCCCGACTCTTCATTCACTTCACTCCACGCCACCACCTGTCGCGCCCCCTCCACCCTGCCGCGCCCCCGCCGCCTACCGCGCCGCCGCCCTGCCGTGCCCCCGCCGCCGCGCCCCCGGCTCCGCCGCCCCTGGCCCTGCCACCCCTACGCCCCCATCGGCGGCCCGCCCCCAGCTCCAGGCGCGCCTCCACGCCCCAGCCGCCCGCCCCCGCCGCCAGCCCGCCCCCGGCCCCGCCGCCCCTGCGCCAACCCCGCCACCTGCTCGCCCCCAGCTCCGCCGCCCCTGCGCCCCTGGCCCCGCCATCGAATACAGGTATTTCCTGGCTTCTCCCCCCGCCATCGATTCTGTCCAACAAGATTAGTTTAATTACACTTGGGAGTAAGTGCTTTGCTACTTTGAATCAAGAATGTGATCTTATTTTCTATGATAAACATATGAGATATATATGCGACCTAAGTTATAGGAGGAGCAGATTAGGAAAAGATGAGAGGCATCATGGAACATTCACGGTGGATAGATTGGGACGGCTCGAAAATAATTTCTATTTTAATTGCAGAGTGGAGCATTATTTGTATAGGAGATAAATATGGTCAAAATAGGTACACAAGTTGCATGGCCGGCATATTCGTTTTCTATCTACTCCACAGGACCTTTTATTTCTTCACACGTAGACATAGGCTCGATTATTAATTTTGTTGCATGTCTGTTCATGGATTAGCCATTAGACTGCATGCCTAGGGTGTGCTTGGCCTCAAAGCTTAGGAAAGTAGATACCACTGACATCTTTCCTGCCAATAAGACTTGAAGTCAATCCAACTCATATATAGGTCCCAACAAGTCACTATCTTTGTTTTTGTTATTTCACCTTGTGCATATAACTTGCAAAGTTAAAAAGATACTGACTCTTACAGAAATGTTATTTTTCACCGTCTATTTAGGCAGACAGTGAAGTCCTTTATATTATATTGTTGGCTCTACCGCGCCCCCACCGACTAATATGTTTTTTGGCTAATATGTTTTTTAGGCTATCTTTTTGGCTATTAAGTTTTTAGGCTATCTTTTTGGCTAATATGTTTTTTGTCTTGCATAATTGGCTAATATGTTTTATATGTTGTCTTGTATTACACTTTTGATTTCACACTTGTCCATTGTGGTTAATATGTTGTTTGTTCAGATTTTGTAGTAAATGCATAATTAGATTTTGTATATGCTTTATATATTTTATATGTTTTTTGTCTATAGCTTGGCCTGTCATTCTGAATTTCTATTATGTTTAGTGTATGTTTGGACTTTAGTACATTCATATAATGTTTTTGAGTGACTACTTAATATATATAAATAAAGGGGTTTTGGGCCGGCTCAGACCAACCAGGAAGGACACGACACGTAATAAGTGTGATCGTGCCGTGTAGACCATTGTAGTGGTACCGTATGCGTCAAGTCGACACGGAAGCGAACGGGTTGGTAAGGACGTCAATGACCCGCGATTGCATGGACGGTGGAAATGGATGTCGAATTGTCATCTAAGACCAACTTTCCTCTCACTCTTTCGCTAGTTCTTTCCTCTCTCTTAAATGACCTCAAAATGAAAATGAGCAACGTAACCTATAGCAATGTATTACCCGTTTCATATCGGCACGTCTCACATGCCATTGGCATGTGAGACGTGCAGGTTCGGAATTGTCCCTTTTTAGACAGCCTCGGAGTGACCGAGGGGGCATGGCTTGTGACGAGACGCGGGTCCGAATTTGGACGAGATTTCGGTGGCGTAACCCTGTTGTTCTCTGCTGCACCATTTTTGGGCGTGCAGTGGAGAACAGCAGGGTCATGCTGCCGAAATTTCGTTCAAATCCGGATCACGCGTCTCGTGATGAGCACGCTCCGCTCGGTCACTCTTGGGTGGGTTTAGGATCTATCTGCTGAAAGCATCTAGGCCCCCATGAGGTACGGTTTCGGTGATTAATGACAACCATTGGATTTTACTAATGAATTTGTGAATGTAAGGTCCCCATAATCACTCAATCAAATGAAATCTATATGTCATTGGAGACCCATATACAATCACTTTATGAGATCAAATCAATGATATGAAGACAAGAAGTGAAAGCTCTTATGTCAAAGTCATTCAACCACAATTTGCTTGACAACCATCAGAAGTACATTTCCAACAAAATACTAAGAGGTCAATCGAGCAAGACACAAAAGAATCACTTAGAAACAACTCGAAGCAAACAAAATCAACTCACCGGATCAACCGATGATTTCTGAGAACAACACATCGATCGAGTTGGTTCAGCAGAAGAAGAAGACCTCAGAACAAAGCACTCACTGGATCATCCGATGTTAAGGGCTCAGCTACATCAGTCCATCAATACAGTTTGCAATATCCTTGGACCAAGTATAGCACCAGATCATCTGATGTACAAAAATACACACATCGGTCAATCACTCCAGTAAGCATCAAGTTTGAGCCAATTCTAGAGGAAGAGCCACCGGATCATCCGATGAGAAGACAAGTGTAACATCGGTCTAACAACGAACATATCTGACACAATAACGTCAGCTAAGGTAAACTTGACCGATGTTAACTAAAGGGGAGACATCGAATCATCCGATGTTCGCAAAAAAGTTCTGTCAGCCTACTTTTCCAACGGCTATTTCGTGGAGGCTGGCTATAAATACCCCCTAAATCGGTCATTTCGATAAGTCTTGATCACCAAACATTCTCAACACATCCACAAGCGTTCAAGACCAAGAGCCATCACTTCTACATCATTTTCGACCACCTACACACCAAGAGATAGGCTAGAACTAGCTAGAGAGAGAGCTTGTGTGCCTCCATTCTGGGTGAGTGGAATCTCTAGGATAGTGAGAGCCTCAAGGGAGTGCCACTTGGTGTTTGTAATTGTGAGAGACTTCCGGAGCTTGCCAAGGGGTTTGTGGAAGCCCGGAGGGTCGAAGTTGTACAAGGCTTGAGCTCCACCTTGCCAAGGTTGGCAAACGGAGAAGAATAGTGGAGATCTCTCGTCTCGGTGACTTGGGTGTGGCTAAACCCTTTGGTGGGTGCCACAACGTGGATGTAGGAAGATCTTGACGATCTTGCCGAACCACAGGATAAATCCTCGTGTCTCCTCGGGAGTTTGCATCCTCTTTCTCTCCCTTACATTTATGCATTTTATATTCCGCGAAGTTGGTATTTACCTCAATGCATAGATAGTTTGCGTAGGGAATTGGGCTTTTAGGAATTAAGTTTTATTGTTTATATTTTTGAAAAGAAGCCCAATTCACCCCCCCCCCCCTCTTGGGCATTCGATCCTTACAATTGGTATCAGAGCAAGGTTGCTCATAGGATCATTCTAGCTTCACCGCTAGAGAGCTAAAATGGCCAAGGTTGGGGGTCGGTTCCTATCTTCGAGGGCAAGAACTTTTCCTATTGGAAAGCACACATGCGCACTTATCTAGAGGCTATTGCTCCCGAAGTATGGGAAGCGACCCACGTGGGGTTTGGAGAACATAACTATGTTGGTGATCAAATTAAATGGGATGCTAAAGCTAGGAATGCAATCTATGAGTGCATTAGTCAAGATGTTTTTTCTAGGATTGCTAGCAAAGAAAAGGCATGTGAAATTTGGGCTTGCTTGATAGAAATTCATGAGGGTTCTTCTCGTGTGAAGGAACTTAAATATCACATGCTTAAAGCAAAATATGATGAATTTAAGATGCTACCTCATGAAAATGTCAATGAGATGTTCTCTTGCTTGAATGTACTTATTGAAGAAATTAATGCTCTTGACATTGCTTCTCTTGGCAAGGGACTCATCAACCGCGAGATTCTCATGCTCCTTCCCAAGCCAAAGTACAACATCATCAACTCCATGCTCCAAAAAGAGTCTCTTGATCACATTGAAGTTTCCGAGCTCATTGGAGAAATTCACGCTCATGAGATGAGTGTACTTGGGATGATGGAGCAATCATCTTCAAAAACAATTGCTCTAAAGGCCTCCAACAAGAAAACAAGCCTCAAGAAGAAGAAGGTGGTTGAGCCTAGCTCAAGTGAAGAGGAGCAAGCATCAAGTGAAGATGAAGATGATGAGCTTGCATTGATGATGAGAAAGTTCTCACGCTTGAACTCCAAGATTACCAAGAAGGGATACACCTTTGATCCCAAGAAGAAAGCGTTTCTATCAAGGAGAGATGATCACAAGACTTGCTACAATTGTGGTGATCAAGGCCACATCTCCTATGATTTTCCAAAACCGGACAAAAGAAGAGAGAACTACAAGAGCAAGCATTGCAAGCTTGAAGAGAGTGATGATGATGAAGAAGAGGCCAAACCCAAACCAAGAGCCTTTGGGAAGAAGAAACATGATAAGGGCAAGAAGGCAAGACTCTTCCCAAAGAAGAGAAATGGCCCACAAAATGTTTTCATGTGTGAGGCAAATGAATGGGTCACCGACGAAGAAACAAGTGATGAAGAGAGTGAAGCGGAAGAAGAAAGCTTGGCCGGCCTCGCCATTGCCAACAATGATGCCTCACCTCTTCATCCATCACCCATGTGCCTCATGGCGAAAGGTAACACCAAGGTATGTGACGATTCTAGCGATGATGAGCTTTCCCCCGATGATTTAACTTCTTTGATAAATGAATATCATGCTATCATTAAGAGGGAAAAGAGTAAGGTTAAAACTCTTGAAGAATATCGTGCTAGACTTGAGAGTGCTAACCTTGATTTGCTTGACAAGTATGAAAGCATACTCAAAGAGCATGACACGCTCAAATCTCATGTCAAGCAAATTGAGGAAGAAAAGGCTAAAATCAAGTTAGATAATCAAGAGCTTAGCTTAGCACACCAAACACTCTTGGAAGAGCACAACAAATTAGTACAAGAACATCAAACACTTAACCTTGCTCATGACGTGCTTGATCAAGAGTTGAAAAATATAAATAAGCAAACTCTTAATGATAGGATATCCATTACTTCTCATGTCACTAATGCCTTGAACAAGTCTTTGCTTTTGAAAGCAAATGCTAGGGAGAAGGACTTGTTGGAAGAAATTGAGAGTATCCGCACTAGTGTGGCTAGACTTTCAAAAGGAGAAGTCAAGCACAAGGAAATTCTCTTCCAACAAGCAAAGGCCTTCAACAAGAGAGGACTTGGATCTTTCCCGGTGCCTAACAAAGGAAAGGTGCCCTCACCGGAGCTTAGAACAAGCTTCGTCAAGGAAGTTGGTTCTTATTGCCAACATTGTGAGGTCACCGGTCACGACACAAGGGATTGTCCTCTTCCTAACCGACCCTCTCCCAAGTTGCCCATTAATTACAAATCTACTTTCAATGATCGTCATTATCTCTTGTGTAAAGTAGATGGCAAGGTGAAGGCTAGGTTCATTGGCAAGGACATGAAGGGCATGAAGGGGAAGCTCCCCAAGCAACTTTGGGTCCCAAAGACACTTGTATCACACATACAAGGACCTAAGTTTGCTTGGGTGCCTAAAGTTAAAAATTGAATTCATGTGTGTAGGTGAACTACAAAGCCGGAGGAAAGCATTGGGTACTCGATAGCGTGTGCACCCAACATATGACCGGCAATGATGGTATGTTCACCACCATAGAAAACCCCGACAATCATGAACAAGTCACCTTTGGTGATAACTCTAAGGGAAAGGTAATTGGGTTAGGTAAAATTGCTATTTCAAATGATTTATCCATTTCCAGTGTTTTGTATGTCAAGTCACTTAGTTTTAATTTACTTTCCATTGCACAACTATGTGATCTTGGACTAACATGCACATTTAGCAAAAATGATGTTGTTGTGAGTAGTGAAACAAGCCAAGACATAGTCTTCAAAGGATTTCGGCATGGACATCTCTACCTAGTAGACTTCTCCAACAAGAATGCTAGCTTGACCACTTGTCTTTTCACTAAGACAAGCTTGGGTTGGCTATGGCACCGACGCATAACGCACATAGGGATGAGCAAACTCAAGAAGTCATTCAAGCTTGGGATGGTGACCGGCGTGAATGATGTTACATTTGAGAAGAACAAGCTTTGTAGCGCTTGTCAAGACGGGAAGCAAGTTGCTTCACACCACCCAATGAAGACAATGGTGTCAACCTCCAAGCCACTCGAACTACTCCACATAGACCTCTTCGGACCGTCCACATATCAAAGCATTGGCGGTAACCTCTATTGTCTCGTTATAGTTGATGACTACTCTCGCTATGCTTGGACTTTATTTCTAGGTGACAAGAGTGAAACTCCGGAAGTGTTCAAGACCTTCGCCAACCGCGCTCAAAGGGAATTTCAACTTCCCATCATCAAGGTCCGGAGTGACAATGGCACCAAATTCAAGAACTACAACATTGGGGAGTGGTGTGACCGTGAAGGCGTAAAGCATGAGTTTTCGTCCACATACAACCCTCAACAAAACGGTGTCGTTGAAAGGAAGAACAAGACACTCATCACGCTTGCAAGAGCAATGCTTGATGACTACGGCACGACGGAGAAGTTTTGGGCCGAAGCAATCAACACTACGTGCCATGCCGCAAATAGGGTCTATCTCCATCGACTACTTCAAAAGACCCCGTACGAGCTTCTCATTGGGAGAAAGCCCAACATCTCCTACTTTCGAGTCTTTGGATGCAAGTGCTACATCTACTGCAAGAAAAGGCTCGGTAAGTTTGAAAGAAGATGTGAGGTTGGTATATTTCTTGGTTACGCATCAAACTCAAAAGCATATCGAGTATTCAACCAAACCTCCGGTTTAGTTGAGGAAAGTTGTGATGTTGAGTTTGATGAATCTAATGGCTCCCAAGAGGAGAGTTTTGGTCATGATGAAATAGATGATGAGCCTCTACGAGAAGCCATGAAGAACATGACCATTGGAGACATCAAGCCTGAAGTTGAGGAGAGCCATGATCAAGGGGGAGCTTCAAGTTCCAACATCAACACTTCAATGGCACCTCAAGTTGATGAAGAAGAGAAGGATGATCCATTGCCGACTCAAGACTCACAAGCACAACAACATCAAGAAGAAGAAGAAGTCCATGATCAAGTCCAACCACAAGAGGAGCAACACGCATCACCTTCGCCAAGTGCTTCACAACCACTTATGAGGCATGGATGCATCTCCAAGGCGCATCCGATGGACCAAATCATAGGAAGTCCGTCAAGGGGTGTAAGTACACATTCTCGCCATTTCGCTTCATTTTGTGAGCACTACTCGTTTGTTTCATGTGTAGAACCCACTCATATTGAGGAAGCACTCCAAGACCCAAATTGGGTGATGGCCATGCAAGAAGAACTCAGCAACTTCATCCGCAATGAAGTTTGGGTGTTGGAGGAGCGACCCAAGGACAAGAACGTCATCGGAACCAAGTGGGTGTACCGCAACAAACAAGACGAGAATGGTGTTGTGGTCCGCAACAAGGCAAGACTTGTGGCCAAGGGGTTCTCGCAAGTTGAAGGACTAGACTTTGGGGAGACATTTGCCCCGGTCGCCCGGCTAGAAGCCATCCGTATACTCCTTGCTTTTGCTTCACATCATAATATTAGACTTTATCAAATGGATGTGAAAAGTGCCTTTCTTAATGGTTACATTAACGAGCTTGTTTATGTTGAACAACCTCCCAGGTTTGAAGATCCGAGGAATCCTAATCATGTGTATAGGTTGCACAAGGCACTCTACGGGCTCAAGCAAGCACCTAGGGCGTGGTATGAACGACTACGGGATTTCCTTATCATGCAAGGATTCAAGATCGGGAGGGTGGACACTACGCTCTTCACCAAAGACATCAACGGAGATTTGTTCATTTGTCAAATTTATGTTGATGATATTATTTTTGGTTCAACTAACGAAGCTCTTAGCCATGAGTTTGACAAAATGATGTCTAGGGAATTCGAGATGTCAATGATTGGAGAGCTCAACTTCTTCCTTGGATTTCAAATCAAGCAACTTCAAGAGGGGACCTTCGTCTATCAAGAGAAGTACACCAAGGACCTCTTGAAGAAATTTGAGATAGGAGATTGTAGCACAAGAAGCACTCCAATGTCAACCAATTGTCATCTCGACGCGGATAAGGACGGTAAACCTATTGACCAGTCTAACTACTGTTCTATGATTGGGTCATTGCTTTATCTTACCGCATCTAGGCCCGATATCATGTTTAGTGTATGCTTGTGTGCTCGCTTTCAAGCGGCACCTAAAGAATCGCATAGGAAGGCGGTCTTTAGGATACTTAGGTATCTTAAGCATACCCCTAGTATGGGCTTGTGGTACCCTAAAGGTGCAAAATTCCATCTCTTGGGATACTCGGATTCGGACTTTGCCGGATGCCGCGTGGATCGCAAGAGTACCTCCGGTGGGTGCCACTTGCTTGGGCGTTCCCTAGTATCTTTGTAACACCCTCAATTTTCGCATGATGCATCGCATGCATTAAACATTAATAGACGAAAAGAAATAAAAATAGTGTAAAACATGTATTAGGGAATAAATATAAAATAATAATTATAATATATAAAAAGAAATATATATTAATAAATTATATATAATAATAAATATATATATAAAATAATGAATAAATGAAATGAATAAGATAAATAAAATAAATAAAATATAAATAATAAAATATATTATAATAATAATAATATAAAAAGAATAAAAAAATAAAAAAAGGGGCCACTGCCGGCCAGGACAAACCGGCCCCGCCCGCAGCGCCCGGCCCCAGCGCCTCCCGCGCGACCGAGCGCGCAGCGCGCCGCCGACCAAGCCCCGCTCCCGTGCCTCCCTCCGCTCCTGCCACGCACCCTGGGCCCCACGCTGACGTGCCCGCCGCACCGCAGCCCCAAGCGCGCGACGCCCACCCCGCACCGCTCCCGCGCGACCCCGCGTGGCCCCACCCCGCGAAATGCCCGACGCAGGATTCCCGCGCGCGCGCCTGGCGCGAACCGGCCCGACTCCCGTTGCTGGACCCCGCCCCCACCCCGCGTCGTGTCCCGCCCGACGCGCCCACGCGCGGAGCCGGCCCCGATCCGCTCGCCCCGTTGGACCCCACCCCGCTCGCCCGACGCGCGCGCCCCGCCCCGGCCGACCCCGATGCGAACGAGTACCGAACCGACTCGGTTCCCTGGATCGACCGCCGGCTATAAATAAGTAAGTTTCGTAGGGTTTTTCCCGATCCCAGGAAACGCCGCCGCCATAGAAGAAAAACCGCCGGAACCCGAGACCAGAGGGCTGCGCCCAGGGAAGAAAAAGAAGAAAAAGGAGGGGAAGAAGAGGAGGAAAAAGAGGAGGACGCCGCCGTCCGCCGGAGATCGTCGTCGCCATCGCGTCGCCGTCGTCGTGCCGCCGGAGGACCTTGCGCATCTACTTCGTCTACGCATTGTCCCCATCCCGCGATCATCGAAGCCATCGCATCTACGGTAGGCCATGTTCCCGATGCGAATTTTAGCGACCATATTGAATCTAATAGACGTAAATTTATCGTAGTTGCGTCGTCTTTTTATTTTCAGCAGCATTAATCCACTCTAAAACCCCCGTAAACTCATATGAACACGTATGAACTAGTTGCATCTAATTAATAAACAACCATAGTTAATTAATTATTGAATTGTGCATGCATGCATGTCATTTCATGTCGATTATTTTGTGTGCATCATATTGAATTGTATGTATTTTCCTGTATGTATGATCATGCGTAGAGGAACGTGCTCAAGAGGCCGCATACGAGGATTTCCAAAATCAAGACTTTGAAGCGCTTAAGCAACCCCATCTGTCGGAGCAAGGCAAGTGTCCTTGAAGCATATTGATCCTGTTTTAAATTAAATGTTTTGTTTGTGAACTTGCATGCTGTGTCAATATGATGGGGAATCCTATGGTAGGAAGTTTACTAGTTTTGTTTAACCACCCTTGTCACCTGGAATTTATGGTAGAGAGTCGGGAAGGGTTTTTACCATTTGCTTCGCTTAATTAATTGGGATGGCAAACAACACTACACATTTAATTATGCATCAATGATATTATGGTTAATGTGAACTGGTCAATACGATGGGCGATCTAAGCAAGCCTGGTATGTCGATGGGTTGGATGTTATGGTGGTTTGCTTGCTTTAGATCTAAGGACCGGTTCATGCGAGAATATGCCAGGTCAACAGTGCCACCACAAGGCCAAGTATGGGTGCGGTGTAGTTGAATAATTAGGAGCGCTGCTAGTATCGTATGGACCATTGGATGGCGCAGGGAATGGGAGCCGAGGATGACTGCCCTGGGATCCGCATGGCACACGAGGGGGCCCGCGGGTGGGAGAATGGAGATTCAAGCCTGCCGGTGAAACCTTAGTTGGCCCGTACATACTAGTAGTCCCTTTTGAAAGGCTATTTTGTGATCTCTTGGCCACACACCTACGGAAGTGTGAGATGGCATAATGGAGGTTTCTTAGTCACCGAAAGGTGATGAAATCACGAACATGTGGGTAAAGTGGTACAACCTCTGCAGAGTGTTTAAAACTATCATGATAGTCGTGCTCCCGGTTATGAGCGCCTGGATGACCTACATGATTAGAGTTGGATTTGGGATGGTCATGGGTTGATAATGGTTATGGATGGTTTTTGGCTTATGGTTACGGATATGAATTTGAGTTATGGTGAATGGACATGGATAATAATGATGTTGGCAATAATTGGATATGGTTTATATTTTGTTAATATGATGGTTATGATGGGATTGTTTCACATAGACATAGTGTAATGCTTTTCAAATGTTTTACTGTACTTTTCAGCACTTAGCCATTATTACATTCGTCATTTGAATAAGCCACATGTCATACTTTCCACACTTGCTGAGTACGACATGTACTCACTCTTGCAATTCCCCCCCCCCCCAATAGCTTCTGGAGACAATTGGGAGTACCCTGAGGATCACGTGGAGTACTAGGTTGCGTACCGTCGTCAATTGCCTGTGGATTGGAGTCGTGCTGCTTAGTTTATTTTCTGCTGCATTATTTAGAGTTTTATCATTCGTGAACAATTGGATTATTGTAATAAAGTACTTATTTAATAGTTAAGATGTGGTTAAATTCTGTATATCGTTTGTGATGCAACCGTATATGTGTGATGAACTTCCTGGGCACACATATGCGTTACGCTTGGTTCATATTCGGAACCGGGTGTCACAAATTGGTATCAGAGCCACAGGTTAACCGTAGGACGCAGCCTAGATAGAATGGACACTTTAGAGCACATAGGAGCACTCAGGAATCGATTTGATTTTGTTGGCTTGCTGTTTGCTATATATATTGTTTGCTTGTGTGTTTAATAGAGGATGTTGGGATGCTTTAGCATTGCCATGTCCACCTAGGCTAGTATAGCTAGTTGGTTAGCTTCATATCCCTTGATGCATATAGTTGGGGACGTTTCTAAATTCTTACCTATTGCTTTCCTTCAGATGGTGAGAACTCGTAACCAGAGGGATGCCAACGATGAGGAGGAGCGCAATGAAGTACCTCAGAACAATCAGGGACATGCTCATGGAGCTATCAACATTGAACAACTGTTAGCTATGCAGAACCAGCTCATGCAGACCATGATATAGACAATAGGACAGCTGCAAGCTGGCAACAACAATCAGCCTCATATACCTCCACCGCCACCCCCGCCTCCTCATAACCGATTGGGAGAGTTCATGAGGACCAGACCGCCTACCTTTGCACAAGCCACAAACCCAATGGAAGCTGATGATTGGCTGAAGTCCGTTGAGAAGAAACTTGCTATTGTCCAGTGCACTGATAGGGAGAAGGTTCTCTTTGCATCACATCAACTAGTTGGAGCAGCCGCTGACTGGTGGGAAGCTCTTTGCAATGCTCATGATAATCAGGAGGCAATCACTTGGGCTGAGTTTAAGCAGAGTTTCCGTTCCCACTATGTACCTGAAGGAGTTATGATACTGAGAAGACAAGACTTTGAAAATCTCAGACAAGGAAGGATGAGCGTGAGTGAGTATCTCAACAAATTCACTCAATTATCAAGATATGCTCCAGAAGACATCAAAACTAATAGTAGGAAGCAATATCTGTTTATGAGGGGTCTCAACAATGAAATTCAAGTCCAGTTGCTCAATACTGATTATCCAAACACCAAAAGCTTGTTGACAAGGCTATTGTGGTTGAGAACAAGATTCGTGAGATGGAGCAGGACAATAAGAGGAAGATGCCACATCATGGACCGCAACAAGGAAGCAATGTTCGCCCCCTCTATGCACCACCTACTGCACCACACTACAACCCATCTGCTCCTGCATACCGCGCTGCTTATCCGCCCCTCCCAAATCAGCCACTGCAGCAATGCCCCGCCATGCAAGCGCCTCGCTATCCTATGCCACCTGCGCCGCGTCCTAACATGGCGGCAAATGCTCAAAACCAGTTGCGCCCAAACTTCCCTAATGCTACGAGCGGTAAGACATGCTATGTGTGTGGAGAGCCCGGGCACTTTGCAAGTCAATGCCCCAGGAGAAACTATGGACCTATGAACATTGCACCAAGGCCAAATCACCCGCGACCAAATGGAGGAGCACCACAAGGCAACCGTGGACAGCAGAATTTTGCTCGTGGCAATGTGAATCATGTCTCTACTGAGGAAGCCCAGCAAGCTGATGACATCGTGATTGGTATGTTTCTTGCCAACTCCAACCCCGCGACTGTTTTATTTGATTCGTGAGCATCTCATTCATTCATCTCGTCAAAGTATGTTGCCAAATACAATTTGCCTATATCTCATATGAAGCAAACTATGCTAGTAAGTTCTCCTGGCGGAGAGATGAGGACAAATATAGTATGTCCAAAAGTAAGCATTAAAATAAGGGGGGTAGACTTTCTCGCAAACCTCATAGTATTGGAATCCCAAGGAATAGACATAATACTTGGAATGGACTGGCTGAGCAAGTATAATGGAGTCATTCAATGTGCAGAGAGGATTGTGCAGTTGACAAGTGAACATGGTACATGCATCGAAGTTGAGGCAGCCCAACCTACAAGAGAGAAGGCAATGCTCAATCAAGTAGAAGGAGTGACATTGGAAAGCATTCCGATCGTTCGCGAGTATTCGGATGTGTTTCCAGATGAGTTGCCAGGTATGCCACCTGATCGTGACATAGAATTCACCATTGAGTTGATACCTGGAACTGCACCTATCGCTAAGAGGCCGTATAGGATGCCTCCTAAGGAATTAGCAGAGCTCAAGAAGCAAATTCAAGAGCAGCTAGAGAAGGGTTTCATACGCCCAAGCTCATCCCCGTGGGGAGCCCCAGTGCTCTTCGTAGATAAGAAGGATGGAACCCAGAGGATGTGTGTGGACTATAGGTCTCTCAACAAAGTGACAATTAAGAACAAGTACTCACTGCCCCGTATAGAGGATTTGTTCGACCAAATGAAGGGTGCCTGTATCTTCTCCAAGATCGACTTGCGGTCAGGATACTTCCAAATGAAGATTAGACCATCAGATATACCCAAGACAGCATTTCGGACACGATATGGATCTTATGAGTACACCGTCATGTCATTTGGATTGACAAACGCGCCTGCGTACTTTATGTATCTCATGAATAAGGTCTTCATGGAATATCTGGATAAGTTCGTTGTAGTGTTCATCGATGACATTATGATATACTCAAGAAGCGAGCAAGAACATGAAGAACACTTGAAACTTACATTGCAGAAGCTATGGGAACACCAATTGTATGCCAAGTTCAGTAAATGTCAATTCTGGTTACGGGAAGTTTCTTTCTTAGGCCATATTATTTCCAGAAGAGGAGTATCAGTTGACCCAGGGAAGGTGAGAGATGTGCTTAAGTGGGAACCGCCACAGAATGTCAAGGAAATTCGGAGTTTCCTTGGAATGGCGGGATATTACCGCCGATTCATCAAGGATTTCTCAAAAATAGCCAAGCCTATGACCGAATTACTCATGAAAGGGAAGGCATTCCGATGGACTCAAGCTTGTCAGGATAGCTTTGAGGAGTTAAAGAAAAGGTTGACAACCGCGCCGGTGTTAGTATTATCGGACGTGAGCAAGAGTTTTGATATATATTGTGATGCATCAAGACAAGGATTAGGATGTGTGCTCATGCAAGAAGTGAAAGCATCTAGGCCCCATGAGGTACGGTTTCGGTGATTAATGACAACCATTCGATTTTACTAATGAATTTGTGAATGCAAGGTCCCAATAGTCACTCAATCAAATGAAATCAAAATGACATTGGAGACCCATATAATAATCAACCTTAAGTTCAAATCAATCACATGAAGACAAGGAGTGAAAGCTCTAAATTGACATCATTCAATGCTTGAAGATTATCAGAACAACAATTCAAACAAGTGTCAAAGAGGTCCCATGTTCAAATTCCAAAAGAACAACTCAAAACAACTCGAAGTCAACAAGATGAACCCACCAGATCATTCGATGATCCCAGAGATGACTACATCGGTCGAGTTGTGTCAACAGAAGAAGAAGACCTCAGAGCAAAGCACTCACCGGATCATCCGATGTGTGGCTCAGCTACATCGGTCCATCAGTACAGTTTGCAACATCATTGGACCAAGTGAAGCACCGGATCATCCGATGTACAGAAGTATAAACATTGGTTGATTACTCCAGTAAGTATTAAGGTTGAGTCAACTCTGGAGGAAGAGCCACCGGATCATCCGACGATGAAGATGAAGCTACATCGGTCTAACAATGGTCATATCTGACACCATGACATCAGCCAGCTTAATTAGACCGATGATAACAAAGGGGTAGACATCGGATCATCCGATGTGTACAATAAAGTTCTGTCAGCCTACTTTTCCAACGGCTATTTCAGGGAGGTTGGCTTTAAATACCCCCAAAACCAGTCATTACGAGAAGGCTTGACACTCAGAAGCTAACAACACATTCAAGAGCACTCAAGATCAAGAGCTTACACTTCTACACCCATTAGATCATTTGTATAGGCTAGATCTAGCTAGAGAAAAGCTTGTGTGCGTCCATTCTCTGTGATTGGAGTCTCTAGACTAGTGAGAGGTTGAAGAGATCCTTCCGGAGCTTGCCAAGGTGTGTGTGGAAGCCCGGAAGATCAAGGATTGTACAAGGCTTGAGCTCCACCTTGCCGGAGATGGCGAACAGAGAAGAATAGTGAAGACCCCCTTGTCTCGGTGACTTGGGAGTGGCAAAAACCTTCGGTGGGTGCCACAACGTGGACGTAGGAAGATCCTTGTGATCTTGCCGAACCACGGGATAAACTCCGTGTCTCCGTGTCCTTTGAGCGTTTGCATCCCTCTCCCTCCTTTTTACATTTATGCAATCTTCATTCCGCAACTAAAATTTACGTTGATTGCATAGATTAATCGCATAGGGATTTGGGCTTTAAGTCGTTAGTTTTTAATTACCTTAAAATTTGAAAGAAAGCCCAATTCACCCCCCCCCCCTCTTGGGCGTTTTGATCCTTACAATTGGTATCAGAGCGAGGTTGCTCATAAGATCATTCTAGCTTTACCGCTAGAGAGTGAAAATGGCCAAGGTTGGGGGTTCGGTTCCTATCTTCGAGGGCAAGAACTTTGCCTATTGGAAAGCACGCATGCGCGCTTACCTAGAGGCTATTGCTCCCGAAGTATGGGAAGCGACTCATGCGGGGTTTGGAGAACATAATTATGTTGGTGATCAAATTAAATGGGATGCTAAGGCTAGGAATGCAATCTATGAGTGCATAAGTCAAGATGTCTTTTCTAGGATTGCTAGTAAGGAAAAGGCTTGTGAAATTTGGGCTTGCTTGATAGAAATTCATGAGGGTTCATCTTGTGTAAAGGAACTTAAATATCACATGCTTAAAGCAAAATATGATGAATTTAAGATGCTTCCTCATGAAAATGTTAATGAAATGTTTTCACGCTTAAATGTTCTTATTGAGGAGATTAATGCTCTTGACATTGCGTCTCTTGGCAAGGGACTCATCAACCGTAAGATCCTCATGCTTCTTCCCAAGCCAAAGTACAACATCATCAACTCCATGCTCCAAAAGGAGTCACTTGACCACATTGAGGTTTCAGAGCTCATTGGAGAGATACACGCTCATGAGATGAGTGTACATGGGATGATGGAGCAATCATCCTCAAGAACAATTGCTCTAAAGGCCTCCACCAAGAAAGCAAGCTTCAAGAAGAAGAAGGTGGTTGAGCCTAGCTCAAGTGAAGAAGAGCAAGTATCAAGCGAAGATGATGATGATGAGCTTGCTTTGATGATGAGAAAGTTCTCACGCTTGAACTCCAAGATCACCAAGAAGGGATACACCTTTGATCCCAAGAAGAAAGCATTTCTACCAAGAAGAGACGATCGCAAGACTTGCTACAATTGTGGTGATCAAGGCCACATCTCCTATGATTGTCCAAAACCGGACAAAAGGAGAGAGAACTACAAGGGCAAGCATCGCAAGCTTGAAGAAAGTGATGATGATGAAGAAGAGGTCAAACCCAAACCAAGAGCCTTTGGGAAGAAGAAACAAGACAAGGGCAAGAAGGCAAAACTCTTCCCAAAGAAGAGAAATGACCCACAAAAGGTGTTCATGTGTGAGGCAAATGAATGGGTCACCGACGAAGAAACAAGTGATGAAGAGAGTGAAGTAGAGGAAGAAAGCTTGGCCGGCCTCGCCATTGCCAACAATGATGACTCACCTCTTCATCCACCGCCCATGTGCCTCATGGCTAAAGGTAACACCAAGGTATGTGATGACTCTAGTGATGATGAGCTTTCCCCCGATGATTTAACTTCTTTGATAAATGAATATCATGCTATCATTAAGAGAGAAAGAGTAAGGTTAAAACTCTTGAAGAAACTCGTGCTAGGCTTGAGAGTGCTAACCTTGATTTGCTTGACAAGTATGAAAGCATACTCAAAGAGCATGACACGCTCAAATCTCATGTCAAGCAAATTGAGGAAGAAAATGCTAAAATCAAGTTAGATAATGATGAGCTTAACATAGCACACCAAACACTCTTGGAAGAGCACAACAAGTTAATACAAGAAAATCAAACACTTAACCTTGCTCATGACATGCTTGATCAAAAATTGAAAAATATGAAGAAGCAAACCCTTAATGATAAGATATCCATTACTTTTCATGCCACTAATGCTTTGCACAAGTCTTTGCCTTTGAAAGCTAATGCTAGGGAGAAGGAATTGTTGGAAGAAATTGAGAGTCTCCGCACTAGTGTGGCTAGACTTTCAAAAGGAGAAGTCAAGCACAAGGAAATTCTCTTCCAACAAGCAAAGGCCTTCAACAAGAGAAGACTTGGATCCTTCTCGGTGCCTAACAAAGGAAAGGTGCCCTCACCGGAGCTTAGAACAAGCTTCATCAAGGAAGTTGGTTCATATTTCCAACATTGTGAGGTCACCGGTCACTACACAAGGGAGTGTCCTCTTCCTAACCGACCTTCACCAAAATTGCCTACTAACTACAATTCTACTTTCAATGAGCGTTATTATCTTCTTAGTAAAGTAAATGGCAAGGTGAAGGCTAGGTTCATCGGCAAATACATGAAGAACATGAAGGGGAAGCTCCCCAAGCAACTTTGGGTCCCAAAAACACTTGTATCACACATACAAGGACCTAAGTTGGCTTGGGTTCCTAAATCCAAAAATTGAATTCATGTGTGTAGGTGAACTACAAAGCCGGAGGAAAGCATTGGGTACTCGATAGCGGGTGCACTCAACATATGACCGACAATGATGGTATGTTCACCACCATAGAAAACCCCGGCAATCATGAACAAGTCACCTTTGGTGATAACTCCAAGGGAAAGGTAATTGGGTTAGGTAAAATTTCTATTTCAAATGATTTGTCCATTCAAATGTCTTGTACGTTAAGTCACTTAGCTTTAATTTACTTTCTATTGCACAACTATGTGATCTTGGACTAACGTGCACATTTAGCAAAAATGATGTTGTTGTGAGTAGTGAAACTAGCCAAGACATAGTCTTCAAAGGATTCCAGCATGGACATCTCTACCTAGTGGACTTTGCCAACAAGAATGCTAGCTTGACCACTTGTCTTTTCACTAAGACAGGCTTGGGATGGCTATGGCACCGACGCATAGCGCACATTGGAATGAGCAAACTCAAGAAGTCATTCAAGCTTGGGATGGTGACCGGTGTGAAGGATGTCACATTTGAGAAGAACAAGCTTTGTAGCGCTTGTCAAGCCGGGAAGCAAGTTGCTTCACACCACCCAATAAAGACAATGGTGTCAACCTCCAAGCCACTTGAACTACTCCACATGGACCTCTTCGGACCATCCACATATCAAAGCCTTGGTAGTAACCTCTATTGTCTCGTTATTGTTGATGACTATTCTCGCTATGCTTGGACTCTATTTCTAGGTGACAAGAGTGAGACTTCGGAAGTGTTCAAGACCTTCGCCAACCGCGCTCAAAGGGAATTTCAACTTCCCATAATCAAGGTCCAGAGTGACAACGGCACCGAATTCAAGAACTACAACATTGGGGAGTGGTGTGACTGTGAAGGAGTAAAACATGAGTTTTTGGCCACATACACTCCTCAACAAAACGGTGTCGTTGAAAGGAAGAACAAGACACTCATCACTCCTGCAAGAGCAATGCTTGATGACTACGGCACGTCGGAGAAGTTTTGGGCCGAAGCGATCAACACGGTGTGCCATGCCGCAAATAGGGTCTACCTACATCGACTACTTCAAAAGACCCCGTACGAGCTTCTCGTTGGGAGAAAGCCCAACATCTCCTACTTTCGAGTCTTTGGATGCAAGTGCTACATCTACCGCAAGAAAAGGCTCGGTAAGTTTGAAAGAAGATGTGATGTTGGTATATTCCTTGGTTATGCATCAAACTCAAAAGCATACCGAGTATTCAACCAAACCTCTGGTTTAGTTGAAGAAAGTTGTGATGTTGAGTTTGATGAATCTAATGGCTCCCAAGAGGAGAGTTTTGGTCATGATGAAATAGATGATGAGCCTCTACAAAAAGCCATGAAGAACATGACCATTGGAGACATCAAGCCCGAAGTTGAGGAGAGCCATGATCAAGGGGGAGCTTCAAGTTCCAACAACAACTCTATGGCACCTCAAGTTGACGAAGAAGAGAAGGATGATCCATTGCCAACTCAAGACTCACAAGCACAACAACATCAAGAAGAAGAAGAAGTCCATGATCAAGTCCAACCACAAGAGGAGCAACACGCATCACCTTCGCCAAGTGCTTCACAACCACTTATGAGGCATGGACGCATCTCCAAGGCGCATCCAATGGATCAAATCATTGGAAGTCTGTCAAGGGGTGTAAGTAAACGTTCTCGCCACGTTGCTTCGTTTTGTGAGCACTACTCTTTTGTTTCGTGTGTAGAACCCACTCACATTGAGGAAGTGCTCCAAGACCCAAATTGGGTGATGGCCATGCAAGAAGAACTCATCAACTTCATCCGCAATGAAGTTTGGGTGTTGGAGGAGAGACCCAAGGACAAGAACGTCATCGGAACAAAGTGGGTGTACCGCAACAAACAAGACGAGAATGGTGTTGTGGTCTGCAACAAGGCAAGATTTGTGGCCAAAGGGTTCTCACAAGTTGAAGGACTAGATTTTGGGGAAACATTTGCCCCGGTCGCCCGGCTAGAAGCCATCTGTATACATCTTGCCTTTGCTTCACATCATAGTATTAGACTTTATCAAATGGATGTGAAAAGTGCCTTTCTTAATGGTTACATTAACGAGCTTGTTTATGTTGAACAACCTCCCGGGTTTGAAGATCCGAGGAATCCTAATCATGTGTATAGGTTGCACAAGGCGCTCTACGGGCTCAAGCAAGCACCTAGGGCGTGGTATGAACGACTACGGGACTTCCTCATCATGTAAGGATTTAAGATCGGGAGGGTGGACACCACACTCTTCACCAAGGACATCAACGGAGATTTGTTCATTTGTCAAATTTATGTTGATGATATTATTTTTGGTTCAACTAACGAAGCTTTTAGCCATGAGTTTGGCAAAATGTCTAGGGAATTCGAGATGTCAATGATTGGAGAGCTCAACTTCTTCCTTGGATTTCAAATCAAGCAACTTCACGAGGGGACCTTCGTCTATCAAGAGAAGTACACCAAGGACCTCTTGAAGAAATTTGAGATGGGAGATTGTAGCACAAGAAGCACTCCAATGCAACCAATTGTCATCTTGACGCGGATAAGGACGGTAAACCTATTGATCAATCCAACTACCATTCTATGATTGGTTCATTGCTTTACCTAACCGCATCTAGGCCCGATATCATGTTTAGTGTATGCTTGTGTGCTCGCTTTCAAGCGGCACCTAAAGAATTGCATAGGAAGGCGGTCTTTAGGATACTTAGGTAGCTTAAGCATACTCCTAGTGTGGGCTTGTGGTACCCTAAAGGTGCAAAATTCCATCTTGTGGGATACTCGGATTCGGACTTTGCCGGATGCCACGTAGATCGCAAGAGTACCTCCGGTGGGTGCCACTTGCTTGGGCGTTCCGTAGTTTCTTGGTCTAGCAAGAAGCAAAATACCGTCGCCTTGTCCACGGCGGAAGCGGAATACATTGCGGCCGGTGCATGTTGTGCCCAAATTCTTTACATGAAACAAACCTTTTTGGACTTTGGTATTAAACTTGGTTGTGTGCCTCTCCTTTGTGACAATGAAAGTGCGGTTAAGATAGCTAAAAACCCCGTTCAACACTCCCGCACTAAGCACATTGATATTCGCCATCATTTCTTAAGGGACCATGAAGCTAAGGGAGACATCTCTTTGAGAGGTGTTAGGTCCGAAGAACAATTGGCGGATATCTTCACTAAACCACATGATGAGAAAACTTTTTCTAGGCTAAGAAGTGAATTAAATGTGCTAGATGCAACAAACGTCATGTAAGAATGCATATCATATAGGTCTTGCCTAACTCTCAAAGGATAGGGGTGAGCAAGGGTTAGCTTGGGATGGTGGTTCTTTTGGGTCTCCCAAGGCTTGGAGAGTAGCTCTCCCTGAAGAAGCCTTTGAAAGGTTCAAACTTGGCAAGATAGATTTACTTTATGTCTTGCATGATGCCTTCCATATAGATTTACAATTTCTTGCATTATAAAATGTTTGGCATTGCATACGGTAGATTGTCACAAAGGGGAACCCACCTCATGAGAAAGAGACTTGTTTGAAATACAATATCTCAACTCACATAAGGTGGAAAGAACAAAATGTTAGGTGTGTTAATGCCTAGAGGAACATGCTTCAAAGAGATAGAAGTCTTTATACTCTACCTCACAAAGCATGGGCCTTACATTTCATTTGGATTTTTTTCCTCCTATTTTTCTCGGTGTTCCATTTGCTTTAAGGATTAGCCAAGTTATTGGCATAGTAGCTTTTTGAGGGGTAAGGGGTTGCCCAGAAAGTCCTAAGACATGTGTTTCTCTTTGCTTGGTTGTTTGGTCAAAGGACATATATGGGATGTTTTTGTTCTGTAGTCATCGGATTATCCGATGTCTAGGTCAATCCCTCATCGGACCAATAGGTGTTCAATCTTCAAGGGCCAGTTCAGTCAGAATCTCAAATGATCCGACGCGTTCTTTCTGAAAAACATCGGTCCATCCGGTGTTCTCTATTCTGGAGCTGTGGTCAATTCCACCGATGTTACTTCCTCCAACGTTGGACCATCCAGTGTCAACATCCCTCTTTAGAACACCCTTACTGTGCCATTCGACCGATGATCCAAACCCTAAACGTCGGTCCATCCGATGTCAACAGCAATTTTTTGAATATCCTTACTCTGGCATTCGACCGATGTACATCCCATCTAACATCGGTCCATCCGGTGTTAAAAATTCGGCTAGGTTTTGGGACCCACTATTTAAACCGGCCGTACCCCCCTCGTCTTTTTCTCTCCCGATCCCGACGCCGCCACCGCTCTCCTCTCGCCGCGCCATCACCTCCATCCCGCCGTCGCACACCCGCGCCGCCGCCTCACCTCCAAGAGCCGCCGTCTCCAGCCGTTGCCCTCACCACAGTGCCGCCGCCGCTCGCCGCGCCGATGCCTCCACCCTCGCGCCGCTCGCCGCATCGCCGCCTCCACAAGCCGCCGCCTCATCGTCGCCGCCTCCACCACTCACCACCGCATACAAGCGCCGCCACCGCTCTTCCTTTCGCCACAGCGCCTCAGCCGCCCCGCGCACACAGTGTCGTCGTGGTGCTTCCATCGCCGCTATGGTTTTGCGACCCCGTTGATCTCCACATCATCTCCTTCGTCGACTCCGAGCTCTCGCGCATCGCAATGGCTCGCGACAAGAAGAACAAGGGCAAGGCTATCGCGGAGCCGGCCGCAAAGAAGCAAAAGTTGTCAAAGGAGGAGAAGAAGGCCTTGATGGCCGCTCGCGCTGCCGAGGAGCGTGAGCGTGGTCGAGGAGGGTCGCTAAGGATCTGTGAGACTCGTCCGAGGCAGCATCCCGTGATTGACGACTCTGAGGCCGAGGAGGAGACAGTTGAGCCTCTCGTCCGCCGGCGCTCCGCCCGGACCCGTGGGGGTCATCCTCCGGCAGCTCCTCGTCCGAGACCGATGGCTGCTGACCGTCGTGAGGAAAGAGAGGCCCAGCGTGCGATCTACGAGATGGACACCACTGTCCATGTCGCCGAAGGTGTCCGGTTGACCGACTACCGGAAGATGAAGGCCAAGCAGCTTCGCAAGCTCAGATGGAATGTGCTGCTTTAGGAGTGGTACCTGCAGCCCCAGGAAGCTCTGGTGGATAGTCGCTTCTGGACTGTCACCCAGGTGTCTCTCTACGAGACCTACAGGCGTCGAGGGCACAAGCTGTTCCAACACAACTATCTGGATTGGGGACAACTATCTTTGGCAGTAGAGATGGAGATCCGTCCTTACTTTGAGAGGTACCGAGGCTTGGTGGAGCTGATGGAATATGAGCGGAGTGCCTATGTGGAAGATTGGGTCCGCGTCTTCTACGCCACCCTCTATGACTCGGAGGGCAGAAGATCCATTGACTTCATGTTCATAGGTCAGCACTACCACCTGACGAGGCAGACGCTGGGACAGTTGCTTAGAGTAGACTTGCACGACACCTGTGTACATGAGAAGGTCTACGGTCAGGCAGATCCACCGAGGAGGCCGCTCACTGGAGGAGTGGCACCACCGCTGGAGGAGATCCGTTCTTTGTTCGGTCCTACTTTCTCTCCTAACCAGCCGAGAGTTCTAACCATGTTGACTCCAGCCGCGCGCACAGTGCACCTCGCCTTGCGCCGCACGCTCCTGCCGAGGTCTGGCTATTTGGAGGGGTTCACCAGCTTGCAGCAGACTCTCCTGTTCTACATCATGAACGGGATGGAGTTCGACATCGTGGACGTCCTCATATGCGAGATGGAGGATGTGATCACAGACATTGTGGGCATGATGAGGCAGCTAGTTTATGGGCACTGGATCAGCTACCTGCTTACTATTATGGTTCCTGAGGGGTCCGCCGTGCACGACCGTCTCTCTGACGAGAGTGTGACACGGTTTGGACACTACCGTGCCCCAGCTCCTGGAGACCGCCGTCTTGGCCGTCCAGTTGAGCGTCAGGTCAGGGCCCGACTGTCTGAGGAGGACTGGTCTGACCTAGAGAAGGAGGATGAGAGGCTTGCCGAGGCTGAGGCTCAAGGGGAGGACCTGCAGCACATCTGGTCCAAGAGCGACACCGACGACAGTGTCGAGGAGTACTTCCCTCCTCCGCCCTCTCCCAGGCAGCAAGACGCGGAGGCTGGAGGCTCCACAGTGCCACCACCTACTCCACCTCCGGTCACTGAGGCACAAGTCACGCAGCCGTCAGAGCTGATGTCACTTCTTCAGCAGATGATAGAGCAGCAGCGCCAGGACAGGCTAGCGGCTGAGTAGGCCAGAGTAGAGCAGGCTGCTCACCTGGCACAGCTTCAGAGGCAGCAGCAGGAGCTACAGCTAGAGATCGCCCGACAGAGGCGAGAGGATATGGATCGGTTCACCAACTTGGTCGATCAGATGCACCGACGTACCCTCGACCAGCAGCAACAGACTCAGCAGGCTATGATGGGTATCCTAGGGTTGATCACCAACCTCTACACTCAGATCGGGATCGCCCTTCCACCTCAGCAGCCTGGACTGGGACCTGCTCCAGGTGCAGCTCAGGTGCCTGCTACACCGATTCCCTCTATCAGCATGTCACCTCTTCTGGCACCCAGCGCACCGATCCACTCTCCTCTGCCGGCGACGACTCTGTTCCAGCAGACACCGGCATCTGTGGTCAGTGCTCAGCTTCCTCCAGCTCCACCGGCGCCTCCTGTACCTGCTACCTCCTCTCCAGCATCGACAGCGGACCCCCCCAGCTCCCTCCACTCCAGCAGCTGCGACCGGCGACTCCAGCTTCGACGACAGCGACAGTGACCAGTTCTTCATCGCGCCTAGCTCTCAGGGTCAGTAGGCTCTCAGATCCCTTTTTGGTGTCTTGATGCCAAAGGGGGAGAAGAGGTAGAGGAGTCAGTGGGAGTAGTATCTCAGTCTCAGTGGGAGTTTATATTTCTATCTATATTCTTTGTATTCTTGTGTGCTTGAGTACTTTTGTAATATTAATTAAGCACTTTTTCACTTGTGACATTTGCCTATGTTATTAATCGATTAAGCTTTTCGCGCCATTTCATTTGATTTCTACAAGCTCAATGTGTCTTGTCTTGTATTCATTGCATATCTATTTGAGTATTGTACCATCAAATTCATTACTATTGCGCTTTAAATTATTGTGTTGTCATCAATCACCAAAAAGGGGGAGATTGAAAGCATCTAGGCCCCATGAGGTACGGTTTCGGTGATTAATGACAACCATTCGATTTTACTAATGAATTTGTGAATGCAAGGTCCCAATAATCACTCAATCAAATGAAATCAAAATGACATTGGAGACCCATATAATAATCAACCTTAAGTTCAAATCAATCACATGAAGACAAGGAGTGAAAGCTCTAAATTGACATCATTCAATGCTTGAAGATTATCAGAACAACAATTCAAACAAGTGTCAAAGAGGTCCCATGTTCAAATTCCAAAAGAACAACTCAAAACAACTCGAAGTCAACAAGATGAACCCACCAGATCATCCGATGATCTCAGAGATGACTACATCGGTCGAGTTGTGTCAACAGAAGAAGAAGACCTCAGAGCAAAGCACTCACCGGATCATCCGATGTGTGGCTCAGCTACATCGGTCCATCAGTACAGTTTGCAACATCATTGGACCAAGTGAAGCACCGGATCATCCGATGTACAGAAGTATAAACATCGGTTGATTACTCCAGTAAGCATTAAGGTTGAGTCAACTCTGGAGGAAGAGCCACCGGATCATCCGACGATGAAGATGAAGCTACATTGGTCTAACAACGGTCATATCTGACACCATGACGTCAGCCAGCTTAATTAGACCGATGATAACAAAGGGGGAGACATCGGATCATCCGATGTGTACAATAAAGTTCTGTCAGCCTACTTTTCCAACGGCTATTTCGGGGAGGTTGGCTTTAAATACCCCCAAAACCAGTCGTTACGAGAAGGCTTGACACTCAGAAGCTAACAACACATCCAAGAGCACTCAAGATCAAGAGCTTACACTTCTACACCCATTAGATCATTTGTATAGGCTAGATCTAGCTAGAGAAAAGCTTGTGTGCGTCCATTCTCTATGATTGGAGTCTCTAGACTAGTGAGAGGTTGAAGAGATCCTTCCGGAGCTTGCCAAGGTGTGTTTGGAAGCCCGGAAGATCAAGGATTGTACAAGGCTTGAGCTCCACCTTGCCGGAGATGGCGAACGTAGAAGAATAGTGAAGACCCCCTTGTCTCGGTGACTTGGGAGTGGCAAAACCCTTCGGTGGGTGCCACAACGTGGACGTAGGAAGATCCTTGTGAGCTTGCCAAACCACGGGATAAACTCCGTGTCTCCGTGTCCTTTGAGCGTTTGCATCCCTCTCCCTCCTTTTTACATTTATGCAATCTTCATTCCGCAACTAAAATTTACGTTGATTGCATAGATTAATCACATAGGGATTTGGGCTTTAAGTCGTTAGTTTTTAATTACCTTAAAATTTGAAAGAAAGCCCAATTCACCCCCCTCTTGGGCGTTTTGATCCTTACAAGAAGGCCGAGTGGTATCTTATGCATCGAGGCAACTAAAGAAACATGAAATTATCCTACACACAACCTTGAACTCGCAGCCATGGTACACGCCTTGAAGATATGGAGACACTATGTTTTTGGTCACCGATGTGAGATTTATACGGATCACAAGAGTCTCAAGTACATATTTACGCAAACGGATCTGAATCTGAGGCAACACCGATGGTTGGAGCTCATCAAGGATTATGACGTGGGGATCAACTATCACCCAGGGAAGGCCAATGTAGTGGCCGATGCTTTGAGCCGAAAAGGAGTAAGTCATCAACTCACAGTTCGAGAGCTGCCATCCGAGTTATGCAAGGAGTTCGAACGGTTAAACCTTGGATTCATAAATGAGATGGGAACGATGGAAGTCAACCCAACATTAGAGCAGGAAATACGGGAAGGACAGACAAAGGACAAGGAAATACAGGAAATCAAGGAAAAGACCCAAGAAGGAAGAGAATTCAGATTTGATGAGGACGAACAGGGTACCTTATGGCTTGGAAAGAGAATTGTTGTGCCTAATGTAAAGCATATTTGGGAGACAATATTAAAGGAGGCACATGACTCACCTTACTCAATTCATCCTGGCTGTACGAAGATGTACAAGGACCTAAAGTCATGCTATTGGTGGGCCAGCATGAAAAAGGACATAGCCAAATATGTGGCACTTTGTGATGTGTGCCGACGAGTTAAAGCTGAATATCAAAGGCCAGCCGGATTGTTACAACCATTGAAGATCCCGGAGTGGAAGTGGGAAGAAATTGGTATGGACTTTATAGTTGGATTACCGCGAACTCAGTCTAGCTATGATTCAATATGGGTTATTGTGGATCGATTGATAAAATCAGCTCACTTCATCCCTGTCAAGACCACATATACCACCGCGAAGCTAGCAGAATTGTATATGGAGCATATTGTGTGTCGACATGGAGTACCGAAGAAGATAGTATCGGATAGAGGTTCTCAGTTTACCTCCAGATTTTGGCAGAAATTGCAAGAAGCAATGGGAACCAGGTTGAACTTCAGTTCAGCATATCACCCTCAAATGGATGGACAAACCGAGAGGACCAACCAAATTTTAGAAGACATGTTAAGAGCTTGTGCATTAAAGCATGGGAAAAGTTGGGATAAAAGTTTGACGTACGCTGAATTCTTGTACAACAATAGCTATCAAGCAAGTTTTAAAATGTCACCCTACGAAGCATTGTACGGAAGGAAGTGTAGGACTCCCTTGTTTTGGAATGAAACCAGAGAGAATCAAGTGTTTGGTCCCGACGTGTTACAAGATGCTGAAAGGCAAGTCCAAATAATACGGGAAAACTTAAAGGCTGCCCAGTCTCGACAGAAAGGTTATGCTGATAATAGGCGAAGGAGATTGACTTTTGAAGTTGGAGATTTTGTATACCTCAAAGTGTCACCTATCAGAGGTCAGTGACGATTTAACGTCAAAGGAAAACTGGCACCACGTTACATCGGACCATTTAAGATTCTGGACAAACGAGGAGAAGTGGCATATCGACTTGAGCTGCCGACGTATCTCTCTGATGTACATGACCTATTTCACGTCTCTCAACTCAAGAAGTGTCTCAGGGTACCGGAAGAACAAGTGCCGATGGACGAGTTAGAACTTCAAGAGGATTTGTCCTATGTCGAGCAACCTATCAAAATTTTGTACATGAAGGAAAGGGTCACAAGGAATAAGAGGATTCGTTGGTGCAAAGTGCAATGGAAACACCATACGGAAACCGAAGCTACATGGGAACGTGAAGAAGACCTGAAAGCAGAATTCCCTCATCTTTTCTCCACGCTATCGAATCTCGAGGGCGAGATTCACTTTAAGGGGGGTAGGTTTGTAACACCCTCAATTTTCGCATCATGCATCGCATGCATTAAACATTAATAGAGGAAAAGAAATAAAAATAGCGTAAAACATGTATTAGGGAATAAATATAAAATAATAATAATAATATATAAAAAGAAATATATATAAATAAATTATATATAATATATATATATATAAAATAATGAATAAATAAAATGAATAAGATAAATAAAATAAATAAAATATAAATAATAAAATATATTATAATAATAATAATAATATAAAAAAATAAAAAGGGCCACTGCCGGCCAGGCCAAACCGGCCCAGCCCGCAGCGCCTGGCCCCAGCGCCTCCCGCGCGACCGAGCGCGCAGCGCGCCGCCGACCGAGCCCCGCTCCCGCGCCTCCCTCCGCTCCCGCCACGCGCCCTTGGCCCCACGCTGATGCGCCCGCCGCACCGCAGCCCCGAGCGCGCGACGCCCACCCCGCACTGCTCCCGCACGACCCCGCTTGGCCCCACCCCGCAAAAACGCCCGACGCGGGATTCCCGCGCGCGCCTGGCGTGAACCGCGCCCGACTCCTGCTGCTGGACCCCGCCCCCACCCCACGCCTTGTCCCGCCCGAAGCGCCCACGCGCGGAGCCGGCCCCGCCCCGATCCGCTCGCCCCGCTGGACCCCACCCCGCTCGCCCGACGCACTCGCCCCTCCCCGGCTGACCCCGACGCGCGAACGAGTCCCGAACCGACTCGGTTCCCTGGATCAACCGTCGGCTATAAATACGTAAGTTCCGTAGGGTTTTTCCCGATCCCAGGAAACGCTGCTGCCATAGAAGAAAAACCGCCAGAACTAGAGACCAGAGGGCTGCGCCCAGGGAAGAAAAAGAAGAAAAAGGAGGGGAAGAAGAGGAGGAAAAAGAGGAGGACGCCGCCATCCGCCGGAGATCGTCGTCGCCATCGTGTCGCCGTCGTCGTGCCGCCGGAGGACCTTGCGCATCTACTTCGTCTACGCATTGTCCCCATCCCGCGATCATCGAAGCCATCGCATCTACGGTAGGCCATGTTCCCGATGCGATTTTTAGCGACCATATTGAATCTAATAGACGTAAATTGATCGTAGTTGCGTCGTCTTTTTATTTTCAGCAGCATTAATCCACTCTAAAACCCCCGTAAACTCATATGAACACGTATGAACTAGTTGCATCTAATTAATAAACAACCATAGTTAATTAATTATTGAATTGTGCATGCATGCATGTCATTGCATGTCGATTATTTTGTGTGCATCATATTGAATTGTATGTATTTTCCTGTATGTATGACCACGCGTAGAGGAACGTGCTCAAGAGGCCGCATACGAGGATTTCCAAAATCAAGACTTTGAAGCGCTTGAGCAACCCCATCCGTCGGAGCAAGGCAAGTGTCCTTGAAGCATATTGATCCTGTTTTAAATTAAATGTTTTGTTTGCGAACTTGCATGCTTGTGTCAATATGATGGGGAATCCTATGGTAGGAAGTTTACTAGTTTTGTTTAACCACCCTTGTCACCTGGAATTTATGGTAGAGAGTCGGGAAGGGTTTTTACCTTTTGCTTCGCTTAATTAATTGGGATAGCAAACAACACTACACATTTAATTATGCATCAATGATATTATGGTTAATGTGAACTGGTCAATACGATGGGTGATCTAAGCAAGCCTGGTATGTGGATGGGTTGGATGTTATGGTGGTTTCCTTGCTTTAGATCTAAGGACCGGTTCATGCGAGAATATGCCAGGTCAACAGTGCCACCACAAGGCCAAGTATGGGTGCAGCGTAGCTGAATAATTAGGAGCGCTGCTAGTATTGCATGGACCATTGGATGGCGTGGGGAATGGGAGTCGAGGAGGACTGCCCTGGGATCCGCATGGCACACGAGGGGGCCCGTGGGTGGGAGAATGGAGATTCAAGCCTGCCGGTGAAACCTTAGTGGGCCCGTACATACTAGTAGTCCCTTTTGAAAGGCTATTTTGTGATCTCTTGGCCACACACCTACGGAAGTGTGAGATGGCATAATGGAGGTTTCTTAGTCACCGAAAGGTGATGAAATCACGAACATGTGGGTAAAGCGGTACAACCTCTGCGGAGTGTTTAAAACTATCATGATGGCCGTGCTCCCGGTTATGAGCGCCTGGATGACCTACATGATTAGAGTTGGATTTGGGACGGTCATGGGCTGATAATGGTTATGGATGGTTTTTGGCTTATGGTTACGGATATGAATTTGAGTTATGGTGAATGGACATGGATAATGATGATGTTGGCAATAATTGGATATGGTTTATATTTTGTTAATATGATGGTTATGATGGGATTGTTTCACATAGACATAGTGTAATGCTTTTCAAATGTTTTACTGTACTTTTCAACACTTAGCCATTATTACATTCGTCATTTGAATAAGCCACATGTCATACTTTCCACACTTGCTGAGTACGACATGTACTCACTCTTGCAATTCCCCCCCCCCCCCCAACAGCTTCTGGAGACAATTGGGAGTACCCTGAGGATCACGTGGAGTACTAGGTTGCGTACCGCCGTCAATTGCCTGTGGATTGGAGTCGTGCTGCTTAGTTTATTTTCCGCTGCATTATTTAGAGTTTTATCATTCGTGAACTATTGGATTATTGTAATAAAGTACTTATTTAATAGTTAAGACGTGGTTAAATTTTGTATATCGTTTGTGATGCAACCGTATACGTCCTGGGCACACATATGCGTTATGCTTGGTTCATATTTGGAACCGGGTGTCACAATCTTGGTCTAGCAAGAAGCAAAATTCCGTCGCCTTGTCCATGGAGGAAGCGGAATATATAGCGGCCGGTGCATGTTGTGCCCAAATTCTTTATATGAAACAAACCCTTTTGGACTTTGGTATTAAACTTGGTTGTGTGCCTCTCCTTTGTGACAATGAAAGTGCGGTTAAGATAGCTAAAAACCCCGTTCAACACTCCCGCACTAAGCACATTGATATTCGCCATCATTTCTTGAGGGACCATGAAGCTAAATGAGACATCTCATTGCGAGGTGTTAGGTCTGAAGAACAATTGGCGGATATCTTCACCAAACCACTTGATGAGAAAACCTTTTCTAGGCTAAGAAGTGAGTTAAATGTGCTAGATGCAACAAACGTCATGTTAGAATGCACTTCATATAGGTCTTGTCTAACTCTCAAAGGATAGGGGTGAGCAAGGGTTAGCTTGGGATGGAGGTTCTTTTGGGTTTCTCCAAGGTTTGGAGAGTGACTCTCCCTGAAGAAGCCTTTGAAAGGTTCAAATTTGGCAAGATAGATTTATCTTATGCCTTGCATGATGCCTGCCATATAGACTTGTAATTTCTTGCACTATAAAATTGCTTGGCATTGCATACGGTAGATTGTCACAAAGGGGAACCCACCTCATGAGAAAGAGACTTGTTTGAAATGCAATATTTCAACTCATATGTGGTGGAAAGAACAAAATGTTAGGTGCATTAATGCCTAGAGGAACAAGCTCTAAAGAGATAGAAGTCTTCATATTCTACCTCACAAAGCATGGGCCTTACATTTTATTTGGATGATTTCCTCCTATTTTTCTCGGTGTTCCATTTGCTTTAAGGCCTAGCCAAGTTATTGGCATATTAGTATCTTTAAGGGGTAAGGGGTTGCCCAAAAAGTCCTAAGACATGTGTTTCTCATTGATTGTTTGTTTGGTCAAAGAACATATATGGGATGTTGCTGTTTGATAGTCATCGGATTATCAGATGCTTAGGTCAAACCATCATCGGATTAGTTGGTGTTCAAAAGCCAAGGGCCAGTTCAGTCAGTATCTCAATTCAACCGACGAGTTCATTTGGGGAAACATCGGTTCATCCGGTGTTCACAATTCTGGAAATATGATGAATTCCACCGATGATATTACCTTCCACGTCGGTCCATCCGATGTCAACGGTGCCTTTTTGAATACCCTTACTGTGACATTCAATTGATGCTATTTCATTGCACATCGGTCCATCCGATGTCAACAGTACCTTTTTGAATACCCTTACTGTGCCATTCGACCGATGCCTCTAACGTTCAACGTCGGTCCATCCGGTGTTAAATGTTCGGCTAGGGTTTGGGACCCACTATTTAAATGGCCGTTCACTTTCTTCTTTTTCTCTCTCCCGATCCCGATGCCACCACTCACCTTTCACCACCGCCGCCATTTTCCAGCGCCGCCGCCACTCGCCTCCACCGCAGCACCGCCTCCACCGCAGCCGCCGCCGCTGCTCCACCCAGCCGCCGCCGCTCCACCGAAGCGCCGTCGCCCCCTCTCTCCACCACTGTGGTGCCTCCCTCTACGGCCACCACCACTTCGCTAGGGTTTCCCAGCCCGTTGATATCCGTGTCACCGTTCCGTGCATTCGACGTCTTTGACTCCGTTCACACGCTCGATCGCAATGGCTCGTGACAAGAAGAACAAGGGCAAGGCCATTGCGGAGCCGGCCACAAAAAAGCAGAAGCTCTCGAAGGAGGAGAAGAAGGCGTTGATGGCCGCTCGCACCGCCGAGGAGCGAGAGCGTGGCCGAGGAGGATCTTTGAGGATCCACGAGGCTCGTCCGAGGCAGTCTCCCATGATCGATGAGTCCGAGGCCGAAGAAGAGCCGGAAGAGCCACTCGTCCGCCAGCGCTCAGCCCAGACCCGTGGGGGGCATCCCGCGGCAGCACCACGTCCGAGACCGACGGCTGCCGATCGTCGTGAGGACAGGGAGGCCCAGAGAGCCATCTACGAGATGGACACCACCGTCCGTGTCGGTGAATGTGTCCGTTTGGCTGATTACCGGAAGACGAAGGCCAAGCAGCTCCGAAGACTCAGATGGAGTATCTTGCTTGAGGAGTGGTACCCGCAACCCAGAGAGGCTTTTGTGGACAGTCATTTCTGGACTATGACACAGGCGTCGCTCTATGAGACCTACAGACGCCGAGGCCACAAGTTATTCCAGCATAACTTTCTAGATTGGGATCAGCTTGCCCTGGCTGCAGAGACGGAGATACGGCCCTACTTTGAGAGGTACAGAGGGCTGGTTCAGCTGATGTCCTATGAGAGGAGTGCTTATGTGGAGGATTGGGTACGCGTGTTCTACGCTACCCTATACGTCTCTGAGGGACGCAGGTCGATTGACTTCATGTTCATGGGACAGCACCATGACCTGATGAGACAGACACTGGCACAGCTGCTAGGAGTGGACCTGCACGACACTTGCGTGCATGAGAGAGTATACGGTCAGGCAGACCCGCCGAGGAGGCTGCTCACTGGAGGAGTGGCACCACCACTGGAGGAGATCCGCTCTTTGTTTGGACCTACCTTCTCTCCAGACCAGCCGAGGGTACCGGCACTACTGACTCCAGCTGCGTGCACAGTGCACCTCGCCTTGCGCCGCACGCTCTTGCCAAGGTCAGGGTATCTAGAGGGGTTCACCAGTCTATAGCAGACTCTCCTGTTCTACATCATGAACGGGATGGAGTTTGATATTGTGGATGTCCTCATATGCGAGATGGAGGATGTGATCACCGATGGAGTGGGCATGATGAGGCAGCTCGTGTATGGACACTGGATCAGCTACCTGCTCACCATGATGGTCCCTAAGGAGTCCGTCGTGCATGATCGTCTCACTGACGAGAGTGTCACACGGTTCGGTCACTACCGTGCCCCAGCTCCTGGAGACCGCCGCCTTGGCCGTCCAGTCGAGCGACAGGTCAGGGCTCGTCTATCTGAGGAGGACTGGTTATATTTGGAGAAGGAGGATGAGAGGCTGGCTGAGGCAGAGGCACAGGGTGAGGACCTGCAGCACATATGGTCCAAGAGCGACACGGATGACAGTGTCAAGGAGTACTTCGCACCTCCTCCCTCACCCAGGTAGCACGACGCAGAGGCTGGAGGCTCTACAGTGTCACCTCCTACTCCACCTCCCGTCACAGAGGCACAGGTTTCTCAGCCGTCCGAGCTCACATCCCTCCTACAACAGATGGTTGAGCAGCAGCGCTTGGACTGGCTTGCAGCTGAGCAGGCCCGAGCGGAGCAGGCCGCACGCCTTCTAGAGCTCCAGCAGCAGCAGCAGGAGATGCAGTGCCAGATCGCGCGTGAAAGGCGAGAGGACACTGACCGGCTGACTGGGCTCATAGACCAGATGCACCAGCGCTCCCTCGACCAGCAGCAGCAGATGCAGCAGGCGATGATAGGCATCTTGGGGTTGATCACCAATCTCTACACCCAGACCGGGATTGCCCTCCCATCGCAGCTGCCAGGCGTCGTTCCTCCACCACCAGTCCTGGCTCCAGCTGCCGCTCCGGTGCCGACCACACTGATCCCTTTGATAAGCATGTCTCCACTACTGGCTCCCGGCGCACCGATTCACTCTCCGATGCCGGCCACGACACTGTTCCAGCAGACGCCGGCATCCGTCGCCAGTGCCCCTGTTCTAGCAGCTCCTACCCAGCAGGCACCGACGACGGAGCCTACGGCTCCGACAGCTCCTTCCACTACTCCAGGCAGCAGCTCTGACGATAGCGACGGTGACCAGTTCGTCATCACGCCTAGTACTCAGGGCCCTTAGGCACTCGGATCCCTTTTTGGTGTCTTGATGCCAAAGGGGGGGAAGAGTTAGAGGAGTCAGGGGGAGGATAGCTTAGTCTCAGGGGAAGTGTCCTAGCCTTAGGGGGAGTTTACCTATATCATCTTTTGTAATTCGATACTTTTGCTATTCATTTGGTGTTTATTGAGTACTCTTAAGTTGTTAATCGATTGAGCTTATTTGGTGCCTATCTTATGATCACTTATTCACTTGAATTATTCTTTGATTGAGCTTTCAAATTTTAAGTGTAATAATCTTGTATTCATTGCATATCCTCCCAAGCTTCGTACGATCAAATTCATTATATTGTGCTTTAAATTGGTGTGTTGTCATCAATCACCAAAAAGGGGGAGATTGAAAGCATCTAGGCCCCCATGAGGTACGGTTTCGGTGATTAATGACAACCATTGGATTTTACTAATGAATTTGTGAATGCAAGGTCCCCATAATCACTCAATCAAATGAAATCTATATGTCATTGGAGACCCATATACAATCACTTTATGAGATCAAATCAATGATATGAAGACAAGAAGTGAAAGCTCTTATGTCAAAGTCATTCAACCACAATTTGCTTGACAACCATCAGAAGTACATTTCCAACAAAAGACTAAGAGGTCAATCGAGCAAGACACAAAAGAATCACTTAGAAACAACTTGAAGCAAACAAAATCAACTCACCGAATCAACCGATGATTTCTGAGAACAACACATCGATCGAGTTGGTTCAGCAGAAGAAGAAGACCTCAGAACAAAGCACTCACCGGATCATCCGATGTTAAGGGCTCAGCTACATCGGTCCATCAGTACATTTTGCAATATCCTTGGACCAAGTATAGCACCAGATCATCCGATGTACAAAAATACACACATCGGTCAATCACTCTAGTAAGCATCAAGTTTGAGCCAATTCTGGAGGAAGAGTCACCGGATCTTCCGATGAGAAGACAAGTGCAACATCGGTCTAACAATGGTCATATCTGACACAATGACGTCAGCTAAAGTAAACTTGACCGATGTTAACTAAAGGGGAGACATCGGATCATCCGATGTTCGCAGAAAAGTTCTGTCAGCCTACTTTTCCAACGGCTATTTCGTGGAGGCTGGCTATAAATACCCCCTAAACCGGTCATTTCGATAAGTCTTGATCACCAAACATTCTCAACACATCCACAAGCGTTCAAGACCAAGAGCCATCACTTCTACATCATTTTCGACCACCTACACACCAAGAGATAGGCTAGAACTAGCTAGAGAGAGAGCTTGTGTGCCTCCATTCTGGGTGAGTGGAATCTCTAGGATAGTGAGAGCCTCAATGGAGTGCCCCTTGGTGTTTGTAATTGTGAGAGACTTCCGGAGCTTGCCAAGGCGCTTGTGGAAGCCCGGAGGGTCGAAGTTGTACAAGGCTTGAGCTCCACCTTGCCAAGGTTGGCAAACGGAGAAGAATAGTGGAGATCCCTCGTCTCAGTGACTTGGGTGTGGCTAAACCCTTTGGTGGGTGCCACAACGTGGATGTAGGAAGATCTTGACGATCTTGCCGAACCACGGGATAAATCCTCGTGTCTCCTCGGGAGTTTGCATCCTCTTTCTCTCCCTTACGTTTATGCATTTTATATTCCGCGAAGTTGGTATTTACCTCAATGCATAGATAGTTTGCGTAGGGAATTGGGCTTTTAGGAATTAAGTTTTATTGTTTAGATTTTTGAAAAGAAGCCCAATTCATCCCCCCCTCTTGGGCATTCGATCCTTACATCTGCCTAGGTTGTAGGGCCGTGACATAACACAACAATACATTAACGACAATTTCTTTCGTGTTAAACTGCAGAGCCAAACATGGGTGAAGACCGCAGTTGGATGTATACTGGTTGGAAGAGCAGAACTGGTGGTCACTTCGATGAGTGGTTTATCAAGTTAGATCAATTTTTGGATCGAGCATTTTTGTTGTCAACGGAAGATATGGTGCGGTGCCCATGTACAAAATGCCGGAACACCAAGTTTTTGAGAAAATTGGAGCTTTCGTTTCACTTATGTCGAAATGGTTTCACTCCACATTATGAAGTGTGGACCTTTCACGGCGAGACTAATTCTCGAGTCATATTCGAAGTGGATGAGGTTGATGATATAACAGAGGTTGATAGGATGGATGAGATGCTAGAAGCTCTGGAAGCGGAGGATCCTCTTACAAATGAGGCAGAGAAGTTCTTCGAGGAGCTGAAGAAATCAGAAGAGCCGTTGCATGAACACACGGCTGTGACCGTACTTGCTTTCTTGACCAGATTTATGGCAATTAAGTCCAAGTACTTTTTTTCCATCAACTGCTACAATGATCTCATGAAATTGATCTACGATATCCTTCCACAACCTCACAAAGTGCCACCAGATATGTATCAATCAAAGATCAAGATATCTGGTCTCCGTATGAAGTATGAGAAAATCGATGTGTGCCCAGACAACTGCATGCTATTCTGGAATGAGCACGCCAATGAGAAGATGTGCTTGAAATGTGGTAAATCGAGGTATGTCGAAGTTGTTAATGACGATGGCGATAATGTGATGATAGATGTCGCATATAAGCAGCTTCATTACTTGCCTATGACACCTCAGTTGAAGCGGATGTTTCTTTCAAAAAGAACCGCAAGAACCATGAGATGGCACAAATAAGGTAAATGTGAGAAAAAAGAATTCTTGACGCATCCGTCCGACGGTGATGCATGGAAGGCACTAGACCATTTCGATCCAGACTTTTCTCGTGATGCAAGGAATGTTCGCATCGGATTAGCGACAGACGGATTCTCACTGTTCAGTATGAACGCCACGCCATACTCATGTTGGCCTGTCTTTGTCATTCCATACAACTTGCCACTTGCTTTTTGTACGAAGAACAAGTTCATGTTTCTCAGCCTCATTGTACCTGGACCTGATCATCCCGGGTCACGTCTCAATGTGATGTTAAAACCGCTGATCGAAGAATTGAAAGTCTTATGGACAGGAGTCGAAGCGAACGACAGTTACAAGAAGCAGAAACTCAACCTTCGAGCTGCTTATTTGTGGTCCGTCCATGATTTGCCGGCATACGACATGTTTTCCGGATGGAGCACTCATGGTCGTCTGACGTGTTCGATATGTGCTTATAACACGGATTGCTTTCGACTAACTCATGGAGGCAAAATATCTTACTTCGATTGTCACAGATGTTGGTTGCCCTTGAATCATATATTTAGGCAGCAGAGGCATGTCTTTCAAAAGAACACTTTTGTCACTAAAGGACCACCGAAGTTTCTCAACGGGTCAAAAATTTCTGATATGTTGGACAAACTGGTGCCTAATGAAGGTCGTCCTGAATATTTCGTAGGTTATGGAGAGGAACACAATTGGACTCACATATGTGGACTTTGGGAGCTACCGTATGTGAAGTCTTTGATTCTAATGCACAACATTGATGTCATGCATCAGGAGCGTAATATGAGCAAAAGTATCATAAGCACTTGCATGGATATGCTTGGCAAAACGAAAGACAATTATAAAGCTAGACTAGATTTGGCAGACATTTGTCACCGTCCAACTCTTGAAATCTCTGAAAGTGGTGGAAAGCCACATGCTTCTTTCTGTCTTCGATCGAAAGAAAAGAAAGAAGTTATGAAATGGATGAAAACTTTGAAATTCCCAGATGGTTACGCAGCTAGCCTGAAACGAGCCATAAATGTTAACACAGGAAACCTCACTGGGTTGAAGAGTCATGATTATCACATTATAATGGAAAGACTCCTACCTGTTATGTTCCGAGGCTATCTAGATGATGCGGTGTGGAAGGTTTAGCCGAACTCAACTACTTCTATAGACAGCTTTGTGCTAAAGAAATCAAGATCGGGATGATGGATAAGTTAGAGAAGGAGATACCCATACTTTTATGTAAGATGAAATTTTTTTTCCACCGGGTTTCTTCAATCCAATGAAACATCTGCTTATCCATCTTCCATTCGAAGCTAAAGTTGGTGGTCCTGTGCAATATAGGTGGATGTATCACATTGAAAGAGCGCTACGATATCTGAAACCAATGGTTGGCAACAGGGCAAGGGTGGAAGGGTGCATCGCTAAAGCATATGCTCTTAAGGAAGTAGGATACTTTTCAAGTGTCTACTTTGCGGAAGAAAACAATATCAATACTTCGGCGATGCGGTACAATGTGGACGAAACACCCCCTCTAAGCAACCTTTCCATTTTTCAAACGAGAGGCGCCACCGTTGGTAGCTACACGACCTACGCGCTATCCGAACATGAAAGGACTGTTGCTTTACTCTACATGTACGCAAATATAGAAGGCATGCAAGAATACTTCGAGTAAGTATTTCTCCTACGTTTATGCTAATCGACATATTTTGCTACACATGTACTCTAAAAGATGTTTTTTCATGTTCAGCGAGTTCCACAGACAATATTGGCCACATAGGCATCAACCTACGGCCAAACAAGTAGAAGCGATGTGAAAGGAAGGAATAAATGGGGGGCAGAGTTTTCTATCCTGGTTTCGAGAAGATGTAATATTCTCTCGTCTTCTATGTATTATAAATTACTATTATTAAAGAAGTATTATTTTAACTCACGATCATTTATGACAGTGTCGGACTCACAATGTCCATGAAGATTTGTGGCAGCTATCTTATGGATTGGTGAATGTTAGAAGCTATGGTCGATATGATGTAAATGGCTTCCGATTCTGTACAACTCATTTTGAAGCTCATCATCCTCTCGCGGCAACATCAAATTCCGGTGTTGTGACAAGATCAATGGACACTCAAGGGAATTTAACCGATTATTATGGGATCATTAACAAAATCCTTGAATTTACTTTGACCGGAAATAAGACCCTTCGAGTTGTCTTCTTTGACTGTGACTGGTTTGATCGTACTCATGGAACTCGAGAAAACCAATTTGGAATGGTGGAAGTGAAACATAAGGACCGACTACGAGGTTACGATACATTTGTTCTTGCACATCAAGTTGAACAAGTGTATTATCTACCTTATTCATGCACGAAGCTCAGTGCTTGGTGGGTGGTATATAAGGTGAATCCTCATGAGCGGCTATATACTCCTGAGGATGATGGTTACCATGATAACGAAGACGTTGAAGAAGTGTACCAAGAAGAAGAGTTGCCAGACACTTTTATCGTCAAGCTTGGTGCAGGACTCGATCAATTAGTTGGAGATGTTGAAGACGTTGAAGATTTAGAGGCAGATGATACGCGAAAACAAAAATTAGAACAGGCCACGATGGAAGATCGTTGGGCTGGTTTAAGGAGTAGGGCACAGGCACATGACAATGATGTTGATGAATTTTGAAAGTGACTACAAGTAATGTTTTCTTGAAGATAGTAACATAAATTTTATATATTTTATTTGCATATTTACTAATTATCTAATTACAACAGGATGGCGTCAAAGAAGGGTAAGAAGGTGCCGCTGACGAGGGGGTTCTACCCCTCTAGACCCGAGGACACTTTCGTTGGTGCCTCGTCAACTGGCAGTAGACGCTCTCAGCTGCTGGGGCAAGTTCAGAACAGCTCTAGAGATTCGTCACAGGTAAATGTCACTCATTTTTGAAAAATTCTTTAAATTCAATTTCACATTAAACTTACTTATGAATCATTTGAATGTTGTAGTCCTCACCGGCTGACTCAGAGGCTGCGGTGCCTTCGATGAGCCAGCCCTCGGCCAGCCAGCCCTCGACGAGCTAGCCCTCGGCCAGCCAGCCCCCGGCTGGCGATGCTTCTGTTCCTGAGGCCTTTGACTGGGCTGGTGAGGAGCCGTCTGGGTCACCTGACGTGGCGCCCCAGCAGACGCGGAGGACAAGGAGGACTCACTTTGTCAGTCCTCCTGCGGTCCCTTCACAGAGGATCGTGATTCGTCCAGTCGGAGATAGGTAATTAAAATTATAGTGTTCAATTTTAGTTTCTTCTGATTACTTAAGTAATGAATGAATAAATATCTTGCAGGGTTTGGGATGACACATCTTTCACCGGTGAGAGACACCACAGACCGGTGAACGGTGTCCTCAGGTCCATAGTGCATTTGCACTATCCCGGAGTCATCGACGGGGTGCCTGCTCTTTCGTGGGAGTACTACGCACGCGTCCATCACCAGGAGCACGGCAACCTTCAGGAGGCCGTATGGGCCAATTTTATGGTAAGTATGTTAAAAAAGTTTCTAAGTTTCAACTCTTAAACTCTTTTAGTGAACATCTCTTCAATATATTCTTTATCGCAGGCAAGATATACTTTAGAGGACCCGAACGACCCTCGCCAGTTTGAGGATGCAAGGCGAGTGTTTCACTACAACGCTGCCAAGGCGCTTCGACAAGCTTTGTCGAACACCCGCGTTCAAATTATTAATGAGCACTTGAAGGCGAACCAGCAGCCCGTGCTACACTTCCGGCAAGCGAGCGAGATGCACCCGACGGAGGAGGAGTACGCGCAGGTAAGTGGAGTGTAGTAACTATTTTTTTTTTGATAATTTCTTCAATGGTATTTTTAACGACTTCCAACTATGTGCAGGTCCACGTGAGCTGGTTGCAGGGTCAGATCGATGCATTTCGGGCCCTTTGTTGCTACTAGGCTAGCGATGAGTTTAAAGCTAAGTCCGAGAAGGCTCGAGACTACAGAGGGGTTGAGGGGAACAGCAGGCACGGGCAAGATAACCACTTGTGTTTAGCTAAACGCATGGTAAGTGTGTGTAACTTATGTTTATATATTTATAATATATTATTCGTACTAACACGTATTGATAGGAGTGCGATATGGGGGTGCCGCCCACCCCTGCTGAGGTCTGGAAGAGAGGTCACAGGGACCCTTCTCAGCCGACGGGGTGCAGTCAGGCTGCAGCCGAGCGGTTGGTAAGTTTAGAAATCATTTATATTAAATATAACTATATAGATTGTTGAACTTACACGGTTTTCTTGTTTTGCAGGCTAAGTACGGGGAGGAGGCTAGGAAGATACACGGCGAGGATTTCGATTGGGAACATCAACCAATCGGTCCTCCAGCCGCGTATGCAAGCGGTGGTGGAAAAGCACACGGAAGGTGAGTTTACAAGTCATTTTATCGTTTTCAATTCAAAGTATTCAAGATATTTAAATTTCATATTACTCACTCTATTTTTTATAGGCTCGCTATATTCGGCGGAGTTGTCGACTCGAGGGCGGCGAGACCTGCGAGAGGCATCTCCACGCAGGCTTCTTCGGTGGGCACGACTAGTCGTCGCGCCTCGTAGAGGGACATTGAGATGCAGTCCCTCTTCAGGCGACAGGAGGAGTCAGAACGCCAAAGGATCGTGATGGAGGCCACGATCCAAACCCAGGCAGCAGCGTTGGCGCAGATGCGGGAAGCAATGGAGGTAACAAAATAAAAACTAAAGTTCTCATTAATTCAACGTAAATGACTTACTAATAGATAGCATTTAATGTTTGCAATGACAGGTCATGGCTCGGGCGCAAGGTCTGTGGATCCAGCTACCGGTACTACCACCGGTCCTTCTAGGCGATCCTTCTTCTGCGTGTCAGGTAATTTTCTTTATAATCCTTCATTTTCAGCACAAAAAGATTGAGATAGAAGAAAGAGGGAGATAGTTAGATAGAAGAAAAGGATCGAGACAGAAGAAAGAGAGAGAGAAGAAATAGAGAGACAGAAGAAAGAGTGAAAGATAGTTAGATAGAGTAGGAGGGGAATGAAGAGAGAGAGAGAGTAATATGTAGATGGAGATAGAGAGAGGGGAATATAGAGGGAGGGAGATGTAGATGGAGATAGAGGGAGGAAGATAGAGGGAAAAGGATAGCAATAAAGAGATAGAGTGAGAGAGAAAGATAGAGTGAGAGACAAAGAGGGAAATGAAAAGAGAGAGGAAGAGAGGGGGATCTAGATGAAGATATAGGGAGAGGAAGGGAGGGAGAGAGATGTTGATGCATTTATATTCTAACTCTAAGTTTCATTAATTGCAGGGATCCGCGATGGCTGCACAAACGCCATCGCCGTCGCTACCGCCACCTGAAACGAGGCGCGATGATGACTTCGACTTCGGAGGTGGCTCCGGAGGTGGATACGGCGGTCAAATGGGCGAGTGAGCCCATGTTTAGTTTGTTGATGTTGATGCGATGTTTGTACGATGTGTGTGATGTGTTTTGAAACTGTTGTGATGTGTTGTGATGAATATTGTATGTTCTGTGATTCTGGCCATCGAGCCGGTTAGTATTTTCTGTTTAAAAAAAACCTTATTTGTGACGGTTTTTTATACAGTACCGTCGCAAATAAGGTTCCAGGCCGTCACAAATAAGCCACTAATATTTGCGACAGCCTGGCCGTCGCAAATAAGAGTTAATTGTGACGGCCAGGCCGTCACAAATAGCGGCGTGGGTCTCGGAGAAGGACACGTGGGCCCTGTCCACAGAGCTTAATTGCGACGGTCAGGCCATCGCAAATAGATGCACTTAATTGTGACGGCCCGGCCGTCGCAAATAAGCTTTAATTGCGACGGCCAGGCCATCGCAAATATTGTTGCAGGGCCCACCAGCCCGCGGCAATAACTTGCGACGGCCGCTGCTAGCCGTCGCAATTAATCTTATTTGCGACGGTGGCCGTCGCAAATAAGCTTAATTGCAACGACTTATTTGCGACGGCCAAAAACTATCGCAAATAAGGAAAGTCGTCACAAATAGCTTATTTGCGACGGCATTTGGCTTATTTGTGACGGCTCTGGCCGTCGCAAATTGTCGGATTTTCTGTAGTGCTGCATTTCTCTCTTTGTCAGGTGACCACCTTACAAGAATTTGTGTTACGTCTGTGATGAGCCAATGACCTACAGGATTGTCTAACATGGCGTGTGAGCACGCCCTGTTGACCACGCGGTAGGTAGCACCTCAGCCATGGGCTACTCAGATGCCAGGTGATTGCCATTGTGAATGCACTGAAAGCAGTTGCTGCACTGTAATAAGTCACACTATCTTCCCCTTTTATGCAAGCTGCAAAAAGAAATTAAGAGGTGCCACCTCAAAATTATTAGAAGATGATGAACATTAAACTTGTTTTTCGGACAATGGATGATTTTTTTATGCAAACAATGGATGAATTTCAATGTGGATGGCTTGAGCACTAACTTAGGCTAGCTTATGAATGGGTATATGCATTCGAATGTACATATTTATACTTATGGATGCATGGTCAATATTTCATAGAGCACATGTTTGTGATAATTTAAGAACTTACTGTGGTAATATCTCCAGGCATCTTGTTCATTCCAGACGACTCCCAAGCCTAAAGTCGCACATTTCTAATATTTGGATGGCTGACTAGCAACAATAATCATGGAAGTTGATGAAAGCTACATAGGAGGCGAGGAGCTACAAAAAAATTATCCAATGCATATGAAAATGTAGTAGTTTCTTCTGTACCTGGGTAGCCCGATGAGCTTGCAGGCACACTAGTGATATATATGAGATTGTTTTGAAACGTTTATCAATGGGAGTCGCTTGACATATCAAAAGGACAAGAATCTGAGGACATTATTGGCTACATATTGACATGCATGAGAGTAATGTATGGTTGCATGGGAGCAGTGGTGGATCTAGAAAAAAAATTAGGAGGGAGGGTGGACCATAAGTAGAGCAATAGTGTCTTCTTCTACCTCCAGACTCTCTTCAATTTCTCTTCTATGGCTACAAAAATCAAGGGGGGGGGGGGGGGGCTGATGGGGGGCTCCCTTATGCGTCGGGGAGTAGGGATGCTCGAGTCCCCCTTGACTTCCCTGTAGATCCGCACTGCATGGGAGTAATGTATGGGAGATATGACCTTTTATGAAGTACTAGTGCTCCTCGACCAATTGAAGTGCTCTCATTGCATTTTTGCTCATAAGAGTGCGGCAGTCATCGATATGTAAGTTTAACCATCAAGTTGCATCAATCTTGTTCAGTCGTTGTGTTTGTTCCTCCTTCGGGACCATCAACAAAAGGCAATACTCCCTCCGTATCTTTTTATTTGTCACTAATTAGTTAAAAAATGAATTAGCCAGTGACAAATAAAAAGATCCGAAGGGAGTACGTATTTAGGCAGAAGAACGAATGCTTATGTTGCTCCAATGCCAGGTCGCGGATGTTTGTGTGTACTGTGTAGGACGAGCACGCGAGCACCTCAGGCGTCGCGCCTGTGCTGGGCCAGGCGCCACCGCCGCGGTTCTTCCATGGCACGCGAGCACGCCGGCAAGAAGCACTGGCGGTTGGCGGACGCGCTCTTGCACAACAAGTGCATCGTCGGTGAGGACCGGACCGCATGGCAAGAATATGATTGAACTGGACAAAAGCGATGAAAAAAGGAAAGAAGTGTCTTTACTCTCAATATTGTACTCTTGTATACCTACCAAGTATATTGATAATACAAGCTGCTTGCAATAAATTGGTCATAACCTCCTTGAAGGGGAAGGTCGGGACTTGCATGTACCCATCATAAAAAAGATGTTGATATTACAAGCGACTTTAATATGAGGAAAACCAAAGGACTTAGGAGCTGATGTGCCATTGAAAAACGCTCAATAGATTATAAATAAAGAAGATATCACTCCTACCCAGTCGGATCAACGCCTGAGAATCTATAGCATTCAGAGTTCCAAGAGGTCTTTATATATATGTGACACAAAGCCACATCATGATTATACTTACTTTCTGAAGTATGTAATATGTTACGGATGTGTTGCTAATAGCTCAACAGATGTGTTCAATCCCAATTTTTGGGTATGGGAGGTATTGGGAATTAGGGAGTTCCTACTAGCAAGTTATGGAGAGCATATCACCAAATGGCAACACGGAAGCCTTCCTCTTCCATCTCATTCCGCTGTCTCCGGGTGGATCACGTCGGTAGAGCATGGAGTGGTGTAATTCAATAGCCACACTTGGTGTTGAGGATGTGTGTGGGGTCTGAAAGTCTCCTAGAGGGGGGTGAATAGGCAATAATACTTGAAATGACTTAATCAAACGAGATTAGATTCTTGTGGCCGGACTAGTCTGCACAGGGCCGGACTAGTCCACTCAGCACAGGGTGAAAACCCTAAAACTTGGTTTTTGCAAGTTATTCGTGGAATTTAAGTTCACCAAAGAGATAGACAATATGTGGTAAACTAGTGCAATTCAGATTATGAAGTTAAAGCACTTAGATCACAAGTTTTCAAAAATGATCAAAGTGAAGAGCAATGTGAGCAATATGAACCCTAATAGCAATACTAGTGATTACGAAAAGTAAAGGACAAATGAGACAAGATTTATCCTGTGGTTCAGCTCCACGAAGAAGCCTACATCAACGTTGAGAGGTACACACAAGGACCGGGTTTTACTTGACCCTTCTCTCACCAAGCCACCACGATGGCCGTCTTGGTTTCCACTATATCAATGGGAAATCACAAAGTTTGATGGGGCTACTCACAACTTGAGGCTCCCACAAATCAATACAATGAGGAGCACACGAAGCTCAACTCACCCAAGCCACAAAACACAACACAACGTGCAAGAGATCAAGCCGAGAGCCAAAGCGCGATGATCTTCCTTTACTCTCCTCCCCAAACCCTAATCTCTTCAAGATTTGCTCTTAAGGGGTTAGTAGGATGAGTAGAAGACTTTGGAAGGCTCTAGGATGCTTGTGGTGGTGCTAGGGTTCAAGAGTTATTCAAATAAGCCCGGGTGTCCCCTTTTTATAGGGGTCCCGAGCCCCTTTTGCTGACCTCAGCAGAGGGGCAGACTAGTCCGGCCTCGGATCCCGGACTAGTCCGGCCCTATTGGACCATTGACCTCTGGTCAGTTCCTAACAATTGCCACACTAAGCAACGATCGTCACCTACCCACCAAATTTCAAATTCAAACGGTCACTAAACAACGGACTAGTCCGGTCAACAACAGACTAGTCCAAAGTGGAACAAAACCATTTGGTCCGTCCCACAATGGACTCTTGTGGGTTGGTCCGGACTAGTCCGGCCCTCTAGGATTTCTCACGGTCTATCACAATAAGTCTCAAACGGACTAGTCTGTACCCAAACGGACAAGTCCGAAGTACTCCAGAGAGCTTTGGTCTGTCCAAAACCGGACAAGTCCGGACTTAGCTCCAAATTCACTCAGGAACACTCAAGAGACGTTTGGTCCATCTCAAAACAGACTTGTCTGCCATGGCCGGACTAGTGTGGCCTTGAGGTTCGGACTAGTCCGGCCTCCTAGGGTTTTTCTCATTTTAGGCTTCTCACTTAGGTTTTTCTCTAAACCACCACTTTGAGCACTCTAGAATGATCTCATTGCACATGATACATCCACCCTCTCACATGACACGGCTCATAAAGCTCCTAATTTCTACGCTTGAGTCTTTGACGCCCGTTTTATCCTTTTCCTTTTTGAGGGTCTTTATCTCATTTCAATCCTTGTACCTGTGCTTAGGATCACATTAGCTCATTAGCCTCTTAATTGTCGTCATCAATCATCCAAAACCCTTGGGGATGCCTAGATGCACTTTCAATCTCCCCCTTTTTGGTGATTGATGACAACACATTAAGACTTCAACAACAAAGATAATAATTTGTTTCCATAACATGTATTTGTATGAGTGGTTCCCCCTCAATGTATGCATCATGAGTAAGCAAGATTGAGAGAGTTCTCATACATGTACATGTTATGGTGGGGTGCCTAAGTGACGTGTTCATAAAGTGTGATAAGTCAATTATTATGCAAGATTAGACATGTAAATAAGGCAACACATCACAAATTTAGGTAAGATACATGAATACATAGATTAAGTATTACAATACAACTTGAAATGAAATTTTAAAACATAAGTCCTTCATAGATCAAACTCTCATACTTAATCTCTCCCCCTATGTCTAATCACCCCCGAACTCTCATACTTAATCTCTCCCCCTATGTCTAAGCACCCCCAAAACACCCCCATCCACTAATCTCTCCCCCTTTGGCATCAAGACACCAAAAAGGAAAATAAGAGAGGATGGGCGCTTAGGACTACTCGTCATCAGAGTCGACATCGTCATCGCCGCCTTGGCGCCCGCTGTCGCTCTTCGTGGCCTCCGGGTCAACATCGACATCGTCATCGGTCGGGGCCGCGGTGGAAGTTCCATCTTCTCCGAACTGAGAGAGCTCCTCGGCAGTGAACTCCGGGAAAGAAGTGAGCTCACCATCGCTCTCCTCGGCGGGGGACATTGGAATGTCCAGCTTATCGCACATCGCTTTAAGATACTTCTCGTTGCGACGCTCCATGCGACGTTGCTGAATTTCCATCTTCCGGTAAGAGGAGAAAAGAGCCTTGAAGCATTTGATGAATCCACTTCTGCATTGCATCGAAGGCGGAGGTGGTGGATGAGATGGCACAAAGCAAGAGGAAGAAGCAGGAGGATCCGCATTCTTCCTCCTAGGAGCGGCTGGCTCTAGAGGAGGGAGTTGTGGTCAAAGCCTTTGGTGAGTGATATCTTTCTTGAATGTGAGCCCAGAGATCTTCCCGATCATGTACATAATGTACGGAGTGTATCCACATAACCGGTTGGGGGTGTGAGAGATGTTGAAGATGTTATCAAAGATATAGTCCACCACATTGAAGCGGACATCTCCATCAATGAGCACCATCAAGTGCCTTAGGTTCCCTTCTATAATCCCCACATCTCTATCCTTGGGGGCAATGGTCTTTCTGAGGACCCTGTTGAGCACACTATAGAAGGGCTTGATGTTTCTGATGTGCCCGACCTCATATTGTGCATGACTTGGGTACATATACTCCAAGGTATTCCGATCAACTAACTTCAGGTTTGAAATGATGATCTTATTATCCAGTTGATCCTCCAAGTCAAGCAGCTGAGCAAACTCCCAATAGGTAGTGGAGTAATGCTACCCATGTGTCATCCAGGTAATCTTCCTGTCCCCATCAGTGTGGAAGTACAAGGTGGAGTAGAACTGAGTGATGACTTCCACATTCCAGTTATACTGGAAGGCCATGAATTTCTTCAAGCCATGCCTCTCGACAGCCTCAATCACAGCATTGAAGGCTTGATGATCCTTCTGGGCCATATAGTCCCAGTCTATCTACTAATCATCTGTGACAGGGGTATGCTTGGTCATATAGACCGTCCTGTAGAAGTCACAGTGGAAATCACACCAGAATCGGGGATCCAATAGGCTCCTGTCACGCTGATAGACATTGATTTGTCTCAGCTTGCTTGCTTTCTCAGCTCCCTTGCCCTTGAAGATGTTGGTGTCAAAGGCAGCTGCACGGTTTGGGTTCCGTGTAGGAGAAGACATCCTCAACGGTCCAATGGGTTGGGGAGCACCCTTCTTGACTTTGCTTGCAGCCTTCTTGGCCACAATCACCCTCTTCTTGGGTGCAGCATCAACTGGGGCCTTGCCTTTATATTTTGAGTTCCTCGCTCCATGGGACTTAACTTGCTCACCCAAGGTCACAAACCGCTCTCTTTTCGTGGCTGCCTCGGCAGCTGCAGAGTTGTGCTCCTCTCGTTGCGTCTTCTTTGCCCTCTGAGAGGCAAAGTATGCAGCTGCTATCTCTTGATGCTCTCTTTGCTTCCGACGAAAGAGAGCTTGCTTCTCCGCTTTGGTCTCGGAGTCGGAAGGAGGAACATATTCATTGTCCGACATGGTTGCTGACAAGAGAAGCAAGGGAATGTGTATGAGTCCAAGGAGTCAAGATAAAATGGTAGAATTCACAAAATCAATATAGGTTAGGGTTTGCACTTTGTAACCCGGACTTGTCCGTCCAAGGGCCGGACTAGTCCGCACTAGGTCGGACTTGTCCACCCTGAGGCCGGACTAGTCCGGTTCACACAGCAAGAACCCTAATCTAGAGAAATTTTGCAAAAGCTACGTATCCTACCACAAAAATGGAGCTACATGATCACATTGATGTGTGCAACAACATTTGTGAAGGAGTTTCTATCAATGGATCCAAAAGAATTGAATTTCAAGGATTTTGGGGTTAGGTCAAGAATACCTCTTCAAATCTTCGATTTGACAAAATGTAGAAGAGGAATCGGCCTCCGATGCTTGGGGAAAGGTTCCTAAGCACCTTAGGGCTTAAATCCACCGATTGGAATCGAGATTTTGTGGATGGAATAAAAAATCACCGTTTGGGAGATGGTTTTTGAGCGTTTTTGGAGAGAGAGCGTTTGAGTGGGAGTGGAGAGGTTGAGGGCTCCCTGGGGAGGTTAAGTCCCCAAGGGCCGGACTAGTCCGATCAGGGACCCGGACTTGTCCGGCCTCTGGACTGGGTCTGAACAACCTGAACTACCGGACTAGTCCGATCCACTGGAGCAGACTAGTCCGGTCCACTAGAGCAGACTAGTCCGGTCCTAAGACCTAAAACTCCTATATATTGAGTTTTAAGTGGAGATTTTATCCTTTTGGACTACTCCCTCCATCCCCATAAACTCGTCGCTTTGTAGTTCAAAAATGAACTACAAAGCGACAAGTTTATGGGGACGGAGGGAGTATATTTTACAAAAGATCTTTGTAAATATGGTTAGTAAGCAATCAACAATCAAACTATGACCATGATTCACAAAGATTCAATAATTTCAAAATAATTTGTATGAAAATCGAGGAGGATGAGTTTTTCGCAAGCATGTGTGAATTTTAAATATAACAATCAGATGTGCAAGACTTAAGCCACATTTCGAGAATCTAGGATATTTAGCTCACTCCTAAGTTTACAAAAGCTTTTCTCATCTACGGGCTTCGTAAAGATGTCGGCCAATTGTTTATCGGTTCTCACATGGGAAATTGCAATGTCTCCTTTTATGGAGTGATCTCTCCAGAAATGGTGATGAATATCGATGTGCTTTGTCCTTGAGTGTTCAACTGGATTGTGGGCTATTTTGATGGCACTCTCATTGTCACATAGGAGAGGGATATGGCACAAGTTTATTCCATAGTCCCTAAGAGTTTGTCGCATCCAAATAAGTTGTGCACAACAACTTCCGGCGGCGACATACTCCGCTTCGGCTGTGGAAAGTGTAATGGAGTTTTGTTTCTTTGAGGACCAAGACACTAGAGATCTACCAAGGAATTGGTAAGTTCCCGATGTACTCTTCCTATCAACTTTGCACCCCGCATAGTCTGCATCGAAATATCCAATGAGAATAAACTTAGAGCCTTTGGGGTACCAAAGTCCTTGGCTTGGTGTGTGAACCAAATATCTAAGAATTCTCTTAACGGCGGTCAAATGACACACCTTAGGAGCGGCTTGAAATCTAGCACACATACACACATTAAGCATGATATCGGGCCTAGATGCACATAAGTAAAGCAATGAGTCTATCATGGAATGATATACCTTTTGGTCCACACTTGGACCATCTTCATTAAGATCGAGATGCCCATTGGTTGCCATAGGAGTCTTGATGGGTTTGGCCTTGTCCATGTCAAACTTCTTGAGTATGTCTTGTGTGTACTTGGTTTGACTAATGAACGTGCCTTCCTTGAGTTGCTTCACTTGGAAAACTAAAAAGAACTTCAACTCCCCCATTATGGACATCTCAAATCTTTCCGTCATTATCTTGGAAAACTCATCACAAAAAGCTTTGTTAGTATAACTAAATATAATGTCATCGACATATATTTGGCAAACAAACATGTCATCATTGAAATGCTTAGTAAATAAAGTATAGTCCGACTTCCCAATTTTGAAACCATTTTAAGTTAGAAAATCTCTAAGGCATTCATACCAAGATCTAGGAGCTTGTTTGAGTCCATAGAGAGTCTTACGCAATTTGTACACATGGTTTGGGAATTCTTCATCTTCATATCCGGGGGGTTGCTCCACATACACCTCTTCCTTGATTGGACCATTGAGGAATGCGCTCTTGACGTCGATTTGATATAGCTTAAAATCATGGTGAGTAGCAAAGGAAAGTAATATATGAATTGATTCAAGCCTAGCTACGGGAACAAATGTTTCTTTGAAATCCAAACCTTCGACTTGTGAATATCCTTTGGCCACAAGTCATGCCTTGTTCCTTGTAACCATCCGTGTTCATCTTGTTTGTTGCGGAACACCCATTTGGTGCCTACAATATTCGCATTAGGCCTCTTCACAAGCTCCCATACTTGATTTCTCTCGAAGTTGTTGAGCTCTTCTTGCATGGACATCACCCAATCCAGATCTCGTAGTGCTTCTTCAACCTTGTGGGGCTCCAAGGAAGAAACAAAGGAGTAATGTTCACAAAAATTCGCAACACGAGATCGAGTAGTTACCCCCTTGGAGATGTCTCCAAGTATATTTGTCAATGGGATGGTCCCGTTGGACGCTTTAATGCACTCTTGGGTGAGGCGCTTGAGGCCTTGAGTCATCATCTTGGTCTTCCTCATCTTCATTGTCTCCCCCTTGATTGATGCCTCCATTTTCATCTTCTTGGAGTGCATCTTGGGGAACTTGATCTTGATCATTTGAGGAAGAGCTTGCTTGATGTGTGGGATGATCACTTGTGTCTTGAGGTTGTTCTTGTGGTCGTATATCTCCAAGTGCCATCCTTCCTATCACCACTTGTGGAGCTTCTTCTTGATCTAGCACATGACGATCAACTTGCTCCACTTGGGAGCCATTAGTCTCATCAAACACTACGTCACATGCTACTTCAACAATTTTGGAGGATTTGTTAAAGACACGATAAGCGTATGTGTTTGAGTCATAACCAAGTAAGAAACCCTCATCAGACTTAGAAGCGAACTTTGAAGTCCTAGGCTTCTTGTTAAGAATTTAGCACTTTCTCCCAAAAACACGAAAGTAAGAGATGTTGGGCTTGTTACCGGTTAGGAGCTCATACAACGTCTTCTTAAGTATGCGGTGAAGGTACAACCGATTAATGGCATGGCAAGCAGTGTTGACCACTTCCGCCCAAAACCACTCCGACGTCTTGTACTCAGCAAGCATGGTTCTTGACATCTCAATTAGAGTCCTATTCTTCCTCTCGGCCACCCCATTTTGTTGAGAGGAGTAGGGGGCCAAGAACTCATGCTTGGTGCCTTCTTCATCCAAAAATTCTTCAAGTTGACTATTCTTGAATTCGGTGTCATAGTCACTCCTTATGGTCTTGATACTCAAGGATAACTCATTTTGAGCTCTCTTCAAGTATCTCTTGAGAACACTTTGAGTCTCGCTCTTGTCATGCAAAAAGAACACCCAAGTGAAACGTGAAAAATCATCAACAATAATAAGACCATATTTGTTACCACCAATACTAATGTAGGTGATTAGACCGAAGAGATCCATGTGTAGAAGCTCCAATGGTCTTGATGTTGTCATAATGTTCTTGGATGGATGTGGTGCTCCAACTTGCTTTCCGTCTTGGCATGTGCTACATGGCCTATCCTTTTCAAACCAAACATTCTTTAAACCACGGATGTGCTAGCCCTTAAGGAGTTTTTGCAAATTCCTCATCCCAACATGGGCTAGCCTCCTATGCCAAAGCCATCCCATGTTAGTTTTTGCAATTAAGCATGTCTCAAGTTGGGCTTTATCCGCGGAGAAATCCACAAGATAGAGCTTTCCCATGAGTACACCCTTAAAGGCAATTGAGCCATTTCTTCTCCTTGTGACGGTCACACCCTCATTAGTGAATAAACAATTATAACCTTTGTCACATAGTTGTGATATGGACAAGAGGTTATAATCAAGTGAATCAACATGCAAAACATTTGAAAGAGTATGTGTCGGGGTTTGGATCCGGCAGATCTCCCGACACTACCGTTGGTAGATCGAGGAGTTGTAGTTCGGTAATGGGCGCACAGAGATTCAAGAAGGTGAATGACAGGTGGACACATAGATTTACATGGTTTGGGCCGCCTGAGCGTAATACCCTACTCCATGGGGTGTGTTGGTGTTGTATTGAGCGTGTAAGTCTAGAAGAAGCTCTAGAAGAAGAAGCTCATCTAGGTCAGGGAGTCCAGTAGAGGTCTGGAGTCGTCCCTTGTGTATCATTGAGCAGTCCTTTTATAGTACAAGGACTGGTCGTTACACCATTAGCCTGGCCCGACATGTGGCCCAGGCGGTTACACATGCTTGATCCACAATTAATGAGGTTAATTACCCTTAATTGCCCAGTAATGGGCTTTAACAATGCCATTACCAGTATTTAGGGCCATCTGATCGTGTGTCATTAATATGGTATTAATGACACTTAATCGGGTCTTGAAGTCTTTGATTGCTCCTTGAAGGTCTGGAGTCGTTGGGGGTCCACCAGCCTGATTGTTGAAGTTGAAGGTCCGACGGTTCAGCCACGTGGCAGCTCCGGAGCTTACCATCGTGGACGAGTAGGTCCGGTGCTGTTGGACACGTGTCAATACTGGAGCTTCCCTCTGTCTGGGGTTAGGTCCGGGGGTGCCATACTGGTATTCCGTCCGGAGCTTTCCCATGTGTGGGCGATATTTCCGATCTTATGAAACACGTGGCGGCCCTGGGACTAACCATGTTGGGGAAGCAGGTCTGGTTACACCTGACATGTGGGGCCTTCGGAGGTCTTCAAATCTGGTAGATGGAGTTTCCTTGTGATCTTTGCAATCCCAAGGGGTATCCGGTACATAGGGTACCGACAGTGGCTCCCTGGGCCCACCTTCGGGAGACACCTTTTGGATGAAGTCATTCTGCCGGAGGTGGGTCCATTATTCGGTTTTTGAGCCATGTCTTCATGGGTCTTCGGACATTCCGTTGGTGATGGTTCGCAGTTAAACCACCGCCGCGTGGCATATCCTGGATGCGGCAGGTGAGATCTCAGCGTGCGGATCTCACGCAATTAAAGGTCGCCGGTTCCTGATACAAAAATCGTATCGGTTCTGCGCGCCTTGTCAGGCCACCGCCTTCGGGTTTCCCGCCTTTCATTATGACAACCATTCGCCTGGGGTAAGAACCTCAACTTGATCGTCGGGGTGGCCCCGGGCCCCCTTATCATTGGCAGGGTGAAGTTTTGACTAGTATCGCCAGCTCCTTTGTGGTTTCCATCCAAGCATTGCGGGGGCTTACTTAAGAAGGAAAGCACGCACCGTTTGGGGTTCTTTACGCCTTTCATTCGAACTTGCGCTCAAACCTTCCAAACTTTCGCTTGCTTTTCCTCTCTTGATTCGCTGTACCGCGATGGAGTTGGGTCTCCGCCAGAGCCAACTGAAGACCGATGGTGATTTGAAGAAGGTCCGGGCCCTCATGGAATGGTCCCCTGACTTCTTCAACCACTTGGTCCGCACCAGCAAGCTTCCGTTCGAGAAGGAACACGCCAGCAACATGGTGTACTTCTCCGCGTACGCCATGGTGGGACTGATCCCACCTTTCTCCTCTTTCTTCCTGATGCTGCTAGACTTCTATGGTCTGCAGCTGTACCACCTTGGCCCCCACTCCATTCTCCAGGTGTCGATCTTTGTCCACTTCTGCGAGATGTGGGTGGGAATTCCCCCTGCATTGAGCTCTTCCGCACCTTCTTCACTGTCCACACTATCCGCAGGAGTGACGAGTACCTTGGCTTCTACTACTTTGTGAAGCGCAAGAAGTGCCAGTACAAGTACTTGCGGTCGTTCCCTTCTAGGAAGTGGGACGACTAGAAGAAGGATTGGATCGTCATCAGGGTGGAGGAGCACGAGAAGCTGGAGCTGCTCGAAGGCCTCCCCAACATCGACACCGCAGTTGGAGTGAAGCTCCGGTGTTGTCGGACGCCTTCAACCCTGCTCTGACCAGGATCCACCATTGCATGGAAGGAGGGGTGACTCCTGAGGCAGTGTTTTGCAACTTCCTGACCAACAGGTGGGCTCTGCTGAAGAAGAGGGAGAAGCTTGCTTGGTCCCTCAACAGTATGCTGGACGACGACCGGATCAAGACCAGTTTGAAGTCCAACATGGAGGGTGCAACTTTGGAGTTCCACCTCAAGAAGTTCCAGCACAGCATCGGCGTCGAGGGTGATGACTTGGCTCCGCCGGCAGCTTTCCTTCCTCTGAACATGGAGGCAGAGTTCAGCAGGGAGCTCTGGCGGACGATGCCGGTGCTTCACGACCTTGGTGTCGTTGAGAGGCGTTCTACCACCGCGTTGGCGATCTCCGAAGCTCTTGAAGGCGGCTCCGTTCTCGCGCCTAAGCCAAGAACCGAAGTCGTAGGCAAGGGCAAGGAGTTGGCCGAGCCCTCGAGCCATAAGAGGAAGCTAAAGCATGCTGACGGAAGGTCCGTTAGGCCTGCTTCTTTTGCAGCGGCTCCTTCTCCCCGGAGGGGGAGGTCTTCAATGGTGGCATCTACTCCAGTAGCAGCATCTTCTCGGGGTGCTAGCCCTAGCCAGGTGACTCCAGCACTAGGGCCAGCTGAGGACTTTGGGTCCGGAGGTCCTTCCCGGTCGAGGGGGGCCTCGACCAAGGCAGCGCTGATAGTAGCAGCAGGCTCCGGGGGACCCTCCGGGACTACCACACCAGTGGCGGCTGGAGCTAGTCCGGAGCATCCGGAGAAGAGGTTCCGTGCTAACTGGTGCGGAAGCCTTCCGAGGTAATTTTTGCTTTTTTACCTCAGCCAGTTGTTTTATTATTATGTCTGTATTTTGAGTTTATTCATCCTTCATCCACAGCGTGCCTAAGAAAAGGGCTGAAGCTCCGGTCCCTGTAGCGGCAGTTGAGGCTATGCAGGCTGAAGCTCCGGCTCCAATTCCAGCGCCGCCCCAAGAGGTGGCTGAGGCTGCGGCAGCCTCGGCGCTGACTGTCGTGGTCTTAAACCTCGACTCATCCCCAGAAGCTCCCGTGGTAGCGCCGGACCATGGGAATGAAGATGTACCAGCGGCACCAGCCCCGGAGGTTGAAGCTCCAGGCTTGGATGCTGAGATGTTGGATGCTCCGGCTGCAGAGCCGGAGGTAGCTGTGACTCCGACCCTAGTGCCAGATGTTGTTGAAGCCCCGGCAGTCGAGCCGGTGGTTGATGAGGTCCCGGCGGTGGAGCCAGGTGTTGATGAAGTTTCGGAACTTTAGCCGGTTCTCGAGGAAGCTCCGACGGTAGAGTCGGTTGCTGTAGGAGTTCCGGCTGTGAAGCTAATCGTTGAAGAGGTTCTGGCGTTCGAGCCAGTTGTTGCGGAGGTATCAGTGCCTGGGCCTATGATGGTCAAAGCGCCAGTGCCTGAGCCCATGATGGTCAAAGCACCAGCACCTGAGCCAGCGGCACAGGAGGCGCCTGCGCTGGAGCCGGTAGTAGCTCCTACTCCGACTGAACCTTCAACACCTGTTCTGGAAGTGGTGATCCCGGAGGCACCCGCTGCTGAGCCAGGGTGCCAAGATGAAGCTGCTGGCCCCCCACCAGAGGGGCCAGTTGTTGATGACCTGGCTGCGGGACCTTTGGAATCAATTCTGGAGGTTGGAACTTCTATTGCTAAACCTTCCTCGGCGGCAGTTGAGGCTATCCCGGAGGACAGCCCTAGTGCCGTGGAAGCTCATGGGACCGCTCTTGTAGAGTGGGACCCAATTTTTGTCACTGAAGATCTGCTGGACCCAGCGGAGAGGACCCCGGCAGGTCCGAACCCGATCCCCCTATTGTTGTCTATTGACAACGCCTGCTCCAGTCTTCGCCAGGTCCAACTGGTTTTCTACCACGACAGCAAGGCCCTCGAGGAGGAGCACCAAACCCTTAGGAGGTGGCACAACCGTCTCCATTTCGAGACCAAGCTGTCGCAGTCGAGGCTGGCTGATGACAAGGAGTGGTTGCAGAGGGAGAAGGTCCGCCTGGAGTACTGGGGTAAGCTATTGGATGAGAGGGAAAGCATGACGCGATCCCTCGACAACCAGTCCCGAGCCACCTATGAGCAGGCCAAGGTTGCAAATAGCACAGCGGATGATCGCCAGGAAAGGCTTGCCGCCATCCACGATAGTCTCGTCAAGCGCCGGGAGGCTCTTGAAGCGCAGGAGAGAAGGCTCGAAGATGAAGAGCAAAAATCCTAGAGCTGTAGGACGACCTCATGAAGAGGGAGGAAGAGCTTGTCCAAAAGACAGCTCTGGCTGACAAGAGCCTCGAAGAACGCACCAAGAAATTGGAGGAGTGTTGCGAGGAGGAGGAGAAGAAGGCATGGGAGCGAGGGCAAGATCTCTACAAGCAGGAGAATGCCATCGCCGCCAGGGAGAAGAATGTGCGGGGCCGAGAGAAGGATCTGGTCAACCGCCGGAATGAGATCCACCTTCGGGAGGAAGAGCTCAGTAAACTCAAAAGGCAGGTTGCTGAAAGGATTCAGCAGAATGACAAAGAGGTGGAGCGTCTTGCTCGGGAGAGCTCGGAGCTTGCGGCGGCCAAAAGATCCTTGGAGGAGATGTGAAGCGCAAGGGTTGCAGAGTCCCAACAAGTTTGGGACTTCTTAGGCAAGGCCAATGACGCGCTGACGCCAATGGGCTTCAGTCCCGTGCGTCCGGATGATCCGGAGCCGGAGCTGGACCAGGCGTTGGAGGCGCTGAGTTCAGCAGGCAACAAGCTCACCAATATGGGCGATGTCATTGCGGACCAGCTGGAAAGTGAGGGACAGTCCCTGGCGAAGAACATCGTAGAGTTCGTGCTGACGTGCTACACCAGCCAGGACCCTCGATTCCCTCTGGACCCGGTGCTTGAAGGCCCCATCGAAGGAGAGGGTGAAGCCGCCCGAGACAGCATGTCGGAGGTGGCCCAGAAGGTCGCCCAGTTCTTCCATAGGGTCTAGGACCATCTCTCTGTAGCTCCCGCTTGTATTCTCTCTTCTTCTTCTCCAATTTTGTAATATCTTGTCTCCAGATGAATGAAATCCAAATTTTTTTATGAATTTCATTTTTTGTCTTCAACACCTTTGTCTCACTTGGCCCCCTGGTAGATGTACACAATTTGATTGTGAACATGTACCAAGAGGATGTAACAGTTGTTGAAGACTTGCGTGCTTCGAACTTGTTGAATGTAGGTCCAAAGTCTTCGATAGTGTAGGCCCCCTGAGGTTGTCGGAGCTTAGTGGCTCCGGCATTGACCATCGTTCGAGCTTAGTAGCTCCGGCAGTAGTCTCCATCAATGCGTAAAGTATCGATGGTTAGCCCTCTGGGGTGTCGGAGCTTGGTAGCTCCGGCAGTGACCTCTGTCAACACATGGTGTGTCAACGGCAGACTCCACTTTAGAGTCTTTCCACCATATTCACGTTGACGGCATGCCCTCTAGCTTTACCGGAGCTGATTAGCTCTAGCGATGCTCGATGTCAATGTTTGAACATCGACCACAAGCCGCCTAGAGGATGTCGGAGCTTTGGCAGCTCCGGCTTCATTCACCATCATCATGAAATATTTATTTTTCCTGCACACTAATGTCAAGAAAAACAGTAAAATCTGTTTCCTATCTATAACTTCATTGCGACTTACTATTCCCGAGAAAGTTTTAGGTCGAACACAATTCTAAATACAATCAAGAGCGTCATCTTGTTTCCTTCAGGTCCAATCATTTCTGGACTCGCCTTACTTCGGTCTGCCGGGGTGTAGGTAGAGTGGTGTACTTAGGGTGCATGACCAGGCTAAGTCGATAGCATACTCCAGCCCTAGATTGGATTGGCGGCATTCAGACGAGTAGGCCATCAACAATGTTTGGACCCGGAAGAATAGACAATGCAACTCGAATTGTACATGAACTGGTCGAGCTAAAGTTTCTTAAGAACTGCACAACTTTTTTATAGACAAGAAAGAGAAAAATAAAAAATATTGAGCCTGTACAAAGTAAATGCACGTGGAGTCTGTTTTCACACAATGATGTCTTTCATTATAGGTCCGGGGTACAGGGGAAACAAGTACACTCTTAGGGTACGGAACCAAGCTAGGTGTGTTTCGTTTCTCGTTTGACCCAAGGTAGCTAGCTACACTTTTAGTTCTCAGACTGTGATAAGTGTTGCATAGACATTGCGGACCTAACTGGGTAGGTCCGGCTGCCCTCCCGGAGGAGCTACCTGACTCTGTACAATGACTCTATAACATACATCACATGTAATTACAGACTCACCTCCGTGATATTAAGCGTAGAACTTACGGAGGTGCTCAATGTTCCAAGGATTTGGGAGAGGTGTCCCATCCTCGGTTGCCAAGCGAACGCATCCGGGACGGAATACTTTGATCACTTGGAAGGGTCCCTCCTAGATGGGGGAGAGTTTGTTTAACCCTTCTCTGGATTGTATTCTCCGTAACACCAGATCGCCTTCCTCGAGCTCTCGGCTGTGTACATGCCGTTGGTGATAGCACCGAAGAGCTTGGCGGTATCGGGCATTCCGAATAGCTGCTCAGCACCTTCCCTCTTCAAGGAGGTCAAGGTCTTCACGCCAGAGCTGGTCCTGCGTGGCTTCGTCGAAGGTCTGGACCTGGAGTGACCCCAAGGTGATTTCCGGAGGAAGGATTGCTTCAACTCCGTACACCAGGAAGAAGGGTGTCTCTCCAGTTGACCGGTTTGAAGTTTTCCTGTTGGCCCATAGAGTGGGCGGAAGCTCTTCGATCCAGTTGGCTCCATGTTTTTTCAGGCGCTCATATGTGCGCGTCTTGGGTCCTATCAGGATTTATGCATTTGCTCTCTCGGCTTGGCCATTGCTTGCCAGGTGAGCTACGGAGGCGTAGTTGACCTGGATGCCGAGGTCTTTGCAGTATCCTTGGAAAGCAGAGCTTGTGAATTGGGTCCCATTACTGTTATGATTTTGTTTGGGACTCCAAATTTGCATACGATGGACTGCAAGAAGTTGATAGCTGATTTCTTGTTTATTGTCACAACTTGAGTTGCTTTCGGCCATTTGGTGAATTTGTCAATGGCAACATACAGGAACTTGTAATCTCCAACGGCTCTTGAGAAAGGTATCAAGATGTCCATCCCCCACACAGCAAAAGGCCATGTAGGAGGTATCATTTGTAGAGGTTGAGCCAGTGTGTGAATTTGCTTTGCATGGAACTGGCATGCTTCACATTTCTTCACCACCTCAGTTACATCCTGGAGTGTTGTAGGCTGGTAGAAGCCATGCCAGAAGGCTTTACCGACCAGCGTGTGGGAAGACGCGTGGTTCCCACACTTGCCTCCATGGATTTCTGCGAGGAGCTCACAGCCTTATTCCCTTGTGATGCACCGCATTAGGACGCTGTTGGCACCGCGCCGGTAGAGATCCCCTTCTACCAACGTGTATCTTTTAGCCAATCTAACTATCCAGTCAGCGGATACATCATCGTCAGGAAGGATATTGTCTTTCAAGTAGCTCTGGATCTCTGAGATCCATGCATTGAAGCTAGCTTGAGCATTTGAGTCTTGCGTGCTGGGTTGCTCGGAGCTTCCGGCAGCACCTACGACCCTTGATGGCTGCCATGGTAACAGGGCCACCAGGACCACCAGCTTCGGGATGCTGGTCTCGCCCCCTTCGCTCAGTTCGGCAGGTTGAGTTGTGGGTCTTGACAACCTCTGGACGAAGGTTCCGTTAGGAGCCGGAGCTCTGGTTGATGCTTTCGTCGAGAGTTCGTCAGCTTCAGCGTTATGGACATGCTGGACATGGTGGAGGTCCAGGACTTCGAAGTCCTTCTGAAGCCTCTGGACTTCAAGGAGATAAGCAGCTAGTTGAGGATTGTTACAGGAGCATTCACCCTTCACCTGTTTGATGATGAGCTGCGAATCTCCCTTGACCAACAGCTGTTTCACACAATATGATAGTGCCACCTTTAGTCCATAAATGAGTGTTTCATACTGTGCCATGTTGTTGGTCGCCTTGAAGTAAAGGTGGACCATGTATTTTACCTTCTCCCCGGTTGGAGCGAGGAGAAGGACTCCAGCTCTGGCCCCTTGCTTTTGCATGGAGCCGTCGAAGTAGAGGGTCCAGTGAGGCTCGGTGAAGACCAGAGCCTTGAGTTCCAGCTTCTGCTCACTAGGGCCCCCAGGGTTTCATGGAGAGGGGGTCCATTCCGCCAATGCTTGACTCTTGATCGCTTGTCTTGGGACGAATTCAAGATCAAATTCAGCCAATTCCGCTGCCCAATTTGCAATGTTCCCAGTAGAGTTGGGATTATGCAAGATCGCTCGCAGTGGATAAGAAGTCACCACTGAGATCTTGTGAGCTTGGAAGTAATGGTGAAGCTTCCTGGAGGCGATGAGAACTGCATAGAGCAGTTTGTGCACCTCTAGGTATCAAGTCTTGGCATCATGTAGTACTTCACTGATGAAGTACACTTGGCGCTGGACTGTCTGGACCCTCCTGGAGGGGCCCGGAGCTTCCTCCACATCGACCCGGACCCTCCCAGAGGGGTCCAGACCTGCTTCGGGGACCTCCGGGTCCTTGCTGGAGGAATCCGAAGCTTCTACTGGAGTGACCCGGACCCTCCCGGAGGGGTCTAGATCTTCTGGAATAACTCCTTGTGGATTCAAGTCTGGGGCCTGGGACCCAGACTCACCTTCAGGAACCTCCGGACCCTCCCGGAGGGGTCTGGATTCCTGAGCTTGGGATGGTTTTGGTCTCTCCGCAACCAGGACCATGCTGACAACCTCGTCGGTTGCTGAAATGTAAAGCAGTAAGGGCTCACCAGGGTTCGGAGCTACCAAGGTTGGTAGAGTGGTGAGGAGTTGCTTTAGCTCCTAGAATTCCTTTTCTACTTCTTCAGACCATTGGAAAGGTTCGGACTTCCTCAATAGCTTGAAGAAGGATAGCGCCCGTTCTGCCAGTCTTGAGATGAACCGACTGAGGGCGGCTAAATATCCAGTCAGTTTCTGGACGTCCTTGATGCGGGCTAGTTGCCGCATATCCTCAATGGCTTTAATCTTTGCTGGATTTGCCTCTATGCCCCGATGGTTTACCAGGAAACCAAGAAGCTTTCCAGAGCTAACCCCAAAGACGCACTTGTCTGGGTTCAGCTTCGTGCGAGTGACTCGTAGCTTGTCGAAGACATCTTGCAGGGTGTCAAGGAGTGACTCCTTGTCCTTGATCTTAATGATGATGTCATCAACATACACTTCCACTACGTCTCTGATGAGCTCTCCAAAGGTTTTGTACATAGCTCGTACAAATGTTGAAGCTGCATTCTTGAGACCAAATGGCATGGCAGTGTAGCAGTACAATCCATCTACTGTGATAAAAGAAGTATGTTCTTCATCTTCCCTAGACATTCTGATTTGATGGTACCCAGAATATCCGTCTAGGAAACACAGTAATTCACACCTGGGGGTGGAATTGACTATCTGATCTATTCTAGGTAGTGGGAATGGATCTTTTGGGCATGCCTTATTTAGTGTTGTGTAGTCAATACACATCCGAAGCTTCCCACCGGCCTTGGGTACAACGACTGGGTTTGCCAGCCATTTTGGGTGGAAGACTTCTCGGATGAATCCAGCTTCGAGCAACTTCTTCACTTCTTGTCGTATGAAGTTCTGTCGCTCTACTAATTGCTTCCGAGGCTTCTAGTGTACAGGCCGAGCATCAGGATAGATCTTCAGATTATGCTCGATCTCTTCCCTAGGGATCCCAGGCATTTGCAACGGTTGCCAGGCAAACACGTCAACATTAGCCCGGAGGAAAGTGATGAGCGCGAGTTCCTATTTGTCATTCAGACCTCCCGATATACGGGTAGTCTGAGCAGCATCGGAACCGATTTGGACGACTTTGATGGGGATGTCGGTGTCACCGCTTGGTTGCACGCGAGGTGCAGAGGTTGAGCCTCGTTGACGAATGCTCAGGGGTTTTGGAGCTTGCTCCTGCCTAGATTCTTCCTCCTGCGCTGTAGCAAGCGCCTAAAGTTCTTCCAGAGCAATCACTCCGGCAGTGCAGTCTCCGCGGATTCGGAGAACAGCAGCTGGTGTTGGCATCTTCAACACCAGGTAGCCATAATGAGCAGCGGACATGAACTTGTACAAGGCGGGCCTGCCCAGAATGGCGTTGAAAGGTAAGTTGATCTGAGCAATGTCAAAGATCAACTTCAAAGTGCGATAATTCTCCCAAGTCCCAAAGGTCACTGGGAGAGTAATGGCACCGAGTGGAGTTATGGCCCCCGGACCTACTCTGGAGAAAGGTCGGGAGGGGCGAAGGTCCGAAGGTCGGAGCTGAAGCTTGACAAAAGCTTCGAAGCTTATGAGGTTCAGCCCCGAACCTCCGTCCACCATTACATGGTGGAGTTGAATGTTATTGATGGTCGGAGATACCATCAAAGGTAGTTGACCAGCTCCGATCATGTTCCGCGGGCAGTCCAATGCATCAAAAGTGATGGTGGTGTCCATCCACTTTCGATGAGGCTCCGCCCTAGCTGTAGAAGCTACTAAGGCCATGTCCCGCCGCATGGTCTTGAGGACGCGGCGGGAGGTGATGTCCCACGAACCACCAAAGATGGTGTTCATGGTCTTCCGATGCTCATTGTCGGAGACGTCGGAGTCATCGTCGATGGAGGTGTAAATAGCCTTCAGGACCTTTTTAGGGTCCTGAAAGCCTAACTCCTCTTCAACTGGAGCTTCATCGACTTTCTGTTTTCCTTCCCTCTGACGGAAAGGAACTTATTCCCGGTGCTTGTTGTAGCGCTTGCAAGGTTTTGGACCTCCCGACAGTCTTCCAAGTTGTGGCTATTCGACTAGTGAATAGGACACCACACTTTGGAGTTGCCACCATCTTCAGAGGACGGCCGAGGTCGTTTCTCGGGGCATGGCCCCCGGCCACCCGGAGCTGCAGCAGCTGCAGCAGAAGATGTGCCGGTCGACGGCTTCTTCTTGCCGTTGGACTTTTTCTTCTTTTTGCCACGCTCGGAGGTAGTGGCTTCGCCTTTGGAGGATTTTTTACCATCTTCCGGAGGTGGTTTGGAGTGAATTTCACGCCCCTCTGCAGCTTTGGCACACTTGTCTGCCAAGCTAAAGAGCTTCGTGACGCTGGTGATCTCCTTGATTGCCAGCTTCTCTAGCATCTTCTTATCTCGTACGCCCTGTCTAAATGCCACGATAATAGAGGTGCTGGAGATAGAAGGAATGGTGTTTCGTACCTGGGAGAACCTCTGGATGAATGAGCGCAGGGATTCTCCCCCTTTCTGCACAACAGCAAAAAGGTCCAGTTCAGTGCCTGGTCGGGTGTATGAACTCCCGAAATTGGCGGTGAATTGTTGGCACAATTCCTCCCAACTATTGATGAAGTTATGAGGAAGGCTCATGAAACAGGATCTAGCGGTCCCAGTCAGGGCCATTGGGAAGTAGTTGGCCATTGCAGCCTCGTTACCTCCAGCCGCAAGGATTGCGGTGGAGTAAATCTGGAGAAACTCAACAGGATTAATAGTCCTGTCAAATTTCTCCGGCAAGTGAGGCTAGAACTTTTGTGGCCATCTGACCATGCGTAGGTGCATGGCCAGGGCTGAACAGCCTCCTCCTACCCCCTCGGGAGCAGGACTGTCTCGAGCCTCTCGCCTTTCGCGAGCACCCCTGATATGGACACTGCTATCCTATTGGCGGTAACGGCGATCAAGCTCCGTCCGGAGGTCATGAGTTGAAAGCCTGGTTACCGTATGAGTGCGCCGTGCCCCGAAAGGCAGCGACATAACTTGTTGAGATGCAGCACGCCTCCTGTTTTGGGAAGCGTGCAGACCAAGTCTGCCCGACACAGTCCGGCGCTGCGATGGGGCCCGCCCCGAAGGGGGAGGACCTTGGTTGCTGATGCGGTCGGCTACTGCTGCAACCAGATGTTCCATGTCAGCCCTCCACTGCTCCATTGCACCCTGGGATGCACCTGGAGGTGGTGGACGTTAAGGGAGAGCACGCGCTGCATGGAGCGCGTGTTCAGGGTTGTTGTTATTCGCCGATGCGGTGACCGACGCCGATGCACCATCATGCTGCCCATCTTGACATGCTGGTGCAGGCGGTGGTGGTGGGGGCATGACTCCTGCTGGAGTCGTGGCACCTGCTGGTTGCTGCATGTTGGATGGATTTCCCCCATCAGGTTGAACAGCAGGATTGTCGTTGGATGATCTAGCAGCTGAGTTCACCATCCTTGAAATCTCGGGGCCCCCTACCTGGCGCGCCAACTTTCGGGGTTTGGATCCGGCAGATCTCCCAGCACTACCGTTGGTAGATCGAGGAGTTGTAGTTCGGTAATGGGCGCGCAGAGATTCAAGAAGGTGAATGACAGGTGGACATAGAGATTTACGTGGTTCGGGCTGCCTGAGCGTAATACCCTACTTCACGGGGTGTGTTGGTGTTGTATTGAGCGTGTAAGTCTAGAAGAAGCTCCAGAAGAAGAAGCTCGTCCAGGTCAGGGAGTCCAGTAGAGGTCTGGAGTTGTCCCTTATGTATCATTGACCAGTCCTTTTATAGTACAAGGACTGGTTGTTACATCGTTAGCCTGGCCCGACATGTGGCCCTGGCGGTTACACATGCTTGATACACAATTAATGAGGTTAATTACCCTTAATAGCCCAGTAACGAGCCTTAACAGTGCCGTTACCGGTATTTAGGGCCATCTGATCGTGTGTCATTAATATGGCATTAATGACACTTAATTAGGTCTTGAAGTCTTTGATTGCTCCTTGAAGGTCCGAAGCCGTTGGGGGTCCACCAGCCTGATTGTTGAAGTTGAAGGTCCAACGGTTCAGCCACGTGGCAGCTCCGGAACTTACCGTCGTGGACGGGTAGGTCCGGTGCTGTTGGACACGTATCAGTACCGGAGCTTCCCTCTGTCTGGGGTTAGGTCCGGGGGTGCCATACTGGTATTCCGTCCGGAGCTTTCCCATGTGTGGGTGATAGTTCCGATCTTATGATACACGTGGCGGGCCTGGGACTAACCATGTCGGGGAAGCAGGTCCGGTTACACCTGACATGTGAGGCCTTCAGAGGTCTTCAAATCTGGTAGATGGAGTTTCCTTGTGATCTTTGCAGTCCCAAGGGGTATCCGATACGTAGGGTACCGACAGTATGATTAGGGGATATAACAATTTTACCGGTGCCAAGGATTTTTCCTTGGCTATTGTCCCCAAAGTATATTCCTTCACTTGGATCTTCATTTAGCTCATACTCTACAAACATCTTCCTCTCTCTGGTCATATGATTAGTGCACCCGCTATCAAGAACCCACTTGGTTCCACCAGAGGAGTATGCCTACAAGAAAGATTTAAGCCTTGGCTTTAGGTACCCAAACGGTGTTGGGTCCTTTGATGTTAGTCAAGAGGCATTTGGGCACCCACACACAAGGTTTGGGACTCTTGCGGTGTGGCCCAACATACCTAGCATATGCCTTTCCAAACTTGTTCCTCAATAAAACATATGAAGCATCAAAATCAAGGAACAATGGATGAGGTTCTTTGTTAGGCATTTTATGTGTAGTAGCAATGTTCTTTCCTTTATTGTTGTATGAGCCTCCTTTGACAAAAATAATCAAGTCTTTGTCATTCTTGGGAGTTTTGACATTTTTCCTCATCCCTCTAGAATAACCAAGACCATCCTTGACAAGGGGATGTCATGTGTTGGTATATGCACTACGTGCATATGCCACCTTCTCATTGTCAAAGATGCCACCCTTGGGTGCTTGATTGGTTTGTGCCAACTTTAGCTCATCTTTAAGCTTTATAATTAAGTTTGAGCATTTACAAGGTTGAGATGTTTCAGATTTAATGTTTGTGGAAGGTGAGCTTGTAGAGGAAGAAGGTGCATTGACCTTGAGAGACTTCACTTGCGTCTCAAAGAATCTTGTTAGCTTGTGTCAAACTAACAAGTTCATCCTTGAGCACAATTGTAGTGTTCTCAAGGTTTGAGCAAGTTTCCTTGCTCAAAGCGAGTTCACGCTCAAGTGCATTGCTTCTTTCTCTTTCAAGCTCCAAGAGCTCCTCAACCTCTTGACATCTCTCCTTTTGTTGGATGAGCATGTCCTCTTGACGGTTGATGAGTTCTTCCTTCTCAAATATCTCCTCCGTTAACAATCTCAATCTCTTCAAAGTGTTTTTACTCATGTCTTTAAGCATGTGTTCATTTTTACTACTACTATCAAAATCATCATGAGAAGAAATTGAAGTAGAGGATTTAGATTTAACCTTCTTTCTTCCCTCCTTGGCCATGAGACATGTTGGCCTTGAAGTCTCCAAGTTGGGGAAGAGCTTGTTCTCCGTTGTTGTCTTCTTCATAGCAATAGTTGCTACCTTCTCATCTTCATCGGAGGAGGATTCCTCATTTGAATCCCACTCCTTTCCAAGGTGGGCATGTCCGGATTGCTTCTTCTTCTTGAAGTACTTCTTCTCTTTGGACTTGCCATCCTTCTTCTTCTTGTTTTCTTCATGTGGACAATCCACAATGAAGTGGCCATATTCTCCGCAATTGTAGCAAGCCCTTTTTGATCTTGTCTTGGGCTTGTCTTTGCTCTTTCTCTAATTTTGGTAGATCCCCTCCTTCTTCTAAACATTCTCTTGAAGTTGTTGATGAAAAGAGCTTCTTCCTCATCAGTGTTGGGACTCTCTTCATCACTCTCTTCCTTTTCTTGTGATCTTGAGGAAGTTGCCTTGAATGCAACATCCCTTTTCTTGGAGGAGGAAAGCTTTTGTAGATCATTGTAGAACATTGCTTCTTGCTCCATCATCTCATGATTGATGATTCTCCCTAGCACTTCTTCGGGAGTCATCTTGTGGAAACCCAGACTTCCATGAATTAGTGAGCAAAGAGTGACGTTTCGAGGCATGAATGCTCGAATCATCTTCTTTACCACCTCGTGGTCGGTCCACTGGGTTCTTCCATATGACCGACTCTTGTTGATGAGAGTTTTGAGGCAGTCATACATATCTTGGGGAGATTCACCCTCCAAGATGGTGAATCTTCCAAGCTCTCCTTCGATCATCTTGATCTTTGCCACCCTAATGACGCGGTTGCCTTCGTGCGCCGTCTTGAGGGTATCCCATATCTCCTTGGCAACCTCCAACCCTTCAATGCAGTTGAACTCCTCTCGAGTCAATGAGGAGGTAATCACTCCAATGGCTTGGGCATTGCGATGTAGAAGAACGGCTTGCTCCGGAGTGATGCCTTCCTCATTCTTCGGAAGATGAACACCTGTCATCACAATTTGCCACAAGCTAGGTTTTAAGGAAATGAGGTGCATCTTCATATTATGCTTCCACAAAGAATAGTCATTTCTGTCAAATTGAGGAGGTTTGCCAATAGGAATATACAAATAATGATTGCTCGCTGTTAGTTTCTCATAATTATAATGATACCGGGAGTAGTCTTGTGAACTACTCCCATTGTCGATGTTGGTCGTGGCAATTGGCTTGATCTCCTTCTCGGGCACGTTGAGCTTCTCACGAAGCCGTGCCTTGAGCATCTGAACTTCTTCATTGTCATTCGGATCGTCTTGAAGAACATCGACATTCTTCGTCTTGGTGTCCTTGACGACCACCGGAACCTCATTGTCACCCCTTTCGGCCATTACTTCTCCGAGTTGTTAGACTCTTGGGGAGAAGCCTTCTCTGATACCAATTGAAAGTCGCCTAGAGGGGGGTGAATTGGCAATAATACCCGAAATGACTTAATCAAACGAGATTAGATTCCTGTGGCCGGACTAGTCTGCACAGGGTCGGACTAGTCTGCTCAGCACAGGGTGAAAACCCTAAAACTTGTTTTTGCAAGTTATTTGCGGAATTTAAGTTCACCAAAGAGATGGACAATATGTGGTAAACTAGTGCAATTCAGATTATGAAGTTAAAGCGCTTAGATCACATGTTTTCAATAATGATCAAAGTGAAGAGCAATGTGAGCAATATGAACCCTAATAGCAATACTAGTGATTACAAAAAGTAAAGGACAAATGAGACAAGATTTATCCCATGGTTCAGCTCCACGAAGAAGCCTACATCCACGTTGAGAAGTCCACACAAGGATCGGGTCTCACTTGACCCTTATCTCACCAAGCCACCACGATGGCCGGCTTGGTTTCCACTATATCATTGGGCAATCACAAAGTTTGATGGGGCTACTCACAACTTGAGGCTCCCACAAATCAATACAATGAGAAGCACACGAAGCTCAACTCACACAAGCCACAAAACACAACACAATGTGCAAGAGATCAAATCGAGAGCCAAAGTGTGATGATCTTTCTTTACTCTCCTCTCCAAACCCTAATCTCTTCAAGATTTGCTCTTAAGGTGTTAGTAGGACGAGTAGAAGGCTTTGGAAGGCTCTAGAATGCTTGTGGCGGCGCTAGGGTTCAAGAGTTATTCAAATGAGCCCGAGGGTCCCCTTTTTATAGGGGTCGCGAGCCCCTTCTGCTGACCTCAGCAGAGGGGCGGACTAGTCTGGCCTCGGACCCTGGACTAGTCCGGCCCTATGGGACCACTAACCTCTCGTCAATTTCCGACAACTTCCACACTGAGCAATGATCGTCACGCTACCCGCCAAATTTCAAATTCAAACGGTCACTAAACAACGGACTAGTTCGGTCAATAACGAACTAGTCCGAAGTGGAACAGAACCATTTGGTCCGTCCCAAAACGGACTCTTCTGGGTTGGTCCGGACTAGTCCGGCCACATGGGTGGACTAGTCCAGCCCTCTAGGGTTTCTCTCGGTCTATCACACTAAGTCTCAAACGGACTAGTCCGTATCCAAACGGACAAGTCCGAACTACTCCAGAGAGCTTTGGTCCGTCCAAAATCGGACAAGTCCGGACTTAGCTCCAAATTCACTCGGGAACACTCCAGGGATGTTTGGTCTGTCTCAGAACAGACTTGTCTGCCATGGCCGGACTAGTCCGGCCTTGAGGCCTAGACTAGTCCGGCCTCCTAAGGTTTTTCTCATTTTAGGCTTCTCACTTAGGTTTTTCTCTAAACCACCACTTTGAGCACTCTAGAATGATCTCATTGCACATGATACATCCACCCTCTCACATGACATGGCTCACAAAAGCTCAACACATAGAAACCCTAATTTCTATGCTTGAGTCTTTGGTGCCCGTTTTATTCTTTTCCTTTTTGAGTGTCTTTATCTCATTTCAATCCTTGTATCTATGCTTAAGCTCACATTAGCTCATTAGCCTCTTAATTGTCATCATCAATCATACAAAACTTACGGGGATGCCTAGATGCACTTTCAGGGTCATTGTAGCTTTCTTCAGAATTCACTCCTTGTGCCTGTCCAAGGAGCCATGCGTCTAGCAATGTAGGTGGGCTACACAATCTTGGTCAATCAGGATGTGCATGGTGACATATCTGGAGATGGCATCATTGCTGCTTCTGTCGATACTCAATAGAGCCTCTTGAGATGATGGTAGGGATAAAGTGTTTTCAAGTTCGATTTCAGTATCCAACCTAACCTTCCCATGTGTGGTCATTGATTTCATAATTCAGGTGTTGTCTAGATCGAGGGAATCATAAATTTGTGAGTGCCAGCATGTCACAATATTTGTGAGTCAACCTGCAAGTTCAGTCGTTTCAATCTTGTTTGGTCAACGGTCATCGTGTTTGTTCATCCTCCCGACAAGCCAATGAAATGTACGTCGTACACACTCACTGGTCACTGCCAATATGTATATGTATATACGTAGTGCACAGACAATATTTTAAGCAGTAGAATAAGTGCATAACGGATGCATATGCTGCTCCAATGTCAGGCGGCGGATGTCTGTGTGGTTGGACTAGCGCGCGAACACCTCAGACGTCGCGCCCGTGCTGGGCCAGCCGCTGCCGGGATTCTTGCATGGCGCGCGAGCACGTCGTCACAGAGGCGTCGGCACGATGCCAAGACACTCGTTTAGATACAGCGGTTGCGCGGCAACCTAGCTTAGGATCATGCAAGCCCATCGCAGATCCAACAGCTCCTCCATGTGCCTCGCTGATCCAATCAACACCGTTACTTTCATCACGCCACGATCAGGCGCGGCCTCACTAGATTGAGCCGACTACGCTCCACCGAGCACCTAGCACGACAGATCTCGTGGTGCCACCTCACCTAGCACCTTAAGGACCACCGTTGCGCACCCTTAGGCGCCGCCATCGTGTGCTTGCTGGCCTGCCGTTCCGCAACCTTGCTCGCCGACGAATTTGACCCTAGTCTGGGCCTCACTGCCTCGCTCGAAGGCTGCGCAGCCAGAGAAAAAAACGACCCCGCCGCCACCATCCTTGTTGAGGGCGTAGGCGGCCACTTGGCTCCGGCAGCGAGGCGATGCTGAGAATATGTTTTGGACTCGCGACCTACATAACAAAATTAACAATAAGTGTTCATAGGTAACGATCCCAAGGACGCCACATAGTGAAGAACCAACTGATATCAACTCGATCTCAATTGAATTCCATCATGAATAGATGGAACAATGTAATTGTATGTTTCTACTTATCGATGCATGATCAATATTCTCTAGAGCATGCACGCGCAACAAAAATTAATAACTAACCTTCTGAGTTTTTCTGTCATGCTAGTGAGTTTGTTCCCCGTGCCTTCCAAGCCTAGATGATAAGGCATGCATGCGTTTCGATTTTTTGGATGGTTGACTAGCATAATTTAATCCACCAAGTAGTGGATAAAGAATAGCAATGCAAAAACGATACGTATGGGACTCTAGTTTCTGCTCCAGGGCAGCGAGCTAGGGGGAAGGCATACTGGTGCTACGTGAGCGAGAGATTGCTTGGAAACGTTTACCTATATAACATACAGGGTGCACCAAAACAAGGGGAAAAATATGATTGGTAGATATAGATAACAACGGAAATGATTGGCTTGTATTTAAAGTGAGGTACGTTTTCATATACCACTACTACAAAAAACATTTTTACAGACGCTTCTATATTTTTTTTTTACAAACGGTCGATTAAAAGTGCCGCCTGTGATGTCCAATGAGTTAATAACAGTCTGTGATAATAGATTTTCACAGACGGTTTGTAACAAACAACCGCATGTAAAAATATAATGATTTTCACAGGCAGTCCGTAGCAAAAACCGCCTGTGATAATAGTCATTATCACAGGCGGTCCGTAACAAACAACCGCCTGTGAAAATATAATGATTTTCACAGGCGGTCCATAACATAAAACGGCATGTGATAATGATGGCTCCTCATTGGTCTGCTGCTTCATCCCACGGATCACTCTTGGACTTCGTATCTCCGATGTCCGCTGCTTATCGATCCAACGACTCAGTTTAGAAGCCGCACAATAGATGTGTCTATAACAGCAGCAGCCACGGTTCAGTCCGTGATCCTCCGTCAGCCTCCCAAGGTACGGCTTCCGACGGCATCTCCCAAGGCGCGGCTGCCGGCGGCCTCTCTCAAGGCGTGACTAAGGCGCAACTTCGGTTCCTCCAGACCTCGAAAGCTCTGGCGTGGCCTCCCGACGAGCGCGAACCCTGCCGACGCGAGCACGGGCGCGGATCTGGCATAGTCTACCTCAAGCTCCCGGCGGCGCGGCTCCGGCGCACCTCCCGGCGAGCGCGCGCCCTGCCAGCGTGAGCGCGGGCACGGATCTGGCGCGGTCTACCTCGGGCTCCCGGTGGCGCGGTCTACCTCAGGCTCTCGACGGTGTGGCTCCTCCGGCTCCATGCGGCACGACCTCGTCGGGCTTCTGGCGGCACGGCTCCTCCAGCTCTCGGCGGTGTGACCTCCTTCGACACTTGGCGGCGCTCTTCCGGCTCCCGGCAATGCGGCGGCCTCCAGGCGGCGCGGCCTCTTCTGACTCCCGGCGGCACATGTGAAATTTTTTTTTGTTTCACTAGCCATTTTCACATGCGGTTTTTTATTACCAACCGCTTGTGAAAATGTAGTTTCACAGGCGGTTATGCCACCGCCAGTGTTAATCGATCATTTTCACAGGCTCTTCGTTACAGACGGTTTTTAAAACCGTATGCGATAATATGTTTAGAACCGCCTACGATGAAGCATTTTGTAGTAGTGTACCCATCAGGTACGAAACTTCCTACATCAATTTTGCACCTTACATTTATTTTAGGTGTACACGACAATTATGTGTGTTCATTGAAAAGGTTTTTGCTCGTCCTAGCGAGGTATTACATATCTATTGATTCAATTCTTTTTTACCTAAGATCTCTGGATTTCATTTCCACTGAGTATGATCAGCATGCTAGAATCGTACAGTAATTTTTATTCCATGACCCAGTACATGAAAGACAGAAAGTGGGATCCTTGCAAAATAAAAATACAGTGTAGAGATATACGTTCAGAACTTAAATAAAGCATGGAGATTCTTGACTGCACCTGTAACACCCATATTTTATGTACAAAATTTGCTCAAACCCTTGATCATTGTTGTATGCATTTTTGGGTGAATTTTGATGTTCAAACGAGTAGCATCCGTTTAAAAATTTGAATTTGAATTCAAATCAAAAGAAAAGGAAGGAAAATGAAAAAGAAAAGAATTTAACCCTCCCTGGGCCGAATTCCCTCCCTCTGGCCCAACTCCCTTTCCTCCCCCGCCAGCCCACTGCGCCCTCCCCCTCTCTCCTCTCTCTGCCAGGCGGGGCCCGCCTGTCATCCCTCCCAGGGAGCAACCGCCTCCCTTCCTTCCCGCGTCGCGCCGCGCCCTCTCCGCGCGCCCCTCTCCAACCGCCTCACCCACGGCGCAAACCACCCGGGGAACCCCCTCTTCGCACGCGCCGACAACCACCGCACCCCCCTGCTCTATAAAACCCCGCTCTCTTCCTCATTGTCCCCTCCCCCGTGCGCAACCCTAGCCATCACCGCAACCGAGGTAGCCGCCGCCGTTCCCGGTTAGCCAGTGATCGCCGTTCCCCCTCGACTGCCCTAACACCTTCACCTTGCCACCAGGAGCACGCCGGGCAAGGGATCGTGGGGAGATCGCCGAGGTTTCACCGAGACCGACGAGCACCGACGCCACCGCCGCCATTTCTCATCGCCGACAATCCTCCGACCGATTTCAAGGCTAGCTACTCCCCTGGGTGAGTTCCCCTACTTCCCCTCTCTCGCTCCATGCCCTTAGCATCTTGTTTGGGCGTCTGTTTCGCCGTTTTAGCCGTCTCCGGCGAGCATCACCGCCGCGGGTGCCGTGCGCCGCCGCGCGCGCGTGGCCGGCGTCGCCAGAGGCGACGTGGCCGCATCCCGGCCGTTGGTTTGAGGCCGACGGCTGAGATTAGAAGGCCGTAACGGTTCGGCCGTTTTAAATCTCGCACGTCCATTTAGAATCCAACGGCCCACATTTGAATCTCCTTTCCCGCCTGCGCATTTGCACCCAAGCCCCAGGAAACTTAGTTGCTACCCCTGGAGCTTCTCTGTAATTTGAGTCTAGCCCCCAGAATTCGCAGACTAGCCCCTGGAACCCTAAAAATTGGTTTTAAACATTTAATTAAGCATTCTAACCCCTGTAATTTTGTAGAATAATGTATTTATACCCTGTACAGTGTAGAGAACTATTTATTTAGCCCCTGGACTTTTATTTATTTGCTGAATAGGGTTTTTAATTGTATTTGAGGTGTAGAAATTAGATAAAAATGGTATTTAAGTGTAGGAATGTTATGAAAAATTGTTATAATCTATTTTATGCTGTGAATTAATTGTAGTGTTCACATAAAATATATTTGGTCCCTGGAATAATTATTATAAAGGTTTTAAAATACATTTTTGCTATAGAAAATTCAATAAAAATGGTTTTAGGCTATAATAAAATCCCAAAATTCTAGGAAAAATATAAAATGCATACTTTAGCCATGTTAAGTGATAAATACCTCGTAGGGACGCATTAGTGTAGGAGTTTGTGCTTATGTGTATGTGTGATGTATTGTTTTGCGTGCCTTTACTTATTTAGCTTTATTCTATTCTTGCCATGTTTGGGCATATGTCTAGAGTCGTATTACGACCCAAATCTTAACCTCCAAGACCAAGACTTCGACAACACCCAAGTCTTCAACGAAGGCAAGTGCCCTTGACCATCTTGTACCTATTTTAGGAATTTAGCTAGTTGCATGCTAATTAAATTGATGTCCTACTTCATGTTTACATGCCCTGTTCCTTACCAGTCCTTGTTACCTGAAATGGGGTGGGAAGTAGATAGGCTTTATTTATGCTTAGCCATGCTTAGATGTTGGGATTGGGATTACATACAAATGTTCTATGCTCAACTTTATGGTTACTTTAATTTGGTGATGAATATACATAATGTTAGTGGATAGGTATCTGGTGGTTGGTTAGTGTTGGTATGGTGCATTTTGCACGAGAACCGGGATTGGGGTTTGTTACCACCGGATTCTAAGGACCGGTTTATGGAGGAAGCCACTAAGATTTATAGTACCACCACGAGACTGAGATGGGGCAGCTTGGTCAATTAATTAGGTTTCTTCCGATGAACTGCTATTGGTTGGATGGTGCGGGGAATGAGGCGGGTGATCTGCTCTTGGAACCGCAAGGCTCAAGAGGGGGCTCTGGGGCGGAGGGTTACTCCGAGAATCCTCAGTGGTGGAAACCTTAGAGGGCTAGCACTAATCGGGAGTACCTTTGTAAAGACCATGTTGTGATCTCCTGGCCTCACACCAAAGGAAGTGTGTAATGTGGTTAGCTACCACGGGCATTCAGGGAGGTTCACTTAGTCCACCTGGCAACAGGGGATGAAATCACTGCTTGTGGGGAAAGGGTACACTCTCTGCAGAGATTTGGTAAAACTGTCATGACAGCCATGCTCACGGACAAGAGCGGCTTGGGGCCAGTTCATAATTAGTCTATGGATGGGAAATTATGGATCATTATGGTTCTAGTACTTTCATTATCCTTAATCATGTGTTGATTATTTATTGATTTATGATATTGATAATTGGAAGCTAAGGATAGGTTCTAAGCATAGTGCTAAGCCATATTTGGCCTTTCCCTTGCTTTAGCCATTCATGTCATCTCTTCCCGCACTTGCTGAGTACTCTATGTACTCAAGCGTTTAATTCTCCTTTAGAATATGAAGAAGAAGAAGCGGCACCGGAGGATTTCTACGTCAATCCGGAGGACTTGGTCTAGGCTGGCGACCTCACGCGCAACGGCTGCCTGTGGAGATGGAGCTACCCTCACCTACTAGTCTTCTGCTGTAGTTTGGTCTTTGTTAATCTAGTTGTTGATGTAAATACTAATGGTTTGTAGTTGTAGACCTTCGGGTCGTACTGTAAGACTATTTATGTATTCGAACATGGCAATGTATGATATTTCACTTTCGTCGACGCATGTACGATTCAACTGATCCTGGCGTACATGTGATTAGCATCTGTTCATCTTTACGATGACCGGGCGTGACAAAGTGGTATCAGAGCCGTGTTGCCCGTAGGACGCAAGCCTAGTTAGAAATGGCCGAAAATTAAGGACTATACTATTTTCTTATGAAATAGTATTTCCAAAATTTTGTGCTCTCTATCTCAAACCTTGTGCTTCTTATCTTGCTATGCTATTTGCTTTATTCTAATTTAATTTATGGATTATTAATCTCACTCTCTTCTTTTCAAATGTTTGTAGATGGCGCGAACCAAGCAGACGGCTCGTAAGTCGACTGGAGGTCGTGTTCCACGCCACGCCCTAGCCAGTCGCTCCGCACCCTACGCCCCCAGGAGGGAGACGACGTTGTTCTCCACTGGGAGTGCTGCTTCGAGGATGCGTGTCCATCTTCGCTCTCTTCTTCGAGCTGCGGGGTACCGTGAGTACCGTGTTCGTCTGGTCTACCACTCCACTAGGGTCTTTGCACCCTATATTGGTGAGCTAGAGTGGAGTTCTCAGCTGGCCGTCTACTACGACTCGGAGCTGCTACACTCTCACTTCTCTCCGGCCTGGAGGAGCTCCCAGCGTGCGGCTAAGGAGGACGCCACGTGGGAGGCGACTACCTACTGGAGCCACGCCCACAGGTTCCTTCTTGGGTGCACGGAGCATGCGTACACCCCTCAGCGCCCTAGTGGCACGGCCGCCTTCACTGGACGTGACGTCGAGGGGCCCTTGACTCACCCCCAGTGCGAGAGGCTGGTGGACGACGTTGTGGAGTTGTCTTCCCGACTCCAGCGTTGTCAGCAGGAGCTGCAGGACAGCAGGGACCTGGTTGACCGCTACGAGCGACTTCGCCGACGCTACGCGAGGATCACTGCAGCTGATCCTAACTCTTCTCAGTACGCTTCGGACGTGGAGCCTTGGGACCCGAACTCTCCAGACCGTCGCATGAACTCCCCCGAGAACTCAAGAGAAGACTCAGAAGAAGAAGACCCGGAGATGGAGGTTGAGGAGGACTCCGACAAGTAGGAGTGGACTCGTTTCCCCGCTGGACGACTCGGGAAAGTTATCCTTAGTTTGTAGGAGCGTGTAGCTACGCCCTTCCTAGTCTTGAGTTGTGTCGTTTATGTTGTTATGCTAGTAATTTGCTTTATGTTGTGTGTGTTGGGTGCGACATGAGTTGTGGAATGCTTCGGCATCCTGTCCACATCCATGTCTTTAGACTTGTTTATGTGTCGTGTGAGTGGTGGAATGCTTAGGCATCTTGTCCACCTCCACACTAGTTGATTAATGAACTTGCTTTATATCTATTACCCTTGATGCATATAGTTGGGACCGTGTTACCCTAGTATATCCTTTCTCATCTTATCTATTGTTCTAAAATTTCAATTCTTCCCTACACAGATGTCTGGAAGAGGTAGAGGTAGAGGTCGTGGAAGGGGTGCTGTGCCCCAAGATGAAGGACTTGGAGGTGTGCCTGGATGGAATGCAAGGGGTGCTCGAGGAGCCCCAGCCTCTCAACAAATGCAACAGATGATGGCTCTTCAGACTCAGTTACTTAACAACCTCACCCAAATTGTCACCAACCTGCAGCAAGCCCCACCACCACCACCCCCTCAATACAACCTTCCACCACCACCACCTTTCCCGCCTAGGTCCTTCCTAAGGGACTTCCTCAACACTCACCCACCCACTTTTGCCACCGTTACTGAACCGATGGAAGCCGAGGATTGGCTCCGAACTGTTGAAAGAAAACTGAGGCTCATTCACTGCGAAGGAAGAGAGAAGGTATTGTTGGCCTCCCATCAACTCTAAGGGCCAGCAGCTGACTGGTGGACCGCCTTCACCGAAGCCCACCAGGACCCAGAAAATATTACATGGGAAGAATTCCGAGCCAACTTCCGTAATCACTTCGTACCTGAAGGAGAGATACAAGCCAGGCGTGAAGAGTTCCTGATGCTAAAGCAAGGCCGTATGACTGTGAGGGCCTATCTGAATGCATTCACTCAGTTGTCCCGCTATGCTCCAACCGACGTGGACACTGACTCAAAAAAGCAATTCCGCTTCAAGAATGGGTTGGACAAGGAGTTAAAGTTTGCCATGTCTTCCAGCGACTACGGCGACTTCCAGAAGCTGGTTGACAAAGCCTTTGAAGTGGAGAGGACTAAGAAGGAACTAGATGATGAAGAAAGAAAAAGGAAGTTAACTATGGCACATGCCTCTAGCAGCAATGTGCGCCCCCGTCTTAACCCTCCGCCTGCAAACCAAATGACCCATCCCATGAACTACTCGGGACAAAGGTTCCCAAACTCCAACTACAGGCCACCCACTCCCTACAACCACCAAATGCGCCAGCAGCAGCAGCAACCACCACGCCAGCCAATGCAACCCCCACGTCAGCAGATGCAGCTGCCCCGCCCTTCAGCTCCAGCTAACCGTCCAAGTGGCCAACCCCCAAGAAACCAATCAGGAGGCAACAAGGGCCCAAATAATGCTGCGGAAGTACAATGCTACAAGTGCGGAGAATGGGGACACTATGCCAGCAGTTGTCCAAAGAAGCAACAGAACCCATCTGGCCGTGTCAACCATGTGACTCTGGAACAAGCACAGGAAGCGCCAGATGTGGTGATCGGTATGTTTTCTGTTAACTCCCACCCCGCCACCATATTATTTGATTCGGGTGCTACACATTCATTTATATCCAAGGATTTCATAAAGAAGCATGACATGGTAGTTACATTCTTGAATGGGCCATTATTGATAAACTCTCCTGGAGGAGAGATGGTGGCAAGGCATCTATGCTGAAAAGTGAGTATAAACATAAGGGGGGTAGTCTTTTGGGCCAACCTAATAGTGTTGGACTCACAAGGATTAGATATCATTCTGGGAATGGACTGGTTGACGAAGAATCAAGGAGTCATTCATTGTGCAACTAGAACAGTTTGCTTAACACACCCGGATGGCACTACAGTGGAATTCAAGCCAGGTCAGACACAAGAGGCAGTAGTACAACTCAATCACCTTGAGAGTACCAAAGACATCAGGGTTGTGAAAGAATTTCTGGATGTATTCCCAGATGACTTGCCAGGTATGCCCCCTGATCGAGAGATTGAATTTATCATTGAACTAGTACCTGGAACGGCCCCAATATATAAAAGGCCATATAGAATGGATGCTAAACAATTAGCTGAACTAAAGGACCATATTGAGGAATTATTGGCAAAAGGATATATTCGTCCTAGCTCATCGCCTTGGGGAGCACCAGTTATATTTGTACCCAAGAAGGATGGAACTCAAAGGTTGTGTGTGGACTACCGTGCTTTAAATGAGGTAACAATCAAGAATAAGTACCCACTACCAAGGATTGAAGATTTGTTTGATCAATTGAGAGGAGCATGTGTGTTTTCCAAGATTGATCTTCGTTCGGGCTACCATCAACTGAAGATTAGACCATCAGATATTCCCAAGACGGCATTTGTCTCTCGATATGGATTATATGAGTATACAGTTATGTCATTTGGATTGACCAATGCTCCGGCATATTTTATGTATCTTATGAACAAGGTATTCATGGAGTACTTGGACAAGTTTGTAGTGGTATTCATCGACGACATACTTATCTATTCCAAGACTGAAGAAGAGCATGAGGAACACCTCAGGATGGCCCTGCAGAAGCTTCGCCAACACCAACTGTATGCCAAACTTAGTAAGTGTGAGTTTTGGCTAAAGGAGGTATCATTTTTGGGATATGTCATATCCGAAGGAGGTATAGCAGTGGATCCAGGCAAGGTGGTCGATGTTCTTAAGTGGGAAACACCTGAGAGTGTACATGATATAAGAAGATTCTTAGGTATGGCTGGTTACTACCGTCGATTCATTGAGGGATTCTCAAAGATCTCTCGACCACTAACCAAGCTACTTGAGAAAGGAGTTGCTTTCAAGTGGACCCCGGAATGTGAAGTAAGCTTCGCCGAATTGAAGAAGAGGTTGACCAGTGCACCGGTATTGGTGATGCCTGATATGCAGAAGGAGTTTGTGGTCTATTGTGATGCTTCTGGTCATGGTTTAGGATGTGTCTTAATGCAAGGAGGACATGTTGTGGCCTATGCTTCAAGACAGCTTCGGAAACATGAGAGGAACTATCCAACACATGATTTGGAATTGGCAGCTGTTGTCCATGCTTTGAAGATATGGAGACACTATTTGATGGGAAAAAGGACTGAAATATACACAGATCACAAGAGCTTAAAATACATATTCACACAGCCGGATCTCAATCTCAGACAACGTCGTTGGTTGGAGTTAATAAATGATTTTGATGTGGGAATCAACTATCATCCAGGCAAGGCTAATGTGGTCGCCGATGCTCTAAGCAGGAAGGGACAAAGCAATAACTTGTCAGTACAAGCTCTTCAACCCCAGCTATGTGAAGAGTTTGCAAGGTTAAACCTATGTCTAGTGTCTAGCGCCGAAGCAGTTGCTATGGAAGTGGACACAACCCTTGAACGTGATATACGAGAAGGGCAAAAGAATGATGAGAAGGTCAAGGAGATCAAGCAATTGATGAAGAAAGGGAAAGCTCCGAACTTTAGAGAGGATGAACAAGGAACCTTATGGCTTGGAAAGCGGATTTGTGTTCCAGATGTCAAGGAGATTAAAGAGTTGATATTAAGAGAAGCTAATGACTCATCATACTCCATTCATCCCGGAAGCACAAAGATGTATCAAGACCTTAAAGATCGATATTGGTGGCATGGAATGAAACGGGATGTAGCCGAATATGTGGCCATATGTGATACATGTCAATTGATTAAGGCGGAACATCAAAGACCAGCAGGGTTATTGCAACCAATCAAAGTGCCAGAATGGAAATGGGAAGAAATTAGTATGGACTTCATTGTGGGACTACCAAGAACACAGTCTGGATATGATTCTATATGGGTTATTGTGGACCGTCTAACTAAAGTGGCTCACTTTATTCCCATGAAAGAAACATACAATGGTCCCAAGTTAGCGGAACTGTACATCTCCAGGATTGTATGTTTACATGGAGTTCCAAAGAAGATCATCTCAGACAGAGGCACACAATTCACCTCAAGATTCTGGCAGAAGTTGCATGAATCAATGGATACCCGTCTAAATTTTAGTTCGGCGTATCATCCTCAAACTGATGGTCAGACAGAACGCACCAACCAGATATTAGAAGACATGTTGAGAGCATGTGCTTTGAAGAATAGCAAGAGTTGGGACAAGAATCTGCCATATGCCGAATTTTCTTACAACAACAGTTATCAAGCCAGTTTGAAGATGTCTCCTTTTGAAGCATTGTATGGGAGAAAATGTAGGACACCGTTGTTTTGGAATCAAACTGGGGAAAGTCAAGTTTTTGGGCCTGACGTGTTACAAGAGGCTGAAAGACAAGTACAAGAAATTCGGAAGAATCTAAAGGCAGCCCAGACAAGACAGAAGAGTTATGCGGATACTCGAAGACGTGATCTCACATTTGAAGTTGGTGATTATGTATACTTGAAGGTATCACCTATGAGAGGATTAAGAAGATTTAAAGTAAGAGGCAAGTTGTCACCCCGCTACATTGGTCCATTCAAGATACTCGAAAGGCGAGGTGAAGTGGCATATCAACTTGAGCTTCCGCCACACTTGTCAGATGTGCACAATGTGTTCCATGTATCACAGCTTAAGAAGTGCTTAAGAGTGCCTGAAGAGCAATTGCCTATGGAAGCCGTGGATGTACAGGAAGACTTATCTTATGTGGAGCAGCCTGTCAAGATACTTGAAACACTGGAAAAGGTCACAAGAAACAAAGTCATTCGCATGTGTAAAGTGCAGTGGAAGCATCACTCAGAGGCAGAAGCAACTTGGGAAAGAGAAGAAGATCTCAAGGCGGATTTCCCTTATCTATTCTCTTAGAACGTCCGAATCTCGAGGGCGAGATTCCTTTTAAGGGGGGTAGAGTTGTAAGACCCATATTTTATGTACAAAATTTGCTCAAACCCTTGATCATTGTTGTATGCATTTTTGGGTGAATTTTGATGTTCAAACGAGTAGCATCCGTTTAAAAATTTGAATTTGAATTCAAATCAAAAGAAAAGGAAGGAAAATGAAAAAGAAAAGAATTTAACCCTCCCTGGGCCGAATTCCCTCCCTCTGGCCCAACTCCCTTTCCTCCCCCGCCAGCCCACTGCGCCCTCCCCCTCTCTCCTCTCTCTGCTAGGCGGGGCCCGCCTGTCATCCCTCCCAGGGAGCAACCGCCTCCCTTCCTTCCCGCGTCGCGCTGCGCCCTCTCCGCGCGCCCCTCTCCAACCGCCTCACCCACGACGCAAACCACCCGGGGAACCCCCTCTTCGCACGCGCCGACAACCACCGCACCCCCCTGCTCTATAAAACCCCGCTCTCTTCCTCATTGTCCCCTCCCCCGCGCGCAACCCTAGCCATCACCGCAACCGAGGTTGCCGCCGCCGTTCCCGGTTAGCCAGTGATCGCCGTTCCCCCTCGACTGCCCTAACACCTTCACCTTGCCACCAAGAGCACGCCGGGCAAGGGATCGTGGGGAGATCGCCGAGGTTTCACCGAGACCGACGAGCACTGACGCCACCGCCGCCATTTCTCGTCGCCGACCGTCCTCCGACCGATTTCAAGACTAGCTACTCCCCTGGGTGAGTTCCCCTACTTCCCCTCTCTCGCTCCATGCCCTTAGCATCTTGTTTGGGCGTCTGTTTCGCCGTTTTGGCCGTCTCCGGCGAGCATCGCCGCCGCGGGTGCCGCGCGCCGCCGCGCGCGCGTGGCCGGCGTCGCCAGAGGCGACGTGGCCGCATCGCGGTCGTTGCTTTGAGGCCGACGGCTGAGATTAGAAGGCCGTAACGGTTCGGCCGTTTTAAATCTCGCACGTCCATTTAGAATCCAACGGCCCACATTTGAATCTCCTTTCCCGCCTGCGCATTTGCACCCAAGCCCCTGGAAACTTAGTTGCTACCCCCGGAGCTTCTCTGTAATTTGAGTCTAGCCCCCAGAATTCGCAGACTAGCCCCTGGAACCCTAAAAATTGGTTTTAAACATTTAATTAAGCATTCTAACCCCTGTAATTTTGTAGAATAATGTATTTATACCCTGTACAGTGTAGAGAACTATTTATTTAGCCCCTGGACTTTTATTTATTTGCTGAATAGGGTTTTTAATTGTATTTGAGGTGTAGAAATTAGATAAAAATGGTATTTAAGTGTAGGAATGTTATGAAAAATTGTTATAATCTATTTTATGCTGTGAATTAATTGTAGTGTTCAGATAAAATATATTTGGTCCCTGGAATAATTATTATAAAGGTTTTAAAATACATTTTTGCAATAGAAAATTCAATAAAAATGGTTTTAGGCTATAATAAAATCCCAAAATTCTAGGAAAAATATAAAATGCATACTTTAGCCATGTTAAGTGATAAATACCTCGTAGGGACGCATTAGTGTAGGAGTTTGTGCTTATGTGTATGTGTGATGTATTGTTTTGCGTGCCTTTACTTATTTAGCTTTATTCTATTCTTGCCATGTTTGGGCATATGTCTAGAGTCGTATTACGACCCAAATCTTAACCTCCAAGACCAAGACTTTGACAACACCCAAGTCTTCAACGAAGGCAAGTGCCCTTGACCATCTTGTACCTATTTTAGGAATTTAGCTAGTTGCATGCTAATTAAATTGATGTCCTACTTCATGTTTACATGCCCTGTTCCTTACCAGTCCTTGTTACCTGAAATGGGGTGGGAAGTAGATAGTCTTTATTTATGCTTAGCCATGCTTAGATGTTGGGATTGGGATTACATACAAATGTTCTATGCTCAACTTTATGGTTACTTTAATTTGGTGATGAATATACATAATGTTAGTGGATAGGAATCTGGTGGTTGGTTAGTGTTGGTATGGTGCATTTTGCACGAGAACCGGGATTGGGGTTTGTTACCACCGGATTCTAAGGACCGGTTTATGGAGGAAGCCACTAAGCTTTATAGTACCACCACGAGACTGAGATGGGGCAGCTTGGTCAATTAATTAGGTTTCTTCCGATGAACTGCTATTGGTTGGATGGTGCGGGGAATGAGGCGGGTGATCTGCTCTTGGAACCGCAAGGCTCAAGAGGGGGCTCTGGGGCGGAGGGTTACTCCGAGAATCCTCAGTGGTGGAAACCTTAGAGGGCTAGCACTAATCGGGAGTACCTTTGTAAAGACCATGTTGTGATCTCCTGGCCTCACACCAAAGGAAGTGTGTAATGTGGTTAGCTACCACGAGCATTCAGGGAGGTTCACTTAGTCCACCTGGCAACAGGGGATGAAATCATTGCTTGTGGGGAAAGGGTACACTCTCTGCAGAGATTTGGTAAAACTGTCATGACAGCCGTGCTCACGGACCAGAGCGGCTTGGGGCCAGTTCATAATTAGTCTATGGATGGGAAATTATGGATCATTATGGTTCTAGTACTTTCATTATCCTTAATCATGTGTTGATTATTTATTGATTTATGATATTGATAATTGGAAGCTAAGGATAGGTTCTAAGCATAGTGCTAAGCCATATTTGGCCTTTCCCTTGCTTTAGCCATTCATGTCATCTCTTCCCGCACTTGCTGAGTACTCTATGTACTCAAGCGTTTAATTCTCCTTTAGAATATGAAGAAGAAGAAGCGGCACCGGAGGATTTCTACGTCAATCCGGAGGACTTGGTCTAGGCTGGCTACCTCACGCGCAACGGCTGCATGTGGAGATGGAGCTACCCTCACCTACTAGTCTTCTGCTGTAGTTTGGTCTTTGTTAATCTAGTTGTTGATGTAAATACTTGTGGTTTGTAGTTGTAGACCTTCGGGTCGTACTGTAAGACTATTTATGTATTCGAACATGGCAATGTATGATATTTCACTTTCGTCGACGCATGTACGATTCAACTGATCCTGGCGTACATGTGATTAGCGTCTGTTCATCTTTACGATGACCGGGCGTGACACACCGCATCAACGTTTCTATTTTCTGTGCAATTCCACATGCATGCAACTCGGCCAACAACCAGTGAAGCTGATTATTAAGCCATCAATTTGGATTGGGTTGCTGCAAACTCCTGTGAAGGCGTTGCCTGTTGAAAAACTGTCACTATTCCACATGCCCATGTACTAAAACATGTAGATCAGCGTCGTTGAAATAACCAAAGATGATGGTCCTTCCCAATCCAGATGCCCAACCAACAGCTGACAAGTAGGGCTATGTTTGGGAACACGATATTTTTGGAGTTTTAGAGCAATTCCGTGGTATTTGAGATTACTATGGTATTTTTTACAGAATGGTGTTTGACAACTAACTCAAAAACTATGTATTGAAAACCACAGTTTTGTTATTTTTGGGGTATAAAAAACTTTGGTTCGAACCAAAGTTTTTCTCTTCTCGCTTGCTCTTGATGCTTGCTACTTTGCTCCCAAACAATTCTATGTATTGTAAAAACGTAGTATTACAAAACTGTGGTATTGAAATACTTTAGTATTGCTATGTCATTTTAAAAATTGTGATTTCCAAAACTTTAATATTGAAATACTGTGCTCCCAAACACAGCTTAGATCTTCCATGACCAACCATACATTTGATAGTAATAACATTAATTTTTTTTTGAAAAAGGGACAGGAGTGATGCCATGCATTAAGAAGGAAGAAGGTTACAACCTAAGGGTTACAGATTCTAAAACTGGCACTGAGCAGGTGTAAGAAAGGAGAAAAGATTACAAGGAACCCCTTATTGTTAAGACCCCATTACTAATAACCCATTACTACTAGTGTCGTAGGAGGGCCGAGCGCTGTAACTGAATTTCCGTGATGGTCAGGTTTGCCACCTGCATCGAGGTGAGTTCTTGCTGCTGAAAAATCCTCCGATTGCGTTCCTTCCATATTTGCCACCAAAAGGTTAGGAGAGTTCCAGTGAGCTAACTCTGGTTGCGCCGGTTAGATGCAGACAGATTGATAATCCACTGGTGTAATCCTCCATATGTGTTTAGACATAGATTCACCAGGAGATTAAATATTAAAACAATTTAGGCTCATGTTACCTTAGTGAAGATACACTGTCTCAGCAGGTGGTCTGCAGTTTCTGGGTCGCAATAAAAGAGAGGGCATGAATGCTCATGGGGCCAATTCTTTTTCGCCAGAGTATCTGCAGTGAGAGGCTTGTTGTGTAATACTAACCAAGCAAAAAAAAATTACATTTGGATTCAGTCACGGCCTCCCAAATGAAGACTGGCCACTGCTTCGTGCTGGCACCATTAACTAAATATTATAGGCTGATGCGACAGTGAAGATTCTGGTTGGTGTCCAGCGCCATTTGATGACATCCTTACCACTAGAAAGGGTGATTTCAGCAATGCAGGAGAAAAGCAGGATTAGCTCATCAAGCAGTACCTCTGAATTTACCTCCCCCGAATTACTGATCCAGTTAGAGTTCTTGAGCTCTTTAGCTACAAAACGATGTTTGAAGCGGGATTGTTTGTAGAGGTTCGGTACTAGCATGCGGGGGGATTGGCCATTCAGCCATAGGGCATCCCAGAACGGTGTGTTGGTGCCATCGTTAACAGTCATCATTGTCGAAGAGAAGAAGAGGTCACGGTCAGTGCTATCATGGCGTTTGAGCAGAGCTTTCTAAGGACGATCTCTATCATCCCACTGGCTCCACAGCCATTTCAGGCGAGGTGCTCGGCCAAATCTGTCTAAGTCCTTAAACCCCAAAACACCCAAGCTTTTTTGTTGCAAGCAGACTTTCCAGTTTACTAAACAATGTCCCCCGTGGACTTGTTCCGGATCATCACCCTTCCATAGGAAGTTCCTTCAAATTTTGTCGATCCTTTTGGAGGCCCAGGCCGGCAGCTTAAAAACCGACATGAAGTATGTAGGTATGGTAGAAAGCACAGATTTAATTAGCACTACCCTTCCAGAGTAAGAGAGGAGATTCTTCTTCCAATTCTGTAATCTCTGTTCGACTTTTGCTATTATCAGGCGAACAGATGATCTTGGCAGCTTCCTCAGGTGCAACGAGAGCCCTAAATAGGTGCCCGAAAAATGGGCTAATTTTAGATGTTTGTCGGTAATCCGTTGGACCTCTTCATCCTGGCATCTTATAGTGAAGACCTCCATCTTATCCATGTTTGCAATCAGCCCCGACGCCTTACCAAATATATCTAATATGCACTTGATGGTTTGAAGGTCTTGGATTGTTGGCGAAATGAAAACTGCAGCATCATCGGCGTAGAGTGATACATTCAGAAGTTTCTCTACGCCCTTGAGCGTAGTAAGGAGCCCCTTAGTCCTGGCAACCTGAAATAACCTATTGAGAGGTTCCATGGCAAGAAGAAAAATCATAGGCCAAAGAGGATCGCCCTGTCTCACACCTCTGACATGCTTGATCATAGGTCCTAATCAACAAATGAATTTGCCATTAGCATTATTTGTGTTTGTGTTAATCAATCTGGTTGACTGTCAGGCCCAGTTGTATTAAATAAGCTACTTATCCAATTCAAAGTTCACTAATGCAAAAAATCTTAAACTCAAATTTGTTGGATTTGGCTATCAACAACAATTTGCAAAACATATGCTGGATGTGCTCTGCTCCGGTTTCAACATCTGCACTTCTCTCTTTGTCAAGTGACCACCTTACAAGCATCTATGTTGCGTTTGTGCTGGGCTAATGACCTACAGGATTGTCTAACATGGCGTGTGACCACGCCCTGTCGACCACGCGGTAGGTAGCACCTCAGCCATGGGCTACTCATATGCTAGGTGATCGCCATTGTAAATGCACTGAAAGCAGTTGCTGCAATGCAATAAGTCACACTATCTCCACCTTTTATGCAAGCTGCAAAAAGAAATTAGGAGGCGCCACTTCAAGATTATTAGAAGATGATGAACATCAAACTTGTTTTTCGAACAATGGATGATTTTTTTATATGCAAACAATGGATGAATTTCAATGTGGATGGCTGGAGCACTAAATTAGGTGTCACACCCGGTTTTATTAAGCATAAAACCAGCTGCAAAGTACATGTATGCCAGGATCAGTTTCACCATACATGTACGACAATAGTGATAAAAAGTTCTATATCGCATGCAAACAACATTTATATCTTCAAAAGAGTTTTGAAGTAGCAGCGGAAGAGGAAAAACTCTAGGGCAACCACAGGCAAGTTGACTGGCAACAACGCGACCTATGCACGTCTTCACTTGTCACTGTCCTCATTAGATCTTCTCTTCACTGAGCAGCATAACAAAAGTACAACAAAGCAAGTGTGAGTACCATCCCGTGGTACTCCGCAAGTGTGGGAAATAAATGGCATGAAGGCCAAATCAAAGGACAAGGCTGATAGTGGTTTAAGCACTAAGCATTAATCCTAACCTTAGCTTTCATTAGCAACCTACATCTAGGTGAGTAATCCCAACCGTAATAACAGTACTAGTAATTATAATAATATCAACATCAATTCCAAACATCATCCCAACCACCATTCCAACCATTGACTAATTATGAATTTGACACAAGCCGCTCTTGTCCGTGAGCACGGCTGTCATGACAGTTTTACCAATCTCTGCAGAGAATGTATCCTTTACCCACAAGCCGTGATTTCATCCCCTGTTACCAGGTGGACTAAGTAAACCTCCCTGATGCCCGTGACCCGTCGGTCACATTACACACTTCCGTAGGTGTGCAGCCAGGAGATCACTACGAGGTCTTTACAAAGGTCCTTCCGACTAGTGCTAGCCCTCTAAGGTTTCCACCACTGAGGATTCTCGGAGTAACCCTCCGCCTCAGAGCCCCCTCTTGAGCCTTGCGGATCACAGAGCAGTTCACCCGCGTCATTCCCCGCACCATCCAACTACTAGCATTTCATCGGGAGGAACCTAATTAATCGACCAAGCTGCCCCATACTCAGTCTTGTGGCGATACTGTATAGCTTAGTGGCTACTCCATAAACCGGTCCTTAGAATCTGGCAAGGTTCGATCCCCAAATCCCAGGTCTCGTGCGTACTGCACCAACCATTCAAACCAGCCCGCAAGATTCCTATTTACTACAATCCATTTCCAACATCATAATCATAGTCATAATAATAAGTCATGAGTAACAAGTGTAGTTAATGTTTTCCCACCCAACTATTATGCATGGCTAAGCGTAAAGAATAACCCATAACCATTCTTCTATAACCCAAGCGACAAGGTAAAGGTAACACAACAGGGCATAGCATAGGATTCATATTAATTAACAATGCAGCTATCTAAACACTTAATCGGGTGCAAGATGGTCAAGGACACTTGCCTTTGTATAAATAGCTGCTCAGTTCTTCTTCATTGAACTCTTGACCTTCACATCTTCATGTAACTTCTTAATCGAGATACGAGTGCATATAAACTACCATCAAAAGAGTAATAAAAGTAATCACTAGCAGTACACCATACAAATTATACAAATGCTATCATTGATTATGCTACAATTATAATTTAAATCAAAGTTATGAGTGATTTATTATTTTTCATAGCCAAGGAAATGCATTTATCATTTATTTCCTATTTTAAATATTTATTTACAGGCTAAAAACATTTTTAATGAATTTCTCCTAGCCAAAATATATTTTATATGCATTTTATAAATTTTATTTTAGCATGGAAGATTTTCTAAATATTTTTCCTACTATTTCTACATTTATTCTCCATTTTTAGTATTTATTTATTGCTAAAAACCTTTTAAATGAATTTCCTATAGTCAAAAATATATTTTATATGTACTTTATGATTTTATTTTAGCTTAAATGGTTTTATTAATAATTTTCCTACTTCTTTTACATTTATTATCTATTTTTATTATTTATTTATAGCTAAAAGTATTTTTATTAAATTTTTCCATGACCAAAAATGTATTTTATATGAACTCTACTATTTTATTTTAGTATAAAAAGATTTTTAACCATTTTTCTATATTTTATATATTTATTTTATCACTTAAAAACATTTTCTATGTATTAAATATAATTTTCTACAATTAAATTTTATTTACTGGAGTTTTCCTATAAAAAACAGAAAATAAAATAAAGTTTAAACTAAATTCCATGAAGTTCAGGGGTTGATTTGTCATTTTTCCTAACTGGACACTGATAAAAATGTGATTCAAGAGAATTACAGGGGCCTTCTAGCAAGTTTCACTTAAACAGATAGCTTTTATCTATTTTAAATAAAGGTTGGGGTCTTTTCTGCAAGGTCAGGGGCTAATTCATAATTTGCTTAAAGTGCCCGAGGACTTAACTGCAAAATATCATTTTCTTTTTCTATTCTTATTTATTTTTCTTAAGGAAAAGTTATTGTATTGGTCTACGGTCCTGCGGACCAGGGTTTTGGGGGCGGTCCATGGTCCATCGTGGACCAGGGGGCGTACCCCTTCGGTGCCTTTTAATCCTAGCCGTTGGACTTGATCCAACGGCCGGGAGGGGGGTCCGGCGGGGCAGGGCGGCGGTGGCAGCTACTGGCGGCGGCGCCAGGGGGCCAGCGGCGGCGCCATGGCCGGAGTTGGCCGGCGTCGCTCGATCTTGCGCTACGGGCCACCATTTTGAGCGGGGAAAAGTGGAAAACAAAGAGGAAAAGAAGGGGAACTCACCCCGGGCATCAACAACGCCGGAAATCAATCGGAGGTGTGTGCACGACGGTGAAGGCGGCGGTTCTCCATTCGGCATCATCGAGGAGGCGGTGCGAGCACCAAAACTCCTCGTGGATGGGCCCTTCGGGGGAGGCACGACGTCGGGCGGCTCGGCGGCTCGTCGGGGACGGCCAGGAGGGCTTCTCCACGGGCACCGAGCTCCCATCGGCATCAATGGTGATGCATGGGTGCGGCTAGGGTTTGGGAGGGAGGAAAGGGAGTGTGGGGCCGGTTTTTGTAGGGGAAACACATGCGAGGGGGCGGCGGTTGCTAAGGCGACGTGGGAGCGGTTGGGGCAGGGGGGCGCGGGCGTGCCGACGGTTCCAGGGCGTCGGTTGGAGGCGTGGCGGGTGCGAGCAGGGTGGGATGGCGGTTGGGGAAGAAGCCCCTAATGAGCGGGCCCCACGTGCAGAGAGAGAGGAGAGGGAAGGAGGGGGGCACGGTTGGGCCAGGCTGGGCCGGGGGAAGGAAGGAGAGGGGGGGGAAAGGAGGTTGGGCCGCTAGGGGAGAGAGGAGATGGGCTGCGGGATGGGGTTTTTGGCCCAAATGAGGGTTTTGCTCTTTTCTTTTTCTTCTTCTTTTCTTTTCTTTTCTCTTTTTTTTATTTTTTTATCATTTAATTAGATTATGCCCTTTTCTTTTAACTTATAAAAAAATGGGTGTTACAATTCTACCCCCCCTTAACCGGAATCTCGCCCCGAGATTCTGGATTGCGTAAAGTTTAGGACGGGATTTTTTTATCTAAATCAATTAATTACCAATTTCTTCTTTTGAAAAATATTATTATACATTTTTCTTTCTATTTCAAATTTTTATCTTAAGTTATTTTGGAAGTTACAAAATATTACACAGATGTACAAATACAATGCAATAATTTAGTTTGAATTAATTTTAAGGAAAACTAACTTTCAACACCATGAAAATTTGTACATAAAGTCTTATTTCTTCTTCCTCTTTATTGTGTTTAGTTTCTCACTTTACTATCATTATTCTTCTTACTATTGTTTGAATGAAAGGTGCAAGGGCTTGAACGTTGGTTCATTTTATTTGAATTTAAAAGTCTTATTTAGCAATTGAAAATTTTGCTTTCCAACCATAGCACCTCAATAGATTAGTTCTAATTAATTAGCATTTGATACAACACATTAATTTTTATTTTCCTCATTCAGGTTTTATTTATTTATTTATTTGTTTATTTGCCAAGATTTATTTATTTATTTATTATGTTGTTCCTATTAATTGAGTAAAACTTTTTTATTATTATATAATTATTATTTTTCTCTAGGTGTTACAATTTCATCCCACTTACAAGGAATCTCACTCTTGAGATTCAAGGTTAGGTAAAGAATAGGATTATTTTTTTTCTCATCAATAAATTATTATGATTATTATTTTGAAAATAATTTAATTCTTATTTTAATTACAATGATGTTTTAACACTTTTATAAGTTTAGGAGTGCATACGGCGGAATACATAAAAATATTTGTTTTTGTCCTAAATTGATTTAGAAAACTTCGATCACCACACACAAATTTACATCTTATTCTATTATTATCATTCTTACTATTATTATTTTCTATGTAGAGTTCGTTTTTAATGCTATTGTAATTTTTAAAAGAGTGTTATGAGTCCTGATTAAATTTTCTTTGTCATGGCTTAATTTCATTTGAATTCAAACTTATTCTTTAAAAGTTGAAATTTGCATTTTTCACAAATAAGCAATTATGATAAAATATGCTAAGTTAGTTAAATTTAAAGTACTATCGCACAATAACTCACACCTTATTTTTATGTTCTTCTACACTCTTACTCTTCTTATTATTATTATTTTGAACTTGGCTTAAATGTGCACTATGGTTTTAATTTTTAAAGTCTTCCATTTAAAATGCATTGTCATGATTACTATATTTATTAATTTTTTTTATAATTATGAGGGTTAAGTGGGTCGGCTACCCCCCTTAAACAGACAAATGCTATAATTTTATTGTTGTTGTTATTATTAATCTTATGCAATGCATCAAGCAACGTGTTCTAATTCGTTGTGAGAAAGGCATGGACTTCACATGTTAACCAAAAGGAACCTAAGCAAGTGATGTATGTTAATCTTTAAGAGTCTTCTTCTCCCTTCGCGTTGTCCTTATACGTCGATCTTCATGCTCCTGTCCGTCGATACGAATCTTTGTCTTCATGAAAAAGGTCAAAGGAGAATCTAAGGGGTCCATTCTAACTAAGGTCACATGCTTAGAGTCAACCTGGCTCTGATACCACTTTGTCACACCCGGTTTTATTAAGCATAAAACTAGCTGCAAAGTACATGTATGCCAGGATCAGTTTCACCATACATGTACGACAATAGTGATAAAAAGTTCTATATCGCATGAAAACAACATTTATACCTTCAAAAGAGTTTTGAAGTAGCAGCGGAAGAGGAAAAACTCTAGGGCAACCACAGGCAAGTTGACTGACAGCAACGCGACCTATGCACGTCTTCACTTGTCACTGTCCTCATTAGATCTTCTCTTCACTGAGCAGCATAACAAAAGTACAACAAAGCAAGTGTGAGTACCATCCCGTGGTACTCCGCAAGTGTGGGAAATAAATGGCATGAAGGCCAAATGAAAGGACAAGGTTGATAGTGGTTTAAGCACTAAGCATTAATCCTAACCTTAGCTTTCATTAGCAACCTACATCTAGGTGAGTAATCCAAACTGTAATAACAGTACTAGTAATTATAATAATATCAACATCAATTCCAAACATCATCCCAACCACCATTCCAACCATTGACTAATTATGAATTCGACACCAAGCCGCTCTTGTCCGTGAGCACGGCTGTCATGACAGTTTTACCAATCTCTGCAGAGAATGTATCCTTTACCCACAACCCGTGATTTCATCCCCTGTTACCAGGTGGACTAAGTAAACCTCCCTGATGCCCGTGACCTGTCGGTCACATTACACACTTCTGTAGGTGTGCGGCTAGGAGATCACTACGAGGTCTTTACAAAGGTCCTTCCGACTAGTGCTATCCCTCTAAGGTTTCCACCACTGAGGATTCTCGGAGTAACCCTCCGCCTCAGAGCCCCCTCTTGAGCCTTGCGGATCACAGAGCAGTTCACCCGCGTCATTCCCCGCACCGTCCAACTACTAGCATTTCATCGGGAGGAACCTAATTAATCGACCAAGCTGCCCCATACTCAGTCTTGTGGCGATACTGTATAGCTTAGTGGCTACTCCATAAACCGGTCCTTAGAATCCGGCAAGGTTCGATCCCCAAATCCCGGGTCTCGTGCGTACTGCACCAACCATTCAAACCAGCCCGCCAGATTCCTATTTACTACAATCCATTTCCAACATCATAATCATAGTCATAATAATAAGTCATGAGTAACAAGTGTAGTTAATGTTTTCCCACCCAACTATTATGCATGGCTAAGCGTAAAGAATAACCCATAACCATTCTTCTATAACCCAAGCGACAAGGTAAAGGTAACACAACAGGGCATAGCATAGGATTCATATTAATTAACATTGCAGCTATCTAAACACTTAATCAGGTGCAAGATGGTCAAGGACACTTGCCTTTGTATAAATAGCTGCTCAGTTCTTCTTCATTGAACTCTTGACCTTCACATCTTCATGTAGCTTCTTAATCGAGATACGAGTGCATATAAACTACCATCAAAAGAGTAATAAAAGCAATCACTAGCAGCACACCATACAAATTATACAAATGTTATCATTGATTATGCTACAATTATAATTTAAATCAAAGTTATGAGTGATTTATTATTTTCCATAGCCAAGGAAATGCATTTATCATTTATTTCCTATTTTTAATATTTATTTACAGGCTAAAAACATTTTTAATGAATTTCTCCTAGCCAAAATATATTTTATATGCATTTTATAAATTTTAGTTTAGCATGGAAGATTTTCTAAATATTTTTCCTACTATTTCTACATTTATTCTCCATTTTTAGTATTTATTTATTGCTAAAAACATTTTTAATGAATTTCCTATAGTCAAAAATATATTTTATATGTACTTTATGATTTTATTTTAGCTTAAATGGTTTTATTAATAATTTTCCTACTTCTTTTACATTTATTATCTATTTTTATTATTTATTTATAGCTAAAAGTATTTTTATTAAATTTTTCCATGACCAAAAATGTATTTTATATGAACTCTACTATTTTATTTTAGTATAAAAAGATTTTTAACCATTTTTCTATATTTTATATATTTATTTTATCACTTAAAAATATTTTCTATGTATTAAATATAATTTTCTACAATTAAATTTTATTTACTGGAGTTTTCCTATAAAAACAGAAAATAAAATAAAGTTTAAACTAAATTCCATGAAGTTCAGGGGTTGATTTGTCATTTTTCCTAACTGGACACCGATAAAAATGTGATTCAAGAGAATTACAGGGGCCTTCTAGCAAGTTTCACTTAAACAGATAGCTTTTATCTATTTTAAATAAAGGTTGGGGTCTTTTCTGCAAGGTCAGGGGCTAATTCATAATTTGCTTAAAGTGCCCGAGGACTTAACTGCAAAATATCATTTTCTTTTTCTATTCTTATTTATTTTTCTTAAGGAAAAGTTATGGTATTGGTCTACGGTCCTGCGGACCAGGGTTTTGGGGGCGGTCCATGGTCCACCGTGGACCAGGGGGCGTACCCCTTCGGTGCCTTTTAATCCTAGCCGTTGGACTTGATCCAACGGCCGGGAGGGGGGTCCGGCGGGGCAGGGCGGCGACGGCGGCTACTGGCGGCGGCGCCATGGCCGGAGTTGGCCGGCGTCGCTCGATCTTGCGCTACGGGCCACCATTTTGAGCGGGGAAAAGTGGAAAACAAATAGGAAAAGAAGGGGAACTCACCCCAGGCATCAAAAACGTCGGAAATCAATCGGAGGTGGGTGCACGACGGTGAAGGCGGCGGTTCTCCATTTGGCATCGTCGAGGAGGCGGTGCGAGCACCAAAACTCCTCGTGGATGGGCCCTTCGGGGGAGGCACGACGTCGGGCGGCTCGGCGGCTCGTCGAGGACGGCCGGGAGGGCTTCTCCACGGGCACCGAGCTCCCATCGGCATCAATGGTGATGCATGGGTGCGGCTAGGGTTTGGGAGGGAGGAAAGGGAGTGTGGGGCCGGTTTTGTAGGGGAAACGCATGCGAGAGGGCGACGGTTTCTAAGGCGATGTGGGAGCGGTTGGGGCGGGGGGGCGCGGGCGTGCCGACGGTTCCAGGGCGTCAGTTGGAGGCGTGGCGGGTGCGGGCAGGGTGGGATGGCGGTTGGGGAAGAAGCCCCTGACGGGCGGGCCCCACGCGCAGAGAGAGAGGGGAGGGAAGGAGGGGGGGCGCGATTGGGCCAGGCTGGGCCGGGGGAAGGAAGGAGGGGGGGGGGGAAAGGAGGTTGGGCCGCTAGGGGAGAGAGGAGATGGGCTGCGGGATGGGGTTTTTGGCCCAAATGAGGGTTTTGCTCTTTTCTTTTTCTTCTTCTTTTCTTTTCTTTTCTCTTTCTTTTCTTTATTTCTTTATCATTTAATTAGATTATGCCCTTTTCTTTTAACTTATAAAAAAATGGGTGTTACATTAGGCTAGCTTATGCATGCGTATATGCATTTGAATGTACATATTTGTACTTATGGATGCATGGTCGATATTTTGTAGAGCACATGTTTGTGATAATTTAGGAACTTACCGTGCTAGTGTGATGTGGTATCATTTCCATTCCAGATGTCTCCCAAGCCAAAAGTCGCACATTTCTAATATTTGTATTGCTAGCTAGCAATAATTAATCATGGAAGTTGATCGAAGCTATAAGCTATAGAGAGGATGCGAGAAGTTATACACAACAACACAAGTCATCCAATGCATATAAAATGTAGTAGTTTCTTCTGTACCTAGGTAGCCGAGCTTGCAGGCACACACCCTATAGTCATATATATAAGATTGTTTTGAAACATTTACCAATGTGAGTCACTTGGCGTACCAAAAGGGCAAGAATATGAGGACATTATTGGTTACTCACTCTGTCTCAAAGAGTTTGTCGCTTTGTAGTTCAAAAATGAACTACATAACGATAAATCTTTTAGAACAGAAGGAGTACAAGTTAAAATGCATGGGAGTAATGTATGGTTGCATCTACTAGTGTTTCTTTTTCTGGATCTATATGTAAGATGTGCAAAAACACCTGCATTTATTGAAAAAGTTCTTGCTGGTGCTCAATAAGCTCTTAAATGTGACTGATGGCAAATTCCAGCGAGGGGGTGTACACCACGGCATAGAGTCAAATGATGCAGGACTAGATCATTCCATTTTAGATTCGTGTTTTCGGCAACATAAGCTGCCATTTGTGTTTTTCTTTTTAATATTTTTTCGAACTTTTGCTCCTTTTTTAATGAAAAGGCATAACACATGCCATTTGCTACAAAAAAAAGCTCTTAAATGTCTATCCAAACTCTGAACTTTTTTGGATTAAAAACCCAAACTGAATATATTGTCTTTAAATATCTGATCAGTTGCACACCAAGAGCTAGAATAACAATAACTTTGATTCAACCACCTAGTTTATCTGGACTGAATAATAAAATTATTAGGCCCCAGTTGGTTCAATTCAGGAAGAGGCTGGCGTGATGCTGGTAGTGGGTAGCCTACCAAGATACTCCGTATGTCCTTTTACGAAGTGCTAGTCCAAATTGGCATCCATAGAGGAACATGTTTTCAGTACTAGTTGAAATTTGGCTCTGACCTCATTCTATCATTTTGTACAAGATTTATGTGATGCAAGGTGATGCAAGGTAAAAGCCTAAACTATTCTGATGTCCTGACTAGCTGCTCTTAGGAAAATATGAGTTTTAACTGAATACATGTTGTCTTTGAAAATGGACATCTCAAACGCTGACCTAGCCCAGAATTCTCATAAGACCTGGGTGGCTATAGGAAGGCTGTTACATGTTTTCCTTCAAATAGTTCATGTAGTCCAATGCGAGGCTAAACTTAAAAGTGTTTAACAACTAACTCTTACCTCCATTGTCATTGACACATACACTATTCAGATCAATCCATATGGTTTGACATTTATGCATGTGTCGTACAGTAGGATGAATGTTCTGAAGTTATTGTTTGTTTGTTTCATTTAGACATAACACAAATAGTTTCAACTTAATGATTCATGACAGCGAAACAGAACGTTGGCGTCACAAGATGCTCCACGTGCAGTCCCAGGGTGAACCATCCCAAAGGCCACAAATATGTTGTCATACACCATCATCCCTTGTGCTAAACATGGTTATTAACTTGCAGATATATGTTCTTGTTCTTTTCCACGTAGAGCCGTTGCGCTGCGATGGGGCACGTTGGGTTCACAACCTACAGAATGAAATTAACAACCAAGCATCCATAAGTAACAATGTTAGGGACACCTCATAATGAAGATCCAACCGATACCAACTTGATTTCAAAAAAAAATCATCATCTATAGATGGAACTGTATTTTTCTACTTGCCGATGTATGATCAAGATTCTCTAGAGCGTGCATGCACGATAAAAATTGGAAACTTACCTTCTGAGTTTGTCATGCTAGTGAGTTTGTTCCTCGTGCCTCCCAAGCCTAGATGATAAGGCATGCATGCATTTCGATTTTGGATGGCTGACTAGCGTAATTTAATCCACCAAGTTGTGGCTAAAGAAGAGCAATGCAAAACTATAACATGCATGGAACTAGTTTCTACTCCAGGTCAGCTGAGCTAGGGGGGGGGGGGGGGGGGGGGGGGAAGCATATGGTTGCTATGAGAGATTGCTTGGAAACGTTTGCACTTTTGCATTTATAAGATACAGGGTGCACCAAAACAAGGGAAAAAGATGATTGAATTGGTAGATAGATAACAATGGAAATGATTGGCTTGTATTTAAAGTGAACTAGTACGTTTCCATCTACCCATCAGGTACGAAACTTCCTACATCAATTTTGCACCTTACATCTATTTTAGGTGCGAGTATTTTGATTTTTTTGTTATTTAAAATTACTATCCAAAATGTTGTAGAAATATTAAATACTCGCATATATTGAGTTCCTAAATTTTGGTTTGGCCTTACCTGAAATACTCGAATTATGCATTAAACCTCGTACTCTCAAACTGTAAGCACAAGTCTAATATCATTCACAAATTTAATCTCACCTATCAATAAATTATAAGTTCACTAGTAATGGTCATACATAGAAGGTTCAATCTAACAACTTCCCATAACACGTACAACTCTCAAATAAAATATCTAAATTTTGAGTCTTCATAGTTTGAAAACCATAATTTAACATGAGATTTTATGAGTCGGTTATTCGGTTATTTTGGATATCCCAGGATGATATCTGAACCGGAAAAAAATTATATGCAGCACTGTGCAACTCCACCCCTGTGCAGCACTTCCTGGATTCGTGACACCTGCCTTGGCACGAATCCTGAAGCGCCCTTCTCCTTGGCTTGGCGTCCCGCTCGGCGTGTCTCTTGTTCCGCTCGGCTAGCTCGCATCACACAGCCAGTATGGCTAGACTCAGCTTCCTCTTCCTTGTTCGCTTGCATGCCTAAGAGCTTCATTGATTAGGATTCGCGTGACGATCGCCCAACGTTCGCACGCGCCGTGTTGCCGTCCTGCTGCTCGTGTTCAGTTTAAGATCCCGTGGCCGGCCTATACCTGCTGGGACAGGCATAAGGGACAGGGCGACGGCAGTCGGCAGGGCATGGCAGCTCGTGGCCGGACGCGAGAGGCAGGGCACGAGCAGTTTGGAGGCAGTGCTAGTTTCATGACAAAGAATTGGACAAGTTCAGTTTGGAGACCACAAACCCCAGTTATAACCTGTCATGAAGAACACTAGTAGATGACAACTGGGAGGGGGTGTTAATTTCTGAGAAGAGAAAATTGGAAAGGATGAAGACAACGATTTGTGCGACTAATGGTTTTGGGACGGCAATGCCTGAGCTGATGAATCGAGTGGGTTGCTGAAGCTGAGCCAAAGGCTGCGTGCTGCTAGTGAGCTGAGCGGGACGGTGGATGTGGAGCCAAGGGAAATGCCGCTTTATGATCCGTGCCAAGGACATGTGTCATGACTCCACGAAGTGTTGCACAGGAGTGGGTTTGCAGCAGTGTTGCAGAGAATTTTTTTTTCATCTGAGCCCGAAATTTGTATACCGGTTATTTAGATTTATTATCAGAACAGGTACCCGATATCCGATATTTTAGTCTTTAATTTTGGTTCTGATCTCGATTTTTTCGGTTTTGATTTTCTTGTCCCAATTTTTTCCCACCCCTAACCGCCGTGATTCTTGCATGGTATGCTAGCACGCCCTCGAGAAGCACTGGTGGACCTGCTAGCCAAGACAGACTGCACGGCAAGTGAATCGTCAGTGAGGACCAGGCTGCACGGCAAGAATAAGATTGAACTGGACTAAAGCGATAAAAAAAGTGAGAAGTGTCTTTACTCTCCATTGTTGTACTTCTATACCTACCAAATGTATATTGATATTACAAGCGTCTTTAATATGAGCAAAACGTACGAAAGAGCTTCAGAGTTGATGTGTCATCGACCAATGTTTAGCAGATTATAAATAGAGACGACATTACTCGTATCCAGTGCGATCAGCATCTGAGAATCTGTAGCATCCGGAGTTTCAAGAGAGGTCTTTATATATGATACTAAACCAGATAATGATGGTACTTACATACTGAAGTATGAAGTATGTTATGGATGTGTTGCTAGCTCAACAGATGTGTTCAATCACAATTTTTTGGTATGAGAGGTACTGGAAATTAAGAAGTTCCTACTGACAAGTTATGGACAGCATACAGGCATTAGGTAGCATGAAGCCGACCTCTTCCATCTTTTGGTGTTGTCTTGATAGCTCGTAAAGCCCGTAGTGTCGAGCAGATACACCTGCTATTGAGGATACGGGCGAGATGATTCTGGCTTTCTTTAGAGCGGCTCACCTTTTCTGTCCATCAGTTATGCGTCCAACAATGCAGGTGGCCTACACAATCTTGAATTCTTGATGGAGGTGGGTAGTGATAGGATGAATGTCTCTACAATCATTCTCACATGTTGAAACATTGTCACCATTGCATGTTCTCTATCGGTCGAGACTCAACAAATGATCTGGATAATGGGTGTCTCGGCTTCTTCGATCTAATTGGGGATGGAGACATGATGATAGTGACCAATGTGCGGCTACTGACTTCAGATATTGTTTAGTTTGGAGTGAATGTTCATCCTCATGGGCTAAGAAAGTTACTTGTACGCACAAATGCATATTTTGCTCCAATGTCTGGTCGGGGATGTTCACCCTCGTGGGCTAAGAATATGATTGAACTGGACCAAAGCGATGAAAACAGCGAGAAGTGTCTTTACTCTCCATTATTATACTTCTATACCTACCAAGTGTACATTGATATTACAAGCGTCTTTAATATGAGCAAAACATACGAAAGAGCTTAGAAGCTGATGTGTCATTGACCAATGTTTAGCATATTATAAATAGGTGTCTTGATGCCAAAGGGGAGAAGAGTTAGAGGAGTCAGGGGGAGGATAGCTTAGTCTCAGGGGAAGTGTCCTAGCCTTAGGGGGAGTTTACCTATATCATCTTTTGTAATTCGATACTTTTGCTACTCATTTGGTGTTTATTGAGTACTCTTAAGTTGTTAATCGATTGAGCTTATTTGGTGCCTATCTTATGATCACTTATTCACTTGAGTTATTCTTTGATTGAGCTTTCAAATTTTAAGTGTAATAATCTTGTATTCATTGCATATCCTCCTAAGCTTCGTACGATCAAATTCATTATATTGTGCTTTAAATTGGTGTGTTGTCATCAATCACCAAAAAGGGGGAGATTGAAAGCATCTAGGCCCCCATGAGGTACGGTTTCGGTGATTAATGACAACCATTGGATTTTACTAACGAATTTGTGAATGCAAGGTCCCCATAATCACTCAATCAAATGAAATATATATGTCATTGGAGACCCATATACAATCACTTTATGAGATCAAATCAATGATATGAAGACAAGAAGTGAAAGCTCTTATGTCAAAGTCATTCAACCATAATTTGCTTGACAACCATCAGAAGTACATTTCCAACAAAAGACTAAGAGGTCAATCGAGCAAGACACAAAAGAATCACTTAGAAACAACTCGAAGCAAACAAAATCAACTCACCAGATCAACCAATGATTTCTGAGAACAACACATCGGTCGAGTTGGTTCAGCAGAAGAAGAAGACCTCAAAACAAAGCACTCACCGGATCATCCGATGTTAAGGGCTCAGCTACATTGGTCCATCACTATAGTTTGCAATATCCTTGGACCAAGTATAGCACCAAATCATCCGATGTACAAAAATACACACATCGGTCAATCACTCCAGTAAGCATCAAGTTTGAGCCAATTCTGGAGGAAGAGCCACCGGATCATCCGATGAGAAGACAAGTGCAACATCGGCCTAACAATGGTCATATCTGACACAATGACATCAGCTAAAGTAAACTTGACCGATGTTAACTAAAGGGGAGACATCGGATCATCCGATGTTCGCAGAAAAGTTCTATCAGCCTACTTTTCCAACGGCTATTTCGTGGAGGCTGGCTATAAATTCCCCCTAAACCGGTCATTTCGATAAGTCTTGATCACCAAACATTCTCAACACATCCACAAGCGTTCAAGACCAAGATCCATCACTTCTACATCATTTTCGACCACCTACACACCAAGAGATAGGCTAGAACTAGCTAGAGAGAGAGCTTGTGTGCCTCCATTCTGGGTGAGCGGAATCTCTAGGATAGTGAGAGCCTCAAGGGAGTGCCCCTTGGTGTTTGTAATTGTGAGAGACTTCCGGAGCTTGCCAAGGCGTTTGTGGAAGCCAGGAGGGTCGAAGTTTTACAAGGCTTGAGCCCCACCTTGCCAAGGTTGGCAAACGGAGAAGAATAGTGGAGATCCCTCGTCTCAGTGACTTGGGTGTGGCTAAACCCTTTGGTGGGTGCCACAACGTGGATGTAGGAAGATCTTGACGATCTTGTCGAACCACGGGATAAATCCTCGTGTCTCCTCGGGAGTTTGCATCCTCTTTCTCCCCCTTACGTTTATGCATTTTATATTCCGCGAAGTTGGTATTTACCTCAATGCATAGATAGTTTGCGTAGGGAATTGGGCTTTTAGTAATTAAGTTTTATTGTTTAGATTTTTGAAAAGAAGCCCAATTCATCCCCCCTCTTGGGCATTCGATCCTTACATCTGCCTAGGTTGTAGGGCCGTGACATAACACAACAATACATTAACGACAATTTCTTTCGCGTTAAACTGCAGAGCCAAACATGGGTGAAGACCGCAGTTGGATGTATACTGGTTGGAAGAGCAGAACTGGTGGTCACTTCAATGAGTGGTTTATCAAGTTAGATCAATTTTTGGATCGAGCATTTTTGTTGTCAACGGAAGATATGGTGCGGTGCCCATGTACAAAATGCCGGAACACCAAGTTTTTGAGAAGATTGGAGCTTTCGTTTCACTTATGTCGAAACGGTTTCACTCCACATTATGAAGTGTGGACCTTTCACGGCAAGACTAATTCTCGAGTCATATTCGAAGTGGATGAGGATGATGATATAACAGAGGTTGATAGGATGGATGAGATGCTAGAAGCTCTGGAAGCGGAGGATCCTCTTACAAATGAGGCAGAGAAGTTCTTCGAGGAGCTGAAGAAATCAGAAGAGCCGTTGCATGAACACACGGCTGTGACCATACTTGCTTTCTTGACCAGATTTATGGCAATTAAGTCCAAGTACTTTTTTCCATCAACTGCTACAATGATCTCATGAAATTGATCTACGATATCCTTCCACAACCTCACAAAGTGCCACCAGATATGTATCAATCAAAGATCAAGATATCTGGTCTCGGTATGAAGTATGAGAAAATCGATGTGTGCACAGACAACTGCATGCTATTTTGGAAAGAGCACGCCAATGAGAAGATGTGCTTGAAATGTGGTAAATCGAGGTATGTCGAAGTTGTTAATGACGATGGCGATAATGTGATGACAGATGTCCCACATAAGCAGCTTCATTACTTGCCTATGACACCTCAGTTGAAGCGGATGTTTCTTTCAAAAAGAACCGCAAGAACCATGAGATGGCACAAATAAGGTAAACGTGAGAACAAAGAATTCTTGACGCATCCGTCCGACGGTGATGCATGGAAGGCACTAGACCATTTCGATCCAGACTTTTCTCGTGATGCAAGGAATGTTCGCATCGGATTAGCAACAGACGGATTCTCACTGTTCAGTATGAACGCCACGCCATACTCATGTTGGCCTATCTTTGTCATTCCGTACAACCTGCCACCTGATTTTTGTACGAAGAACAAGTTCATGTTTCTCAACCTCATTGTACCTGGACCTGATCATCCCGGGTCACGTCTCAATGTGATGTTAAAACCGCTGATCGAAGAATTGAAAGTCTTATGGACAGGAGTCGAAGCGAACGACAGTTACAAGAAGCAGAAACTCAACCTTCGAGCTGCTTATTTGTGGTACGTCCATGATTTGCCGGCATACGACATGTTTTCTGGATGGAGCACTCACGGTCGTCTGACATGTCCGATATGTGCTTCAGACACGGATTGCTTTCGACTAACTCATGGAGGCAAAATATCTTACTTCGATTGTCACAGATGTTGGCTGCCCTCGAATCATATATTTAGGCAGCAGAGGCATGTCTTTCAAAAGAACACTTTTGTCACTAAAGGACCACAGAAGCGTCTCAACGGGTCAAAAATTTCGGATATGTTGGACAAACTGGTGCCTGATGAAGGTCGTCCTGGATATTTCGTAGGTTATGGAGAGGAACACAATTGGACTCACATATGTGGACTTTGGGAGCTACCGTATGTGAAGTCGTTGATTCTAATGCACAAAATTGATGTCATGCATCAGGAGTGTAATATGAGCAAAAGTATCATAAGCACTTGCATGGATATGCTTGGCAAAACGAAAGACAATTATAAAGCTAGACTAGATTTGGCAGACATTTGTCACCGTCCAACTCTTGAAATCTCTGAAAGTGGTGGAAAGCCACATGCTTCTTTCTGTCTTCGATCGAAAGAAAAGAAAGAAGTTATGAAATGGATGAAAACTTTGAACTCCCAGATGGTTACGCAGCTAGCCTGAAACGAGCCGTAAATGTTAACACAGGAAACCTCACTGGGTTGAAGAGTCATGATTATCACATTATAATGGAAAGATTCCTACCTGTTATGTTCCGAGGCTATCTAGATGATGCGGTGTGGAAGGTTTAGCCGAGCTCAGCTATTTCTATAGACAGCTTTGTGCTAAAGAAATCAAGATCGGGATGATGGATAAGTTAGAGAAGGAGATATCCATACTTTTATGTAAGATGAAATTTTTTTTCCACCGGGTTTCTTCAATCCAATGAAACATCTGCTTATCCATCTTCCATTCGAAGCTAAAGTTGGCGGTCCTGTGCAATATAGGTGGATGTATCACATTGAAAGAGCGCTACAATATCTGAAACCAATGGTTGGCAACAGGGCAAGGGTGGAAGAGTGCATCGCTAAAGCATATGCTCTTAAGGAAGTAGGATACTTTTCAAGTGTCTACTTTGCAGAAGAAAACAATATCAATACTTCGGCGATGCGGTACAATGTGGACGAAACACCCCCTCTAAGCGACCTTTCCATTTTTCAAACGAGAGGCACCACCGTTGGTAGCTACACGACCTACGTGCTATCCGAACATGAAAGGACTGCTGCTTTACTCTACATGTACGCAAATATAGAAGGCGTGCAAGAATACTTCGAGTAAGTATTTCTCCTACGTTTATGCTAATCGACATATTTTGCTACACATGTACTCTAAAAGATGTTTTTTCATGTTCAGCGAGTTCCACAGACAATATTGGCCACATAGGCATCAACCTACGGTCAAACAAGTAGAAGCGATGTGAAAGGAAGGAATAAATGGGGGGCAAAGTTTTCTATCCTGGTTTCGAGAAGATGTAATATTCTCTCGTCTTCTATGTATTATAAATTACTATTATTAAAGAAGTATTATTTTAACTCACGATCATTTATGACAGTGTCAGACTCACGATGTCCATGAAGATTTGCGGCAGCTATCTTATGGATTGGTGAATGTTAGAAGCTATGGTCGATATGACTTAAATGGCTTCCGATTCTTTACAACTCATTTTGAAGCTCATCATCCTCTTGCGGCAACATCAAATTCCGGTGTTGTGACAAGATCAATGGACACTCAAGGGAATTTAACCGATTATTATGGCATCATTAACAAAATCCTTGAATTTACTTTTACCGGAAATAAGACCCTTCGAGTTGTCTTCTTTGACTGTGACTGGTTTGATCTTACTCATGGATCTCGAGAAAACCAATTTGGAATGGTGGAAGTGAAACATAAGGACCGACTACGAGGTTACGATACATTTGTTCTTGCGCATCAAGTTGAACAAGTGTATTATCTACCTTATTCATGCACGAAGCTCAGTGCTTGGTGGGTGGTATATAAGGTGAATCCTCGTGAGCGGCTATATACTCCTGAGGATGATGGTTACCATGATAACGAAGACGTTGAAGAAGTGTACCAAGAAGAAGAGTTGCCAGACACTTTTATCGTCGAGCTTGGTGCAGGACTCGATCAATTAGTTGGAGATGTTGAAGACGTTGAAGATGTAGAGGCAGATGATACGCGAAAACAAAAATTAGAACAAGCCACGATGGAAGATCGTTGGGCTGGTTTAAGGAGTAGGGCACAGGCACATGACAATGATGTTGATGAATTTTGAAAGTGACTACAAGTAATGTTTTCTTGAAGATAGTAACATAAATTTTATATATTTTATTTGCATATTTACTAATTATCTAATTACAACAGGATGGCGTCAAAGAAGGGTAAGAAGGTGCCGCTGACGAGGGGGTTCTACCCCTCTAGACCTGATGACGCTTTCGTTGGTGCCTCGTCAACTGGCAGCAGATGCTCTCAGCTGCTGGGGCACGTCCAGACCAGCTCTAGAGATCTGTCACTGGTAAATGTCACTCATTTTTGACAAATTCTTTAAATTCAATTTCACATTAAACTTACTTATAAATCATTTGAATGTTGTAGTCCTCACCGGCTGACTCAGAGGCTGCGGCGCCTTCGATGAGCCAGCCCAGCCCTCGACGAGCCAGCCCTCGGCCAGCCAGCCCCCGGCTGGCGATGCTTCTGTTCCTGAGGCCTTTGACTCGGCTGGTGAGGAGCCGTCTGGGTCACCTAATGTGGCGCCCCAGCAGACGCGGAGGACGAGGAGGACTCACTTTGTCAGTCCTCCTGCGGTCCCTTTACAGAGGATCATGATTCGTCCAGTCGGAGATAGGTAATTAAAATTATAGTGTTCAATTTTAGTTTCTTCTGATTACTTAAGTAATGAATGAATAAATATCTTGCAGGGTTTGGGATGACACATCTTTCACCGATGAGAGACACCACAGACCGGTGAACGGTGTCCTCGGGTCCATAGTGCATTTGCACTATCCCGGAGTCATCGACGGGGTGCCTGCTCTTTCGTGGGAGGACTACGCACGCGTCCATCACCAGGAGCACGACAACCTTCAGGAGGCCGTATGGGCTAATTTTATGGTAAGTATGTTAAAAAAGTTTCTAAGTTTCAACTCTTAAACTCTTTTAGTGAACATCTCTTCAATATATTCTTTATCGCAGGCAAGATATACTTTAGAGGACCCGAACGACCCTCGCCAGTTTGAGGATGCAAGGCGAGTGTTTCACTACAACGCTGCCAAGGAGCTTCGACAAGCTTTGTCGAACACCCGCGTTCAAATTATTAATGAGCACTTGAAGGCGAACCAGCAGCCCGTGCTACACTTCCGGCAAGCGAGCGAGATGCACCCGACGGAGGAGGAGTACGCGCAGGTAAGTGGAGTGTAGTAACTATTTTTTTTTGATAATTTCCTCAATGGTATTTTTAACGACTTCCAACTATGTGCAGGGCCACGTGAGCAGGTTGCAGGGTCGGACCGATGCATTTCGGGCCCTTTGTTGCTACTAGGCTAGCGATGAGTTTAAAGCTAAGTCCGAGAAGGCTCGAGACTGCAGAGGGGTCGAGGGGAACAGCAGGCACGGGCAAGATAACCACTTGCGTTTAGCTAAACGCATGGTAAGTGTGTGTAACTTATGTTTATATATTTATAATATATTGTTCGTACTAACACGTATTGATAGGAGCGCGAGACGGGGGTGCCGCCCACCCCTGCTGAGGTCTGGAAGAGAGGTCACAGGGACCCTTCTCAGCCGACAGGGTGCAGTCAGGCTGCAGCCGAGCGGTTGGTAAGTTTAGAAATCATTCATATTAAATATAACTATATAGATTGTTGAACTTACATGGTTTTCTTGTTTTGCAGGCTAAGTACAGGGAGGAGGCTAGGAAGATACACGGTGAGCGCGGGCAAGGATCCGGCGCAGTCTACCTCGGGCTCCCGGTGGCGCGGTCTAGCTCAGGCTCTCGACAGCGCGGCTCCTCCGGCTCCAAGCGGCACGGCCTCGTCGGGCTTCGGGCGGCACGGCTCCTCCGGCTCTCGGCGGTGTGATCTCCTTCGACACTTGGCGGCGCTCTTCCGGCTCCCGGCAATGCGGCGGCCTCCAGGCGGCGCGGCCTCTTCTGACTCTCGGCGGCACATGTGAAATTTTTTTTTGTTTCACTAGCCATTTTCACATGCGGTTTTTTATTACCAACCGCTTGTGAAAATGTAGTTTTACAGGCGGGTTATGCCACCGCCAGTGTTAATCGATCATTTTCACAGGCTCTTCATTACAGACGGTTTTTAAAACCGTATGTGATAATATGTTTAGAACCACCTGCGATGAAGCATTTTGTAGTAGTGTACCCATCAGGTACGAAACTTCCTACATCAATTTTGCACCTTACATTTATTTTAGGTGTACACGACAATTATGTGTGTTCATTGAAAAGGTTTTTGCTCGTCCTAGCGAGGTATTACATATCTATTGATTCAATTCTTTTTTACCTAAGATCTCTGGATTTCATTTCCACTGAGTATGATCAGCATGCTAGAATCGTACAGTAATTTTTATTCCATGACCCAGTACATGAAAGACAGAAAGTGGGATCCTTGCAAAATAAAAATACAGTGTAGAGATATACGTTCAGAACTTAAATAAAGCATGGAGATTCTTGACTGCACCTGTAACACCCATATTTTATGTACAAAATTTGCTCAAACCCTTGATCATTGTTGTATGCATTTTTGGGTGAATTTTGATGTTCAAACGAGTAGCATCCGTTTAAAAATTTGAATTTGAATTCAAATCAAAAGAAAAGGAAGGAAAATGAAAAAGAAAAGAATTTAACCCTCCCTGGGCCGAATTCCCTCCCTCTGGCCCAACTCCCTTTCCTCCCCCGCCAGCCCACTGCGCCCTCCCCCTCTCTCCTCTCTCTGCCAGGCGGGGCCCGCCTGTCATCCCTCCCAGGGAGCAACCGCCTCCCTTCCTTCCCGCGTCGCGCCGCGCCCTCTCCGCGCGCCCCTCTCCAACCGCCTCACCCACGGCGCAAACCACCCGGGGAACCCCCTCTTCGCACGCGCCGACAACCACCGCACCCCCCTGCTCTATAAAACCCCGCTCTCTTCCTCATTGTCCCCTCCCCCGTGCGCAACCCTAGCCATCACCGCAACCGAGGTAGCCGCCGCCGTTCCCGGTTAGCCAGTGATCGCCGTTCCCCCTCGACTGCCCTAACACCTTCACCTTGCCACCAGGAGCACGCCGGGCAAGGGATCGTGGGGAGATCGCCGAGGTTTCACCGAGACCGACGAGCACCGACGCCACCGCCGCCATTTCTCATCGCCGACAATCCTCCGACCGATTTCAAGGCTAGCTACTCCCCTGGGTGAGTTCCCCTACTTCCCCTCTCTCGCTCCATGCCCTTAGCATCTTGTTTGGGCGTCTGTTTCGCCGTTTTAGCCGTCTCCGGCGAGCATCACCGCCGCGGGTGCCGTGCGCCGCCGCGCGCGCGTGGCCGGCGTCGCCAGAGGCGACGTGGCCGCATCCCGGCCGTTGGTTTGAGGCCGACGGCTGAGATTAGAAGGCCGTAACGGTTCGGCCGTTTTAAATCTCGCACGTCCATTTAGAATCCAACGGCCCACATTTGAATCTCCTTTCCCGCCTGCGCATTTGCACCCAAGCCCCAGGAAACTTAGTTGCTACCCCTGGAGCTTCTCTGTAATTTGAGTCTAGCCCCCAGAATTCGCAGACTAGCCCCTGGAACCCTAAAAATTGGTTTTAAACATTTAATTAAGCATTCTAACCCCTGTAATTTTGTAGAATAATGTATTTATACCCTGTACAGTGTAGAGAACTATTTATTTAGCCCCTGGACTTTTATTTATTTGCTGAATAGGGTTTTTAATTGTATTTGAGGTGTAGAAATTAGATAAAAATGGTATTTAAGTGTAGGAATGTTATGAAAAATTGTTATAATCTATTTTATGCTGTGAATTAATTGTAGTGTTCACATAAAATATATTTGGTCCCTGGAATAATTATTATAAAGGTTTTAAAATACATTTTTGCTATAGAAAATTCAATAAAAATGGTTTTAGGCTATAATAAAATCCCAAAATTCTAGGAAAAATATAAAATGCATACTTTAGCCATGTTAAGTGATAAATACCTCGTAGGGACGCATTAGTGTAGGAGTTTGTGCTTATGTGTATGTGTGATGTATTGTTTTGCGTGCCTTTACTTATTTAGCTTTATTCTATTCTTGCCATGTTTGGGCATATGTCTAGAGTCGTATTACGACCCAAATCTTAACCTCCAAGACCAAGACTTCGACAACACCCAAGTCTTCAACGAAGGCAAGTGCCCTTGACCATCTTGTACCTATTTTAGGAATTTAGCTAGTTGCATGCTAATTAAATTGATGTCCTACTTCATGTTTACATGCCCTGTTCCTTACCAGTCCTTGTTACCTGAAATGGGGTGGGAAGTAGATAGGCTTTATTTATGCTTAGCCATGCTTAGATGTTGGGATTGGGATTACATACAAATGTTCTATGCTCAACTTTATGGTTACTTTAATTTGGTGATGAATATACATAATGTTAGTGGATAGGTATCTGGTGGTTGGTTAGTGTTGGTATGGTGCATTTTGCACGAGAACCGGGATTGGGGTTTGTTACCACCGGATTCTAAGGACCGGTTTATGGAGGAAGCCACTAAGATTTATAGTACCACCACGAGACTGAGATGGGGCAGCTTGGTCAATTAATTAGGTTTCTTCCGATGAACTGCTATTGGTTGGATGGTGCGGGGAATGAGGCGGGTGATCTGCTCTTGGAACCGCAAGGCTCAAGAGGGGGCTCTGGGGCGGAGGGTTACTCCGAGAATCCTCAGTGGTGGAAACCTTAGAGGGCTAGCACTAATCGGGAGTACCTTTGTAAAGACCATGTTGTGATCTCCTGGCCTCACACCAAAGGAAGTGTGTAATGTGGTTAGCTACCACGGGCATTCAGGGAGGTTCACTTAGTCCACCTGGCAACAGGGGATGAAATCACTGCTTGTGGGGAAAGGGTACACTCTCTGCAGAGATTTGGTAAAACTGTCATGACAGCCATGCTCACGGACAAGAGCGGCTTGGGGCCAGTTCATAATTAGTCTATGGATGGGAAATTATGGATCATTATGGTTCTAGTACTTTCATTATCCTTAATCATGTGTTGATTATTTATTGATTTATGATATTGATAATTGGAAGCTAAGGATAGGTTCTAAGCATAGTGCTAAGCCATATTTGGCCTTTCCCTTGCTTTAGCCATTCATGTCATCTCTTCCCGCACTTGCTGAGTACTCTATGTACTCAAGCGTTTAATTCTCCTTTAGAATATGAAGAAGAAGAAGCGGCACCGGAGGATTTCTACGTCAATCCGGAGGACTTGGTCTAGGCTGGCGACCTCACGCGCAACGGCTGCCTGTGGAGATGGAGCTACCCTCACCTACTAGTCTTCTGCTGTAGTTTGGTCTTTGTTAATCTAGTTGTTGATGTAAATACTAATGGTTTGTAGTTGTAGACCTTCGGGTCGTACTGTAAGACTATTTATGTATTCGAACATGGCAATGTATGATATTTCACTTTCGTCGACGCATGTACGATTCAACTGATCCTGGCGTACATGTGATTAGCATCTGTTCATCTTTACGATGACCGGGCGTGACAAAGTGGTATCAGAGCCGTGTTGCCCGTAGGACGCAAGCCTAGTTAGAAATGGCCGAAAATTAAGGACTATACTATTTTCTTATGAAATAGTATTTCCAAAATTTTGTGCTCTCTATCTCAAACCTTGTGCTTCTTATCTTGCTATGCTATTTGCTTTATTCTAATTTAATTTATGGATTATTAATCTCACTCTCTTCTTTTCAAATGTTTGTAGATGGCGCGAACCAAGCAGACGGCTCGTAAGTCGACTGGAGGTCGTGTTCCACGCCACGCCCTAGCCAGTCGCTCCGCACCCTACGCCCCCAGGAGGGAGACGACGTTGTTCTCCACTGGGAGTGCTGCTTCGAGGATGCGTGTCCATCTTCGCTCTCTTCTTCGAGCTGCGGGGTACCGTGAGTACCGTGTTCGTCTGGTCTACCACTCCACTAGGGTCTTTGCACCCTATATTGGTGAGCTAGAGTGGAGTTCTCAGCTGGCCGTCTACTACGACTCGGAGCTGCTACACTCTCACTTCTCTCCGGCCTGGAGGAGCTCCCAGCGTGCGGCTGAGGAGGACGCCACGTGGGAGGCGACTACCTACTGGAGCCACGCCCACAGGTTCCTTCTTGGGTGCACGGAGCATGCGTACACCCCTCAGCGCCCTAGTGGCACGGCCGCCTTCACTGGACGTGACGTCGAGGGGCCCTTGACTCACCCCCAGTGCGAGAGGCTGGTGGACGACGTTGTGGAGTTGTCTTCCCGACTCCAGCGTTGTCAGCAGGAGCTGCAGGACAGCAGGGACCTGGTTGACCGCTACGAGCGACTTCGCCGACGCTACGCGAGGATCACTGCAGCTGATCCTAACTCTTCTCAGTACGCTTCGGACGTGGAGCCTTGGGACCCGAACTCTCCAGACCGTCGCATGAACTCCCCCGAGAACTCAAGAGAAGACTCAGAAGAAGAAGACCCGGAGATGGAGGTTGAGGAGGACTCCGACAAGTAGGAGTGGACTCGTTTCCCCGCTGGACGACTCGGGAAAGTTATCCTTAGTTTGTAGGAGCGTGTAGCTACGCCCTTCCTAGTCTTGAGTTGTGTCGTTTATGTTGTTATGCTAGTAATTTGCTTTATGTTGTGTGTGTTGGGTGCGACATGAGTTGTGGAATGCTTCGGCATCCTGTCCACATCCATGTCTTTAGACTTGTTTATGTGTCGTGTGAGTGGTGGAATGCTTAGGCATCTTGTCCACCTCCACACTAGTTGATTAATGAACTTGCTTTATATCTATTACCCTTGATGCATATAGTTGGGACCGTGTTACCCTAGTATATCCTTTCTCATCTTATCTATTGTTCTAAAATTTCAATTCTTCCCTACACAGATGTCTGGAAGAGGTAGAGGTAGAGGTCGTGGAAGGGGTGCTGTGCCCCAAGATGAAGGACTTGGAGGTGTGCCTGGATGGAATGCAAGGGGTGCTCGAGGAGCCCCAGCCTCTCAACAAATGCAACAGATGATGGCTCTTCAGACTCAGTTACTTAACAACCTCACCCAAATTGTCACCAACCTGCAGCAAGCCCCACCACCACCACCCCCTCAATACAACCTTCCACCACCACCACCTTTCCCGCCTAGGTCCTTCCTAAGGGACTTCCTCAACACTCACCCACCCACTTTTGCCACCGTTACTGAACCGATGGAAGCCGAGGATTGGCTCCGAACTGTTGAAAGAAAACTGAGGCTCATTCACTGCGAAGGAAGAGAGAAGGTATTGTTGGCCTCCCATCAACTCTAAGGGCCAGCAGCTGACTGGTGGACCGCCTTCACCGAAGCCCACCAGGACCCAGAAAATATTACATGGGAAGAATTCCGAGCCAACTTCCGTAATCACTTCGTACCTGAAGGAGAGATACAAGCCAGGCGTGAAGAGTTCCTGATGCTAAAGCAAGGCCGTATGACTGTGAGGGCCTATCTGAATGCATTCACTCAGTTGTCCCGCTATGCTCCAACCGACGTGGACACTGACTCAAAAAAGCAATTCCGCTTCAAGAATGGGTTGGACAAGGAGTTAAAGTTTGCCATGTCTTCCAGCGACTACGGCGACTTCCAGAAGCTGGTTGACAAAGCCTTTGAAGTGGAGAGGACTAAGAAGGAACTAGATGATGAAGAAAGAAAAAGGAAGTTAACTATGGCACATGCCTCTAGCAGCAATGTGCGCCCCCGTCTTAACCCTCCGCCTGCAAACCAAATGACCCGTCCCATGAACTACTCGGGACAAAGGTTCCCAAACTCCAACTACAGGCCACCCACTCCCTACAACCACCAAATGCGCCAGCAGCAGCAGCAGCCACCACGCCAGCCAATGCAACCCCCACGTCAGCAGATGCAGCTGCCCCGCCCTTCAGCTCCAGCTAACCGTCCAAGTGGCCAACCCCCAAGAAACCAATCAGGAGGCAACAAGGGCCCAAATAATGCTGCGGAAGTACAATGCTACAAGTGCGGAGAATGGGGACACTATGCCAGCAGTTGTCCAAAGAAGCAACAGAACCCATCTGGCCGTGTCAACCATGTGACTCTGGAACAAGCACAGGAAGCGCCAGATGTGGTGATCGGTATGTTTTCTGTTAACTCCCACCCCGCCACCATATTATTTGATTCGGGTGCTACACATTCATTTATATCCAAGGATTTCATAAAGAAGCATGACATGGTAGTTACATTCTTGAATGGGCCATTATTGATAAACTCTCCTGGAGGAGAGATGGTGGCAAGGCATCTATGCTGAAAAGTGAGTATAAACATAAGGGGGGTAGTCTTTTGGGCCAACCTAATAGTGTTGGACTCACAAGGATTAGATATCATTCTGGGAATGGACTGGTTGACGAAGAATCAAGGAGTCATTCATTGTGCAACTAGAACAGTTTGCTTAACACACCCGGATGGCACTACAGTGGAATTCAAGCCAGGTCAGACACAAGAGGCAGTAGTACAACTCAATCACCTTGAGAGTACCAAAGACATCAGGGTTGTGAAAGAATTTCTGGATGTATTCCCAGATGACTTGCCAGGTATGCCCCCTGATCGAGAGATTGAATTTATCATTGAACTAGTACCTGGAACGGCCCCAATATATAAAAGGCCATATAGAATGGATGCTAAACAATTAGCTGAACTAAAGGACCATATTGAGGAATTATTGGCAAAAGGATATATTCGTCCTAGCTCATCGCCTTGGGGAGCACCAGTTATATTTGTACCCAAGAAGGATGGAACTCAAAGGTTGTGTGTGGACTACCGTGCTTTAAATGAGGTAACAATCAAGAATAAGTACCCACTACCAAGGATTGAAGATTTGTTTGATCAATTGAGAGGAGCATGTGTGTTTTCCAAGATTGATCTTCGTTCGGGCTACCATCAACTGAAGATTAGACCATCAGATATTCCCAAGACGGCATTTGTCTCTCGATATGGATTATATGAGTATACAGTTATGTCATTTGGATTGACCAATGCTCCGGCATATTTTATGTATCTTATGAACAAGGTATTCATGGAGTACTTGGACAAGTTTGTAGTGGTATTCATCGACGACATACTTATCTATTCCAAGACTGAAGAAGAGCATGAGGAACACCTCAGGATGGCCCTGCAGAAGCTTCGCCAACACCAACTGTATGCCAAACTTAGTAAGTGTGAGTTTTGGCTAAAGGAGGTATCATTTTTGGGATATGTCATATCCGAAGGAGGTATAGCAGTGGATCCAGGCAAGGTGGTCGATGTTCTTAAGTGGGAAACACCTGAGAGTGTACATGATATAAGAAGATTCTTAGGTATGGCTGGTTACTACCGTCGATTCATTGAGGGATTCTCAAAGATCTCTCGACCACTAACCAAGCTACTTGAGAAAGGAGTTGCTTTCAAGTGGACCCCGGAATGTGAAGTAAGCTTCGCCGAATTGAAGAAGAGGTTGACCAGTGCACCGGTATTGGTGATGCCTGATATGCAGAAGGAGTTTGTGGTCTATTGTGATGCTTCTGGTCATGGTTTAGGATGTGTCTTAATGCAAGGAGGACATGTTGTGGCCTATGCTTCAAGACAGCTTCGGAAACATGAGAGGAACTATCCAACACATGATTTGGAATTGGCAGCTGTTGTCCATGCTTTGAAGATATGGAGACACTATTTGATGGGAAAAAGGACTGAAATATACACAGATCACAAGAGCTTAAAATACATATTCACACAGCCGGATCTCAATCTCAGACAACGTCGTTGGTTGGAGTTAATAAATGATTTTGATGTGGGAATCAACTATCATCCAGGCAAGGCTAATGTGGTCGCCGATGCTCTAAGCAGGAAGGGACAAAGCAATAACTTGTCAGTACAAGCTCTTCAACCCCAGCTATGTGAAGAGTTTGCAAGGTTAAACCTATGTCTAGTGTCTAGCGCCGAAGCAGTTGCTATGGAAGTGGACACAACCCTTGAACGTGATATACGAGAAGGGCAAAAGAATGATGAGAAGGTCAAGGAGATCAAGCAATTGATGAAGAAAGGGAAAGCTCCGAACTTTAGAGAGGATGAACAAGGAACCTTATGGCTTGGAAAGCGGATTTGTGTTCCAGATGTCAAGGAGATTAAAGAGTTGATATTAAGAGAAGCTAATGACTCATCATACTCCATTCATCCCGGAAGCACAAAGATGTATCAAGACCTTAAAGATCGATATTGGTGGCATGGAATGAAACGGGATGTAGCCGAATATGTGGCCATATGTGATACATGTCAATTGATTAAGGCGGAACATCGAAGACCAGCAGGGTTATTGCAACCAATCAAAGTGCCAGAATGGAAATGGGAAGAAATTAGTATGGACTTCATTGTGGGACTACCAAGAACACAGTCTGGATATGATTCTATATGGGTTATTGTGGACCGTCTAACTAAAGTGGCTCACTTTATTCCCATGAAAGAAACATACAATGGTCCCAAGTTAGCGGAACTGTACATCTCCAGGATTGTATGTTTACATGGAGTTCCAAAGAAGATCATCTCAGACAGAGGCACACAATTCACCTCAAGATTCTGGCAGAAGTTGCATGAATCAATGGATACCCGTCTAAATTTTAGTTCGGCGTATCATCCTCAAACTGATGGTCAGACAGAACGCACCAACCAGATATTAGAAGACATGTTGAGAGCATGTGCTTTGAAGAATAGCAAGAGTTGGGACAAGAATCTGCCATATGCCGAATTTTCTTACAACAACAGTTATCAAGCCAGTTTGAAGATGTCTCCTTTTGAAGCATTGTATGGGAGAAAATGTAGGACACCGTTGTTTTGGAATCAAACTGGGGAAAGTCAAGTTTTTGGGCCTGACGTGTTACAAGAGGCTGAAAGACAAGTACAAGAAATTCGGAAGAATCTAAAGGCAGCCCAGACAAGACAGAAGAGTTATGCGGATACTCGAAGACGTGATCTCACATTTGAAGTTGGTGATTATGTATACTTGAAGGTATCACCTATGAGAGGATTAAGAAGATTTAAAGTAAGAGGCAAGTTGTCACCCCGCTACATTGGTCCATTCAAGATACTCGAAAGGCGAGGTGAAGTGGCATATCAACTTGAGCTTCCGCCACACTTGTCAGATGTGCACAATGTGTTCCATGTATCACAGCTTAAGAAGTGCTTAAGAGTGCCTGAAGAGCAATTGCCTATGGAAGCCGTGGATGTACAGGAAGACTTATCTTATGTGGAGCAGCCTGTCAAGATACTTGAAACACTGGAAAAGGTCACAAGAAACAAAGTCATTCGCATGTGTAAAGTGCAGTGGAAGCATCACTCAGAGGCAGAAGCAACTTGGGAAAGAGAAGAAGATCTCAAGGCGGATTTCCCTTATCTATTCTCTTAGAACGTCCGAATCTCGAGGGCGAGATTCCTTTTAAGGGGGGTAGAGTTGTAAGACCCATATTTTATGTACAAAATTTGCTCAAACCCTTGATCATTGTTGTATGCATTTTTGGGTGAATTTTGATGTTCAAACGAGTAGCATCCGTTTAAAAATTTGAATTTGAATTCAAATCAAAAGAAAAGGAAGGAAAATGAAAAAGAAAAGAATTTAACCCTCCCTGGGCCGAATTCCCTCCCTCTGGCCCAACTCCCTTTCCTCCCCCGCCAGCCCACTGCGCCCTCCCCCTCTCTCCTCTCTCTGCTAGGCGGGGCCCGCCTGTCATCCCTCCCAGGGAGCAACCGCCTCCCTTCCTTCCCGCGTCGCGCTGCGCCCTCTCCGCGCGCCCCTCTCCAACCGCCTCACCCACGACGCAAACCACCCGGGGAACCCCCTCTTCGCACGCGCCGACAACCACCGCACCCCCCTGCTCTATAAAACCCCGCTCTCTTCCTCATTGTCCCCTCCCCCGCGCGCAACCCTAGCCATCACCGCAACCGAGGTTGCCGCCGCCGTTCCCGGTTAGCCAGTGATCGCCGTTCCCCCTCGACTGCCCTAACACCTTCACCTTGCCACCAAGAGCACGCCGGGCAAGGGATCGTGGGGAGATCGCCGAGGTTTCACCGAGACCGACGAGCACTGACGCCACCGCCGCCATTTCTCGTCGCCGACCGTCCTCCGACCGATTTCAAGACTAGCTACTCCCCTGGGTGAGTTCCCCTACTTCCCCTCTCTCGCTCCATGCCCTTAGCATCTTGTTTGGGCGTCTGTTTCGCCGTTTTGGCCGTCTCCGGCGAGCATCGCCGCCGCGGGTGCCGCGCGCCGCCGCGCGCGCGTGGCCGGCGTCGCCAGAGGCGACGTGGCCGCATCGCGGTCGTTGCTTTGAGGCCGACGGCTGAGATTAGAAGGCCGTAACGGTTCGGCCGTTTTAAATCTCGCACGTCCATTTAGAATCCAACGGCCCACATTTGAATCTCCTTTCCCGCCTGCGCATTTGCACCCAAGCCCCTGGAAACTTAGTTGCTACCCCCGGAGCTTCTCTGTAATTTGAGTCTAGCCCCCAGAATTCGCAGACTAGCCCCTGGAACCCTAAAAATTGGTTTTAAACATTTAATTAAGCATTCTAACCCCTGTAATTTTGTAGAATAATGTATTTATACCCTGTACAGTGTAGAGAACTATTTATTTAGCCCCTGGACTTTTATTTATTTGCTGAATAGGGTTTTTAATTGTATTTGAGGTGTAGAAATTAGATAAAAATGGTATTTAAGTGTAGGAATGTTATGAAAAATTGTTATAATCTATTTTATGCTGTGAATTAATTGTAGTGTTCAGATAAAATATATTTGGTCCCTGGAATAATTATTATAAAGGTTTTAAAATACATTTTTGCAATAGAAAATTCAATAAAAATGGTTTTAGGCTATAATAAAATCCCAAAATTCTAGGAAAAATATAAAATGCATACTTTAGCCATGTTAAGTGATAAATACCTCGTAGGGACGCATTAGTGTAGGAGTTTGTGCTTATGTGTATGTGTGATGTATTGTTTTGCGTGCCTTTACTTATTTAGCTTTATTCTATTCTTGCCATGTTTGGGCATATGTCTAGAGTCGTATTACGACCCAAATCTTAACCTCCAAGACCAAGACTTTGACAACACCCAAGTCTTCAACGAAGGCAAGTGCCCTTGACCATCTTGTACCTATTTTAGGAATTTAGCTAGTTGCATGCTAATTAAATTGATGTCCTACTTCATGTTTACATGCCCTGTTCCTTACCAGTCCTTGTTACCTGAAATGGGGTGGGAAGTAGATAGTCTTTATTTATGCTTAGCCATGCTTAGATGTTGGGATTGGGATTACATACAAATGTTCTATGCTCAACTTTATGGTTACTTTAATTTGGTGATGAATATACATAATGTTAGTGGATAGGAATCTGGTGGTTGGTTAGTGTTGGTATGGTGCATTTTGCACGAGAACCGGGATTGGGGTTTGTTACCACCGGATTCTAAGGACCGGTTTATGGAGGAAGCCACTAAGCTTTATAGTACCACCACGAGACTGAGATGGGGCAGCTTGGTCAATTAATTAGGTTTCTTCCGATGAACTGCTATTGGTTGGATGGTGCGGGGAATGAGGCGGGTGATCTGCTCTTGGAACCGCAAGGCTCAAGAGGGGGCTCTGGGGCGGAGGGTTACTCCGAGAATCCTCAGTGGTGGAAACCTTAGAGGGCTAGCACTAATCGGGAGTACCTTTGTAAAGACCATGTTGTGATCTCCTGGCCTCACACCAAAGGAAGTGTGTAATGTGGTTAGCTACCACGAGCATTCAGGGAGGTTCACTTAGTCCACCTGGCAACAGGGGATGAAATCATTGCTTGTGGGGAAAGGGTACACTCTCTGCAGAGATTTGGTAAAACTGTCATGACAGCCGTGCTCACGGACCAGAGCGGCTTGGGGCCAGTTCATAATTAGTCTATGGATGGGAAATTATGGATCATTATGGTTCTAGTACTTTCATTATCCTTAATCATGTGTTGATTATTTATTGATTTATGATATTGATAATTGGAAGCTAAGGATAGGTTCTAAGCATAGTGCTAAGCCATATTTGGCCTTTCCCTTGCTTTAGCCATTCATGTCATCTCTTCCCGCACTTGCTGAGTACTCTATGTACTCAAGCGTTTAATTCTCCTTTAGAATATGAAGAAGAAGAAGCGGCACCGGAGGATTTCTACGTCAATCCGGAGGACTTGGTCTAGGCTGGCTACCTCACGCGCAACGGCTGCATGTGGAGATGGAGCTACCCTCACCTACTAGTCTTCTGCTGTAGTTTGGTCTTTGTTAATCTAGTTGTTGATGTAAATACTTGTGGTTTGTAGTTGTAGACCTTCGGGTCGTACTGTAAGACTATTTATGTATTCGAACATGGCAATGTATGATATTTCACTTTCGTCGACGCATGTACGATTCAACTGATCCTGGCGTACATGTGATTAGCGTCTGTTCATCTTTACGATGACCGGGCGTGACACACCGCATCAACGTTTCTATTTTCTGTGCAATTCCACATGCATGCAACTCGGCCAACAACCAGTGAAGCTGATTATTAAGCCATCAATTTGGATTGGGTTGCTGCAAACTCCTGTGAAGGCGTTGCCTGTTGAAAAACTGTCACTATTCCACATGCCCATGTACTAAAACATGTAGATCAGCGTCGTTGAAATAACCAAAGATGATGGTCCTTCCCAATCCAGATGCCCAACCAACAGCTGACAAGTAGGGCTATGTTTGGGAACACGATATTTTTGGAGTTTTAGAGCAATTCCGTGGTATTTGAGATTACTATGGTATTTTTTACAGAATGGTGTTTGACAACTAACTCAAAAACTATGTATTGAAAACCACAGTTTTGTTATTTTTGGGGTATAAAAAACTTTGGTTCGAACCAAAGTTTTTCTCTTCTCGCTTGCTCTTGATGCTTGCTACTTTGCTCCCAAACAATTCTATGTATTGTAAAAACGTAGTATTACAAAACTGTGGTATTGAAATACTTTAGTATTGCTATGTCATTTTAAAAATTGTGATTTCCAAAACTTTAATATTGAAATACTGTGCTCCCAAACACAGCTTAGATCTTCCATGACCAACCATACATTTGATAGTAATAACATTAATTTTTTTTTGAAAAAGGGACAGGAGTGATGCCATGCATTAAGAAGGAAGAAGGTTACAACCTAAGGGTTACAGATTCTAAAACTGGCACTGAGCAGGTGTAAGAAAGGAGAAAAGATTACAAGGAACCCCTTATTGTTAAGACCCCATTACTAATAACCCATTACTACTAGTGTCGTAGGAGGGCCGAGCGCTGTAACTGAATTTCCGTGATGGTCAGGTTTGCCACCTGCATCGAGGTGAGTTCTTGCTGCTGAAAAATCCTCCGATTGCGTTCCTTCCATATTTGCCACCAAAAGGTTAGGAGAGTTCCAGTGAGCTAACTCTGGTTGCGCCGGTTAGATGCAGACAGATTGATAATCCACTGGTGTAATCCTCCATATGTGTTTAGACATAGATTCACCAGGAGATTAAATATTAAAACAATTTAGGCTCATGTTACCTTAGTGAAGATACACTGTCTCAGCAGGTGGTCTGCAGTTTCTGGGTCGCAATAAAAGAGAGGGCATGAATGCTCATGGGGCCAATTCTTTTTCGCCAGAGTATCTGCAGTGAGAGGCTTGTTGTGTAATACTAACCAAGCAAAAAAAAATTACATTTGGATTCAGTCACGGCCTCCCAAATGAAGACTGGCCACTGCTTCGTGCTGGCACCATTAACTAAATATTATAGGCTGATGCGACAGTGAAGATTCTGGTTGGTGTCCAGCGCCATTTGATGACATCCTTACCACTAGAAAGGGTGATTTCAGCAATGCAGGAGAAAAGCAGGATTAGCTCATCAAGCAGTACCTCTGAATTTACCTCCCCCGAATTACTGATCCAGTTAGAGTTCTTGAGCTCTTTAGCTACAAAACGATGTTTGAAGCGGGATTGTTTGTAGAGGTTCGGTACTAGCATGCGGGGGGATTGGCCATTCAGCCATAGGGCATCCCAGAACGGTGTGTTGGTGCCATCGTTAACAGTCATCATTGTCGAAGAGAAGAAGAGGTCACGGTCAGTGCTATCATGGCGTTTGAGCAGAGCTTTCTAAGGACGATCTCTATCATCCCACTGGCTCCACAGCCATTTCAGGCGAGGTGCTCGGCCAAATCTGTCTAAGTCCTTAAACCCCAAAACACCCAAGCTTTTTTGTTGCAAGCAGACTTTCCAGTTTACTAAACAATGTCCCCCGTGGACTTGTTCCGGATCATCACCCTTCCATAGGAAGTTCCTTCAAATTTTGTCGATCCTTTTGGAGGCCCAGGCCGGCAGCTTAAAAACCGACATGAAGTATGTAGGTATGGTAGAAAGCACAGATTTAATTAGCACTACCCTTCCAGAGTAAGAGAGGAGATTCTTCTTCCAATTCTGTAATCTATGTTCGACTTTTGCTATTATCAGGCGAACAGATGATCTTGGCAGCTTCCTCAGGTGCAACGAGAGCCCTAAATAGGTGCCCGAAAAATGGGCTAATTTTAGATGTTTGTCGGTAATCCGTTGGACCTCTTCATCCTGGCATCTTATAGTGAAGACCTCCATCTTATCCATGTTTGCAATCAGCCCCGACGCCTTACCAAATATATCTAATATGCACTTGATGGTTTGAAGGTCTTGGATTGTTGGCGAAATGAAAACTGCAGCATCATCGGCGTAGAGTGATACATTCAGAAGTTTCTCTACGCCCTTGAGCGTAGTAAGGAGCCCCTTAGTCCTGGCAACCTGAAATAACCTATTGAGAGGTTCCATGGCAAGAAGAAAAATCATAGGCCAAAGAGGATCGCCCTGTCTCACACCTCTGACATGCTTGATCATAGGTCCTAATCAACAAATGAATTTGCCATTAGCATTATTTGTGTTTGTGTTAATCAATCTGGTTGACTGTCAGGCCCAGTTGTATTAAATAAGCTACTTATCCAATTCAAAGTTCACTAATGCAAAAAATCTTAAACTCAAATTTGTTGGATTTGGCTATCAACAACAATTTGCAAAACATATGCTGGATGTGCTCTGCTCCGGTTTCAACATCTGCACTTCTCTCTTTGTCAAGTGACCACCTTACAAGCATCTATGTTGCGTTTGTGCTGGGCTAATGACCTACAGGATTGTCTAACATGGCGTGTGACCACGCCCTGTCGACCACGCGGTAGGTAGCACCTCAGCCATGGGCTACTCATATGCTAGGTGATCGCCATTGTAAATGCATTGAAAGCAGTTGCTGCAATGCAATAAGTCACACTATCTCCACCTTTTATGCAAGCTGCAAAAAGAAATTAGGAGGCGCCACTTCAAGATTATTAGAAGATGATGAACATCAAACTTGTTTTTCGAACAATGGATGATTTTTTTATATGCAAACAATGGATGAATTTCAATGTGGATGGCTGGAGCACTAAATTAGGTGTCACACCCGGTTTTATTAAGCATAAAACCAGCTGCAAAGTACATGTATGCCAGGATCAGTTTCACCATACATGTACGACAATAGTGATAAAAAGTTCTATATCGCATGCAAACAACATTTATATCTTCAAAAGAGTTTTGAAGTAGCAGCGGAAGAGGAAAAACTCTAGGGCAACCACAGGCAAGTTGACTGGCAACAACGCGACCTATGCACGTCTTCACTTGTCACTGTCCTCATTAGATCTTCTCTTCACTGAGCAGCATAACAAAAGTACAACAAAGCAAGTGTGAGTACCATCCCGTGGTACTCCGCAAGTGTGGGAAATAAATGGCATGAAGGCCAAATCAAAGGACAAGGCTGATAGTGGTTTAAGCACTAAGCATTAATCCTAACCTTAGCTTTCATTAGCAACCTACATCTAGGTGAGTAATCCCAACCGTAATAACAGTACTAGTAATTATAATAATATCAACATCAATTCCAAACATCATCCCAACCACCATTCCAACCATTGACTAATTATGAATTTGACACAAGCCGCTCTTGTCCGTGAGCACGGCTGTCATGACAGTTTTACCAATCTCTGCAGAGAATGTATCCTTTACCCACAAGCCGTGATTTCATCCCCTGTTACCAGGTGGACTAAGTAAACCTCCCTGATGCCCGTGACCCGTCGGTCACATTACACACTTCCGTAGGTGTGCAGCCAGGAGATCACTACGAGGTCTTTACAAAGGTCCTTCCGACTAGTGCTAGCCCTCTAAGGTTTCCACCACTGAGGATTCTCGGAGTAACCCTCCGCCTCAGAGCCCCCTCTTGAGCCTTGCGGATCACAGAGCAGTTCACCCGCGTCATTCCCCGCACCATCCAACTACTAGCATTTCATCGGGAGGAACCTAATTAATCGACCAAGCTGCCCCATACTCAGTCTTGTGGCGATACTGTATAGCTTAGTGGCTACTCCATAAACCGGTCCTTAGAATCTGGCAAGGTTCGATCCCCAAATCCCAGGTCTCGTGCGTACTGCACCAACCATTCAAACCAGCCCGCAAGATTCCTATTTACTACAATCCATTTCCAACATCATAATCATAGTCATAATAATAAGTCATGAGTAACAAGTGTAGTTAATGTTTTCCCACCCAACTATTATGCATGGCTAAGCGTAAAGAATAACCCATAACCATTCTTCTATAACCCAAGCGACAAGGTAAAGGTAACACAACAGGGCATAGCATAGGATTCATATTAATTAACAATGCAGCTATCTAAACACTTAATCGGGTGCAAGATGGTCAAGGACACTTGCCTTTGTATAAATAGCTGCTCAGTTCTTCTTCATTGAACTCTTGACCTTCACATCTTCATGTAACTTCTTAATCGAGATACGAGTGCATATAAACTACCATCAAAAGAGTAATAAAAGTAATCACTAGCAGTACACCATACAAATTATACAAATGCTATCATTGATTATGCTACAATTATAATTTAAATCAAAGTTATGAGTGATTTATTATTTTTCATAGCCAAGGAAATGCATTTATCATTTATTTCCTATTTTAAATATTTATTTACAGGCTAAAAACATTTTTAATGAATTTCTCCTAGCCAAAATATATTTTATATGCATTTTATAAATTTTATTTTAGCATGGAAGATTTTCTAAATATTTTTCCTACTATTTCTACATTTATTCTACATTTTTAGTATTTATTTATTGCTAAAAACCTTTTAAATGAATTTCCTATAGTCAAAAATATATTTTATATGTACTTTATGATTTTATTTTAGCTTAAATGGTTTTATTAATAATTTTCCTACTTCTTTTACATTTATTATCTATTTTTATTATTTATTTATAGCTAAAAGTATTTTTATTAAATTTTTCCATGACCAAAAATGTATTTTATATGAACTCTACTATTTTATTTTAGTATAAAAAGATTTTTAACCATTTTTCTATATTTTATATATTTATTTTATCACTTAAAAACATTTTCTATGTATTAAATATAATTTTCTACAATTAAATTTTATTTACTGGAGTTTTCCTATAAAAAACAGAAAATAAAATAAAGTTTAAACTAAATTCCATGAAGTTCAGGGGTTGATTTGTCATTTTTCCTAACTGGACACTGATAAAAATGTGATTCAAGAGAATTACAGGGGCCTTCTAGCAAGTTTCACTTAAACAGATAGCTTTTATCTATTTTAAATAAAGGTTGGGGTCTTTTCTGCAAGGTCAGGGGCTAATTCATAATTTGCTTAAAGTGCCCGAGGACTTAACTGCAAAATATCATTTTCTTTTTCTATTCTTATTTATTTTTCTTAAGGAAAAGTTATTGTATTGGTCTACGGTCCTGCGGACCAGGGTTTTGGGGGCGGTCCATGGTCCATCGTGGACCAGGGGGCGTACCCCTTCGGTGCCTTTTAATCCTAGCCGTTGGACTTGATCCAACGGCCGGGAGGGGGGTCCGGCGGGGCAGGGCGGCGGTGGCAGCTACTGGCGGCGGCGCCAGGGGGCCAGCGGCGGCGCCATGGCCGGAGTTGGCCGGCGTCGCTCGATCTTGCGCTACGGGCCACCATTTTGAGCGGGGAAAAGTGGAAAACAAAGAGGAAAAGAAGGGGAACTCACCCCGGGCATCAACAACGCCGGAAATCAATCGGAGGTGTGTGCACGACGGTGAAGGCGGCGGTTCTCCATTCGGCATCATCGAGGAGGCGGTGCGAGCACCAAAACTCCTCGTGGATGGGCCCTTCGGGGGAGGCACGACGTCGGGCGGCTCGGCGGCTCGTCGGGGACGGCCAGGAGGGCTTCTCCACGGGCACCGAGCTCCCATCGGCATCAATGGTGATGCATGGGTGCGGCTAGGGTTTGGGAGGGAGGAAAGGGAGTGTGGGGCCGGTTTTTGTAGGGGAAACACATGCGAGGGGGCGGCGGTTGCTAAGGCGACGTGGGAGCGGTTGGGGCAGGGGGGCGCGGGCGTGCCGACGGTTCCAGGGCGTCGGTTGGAGGCGTGGCGGGTGCGAGCAGGGTGGGATGGCGGTTGGGGAAGAAGCCCCTAATGAGCGGGCCCCACGTGCAGAGAGAGAGGAGAGGGAAGGAGGGGGGCACGGTTGGGCCAGGCTGGGCCGGGGGAAGGAAGGAGAGGGGGGGGAAAGGAGGTTGGGCCGCTAGGGGAGAGAGGAGATGGGCTGCGGGATGGGGTTTTTGGCCCAAATGAGGGTTTTGCTCTTTTCTTTTTCTTCTTCTTTTCTTTTCTTTTCTCTTTTTTTTTATTTTTTTATCATTTAATTAGATTATGCCCTTTTCTTTTAACTTATAAAAAAATGGGTGTTACAATTCTACCCCCCCTTAACCGGAATCTCGCCCCGAGATTCTGGATTGCGTAAAGTTTAGGACGGGATTTTTTTATCTAAATCAATTAATTACCAATTTCTTCTTTTGAAAAATATTATTATACATTTTTCTTTCTATTTCAAATTTTTATCTTAAGTTATTTTGGAAGTTACAAAATATTACACAGATGTACAAATACAATGCAATAATTTAGTTTGAATTAATTTTAAGGAAAACTAACTTTCAACACCATGAAAATTTGTACATAAAGTCTTATTTCTTCTTCCTCTTTATTGTGTTTAGTTTCTCACTTTACTATCATTATTCTTCTTACTATTGTTTGAATGAAAGGTGCAAGGGCTTGAACGTTGGTTCATTTTATTTGAATTTAAAAGTCTTATTTAGCAATTGAAAATTTTGCTTTCCAACCATAGCACCTCAATAGATTAGTTCTAATTAATTAGCATTTGATACAACACATTAATTTTTATTTTCCTCATTCAGGTTTTATTTATTTATTTATTTGTTTATTTGCCAAGATTTATTTATTTATTTATTATGTTGTTCCTATTAATTGAGTAAAACTTTTTTATTATTATATAATTATTATTTTTCTCTAGGTGTTACAATTTCATCCCACTTACAAGGAATCTCACTCTTGAGATTCAAGGTTAGGTAAAGAATAGGATTATTTTTTTTCTCATCAATAAATTATTATGATTATTATTTTGAAAATAATTTAATTCTTATTTTAATTACAATGATGTTTTAACACTTTTATAAGTTTAGGAGTGCATACGGCGGAATACATAAAAATATTTGTTTTTGTCCTAAATTGATTTAGAAAACTTCGATCACCACACACAAATTTACATCTTATTCTATTATTATCATTCTTACTATTATTATTTTCTATGTAGAGTTCGTTTTTAATGCTATTGTAATTTTTAAAAGAGTGTTATGAGTCCTGATTAAATTTTCTTTGTCATGGCTTAATTTCATTTGAATTCAAACTTATTCTTTAAAAGTTGAAATTTGCATTTTTCACAAATAAGCAATTATGATAAAATATGCTAAGTTAGTTAAATTTAAAGTACTATCGCACAATAACTCACACCTTATTTTTATGTTCTTCTACACTCTTACTCTTCTTATTATTATTATTTTGAACTTGGCTTAAATGTGCACTATGGTTTTAATTTTTAAAGTCTTCCATTTAAAATGCATTGTCATGATTACTATATTTATTAATTTTTTTTATAATTATGAGGGTTAAGTGGGTCGGCTACCCCCCTTAAACAGACAAATGCTATAATTTTATTGTTGTTGTTATTATTAATCTTATGCAATGCATCAAGCAACATGTTCTAATTCGTTGTGAGAAAGGCATGGACTTCACATGTTAACCAAAAGGAACCTAAGCAAGTGATGTATGTTAATCTTTAAGAGTCTTCTTCTCCCTTCGCGTTGTCCTTATACGTCGATCTTCATGCTCCTGTCCGTCGATACGAATCTTTGTCTTCATGAAAAAGGTCAAAGGAGAATCTAAGGGGTCCATTCTAACTAAGGTCACATGCTTAGAGTCAACCTGGCTCTGATACCACTTTGTCACACCCGGTTTTATTAAGCATAAAACTAGCTGCAAAGTACATGTATGCCAGGATCAGTTTCACCATACATGTACGACAATAGTGATAAAAAGTTCTATATCGCATGAAAACAACATTTATACCTTCAAAAGAGTTTTGAAGTAGCAGCGGAAGAGGAAAAACTCTAGGGCAACCACAGGCAAGTTGACTGACAGCAACGCGACCTATGCACGTCTTCACTTGTCACTGTCCTCATTAGATCTTCTCTTCACTGAGCAGCATAACAAAAGTACAACAAAGCAAGTGTGAGTACCATCCCGTGGTACTCCGCAAGTGTGGGAAATAAATGGCATGAAGGCCAAATGAAAGGACAAGGTTGATAGTGGTTTAAGCACTAAGCATTAATCCTAACCTTAGCTTTCATTAGCAACCTACATCTAGGTGAGTAATCCAAACTGTAATAACAGTACTAGTAATTATAATAATATCAACATCAATTCCAAACATCATCCCAACCACCATTCCAACCATTGACTAATTATGAATTCGACACCAAGCCGCTCTTGTCCGTGAGCACGGCTGTCATGACAGTTTTACCAATCTCTGCAGAGAATGTATCCTTTACCCACAACCCGTGATTTCATCCCCTGTTACCAGGTGGACTAAGTAAACCTCCCTGATGCCCGTGACCTGTCGGTCACATTACACACTTCTGTAGGTGTGCGGCTAGGAGATCACTACGAGGTCTTTACAAAGGTCCTTCCGACTAGTGCTATCCCTCTAAGGTTTCCACCACTGAGGATTCTCGGAGTAACCCTCCGCCTCAGAGCCCCCTCTTGAGCCTTGCGGATCACAGAGCAGTTCACCCGCGTCATTCCCCGCACCGTCCAACTACTAGCATTTCATCGGGAGGAACCTAATTAATCGACCAAGCTGCCCCATACTCAGTCTTGTGGCGATACTGTATAGCTTAGTGGCTACTCCATAAACCGGTCCTTAGAATCCGGCAAGGTTCGATCCCCAAATCCCGGGTCTCGTGCGTACTGCACCAACCATTCAAACCAGCCCGCCAGATTCCTATTTACTACAATCCATTTCCAACATCATAATCATAGTCATAATAATAAGTCATGAGTAACAAGTGTAGTTAATGTTTTCCCACCCAACTATTATGCATGGCTAAGCGTAAAGAATAACCCATAACCATTCTTCTATAACCCAAGCGACAAGGTAAAGGTAACACAACAGGGCATAGCATAGGATTCATATTAATTAACATTGCAGCTATCTAAACACTTAATCAGGTGCAAGATGGTCAAGGACACTTGCCTTTGTATAAATAGCTGCTCAGTTCTTCTTCATTGAACTCTTGACCTTCACATCTTCATGTAGCTTCTTAATCGAGATACGAGTGCATATAAACTACCATCAAAAGAGTAATAAAAGCAATCACTAGCAGCACACCATACAAATTATACAAATGTTATCATTGATTATGCTACAATTATAATTTAAATCAAAGTTATGAGTGATTTATTATTTTCCATAGCCAAGGAAATGCATTTATCATTTATTTCCTATTTTTAATATTTATTTACAGGCTAAAAACATTTTTAATGAATTTCTCCTAGCCAAAATATATTTTATATGCATTTTATAAATTTTAGTTTAGCATGGAAGATTTTCTAAATATTTTTCCTACTATTTCTACATTTATTCTCCATTTTTAGTATTTATTTATTGCTAAAAACATTTTTAATGAATTTCCTATAGTCAAAAATATATTTTATATGTACTTTATGATTTTATTTTAGCTTAAATGGTTTTATTAATAATTTTCCTACTTCTTTTACATTTATTATCTATTTTTATTATTTATTTATAGCTAAAAGTATTTTTATTAAATTTTTCCATGACCAAAAATGTATTTTATATGAACTCTACTATTTTATTTTAGTATAAAAAGATTTTTAACCATTTTTCTATATTTTATATATTTATTTTATCACTTAAAAATATTTTCTATGTATTAAATATAATTTTCTACAATTAAATTTTATTTACTGGAGTTTTCCTATAAAAACAGAAAATAAAATAAAGTTTAAACTAAATTCCATGAAGTTCAGGGGTTGATTTGTCATTTTTCCTAACTGGACACCGATAAAAATGTGATTCAAGAGAATTACAGGGGCCTTCTAGCAAGTTTCACTTAAACAGATAGCTTTTATCTATTTTAAATAAAGGTTGGGGTCTTTTCTGCAAGGTCAGGGGCTAATTCATAATTTGCTTAAAGTGCCCGAGGACTTAACTGCAAAATATCATTTTCTTTTTCTATTCTTATTTATTTTTCTTAAGGAAAAGTTATGGTATTGGTCTACGGTCCTGCGGACCAGGGTTTTGGGGGCGGTCCATGGTCCACCGTGGACCAGGGGGCGTACCCCTTCGGTGCCTTTTAATCCTAGCCGTTGGACTTGATCCAACGGCCGGGAGGGGGGTCCGGCGGGGCAGGGCGGCGACGGCGGCTAGTGGCGGCGGCGCCATGGCCGGAGTTGGCCGGCGTCGCTCGATCTTGCGCTACGGGCCACCATTTTGAGCGGGGAAAAGTGGAAAACAAAGAGGAAAAGAAGGGGAACTCACCCCAGGCATCAAAAACGTCGGAAATCAATCGGAGGTGGGTGCACGACGGTGAAGGCGGCGGTTCTCCATTTGGCATCGTCGAGGAGGCGGTGCGAGCACCAAAACTCCTCGTGGATGGGCCCTTCGGGGGAGGCACGACGTCGGGCGGCTCGGCGGCTCGTCGAGGACGGCCGGGAGGGCTTCTCCACGGGCACCGAGCTCCCATCGGCATCAATGGTGATGCATGGGTGCGGCTAGGGTTTGGGAGGGAGGAAAGGGAGTGTGGGGCCGGTTTTGTAGGGGAAACGCATGCGAGGGGGCGACGGTTGCTAAGGCGATGTGGGAGCGGTTGGGGCGGGGGGGCGCGGGCGTGCCGACGGTTCCAGGGCGTCAGTTGGAGGCGTGGCGGGTGCGGGCAGGGTGGGATGGCGGTTGGGGAAGAAGCCCCTGACGGGCGGGCCCCACGCGCAGAGAGAGAGGGGAGGGAAGGAGGGGGGGCGCGATTGGGCCAGGCTGGGCCGGGGGAAGGAAGGAGGGGGGGGGGGAAAGGAGGTTGGGCCGCTAGGGGAGAGAGGAGATGGGCTGCGGGATGGGGTTTTTGGCCCAAATGAGGGTTTTGCTCTTTTCTTTTTCTTCTTCTTTTCTTTTCTTTTCTCTTTCTTTTCTTTATTTCTTTATCATTTAATTAGATTATGCCCTTTTCTTTTAACTTATAAAAAAATGGGTGTTACATTAGGCTAGCTTATGCATGCGTATATGCATTTGAATGTACATATTTGTACTTATGGATGCATGGTCGATATTTTGTAGAGCACATGTTTGTGATAATTTAGGAACTTACCGTGCTAGTGTGATGTGGTATCTTTTCCATTCCAGATGTCTCCCAAGCCAAAAGTCGCACATTTCTAATATTTGTATTGCTAGCTAGCAATAATTAATCATGGAAGTTGATCGAAGCTATAAGCTATAGAGAGGATGCGAGAAGTTATACACAACAACACAAGTCATCCAATGCATATAAAATGTAGTAGTTTCTTCTGTACCTAGGTAGCCGAGCTTGCAGGCACACACCCTATAGTCATATATATAAGATTGTTTTGAAACATTTACCAATGTGAGTCACTTGGCGTACCAAAAGGGCAAGAATATGAGGACATTATTGGTTACTCACTCTGTCTCAAAGAGTTTGTCGCTTTGTAGTTCAAAAATGAACTACATAACGATAAATCTTTTAGAACAGAAGGAGTACAAGTTAAAATGCATGGGAGTAATGTATGGTTGCATCTACTAGTGTTTCTTTTTCTGGATCTATATGTAAGATGTGCAAAAACACCTGCATTTATTGAAAAAGTTCTTGCTGGTGCTCAATAAGCTCTTAAATGTGACTGATGGCAAATTCCAGCGAGGGGGTGTACACCACGGCATAGAGTCAAATGATGCAGGACTAGATCATTCCATTTTAGATTCGTGTTTTCGGCAACATAAGCTGCCATTTGTGTTTTTCTTTTTAATATTTTTTCGAACTTTTGCTCCTTTTTTAATGAAAAGGCATAACACATGCCATTTGCTACAAAAAAAAGCTCTTAAATGTCTATCCAAACTCTGAACTTTTTTGGATTAAAAACCCAAACTGAATATATTGTCTTTAAATATCTGATCAGTTGCACACCAAGAGCTAGAATAACAATAACTTTGATTCAACCACCTAGTTTATCTGGACTGAATAATAAAATTATTAGGCCCCAGTTGGTTCAATTCAGGAAGAGGCTGGCGTGATGCTGGTAGTGGGTAGCCTACCAAGATACTCCGTATGTCCTTTTACGAAGTGCTAGTCCAAATTGGCATCCATAGAGGAACATGTTTTCAGTACTAGTTGAAATTTGGCTCTGACCTCATTCTATCATTTTGTACAAGATTTATGTGATGCAAGGCGATGCAAGGTAAAAGCCTAAACTATTCTGATGTCCTGACTAGCTGCTCTTAGGAAAATATGAGTTTTAACTGAATACATGTTGTCTTTGAAAATGGACATCTCAAACGCTGACCTAGCCCAGAATTCTCATAAGACCTGGGTGGCTATAGGAAGGCTGTTACATGTTTTCCTTCAAATAGTTCATGTAGTCCAATGCGAGGCTAAACTTAAAAGTGTTTAACAACTAACTCTTACCTCCATTGTCATTGACACATACACTATTCAGATCAATCCATATGGTTTGACATTTATGCATGTGTCGTACAGTAGGATGAATGTTCTGAAGTTATTGTTTGTTTGTTTCATTTAGACATAACACAAATAGTTTCAACTTAATGATTCATGACAGCGAAACAGAACGTTGGCGTCACAAGATGCTCCACGTGCAGTCCCAGGGTGAACCATCCCAAAGGCCACAAATATGTTGTCATACACCATCATCCCTTGTGCTAAACATGGTTATTAACTTGCAGATATATGTTCTTGTTCTTTTCCACGTAGAGCCGTTGCGCTGCGATGGGGCACGTTGGGTTCACAACCTACAGAATGAAATTAACAACCAAGCATCCATAAGTAACAATGTTAGGGACACCTCATAATGAAGATCCAACCGATACCAACTTGATTTCAAAAAAAAATCATCATCTATAGATGGAACTGTATTTTTCTACTTGCCGATGTATGATCAAGATTCTCTAGAGCGTGCATGCACGATAAAAATTGGAAACTTACCTTCTGAGTTTGTCATGCTAGTGAGTTTGTTCCTCGTGCCTCCCAAGCCTAGATGATAAGGCATGCATGCATTTCGATTTTGGATGGCTGACTAGCGTAATTTAATCCACCAAGTTGTGGCTAAAGAAGAGCAATGCAAAACTATAACATGCATGGAACTAGTTTCTACTCCAGGTCAGCTGAGCTAGGGGGGGGGGGGGGGGGGGAAGCATATGGTTGCTATGAGAGATTGCTTGGAAACGTTTGCACTTTTGCATTTATAAGATACAGGGTGCACCAAAACAAGGGAAAAAGATGATTGAATTGGTAGATAGATAACAATGGAAATGATTGGCTTGTATTTAAAGTGAACTAGTACGTTTCCATCTACCCATCAGGTACGAAACTTCCTACATCAATTTTGCACCTTACATCTATTTTAGGTGCGAGTATTTTGATTTTTTTGTTATTTAAAATTACTATCCAAAATGTTGTAGAAATATTAAATACTCGCATATATTGAGTTCCTAAATTTTGGTTTGGCCTTACCTGAAATACTCGAATTATGCATTAAACCTCGTACTCTCAAACTGTAAGCACAAGTCTAATATCATTCACAAATTTAATCTCACCTATCAATAAATTATAAGTTCACTAGTAATGGTCATACATAGAAGGTTCAATCTAACAACTTCCCATAACACGTACAACTCTCAAATAAAATATCTAAATTTTGAGTCTTCATAGTTTGAAAACCATAATTTAACATGAGATTTTATGAGTCGGTTATTCGGTTATTTTGGATATCCCAGGATGATATCTGAACCGGAAAAAAATTATATGCAGCACTGTGCAACTCCACCCCTGTGCAGCACTTCCTGGATTCGTGACACCTGCCTTGGCACGAATCCTGAAGCGCCCTTCTCCTTGGCTTGGCGTCCCGCTCGGCGTGTCTCTTGTTCCGCTCGGCTAGCTCGCATCACACAGCCAGTATGGCTAGACTCAGCTTCCTCTTCCTTGTTCGCTTGCATGCCTAAGAGCTTCATTGATTAGGATTCGCGTGACGATCGCCCAACGTTCGCACGCGCCGTGTTGCCGTCCTGCTGCTCGTGTTCAGTTTAAGATCCCGTGGCCGGCCTATACCTGCTGGGACAGGCATAAGGGACAGGGCGACGGCAGTCGGCAGGGCATGGCAGCTCGTGGCCGGACGCGAGAGGCAGGGCACGAGCAGTTTGGAGGCAGTGCTAGTTTCATGACAAAGAATTGGACAAGTTCAGTTTGGAGACCACAAACCCCAGTTATAACCTGTCATGAAGAACACTAGTAGATGACAACTGGGAGGGGGTGTTAATTTCTGAGAAGAGAAAATTGGAAAGGATGAAGACAACGATTTGTGCGACTAATGGTTTTGGGACGGCAATGCCTGAGCTGATGAATCGAGTGGGTTGCTGAAGCTGAGCCAAAGGCTGCGTGCTGCTAGTGAGCTGAGCGGGACGGTGGATGTGGAGCCAAGGGAAATGCCGCTTTATGATCCGTGCCAAGGACATGTGTCATGACTCCACGAAGTGTTGCACAGGAGTGGGTTTGCAGCAGTGTTGCAGAGAATTTTTTTTTCATCTGAGCCCGAAATTTGTATACCGGTTATTTAGATTTATTATCAGAACAGGTACCCGATATCCGATATTTTAGTCTTTAATTTTGGTTCTGATCTCGATTTTTTCGGTTTTGATTTTCTTGTCCCAATTTTTTCCCACCCCTAACCGCCGTGATTCTTGCATGGTATGCTAGCACGCCCTCGAGAAGCACTGGTGGACCTGCTAGCCAAGACAGACTGCACGGCAAGTGAATCGTCAGTGAGGACCAGGCTGCACGGCAAGAATAAGATTGAACTGGACTAAAGCGATAAAAAAAGTGAGAAGTGTCTTTACTCTCCAATGTTGTACTTCTATACCTACCAAATGTATATTGATATTACAAGCGTCTTTAATATGAGCAAAACGTACGAAAGAGCTTCAGAGTTGATGTGTCATCGACCAATGTTTAGCAGATTATAAATAGAGACGACATTACTCGTATCCAGTGCGATCAGCATCTGAGAATCTGTAGCATCCGGAGTTTCAAGAGAGGTCTTTATATATGATACTAAACCAGATAATGATGGTACTTACATACTGAAGTATGAAGTATGTTATGGATGTGTTGCTAGCTCAACAGATGTGTTCAATCACAATTTTTTGGTATGAGAGGTACTGGAAATTAAGAAGTTCCTACTGACAAGTTATGGACAGCATACAGGCATTAGGTAGCATGAAGCCGACCTCTTCCATCTTTTGGTGTTGTCTTGATAGCTCGTAAAGCCCGTAGTGTCGAGCAGATACACCTGCTATTGAGGATACGGGCGAGATGATTCTGGCTTTCTTTAGAGCGGCTCACCTTTTCTGTCCATCAGTTATGCGTCCAACAATGCAGGTGGCCTACACAATCTTGAATTCTTGATGGAGGTGGGTAGTGATAGGATGAATGTCTCTACAATCATTCTCACATGTTGAAACATTGTCACCATTGCATGTTCTCTATCGGTCGAGACTCAACAAATGATCTGGATAATGGGTGTCTCGGCTTCTTCGATCTAATTGGGGATGGAGACATGATGATAGTGACCAATGTGCGGCTACTGACTTCAGATATTGTTTAGTTTGGAGTGAATGTTCATCCTCATGGGCTAAGAAAGTTACTTGTACGCACAAATGCATATTTTGCTCCAATGTCTGGTCGGGGATGTTCACCCTCGTGGGCTAAGAATATGATTGAACTGGACCAAAGCGATGAAAACAGCGAGAAGTGTCTTTACTCTCCATTATTATACTTCTATACCTACCAAGTGTACATTGATATTACAAGCGTCTTTAATATGAGCAAAACATACGAAAGAGCTTAGAAGCTGATGTGTCATTGACCAATGTTTAGCATATTATAAATAGGTGTCTTGATGCCAAAGGGGAGAAGAGTTAGAGGAGTCAGGGGGAGGATAGCTTAGTCTCAGGGGAAGTGTCCTAGCCTTAGGGGGAGTTTACCTATATCATCTTTTGTAATTCGATACTTTTGCTACTCATTTGGTGTTTATTGAGTACTCTTAAGTTGTTAATCGATTGAGCTTATTTGGTGCCTATCTTATGATCACTTATTCACTTGAGTTATTCTTTGATTGAGCTTTCAAATTTTAAGTGTAATAATCTTGTATTCATTGCATATCCTCCTAAGCTTCGTACGATCAAATTCATTATATTGTGCTTTAAATTGGTGTGTTGTCATCAATCACCAAAAAGGGGGAGATTGAAAGCATCTAGGCCCCCATGAGGTACGGTTTCGGTGATTAATGACAACCATTGGATTTTACTAACGAATTTGTGAATGCAAGGTCCCCATAATCACTCAATCAAATGAAATATATATGTCATTGGAGACCCATATACAATCACTTTATGAGATCAAATCAATGATATGAAGACAAGAAGTGAAAGCTCTTATGTCAAAGTCATTCAACCATAATTTGCTTGACAACCATCAGAAGTACATTTCCAACAAAAGACTAAGAGGTCAATCGAGCAAGACACAAAAGAATCACTTAGAAACAACTCGAAGCAAACAAAATCAACTCACCAGATCAACCAATGATTTCTGAGAACAACACATCGGTCGAGTTGGTTCAGCAGAAGAAGAAGACCTCAAAACAAAGCACTCACCGGATCATCCGATGTTAAGGGCTCAGCTACATTGGTCCATCACTATAGTTTGCAATATCCTTGGACCAAGTATAGCACCAAATCATCCGATGTACAAAAATACACACATCGGTCAATCACTCCAGTAAGCATCAAGTTTGAGCCAATTCTGGAGGAAGAGCCACCGGATCATCCGATGAGAAGACAAGTGCAACATCGGCCTAACAATGGTCATATCTGACACAATGACATCAGCTAAAGTAAACTTGACCGATGTTAACTAAAGGGGAGACATCGGATCATCCGATGTTCGCAGAAAAGTTCTATCAGCCTACTTTTCCAACGGCTATTTCGTGGAGGCTGGCTATAAATTCCCCCTAAACCGGTCATTTCGATAAGTCTTGATCACCAAACATTCTCAACACATCCACAAGCGTTCAAGACCAAGATCCATCACTTCTACATCATTTTCGACCACCTACACACCAAGAGATAGGCTAGAACTAGCTAGAGAGAGAGCTTGTGTGCCTCCATTCTGGGTGAGCGGAATCTCTAGGATAGTGAGAGCCTCAAGGGAGTGCCCCTTGGTGTTTGTAATTGTGAGAGACTTCCGGAGCTTGCCAAGGCGTTTGTGGAAGCCAGGAGGGTCGAAGTTTTACAAGGCTTGAGCCCCACCTTGCCAAGGTTGGCAAACGGAGAAGAATAGTGGAGATCCCTCGTCTCAGTGACTTGGGTGTGGCTAAACCCTTTGGTGGGTGCCACAACGTGGATGTAGGAAGATCTTGACGATCTTGTCGAACCACGGGATAAATCCTCGTGTCTCCTCGGGAGTTTGCATCCTCTTTCTCCCCCTTACGTTTATGCATTTTATATTCCGCGAAGTTGGTATTTACCTCAATGCATAGATAGTTTGCGTAGGGAATTGGGCTTTTAGTAATTAAGTTTTATTGTTTAGATTTTTGAAAAGAAGCCCAATTCATCCCCCCTCTTGGGCATTCGATCCTTACATCTGCCTAGGTTGTAGGGCCGTGACATAACACAACAATACATTAACGACAATTTCTTTCGCGTTAAACTGCAGAGCCAAACATGGGTGAAGACCGCAGTTGGATGTATACTGGTTGGAAGAGCAGAACTGGTGGTCACTTCAATGAGTGGTTTATCAAGTTAGATCAATTTTTGGATCGAGCATTTTTGTTGTCAACGGAAGATATGGTGCGGTGCCCATGTACAAAATGCCGGAACACCAAGTTTTTGAGAAGATTGGAGCTTTCGTTTCACTTATGTCGAAACGGTTTCACTCCACATTATGAAGTGTGGACCTTTCACGGCAAGACTAATTCTCGAGTCATATTCGAAGTGGATGAGGATGATGATATAACAGAGGTTGATAGGATGGATGAGATGCTAGAAGCTCTGGAAGCGGAGGATCCTCTTACAAATGAGGCAGAGAAGTTCTTCGAGGAGCTGAAGAAATCAGAAGAGCCGTTGCATGAACACACGGCTGTGACCATACTTGCTTTCTTGACCAGATTTATGGCAATTAAGTCCAAGTACTTTTTTCCATCAACTGCTACAATGATCTCATGAAATTGATCTACGATATCCTTCCACAACCTCACAAAGTGCCACCAGATATGTATCAATCAAAGATCAAGATATCTGGTCTCGGTATGAAGTATGAGAAAATCGATGTGTGCACAGACAACTGCATGCTATTTTGGAAAGAGCACGCCAATGAGAAGATGTGCTTGAAATGTGGTAAATCGAGGTATGTCGAAGTTGTTAATGACGATGGCGATAATGTGATGACAGATGTCCCACATAAGCAGCTTCATTACTTGCCTATGACACCTCAGTTGAAGCGGATGTTTCTTTCAAAAAGAACCGCAAGAACCATGAGATGGCACAAATAAGGTAAACGTGAGAACAAAGAATTCTTGACGCATCCGTCCGACGGTGATGCATGGAAGGCACTAGACCATTTCGATCCAGACTTTTCTCGTGATGCAAGGAATGTTCGCATCGGATTAGCAACAGACGGATTCTCACTGTTCAGTATGAACGCCACGCCATACTCATGTTGGCCTATCTTTGTCATTCCGTACAACCTGCCACCTGATTTTTGTACGAAGAACAAGTTCATGTTTCTCAACCTCATTGTACCTGGACCTGATCATCCCGGGTCACGTCTCAATGTGATGTTAAAACCGCTGATCGAAGAATTGAAAGTCTTATGGACAGGAGTCGAAGCGAACGACAGTTACAAGAAGCAGAAACTCAACCTTCGAGCTGCTTATTTGTGGTACGTCCATGATTTGCCGGCATACGACATGTTTTCTGGATGGAGCACTCACGGTCGTCTGACATGTCCGATATGTGCTTCAGACACGGATTGCTTTCGACTAACTCATGGAGGCAAAATATCTTACTTCGATTGTCACAGATGTTGGCTGCCCTCGAATCATATATTTAGGCAGCAGAGGCATGTCTTTCAAAAGAACACTTTTGTCACTAAAGGACCACAGAAGCGTCTCAACGGGTCAAAAATTTCTGATATGTTGGACAAACTGGTGCCTGATGAAGGTCGTCCTGGATATTTCGTAGGTTATGGAGAGGAACACAATTGGACTCACATATGTGGACTTTGGGAGCTACCGTATGTGAAGTCGTTGATTCTAATGCACAAAATTGATGTCATGCATCAGGAGTGTAATATGAGCAAAAGTATCATAAGCACTTGCATGGATATGCCTGGCAAAACGAAAGACAATTATAAAGCTAGACTAGATTTGGCAGACATTTGTCACCGTCCAACTCTTGAAATCTCTGAAAGTGGTGGAAAGCCACATGCTTCTTTCTGTCTTCGATCGAAAGAAAAGAAAGAAGTTATGAAATGGATGAAAACTTTGAACTCCCAGATGGTTACGCAGCTAGCCTGAAACGAGCCGTAAATGTTAACACAGGAAACCTCACTGGGTTGAAGAGTCATGATTATCACATTATAATGGAAAGATTCCTACCTGTTATGTTCCGAGGCTATCTAGATGATGCGGTGTGGAAGGTTTAGCCGAGCTCAGCTATTTCTATAGACAGCTTTGTGCTAAAGAAATCAAGATCGGGATGATGGATAAGTTAGAGAAGGAGATATCCATACTTTTATGTAAGATGAAATTTTTTTTCCACCGGGTTTCTTCAATCCAATGAAACATCTGCTTATCCATCTTCCATTCGAAGCTAAAGTTGGCGGTCCTGTGCAATATAGGTGGATGTATCACATTGAAAGAGCGCTACAATATCTGAAACCAATGGTTGGCAACAGGGCAAGGGTGGAAGAGTGCATCGCTAAAGCATATGCTCTTAAGGAAGTAGGATACTTTTCAAGTGTCTACTTTGCAGAAGAAAACAATATCAATACTTCGGCGATGCGGTACAATGTGGACGAAACACCCCCTCTAAGCGACCTTTCCATTTTTCAAACGAGAGGCACCACCGTTGGTAGCTACACGACCTACGTGCTATCCGAACATGAAAGGACTGCTGCTTTACTCTACATGTACGCAAATATAGAAGGCGTGCAAGAATACTTCGAGTAAGTATTTCTCCTACGTTTATGCTAATCGACATATTTTGCTACACATGTACTCTAAAAGATGTTTTTTCATGTTCAGCGAGTTCCACAGACAATATTGGCCACATAGGCATCAACCTACGGTCAAACAAGTAGAAGCGATGTGAAAGGAAGGAATAAATGGGGGGCAAAGTTTTCTATCCTGGTTTCGAGAAGATGTAATATTCTCTCGTCTTCTATGTATTATAAATTACTATTATTAAAGAAGTATTATTTTAACTCACGATCATTTATGACAGTGTCAGACTCACGATGTCCATGAAGATTTGCGGCAGCTATCTTATGGATTGGTGAATGTTAGAAGCTATGGTCGATATGACTTAAATGGCTTCCGATTCTTTACAACTCATTTTGAAGCTCATCATCCTCTTGCGGCAACATCAAATTCCGGTGTTGTGACAAGATCAATGGACACTCAAGGGAATTTAACCGATTATTATGGCATCATTAACAAAATCCTTGAATTTACTTTTACCGGAAATAAGACCCTTCGAGTTGTCTTCTTTGACTGTGACTGGTTTGATCTTACTCATGGATCTCGAGAAAACCAATTTGGAATGGTGGAAGTGAAACATAAGGACCGACTACGAGGTTACGATACATTTGTTCTTGCGCATCAAGTTGAACAAGTGTATTATCTACCTTATTCATGCACGAAGCTCAGTGCTTGGTGGGTGGTATATAAGGTGAATCCTCGTGAGCGGCTATATACTCCTGAGGATGATGGTTACCATGATAACGAAGACGTTGAAGAAGTGTACCAAGAAGAAGAGTTGCTAGACACTTTTATCGTCGAGCTTGGTGCAGGACTCGATCAATTAGTTGGAGATGTTGAAGACGTTGAAGATGTAGAGGCAGATGATACGCGAAAACAAAAATTAGAACAAGCCACGATGGAAGATCGTTGGGCTGGTTTAAGGAGTAGGGCACAGGCACATGACAATGATGTTGATGAATTTTGAAAGTGACTACAAGTAATGTTTTCTTGAAGATAGTAACATAAATTTTATATATTTTATTTGCATATTTACTAATTATCTAATTACAACAGGATGGCGTCAAAGAAGGGTAAGAAGGTGCCGCTGACGAGGGGGTTCTACCCCTCTAGACCTGATGACGCTTTCGTTGGTGCCTCGTCAACTGGCAGCAGATGCTCTCAGCTGCTGGGGCACGTCCAGACCAGCTCTAGAGATCTGTCACTGGTAAATGTCACTCATTTTTGACAAATTCTTTAAATTCAATTTCACATTAAACTTACTTATAAATCATTTGAATGTTGTAGTCCTCACCGGCTGACTCAGAGGCTGCGGCGCCTTCGATGAGCCAGCCCAGCCCTCGACGAGCCAGCCCTCGGCCAGCCAGCCCCCGGCTGGCGATGCTTCTGTTCCTGAGGCCTTTGACTCGGCTGGTGAGGAGCCGTCTGGGTCACCTAATGTGGCGCCCCAGCAGACGCGGAGGACGAGGAGGACTCACTTTGTCAGTCCTCCTGCGGTCCCTTTACAGAGGATCATGATTCGTCCAGTCGGAGATAGGTAATTAAAATTATAGTGTTCAATTTTAGTTTCTTCTGATTACTTAAGTAATGAATGAATAAATATCTTGCAGGGTTTGGGATGACACATCTTTCACCGATGAGAGACACCACAGACCGGTGAACGGTGTCCTCGGGTCCATAGTGCATTTGCACTATCCCGGAGTCATCGACGGGGTGCCTGCTCTTTCGTGGGAGGACTACGCACGCGTCCATCACCAGGAGCACGACAACCTTCAGGAGGCCGTATGGGCTAATTTTATGGTAAGTATGTTAAAAAAGTTTCTAAGTTTCAACTCTTAAACTCTTTTAGTGAACATCTCTTCAATATATTCTTTATCGCAGGCAAGATATACTTTAGAGGACCCGAACGACCCTCGCCAGTTTGAGGATGCAAGGCGAGTGTTTCACTACAACGCTGCCAAGGAGCTTCGACAAGCTTTGTCGAACACCCGCGTTCAAATTATTAATGAGCACTTGAAGGCGAACCAGCAGCCCGTGCTACACTTCCGGCAAGCGAGCGAGATGCACCCGACGGAGGAGGAGTACGCGCAGGTAAGTGGAGTGTAGTAACTATTTTTTTTTGATAATTTCCTCAATGGTATTTTTAACGACTTCCAACTATGTGCAGGGCCACGTGAGCAGGTTGCAGGGTCGGACCGATGCATTTCGGGCCCTTTGTTGCTACTAGGCTAGCGATGAGTTTAAAGCTAAGTCCGAGAAGGCTCGAGACTGCAGAGGGGTCGAGGGGAACAGCAGGCACGGGCAAGATAACCACTTGCGTTTAGCTAAACGCATGGTAAGTGTGTGTAACTTATGTTTATATATTTATAATATATTGTTCGTACTAACACGTATTGATAGGAGCGCGAGACGGGGGTGCCGCCCACCCCTGCTGAGGTCTGGAAGAGAGGTCACAGGGACCCTTCTCAGCCGACAGGGTGCAGTCAGGCTGCAGCCGAGCGGTTGGTAAGTTTAGAAATCATTCATATTAAATATAACTATATAGATTGTTGAACTTACATGGTTTTCTTGTTTTGCAGGCTAAGTACAGGGAGGAGGCTAGGAAGATACACGGTGAGGATTTCGATTGGGAACATCAACCAATCGATCCTCAAGCCGCGTATGCAAGCGGTGGTGGAAAAGCACACGGAAGGTGAGTTTACAAGTCATTTTATCATTTTCAATTCAAAGTATTCAAGATATTTAAATTTCATATTACTCACTCTATTTTTTATAGGCTCACTATATTCGGCGGAGTTGTCGACTCGAGGGCGGCGAGACCTGCGAGAGGCAGCTCCACGCAGGCTTCTTCGGTAGGCACGACTAGTCGTTGCGCCTCGTAGAGGGACATTGAGATACAGTCCCTCTTCAGGCGACAGGAGGAGTCGAAACGCCAAAGGATCGCGATGGAGGCCACGATCCAAACCCAGACAGCAGTGTTGGCGCAGATGCAAGAAGCAATGGAGGTAACAAAATAAAAACTAAAGTTCTCATTAATTCAACGTAAATGACTTACTAATAGATAACATTTAATGTTTGCAATGACAGGTCATGGCTCGGGCGCAAGGTCTGGGGATCCAGCTACCGGTACTACCACCGGTCCTTCCAGGCGATCCTTCTTCTGCGTGTCAGGTACTTTTCTTTATAATCCTTCTTTTTCAGCACAAAAAGATTGAGATAGAAGAAAGAGGGAGATAGTTAGATAGAAGAAAAGGATCGAGACAGAACAAAGAGAGAGAGAAGAAATAGAGAGACAGAAGAAAGAGTGAAAGATAGTTAGATAGAGTAGGAGGGGAATGAAGAGAGAGAGAGAGTAATATGTAGATGGAGATAGAGAGAGGGGAATATGGAGGGAGGGAGATGTAGATGGAGATAGAGGGAGGAAGATAGAGGGAAAAGGATAGCAATAAAGAGATAGAGTGAGAGAGAAAGATAGAGTGAGAGACAAAGAGGGAAATGAAAAGAGAGAGGGAGAGAGGGGGATCTAGATGAAGATATAGGGAGAGGAAGGGAGGGAGAGAGATGTTGATGCATTTATATTCTAACTCTAAGTTTCATTAATTGCAGGGATCCGTGACGGCTGCACAAACGCCATCGCCGTCGCTACCGCCACCTGAAACGAGGCGCGACGACGACTTCGACTTCGGAGGTGGCTCTGGAGGTGGATACGGCGGTCAAACGGGCGAGTGAGCCCATGTTTAGTTTGTTGATGTTGATGCGATGTTTGTACGATGTGTGTGATGTGTTTTGAAACTGTTGTGATGTGTTGTGATGAATATTGTATGTTATGTGATTCTGGCCATCGAGCCGGTTAGTATTTTCTGTTTAAAAAAAATAAAAAACCTTATTTGCGACGGTTTTTTATACAGTACCGTCGCAAATAAGGTTCCAGGCCGTCACAAATAAGCCACTAATATTTGCGATAGTCTGGCCGTCGCAAATAAGAGTTAATTGCGGCGGCCAGGCCGTCGCAAATAGCGGCGTGGGTCCCGGAGGAGGACACGTGGGCCCTGTCCACAGAGCTTAATTGCGACGGCCAGGCAGTCGCAAATAGATGCACTTAATTACGACGGCCCGGCCGTCGCAAATAAGCTTTAATTGTGACGGCCAGGCCGTCGCAAATATTGTTGCAGGGCCCACCGGCCCGCGGCAATAACTTGCGACGGCCGCTGCTAGCCATCGCAATTAATCTTATTTGCGACGCTGGCCGTCGCAAATAAGCTTAATTGCAACGACTTATTTGCGACGGCAAAAAACTGTCGCAAATAAGGAAAGTCGTCACAAATAGCTTATTTGCGACGGCATTTGGCTTATTTGTGACGGCCCTGGCCGTCGCAAATTGTCGGGTTTTCTGTAGTGCTGCATTTCTCTCTTTGTCAGGTGACCACCTTACAAGAATTTGTGTTACGTCTGTGATGAGCCAATGACCTACAGGATTGTCTAACATGGTGTGTGAGCACGCCCTGTTGACCACGCGGTAGGTAGCACCTCAGCCATGGGCTACTCAGATGCCAGGTGATTGCCATTGTGAATGCACTGAAAGCAGTTGCTGCACTGTAATAAGTCACACTATCTTCCCCTTTTATGCAAGCTGCAAAAAGAAATTAAGAGGTGCCACCTCAAAATTATTAGAAGATGATGAACATCAAACTTGTTTTTCGGACAATGGATAATTTTTTTATGCAAACAATGGATGAATTTCAATGTGGATGGCTTGAGCACTAACTTAGGCTAGCTTATGCATGGGTATATGCATTCGAATGTACATATTTATACTTATGGATGCATGGTCAATATTTCATAGAGCACATGTTTGTGATAATTTAAGAACTTACTGTGGTAATATCTCCAGGCATCTTGTTCATTCCAGATGACTCCCAAGCCTAAAGTCGCACATTTCTAATATTTGGATGGCTGACTAGCAACAATAATCATGGAAGTTGATGAAAGCTACATAGGAGGCGAGGAGCTACAAAAAAATTATCCAATGCATATGAAAATGTAGTAGTTTCTTCTGTACCTGGGTAGCCCGATGAGCTTGCAGGCACACTAGTGATATATATGAGATTGTTTTGAAACGTTTATCAATGGGAGTCACTTGACATATCAAAAGGACAAGAATCTGAGGACATTATTGGCTACATATTGACATGCATGAGAGTAATGTATGGTTGCATGGGAGCAGTGGCGGATCTAGAAAAAAAAATAGGAGGGAGGGTGGACCATAAGTAGAGCAATAGTGTCTTCTTCTACCTCCAGACTCTCTTCAATTTCTCTTCTATGGCTACAAAAATCAAGGGGGGGCTGATGGGGGGCTCCCTTATGCGTCGGGGAGTAGGGGTGCTCAAGTCCCCCTTGACTTCCCTATAGATCCGCACTGCATGGGAGTAATGTATGGGAGATATGACCTTTTATGAAGTACTTGTGCTCCTCGACCAATTGAAGTGCTCTCATTGCATTTTTGCTCATAAGAGTGTGGCGGTCATAGATATGTAAGTTTAACCATCAAGTTGCATCAAATCTTGTTCAGTCGTTGTGTTTGTTCCTCCTTCGGGACCATCAACAAAAGGCAATACTCCCTCCGTATCTTTTTATTTGTCACTGGTTAGTTAAAAATGAATTAGCCAGTGACAAATAAAAAGATCCGAAGGGAGTACGTATTTAGGCAGAAGAACGAATGCTTATGTTGCTCCAATGCCAGGTCGCGGATGTTTGTGTGTACTCTGTAGGACGAGCGCACGAGCACCTCAGGCGTCGCGCCTGTGCTGGGCCAGGCGCCACCGCCGCGATTCGTCCATGGCATGCGAGCACGCCGGCGAGAAGCACTGGCGGTTGGCGGACGCGCTCTTGCACAACAAGTGCATCGTCGGTGAGGACCAGACCGCAGGGCAAGAATATGATTGAACTGGACAAAAGCAATGAAAAAAAGGCAAGAAGTGTCTTTACTCTCAATATTGTACTCTTGTATACCTACCAAGTATATTGATATTACAAGCTGCTTGTAATAAATTGGTCATAACCTCCTTGAAGGGGAAGGTCGGGAGTTGCATGTACCCATCATAAAAAAGATGTTGATATTACAAGCGACTTTAATATGAGAAAAACCAAAGGACTTAGGAGCTGATGTACCATTGAAAAACGCTCAACAGATTATAAATAAAGAAGATATCACTCCTACCCAGTCGGATCAACGCCTGAGAATCTATAGCATTCAGAGTTCCAAGAGGTCTTTATATATATGTGACACAAAGCCACATCATGATTATACTTACTTTCTGAAGTATGTAATATGTTATGGATGTGTTGCTAATAGCTCAACAGATGTGTTCAATCCCAATTTTTGGGTATGGGAGGTATTGGGAATTAGGGAGTTCCTACTATCAAGTTATGGAGAGCATATCACCAAATGGCAACACGGAAGCCTTCCTCTTCCATCTCATTCCGCTGTCTCCGGGTGGATCATGTCGGTAGAGCATGGAGTGGTGTAATTCAATAGCCACACTTGGTGTTGAGGATGTGTGTGGGGTCTGAAAGTCGCCTAGAGAGGGGGTGAATAGGCAATAATACCTGAAATGACTTAATCAAACGAGATTAGATTCCTGTGGCCGGACTAGTCTGCACAGGGTCGGACTAGTCCACTCAGCACAGGGTGAAAACCCTAAAACTTGGTTTTTGCAAGTTATTCGCGGAATTTAAGTTCACCAAAGAGATAGACAATATGTGGTAAACTAGTGCAATTCAGATTATGAAGTTAAAGCACTTAGATCACAAGTTTTCAAAAATGATCAAAGTGAAGAGCAATGTGAGCAATATGAACCCTAATAGCAATACTAGTGATTACGAAAAGTAAAGGACAAATGAGACAAGATTTATCCTGTGGTTCAGCTCCATGAAGAAGCCTACATCAACGTTGAGAAGTCCACACAAGGACCGGGTTTTACTTGACCCTTCTCTCACCAAGCCACCACGATGGTCGGCTTGGTTTCCACTATATCAATGGGAAATCACAAAGTTTGATGGGGCTACTCACAACTTGAGGCTCCCACAAATCAATACAATGAGGAGCACACGAAGCTCAACTCACCCAAGCCACAAAACACAACACAACGTGCAAGAGATCAAGCCGAGAGCCAAAGCGCGATGATCTTCCTTTACTCTCCTCCCCAAACCCTAATCTCTTCAAGATTTGCTCTTAAGGGGTTAGTAGGATGAGTAGAAGACTTTGGAAGGCTCTAGGATGCTTGTGGTGGTGCTAGGGTTCAAGAGTTATTCAAATAAGCCCAGGTGTCCCCTTTTTATAGGGGTCCCGAGCCCCTTTTGCTGACCTCAGCAGAGGGGCAGACTAGTCCGGCCTCGGACCCCGGACCAGTCCAGCCCTATTGGACCACTGACCTCTGGTCAGTTTCTAACAATTGCCACACTAAGCAACGATCGTCACCTACCCACCAAATTTCAAATTCAAGCGGTCACTAAACAACGGACTAGTCCGGTCAACAACAGACTAGTCCAAAGTGGAACAAAACCATTTGGTCCGTCCCACAACGGACTCTTGTGGGTTGGTCCGGACTAGTCCAGCCACATGGGCGGACTAGTTCGGCCCTCTAGGGTTTCTCACGGTCTATCACACTAAGTCTCAAACGGACTAGTCTGTACCTAAACGGACAAGTCCGAAGTACTCCAGAGAGCTTTGGTCTGTCCAAAACCGGACAAGTCTGGACTTAGCTCCAAATTCACTCAGGAACACTCAAGAGACGTTTGGTCTGTCTCAAAACAGACTTGTCTGCCATGGCCGGACTAGTCCGGCCTTGAGGTTCGGACTAGTCCGGCCTCCTAGGGTTTTTCTCATTTTAGGCTTCTCACTTAGGTTTTTCTCTAAACCACCACTTTGAGCACTCTAGAATGATCTCATTGCACATGATACATCCACCCTCTCACATGACACAGCTCATAAAGCTCCTAATTTCTACGCTTGAGTCTTTGACGCCCGTTTTATCCTTTTCCTTTTTGAGGGTCTTTATCTCATTTCAATCCTTGTACCTGTGCTTAGGATCACATTAGCTCATTAGCCTCTTAATTGTTGTCATCAATCATCCAAAACCCTTGGGGATGCCTAGATGCACTTTCAATCTCCCCCTTTTTGGCGATTGATGACAACACATTAAGACTTCAACAACAAAGATAATAATTTGTTTCCATAACATGTATTTGTATGAGTGGTTCCCCCTCAATGTATGCATCATTAGTAAGCAAGATTGAGAGAGTTCTCATACATGTACATGTTATGGTGGGGTGCCTAAGTGACGTGTTCATAAAGTGTGATAAGTCAATTATTATGCAAGATTAGACATGTAAATAAGGCAAGACATCACAAATTTAGGTAAGATACATGAATACATAGATTAAGTATTACAATACAACTTGAAATGAAATTTTAAAACATAAGTCCTTCATAGATCAAACTCTCATACTTAATCTCTCCCCCTATGTCTAATCACCCCCGAACTCTCATACTTAATCTCTCCCCCTATGTCTAAGCACCCCCAAAACACCCCCATCCACTAATCTCTCCCCCTTTGGCATCAAGACACCAAAAAGGAAAATAAGAGAGGAGGGGCGCTTAGGACTACTCGTCATGAGAGTCGACATCGTCATCGCTGCCTTGGCGCCCGATGTTGCTCTTCGTGGCCTCCGGGTCAACATCGGCATCGTCATCGGTCGAGGCCGCGGTGGAAGTTCCGTCTTCTCCGAACTGAGGGAGCTCCTCGGCAGTGAACTATGGGAAAGAAGTGAGCTCACCATCGCTCTCCTCGGCGGGGGGCATTGGAATGTCCAGCTTATCACACATCGCTTTGAGATACTTCTCGTTGCGACGCTCCATGCAACGTTACTGAATTTCCATCTTCCGGCAAGAGGAGAAAAGAGCCTTGAAGCATTTGACGAATCCACTTCTGCATTGCATCGAAGGCAAAGGTGGTGGATGAGATGGCACAAAGCGAGAGGAAGAAGCAGGAGGATCCGCATTCTTCCTCCTAGGAGCGGCTGGCTCTAGAGGAGGGAGTTGTGGTCAAAGCCTTTGGTGAGTGATATCTTTCTTGAATGTGAGCCCAGAGATCTTCCCGATCATGTACATAATGTACGGAGTGTATCCACATAACCGGTTGGGGGTGTGAGAGATGTTGAAGATGTCATCAAAGATATAGTCCACCACATTGAAGCGGACATCTCCATCAATGGGCACCATCAAGTGCCTTAGGTTCCCTTCTATAATCCCCACATCTCTATCCTTGGAGGCAATGGTCTTTCTGAGGACCCTGTTGAGCACACTATTGTAACACCCTAAATTTTCACATCATGCATTGCATACATGATCATGTATTAAACATTAGTAGAATGAAAGAAAAATATTAAGACATAAAATATACATATACAAATATGTGTAGCAAAAGAAGGAAAAGAAAATAATAGTTATAGCCTAAAACTTGTAATAAGGAATAAGTATAAAAATAATAAAAAATATATATAAGTATGTATATAAATAATAATATATAAGAATAAATAAAATATTAATATTTATAATATATATTATAATAATTAATAATAGATAATATATATAATATAAATAATAATATATATAATAAATTATATATAATAAATTATATAATAAAAGAAAGTATAAACAAAAATAATAAAATAAATAAATATAAATAATAAAACAATGATAATACTAAATAAAAAAGAAAAAAAAAGGGGAACCGCCGGCCAGGCCGCCGAACGGCCCAGCCGAGCAGCCCCAGTCCTGACCCCGCGCGCTCCCGCCCGGAGCCCGACCCCACCCGGCTCCCGCGTACCGCGCCAGCCAGCCGCGCCAGCCCGGCCTCTCGCGCGCGAGCGCGCGCCCCGCGCTGGGCCCCTCCCCGCAGCGACCCCGCCCAGCTCGGCCGCCCGCCCCGAGTCCCGTCCCGCCCCGACTCCCCCCCCCCCCCCCCCCCCCCCCCCTCCCGATCCCGATTTGCTCCCGACTCGCCGTACCGCACCCGACGCCCGACCCCGACGCGTCTCGCTCCGTGCTCCCGTACCGGGTCGGTACCGATCGAGCCCCCCACGCCCCTATAAAAAGGACCGTAGGTCCTTGTGAGATTCCCCCGATCCAGCAAACTGCAGCCGCCGGTACAGAGGGGAAAAACACCAGGGACCAGAGGGTTGCGACCAGGGAAGAAAAAAGAGAAAAAGAAGGGGAAGAAGAGGAAGAAAAAGAGGAGGGCCCCACCGTCCGCCGGAGATCGTCGTCGACATCGCGCCGCCGTCGTCGTGCCGCCGGAGAACGCATCTACTTCGTCTACGCATTGTCCCCATCCCGCGATCATCGAAGCCATCGCATCTACGGTAGGCCATGTTCCCGATGCGAATTTTAGCGATCATATTGAATCTAATAGGCGTAAATTGATTTTAGTTGCACCATAATTTTATTTTCAGCAGCATTAATCCACCCTAAAACCCCCGTAAACTCATATGAACACGTATGAACTAGTTGCATCTAATTAATAAACGACTGTAGTAAATTAATTATTGAATTGTGCATGCATACATGTCATTGCATGTTGATTATTTTGTGTGCATCATGTTGATTGTATATGTTCTCTCGTATGTATGATCACGCGTAGAGGAACGTGCTCAAGAGGCCGCATACGAGGATTTCCAAAACCAAGACTTTGAAGCGCTTGAGCAACCCCATCCGTCAGAGCAAGGCAAGTGTCCTTGAAGCATATTGATCCTGTTTTATTAAATGTTTTGTTTGCGAACTTGCATGCTTGTGTCAAATTGATGGGAATCCTATGGTAGGAAGTTTACTAGTTTTGTTTGACCACCCTTGTCACCTGGGATTTATGGTAGAGAGTCGGGAAGGGTTTTTACTTTTTTGCTTCGCTTAATTAATTGGGATGGCAAACAACACTACACATTTAATTATGCATCGATGATATTATGGTTAATGTGAACTGGTCAATACGATGGGTGATCTAAGCAAGCATGGTTTTTGTGGATGGGTTGGATGATATGGTGGTTGCTTGCCTTAGATCTAAGGACCGGTTCATGCGAGAATATGCCAGGTCAATAGTGCCACCACAAGGCCAAGTATGGGTGCGGCGTAGCTGAATAATTAGGAGCGCTGCTAGTATGGTATGGACCATTGGATGGCGCGGGGAATGGGAGTCGAGGAGGACTGCCCTGGGATCCGCACGGCAAACGAGGGGGCCCATGGGTTGGAGAATAGAGTTTCAAGCCTGCCGGTGAAACCTTAGTGGGCCCGTACATACTAGTAGTCCCTTTTGAAAGGCTATTTTGTGATCTCTTGGCCACACACCTACGGAAGTGTGAGATGGAATAATGGAGGTTTCTTAGTCATCGAAAGGTGATGAAATCACAAACATGTGGGTAAAGTGGTACAACCTCTGCAGAGTGTTTAAAACTATCATGATAGCCGTGCTCCCGGTTATGAGCGCTTGGATGACCTACATGATTAGAGGGAAATTGGGATTTGGATGGTTATGGTCTGGTAATGGTTATGATTGGTTTATGGTTATGGGTTGGTAATGGATATGGTTTATGGATTATGGTCATGGATATGAATTTGAGTTATGGCAATCGGACATGGATAATGGTGATGTTGGCAATAATTGGATATGGTTTATATTTTGTTAACATGATGGTTACGATGGGATTGTTTCACATAGACATAGTATAATACTTTTCAAATGTTTTACTGTACTTTTCAGCACTTAGCCATTATTACATTCGTCATTTGAATTAGCCACATGTCATACTTTCCACACTTGCTCAGTACGACATGTACTCACCCTTGCAATCCCCCCCAACAGCTACTGGAGACAATTGGGAGTACCTTGAGGATCACGTGGAGTACTAGGTTGCGTACCGCCGTCAATTGCCTGTGGATTGGAGTCGTGCTGTTTAGTTTATTTTCCGCTGCAATTATTTAGAGTTTTATCATTCGTGAACTTTTGAATTATTGTAATTAAGTACTTATTTATTAGTTAAGACGTGGTTAAATTCTGTATATCATTTGTGATGCAACCGTATATGTGTGATGAACTTCCTGGGCACACATATGCGTTACGCTTGGTTCATATTCAGAACCGGGTGTCACAGATTGGTATCAGAGCCAGGTTGACCGTAGGACGCAAGCCTAGGTAGAATGGACACTCTAGAGCACTTAGGAACACTCTTCTAATCTGCTATTTTCGAAAAAAATTTGCTGCTGTTTTGTTCCCTTATTTTCAGCCGCAAAAAGTATTGATCGCTGCTGCGTTTTTGATAAAGTTTTCAGAAGTGAGCAATATTAAGTGCTGCTGTTTTGCTGAGAAAATTTTCGCGGAAAAAGGTTGAAAGCATCTAGGCCCCATGAGGTACGGTTTCGGTGATTAATGACAACCATTCGATATTACTAATGAATTTGTGAATGCAAGGTCTCAATAAACACTCAATCAAATGAAATCAAAATTACATTGAAGACCCATATAAAATCAACGAATGAGATCAAACCAAATCATATGAAGACAAGAAGTGAAAGCTCTAACTTGATATCACTCAATGCTTGAAAACAATCAAAACAACATTTCAAACAAGTGTCAAAGAGGTCACAAGTTCAAATTCCAAAAGAACAACTCAAAACAACTCGAAGTCAACAAGTTGAACACACCGGATCATCCGATGGTCTTTGAGTTGACACACATCGGTCGAGTTGGCTCAACTGAAGAAGAAGACCTCAGACAAATGCACTCACCGGATCATCCGATGTGAGTGGCTCAGTGACATCGGTCCATCATCACAGATTGCAATACCATTGGACCAAGTGAAGCACCGGATCATCCGATGTGCAGACTTACACACATCGGTCGATCACTCCAGTAAGCCTCAAGATCAAGCAAAATTCTGGAGGAAGAGCCACCGGATCATCCGATGAGAAGACAGATCAACATCGGTCTAACAACGGTCATATCTGACACAGTGACATCAGCTAATTTGGCTTTGACCGATGTTAACTGAAGGGGAGACATCGGATCATCCGATGTTCGCAGAGAAGTGATGTCAGCCTACTTTTCCAACGGCTATCTCGTGGAGGCTGGCTATTTATACCCCTTCAACCTGTCAAATCGACAAGACTTGAAGCCCAGACATACTCTACACATCCTAGAGCATTCAAGCAATAGAGCTACCACTTTCACATCATTTGTTCATCATTTGTACACCAAGAGATAGGCTAGAACTAGCTAGAGATAGTGCTTGGGTGCCTCCATTCTTGGTGATTGGAGTCTCTAGTGTAGTAAGAGCCCTAAGGGAGTGTCCCTTGGTGTGTGCAACTTCCGGAGCTTGCCAAGAAGATTGTGGAAGCCCGGAGGATCCCAAAGTGTACAAGGCTTGAGCTCCACCTTGCCGAGGTTGGCGAACGGAGAAGAATAGTGAAGAAGCCCCTTGTCTCGGTGACTTGGGAGTGGCAAAACCCTTCGGTGGGTGCCACAACGTGGATGTAGGAAGATCCTTGTGATCTTACCGAACCACGGGATAAACTCCGTGTCCCTTGAGCGTTTGCATCCCTCTCCCTTTTTACTCTTATGCAGTCTTCATTCCGCAACTTTAATTTATATTGATTGCATAGTTTAATTGCATAGGGAATTGGGCTTTAGGTTGTTAATCTTAATTGCTTTAAAATTTGAAAGAAAGCCCAATTCACCCCCCCTCTTGGGCGTTTCGATCCTTACAATTGGTATCAGAGCCTTGTTGCTCATTGGATCATTCTAGCTTCACCGCTAGAGAGCTTAAATGGCCAAGAATGGGGGTTCGGTTCCCACCTTCGAAGGCAAGAACTTTGCCTATTGGAAAGCACGCATGCGTGCCTACCTAGAGGCTATTGCTCCCGAAGTTTGGGAAGCGACCCATGCGGGATTTGGAGATAATGCCTATATTGGTGATCAAATTAAATGGGATGCTAGAGCTAGAAATGCCATTTATGAATGCATTAGTCAAGATGTATTTGCAAGAATAGCTAGTAAAGAAAAAACTTGTGAAAGTTGGGCATGCTTAATTGAAATTCATGAGGGTTCCTCTCGTGTTAAAGAACTTAAATATCACATGCTTAAAGCAAAATATGATGAATTTAAAATGCCTCCTCATGAAAATGTTAATGAAATGTTTTCACGCTTAAATGTTCTTATTGAGGAGATTAATGCTCTTGACATTGCGTCTCTTGGCAAGGGACTTATCAACCGAAAGATCCTCATGCTCCTTCCCAAGCCTAAGTACAACATCATCAACTCCATGCTCCAAAAGGAATCACTTGACAACATTGAAGTTTCGGAGCTCATTGGAGAAATACACGCTCATGAGATGAGTGTACTTGGTATGATGGAGAGTTCATCCTCTACAAGGACAATTGCTCTCAAGGCTTTCAAGAAAACGAAGAAAATGATCAAGCCTAGTTCAAGCAAAGAAGAGCAAACATCAAGTGAAGATGATGATGATGAGCTTGCCTCAATGATGAGAAAATTCTCCCGCTTGAACTCCAAGATTGCCAAGAAGGGATACACTTTTGATCCCAACAAGAGAGCCTTCCTCCCCAAGAAAGAAAATAGCAAGACTTGCTATAATTGTGGTGAACAAGGCCACATCTCCTACGATTGTCCAAAACCAGACAAGAGAAGGGAGAACCACAAGAGCAAGCATCACAAGCTTGAAGATAGCGAGGATGAAGAAGAAGAGGTCAAGCCCAAGGCAAGAACGTTTGGAAAGAAGAAATTTGACAAAGGCAAAAAGTCAAAATTCTTTCCAAAGAAGAGACAAGGACCTCAAAAGGTGTTCATGTGTGAGGGGAATGAATGGATCACCGACGAAGAGTCAAGCGACGAAGAGAGTGAAGATGAAGAAAACTTGGCGGGGCTTGCCGTCGTCAACAAGGATAACTCACCTCTTCATCCACCTCCCATGTGCCTCATGGCAAAATGTAACATTGAGGTATGTGACGACTCTAGTGATGATGAGCTTTCCCCCGATGAATTAACTTCATTGATAAATGAATACCACACCATCATTAAAAGGGAAAAGAACAAAGTCAAGGCTCTTGAACAAGCTCATGCTAAACTTGAGAATACTAACCTCAATTTGCTTGACAAGTATGAAAGCATACTTAAGGAGCATGACACGCTCAAATCTCACGTCAAGCAAGTTGAGGAAGAAAAGACTAAAATCAAGCTTGATCATCATGAGCTTAACTTAGCACACCAAACACTCTTGGAAGAGCACAATAAGTTAAAACAAGAACATCAAGTACTTAGCCTTGCTCATGAAGTTCTTGATCAAGAATTAAAAACTATGAAGAAAGAAACCCTTAATAATGAGATTACGTCTCATGCTACTAACCTTTTGCACAAGTCTTTGCCCATGAAAGAAAATGCTAGGGAGAAGGACTTGATGGAAGAGATTGAGAGTCTCCGCACTAGTGTGGCAAGGCTATCAAAAGGAGAAGTCAAGCACAAGGAGATCCTCTTCCAACAAGCAAAGGCCTTCAACAAGAGAGGACTTGGATCCTTCCCGGTGCCCAACAAAGGAAAGGTGCCCTCACCGGAGCTCAAAACAAGCTTCATCAAGGAAGTTGGCTCCTATTGCCAACATTGCAAGGTCACCGGTCACCATTCAAGGGAGTGCCCTCTACCTAACCGACCTTCTCCAAAATTGCCGACTAACTATACATCTACCTTTGAGAATCACTATTATTTGTTGAGCAAAGTAGGTGCTAAGGTGAAGGCAAAATTCATTGGCATGAACGTCAAGGGGATGAAAGGGAAGCTCCCCAAGCAACTTTGGGTCCCAAAAGCACTTGTATCACATATACAAGGACCAAAGCTAGCTTGGGTGCCTAAAGTCAAGAACACGTGACCGTCCACGAGGTGACTTCAAGAGGGGACCTCCACCATCAAAGAAAATCTACCAAGGACCTCTTGAAGAGAGTTGAGAATGGGAGCCCAACGCGGATATGGACGGTAACCCTATTGTCAAATCAAATTACCATTCCATAAATAGTCTATTGCTATATCTTTCCGCATCTAGGCCCCATGTCATGTTAAATGAATGCTTGTATGATTATGTGCCTCTCCTTTGTGACAATGAAAGTGCGGTTAAGATAGCTAAAAACCCCATTCCCGCACTTGATGAGAAACCTTTTCTAGGCTTAGAAATTAAATGTGCTAGATGCATCTAACGTCATGTAAGTTGCCATGCTCATGTAAGGATGCATATCATATAGGTCTTGTCTAACTCCCAAAGGATAGGGGCAAGCTAGAAGTAGTTTTCCCTGAGGAAGCCTTTGGAAGGTTCAAACTTGGCAAGATAGATTTATTTTATGCCTTGCATGATCCCTGCCATATAAACTTGCACTCATTTAATCTCTTGCATTATAATTTGTTTGGCATTGCATAACGGTAGATTGTCACAAAGGGGAACCTACCTCATGAGAAGGAGACTTGTTTGAAATGCAATATCTCAACTCATATAAGGTGGAAAGAACAAAATGTTAGGTACGTTAATGCCTAGAGGATCATGCTTCAAAGAGATAGAAGTCTTCATACTCTACCTCACAAAGCATGGGCCTTACATTTTATTTGGATATTTTCCTCCATTTTTCTCGGTGTTCCATTTGCGTTAAGGTCTAGCCAAGCGATTGGCATATTAGCTTCTTGAGGGGTAAGGGGTTGCCCAAAAAGTCCTAAGACATGTGTTTCTCCTCGATTGTTTGTTCGGTCAAAGGACATATATGGGATGCTTTCGTTCTGTTGTCATCGGATTATCCGATGCCTATGTCAATCCCTCATCGGTCCAACAGGTGTTCAATCTTCAAAGCCCAATTCTGTCTGAATTTCACATGATCCGACGCGTTCATTCCGAAAGACATCGGTCCATCCGATGTTCACTCTTCTGGAGCTGTGGTCAATTCAACCGATGTCTACTTCCTCCTACGTCGGATCATCCGGTGTCTACATTCCTCTTTTGAACACCCTTACTGTGCCGTTCGACCGATGACCCAAACCCTAAACGTCGGTCCATCCGATGTCAACAGCAACTTTTGAATACCCTTACTGTGGCATTCGACCGATGTGCACTTTACTTATCATCGGACCATCCGGTGTTAAATTTTCGGCTAGGGTTTGGGGTCCACTATTTAAGCCCACGCGCCGCCGCCTCCTTCTTTCTCCCCAACGCCATCGCCCTCCCGTGCTTTCGCCGCCGCCTCTCGCCCACCTCGCCGCAGCCAACCGCGCCGCCACCTGCAACGCCGCCGCCGGCCGCCGCCGCTGTCCCCTGCTCGCAGCGCTGCCGCCGCTGCCCCCCCAGGCGCCGCCGCCGCCGTCCCCGGCTGCCACCACTCGCACCACCGCGCCCAAGCACCGTCGCCGCCACTCACCACCGGGCCCAAGCATCGCCGCCGCCTCTCTCCACCGCCAAAGCTGCTCCACGCTCACACCACCAACGTGCGCCATCTCCGATCATCTCCACCTCGCTAAGGTTTCCCGGCCCATCAATCTTCTTGCTTCTAGAGCTCGAGATCGCTCATTGCTAAGGTTTGTGTCGTGCCGTGCGACGTCCATCGTTATTTTTCGTCATCCTTTCTTTCTTCATCGCTAACCCTAGCTCTCCGTCGTCTAGATGGGTCGCGACCGCAAAGGAAAGGGAAAGGCGATCGCGGAGCCCGCCGCGAAGAAGCGCAAACTTTCGAAGGATGAGAAGCCCGCTCGCGCCGCCGAGGAGCGTGAGCGAGGCCGAGGGGGATCCCTGAGGATCCGCGAGGCTCGTCCGAGACAACCTCCCGTGATCGACGACTCTGATGCCGAAGAGGAGCCGGTTGAGCCTCTCGTCCGCCGGCGCTCAGCACGGACTCGAGGAGGTCACACCGAGGCTGCTCCTCGTCCAAGACCGACGGCTGCCGACCGTCGTGAGGACAGGGAGGCTGAGAGGGCCATCAATGAGATGGACACGGCCGTCCGGTTCGGTGAAGGAGTCCGTCTTGTGGACTACCGGAAGATGAAGGCTAAGCAACTCCGGAAGCTCAGATGGAGTGTACTGCTTGAGGAGTGGTTCCCACAGCCCCGAGAGCTTCTTGTGGACAGTCGCTTCTGGACTGTCACCCAGGCGTCTCTCTATGAGACCTACAAGCGCCGGGGGCACAAGCTTTTTCAGCACAACCACTTGGACTGGAGGCAGCTTGCAGTGGCATCGGAGACTAAGGTCCGTCCTTTCTTTGAGAGATACAGAGGTTTGGTGGAGCTACTGGATTATGAGAGAAGTGCGTATGTGGAAGAGTGGGTCCGTGTCTTCTACGCGACCCTGTACATCTCAGAGGGCAGGAGGTCGATTGCCTTCATGTTCAATGGTCAGCACTACCACCTCTCGAGGCAGACTTTGGGGCATATTCTTGGTTTGGACCTGCACGACACCAGCGTGCACGAGAAGGTCTATGGGCAGGCAGATCCACCAAGGAGGCCACTTACTGGAGGGGTAGCACCACAGCTTGACGAGATCCGCTCTTTGTTTGGCCCCTCGTTCTCTCCAGACCAGCCGAGAGTTCCAGCTCTCCTGACCCCAGCTGCGCGCATTGTGCACCTCGCCTTGCGCCGCACGCTCCTGCCGAGGTCAGGTTACTTGGAGGGGTTCACGAGTCTGCAGCAGACCCTCCTGTTCTACATAATGAACGGGGTGGATTTTGATATCGTGGACATACTCCTCTGTGAGATGGAAGACGTAATCACGGATGGAATCGGCATGATGAGGCAGATGGTCTACGGGCACTGGATCAGTTACATTTGCTCTATGGTGGTGCCTGAGGGACATACAGCACAAGCCCGGCTAGCTGACGAGAGTGTGACTCGCTTTAGTCACTATCGTGCCTCTGCTCCTGGAGACCGTCGCCTTGGTCGTCTAGTTGAGCGCCAGGTCCGGGCCCGTCTGTCAGAGGAAGACTGGTCCGACCTAGAGCGGGAGGACGAAAGGCTTGCAGAGGCTGAGGCTCAGGGGGAGGACCTGCAGCACATCTGGTCTGAGAGCGACACCGACGATAGTGTCGAGGAGTACTTCCCTCCCCCTCCACCTTCACCGAGGCAGCACGACGCCGAGGCAGGAGGATCAGCTGCTCCGCCACCGACACCACCTCCTGTGTCCGAGGCGCAGGTGACGCAGCCGTCTGAGCTGACGTCGCTCCTCCAGCAGATGATCGAGCAGCAGCGCTAGGACAGGCTCGCTGCTGAGCAGGCCAGGGCAGAGCAGGCTGCTCACCTGGCACAGCTGCAGTGGCAGCAGCAGGAGCTCCAGCTGGAGATCGCCCGTCAGAGGCGAGAGGATACGGACCGGTTCACCAACCTGGTAGATTAGATGCACCGCCGTACCCTCGACCAGCAGCAGCAGACCCAGCAGGCCATGATGGGGATCCTAGGGTTGATCACCAACCTTTACACTCAGACCGGGATCGCCCTTCCTCCACAGCAGCCTGGACTGGGACTAGCTCCAGGTGTTGCTCAGGTGCCTACCTCTCCTATACCTTCAATCAGTATGTCACCACTTCTGGCATCCAGCGCACCGATTCACTCACCACTGCCGGCGACGATCTTGTTCCAGCAGACACCGGCGTCCGTGGTGAGCGCTCCACTTCCTCCAGCTCCACCGGCACCTCCAGTACCGGCTTCCTCTCCTCCAGCACCGGCAGCGGATCCTCCAGCTCCCGCCGCCCCGGCAGCTCCTACGACCGGCGACTCTAGCTCCGACGACTGCGACGGTTCTCAGTTCGTAATCGCGCCCAGCTCTCAGGGTCTATAGGCGTTCTGATCCCTTTTTGGTGTCTTGATGCCAAAGGGGGAGAAGATGTAGAAGAGTCAGGGGGAGTGAGTCAGGGGGAGTGGTAGTCTCAGGGGGAGTGTAGGGGGAGTGTGTGTGTGTGCGGGGGAGTGTGTGTGTGCTTATCCTTTGTATTCGTGCTTGAGTACTCTTTTGTAATTTTAATTAAGCACTCTTTCACTTGTCTCATTTGCTTATGTTTTTAATCAATTGAGCTTTTCGCACCACAAATGTCTTTTGCGTTTTACAAGCTTAATGTGTCCTATGCTGTATTCATTGCATATATACTTGAGTATTATCATCAAATTCATTATTATTGCGCTTTAAATTATTGTGTTGTCATCAATCACCAAAAAGGGGGAGATTGAAAGCATCTAGGCCCCATGAGGTACGGTTTCGGTGATTAATGACAACCATTCGATATTACTAATGAATTTGTGAATGCAAGGTCTCAATAAACACTCAATCAAATGAAATCAAAATTACATTGGAGACCCATATAAAATCAATGAATGAGATCAAACCAAATCATATGAAGACAAGAAGTGAAAGCTCTAACTTGATATCACTCAATGCTTGAAAACAATCAAAACAACATTTCAAACAAGTGTCAAAGAGGTCACAAGTTCAAATTCCAAAAGAACAACTCAAAACAACTCGAAGTCAACAAGTTGAACACACCGGATCATCCGATGGTCTTTGAGTTGACACACATCGGTCGAGTTGGCTCAACTGAAGAAGAAGACCTCAGACAAATGCACTCACCGGATCATCCGATGTGAGTGGCTCAGTGACATCGGTCCATCATCACAGATTGCAATACCATTGGACCAAGTGAAGCACCGGATCATCCGATGTGCAGACTTACACACATCGGTCGATCACTCCAGTAAGCCTCAAGATCAAGCAAAATTCTGGAGGAAGAGCCACTGGATCATCCGATGAGAAGACAGATCAACATCGGTCTAACAACGGTCATATCTGACACAGTGACATCAGCTAATTTGGCTTTGACCAATGTTAACTGAAGGGGAGACATCAGATCATCCGATGTTCGCAGAGAAGTGATGTCAGCCTACTTTTCCAACGGCTATCTCGTGGAGGCTGGCTATTTATACCCCTTCAACCTGTCAAATCGACAAGACTTGAAGCCCAGACATACTCTACACATCCTAGAGCATTCAAGCAATAGAGCTACCACTTTCACATCATTTGTTCATCATTTGTACACCAAGAGATAGGCTAGAACTAGCTAGAGATAGTGCTTGGGTGCCTCCATTCTTGGTGATTGGAGTCTCTAGTGTAGTAAGAGCCCTAAGGGAGTGTCCCTTGGTGTGTGCAACTTCCGGAGCTTGCCAAGAAGATTGTGGAAGCGCGGAGGATCCCAAAGTGTACAAGGCTTGAGCTCCACCTTGCCGAGGTTCGCGAACGGAGAAGAATAGTGAAGAAGCCCCTTGTCTCGTTGACTTGGGAGTGGCAAAACCCTTCGGTGGGTGCCACAACGTGGATGTAGGAAGATCCTTGTGATCTTACCGAACCACGGGATAAACTCCGTGTCCCTTGAGCGTTTGCATCCCTCTCCCTTTTTACTCTTATGCAATCTTCATTCCGCAACTTTAATTTATATTGATTGCATAGTTTAATTGCATAGGGAATTGGGCTTTAGGTTGTTAATCTTAATTGCTTTAAAATTTGAAAGAAAGCCCAATTCACCCCCCCTCTTGGGCGTTTCGATCCTTACAAAGGTGTGTTTTGATGTTGTTATGTGTGGGTAAAATTATTGTGTTGGTTGCTGTATTTTTTTCTCTATTCTTTCGTTCTTTTGGAACCGCTGCACCGCTCTTTTTCCGTCATTTAGGCTGCTGAAATTTTCAGATTTGTTTTTTTTCATTATTTTATTTTTTTCCTCTAATGTATTCTTGTTTTCTGTAGATGGCCCGCACCAAGACAACCCCCCGTAAGTCGACCGGTGGACTTGTGCCCCCGCGTAGGTTGGCCAGTCGCTCTCCGGCCATCGACCCCCGTCACCCCGTGGTGATCCGTTCTGACGGCAGGGCCGCAGGACAACTGCGACACCGTCTCCGTGCCCTACTCCGTGAGGCTGGCTACCGTCACCACAGCCTCTCGCTCTCCTACCACACCACTGGAGTGCAGTGCCTCGGCAGGAAGGAGTGGAGCTGCAAGATCTATATCTACTATGGTGATGAGTTGGTGAAGACCCACAGCTGTCCTGCTTGGAGGAGCTCCCGCCGATCTGCGGAGCAGGATGCTAGCTGGGAAGCAGCCACCTTTTGGAGTCACGCCCGCCGTTTCCGTCTGGAGGACACGGTGCACGCCTTCGTTCCGCAGCGTCCCAGTGGCACTGCGAGCTTCGTCTCCAGGCACGTGGAGGGACCCCTGGACCTCCCGCAGTCTCGTCAGAATGTTGACGACGTGGCCCAGCTCAGTGCCCGACTTCAGAGGGCGCAACAAGAGATTCAGGATGGACGTGACCTCGCCCAGCGCCACAAGGCGATAATCAGGAGGTATCATCGGATCACCGACGAGGACCCGGACGACTACGCGTCCGACACCCCGACGTGGACCCCAGACTCTCCATACCGTTGCAACAGTCAGCGTGAGTCGTCTTCTGAGGAGTCCTCTAACGAGGAGCCTTCCAGTGTGGCGTCTACCGCACCACCGCCGCCTGCTGCCTCACCACCACAGGACCCCGACGACGACGAGGACCCGGATGAGTTTCCGCTTGACGATGAGTAGTCCTCGACCTATGCCACGACTCAAGGATAGGCACACCCCCATTAGTTAAATAAGAGCGACGTAGATATACTTGTGCGACCTTGAGTTGTGTTACTTCTTTTAGGATTTTTGTCAATTTTGTTTGGTGCTTGTTTGAGTGCTTGTGTGCTTAGTAGAGAGTTGTGGAATGCTTCGGCACTTGTCCACATCCTCATAATATAGGTCTATATTAATAAAGGATTATTTAGTGTCGCATACCTTGATGCATATAGTCGGGACGTTTCTTTCCAAATTCTAAATCCTTCTGTCCCCACCCTTCTTTCACCAACAGATGGTGAGAACTCGTAACCAGAGGGATGCTAACGATGAGGAGGAGCGCAATGAAGTACCTCAGAACAACCAGGGACATGCTCATGGAGCTATCAATATTGAACAACTGTTAGCTATGCAGAACCAGCTCATGCAGACCATGATACAAACTATGGGACAGCTGCAGGCTGGCAACAACAACAATCAGCCTCATATACCGCCCCCGCCACCACCCCCGCCGCACCACAACCGATTGGGAGAGTTCATGAGGACCAGACCGCCCACCTTTGCACAAGCCACAAACCCAATGGAAGCTGATGATTGGCTGAAGTCCGTTGAAAAGAAACTTGCTATTGTCCAGTGCACTGATAGGGAGAAGGTTCTCTTTGCATCACATCAACTAATTGGAGCAGCCGCTAACTGGTGGGAAGCTCTTTGCAACGCTCATGATAATCAGGAGACAATCACTTGGGCTGAGTTTAAGCAGAGTTTCTGTTCCCACTATGTACCTGAAGGAGTTATGATACTGAGAAGACAAAACTTTGAAAATCTCAGGCAAGGAAGGATGAGCGTGAGTGAGTATCTCAACAAATTCACTCAATTACCAATATATGCTCCAGAAGACATCAAAACTGATAGTAGGAAGCAGTATCTGTTTTTGAGGGGTCTCAACAATGAAATCCAAGTCCAGTTGCTCAATACTGATTATCCAAACTTCCAAAGCTGGTTGACAAGGCTATTGTGGTTGAGAACAAGATTCGTGAGATTGAGCAAGACAACAAGAGGAAGATGCCACATCATGGACCACAGCAAGGAAGCAATGTTCGCCCCCGCTATGCACCACCTACTGCACCACACTACAACCCATCTGCTCCTGCATACCGCGCTGCTTATCCGCCCCGCCCAAATCAGCCACCGCAGCAACGCCCCGCCATGCAAGCGCCCTACTATCCTATGCCACCTGCGCCGCGTCCTAACATGGCGGCAAATGCTCAAAACCAGTTGCGCCCAAACTTCCCCAATGCTACGGGTGGTAAGACATGCTATGTGTGTGGAGAACCCGGACACTTTGCAAGTCAATGCCGCAGGAGAAACTATGGACCTATGAACAATGCACCAAGGCCAAATAACCCGCGACCAAATGGAGGAGCACCACAAGGCAACCGTGGACAGCAGAATTTTGCTCGTGGCAATGTGAATCATGTCTCTACTGAGGAAGCCCAACAAGCTGATGACGTCGTGATTGGTATGTTTCTCGCCAACTCCAACCCCGCGACTGTTTTATTTGATTCGAGAGCATCTCATTCATTCATCTCGTCAAAGTATGTTGCCAAGTACAATTTGCCTATATCTCATATGAAGCAAACTATGCTAGTAAGTTCTCCTGGCGGAGAGATGAGGACAAATATAGTATGTCCGAAAGTAAGCATTAAAATAAGGGGTGTAGACTTTCTCGCAAACCTCATAGTCTTGGACTCCCAAGGAATAGACATAATACTTGGAATGGACTGGCTGAGCAAGTATAATGGAGTCATTCAATGTGCCGAGAGGATTGTGCAGTTGACAAGTGAACATGGTACACGCATCGAAGTTGAGGCAGCCCAACCTGCAAGAGAGAAAGCAATGCTGAATCACGTGGAAGAAGTGACATTGGAAAGCATTCTGATCGTTCGCGAGTACCCGAGTGTGTTTCCAGATGAGTTGCCAGGTATGCCACCTGATCGTGACATAGAATTCACCATTGAGTTGATACCCGGAACTGCACCTATAGCTAAGAGGCCGTATAGGATGCCTCCTAAGGAATTAGCAGAGCTCAAGAAGCAAATTCAAGAGCAGCTAGAGAAGGGTTTTATACGCCCCAGCTCATCCCCGTGGGGAGCCCCAGTGCTCTTCGTAGATAAGAAGGATGGAACCCAGAGGATGTGTGTGGACTATAGGTCTCTCAACGAAGTGACAATTAAGAACAAGTACTCACTGTCCCGTATAGAGGATTTGTTCGACCAAATGAAGGGTGCCTGTATCTTCTCCAAGATCGACTTGCGGTCAGGATACTTCCAAATGAAGATTAGACCATCGGATATACCCAAGACAGCATTTTGGACACGATATGGATCTTATGAGTACACCGTCATGTCATTTGGATTGACGAACGCGCCTGCGTATTTTATGTATCTCATGAATAAGGTCTTCATGGAATATCTGGATAAGTTCGTTGTAGTGTTCATCGATGACATTATGATCTACTCGAAGGATGAGAAGGAACACGAGGAACACTTGAGGCTTACGCTGCAGAAATTGAGGGAGCATCAATTGTATGCCAAGTTCAGTAAATGTCAATTTTGGTTACAGGAAGTTTCTTTCTTAGGCCATATTATTTCCGGAGGAGGAGTATCAGTTGACCCAGGGAAGGTGAGAGATGTGCTTAAGTGGGAACCGCCACAGAATGTCAAGGAAATTCAGAGTTTCCTTGGAATGGCTGGATATTACCGCCGATTCATCAAGGATTTCTCCAAAATAGCCAAACCTATGACTAAATTACTCATGAAAGGGAAGGCATTCCGATGGACTCAAGCTTGTCAGGATAGCTTTGAGGAGTTAAAGAAAAGGTTGACAACCGCGCCGGTGTTAGTATTACCGGACGTGAGCAAGAGTTCGGATATATATTGTGATGCATCAAGACAAGGATTAGGATGTGTGCTCATGCAAGAAGGCCAAGTGGTAGCTTATGCATCGAGGCAACTAAAGAAGCATGAGTTAAATTATCCTACACACGACCTTGAACTCGCAACCGTGGTACACACCTTGAAGATATGGAGACACTATGTTTTTGGTCACCGATGTGAGATTTATACGGATCACAAGAGTCTCAAGTACATATTTACGCAAACGGATCTAAATCTGAGGCAACGCCGATGGTTGGAGCTCATTAAGGATTATGACATGGGAATCAACTATCACCCAGGGAAGGCCAATGTAGTGGCCGATGCTTTGAGCCGAAAAGGAGTAAGTCATCAACTCACAGTACGAGAGCTGCCATACGAGTTATGCAAGGAGTTTGAACGGTTGAACCTTGGATTCGTAAATGAGATGGGAATGATGGAAGTCAACCCAACATTAGAGCAGGAAATACGGGAAGGACAGACAAAGGACAAGGAAATACAGGAAATCAAGGAAAAGACCCAAGAAGGAAGAGAATTCAGATTTGATGAAGACGAACAGGGTACCTTATGGCTTGGAAAGAGGATTGTGGTACCTAATGTTAGGCATATTCGGGAAGCAATATTGAAGGAGGCACATGACTCGCCTTACTCAATTCATCCTGGTTGTACGAAGATGTACAAGGACTTAAAGACATGTTATTGGTGGGCCAGCATGAAAAAGGACATAGCCGAATATGTTGCACTTTGTGATGTGTGCCAACGAGTTAAAGCTGAACATCAAAAGCCAGCCGGATTGCTACAACCATTGAAGATCCCGGAATGGAAGTGGGAAGAGATTGGTATGGACTTTATAGTTGGATTACCGCGAACTCAGTCTGGCTATGATTCAATATGGGTTATTGTGGATCGATTGACAAAATCAGCTCACTTCATCCCTGTCAAGACCACATATACCACCGCGAAGCTAGCAGAATTGTATATGGAACATATCGTGTGTCGACACGGAGTAACGAAGAAGATAGTCTCGGATAGAGGTTCTCAGTTTACCTCCAGATTTTGGCAGAAATTGCATGAAGCAATGGGAACAAGGCTGAACTTCAGTTCGGCATATCATCTTCAAACAGATGGACAAACCGAGAGGACCAACCAAATTTTGGAAGACATGTTAAGAGCTTGTGCATTAAAGCATGGGAAAAGTTGGGATAAAAGTTTGCCGTACGCTGAATTCTCGTACAACAATAGCTACCAAGCAAGTTTGAAAATGTCACCCTATGAAGCACTATACGGAAGGAAGCGTAGGACTCCCTTGTTTTGGAATGAAACCGGAGAGAATCAAGTGTTTGGTCCCGACGTGTTACAAGATGCTGAAAGGCAAGTCCAAATAATACGGGAAAACTTAAAGGCTGCCTAGTCTCGACAGAAAGGTTATGCTGATAATAGGCGAAGGAGTTTGACTTTCGAAGTTGGAGATTTTGTATACCTCAAAGTGTCACCTCTTAGAGGTCAGCGACGGTTTAACGTCAAAGGAAAACTGGCACCACGTTACATCGGACCATTCAATATTTTGGACAAACGAGGAGAAGTGGCATATCGACTTGAGCTGCCGACGTATCTCTCCGATGTACACGATGTATTTCACGTCTCTCAACTCAAGAAGTGTCTCAGGGTACCGGAGGAACAAGTGCCGATGGACGAGTTAGAACTTCAAGAGGATTTGTCCTATGTTGAGCAACCTATCAAAATTTTGGACATAAAGGAAAGGGTCACGAGAAATAAGAGGATCCGTTGGTGCAAAGTGCAATGGAAACACCATACGGAAGCCGAAGCTACATGGGAACGTGAAGAAGACTTGAAGGCAGAATTCCCTCATCTTTTCTCCACGCTATCGAATCTCGAGGGCGAGATTCACTTTAAGGGGGGTAGGTTTGTAACACCCTAAATTTTCACATCATGCATTGCATACATGATCATGTATTAAACATTAGTAGAATGAAAGAAAAATATTAAGACATAAAATATACATATACAAATATGTGTAGCAAAAGAAGGAAAAGAAAATAATAGTTATAGCCTAAAACTTGTAATAAGGAATAAGTATAAAAATAATAATAAAAATATATATAAGTATATATATAAATAATAATATATAAGAATAAATAAAATATTAATATTAATAATATATATTATAATAATTGATAATAGATAATATATATATAATATAAATAATAATAATAATATATATATAATATATATAATAAATTATATAATAAAAGAAAGTATAAAAAATAATAAAATAAATAAATATAAATAATAAAATAATGATAATACTAAATAAAAAAAGAAAAAGAAAAAAAAGAAAAAAAAAAAGGGAACCGCCGGCCAGGCCGCCGAACGGCCCAGCCGAGCAGCCCCAGTCCCGACTTGCGCGCTCCCGCCCGGAGCCCGACCCCACCCGGCTCCCGCGTACCGCGCCAGCCCGGCCTCCCGCGCGCGAGCGCGCGCCCCGCGCTGGGCCCCTCCCCGCAGCGACCCCGCCCGGCTCGGCCGCCCGCCCCGAGTCCCGTCCCGCCCTGACTCCCTCCCCCCCCCCCCCCCCCCCCCCCCGATCCTGATTCGCTCCCGACTCGCCGTACCGCACCCGACGCCCGACCCCGACGCGTCTCGCTCCGCGCTCCCGTACCGGGTCGGTACCAATCGAGCCCCCCACGCCCCTATAAAAAGGACCGTAGGTCCTCGTGAGATTCCCCCGATCCAGCAAACCGCAGCCGCCGGTACAGGGGGGGAAAACATCAGGGACCAGAGGGCTGCGACCAGGGAAGAAAAAAGAGAAAAAGAAGGGGAAGAAGAGGAAGAAAAAGAGGAGGGCCCCACCGTCCGCCGGAGATCGTCGTCGACATCGCGCCGCCGTCGTCGTGCCGCCGGAGAACGCATCTACATCGTCTACGCATTGTCCCCATCCCGCGATCATCGAAGCCATCGCATCTACGGTAGGCCATGTTCCTGATGCGAATTTTAGCAATCATATTGAATCTAATAGGCGTAAATTGATTTTAGTTGCACCATAATTTTATTTTCAGCAGCATTAATCCACCCTAAAACCCCCGTAAACTGATATGAACACGTATGAACTAGTTGCATCTAATTAATAAACGACTGTAGTAAATTAATTATTGAATTGTGCATGCATACATGTCATTGCATGTTGATTATTTTGTGTGCATCATGTTGATTGTATATGTTCTCTCGTATGTATGATCACGCGTAGAGGAACGTGCTCAAGAGGCCGCATACGAGGATTTCCAAAACCAAGACTGAAGCGCTTGAGCAACCCCATCCGTCGGAGCAAGGCAAGTGTCCTTGAAGCATATTGATCCTGTTTTATTAAATGTTTTGTTTGCGAACTTGCATGCTTGTGTCAAATTGATGGGAATCCTATGGTAGGAAGTTTACTAGTTTTGTTTGACCACCCTTGTCACCTGGGATTTATGGTAGAGAGTCGGGAAGGGTTTTTACCTTTTTGCTTCGCTTAATTAATAGGGATGGCAAACAACACTACACATTTAATTATGCATCGATGATATTATGGTTAATGTGAACTGGTCAATACGATGGGTGATCTAAGCAAGCATGGTTTTTGTGAATGGGTTGGATGATATGGTGGTTGCTTGCCTTAGATCTAAGGACCGGTTCATGCGAGAATATGCCAGGTCAACAGTGCCACCACAAGGCCAAGTATGGGTGCGGCGTAGCTGAATAATTAGGAGCGCTGCTAGTATGGTATGGACCATTGGATGGCGCGGGGAATGGGAGTCGAGGAGGACTGCCCTGGGATCCGCACGGCACACGAGGGGGCCCATGGGTGGGAGAATAGAGTTTCAAGCCTGCCGGTGAAACCTTAGTGGGTCCGTACATACTAGTAGTCCCTTTTGAAAGGCTATTTTGTGATCTCTTGGCCACACACCTACGGAAGTGTGAGATGGAATAATGGAGGTTTCTTAGTCATCGAAAGGTGATGAAATCACAAACATGTGGGTAAAGTGGTACAACCTCTGCAGAGTGTTTAAAACTATCATGATAGCCGTGCTCCCGGTTATGAGCGCCTGGATGACCTACATGATTAGAGGGAAATTGGGATTTGGGATGGTTATGGTCTGGTAATGGTTATGATTGGTTTATGGTTATGGGTTGGTAATGGATATGGTTTATGGATTATGGTCATGGATATGAATTTGAGTTATGGCAATCGGACATGGATAATGGTGATGTTGGCAATAATTGGATATGGTTTATATTTTGTTAACATGATGGTTACGATGGGATTGTTTCACATAGGCATAGTATAATGCTTTTCAAATGTTTTACTGTACTTTTCAGCACTTAGCCATTATTACATTCGTCATTTGAATTAGCCACATGTCATACTTTCCACACTTGCTGAGTACGACATGTACTCACCCTTGCAATCCCCCCCAACAGCTACTGGAGACAATTGGGAGTACCCTGAGGATCACGTGGAGTACTAGGTTGCGTACCGCTGTCAATTGCCTGTGGATTGGAGTCGTGCTGTTTAGTTTATTTTCCGCTGCAATTATTTAGAGTTTTATCATTCGTGAACTATTGAATTATTGTAATTAAGTACTTATTTATTAGTTAAGACGTGGTTAAATTATGTATATCATTTGTGATGCAACCATATATGTGTGATGAACTTCCTGGGCACACATATGCGTTACGCTTGGTTCATATTCGGAACCGGGTGTCACAACTATAGAAGGGCTTGATGTTTCTGATGTGCCCGACCTCATATTGTGCATGACTTGGGTACATATACTCCAAGGTATTCCGATCATCTAACTTCAGGTTTGAAATGATGATCTCATTATCCAGTTGATCCTCCAAGTCAAGCAGCTGAGCAAACTCCCAATAGGTAGTGGAGTAATGCTCTCCATGTGTCATCCAGGTAATCTTCCTGTACCCATCGGTGTGGAAGTACAAGGTGGAGTAGAACTGAGTGATGACTTCCACATTCCAGTTATACTGGAAGGCCATGAATTTCTTCAAGCCATGCCTCTCAACAGCCTCAATCACAGCATTGAAGGCTTGATAATCCTTCTGGGCCATATAGTCCCAGTCTATCTACTAATCATCTGTGACAGGGGTATGCTTGGTCATATAGACCGTCCTGTAGAAGTCACAGTGGAAATCACACCAGAATCGGGGATCCACTAGGCTCCTGTCACGCTGATAGACATTGATTTGTCTCAGCTTGCGTGCTTTCTCAGCTCCCTTGCCCTTGAAGATGTTGGCGTCAAAGGCAGCTGCACGGTTTGGGTTCCGTGTTGGAGAAGACATCCTCAACGGGCCAATGGGTTGGGGAGCACCCTTCTTGACTTTGCTTGGAGCCTTCTTGGCCACAATCACCCTCTTCTTGGGTGCAGCATCAACTGGGGCCTTGCCTTTATATTTTGAGTTCCTCGCTTCATGGGACTTAGCTTGCTCACCCAAGGTCACAAACCGCTCTCTTTTCGTGGCTGCCTCGGCAGCTGCAGAGTTGTGCTCCTCTCGTTGCGTCTTCTTTGCCCTTTGAGAGGCAAAGTATGCAGATGCTATCTCTTGATGCTCTCTTTGCTTCCGGCGAAAGAGAGCTTGCTTCTCCGCTTCGGTCTCGGAGTCGGAAGGAGGAACATATTCATTGTCCAACATGGTTGCTGACAAGAGAAGCAAGGGAATGTGTATGAGTCCAAGGAGTCAAGATAAAATGGTAGAATTCACAAAATCAATATAGGTTAGGGTTTGCACTTTGTAACCCGGACTTGTCCGCCCAAGGGCCGGACTAGTCCGCACTAGGTCGGACTTGTCCACCCTGAGGCCGGACTAGTCCGGTTCACACAGCAAGAACCCTAATCTAGAGAAATTTTGCAAAAGCTACGTATCCTACCACAAAAATGGAGCTACATGATCACATTGATGTGTGCAACAACATTTGTGAAGGAGTTTCTATCAATGGATCCAAAAGAATTGAATTTCAAGGATTTTGGGGTTAGGTCAAGAATACCTCTTCAAATCTTCGATTTGACAAAATGTAGAAGAGGAATCGGCCTCCGATGCTTGGGGAAAGGTTCCTAAGCACCTTAGGGCTTCAATCCACCGATTGGAATCGAGATTTTGTGGATGGAATAAAAAATCACCGTTTGGGAGATAGTTTTTGAGCGTTTTTGGAGAGAGAGCGTTTGAGTGGGAGTGGAGAGGTCGAGGGCTCCCTGGGGAGGTTAAGTCCCCAAGGGCCGGACTAGTCCGGTCAGGGACCCGGACTTGTCTGGCCTCTGGACTGGGTCTGAACAACCTGAACTACCGGACTAGTCCGGTCCACTGGGGCAGACTAGTCCGGTCCACTGGAGCAGACTAGTCCGGTCCTAAGACCTAAAACTCCTATATATTGAGTTTTAAGTGGAGATTTGATCCTTTTGGACTATATTTTACAAAAGATCTTTGTAAATATGGTTAGTAAGCAATCAACAATCAAACTATGACCATGATTCACAAAGATTCAATAATTTCAAAATAATTTGTATGAAAATTGAGGAGGATGAGTTTTTCGCAAGCATGTGTGAATTTTAAATATAACAATCAGATGTGCAAGACTTAAGCCACATTTCAAGAATCTAGGATATTTAGCTCACTCCTAAGTTTACAAAAGCTTTTCTCATCTACGGGCTTCGTAAAGATGTCGGCCAATTGTTTATCGGTTCTCACATGGGAAATTGCAATGTCTCCTTTTATGGAGTGATCTCTCCAGAAATGGTGACGAATATCGATGTTCTTTGTCCTTGAGTGTTCAACTAGGTTGTGGGCTATTTTGATGGCACTCTCATTGTCACATAGGAGAGGGATATGGCGCAAGTTTATTCCATAGTCCCTAAGAGTTTGTCGCATCCAAATAAGTTGTGCACAACAACTTCCGGCGGCGACATACTCCGCTTCGGCTGTGGAAAGTGCAATGGAGTTTTGTTTCTTTGAGGACCAAGACACTAGAGATCTACCAAGGAATTGGTAAGTTCCCGATGTACTCTTCCTATCAACTTTGCACCCCGCATAGTCTGCATCGAAATATCCAATGAGAATAAACTTAGAGCCTTTGGGGTACCAAAGTCCTAGGCTTGGTGTGTGAACCAAATATCTAAGAATTCTCTTAACGGCGGTCAAATGACACACCTTAGGAGCGGCTTGAAATCTAGCACACATACACACATTAAGCATGATATCGGGCCTAGATGCACATAAGTAAAGCAATGAGTCTATCATGGAATGATATACCTTTTGGTCCACACTTGGACCATCTTCATTAAGATGGAGATGCCCATTGGTTGCCATAGGAGTCTTGATGGGTTTGGCCTTGTCCATGTCAAACTTCTTGAGTATGTCTTGTGTGTACTTGGTTTGACTAATGAGCGTGCCTTCCTTGAGTTGCTTCACTTGGAAAACTAAAAAGAACTTCAACTCCCCCATTATGGACATCTCAAATCTTTCCATCATTATCTTGGAAAACTCATCACAAAAAGCTTTGTTAGTATAACTAAATATAATGTCATCGACATATATTTGGCAAAAAACAAGTCATCATTGAAATGCTTAGTAAATAAAGTATAGTCCGACTTCCCAATTTTGAAACCATTTTAAGTTAGAAAATTTCTAAGGCATTCATACCAAGCTCTATGAGCTTGTTTGAGTCCATAGAGAGCCTTACGCAATTTGTACACATGGTTTGGGAATTCTTCATCTTCATATCCGGGGGGTTGCTCCACATACACCTCTTCCTTGATTGGACCATTGAGGAATGCGCTCTTGACGTCCATTTGATATAGCTTAAAATCATGGTGAGTAGCAAAGGCAAGTAATATATGAATTGATTCAAGCCTAGCTACGGGAACAAATGTTTCTTTGAAATCCAAACCTTCGACTTGTGAATATCCTTTGGCCACAAGTCATGCCTTGTTCCTTGTAACGATCCATGTTCATCTTATTTGTTGCGGAACACCCATTTGGTGCCTACAATATTCGCATTAGGCCTCTTCACAAGCTCCCATACTCGATTTCTCTCGAAGTTGTTGAGCTCTTCTTGCATGGACATCACCCAATCCGGATCTCGTAGTGCTTCTTCAACCTTGTGGGGCTCCAAGGAAGAAACAAAGGAGTAATGTTCACAAAAATTCGCAACACGAGATCGAGTAGTTACCCCCTTGGAGATGTCTCCAAGTATATTTGTCAATGGGATGGTCCCGTTGGACGCTTTGATGCACTCTTGGGTGAGGCGCTTGAGGCCTTGAGTCATCATCTTGGTCTTCCTCATCTTCATTGTCTCCCCCTTGATTGATGCCTCCATTTTCATCCTCTTGGAGTGCATCTTGGGGAACTTGATCTTGATCATTTGAGGAAGAGCTTGCTTGATGTGTGGGATGATCACTTGTGTCTTGAGGTTGTTCTTGTGGTCGTATATCTCCAAGTGCCATCCTTCCTATCACCACTTGTGGAGCTTCTTCTTGATCTAGCACATGACGATCAACTTGCTCCACTTGGGAGCCATTAGTCTCATCAAACACTACGTCACGTGCTACTTCAACAATTTTGGAGGATTTGTTAAAGACACGATAAGCGTATGTGTTTGAGTCATAACCAAGTAAGGAACCCTCATCAGACTTAGAAGCGAACTTCGAAGTCCTAGGCTTCTAGTTAAGAATTTAGCATTTTCTCCCAAAAACACGAAAGTAAGAGATGTTGGGCTTGTTACCGGTTAGGAGCTCATACAACGTCTTCTTAAGTATGCGGTGAAGGTACAACCGATTAATGGCATGGCAAGCGGTGTTGACCACTTCCGCCCAAAACCAGTCCGACGTCTTGTACTCATCAAGCATGGTTCTTGACATCTCAATTAGAGTCCTATTCTTCCTCTCGGCCACCCCATTTTGTTGAGGGGAGTAGGGGGCCAAGAACTCATGCTTGGTGCCTTCTTCATCCAAAAATTCTTCAAGTTGAGTATTCTTGAATTCGGTGTCATAGTCACTCCTTATGGTCTTGATACTCAAGGATAACTCATTTTGAGCTCTCTTCAAGTATCTCTTGAGAACACTTTGAGTCTCGCTCTTGTCATGCAAAAAGAACACCCAAGTGAAACGTGAAAAATCATCAACAATAATAAGACCATATTGTTACCACCAATACTAATGTAGGTTATTAGACCGAAGAGATCCATGTGTAGAAGCTCCAATGGTCTTGATGTTGTCATAATGTTCTTGGATGGATGTGGTGCTCCAACTTGCTTTCCATCTTGGCATGTGCTACATGGCCTATCCTTTTCAAACACAACATTCTTTAAACCACGGATGTGCTCGCCCTTAAGGAGTTTTGCAAATTCCTCATCCCAACATGGGCTAGCCTCCTATGCCAAAGCCATCCCATGTTAGTTTTTGCAATTAAGCATATCTCAAGTTGGGCTTTATCCGCGGAGAAATCCACAAGATAGAGCTTTCCCTTGAGTACACCCTTAAAGGCAATTGAGCCATTTCTTCTCCTTGTGACGGTCACACCCTCATTAGTGAATAAACAATTATAACCTTTGTCACATAGTTGTGATATGGACAATAGGTTATAATCAAGTGAATCAACATGCAAAACATTTGAAAGAGTATGTGTCGGGGTTTGGATCCGGCAGATCTCCAGACACTACTGTTGGTAGATCGAGGAGTTGTAGTTCGGTAATGGGCACACAGAGATTCAAGAAGGTGAATGACAGGTGGACACAGAGATTTACATGGTTCGGGCCGCCTGAGCGTAATACCCTACTCCATGGGGTGTGTTGGTGTTGTATTGAGCGTGTAAGTCTAGAAGAAGCTCCAGAAGAAGAAGCTCATCTAGGTCAGGGAGTCCAGTAGAGGTCTGGAGTCGTCCCTTGTGTATCATTGAGCAGTCCTTTTATAGTACAAGGACTGGTCGTTACACCATTAGCCTGGCCCGACATGTGGCCCAGGCGGTTACACATGCTTGATCCACAATTAATGAGGTTAATTACCCTTAATAGCCCGGTAACGGGCCTTAACAATGGCATTACCGGTATTTAGGGCCATCCGATCGTGTGTCATTAATATGGTATTAATGACACTTAATCGGGTCTTGAAGTATTTGATTGCTCCTTGAAGGTCTGGAGTCGTTGGGCGTCCACCAGCCTGATTGTTGAAGTTGAAGGTCCGGCGGTTCAGCCACGTGGCAGCTCCGGAGCTTACCATCGTGGACGGGTAGGTCCGGTGCTGTTGGACACGTGTCAGTACTGGAGCTTCCCTCTATCTGGGGTTAGGTCCGGGGGTGCCATACTGGTATTCCGTCCGGAGCTTTCCCATGTGTGGGCGATATTTCCGGTCTTATGAAACACGTGGCGGCCCTGGGACTAATCATGTCGGGGAAGCAGGTCCGGTTACACCTGACATGTGGGGCCTTCGGAGGTCTTCAAATCTGGTAGATGGAGTTTCCTTGTGATCTTTGCAATCCCAAGGGGTATCCGGTACATAGGGTACCGACAGTGGCCCCCTGGGCCCACCTTCGGGAGACACCTTTTGGATGAAGTCATTATGCCGGAGGTGGGTCCATTATTCGGTTTTTGAGCCATGTCTTCAAGGGTCTTCGTACATTCCGTTGGCGATGGTTCGCAGTTAAACCACCGCCGTGTGGCATATCCTGGATGCGGCAGGTGAGATCTCAGTGTGCGGATCTCACGCAATTAAAGGTCGCCGGTTCCCAATACAAAAATCGTATCGGTTCCGCGCGCCTTGTCAGGCCGCCGCCTTCGGGTTTCCCGCCTTTCATTATGACAACCGTTCGCCTAGGGTAAGAACCTCAACTTGATCGTCGGGGTGGCCCCGGGCCCCCTTATCATTGGCAGGGTGAAGTTTTTGACTAGTATCGCCGGCTCCTCTGTGGTTTCCATCCAAGCGTTGCGGGGGCTTACTTAAGAAGGAAAGCACACACCGTTTGGGTTTCTTTACGCCTTTCATTCGAACTTGCGCTCAAACCTTCCAAACTTTCACTTGCTTTTCCTCTCTTGCCTCGCTGTACCGCGATGGAGTTGGGTCTCCGCCAGAGCCAACTAATGATCGATGGTGATTTGAAGAAGGTCCGGGCCCTCATGGAATGGTCCTCTAACTTCTTCAACCACCTGGTCCGCATCGGCAAGCTTCCATTCGAGAAGGAACACGCCAGCGACATGGTGTACTTCTCCGCGTACGCCATGGTTGGACTGATCCCACCTTTCTCCTCTTTCTTCCTAATGCTGCTAGACTTCTATGGTCTGCAGCTGTACCACCTTGGCCCCCACTCCATTCTCCAGGTGTCGATCTTTGTCCACTTCTGCGAGATGTGGGTGGGAATTCCCCCTGCATTGAGCTCTTCCGCACCTTCTTCACTGTCCATACCACCGGCAGGAGTGACGAGTACCTTGGCTTCTACTACTTTGTGAAGTGCAAGAAGTGCCAGTACAAGTACTTGCGGTCGTTCCCTTCTGGGAAGTGGGACGACTAGAAGAAGGATTGGATAGTCATTAGGGTGGAGGAGCACGAGAAGCTGGAGCTGCCCGAAGGCCTCCCCAACATCGACACCGCAGTTGGAGTGAAGCTCCGGTGTTGTCAAACGCCTTCAACCCTGCTCTGACCAGGATCCACCATTGCGTGGAAGGAGGGGTGACTCCTGAGGCAGTGTTTTGCAACTTCCTGACCAACAGGTGGGCTCCGCTGAAGAAGAGGAAGAAGCTTGCTTGGGCCCTCAATAGTATGTTGGATGACGACCGGATCAAGAACAGTTTGAAGTCCAACATGGAGGGTGCAACTTTGGAGTTCCACCTCAAGAATTTCCAGCACAGCATCGGCGTCGAGGGTGATGACTTGGCTCCGCCGGCTGCTTTCCTTCCTCTGAACATGGAGGCAGTGTTCAGCAGGGAGCTCTGGCGGACGATGCCGGTGCTTCACGACCTTGGTGTCGTTGAGAGGCGTTCTACCACCGCGTTGGCGATCTCCAAATCTCTTGAAGGCGGCTCCGTTCCCGCTCCTAAGCCAAGAACCGAAGTCGTAGGCAAGGGCAAGGAGTTGGTCGAGCCCTCGAGCCATAAGAGGAAGCTAAAGCATGCTGACGGAAGGTCCGTCAGGCCTGCTTCTTCTGCGGCGGCTCCTTCTCCCCGGAGGGGGAGGTCTTCAATGGCGGCATCTACTCCAGTAGCGGCATCTTCTCGGGGTGCTAGCCCTGGCTAGGTGACTCCAGCACTAGGGCCAGCTGAGGACTCTGGGTCCGGAGGTCCTTCCCGGTCGAGGGGGGCCTCGACCAAGGCAACGCTGATAGTAGCAGCAGGCTCCGGGGGACCCTCCGGGACTACCACACCAGTGGCGGCTGGAGCTAGTCCAGAGCATCCGGAGAAGAGGTTCCGTGCTAACTGGTGCGGAAGCCTTCCGAGGTAATTTTTGCTTTTTTACCTCAGCCAGTTGTTTTATTGTTATGTCTATATTTTGAGTTTATTCATCCTTCATCCACAGCGTGCCTAAGAAAAGGGCTGAAGCTCCGGTCCCTATAGCAGCAGTTGAGGCTGTGCAGGCCGAAGCTCCGGCTCCAATTCCAGCGCCGCCCCAAGAGGTGGCCGAGGCTGCGGCAGCCCCGGCGCTGGCTGTCGTGGTCTTAAACCTCGACTCATCCCCAGAAGCTCCCGTGGTCGCGCCGGACCATGGGAATGAAGATGTACCAGCGGCACCAGCCCCAGAGGTTGAAGCTCCAGGCTTGGATGCTGAGATGTTGGATGCTCCGGCCGTAGAGCCGGAGGTAGCTGTGACTCCGTCCCTAGTGCCAGATGTTGTTGAAGCCCCGGCAGTCAGGCCGGTGGTTGATGAGGTCCCGGCGGTGGAGCCGGGTGTTGATGAAGTTTCGGAACTTTAGCCGGTTCTCGAGGAAGCTCCGACGGTAGAGTCGGTTGCTGCAGGAGTTCCGGCTGTGAAGCTGGTCGTTGAAGAGGTTTTGGCATTCGAGCCAGTTGTTGCGGAGGTATCGGTGCCTGGGCCTATGATGGTCAAAGCGCCAGCGCCTGAGCCCATGATGGTCAAAGCGCCAGCACCTGAGCCAGCGGCACAGGAGGTGCCTGCGCTGGAGCCGGTAGTAGCTCCTACTCTGACTGAACCTTCAACACCTGTTCTGGAAGTGGTGATCCCGGAGGCACCCGCTGCTGAGCCAGGGTGCCAAGATGAAGCTGCTGGCCCCCCACCAGAGGGGCCAGTTGTTGATGACCTGGCGGCGGGACCTTCAGAGTCAATTCTGGAGGTCGGAACTTCTATTGCTGAACCTTCCTCAGCGGCAGTTGAGGCTATCCCGGAGGACAGCCCTAGTGCCGTGGAAGCTCAGGGGACCGCTATTGTAGAGTGGGACCCAATTTTTGTCACTGAAGATCTGCTGGAGCCAGCGGAGAGGACCCCGGCAGGTCCGAACCCGATCCCCCTATCGTTGTATATTGACAACGCCTGCTCCAGTCTTCGCCAGGTCCAGCTGGTTTTCTACCACGACAGCAAGGCAATCGAGGAGGAGCGCCAAACCCTTAGGAGGTGGCGCAACCGTCTCCATTTCGAGACCAAGCTGTCGCAGTCGAGGCTGGCTGAAGACAAGGAGTGGTTGCAGAGGGAGAAGGTCCGCCTGGAGTACTGGGGTAAGCTGTTGGATGAGAGGGAAAGCATGACGCGATCCCTCGACAACCAGTCCCGAGCCACCTATGAGCAGGCCAAGGTTGCAAATAGCACAGTGGATGATTGCCAGGAAAGGCTTGCCGCCATCCACGATAGTCTCGTCAAGCGTCGGGAGGCTCTTGAAGCGCAGGAGAGAAGGCTCGAAGATGAAGAGCAAAAATCCTGGAGCTGTAGGATGACCTCGTGAAGAGGGAGGAAGAGCTTGTCCAAAAGACAGCTCTGGCTGACAAGAGTCTCGAAGAACGCACCAAGAAATTGGAGGAGTGTTGTGAGGAGGAGGAGAAGAAGGCATGGGAGCGAGGGCAAGATCTCTACAAGCAGGAGAATGCCATCGCCGCCAGGGAGAAGAATGTGCGGGGCCGAGAGAAGGATCTGGTCAACCGCCGGAATGAGATCCACCTCCGGGAGGAAGAGCTCAGTAAAATCAAAAGGCAGGTTGCTGAAAGGATTCAGCAGAATGCCAAAGAGGTGGAGCGTCTTGCTCGGGAGAGCTCGGAGCTTGCGGCGGCCAAAAGATCCTTGGAGGAGATGTAAAGCGCAAGGGTTGCAGAGTCCCAACAAGTTTGGGACTTCTTAGGCAAGGCCAATGATGCGCTGACGCCAATGGGCTTCAGTCCCGTGCGTCTGGATGATCTGGAGCCGGAGCTGGACCAGGCGTTGGAGGCGCTGAGTTCAGCAGGCAACAAGCTCACCAATATGGGTGATGTCATTGCGGACCAGCTGGAAAGTGAGGGACAGTCCCTGGCGAAGAACATCGCAGAGTTCGTGTTGACGTGCTGACGTGTGTATTCTCTCTTCTTCTTCTCCAATTTTGTAATATCTTGTCTCTAGATGAATGAAATCCAAATTTTTTTATGAATTTCATTTTTTGTCTTCACCTTTGTCTCACTTGCCCCCCTGGTAGATGTACACAATTTGATTGTGAACATGTACCAAGAGGATGTAACAGTTGTTGAAGACTTGCGTGCTTCGAACTTGTTGAATGTAGGTCCAAAGTCTTCGATAGTGTAGGCCCCCTGAGGTTGTCGGAGCTTAGTGGCTCCGGCATTGACCATTGTCCGAGCTTAGTAGCTCCGGCAGTAGTCTCCATCAACGCGTAAAGTATTGATGGTTAGCCCTCTGGGGTGTCGGAGCTTGGTAGCTCCGGTAGTGACCTCTGTCAACACATGGTGTGTCAACGACAGATTCCACTTTAGAGTCTTTCCACCATATTCATGTTGATGGCATGCCCTCTAGCTTTACCGGAGCTGATTAGCTCCAGCAATGCTCGATGTCAATGTTTGAACATCGACCACAAGCTACCTAGAGGATGTCGGAGCTTTGGCAGCTCCGGCTTCATTCACCATCATCATGAAATATTTATTTTTCCTGCACACTAATGTCAAGAAAAACAGTAAAATCTGTTTCTTATCTATAACTTCATTGCGACTTACTATTCCCGAGAAAGTTTTAGGTTGAACACAATTCTAAATACAATCAAGAGCTTCATCTTGTTTCCTTCAGGTCCGATCATTTCTGGACTCGCCTTACTTCGGCCTGCCGAGGTGTAGGTAGAGTGGTTTACTTAGGGTGCATGACCAGGCTAAGTCGATAGCATACTCCGGCCCTAGATTGGCTTGGCGGCATTCAGACGAGTAGGCCATCAACAATGTTTGGACCCAGAAGAATAGACGATGCAACTCGAATTGTACATGAACTGGTCGAGCTAAAGTTTCTTAAGAACTGCACAACTTTGTTATAGACAAGAAAGAGAAAAATAAAAAATATTGAGCATGTACAAAGTAAATGCACGTGGAGTCTGTTTTCACACAATGATGTCTTTCATTATAGGTCCGAGGTACAGGGGAAACAAGTACACTCTTAGGGTACGGAACCAAGCTAAGTGTGTTTCGTTTCTCGTTTGACCCAAGGTAGCTAGCTACACTTTTAGTTCTCAGACTCTGATAAGTGTTGCATAGACATTGCGGACCTAACTGGGTAGGTCCGGCTGCCCTCCCGGAGGAGCTACCTGACTCTGTACAATGACTCTATAACATACATCACATATAATTACAGACTCACCTCCGTGATATTAAGCGTAGAACTTACGGAGGTGCTCAACGTTCCAAGGATTTGGGAGAGGTGTCCCATCCTCGGTTGCCAAGCGAACGCATCCGGGACGGGATACTTTGATCACTTGGAAGGGTCCCTCCTAGATGGGGGAGAGTTTGTTTAACCCTTCTCTGGATTGTATTCTCCATAACACCAGATCGCCTTCCTCGAGCTGTCGGCTGTGTACATGCCGTTGGTGATAGCACCGAAGAGCTTGGCGGTATCGGGCATTCTGAATAGCTGCTCAGCACCTTCCCTCTTCAAGGAGGTCAAGGTCTTCACGCCAGAGCTGGTCCTGCGTGGCTTCGTCGAAGGTCTGGACCCGGAGCGACCCCAAGGTGATTTCCGGAGGAAGGATTGCTTCAGCTCCGTACACCAGGAAGAAGGGTGTCTCTCCAGTTGACCGGTTTGAAGTTTTCCTGTTGGCCCATAGAGTGGGCGGAAGCTCTTCGATCCAGTTGGCTCCATGTTTTTTCAGGCGCTCATATGTGCGCGTCTTGGGTCCTATCAGGATTTCTGCATTTGCTCTCTCGGCTTGGCCATTGCTTGCCAGGTGAGCTACGGAGGCGTAGTTGACCTGGATGCCGAGGTCTTCGCAGTATCCTTGGAAAGCAGAGCTTGTGAGTTGGGTCCCATTACTGTTATGATTTTGTTTGGGACTCCAAATTTGCATACGATGGACTGCAAGAAGTTGATAGTTGATTGCTTGTTTATTGTCACAACTGGAGTTGCTTCCGGCCATTTGGTGAATTTGTCAATGGCAACATACAGGAACTTGTAATCTCCAACGGCTCTTGAGAAAGGTATCAAGATGTCCATCCCCCACACAGCAAAAGCCCATGTAGGAGGTATCATTTGTAGAGGTTGAGCCAGTGTGTGAATTTGTTTTGCATGGAACTGGCATGCTTCGCATTTCTTCACCACCTCAGTTGCATCCTGGAGCGCTGTAGGCAGGTAGAAGCCATGCCAGAAGGCTTTACCGACCAGCGTGCGGGAAGACGCGTGGTTCCCACACTTGCCTCCATAGATTTTTGCGAGGAGCTCACAACCTTCTTCCCTTGTGATGCACCGCATTAGGACGCCGTTGGCACCGCGTCGGTAGAGATCCCCTTCTACCAACGTGTATCTTTTAGCCAATCTAACTATCCAGTCAGCGGATACATCATCGTCAGGAAGGATATTGTCTTTCAAGTAGCTCTGGATCTCTCAGATCCATGCATTGAAGCTATCTTGAGCATTTGAGTCTTGCGTGCTGGGTTGCTCGGAGCTTCCGGCAGCACCTACGACCCTTGATGGCTGCCATGGTAACAGGGCCACCAGGACCACCAGCTTCAGGATGCTGGTCTCGCCCCCTTCGCTCAGTTCGGCAGGTTGAGTTGTGGGTCTTGACAACCTCTGGACGAAGGTTCCGTTAGGAGCCGGAGCTCTGGTTGATGCTTTTGTCGAGAGTTCGTCAGCTTCAGCTTTATGGACATGCTGGACATGGTGGAGGTCCAGGACTTCGAAGTCCTTCTGAAGCCTCTGGACTTCAAGGAGATAAGCAGCTAGTTGAGGATTGTTACATGAGCATTCACCCTTCACCTGTTTGATGATGAGCTGCGAATCTCCCTTGACCAACAGCTGTTTGACGCCATATGATAGTGCCACCTTTAGTCCATAAATGAGTGTTTCATACTCTGCCATGTTGTTGGTCGCCTTGAAGTAAAGGTGGACCATGTATTTTACCTTCTCCCCGGTTGGAGCGAGGAGAAGGACTCCAGCTCTGGCCCCTTGCTTTTGCATGGAGCCATCGAATTAGAGGGTCCAGTGAGGCTCGGTGAAGATCGGAGCCTTGAGTTCCAACTTCTGCTCACTAGGGCCCCCAGGGTTTCATGGAGAGGGGGTCCATTCCGCCACAAAGTCCGCCAATGCTTGACTCTTGATCGCTTGTCTTGGGACGAATTCAAGATCAAATTCAGCCAATTCCGCTGCCCAATTTGCAATGTTCCCAGTAGAGTTGGGATTATGCAAGATCGCACGCAGAGGATAAGAAGTCACCACTGAGATCTTGTGAGCTTGGAAGTAATGGCGAAGCTTCCTGGAGGCGATGAGAACTGCATAGAGCAGTTTGTGCACCTCTAGGTATCAAGTCTTGGCATCATGTAGTACTTCGCTGATGAAGTACACTGGGCGCTGGACTGTCTGGACCCTCCCGGAGGGGTCCAGACCTGCTTCGGGGACCTCCGGGTCCTTGCTGGAGGAATCCTAAGCTTCTACTGGAGTGACCCGGACCCTCCCGGAGGGGTCTAGATCTTCTGGAATAACTCCTTGTGGATCCAAGTCTGGGGGCTGGGAACCAGACTCACCTTCAGGAACCTCCGGACCCTCCCGAAGGGGTCTGGATTCCTGAGCTTGGGATGGTTCTGGTCTCTTCGCAACCAGGACCATGCTGACAACCTCTTCGGTTACTGAAATGTAAAGCAGTAAGGGCTCACCAGGGTTCGAAGCTACCAAGGTTGGTAGAGTGGTGAGGAGCTGCTTTAGCTCCTGGAATTCCTTTTCTGCTTCTTCAAACCATTGGAAAGGTTCAGACTTCCTCAATAGCTTGAAGAAGGATAGTGCCCGTTCTGACAGTCTTGAGATGAACCAACTGAGGGCGGCTAAATATCCAGTCAGTTTCTGGACGTCCTTGATGCGGGCTAGTGGCCGCATATCCTCATTGGCTTTAATATTTGCCGGATTTGCCTCTATGCCCCGGTGGTTTACCAGGAAACCAAGAAGCTTTCCGGAGCTAACCCCGAAGACGCACTTGTCTGGGTTCATCTTCGTGCGAGTGACTCGCAGCTTGTCGAAGACATCTTGCAGGGTGTCAAGGAGTGACTCCTTGTCTTTGATCTTAATGATGATGTCATCAACATACACTTCCACTATGTCTCTGATGAGCTCTCCAAAGGTTTTGTACATAGCTCGTACAAATGTTGAAGCTGCATTCTTGAGACCAAATGGCATGGCAGTGTAGCAGTACAATCCATCTACTGTGATAAAAGAAGTATGTTCTTCATCTTCCCTAGACATTCTGATTTGATGGTACCCAGAATATCCGTCTAGGAAACACAGTAATTCACACCCAGAGGTGGGATCGACTATCTGATCTATTCTAGGTAGTGGGAATGGATCTTTTGGGCATGCCTTATTTAGTGGTGTAGTCGATACACATCCGAAGCTTCCCACCGGCCTTGGGTACAACGACTGGGTTTGCCAGCCATTTTGGGTGGAAGACTTCTCGGATGAATCCAGCTTCGAGCAACTTCTTCACTTCTTGTCGTATGAAGTTCTGTCGCTCTACTAATTGCTTCCAAGGCTTCTAGTGTACAGGCCGAGCATCAGGATAGATCTTCAGATTATGCTCGATCTCTTCCCTAGGGATCCCAGGCATTTGCAACGGTTGCCAGGCAAACACGTCAACATTAGCCCGGAGGAAAGTGATGAGCGCGAGTTCCTATTTGTCATTCAGACCTCCCGATATACGGGTAGTCTGAGCGGCATCGGAACCGATTTGGACGACTTTGACGGGGATGTTGGTGTCGCCGCTTGGTTGCACGCGAGGTGCAGAGGTTGAGCCTCGTTGACGAATGCTCAGGGGTTTTGGAGCTTGCTCCTGCCTAGATTCTTCCTCCTGCGTTGTAGCAAGTGCCTGAAGTTCTTCCAGAGCAGTCACTCCGGCAGTGCAGTCTCCGCAGATTCGGAGAACAGCAGCTGGTATTGGCATCTTCAACACCAGGTAGCCATAATGAGCAGTGGCCATGAACTTGTACAAGGCGGGCCTGCCCAGAATGGCGTTGAAAGGTAAGTTGATCGGAGCAATGTCAAAGATCAACTTCAAAGTGCGATAATTCTCCCAAGTCCCAAAGGTCACTGGGAGAGTAATGGCACCGAGTAGAGTTATGGCCCCCGGACCTACTCTGGAGAAAGGTCGGGAGGGGCGAAGGTCCGAAGGTCGGAGCTGAAGCTTGACAAAAGCTTCAAAGCTTATGAGGTTCAGCCCCGAACCTCCGTCCACCATTACATGGTGGAGTTGAATGTTATTGATGGTCGGAGATACCATCAAAGGTAGTTGACCAGCTCCGATCATGTTCCACGGGCAGTCCGATGCATCAAAAGTGATGGTGGTGTCCATCCACTTTCGATGAGGCTCCACCCTGGCTGTAGGAGCTATTAAGGCCATGTCCCGCCGCATGGTCTTGAGGACGCGGCGGGAGGTGATGTCCCACGAACCACCAAAGATGGTGTTCATGGTCTTCCGACGCTCATTGTCGGAGACGTCGGAGTCATCGTCGACGGAGGTGTAAACAGCCTTCAGGACCTTTTTAGGGTCCTGAAAGCCTAACTCCTCTTCAACCGGAGCTTCATCGACTTTCTGTTTTCCTTCCCTCTGACGGAAAGGAACTTCTTCCCGGTGCTTGTTGTAGCGCTCGGCAAGGTTTTGGACCTCCTGGCAGTCTTCCAAGTTGTGGCTATTCGACTAGTGAATAAGACACTACACTTTGGAGTTGCCACCATCTTCAGAGGACGGCCGAGGTCATTTCTCGGGGCATGGCCCCCGGCCACCCGGAGCTGCAGCAGTTGCAGCAGAAGATGTGCCGGCCGACGGCTTCTTCTTGCCGTTGGACTTTTTCTTCTTTTTGCCACGCCCGGAGGTAGTGGCTTCGCCTTTGGAGGATTTTTTACCATCTTCCGGAGGTGGTTTGGAGTGCATTTCACGCCCCTCTGCAGCTTTGGCACACTTGTCTGCCAAGCTAAAGAGCTCCGTGATGCTGGTGATCTCCTTGATCGCCAGCTTCTCCAGCATCTTCTTATCTCGTACGCCCTGTCTAAATGCCATGATAATAGAGGCGCTGGAGATAGAAGGAATGGTGTTTCGTACCTGGGAGAACCTCTGGATGAATGAGCGCAGGGATTCTCCCCCTTTCTGCACAACACCAAAAAGGTCCAGTTCAGTGCCTGGTCGGGTGTATGAACTCCCGAAATTGGCGGTGAACTGTTGGCACAATTCCTCCCAACTATTGATGAAGTTATGAGGAAGGCTCATGAAACAGGATCTAGCGGTCCCAGTCAGGGCCATTGGGAAGTAGTTGGCCATTACGGCCTCGTTACCTCCGGCCGCAAGGATTGCGGTGGAGTAAATCTGGAGAAACTCAACAGGATTAATAGTCCCGTCAAATTTCTCCGGCAGGTGAGGCTGGAACTTTTGTGGCCATCTGACCATGCGTAAGTGCATGGCCAGGGCTGAACAGCCTCCTCCTACTCCCTCGGGAGCAAGACTGTCTTGAGCCTCTCGCTTTTCGCTAGCACCCCTGATATGGACACTGCTATCCTGTTGGGGGTAACGGCGATCAAGCTCCGTCCGGAGGTCATGAGTTGAAAGCCTGGTTACCGTATGAGTGCGCCGTGCCCCGGAAGGCAGCGACATAACTTGTTGAGATGCAGCACGCCTCCTGTTTTGGGAAGCGTGCGGACCAAGTCTGCCCGACACAGTCCGACGCTGCGATGGGGCCCGCCCCGAAGGGGGAGGACCTTGGTTGCTGATGCGGTCGGCTACTGCTGCAACCAGATGTTCCATGTCAGCCCTCCACTGCTCCATTGCACCCTGGGATGCACCTGGAGGTGGTGGACGTTAAGGAAGAGCACGCGCTGCATGGAGCGCGTGTTCAGGGTTGTTGTTATTCGCCGATGCGGTGACCGACGCCGATGCACCATCATGCTGGCCATCTTGACATGCTGGTGCAGGCGGTGGTGGTGGGGGCATGACTCCTGCTGGAGTCGTGGCACCTGCTGGTTGCTGCATGTTGGATGGATTGCCCCCATCAGGTTGAACAGCAGGATTGTCGTTGGATGATCCAGCAGCTGAGTTCACCATCCTTGAAATCTCGGGGCCCCCTACCTGGCGCGCCAACTGTCGGGGTTTGGATCCGGCAGATCTCCCGACACTACCGTTGGTAGATCGAGAAGTTGTAGTTTGGTAATGGGCGCGCAGAGATTCAAGAAGGTGAATGACAGGTGGACATAGAGATTTACGTGGTTCGGGCTGCCTGAGCGTAATACCCTACTCCACGGGGTGTGTTGGTGTTGTATTGAGCGTGTAAGTCTAGAAGAAGCTCCAGAAGAAGAAGCTCGTCTAGGTCAGGGAGTCCAGTAGAGGTCTGGAGTTGTCCCTTATGTATCATTGACCAGTCCTTTTATAGTACAAGGACTGGTTTTTACATCGTTATCCTGGCCCGACATGTGGCCCTGGCGGTTACACATGCTTGATACACAATTAATGAGGTTAATTACCCTTAATAGCCCAGTAACGAGCCTTAACAGTGCCTTTACCGGTATTTAGGGCCATCTGATCGTGTGTCATTAATATGGCATTAATGAAACTTAATTATGTCTTGAAGTCTTTGATTGCTCCTTGAAGGTCCGAAGCCATTGGGGGTCCACCAGCCTGATTGTTGAAGTTGAAGGTCTAACGGTTCAGCCACGTGGCAGCTCCGGAACTTACCGTCGTGGACGGGTAGGTCCGGTGCTGTTGGACACGTGTCAGTACCGGAGCTTCCCTCTGTCTGGGGTTAGGTCCGGGGGTGCCATACTGGTATTCCGTCCGGAGCTTTCCCATTTGTGGGCGATAGTTCCGGTCTTATGATACACGTGGCGGGCCTGGGACTAACCATGTCGGGAAGCAGGTCCGGTTACACCTGACATGTGGGGCCTTCGGAGGTCTTCAAATCTGGTAGATGGAGTTTCCTTGTGATCTTTGCAGTCCCAAGGGGTATCCGATACGTAGGGTACCGACAGTATGATTAGGGGATATAACAATTTTACCGGTGCCAAGGATTTTTCCTTGGCTATTGTCCCCAAATTATATTCCTTCACTTGGATCTTCATTTAGCTCATACTCCACAAACATCTTCCTCTCTCTGGTCATATGATTAGTGCACCCGCTATCAAGAACCCACTTGGTTCCACGAGAGGAGTATGCCTACAAGAAAGATTTAAGCCTTGGCTTTAGGTACCCAAACGGTGTTGGGTCCTTTGATGTTAGTCAAGAGGCATTTGGGCACCCACACACAAGGTTTGGGACTCTTGCGGTGTGGCCCAACATACCTAGCATATGCCTTTCCAAACTTGTTCCTCAATAAAACATATGAAGCATCAAAATCAAGGAACAATGGATGAGGTTCTTTCTTAGGCATTTTATGTGTAGTAGCAATGTTCTTTCCTTTATTGTTGTATGAGCCTCCTTTGACAAAAATAATCAAGTCTTTGTCATTCTTGGGAGTTTTGGCATTTTTCCTCATCCCTCTAGAATAACCAAGACCATCCTTGACAAGGGGATGTCATGTGTTGGTATATGCACTACGTGCATATGCCACCTTCTCCTTGTCAAAGATGCCACCCTTGGGTGCTTGATTGGTTTGTGCCAACTTTAGCTCATCTTTAAGCTTTATGATTAAGTTTGAGCATTTACAAGGTTGAGATGTTTCAGATTTAATGTTTGTGGAAGGTGAGCTTGTAGAGGAAGAAGGTGCATTGACCTTGAGAGACTTCACTTGCGTCTCAAGGATCTTGTTAGCTTGTGTCAAACTAACAAGTTCATCCTTGAGCACAATTGTAGTGTTCTCAAGGTTTGAGCAAGTTTCCTTGCTCAAAGCGAGTTCACGCTCAAGTGCATTGCTTCTTTCTCTTTCAAGCTCCAAGAGCTCCTCAACCTCTTGACATCTCTCCTTTTGTTGGATGAGCATGTCCTCTTGACGGTTGATGAGTTCTTCCTTCTCAAATATCTCCTCCGTTAACAATATCAATCTCTTCAAAGTGTTTTTACTCATGTCTTTAAGCATGTGTTCATTTTCACTACTACTATCAAAATCATCATGAGAAGAAATTGAAGTAGAGGATTTAGATTTAACCTTTTTTCTTCCCTCCTTGGCCATGAGACATGTTGGCCTTGAAGTCTCCAAGTTGGGGAAGAGCTTGTTCTCCGTTGTTGTCTTCTTCATAGCAATAGTTGCTACCTTCTCATCTTCATCGGAGGAGGATTCCTCATTTGAATCCCACTCCTTTCCAAGGTGGGCATGTCCGGATTGCTTCTTCTTTTTGAAGTACTTCTTCTCTTTGGACTTGCCCTCCTTCTTCTTCTTGTTTTCTTCATGTGGACAATCCACAATGAAGTGGCCATATTCTCCGCAATTGTAGCAAGCCCTTTTTGATCTTGTCTTGGGCTTGTCTTTGCTCTTTCTCTCATTTTGGTAGATCCCCTCCTTCTTCTAAACATTCTCTTGAAGTTGTTGATGAAAAGAGCTTCTTCCTCATCAGTGTCGGGACTCTCTTCATCACTCTCTTTATTTTCTTGTGATCTTGAGGAAGTTGCCTTGAATGCAACATCCCTTTTCTTGGAGGAGGAAAGCTTTTGTAGATCATTGTAGAACATTGCTTCTTGCTCCATCATCTCATGATTGATGATTCTCCCTAGCACTTCTTCGGGAGTCATCTTGTGGAAACCCAGACTTCCACGAATTAGTGAGCAAAGAGTGACGTTACGAGGCATGAATGCTCGAATCATCCTCTTTACCACCTCGTGGTCGGTCCACTGGGTTCTTCCATATGACCGACTCTTGTTGATGAGAGTCTTGAGGCAGTCATACATATCTTGGGGAGATTCACCCTCCAAGATGGTGAATCTTCCAAGCTCTCCTTCGATCATCTTGATCTTTGCCTCCCTAATGACGCGGTTGCCTTCGTGCGCCGTCTTGAGGGTATCCCATATCTCCTTGGCAACCTCCAACCCTTCAATGCAGTTGAACTCCTCTCGAGTCAATGAGGAGGTAATCACTCCAATGGCTTGGGCATTGCGATGTAGAAGAACGGCTTGCTTCGGAGTGATGCCTTCCTCATTCTTCGGAAGATGAACACCTCTCATCACAATTTGCCACAAGCTAGGTTTTAAGGAAATGAGGTGCATCTTCATATTATGCTTCCACATAGAATAGTCATTTCTGTCAAATTGAGGAGGTTTGCCAATAGGAATATACAAATAATGATTGCTCGCGGTTAGTTTCTCATAATTATAAGGATACCGGGAGTAGTCTTGTGAACTACTCCCATTGTCGATGTTGGTCGTGGCAATTGGCTTGATCTCCTTCTTGGGCACGTTGAGCTTCTCACGAAGCCGTGCCTTGAGCATCTGAACTTCTTCATTGTCATTCGGATCGTCTTGAAGAACATCGACGTTCTTCGTCTTGGTGTCATTGATGACCACCGGAACCTCATTGTCACCCCTTTCGGCCATTACTTCTCCGAGTTGTTAGACTCTTTGGGAGAAGCCTGCTCTGATACCAATTGAAAGTCGCCTAGAGGGGGGGTGAATTGGCAATAATACCCGAAATGACTTAATCAAACGAGATTAGATTCCTGTGGCCGGACTAGTCTGCACAGGGTCGGACTAGTCTGCTCAGCACAGGGTGAAAACCCTAAAACTTGGTTTTTGCAAGTTATTTGCGGAATTTAAGTTCACCAAAGAGATGGACAATATGTGGTAAACTAGTGCAATTCAGATTATGAAGTTAAAGCGCTTAGATCACAAGTTTTCAATAATGATCAAAGTGAAGAGCAATGTGAGCAATATGAACCCTAATAGCAATACTAGTGATTACAAAAAGTAAAGGACAAATGAGACAAGATTTATCCCGTGGTTCAGCTCCACGAAGAAGCCTACATCCGCGTTGAGAAGTCCACACAAGGACCGGGTCTCACTTGACCCTTATCTCACCAAGCCACCACGATGGCCGGCTTGGTTTCCACTATATCATTGGGCAATCACAAAGTTTGATGGGGCTACTCACAACTTGAGGCTCCCACAAATCAATACAATGAGAAGCACACGAAGCTCAACTCACACAAGCCACAAAACACAACACAATGTGCAAGAGATCAAATCGAGAGCCAAAGCGCGATGATCTTTCTTTACTCTCCTCTCCAAACCCTAATCTCTTCAAGATTTGCTCTTAAGGTGTTAGTAGGACGAGTAGAAGGCTTTGGAAGGCTCCAGAATGCTTGTGGCGGCGCTAGGGTTCAAGAGTTATTCAAATGAGCCTGGGGGTCCCCTTTTTATAGGGGTCCCGAGCCCCTTCTACTGACCTCAGCAGAGGGGCGGACTAGTCTGGCCTCGGACCCGGACTAGTCCGGCCCTATGGGACCACTGACCTCTCGTCAGTTTCCGACAACTGCCAAACTGATCAATGATCGTCACGCTACCCGCCAAATTTCAAATTCAAACGGTCACTAAACAACGGACTAGTTCGATCAATAACGAACTAGTCCGAAGTGGAACATAACCATTTGGTCCGTCCCAAAACGGACTCTTCTGGGTTGGTCTGGACTAGTCCGGCCACATGGGTGGACTAGTCCGGCCCTCTAGGGTTTCTCTCGGTCTGTCACACTAAGTCTCAAACGGACTAGTCCGTACCCAAACGGACAAGTCCGAACTACTCCAGAGAGCTTTGGTCCGTCCAAAATCGGACAAGTCTGGACTTAGCTCCAAATTCACTCGGGAACATTCCAGGGATGTTTGGTCTGTCTCAGAACAGACTTGTCTGCCATGGTCGGAATAGTCCGACCTTGAGGCCTAGACTAGTCCGGCCTCCTAGGGTTTTTCTCATTTTAGGCTTCTCACTTAGGTTTTTCTCTAAACCACCACTTTGAGCACTCTAGAATGATCTCATTGCACATGATACATCCACCCTCTCACATGACATGGCTCATAAAAGCTCAACACATAGAAACCCTAATTTCTATGCTTGAGTCTTTGGTGCTCGTTTTATCCTTTTCCTTTTTGAGTGTCTTTATCTCATTTCAATCCTTGTATCTATGCTTAAGCTCACATTAGCTTATTAGCCTCTTAATTGTCGTCATCAATCATACAAAACTCACGGGGATGCCTAGATGCACTTTCAGGGTCATTGTAGCTTTCTTCAGAATTCACTCCTTGTGCCTGTAAGGAGCCATGCGTCTAGCAATGTAGGTGGGCTACACAATCTTGGTCAATCAGGATGTGCATAGTGACATATCTGGAGATGGCATCATTGCTGCTTCTGTCGATACTCAATAGAGCCTCTTGAGATGATGGTAGGGATAAAGTGTTTTCAAGTTCGATTTCAGTATCCACCTAACCTTCCCATGTGTGGTCATTGATTTCATAATTCAGGTGTTGTCTGGATCGAGGGAATCATAAATTTGTGAGTGCCAGCATGTCACAATATTTATGAGTCAACCTGCAAGTTCAGTCGTTTCAATCTTGTTTGGTCAACGGTCATCGTGTTTGTTCATCCTCCCGACGAGCCAATGAAATGTACGTCGTACACACTCACTGGTCACTGCCAATATGTATATGTATATACGTAGTGCACAGACGATATTTTAAGCAGTAGAATAAGTGCATAACGGATGCATATGCTGCTCCAATGTCAGGCGGCGGATGTCTGTGTGGTTGGACTAGCGCGCGAACACCTCAGACGTCGCGCCCGTGCTGGGCCAGCCGCTGCCGGGATTCTTGCATGGCGCGCGAGCACGTCGTCACAGAGGCGTCGGCACGATGCCAAGACACTCGTTTAGATACAGCGGTTGTGCGGCAACCTAGCTTAGGATCATGCAAGCCCATCGCAGATCCAACAGCTCCTCCATGTGCCTCGCTGATCCAATCAACACTGTTACTTTCATCACGCCACGATCAGGCACGGCCTCACTAGATTGAGCCGACTACACTCCACCGAGCACCTAGCACGACAGATCTCGTGGTGCCACCTCACCTAGCACCTTAAGGACCACTGTTGCCCACCCTTAGGCACCGCCATCGTGTGCTTGCTGGCCTGCCGTTCCGCAACCTTGCTCGCCGACGAATTTGACCCTAGTCTGGGCCTCACTGCCTCGCTCGAAGGCTGCGCAGCCAGAGAAAAAAACGACCCCGCCGCCACCATCCTTGTTGAGGGCGTAGGCGGCCACTTGGCTCCGGCAGCGAGGCGATGCTGAGAATATGTTTTGGACTCGCGACCTACATAACAAAATTAACAATAAGTGTTCATAGGTAACGATCCCAAGGACGCCACATAGTGAAGAGCCAACTGATATCAACTCGATCTCAATTGAATTCCATCATGAATAGATGGAACAATGTAATTGTATGTTTCTACTTATCGATGCATGATCAATATTCTCTAGAGCATGCACGCGCAACAAAAATTAATAACTAACCTTCTGAGTTTTTCTGTCATGCTAGTGAGTTTGTTCCCCGTGCCTTCCAAGCCTAGATGATAAGGCATGCATGCGTTTCGATTTTTTGGATGGTTGACTAGCATAATTTAATCCACCAAGTAGTGGATAAAGAATAGCAATGCAAAAAAGATACGTATGGGACTAGTTTCTGCTCCAGGGCAGCGAGCTAGGGGGAAGGCATACTGGTGCTACGTGAGCGAGAGATTGCTTGGAAACGTTTACCTATATAACATACAGGGTGCACCAAAACAGGGGGAAAAATATGATTGGTAGACATAGATAACAATGGAAATGATTGGCTTGTATTTAAAGTGAGGTACGTTTTCATCTACCACTACTACAAAAAAACATTTTTACAGACGCTTCTATATTTTTTTTACAGACGGTCTATTAAAAGTGCCGCCTGTGATGTCCAATGAGTTAATAACAGTCTGTGATAATAAATTTTCACAGACGGTTTGTAACAAACAACCGCATGTAAAAATATAATGATTTTCACAGGCGGTCCGTAGCAAAAACCGTCTGTGATAATAGTCATTATCACAGGCGGTCCGTAACAAACAACCGCCTGTGAAAATATAATGATTTTCACAGGCGGTCCATAACATAAAACGGCATGTGATAATGATGGCTCCTCATTGGTCTGCTGCTTCATCCCACGGATCACTCTTGGACTTCGTATCTCCGCTGTCCGCTGCTTATCGATCCAACGACTCAGTTTAGAAGCCGCACAATAGATGTGTCTATAACAGCAGCAGCCACGGTTCAGTCCGTGATCCTCCATCAGCCTCCCAAGGTACGGCTTCCGACGGCATCTCCCAAGGCGCGGCTGCCGGCGGCGTCTCTCAAGGCGTGACTAAGGTGCAACTTCGGTTGCTCCAGACCTCGAAAGCTCCGGCGTGGCCTCCCGACGAGCGCGAGCCCTGTCGACGCGAGCACGGGCGCGGATCTGGCACAGTCTACCTCAGGCTCCCGGCGGCGCGGCTCCGGCGCACCTCCCGGCGAGCGCGCGCCCTGCCGGCGTGAGCGCGGGCAAGGATCCGGCGCAGTCTACCTCGGGCTCCCGGTGGCGCGGTCTAGCTCAGGCTCTCGACAGCGCGGCTCCTCCGGCTCCAAGCGGCACGGCCTCGTCGGGCTTCGGGCGGCACGGCTCCTCCGGCTCTCGGCGGTGTGATCTCCTTCGACACTTGGCGGCGCTCTTCCGGCTCCCGGCAATGCGGCGGCCTCCAGGCGGCGCGGCCTCTTCTGACTCTCGGCGGCACATGTGAAATTTTTTTTTGTTTCACTAGCCATTTTCACATGCGGTTTTTTATTACCAACCGCTTGTGAAAATGTAGTTTTACAGGCGGGTTATGCCACCGCCAGTGTTAATCGATCATTTTCACAGGCTCTTCATTACAGACGGTTTTTAAAACCGTATGTGATAATATGTTTAGAACCACCTGCGATGAAGCATTTTGTAGTAGTGTACCCATCAGGTACGAAACTTCCTACATCAATTTTGCACCTTACATTTATTTTAGGTGTACACGACAATTATGTGTGTTCATTGAAAAGGTTTTTGCTCGTCCTAGCGAGGTATTACATATCTATTGATTCAATTCTTTTTTACCTAAGATCTCTGGATTTCATTTCCACTGAGTATGATCAGCATGCTAGAATCGTACAGTAATTTTTATTCCATGACCCAGTACATGAAAGACAGAAAGTGGGATCCTTGCAAAATAAAAATACAGTGTAGAGATATACGTTCAGAACTTAAATAAAGCATGGAGATTCTTGACTGCACCGCATCAACGTTTCTATTTTCTGTGCAATTCCACATGCATGCAACTCGGCCAACAACCAGTGAAGCTGATTATTAAGCCATCAATTTGGATTGGGTTGCTGCAAACTCCCGTGAAGGCGTTGCCTGTTGAAAAACTGTCACTATTCCACATGCCCATGTACTAAAACATGTAGATCAGCGTCGTTGAAATAACCAAAGATGATGGTCCTTCCCAATCCAGATGACCAACCAACAGCTGACAAGTAGGGCTATGTTTGGGAACACGATATTTTTGGAGTTTTAGAGCAATACCACAGAATGGTGTTTGGCAACTAACTCAAAAACTATGTATTGAAAACCACAGTTTTGTTATTTTTGGGGTATAAAAAACTTTGGTTCGAACCAAAGTTTTTCTCTTCTCGCTTGCTCTTGATGCTTGCTACTTTGCTCCCAAACAATTCTATGTATTGTAAAAACGTAGTATTACAAAACTGTGGTATTGAAATACTTTAGTATTGCTATGTCATTTTAAAAATTGTGATTTCCAAAACTTTAATATTGAAATACTGTGCTCCCAAACACAGCTTAGATCTTCCATGACCAACCATACATTTGATAGTAATAACATTAATTTTTATTTTTTGAAAAAGGGACAGGAGCGATGCCATGCATTAAGAAGGAAGAAGGTTACAACCTAAGGGTTACAGATTCTAAAACTGGCACTGAGCAGGTGTAAGAAAGGAGAAAAGATTACAAGGAACCCCTTATTGTTAAGACCCCATTACTAATAACCCATTACTACTAGTGTCGTAGGAGGGCCGAGCGCTGTAACTGAATTTCCGTGATGGTCAGGTTTGCCACCTGCATCCAGGTGAGTTCTTGCTGCTGAAAAATCCTCCGATTGCGTTCCTTCCATATTTGCCACCAAAAGGTTAGGAGAGTTCCAGTGAGCTAACTCTGGTTGCGCCGGTTAGATGCTAGACAGATTGATAATCCACTGGTGTAATCCTCCATATGTGTTTAGACATAGATTCACCAGGAGATTAAATATTAAAACAATTTAGGCTCATGTTACCTTAGTGAAGATACACTGTCTCAGCAGGTGGTCTGCAGTTTCTGGGTCGCAATAAAAGAGAGGGCATGAATGCTCATGGGGCCAATTCTTTTTCGCCAGAGTATCTGCAGTGAGAGGCTTGTTGTGTAATACTAACCAAGCAAAAAAAATTACATTTGGATTCAGTCACGGCCTCCCAAATGAAGACTGGCCACTGCTTCGTGCTGGCACCATTAACTAAATATTATAGGCTGATGCGACAGTGAAGATTCCGGTTGGTGTCCAGCGCCATTTGATGACATCCTTACCACTAGAAAGGGTGATTTCAGCAATGCAGGAGAAAAGCAGGATTAGCTCATCAAGCAGTACCTCTGAATTTACCTCCCCCAAATTACTGATCCAGTTAGAGTTCTTGAGCTCTTTAGCTACAAAACGATGTTTGAAGCGGGATTGTTTGTAGAGGTTCGGTACTAGCATGCGGGGGGATTGGCCATTCAGCCATAGGGCATCCCAGAACGGTGTGTTGGTGCCATCGTTAACAGTCATCGTTGTCGAAGAGAAGAAGAGGTCACGGTCAGTGCTATCATTGTGTTTGAGCAGAGCTTTCTAAGGACGATCTCTATCATCCCACTGGCTCCACAGCCATTTCAGGCGAGGTGCTCGGCCAAATCTGTCTAAGTCCTTAAACCCCAAAACACCCAAGCTTTTTGGTTGCAAGCAGACTTTCCAGTTTACTAAACAATGTCCCCCGTGGACTTGTTCCGGATCATCACCCTTCCATAGGAAGTTCCTTCAAATTTTGTCGATCCTTTTGGAGGCCCAGGCCGGCAGCTTAAAAACCGACATGAAGTATCTAGGTATGGTAGAAAGCACAGATTTAATTAGCACTACCCTTCCAGAGTAAGAGAGGAGATTCTTCTTCCAATTCTGTAATCTCTGTTCGACTTTTGCTATTATCAGGCGAACAGATGATCTTGGCAGCTTCCTCAGGTGCAACGAGAGCCCTAAATAGGTGCCCGAAAAATGGGCTAATTTTAGATGTTTGTCAGTAATCCGTTGGACCTCTTCATCTTGGCATCTTATAGTGAAGACCTCCGTCTTATCCATGTTTGCAATCAGCCCCGACGCCTTACCAAATATATCTAATATGCACTTGATGGTTTGAAGGTCTTGGATTGTTGGCGAAATGAAAACTGCAGCATCATCGGCGTAGAGTGATATATTCAGATGTTTCTCAACGCCCTTGAGGGTAGTAAGGAGCCCCTTAGTCCTGGCAACCTGAAATAACCTATTGAGAGGTTCCATGGCAAGAAGAAAAATCATAGGCCAAAGAGGATCGCCCTGTCTCACACCTCTGACATGCTTGATCATAGGTCCTAATCAACAAATGAATTTGCCATTAGCATTATTTGTGTTTGTGTTAATCAATCTGGTTGACTGTCAGGCCAGTTGTATTAAATAAGCTACTTATCCAATTCAAAGTTCACTAATGAAAAAAATCTTAAACTCAAATTTGTTGGATTTGGCTATCAACAACAATTTGCAAAACATATGCTGGATGTGCTCTGCTCCGGTTTCAACATCTGCACTTCTCTCTTTGTCAAGTGACCACCTTACAAGCATCTATGTTGCGTTTGTGCTGGGCTAATGACCTACAGGATTGTCTAACATGGCGTGTGACCACGCCCTGTCGACCACGCGGTAGGTAGCACCTCAGCCATGGGCTACTCATATGCTAGGTGATCGCCATTGTGAATGCACTGAAAGCAGTTGCTGCAATGCAATAAGTCACACTATCTTCCCCTTTTATGCAAGCTGCAAAAAGAAATTAGGAGGCGCCGCTTCAAGATTATTAGAAGATGATGAACATCAAACTTGTTTTTCGAACAATGGATGATTTTTTTATATGCAAAAAATGGATGAATTTCAATGTGGATGGCTGGAGCACTAAATTAGGTGTCACACCTGGTTTTATTAGGCATAAAACCAGCTACAAAGTACATGTATGCCAGGATCAGTTTCACCATACATGTACTACAATAGTGATAAAAAGTTCTATATCGCATGCAAACAACATTTATACCTTCAAAAGAGTTTTGAAGTAGCAGCGGAAGAGGAAAAACTCTAGGGCAACCACAGGCAAGTTGACTGGCAGCAACGCGACCTATGCACGTCTTCACTTGTCACTGTCCTCATTAGATCTTCTCTTCACTGAGCAGCATAACAAAAGTACAACAAAGCAAGTGTGAGTACCATCCCGTGGTACTCCGCAAGTGTGGGAAATAAATGGCATGAAGGCCAAATCAAAGGACAAGGCTGATAGTGGTTTAAGCACTAAGCATTAATCCTAACCTTAGCTTTCATTAGCAACCTACATCTAGGTGAGTAATACCAACCGTAATAACAGTACTAGTAATTATAATAATATCAACATCAGTTCCAAACATCATCCCAACCACCATTCCAACCATTGACTAATTACGAATTCGACACCAAGCTGCTCTTGTCCGTGAGCACGGCTGTCATGACAGTTTTACCAATCTCTGCAGAGAATGTATCCTTAACCCACAAGTTGTGATTTCATCCCCTGTTACCAGGCGGACTAAGTAAACCTCCCTGATGCCCGTGACCCGTCAGTCACATTACACACTTCCGTAGGTGTGCGGCCAGGAGATCACTACGAGGTCTTTACAAAGGTCCTTCCGACTAGTGCTAGCCCTCTAAGGTTTCCACCACTGAGGATTCTCGGAGTAACCCTCCACCTTAGAGCCCCTCTTGAGCCTTGCGGATCACAGAGCAGTTCACCCGCGTCATTCCCCGCACCATCCAACTACTAGCATTTCATCGGGAGGAACCTAATTAATCGACCAAGCTGCCCCATACTCAGTCTTGTGGCGATACTGTATAGCTTAGTGGCTACTCCATAAACCGGTCCTTAGAATCCGGCAAGGTTCGATCCCTAAATCCCGAGTCTCGTGCGTACTGCACCAACCATTCAAACCAGCCCGCCAGATTCCAATTTACTACAATCCATTTCCAACATCATAATCATAGTCATAATAATAAGTCATGAGTAACAAGTGTAGTTAATGTTTTCCCACCCAACTATTATGCATGGCTAAGCGTAAAGAATAACCCATAACCATTCTTCTATAACCCAAGCGACAAGGTAAAGGTAACACAACAGGGCATAGCATAGGATTCATATTAATTAACAATGCAGCTATCTAAACACTTAATCAGGTGCAAGATAGTCAAGGACACTTGCCTTTGTATAAATAGTTGCTCAGTTCTTCTTCATTGAACTCTTGACCTTCACATCTTCATGTAGCTTCTTAATCGAGATACGAGTGCATATAAACTACCATCAAAAGAGTAATAAAAGCAATCACTAGCAGTACACCATACAAATTATACAAATGCTATCATTGATTATGCTACAATTATAAGTTAAATCAAAGTTATGAGTGATTTATTATTTTTCATAGCCAAGGAAATGCATTTATCATTTATTTCCTATTTTTAATATTTATTTACAGGCTAAAAACATTTTTAATGAATTTCTCCTAGCCAAAATATATTTTATATGCATTTTAGAAATTTTAGTTTAGCATGGAAGATTTTCTAAATATTTTTCCTACTATTTCTACATTTATTCTCCATTTTTAGTATTTATTTATTGCTAAAAACCTTTTTAATGAATTTCCTATAGTCAAAAATATATTTTATATGTACTTTATGATTTTATTTTAGCTTAAATGGTTTTATTAATAATTTTCCTACTTCTTTTACATTTATTATCTATTTTTATTATTTATTTATAGCTAAAAGTATTTTTATTAAATTTTTCCATGACCAAAAATGTATTTTATATGAACTCTACTATTTTATTTTAGTATAAAAAGATTTTTAACCATTTGTCTATATTTTATATATTTATTTTATCACTTAAAAACATTTTCTATGTATTAAATATAATTTTCTACAATTAAATTTTATTTACTGGAGTTTTCCTATAAAAAACAGAAAATAAAATAAAGTTTAAATTAAATTCCATGAAGTTCAGGGGTTGATTTGTCATTTTTCCTAACTGGACACTAATAAAAATGTGATTCAAGAGAATTACAGGGGCCTTCTAGCAAGTTTCACTTAAACAGATAGCTTTTATCTATTTTAAATAAAGGTTGGGGTCTTTTCTGCAAGGTCAGGGGCTAATTCATAATTTGCTTAAAGTGCCCGAGGACTTAACTGCAAAATATCATTTTCTTTTTCTATTCTTATTTATTTTTCTTAAGGAAAAGTTATGGTATTGGTCTACGGTCCTGCGGACCAGGGTTTTGGGGGCGGTCCATGGTCCACCGTGGACCAGGGGGCGTACCCCTTCGGTGCCTTTTAATCCTAGCCGTTGGACTTGATCCAACGGCCGGGAGGGGGGTCCGGCGGGGCAGGGCAGCGGCGGCGGCTACTGGCGGCGGCGCTAGGGGGCCGGCGGCGGCGCCATGGCCGGAGTTGGCCGGCGTCGCTCGATCTTGCGCTACGGGCCACCATTTTGAGCGGGGAAAAGTGGAAAACAAAGAGGAAAAGAAGGGGAACTCACCCCGGGCATCAAAAACGCCGGAAATCAATCGGAGGTGGGTGCACGACGGTGAAGGCGGCGGTTCTCCATTCGGCATCGTCGAGGAGGCGGTGCGAGCACTAAAACTCCTCGTGGATGGGCCCTTCGGGGGAGGCACAACATCGGGCGGCTCGGCGGCTCGGCGGCTCGTCGGGGACGGCCGAGAGGGCTTCTCCACGGGCACCAAGCTCCCATCGGCATCAATGGTGATGCATGGGTGCGGCTAGGGTTTGGGAGGGAGGAAAGGGAGTGTGGGGCCGGTTTTTGTAGGGGAAACGCATGCGAGGGGGCGGCGGTTGCTAAGGCGACGTGGGAGCGGCTGGGGGCAGGGGGCACGGGCGTGCCGACGGTTCCAGAGCGTCAGTTGGAGGCGTGGCGGCTGCGGGCAGGGTGGGATGGCGGTTGGGGAAGAAGCCCCTAACGGGTGGGCCCCACGTGCAGAGAGAGAGGAGAGGGAAGGAGGGGGGCGCGGTTGGGCCAGGCTGGGCCGGGGGAAGGAAGGAGGGGGGGAAAGGAGGTTGGGCCGCTAGGGGAGAGAGGAGATGGGCTGCGGGATGGGGTTTTTGGCCCAAATGAGGGTTTTGCTCTTTTCTTTTTCTTCTTCTTTTCTTTTCTTTTCTCTTTCTTTTTTTTATTTCTTTATCATTTAATTAGATTATGCCCTTTTCTTTTAACTTATAAAAAAATGGGTGTTACATTAGGCTAGCTTATGCATGCATATATGCATTTTAATGTACATATTTGTACTTATGGATGCATGGTCGATATTTTGTAGAGCACATGTTTGTGATAATTTAGGAACTTACCGTGCTAGTGTGATGTGGTATCTTGTCTATTCCAGACGTCTACCAAGCCAAAAGTCGCACATTTCTAATATTTGTATTGCTAGCTTGCAATAATTAATCATGGAATGTTATCGAAGCTATAAGCTATAGAGAGGATGCGAGAAGTTATACACAACAACACAAGTCATCCAATGCATATAAAATGTAGTAGTTTCTTCTGTACCTAGGTAGCCGAGCTTGCAGGCACATACCCTATAGTCATATATATAAGATTGTTTTGAAACATTTACCAATGTGAGTCACTTGGCGTACCAAAAGGGCAAGAATATGAGGACAATATTGGTTACTCACTCTGTCTCAAAGAGTTTGTCGCTTTGTAGTTCAAAAATGAACTACATAACGATAAATCTTTTAGAACAGAAGGAGTACAAGTTAAAATGCATGGGAGTAATGTATGGTTGCATCTACTAGTGTTTCTTTTTCTGGATCTATATGTAAGATGTGCAAAAACACCTGCATTTATTGAAAAAGTTCTTGCTGGTGCTCAATAAGCTCTTAAATGTGACTGATGGCAAATTCCAGCGAGGGGGTGTACACCACGGCATAGAGTCAAATGATGCAGGACTAGATCATTCCATTTTAGATTCGTGTTTTCGGCAACATAAGCTGCCATTTGTGTTTTTCTTTTTAATATTTTTTCGAACTTTTGCTCCTTTTTTTAATGAAAAGGCATAACACATGCCATTTGCTACAAAAAAAAGCTCTTAAATGTCTATCCAAACTCTGAACTTTTTTGGATTAAAAACCCAAACTGAATATATTGTCTTTAAATATCTGATCAGTTGCACACCAAGAGCTAGAATAACAATAACTTTGATTCAACCACCTAGTTTCTCTGGACTGAATAATAAAATTATTAGGCCCCAGTTGGTTCAATTCAGGAAGAGGCTGGCGTGATGCTGGTAGTGGGTAGCCTACCAAGATACTCCGTATGTCCTTTTACGAAGTGCTAGTCGAAATTGGCATCCATAGAGGAACATGTTTTCAGTACTAGTTGAAATTTGGCTCTGACCTCATTCTATCATTTCGTACAAGATTTATGTGATGCAAGGTGATGCAAGGTAAAAGCCTAAACTATTCTGATGTCCTGACTAGCTGCTCTTAGGAAAATATGAGTTTTAACTGAATACATGTTGTCTTTGAAAATGGACATCTCAAACGCTGACCTAGCCCAGAATTCTCATAAGACCTGGGTGGCTATAGGAAGGCTGTTACATGTTTTCCTTCAAATAGTTCATGTAGTCCAATGCGAGGCTAAACTTAAAAGTGTTTAACAACTAACTCTTACCTCCATTGTCATTGACACATACACTATTCAGATCAATCCATATGGTTTGACATTTATGCATGTGTCGTACAGTAGGATGAATGTTCTGAAGTTATTGTTTGTTTGTTTCATTTAGACATAACACAAATAGTTTCAACTTAATGATTCATGACAGCGAAACAGAACGTTGGCGTCACAAGATGCTCCACGTGCAGTCCCAGGGTGAACCATCCCAAAGGCCACAAATATGTTGTCATACACCATCATCCCTTGTGCTAAACATGGTTATTAACTTGCAGATATATGTTCTTGTTCTTTTCCACGTAGAGCCGTTGCGCTGCGATGGGGCACGTTGGGTTCACAACCTACAGAACGAAATTAACAACCAAGCATCCATAAGTAACAATGTTAGGGACACCTCATAATGAAGAGCCAACCGATACCAACTTGATTTCAAAAAAAAATCATCATCTATAGATGGAACTGTATTTTTCTACTTGCCGATGTATGATCAAGATTCTCTAGAGCGTGCATGCACGATAAAAATTGAAAACTTACCTTCTGAGTTTGTCATGCTAGTTTGTTCCTCGTGCCTCCCAAGCCTGGATGATAAGGCATGCATGCATTTCGATTTTGGATGGCTGACTAGCGTAATTTAATCCACCAAGTTGTGGCTAAAGAAGAGCAATGCAAAACTATAAGATGCATGGAACTAGTTTCTACTCCAGGTCAGCTGAGCTAGGGGGGGGGGGGGGGGGGGAAGCATATGGTTGCTATGAGAGATTGCTTGGAAACGTTTGCACTTTTGCATTTATAAGATACAGGGTGCACCAAAACAAGGGAAAAAGATGATTGAATTGGTAGATAGATAACAATGGAAATGATTGGCTTGTATTTAAAGTGAACTAGTACGTTTCCATCTACCCATCAGGTACGAAACTTCCTACATCAATTTTGCACCTTACATCTATTTTAGGTGCGAGTATTTTGATTTTTTTGTTATTTAAAATTACTATCCAAAATGTTGTAGAAATATTAAATACTCGCATATATTGAGTTCCTAAATTTTGGTTTGGCCTTACCTGAAATACTCGAATTATGCATTATACCTCGTACTCTCAAACTGTAAGCACAAGTCTAATATCATTCACAAATTTAATCTCACCTATCAATAAATTATAAGTTCACTAGTAATGGTCATACATAGAAGGTTCAATCTAACAACTTCCCATAACACGTACAACTCTCAAATAAAATATCTAAATTTTGAGTCTTCATAGTTTGAAAACCATAATTTAACATGAGATTTTATGAGTCGGTTATTCGGTTATTTTGGATATCCCAGGATGATATCTGAACCGGAAAAAAATTTATGCAGCACTGTGCAACTCCACCCCTGTGCAGCACTTCCTGGATTCGTGACACCTGCCTTGGCACGAATCCTGAAGCGCCCTTCTCCTTGGCTTGGCGTCCCGCTCGGCGTGTCTCTTGTTCTGCTCGGCTAGCTCGCATCACACAGCCAGTATGGCTAGACTCAGCTTCCTCTTCCTTGTTCGCTTACATGCCTAAGCGCTTCATTGATTAGGATTCGCGTGACGATCGCCCAACGTTCTCACGCGCCGTGTTGCCGTCCTGCTGCTCGTGTTCAGTTTAAGATCCCGTGGCCGGCCTATACCTGCTGGGACAGGCATAAGGGACAGGGCGACGGCAGTCGGCAGGGCATGGAAGCTCGTGGCCGGACGCGAGAGGCAGGGCACGAGCAGTTTGGAGGCAGTGCTAGTTTCATGACAAAGAATTGGACAAGTTCAGTTTGGAGACCACAAACCCCAGTTATAACCTGTCATGAAGAACACTACACTACTAGAAAAAGCATTTTTACAGGCGCCTCAATTTTTCAAACACAGGCGGTCCTTAAAAATATGCGACTGTGATGACGAATGATATAATAACCGTCTGTGATGAAAGAACAACACAGGCGGATTTTAAAGAACAACCGCCTGGGTAAATACATGATCTTCAGAATCGGTTCTTAATTAAGAACCGCCTGTAATGCAACGAACTTCACAGACGGATTTAAGAAACAACCGTCTGGGTAAATACATGATCTTCACAGACGGTTATTAATTATTAACCGCCTGCAATGCCATGAACTTCACAGACGGATTTTAAGAAACAACCGTCTGGGTAAATACATGATCTTCGTTGGCGGTTCTTGATTAATAACCGTCTGTAATGCAATGAACTTCACAGATGGATTTTAAGGAACAACCGTCTGAGTAAATACATGATCTTCGTTGGCGGTTCTTAATTAACAACCGTCTGTAATGCAATGAACTTCATAGCCGGTTCTTGATTAACAACGGCCTAAGAAGATCATGTATTTTCAGTGGCGGTCATTGTTTAATTATCATAAGCGGTTTTCATTGAAATTACAGGGATGTAGTTGCAATTATATATCACAGCCGCATGTAGTCGTGCAGGCAAAATTGTATCAGGAAAAAAACACAGATGAGCTAGCGGATACTAGTACAGTAATGCATTATATGAAATGCTCGATCACCAGTGAGGCTGGCTTAATTGTGATAATACACCATTAGAGGTTTTACAATTGTTCAAAGATAATTTCTTTACACACTGAACAAAAATCATGCTACATTCATTGTAGATTAACGATGAAGCTCCCATCGATCAATCTAAATTGTACCGTCCTGCTTGCTCCCGAACACGTCTCTTATATTCCGCTGGATCCTGAAAATATTGACATTATTTATATTAACAAATGTCGAAGGAGGAATGAATAACCTACATTGGTCACTAAGTCAAAGTGTCATCTAACTTTGATAAGTAGATTATAGCAATCATTTTCAACATCAGGCACATTTGGCTGATGCAGCAAACGCTGAACTTCAAGTAGTATAGTTTTGATTGTAAAAGCACTGCACCACCCCTACGAAATATAATTTAAGCAATATAAGAAACCAGTTCAAATAAGTTCGACAAAAATTATAAGTAATAATTACATGAACAAAATAGGTCTATCTTACAGTCTCTTGATCAAGAATCCCGATGCAGAGTGCTCCCGAACGATGGACATTTGGGTGGAAGAACCCAATTGGAAAGGAGCATCTTGGAGGCACCAAGGGATAGTCCTCAGAGAAGGAGATTGTCAGGGGGTAGTAACCATCTTCCCATTCAGTCTGCAAAAGAAATTTATTAATAGGAGGACGATAGTTAAACTCATATTGTGCTTGTTCTTCATGACTTACCCCTTCTTTACCGGGGACGATGCACTGCCACTTCAATAAATCTCCCGATTCAGGCTTCGCAGAGAAACCCTACGCGGAGAAATTGAAAATACCAAAAACAAACAACACGGAAAAACAAACTACACTTAAGTTCATCAGTCCATTACAGATACATATGTATATACAACCATGTGACCGGTGTGCCATATGTACATACATGGGGATGGTTCTTGCGCCACGCCAAGCGCTCCTCCTTCAATCGGCTACACGCCCGAGACATCATTATCTGAAGAAAGACCAAACTTCCAAACTTCCAAATCATTGAGTCCAAACGCATATGTACACAAATGCAAAAGGACACAATCCATATACCAACATTGTTCTAAGTTGATTTCAGAAGATACAAATATATACAATATATATCATCTCGCATTGCTATATACATTTTTTCCAGCATTGACATCTTCTCGCATATAGGGTTTCAAATTCTTTTTAATGCTTCTCTCTACGCGCTTGATGTTTTCTGGTTCGGTGAAAAGGTACATCTCTTCATACTGATTATATTCCTCTTCATTATCTCCCACATTGTCAACCCCAACAATATTTTGCTTTCCAGAAACAACTACGTGCAACTTCTCAGTTTCTGGATCTTGAACATAAAAAACTTGTGCAACATTATCGGCGAGAACCCACAGGTCATCTTTGTAACCCACTTTATTCAAGTCTACCAGTGTCAGTCCGTAATTGTCCACTTTCAAACCATCAGGATGTTTGACCCATTGGCACTTAAATACGGGCATTACCATTCTTTCGCCATAATCGAGTTCCCATATTTCCTCTATGAACCCGAAGTATGTGGTCTTCTGCCCTTGTGAATCATAAGCCTCAATACGAACACCACTATTTTGTGCAACACTCTTACCGTCTTTTTCTTTAGTGTAAAATGTGTAACCACTGATGTCATATGCTTGCCATGATGTTACCAAAGCAGATGGGCCACAAGCTAACTTTTTCATTGTTGCCTCTTCTATAGTGTTTCCGTATGATATATTTTTGTCCATTAACCATTCAGTGAAACATCTTCTGTGCTCTTTCATGATCCAGTCCTCTTTGCGGTCTTGGTTTTTATCACGAAGCTCAATTTGGTGTTCCTCGATGTACGGCTCAGCTATTGCGAGCTGTTGTAGTACACCAAAATGTGCACGGTGTACATTCTTGTAATCTTGAACAATAAAAGTTTTCTTACCCACTTTGCCTCTCCCACGTAGTCTACCCTCATGTACCGGTATAGGCACACCTATCGATTTTCCATCTTTGATGTAATCAGCGCAACCCTCAATCACTTCTTCAGTGGTGTATCCTTCCATAATTGAACCCTCTGGGTGAGCACGGTTCCGCACATAACCTTTTAATACTCCTAAATATCTCTCCAACGAAAACATATGATGTAAATATAGTGGCCCCAATGCTTTTATCTGATCAACAAGATGTATGATTAGGTGTACTTGCATATCAAAAAAGGATGGTGGGAAACACATCTCAAGCTTGCACATTGTCTCGACGATGTATGTTTTCAGATAGTCTAAATCTTCACGTGCTATCACCTTTTGCGATACTGCATTGAAGAAGTAACACAAACGTGTGATGACAACTTTTATATGCTCAGGTTTGATTACTCTTATTGCAATGGCAAGGAAAACTGTCATCATCATGTGACAGTCGTGAGAATTATAACCGAATAAAGACAAGTCTTTCATCGAGACTAGTTTGCGGATATTGGATGAGAAACTTGTGGGCACTTTGATCCCACGCAAGCATTCGCAAATTGCTTTTTTCTCTTCTAGCGTCAAGTTGTAGCTGGCTGGGGGAAGGTAATGCTTCCCGTTCGCCTTTTCTACTGGATGAAGCTCTGGTCTCAAATCAAGATTTACTAGGTCCATACGTGAATTTAATCCATCCTTTGTCTTCCTCAGCATGTCCAGCAAGGTCCCAATGATGCTGTCAAATACATTCTTTGTAACGTGCATCAAATCAATACTATGGCAACATTCCAGATTCTTCCAATACGGAAGATACTTGAAAAAAATTGATTGTTTCTTGAAAGCCATGTCAGTTGTATCATCCGAAGATGTACTTTTCTTTCTCTTAATTCCTTTACTCTTTTTTCCCTTACCGAAAGCAATATGAATGTTCTTGACCATTTCAAACACAAGTTTTCCACTGTAAGGTTTCGGTGCAGTATCTTTTTCGATTTTGTTATCAAATTGTTCTTTCATCTTCCTATACTTGTGTGTATCTGTCAAGAACCGTCGATGTCTCATGTACACCGTCTTTCTGGATGAAGTGAGGTATAGATATCCAGTTCTATCCACGCACCTAACGCAACCTTTCTTCCCTTTCATTTGTCCCGATAATGTAAACAGTCCGGGATAATCATGCACGGTAACGAATATCATTGCTCTTAGCGTGAAATACTCCCGCTTGTACTCATCCCATGTACGTACCCCTTCATTCCACAATTTCGCCATATCTTCCATTAAAGGTTCCAAGAACACATCAATTTCGATGCCGGGTTGTTTCGGACCTTGGATAAGAACAGATAATAAGATATATTTCCTTTTGTGACACAACCACGTCGGTAGGTTGTACATAGTTAAGACCACGGGCCATGTGCTGTGTATGCTCTTTTTTTCACCAAACGGATTCATTCCATCTGTACCCAAGGCAAACCTCACATTTCTGATTTCCTTCGCAAATTCTGGATACTGAATATCAAAATTTTTCCACTGCGTTGCATCACCAGGGTGTCGTATATGTTTTTCATTCTTCTTGCGTTCCTCGGAATGCCAACGCATAAGTTCAGCCTCCCTAGGGTTTGAGAACAAACGCTTCAAGCGATCAATTACCGGAAGGTACCACATCACCAATGCAGGAATTTTTCTCTTATTCTTTCCGTCTGCATCGCCAGAAGTATCGTCATCGTCACCTTCAGGACCAATAATAAACTTCTTATTCTTCTGAGTCTTTTTCATGTTGGTAACATACTGGTGATTGTAGTCCTTCTTATATCTACTGACACCACAAATGGGGCATCTAGTTGCGAGCTCATGCTCTTTGCGATACAGAATACAATGGTTCACACAAGCGTGTATTTTTGTCACACCTAGTGCCATCGGGCAAAGAAGTTTCTTCGCTTTATAAGTGCTTCTAGGCAGTTTATTTGGATTTGGAAGAATTTCTGCCAGAAGATTCAAAAGATCAGAGAAACTACAATCGGACCATCCGTGCGTAGCTTTCAACTTTAGTAGTTCTAAGACTGCACGCAATGTAGTAAACTCTTTATCACAACCGTTTGATTCATCATATAAAAGCTCTGTGGCCGCATTCTGCAATGTCTCCATTTTACTTAAACCTTTGCTTGCTCCCATAGAAGTCAGTACATATGGTTCAATGTGACGCAACATCTCCTCACAATCGAACTCATCATCATCATCACCAGCTTGATTGTCACTACCATCATCGATGTGAACATTATCATCATCTGAGCCTCTCTCATCATCTTTATCCACATCATGTGTATCTAACTCACCATGCTCTGTCCATATTGTGTAGTTATTTTTGAAACCTCTTTTCACCAAATGAGATTGGATTACTATAGTATCCGTCCAAGCAATCTTATTTTCGCAGTCGATACATGGACATAATATGTCATCTATCTTTTGCAACTTCGCATGTCTCTTGGATGCTTCAATAAAATTTGCAACATTACGAATGTACATAGGATCGGGTCTTGGCATGTTATACATCCACGCTCGACGGTCCATGCTTCAATAATAGAATTTTTTGTCAGATTTACAAAATTTGGCCACAAATATTCTCTAAAGGTCTTCTATAAAATGAATTTACAGAGACATAACAAGTATGATTAGGGCGACTAATGTAGGAGACGGGCGACGTCTTGAGGCGGACGGAGTCAAAGGGGGAAACAGGCCCAGCAGCATGGGCTAGGTCTGGGTGGGATCCAGTCCGTTATATCGGGAAATAAGGCCCAGATGCATCTTATATATATTACAATAGCATCTGTTAATTAAACATCATATTCATGTCACATAATAGGTACAAAAAGGAAACAATCCATATAGTCCATACATCAATATACCAAAACACAATCCATACAGTCCTTACACATGCAAAAGGACAGAATCCATATACCAGAACACACAAAACTAACAGCTTATCAGCTAATGAAAATATACAAAGAAAAAGTAAGGAAACTACATTTACCTTGCAGAGGCGTCAGCACGGTGGGCCGGCTGGGTGGAGAAGTGGCGGTGCGGGGTTGAGCGGCGGCGCGGCAGTATGGGCTGGGTGGCGGAGCGGCGGCGCGGCGCAAGGGAAATTTCAACAGCCTGGCGGCGTCGATATAAATTCTCCAGGGTTGCGTTTTGACTGCGGTGAGGGGTCCTTATATAGACGTAGGTTTTTCACAGGCGGTTTTTAACTTTATCGCAGGCGGGTTTTACTTACCAACCGCCTGAGATGATATTTATTAATTAAGAAGTAAATATCTTCACAGGCTGTTGGTACTTAATAACCGCCAGGGAAGATTTTTATCTCAGGCGGGTATTACTTAACAACCGCCTGAGATCATGCCAACTGAACAAAATATTTTTAAAACTTGTATAGCTGACGTTGAAATGTTTTGGTAAATATCAAATTAATTTCTATTCACATATTATTCACATTTGTGTATCTCATAAAAAAAGATCTTTCACTCAAAATTGTTGGTACGAACATATTTGCATAATTTATACATGTATGAATTTTTTTAATTTTTTAAAAGCACTCCAACATGTCAAACTTCAAATTATCCACCAGTATTCATTGACACTTGATTGAAATATGTACAAAACACAAGAAAAATGTACAAGAACACTTGATTGAAATCCTAAAACTACACTACGGCCCCGCCTCCTCCATCCTCTCCGCCAGCTTCTCAAACCAAGCCAAGCGGTCCTCCTCCGACTCGTCGTCGTCGTCGTCGTAGTCGTCACCATGGTGGTGGTCGCCGTCGTCGTCGTCGTCAGTGGACGACTCGTCGTCACCGTCGTCGGTGGACGACTCGTCGTCGCCATCGTCGGAGGACGACTCGTCGTCGCCGTCGTCGGAGGACGACTCGTCGTCATCATCGTCATCATCGTCGTCGTCGTCGAAGTCGTCCTCCTCCTCCTCCTCCTCCTCCGGCGACGATGCAACAGGAGAGAGGGTCGGCTTCTCCGGCTGAGCCGATTGCTCCGGCTGTACCGGTGGCTCCGGCTGCACCGGCGGTGGAACGCGCTGGTCGTCATTCACCCTCTCGGGGGAGCTGCAGCGTATCCGCTTGCAGGGTGGCTGCCTCGGCGGGCTAGGTGGCGGAAGGTTGGCCATGGCTGTGGTGGTTAATCGGCGGCGGGCTAGGAGAAGAAGAAAGGAGTGGAGAAAAGTTTTGCGCTTGTCCATAACCGACGACGCGCCTTATATAGGTCTGTGCGGAGTAGACGAGGGAGCGGTTCGTTTCTCGCGCATTGAACTCTTTGCAGACCTCGTGCGGCGCACAATTAAACCACTGTGGAAGACGATCTTGAGAGATCCTTGCACGCGTCCCTGCACCACGACTTCTCAACTTCTCCGCAGACCTCGTGCGGCGCGTCAGTTAATTAACACTTCTCAGGCTGTTAAATAACATATTGTAGTTTCAAAAATGATTATCTCAGGCGGTTATTACTTATAAACCGCCTGAGAAAAAAGAAGTAAAAATCTTCACAGACGGTTGGTACTTAACAACCGTCTGCAAATATGTTTATCTAAGGTGGGTATAACTTAACAACCGCCTGGGATAATGCCCGATACTGTTCTGCAGTTTCCTTATCCCTTGCTTCTTTTTTATTTAGATTCCAATATAAATACTCAAACATGTTTACATTCTGCAAATTGTGTTCAAATTCGATGATTCTTTCTTCTACATTTGTATTAAATTAACATCTACCAACTGAACAAAATATTTAGTTCATTGCGCATTGAACTCTTTGCAGACCTCGTGCGGCGCACAATTAAACCACTGTGGAAGACGATCTTGAGAGATCCTTGCACGCGTCCCTGCACCACGGCTTCTCAACTTCTCCGCAGACCTCGTGCGGCGCGTCAGTTAATTAACACTTCTCAGGCCGTTAATTAACATATTGTAGTTTAAAAATGATTATCTCAGACGGGTATTACTTATAAACCGCCTGAGAAAAAAGAAGTAAATATCTTCACAGGCGGTTATTGCTTAACAACCGCCTGAGATAATGCCCGATACTGTTCTTCAGTTTCCTTATCCCTTGCTTCTTTTTTATTTAGATTCCAATATAAATACTCAAACATGTTTAGATTCTGCAAATTGTGTCCAAATTCGATGATTCTTTCTTCTACATTTGTATAAAATTAACATCTACCACCTGAACAAAATATTTTTAAAACTTGTATAGCTGACATTGTAATGTTTTGGTAAATATCAAATTAATTTCTACTCACATATTATTCACATTTGTGTATCTCATAAAAAAAAGGTTCCTTCACTCAAAATTGTTGGTATGAACATATTTGTATAATTTATACATGTATGATTTTTTTTAATTTTTTTAAAAGCATTCCAACATGTCAAACTTCAAATTATCCACCATTCTAACTAAATGCTCATATTCATATGAGGCATTCATCAAATTATGAACACACATTGATTCCAAAAAAATTAAAAAAATATGAAAAAATTCGTAGATGTTGGTATGATGATTAAAAATGTCCACTGAAAAAATAAATGAAAAAAGCATTATATTCATCAAGATAGAAAAATGAAAAATAGCATTTAATGTATGTTTTTATGTTCTGACCAATTTCAAAGGATTTATGAAGTGAAATTTAATGGTAACCTTTACTTATCAATAATATTACAAGAAAGTGGATTTTTGCCTTTTTAAAGGACCACATTTAATCAAGAATATTAAATAAGAAGAAGTAAATATCTTCACAGGCGGTTATTGCTTAACAACCGCCTGAGATAATGCCCGATACTGTTCTTCAGTTTCCTTATCCCTTGCTTCTTTTTTATTTAGATTCCAATATAAATACTCAAACATGTTTAGATTCTGCAAATTGTGTCCAAATTCGATGATTCTTTCTTCTACATTTGTATAAAATTAACATCTACCACCTGAACAAAATATTTTTAAAACTTGTATAGCTGACATTGTAATGTTTTGGTAAATATCAAATTAATTTCTACTCACATATTATTCACATTTGTGTATCTCATAAAAAAAGGTTCCTTCACTCAAAATTGTTGGTATGAACATATTTGTATAATTTATACATGTATGAATTTTTTTAATTTTTTTAAAAGCATTCCAACATGTCAAACTTCAAATTATCCACCATTCTAACTAAATGCTCATATTCATATGAGGCATTCATCAAATTATGAACACACATTGATTCCAAAAAATTTAAAAAAATATGAAAAAATTCGTAGATGTTGGTATGATGATTAAAAATGTCCACTGAAAAAATAAATGAAAAAAGCATTATATTCATCAAGATAGAAAAATGAAAAATAGCATTTAATGTATGTTTTTTATGTTCTGACCAATTTCAAAGGATTTATGAAGTGAAATTTAATGGTAACCTTTACTTATCAATAATATTACAAGAAAGTGGATTTTTGCCTTTTTAAAGGACCACATTTAATAAAGAATATTAAATAAGAAGAAGTAAATATCTTCACAGGCGGTTATTGCTTAACAACCGCCTGAGATAATGCCCGATACTGTTCTTCAGTTTCCTTATCCCTTGCCTCTTTTTTATTTAGATTCCAATATAAATACTCAAACATGTTTAGATTCTACAAATTGTGTCCAAATTCGATGATTCTTTCTTCTACATTTGTATAAAATTAACATCTACCACCTGAACAAAATATTTTTAAAACTTGTATAGCTGACATTGTAATGTTTTGGTAAATATCAAATTAATTTCTTCTCAGACGTGAAATTTTAATTAACGATGAACACACTACATTCATTAACAATATTCAATCATTCACACAGTTGAAGAACACACAAGATACTCATTCATTAACAATATGCACATCTCACAAAAGAACACACAAGATGCACAATATTTACACAAGAACACACAAGAACACAAAAGATACACAAGTAATATTCAATCACATAGATGAAAAAAGATAGATTTCATTCATTAACAATATTTACAAAACAGAAGCAACTAAAAACAACAAAAAGAAAAACTAATTAAATCCTACTCCTACTCCTCTTCCATCTCCTCCTCCTCGTCCTCCGGCGGCGACTCCGGCACCGGTGCAACAGGAGACAGGGCCGGCTGCACCGGCTGCACCGGCTGCACCGGCTGCACCGGCGGTGCAACCCCGAGGTTGCTAGCCGTCGCCTCCACCAGCGTTCTACGGCCCTCGGGGCCAAGAACCTGGGCCATCGTCGCGAACAGAATGTCGAGACGATCAGCCACCCCCACGAGGGCGTAGAGGTAGTGGCCCAAGGTACCCATTCCAGTATACTCTGGAAGGGTACCCAGCCCCAAGGCACTCATGGCGCGAGACGTATTGTTGTACGCCTCTCGCGCCATGAGGAGGCGCTGCTCGGCGTTGATCTTCTCGGGGGAGCTGCAACATTGTTTCTTGCAAGGTGGCTCCCTCGGAGGGCTTGGCGGCGGAAGGTCGGCCATAGTGGTGTTGGGTCGTCGGAGCGGAGGAAGACGAAGAAAACAAGAGGATTCAAAGTGAGCGATGCGCTTGTGAGCGATAGCGCGTCTTTAAGGCCGCGCGGAGTGGAAAAGAAAGGTCGCACCTCGGGGAAAAGAAAGGTCGCGCACGCGTGACATGGTCACTGACGTGTGGGACCGGGTCCACATGTCAGTGACCGCTGATTAAGTCAGGGGATCCTCATCCCGGTTGGTGAGGGGTCTTTATGTAGGCGTTCATCAAATTAAGAAGAAGTAAATATCTTCACAGGCCCATGTTTAACTCAGGCAGGTGTTACTAACCAACCGCTTGAGATAATTGTATCTTCTCAGGCGGGTGTTACTAACCAACCGCCTGAGATAATTGTATCTTCTCAGGCGGTTGGTAAGTAAAATCCGACTGAGATAACAGTCTTCCCTGACGGTCGGTACTTAAAATCCGCCTGAGAAAATGTGAGTCTATATATACCCCTCGGCAGCATTGGAAAAACCTAACCCGGGCGAAACACTTAGACGCCGTTAGGCTGCCAAAATTTCGTTTAACGCCAAGTGTTCCCCCTCGTCACTTCCAGGTACGCTGCCGAGCTTCGCCGTCGCCAAGCTTCGCCGTCGTCGCCGAGCTTCGCCGTCGCCGCCGAGCTTCACCCTCCTCACTTCCAGGTACGTCGAGCGAAGCCATTTCCGTCGCCGCCGAGCTTCAAGGTAAACCCTAAACCCTTCGACCTTCCATCCTCCTTCGCCGTGCCGCCTCCCTCCCCGCCCTCGCTGCCGCCTTGCATATCCTTGGTTAGGGTTCGGGAATTAGATAATGGTAGGCATCCTTGGTTAGGGTTCGGTGGAATTCGAAAAACTGTCAAGTTCGGTGGCATCTTTGGTTAGGGTTCGGTGGGGCAAGATTTATGTGGATGGTTATATCACGATAAATTGGTAGTTGGTTCTGTGTGTCTGAAACTGTTCTGACACATTAGTGGTAAACATGATTCTAGACTCTAGTAACATCAGTATATTCCCTATTTCTGTCATCGGCCTTGCATATGCCACATAATTCTCTATTAGGGGCAAGATTTAGCTATATTTGGTTAAGTTGACCAAATTTGGCTAATTTTGGCTAAGTTACATTAGATATAGTTATACTTGACTAATTTTGACTAAGTTATGCTATATTTAGCTATATTTGGCTACTTTTGCTTAGAGTTAGCTATGCTAGACTAAGTTTGGCTAAGTTTGCTTTTATTTCTCTAAGTTTCATTTGAGCAATTGTAGCTAATCTGTGCTACCAAAGATGTCTGCACTTGTGGCTCCATCAGCTTCATTTGAGCAATTGTACCTAATCTGAGCTACCAAAGTTATGCTATATTTAGCTCTGAAGCCAAACAAAAGTTGCTGGCCAACTCATTTGTGATGCCAGGAGCATCCTCACGCCCATATCTAGGTAACACTAGGTGTGGCGATGGAGTCTGAGCATATGATGCCGATCTCTATGATACAAGAATTTAGTTAGACCTATATAACTTCAAAAATGTGTTTTGGCTAAATTTACTTAATTGAGCCAAAATTGAGAAAATTTGTTTTAAATATGACCAAATTTAGTTATGCCATTTATTAGATTTTTTGTCTTATTAGATCTAGCATGGAAAGCCCTAAGAAGACTGGTCCTGATTGTAACAACAAAGAAGACAATATGGAGTTTACTGACTCCAGCAGTTCAGGCTCCTATCACAGTCCTTCGGATCCTTTTCCGAATATAAAAATTAAAAAGACTTCAGTGGATCTAGACCCGGAATATGATCCTGCCGACGAGGTATGGATCACGAATCTTAACTTCAGCAGTTCAAGTTAATGTTGGTTGTCAAGTATACGAAGTCTTATAATTTTTTTCTACCTAGATTAATCTCGAAGACAATGAGGTGACATCGGCTCCTAAAACCGCAGAAGGTTCACCAATGGATGAATCCTCAGCTTCACTCAAGCGGAAACGAGGGCAACGAGGTCCCAATAAGGGTCTATTGGACCGCATCATGTACATAACAAGGGTCGGTCCAAGTGGGCTTCCCCAAGAACCACTGGATTCAGTTACCAAGTACCGTAATGCATGCGGTTTTCTTGTTAGGGAGGTTGTGCCGATCACAACCGAGAATTGGAGGAAATTACCCGAGTAGACCAAGAATGAGTTGTGGGAAAAGATAAAGAAACAATTCAAGTTCCCGAAAGGCACAGAAGAAGCTGTAAAGAAAGCAACATTGGTCTCTTGCGGCAAGAAGTTTCGATGCTGGAAGAGTGAAATGAATGCTTATGTTAAGGCCAATAAGGTCCCTAGTCCGAGGAAGATGGGAAAAATCACACAAGCTCAGTGGCAAGAGTTTGTTCGTCAAAAGAGCACACCTGATGCTAAAGCTCTAAGTGCAACTAGGTCAGAGCTTGCAAAAAAGAACAAATACCATCATCGCTTGGGGTCTGCCGGATATGGACCCAAAGTCCAGAAATGGAATAAGATATTAGACGAAATTCTTAGTAAGGGCAATCCTCACCCATTAGAAGGGTGCGATGAGCGAACTCAACGCTGGGTCTTTGCTCGGTCAGGTTTGACCAGCGAGGGCAAACTTGAAAAGCCCGACTCTCTGAATGAAGTAGAGGATAAAATGAAAGAAGTAATTGAAAAGCAACAGAAGGGTCTCTTCAAGCCGAAGAGGGAGAATGACCAACTTACCGCTATCTTGGGAAACCCTGAACACAGCGGACGGGTTCGAGCGGTCTCTTCTCAAATGTCTTGGCTAGATGGTTTCCCTAAAGATAAAGACACATATAGAAGACGTGAGAAGTTTAAGAAAACACTTGATGAAACAATTGCTCAAAAGGTCAAAGAAAATATGCAAGAAATAATGGAACAACTTAGACAATCAGGACAATTAGTGGCACCGAGTACAATGATGGTTCCGGTGCAAAAGGAGCAATTAGTATCTCCAACTGCCTACCCTAGCAGCGTTGGTTCCGTGCCAGGCTTAGGGTCAGCCCATAAGTTCCCTGTCGATGATATTGCTAACGACAAATCTTGTCGTCTTCTTGTCCCGATAGGCAGAGCAGGGAACAAAACCAAACAGGTTGCCACTGCTATGGCAAAGCCTGATCGTGACTTCAACGGGAGTCCACTTCTGTTGTATTATTCTGTGGTGCAAGTTCTTCAGATCATTGATAATGATTATGAAGATTATGAAATAGACCACGTCACACCTGAGGGGATCGCGACTCTGGGGCAGGCTATCAACCAATTAATCCTTTGGCACCGACGCGATATCGTGTTGGACGATGAGCCAATTTCTAGCCCCGTCGCATCTCCAAATACTGCAACCCCATCTTCTAAGGCGAAAGTGCATGAAGATCCACTCCCAGTCCGGGAAGATCCACTCCCCCTATGTCTGAGCAAGGATGATGATATCCAAGAGCAACAAGTTGGACAACAACTTCAAGCAGTACCAGAGCAAGCTGTTGCTAGTAAAGAGCAACTAGTTGAGCAACAGCTTGAAGTAGTACTAGAGCCAGCTGCTGGGAGTAAAGAGCAATCAGTTGAACAACAGGTTCAACAACAAGCCAGTGTCCAACTTCCGACGACTACTCCTCGATCATCAGTGCCTGTCAAAGTTAGCTCATACGAAAATAAGAAACCTTCATCAGAAGTGACAAAGTATTTGGAAGCTATGAAGGAAAATATTAGAAAATCGAGTGCATCTCGTTCTTCTCATGAGCCAGCATTAGAAGATATCGAGGAGTGGGAAGAAGACGGTGTCATGTATAATCGGCGGACGGCTTTAGTTAAACCAGGAGTTCCAATATACAAGCTTGAGGATGTTCCTCCTAAATTTGAGAATGGGAAGCCGTTAATGACATCCGTACAACTTAGCAAACAACCCATCGCGCTCAGAAGAATGCATGAGTGGTACATCACTGCCAGCACAAAATATGGTCTTGAGTGCGTCACATTTCGTATTCCAAAAGAAGCATTCTGGAGAACTGGAGTAGATAAATGAGTCATTTTATTTGAAGAGTTGCTTTCCCTTTTCCATCGGGGCATGCTCGAAATCAACCTGCTGCTCATCTGGTGCTTGTAAGTGCTCTAATATTTTGTATTTGCTTTTCTTACTACACGCATACGCATTTCATGAGATTATAACAATTCTGGACTTCTTCAATAGGATGCAATACATGGATAATGAAAAGTTGGCGCACAAGACAGGTATCCTTGACCCTACTAGGATTGCAAAGTCGCTATTCGACGTCCAGGAAAATCGAGAATCAAGCCAGTACAAACACATGAAAAAAAAAGATTTTGAAAGAGCAATTGCAAAACTTAAGAAGGATAGAAAGGCAGAAGTTGCAGCTTACATAGGACATGCGATGTTTAACTTTGTCAGAGACGGCCAGGACCTCGTAAAGGCTCCGTACCACTTCGAGTAAGTTCGACACATGGCATTGAAATAGCAATTATTGGTAATTGTTAACACGTGTGTTTGTATGTTTGCAGTAATCACTACATAATGATCTTCATCAAGCCAACGCAGGGAATGGCAACAGTCTTGGACTCGGCCGATTACCCACCAGATCGTTACAAAGATTTCCTTTCCATTTTGAAAAAGTACGTTTATTCAATAATTTTAATTTACGCACATTTAGAATGTGTTGACAAGTTTTATATGACATTTCTTGTATTACAGCGCTTGGCGGTTTTACGCGGAACAGCTTGGCGGTCAGAGACCTCCTAATACGAATGCATTGGACATTAAAACGTATTATGCTTGTCCGAAGCAGCCTGCTGGGAGTGTCTTATGCGGGTATTATGTATGCGAGCATCTTCGGACCGCCGCCGTATATAGAGTCAATCGTGAGGATGTAAGTTATCCTTAATGTCGATACCTTATTTTCTTACTTTTGTGTTTCATTTTCATTGTAACTAGCATAGTTTAATGCTTATATTCTCTGCTGTTCAATATTACCAGAAACATTATTTTCATATTTTGATTCCAACTTCAAAATTCAATTGCTCATAGTACAACTGCTCCAAAAATACCTACTAAATTCTTGTATACTCTCACTTTGATCTATACTTTGAGATTGTTCAAACCAACACATTCTAAACCTTGTTATGTGTTATATTGCAGCACAAGAAGAATCTGAACGAAGAATGGCCGGTTTGTAGAAGTATTCCTGATGGAGGAGCCGACAGGATTGCTTCTGAACTCTGTCAGTTCATTCGTCGCGAAATTTTGCACAAAACGGGGAAGTTATTTGATAAGAGAGGTTCAGCAGCTGATGTGCCAGAACTTTGCGACTATACCAATCTAAACAGTTTTTAGTGAAAACTTGTAAACTTTGAGATGAAATTGTATCTGTAACTTGTGTGTATGTATATTGTTTTAGTGAAATTGACTTCTGTGATGATAATATTGTTGTCTTTTGTTCTGTGATGATTGTTGTTTTTTGTTCTGTGATTATATTGAATTGACCTGGAAATTAGAAATAACAGCAGTAGTACTGCATGACTGTGAAAAACAATTATCACAGGCGGCTAGATACAAGTAAAGAAACATCTGTGATAACCTAATTTTCACAGGCGGTGTCTGTTATGGTAGAAACCGGCTGCGTTAAAGGGTCTTCACAGACGGCTGATATAGGTAAACTCCGTCTGTGATAACACCATTATCATAGACGGGTTAGTTATGCTTCAATAACCGTCTGTAAAGACACATTATCATTGACGGTTAGTTATGCTTCAAAACCCGCCTGTGAAGACATATTATCATAGGCGGTTAGTTATGCTTCAAAATCCGCCTGTGAATACAAATTATCATAGACGGTTAGTAATGCTTCAATACCCGTCTGTGAAGACTTCTTATCATAGACGGTTAGTTATTCTTCAATAACCGTCTGTGATAAGACGTTTATCACAGACGGTTATATATGCTGCACGACCCGTCTGTGATAAAGTATTTTCACAGACGGCTAGCCTAAGTAAAGAACCGCCTATGATAATCGGTCTTCACAGGCGGCTATCCTTAGTGAAGAACCGCCTATGATAATTAGTCTTCACAGGCGGTTTCACTTCTCCGCCTGTGAAATTGCGGATTATCACAGACTCTTCGTTTCAGGCGGTTTTAAAAGCCGTCTGTGATAATAGGTTTGGAGCCGCCTGTGATGAGGCTTATTGTAGTAGTGCTAGTAGATGACAACTGGGAGGGGGGTGTTAATTTCTGAGAAGAGAAAATTGGAAAGGATGAAGACAACGATTTGTGCGACTAATGGTTTCGGGACGGCAATGCCTGAGCTGATGAATCGAGTGGGTTGCTGAAGCTGAGCCAAAGGCTGCGTGCTGCTAGTGAGCTGAGCGGGACGGTGGATGTGGAGCCAAGGGAAATGCCGCTTTATGATCCGTGCCAAGGACATGTGTCACGACTCCACGAAGTGTTGCACAGGAGTGGGTTTGCAGCAGTGTTGCAGAGAATTTTTTTTCATCTGAGCCCGAAATTTATATACCGGTTATTTAGATTTATTATCAGAACAGGTACCCGATATCCGATATTTTAGTCTTTAATTTTGGTTCTGATCTCGGTTTTTTCGGTTTTGATTTTCTTGTCCCCATTTTTTCCCACCCCTAACCGCCGTGATTCTTGCATGGTATGCTAGCACGCCCTCGAGAAGCACTGGTGGACCTGCTAGCCAAGACAGGCTGCACGGCAAGTGCATCGTCAGTGACGACCAGGCTGCACGGCAAGAATAAGATTGAACTGGACTAAAGCGATAAAAAAGTGAGAAGTGTCTTTACTCTCCAATGTTGTACTTCTATACCTACCAAATGTATATTGATATTACAAGCATCTTTAATATGAGCAAAACGTACGAAAGAGCTTCAGAGTTGATGTGTCATTGACCAATGTTTAGCAGATTATAAATAGAGACGACATTACTCGTATCCAGTGCGATCAGCATCTGAGAATCTGTAGCATCCGGAGTTTCAAGAGAGGTCTTTATATATGATACTAAACCAGATAATGATGGTACTTACATACTGAAGTATGAAGTATGTTATGGATGTGTTGCTAGCTCAACAGATGTGTTCAATCACAATTTTTTGGTATGAGAGGTACTGGAAATTAAGAAGTTCCTACTGACAAGTTATGGACAGCATACAGGCATTAGGTAGCATGGAAGCCGACCTCTTCCATCTTTTGGTGTTGTCTTGATAGCGTCGTAAAGCCCGTAGTGTCGAGCAGATACACCTGCTATTGAGGATACGGGCGAGATGATTCTGGCTTTCTTTAGAGCGGCTCACCTTTTCTGTCCATCAGTTATGCGTCCAACAATGCAGGTGGCCTACACAATCTTGAATTCTTGATGGAGGTGGGTAGTGATAGGATGAATGTCTCTACAATCATTCTCACATGTTGAAACATTGTCACCATTGCATGTTCTCTATCGGTCGAGACTCAACAAATGATCTGGATAATGGGTGTCTCGGCTTCTTCGATCTAATTGGGGATGGAGACATGATGATAGTGACCAATGTGCGGCTACTGACTTCAGATATTGTTTAGTTTGGAGTGAATGTTCATCCTCATGGGCTAAGAAAGTTACTTGTACGCACAAATGCATATTTTGCTCCAATGTCTGGTCGGGGATGTTCACCCTCGTGGGCTAAGAATATGATTGAACTGGACCAAAGTGATGAAAATAGCAAGAAGTGTCTTTACTGTCCAATATTATACTTCTATACCTACCAAGTGTACATTGATATTACAAGTGTCTTTAATATGAGCAAAACATACGAAAGAGCTTAGAAGCTGATGTGTCATTGACCAATGTTTAGCAGATTATAAATAGAGACGACATTACTCATATCCCGTGCGATCAGCATCTGAGAATCTATAGCGTTCAAAGTTTCAAGAGGTCTTTATATATGATACTAAACCAGATAACGATGATACTTACATACTGAAGTATGAAGTATGTTATGGATATGTTGCTAGCTCAACAGATGTGTTCAATCTAATTGGGTATGAGAGATACTGGGAATTTGGGAGTTCCTACTGTTGGGAGTGATCCCGGTACAACCGTGTACCCCATGATTATCTCCCGTAAGAAACAGGCGTGGGGGCAACAACCCACGTCCGAACCCCACTCAGCTGCGCGATGCCTCCGGGGGGCGTAACAGACTCGTTCTGTTGCGACCCCCATCTGGTGCGCGCTTTATAAGTCCCAGGGGGACCTCAGGGCGTGGACATCCTTGTGTGTGCACACGTTCCCGAGGCCCCCGCCTATCCAAAACAACTCTTGATCGCCGCTGCAAGCGTTTGGGAAGCCATCGCCCCTGTCGTCGCTATCTACTGCACTTGAGCCCAATGGCGTCAAGTGCCCCCTCTGAAGGTAAACGCCACCTCTCACTTGATCTCCTAATCTTAATTTGTAGATCAATTGCTAGGTTGATTGATTGTTTAGATGGTTAGAGCCTTGTTCATGTTGATTAAGCCTAATACCTTCCGGTTAGATGTTGATAGCATTGATCCTAAGGGTAATAAGAAACAACATTGGCATCAGATCCGTGCTAATCAAGTCTAATCGGATGATTAAGTTTCAATTAAGTCAAGTTAGTTTCTACTCATGTTTTAATTAAGCAATCAGATTCTGTTGATTAAATTAAGATTTAGTCTCCGTTAGTCTAAGATCAATCACATCAGTTAGAAGGAGGGGATCAATTTCCAGATCGGTTGCAACAAAGAATTAAGCAAATCAAATCGAATTGAGAAATAGAGATTAGAAAGTGGACTTATCTGGATTAAGGAGCCTTGAGCCATTGAGTTCTTCTCAGAGTAGGGTTAGGGGAAACCCTAATCTTTGCGGCCTCCTCAGGAGCAGTACTAGGGTCTTCGGGCCATAGCCCTAACCCTAGCCGCTCACCCACCTGCCGCCACCACCTCAGAGCCTAGGGCTAGGAAACCCTAACCCTAGGCGCTTCACTCCACCGGCGGCACGAAGTGCGCGCCATGGTGGAGACCTCGGCGGCACCAACGTTGTGCGCGCCGTAGGAGTGGCCTTGGCGGTGCGGTGTACCTGCAAGCAAAATCACTCGGCACACTCAGAGCGTCAGGCTAGGGTTGGGGGTCAAAACCCTAACCCCAGCCGCGGGTTTCCTTCAACGGCCGACCGACCGCACCACACGACGGTGATGCGACGGCGCCGGAAGTCCCCGCCGGCTACGCGATATGCTAACGCTCAGTCCCTTCCGCGCTCAGATCTGGCGGCCGCGTCGGTTTCCCTCAATGGAAACCCAGCCGACACCATTGAAACCGACGAGGAGACCACCCTCGGTGGGTCCTTCCTCGCCGGCGTCAATGGCGCGGCGGCGCCGGAGGTCTCGACGCGACGCCTGCCTCGCCGCCGCTCTCCTTGCTCTCGCTCGCTCGGCCGAAGAGAGAGACAGTGAAGGCAAAAATGAGTTAGGTTTCGGGGCGCCGGCGAAACGAGCAGCTTAAGTACTCCCCGATCTAAGCGGTGAGCCGTCCGATGAGCGATGGACCATCGAGATTCACCCGCGTGTAAACACTGCAGTGCATCCCAACCGTTGAATGCGAATCCAACGAATCCTGGTAAGCGGCGCGCGCTGCCTAGGCTTAGTGGGCTCCGAACCCATGCGAAATGTTCCACTGGGCTGATTGGGCTGCCCTTTCGAATTTTCTGGTTTTTTCAGATTTTTTTCGTTGGGCCCCTTCTTCCCGCGGGCCAAGTTTCTATGGGCTGCACTAAGTTAAGTTATTTTTCAATTTTTTAGGCATTTTAGCTGTTGGGCTGGGCCTTCTTTTAGCTGCTGGGCTGAATTATGAGTTTCTGGCCCATTTAGTTTTTAAGCATTTTCTGATTTTCAGAATAAGTTTAAAATGGAAATTTAATTCCAGAAATTAGAAAAATGATTGGAAAATTAAGTAAATAGCTGAGAAAATTTTAGAAAATTTTGTGTGATGTTCTAAAATATTTTGATTGCATATATTCTGTATTTTTATGTCATAAATTGTCAATAAGAGCATTTTCTCAGTTATTTAAATGTTATTAAGTGTTTTTTCAAGCAATTTCATCAATTAAGAAATTGAGTTTTAGCTTCCACTGTAATTAAGTGATAAATTAATTGAGTAACCAAAGTGAAATTTTAATTTATCAAGTTTTGAGTTTAAATTAAGTTATGTTTATCAGTGGTAATTTAAATGAGTAACCAACGTGAAAGTTTGAATTTGCCAATTAATATTAAGTGTAAGCCTAAGTTTATATTTATGATTATTTAAGATTCATTGAGTAACCAACGTGAAAAATGATGCGTAGTTAATTATGCATGGAATTTGAAAGTAACCAACGTGAAATTGAATTGCCATGATTAATTTAAGTTTGTTTTTGAGTTTATCATATTAAGCTTTGTTATCATGCTAAGTTTTAATGTTTAAGGGCATTTTTTTGCTAAGTAACCAACGTGAAAAAGCAAGAATGCCATTCTTAAGTCATGATTTATTATAAGTTTTTGTCATTAATCCTCAAATCTTTATTTTTTGAAGGATCAGGCTTGTCCTCAGCACTTAGCTATATCTCCGCAATTGAGACCCTCAATGGTCAAAATTACAGGGTATGGAAAGAGAGGCTCCAGATGGCTCTAGTAGTCTCTGACCTCGATTTTGCGATTACGTCGCCTCAACCCACTGAGCCACCTGTCCCCATTGCTGAGACTGGGGAATCTGAGGAGTCTTTCGCTACACGGAAGGCTAAGTACCTAAGCTTGAAGGATCAGTATGAGAAGGATCTCCCTAAGTGGGACACTTCCAACAGAAAGTGTCTCGTGATCATTAAGAGCACCATAGCTGACTCAATTAAGGGAGGAATCCCTGATTGTGACACAGCCTCTGAGTACTTAGAGAGAGTCCAGAGTCAGTTTACTGGCTCTACTAAGGCTAGTGCTAGCACACTCATGAGAAAGATTGTCACTGAGAAGTACTCTGGAGGTGGTGTGCGTGAGCACATCAATAAGATGAGTCACTATAACTCTAAGCTTAGGGAGCTAAACATTGTGATGCCAGATGAGATGCTCATTTACTTCATCCTAAGTTCTCTTCCTAAGGAGTTTGAGGCCTTTGTGGTCAATTATAACTCACTTCCTGAGACCTGGAACATTGATAAGATTGTTGCTATGTGCGTTCAGGAAGAGGAACGCATAAAGAGCTCTAAGAATGGTGATTACATCAATCTGGCTGACACTAAGGGTAAGGGAAAGGCAAAGAGATACTTTTCCTCTCCCAAACCACCTTCCTTCAAGGTTTCAGGTTCCAGTTCTTCAACAAATAAGTTCAAAGGGAAGTCCTCTCAAAAGAGGGACAAGGATAAGTGTCACTTCTGTGGCTCAGATGAACATTTCCAGAAGGATTGCGTTGGATTCATTAAGTGGTGTGCTAAGAAAGGTAATGATATAATTACTTTTGTAAATGAGGCCTTATATGTGAATTATTCACGGTCCACTTGGTGGATTGACTCAGGTGCCACTGTGCATATTTTTAATTCAATGCAGGCATTAAGTACGATGAAAACTATAAGAAGAAGGGAAAGAGTGATTAAGGTGGCAGATGGGCGTGAAGCCGAAGTCGAAGCCATTGGAGACTTATCTCTTAGATTACTTAGTGGCTTTGTACTTAGGCTAAATAATGTTATTTATGTCCCTTCATTAGAAAGGAACTTGATTTCAGTTTCGTGTTTGGATGATTCAGGATACATTTGTCATTTTGGTAATGATAAGTGTTCTATCAGTTATAATAATGAGATTATTGGTATTGCCTTCCGACAAGACATGCTCTACTTGTTATCCACTCACGAGAATGTGTTTGCTATATGTGATGATCAAGTTTCATCTAAGAATGACTTAGGACGTAATAAGCGCAAAAGAAGCGATTTAGATACTTCGTCGAAATTATGGCATTGTCGTTTATGCCATATTTCGAGGGGGGATCGAACAATTAGTATCTCAATCGATTCTTCCACACTTAAACTTTTCAGATTCTGAGGAATGCATTGATTGCATTAAAGGAAAATTCTCCAAAACTATTAAGAAAAACGCCAGATGTAGCTCGGGAGTCTTAGAAATAATCCACACAGATATTTGTGGACCTTTTCCCGTGACACAGTAGATGGTTATGATTCATTCATAACATTTACAGATGACTTTAGTCGTTATGGCTATATTTATCCAATCAAGGAGCGATCTGAAGCGTTGGATAAGTTTAAGATATTTAAGGCTGAAGTAGAAAATCAGCACGACGTTAAGATTAAAATAGTAAGGTCTGACCGTGGAGGTGAGTACTACGGTCGACACACCCCTTATGGCCAAGTCCCTGGACCTTTTGCGAGGTTTTTACAGGAAAACAACATAGTAGCCCAATATTCTACACCGGGCGAACCTCAGCAGAATGGTGTAGCGGAATGGAGAAACCGTACGCTTATGGACATGGTTAGAAGCATGTTAAGTTATTCTACACTACCAATTAGTTTGTGGATGGAGGCCCTAAAGACTGCCATTCGCATATTAAACCGTGTTCCATCTAAGTCAGTACCTAAGACACCGTATGAGATGTGGACGCGACGTAAGCCCTCACTAAACTATCTACATGTGTGGGGATGTCCAGCTGAGGCTAAGATGTTCAACCCGAACTTAAGCAAACTGGATTCTAGAACAATTAGTTGCCATTTTATTGGCTATCCTGAAAGGAGTAAATGATTTAGGTTCTATTGTCCAGGTAGACACACTAAGTTCATTGAAACAAGACATGCCGTGTTTTTTTAGGACACTATGATCAGGGGGGGCACCGTACCGCTTGAAATAGACCTTGAGGAGGAACGGATTAGTCTACCCATTCCGATAACTCAAGAGCCTTATTTCACCCTAACTGCTGTCGTCGTGCCACCCGCACCTGGTGCTAGTGACACAACGCCTGTTGTTGCACCTCTGTCGGCCACAACAGAAATAAGTGAGGTTCCACCTCCTTAGCCTGTTGAAGATGTGGTCGAACAAGAGGAGGTTCAACAACAGCCTCAAACCTCAGATGATGCACAAATAAGACGATCACAAAGAGTAAGACGATCAGCAATTCCAAGTGATTATCAGTTATACTTAAGTGAAGAAATTCATATTGAGGATGATCCCACCTCTTTTGAAGATGTCATGAGTATACCTCAGTCATTCAAATGGCGTAAAGCCATGGAAGATGAAATAAGATCTATGAGTGCCAACATAGTCTGGGACTTAGTAGAGATTCCCAAAGGAGCCAAAACGGTAGGCTGTAAATGGGTCTACAAGATTAAGCGTGACTCCAAAGGGAAGATCGAAAAGTATAAGGCTAGGCTTGTGGCTAAGGAGTTCATGCAGTGGGAAGGTATTGATTATAACGAGACCTTCTCTCCTGTGTCGTCTAAGGATTCATTTCGAATCATCATGGCATTAGTAGCACATTACAACTTAGAATTACATCAAATGCATGTAAAGACGGCGTTCCTCAATGGGGATCTTTATGAAGACGTCTACATGGCTCAACCAAAGGGTTTTGTCATTAAGGGTAAGGAACAGATGGGATGCCACTTGAAGAAGTCTATTTATGGACTTAAGCAAGCTTCAAGGCAATGGTACCTAAAGTTCGATGAGACGATAAGAAAGTTTGGGTTTAAGGAGAATGAGGAGGATAACTGCATTTATGCTAAGTTTAAGAATGGGGAATTTATTTTCCTCATATTATACGTAGATGACATACTACTGGCAAGTAGTGATGTCAACCTACTCTTAGAAACTAAGAAGTGTTTGTCCTCAAACTTTGAGATGAAGGATTTAGGTGAAGCTTCCTATGTCCTAGGAATTGAGATTCACCGAGATCGAAGGAAGGGGGTATTAGGATTATCTCAGAAGGCATACTTAGAAAGCGTACTCAGAAAGTACGGTATGCAAGGCTGTAAGCCCTCACGTGTCCCAATAGTTAAGGGTGACAAATTTTCACAATCACAGTCACCTAAGAATCAGTATGAGGTTGATCAGATGAGAGGAATTCCGTATGCTTCTGCTGTCGGAAGCTTAATGTATGCTCAAACATGTACACGCCCTGACTTAGCTTTTGTGACTGGGATGCTTGGCAGATATCAAAGCAATCCAGGCTTAGACCACTGGAAAGCACTTAAGAAGGCTCTAAGATACATTCAGGGTACTAAGAACCTCATGTTAAAGTATAGTAAGTCAGACCCATTAGAAATAGTGGGTTACTCAGATTCAGATTACGCGGGTTGTGTGGATACTAAGAAATCCACGTCAGGCTATATATTCACCCTCGCGAATGGAGCTATATCGTGGAGAAGCTCCAAGCAAGTCATAACTGCATCGTCCACAATGTACGCTGAGTTCATAGCTTGTTATGAGGCCACTAGACAGGCATCTTGGCTTAAGAAATTTGTTCCCGGTCTAAGAGTGATAGACAACATTCATAAACCACTTAAGTTATACTGCGATAATGAGCCAGCAGTTACATACTCTCACAACAACAAGTCGAGTGGTGCTGCCAAACACATCGACATTAAGTATTATGTTGTTAAAGAGAGAATCCAGGATAATTCAATTAGTCTCGAGCATATAATAACTAATAAAATGCTTGCGGATCCGCTAACCAAAGGTCTCCCTCCCAATGTGTTCAGAGAACACGTAGCCGGCATGGGATTAGGGGAGAGCATGTGAAATAAATCCTGGATACTAAGGGGACACCTAAGGATAAGGTTATTTCTAATTGTGAGACATATTGTGGTCTTTGAGTCGAACAATACTTAAATGGCTGCTTCTGATGCGTCGTGCTCCTTATGTCAAAGCAAGAAGAAATATACATGAGTTTAGTAATTTTAGAATAAGAATAAGATAAGTAAGAAGTAAGTTGTCCCGAGATCAAGGGGGAGAATGTTGGGAGTGATCCCGGTACAACCGGGTACCCCATGATTATCTCCCGTAAGAAACGGGTGTGGGGGCAACAACCCACGTCCGAACCCCACTCAGTTGCGCGATGCCTCCGGGAGGCATAACAGACTCTTTCTGTTGCGACCCCCACCTGGTGCGCGCTTTATAAGTCCCAGGGGGACCTCAGGGCGTGGACATCCTTGTGTATGCACACGTTCCCGAGGCCCCCGCCTATCCAAAACAACTCTTGATCGCCGCCGCAAGCGTTTGGGAAGCCATCGCCCCTGTCGTTGCTATCTACTGCACTTGAGCCCAATGGCGTCAAGTGCCCCCTCTGAAGGTATACGCCGCCTCTTACTTGATCTCCTAATCTTAATTTGTAGATCAATTGCTAGATTGATTGATTATTTAGACAGTTAGAGCCTTGTTCATGTTGATTAAGCCTAATACCTTCCGGTTAGATGTTGATAGCATTGATCCTAAGGGTAATAAGAAACAACACCTACTGACAAGTTATGGAGAGCATACAAGCATTAGGCAGCATGGAAGCTGACCTCTTCCATCTTCTGGTGTTGTCTGGATCGCGTCGGTAAGCGTGCAGTGTCGAGCAGATACACATGCTGTTGAGGATACGAGCGAGATGATCATGGCTTTCTTTAGAAGCGGCTCACCCTTTCTGTCCATCAGCTATATGCGGCCAACAATGCATGTGCCCTACACAATCTTAAATTCTTGATGGAGGTGGGTAGTAATATAATGAATGTCTTTACAATCATTCTCACATGTTGAAACATTGTCGCCGTTGCATGTTCTGTTGCATGTTCTCTATCGGTCGAGACTCAACAAATGATCTGGATAATGGGTGCCTCGGCTTCTTCGATCTAATTGGGGATGGAGACATGATGGTAGTGGCCAATGTGCGGCTACTGACTTCAGATATTGTTTATTTGGAGTCAATGTTCATCCTCGTCGGCTAAGAAAGTTACTTGTACGCACACAGATGCATATGTTGCTCCAATGTATGGCCGGAGATGTTTGTTTGTGTAGAACGAGCACGCGAACACGTCAGGCGTCACGCCTGTGCTCGGCCAGCTCTCGGCACGATTCTTCATGCAACGGGAGCACGCCGTCGAGTACGTAGCAGTAGCACGTACCGGCGGCGGCACGATGCCCACACGCTGGCCGGGACACTCGGACACAGCGGCTGCACGGCATGCAAGCGCATCGTTGGCAACCTAGCTTAGGAGGCGTGCGAGCAGTGTTGAGAGAACGGTAGAGCTCCGGCAAGCCAACTGTGTGCAGTGCTGACTGCTGCGGAGCCGACTGAGTGGTTGGAGGCAGCAACGATTGCCTTATACTTCCTCCATTTTAAAAGTTCATCACGTTTTAATTCATTTTTAATTAAAAATTGTCAAACTTTTGAAGATGCAGGGATTAGTTAAAATAAACGAGTACGTTTTCATCTACCCATCAGGCACAAAACTTCTTACATCATTTTGCACCTCACATTTATTTTAGATGTACACAACAATTATTTATGTTAATTGAAAAAGCTTTTGCTCGTACTTTTGAGATTCCATGACCCAGTACATGAAAGACAGTGAGATCGTTGCAAAATAAAAATACAGTAGAAATACCCTCTCTCCGTTACGAAAAATTTGTCACTCATGAACTAAAAAGTAATAAAATCTTAGGGAAGGGAAGTTCAGAAGTTACATAAAAGCATGAAAATTCTTAACTGCACCGCATCATGTTTTTTTTTCTGTGCAATTCAGAGAAGGGATCCCCACCCACATGCATGCAACTCAGCCAACAGCCGGAAAAGCTGATTATTAAGCCATCAATTGGATTGGGTTCCTGCAAATTCCTGGGAAGGCCTTGCCTGTTGAATTACTGCTACTGTGCCACATGCTCATGTACTGAAAATTTAAATCATCATCGTTGCAATAACAAAAGATGATGGTCCTTCCGCTTCCCGATGCCCAACCAACAGCTGAAAAATAGATCTTTCACGGCCAACTGTACATTTGAATTTTTAGATAATAGAAAAAACGAATTCAAACGTATTAAATTGTATTTAATTAGCTACTTAGCCAATTCAAACATCCACTAATGCAAACAACCTCAAACATCGAATTTTGCTATCACCAACAGTTTGTAGAACATTCGTTAGATGTGCTCTGCTCGGTTTCGATCTGTACATTGTTCTCATTGTCAGCCTCTGAGCAACCACTTCACAGACATGGTGTTTGTGCTAGGCTACATACAGGATTCTCTTGCATAGGGCAAGCACGCCCTCGAGAAGCACAACCACGCTATGGAACATGCCATTGACATGCATGAATTCTATAGCACCCCCGTCATAAGTTGCTCAGATTGTAATCGGCGTTGCGAATACACTCACACGTTGCAACATTTGTTCTCAATTCAAAGCAGTTGCTGCACTGCAACAAGGCAGATCACCCTCCTCTTTTGTGGAAGCTGCAAAAGGAAATTAGGAGACGCCGCCACAAAACTATTAAGAGCCGATGAAAATCGAACTTGTTTTTTTTCCAACAATGAATGGATTTTGAAGCGAATGGCAGGAGCACTAAACCAGGCTAGCTTATGCATGCATATACCCACAAAAGAGGAAGGTGATGTATTTGTACTTACGGCTGTATGGTCAATATTTTCTAGGTCACATGATTGTGATAATTTAGGAACTTACCGTGCTAGTGTAATGCGGTATCTTGTCCACTCCAGACGTCTCCCAAGTCAAAACTCACACATTTCTAATATTTGTATTGCTAGCTAGCAACAATTAATCATGGAAGCTGATCGAAGCAATAGAGAGGAGGCGAGAAGTTATACACAAGTCATCCAATGCATATGAAATGTAGTAGTTTCTTGTGTACCTAGGTAGCCAAGCTCGCAGGCACACTAGTGATATATATGAGATTGTTTTGAAATGTTTATCAATGTGAGTCAATTGACATACCAAAAGGACAAGAATATGAGGACATTATTGGTTACATATTGAAATTAATGCATGGGAGTAATGAGGGAGATATGGCCTTTTACGAAGTACGGAGTACTCCCTCCTTTATCAAAAATTTGTCGTTTTCTTATTTATTTTTTATTAGAAAGTGTCAAAATTTCAAGAAATGGGGAGTACTAGTGTTCCTCGGCCAATTGAAGTGCTCTCATTGCATTTTTGCTCCTAAGAGTGCGCCGGTCCTAGATATGTAAGTTTATTCATCAAGTTGCATCAATCTTGTTCAGTCGTTGTGTTTTGTTCCTCCTCCGGGGCCATCAATGAAAGGCAATACCTATTTAGGCAGCAGAAAAGATGCTTATGTTGCTCCAATGTCGGGCCGCATATGTTTGTGTGTACTGACGAGCACGTGAGCATCTCAGACTGTCCGCAGTAGTATGCTGTAAAGCGTACTGGAAAGCATACTGTAAAGCATACTAGAAGTTTTGTGAGAGTAAAAGTAAAGATAGAGTAAGTTATAGAGTATGATGTGACTTCGATTAAACTTTAGAGTATGTTATAGAGTATGTTAGTGCGGATAGACTCAGGTGTTGCGCCTATGTTGGGCCAGGCGCCACACCGCTGTGATTCTTCCATGGCATGCGGGCACGCCGTTGAGAAGCACTGGCAGACGTGCTGGCCTAGACACAGAGGCTGCACGGCAAGTGCATCGTCGGTGAGTATCACACCTGGTCCAAACAAGCTAGCCAGATGCATTCTACATGTATGCCAGGATCAATTCATTCATACATGTGTAGATGAAAAGTAAACAGTATCATAATACAAGCCATGTTTGAATTACAAATAGGTCTTACATAAACGACCCGTAGGTCTCAAATAAAACTACATCAAAGGAAATACATAGATAAGTAGATAGGTAATAGCAGCGTGACGATCGCTCCGGTCCATAGGCAGTTGCACGAAGGAATGCCTGCCTAGAATATCTCCTCCGGGTCTGTGTAGAACTCTTCATTCGCTGTTTCTTCTTCATAGTCTAGAGGGGGAGAATGGGAATCGCTTTGAGTACATAGAGTACTCAGCAAGTATGGGAAAAGAGATGTCATGGAGGCTACAACAAGGAAGGCTCATAATGGCTTTCAGCACTATGCATTACCTATGCCTTAACTTCCATTAAGCAACCTATAACTAGGTGGATACACCCAATCAAAATATAGTAAAATAATAAATAAGAAAGTAAAAGATCACATGTAATCCCAACCATCAACCTAACCATGTACTAATTATGAATTTGACACCAAGCTACTCTTGTCCGTGAGCACGGCTGTCAAGACAGTTTTCCAACCTCTGCAGAGAACGTATCCTTTACACACAAGCTGTGATTTCATCCCCTGTTGCCATGTGGACTAAGTAAACCTCCCTGTTGCCAGTGGTGATCAACCACATTTCACACATCTGTAGGTGTGCGGCCAGGAGATCACTACGAGGTCTTTACAAAGGTCCTCTCGACTAGTAACTAGCCCTCTGAGGTTTCATCGCTCCGGCTCCTAGAGTCCATTGTACCTCCGCCAGGAGAAGCCCCCTATTGAGCCATGTGGATCTCGAGGCAGATATGCTGAACCAATTCCCCGCACCGTCCAACTACTTTCACTAAGCCGGGACGGGCCTAATTAATCGACCAAGCTGCCACATACTCAGTCTTGTGGCGATACTGTATAGTCTAGTGGCTACTCCATAATCCGGTCCTTAGAATCTAGCAAGGTTCAAACCCCAATCCCAGATCTCGTGCGTACTGCACCATACCATTCAAACCAATCCGCCAGATTCCTACTTACTACAATTCATTTTCCAGCATCATAATCATAATCAAAAGTCATAAGTCGTGAAAGTGATTCAATGTTTTCCCATCCATCTACTTTGCATGGCTAAGTAATCCCCAAATACCACTCTTCGATACCCCAAGCGACAGTGTAATAAGGTAAAGCAATAGGACATAGCATAGAATTCATATTAATTAACATGCAACTAACTAAATACTTAATAAAAGGTGCAATATGGTCAAGGGCACTGCTCCTCGAAGTGGAGGTCAAACTGAAGTTCTTGGAAGTTGATTTCCGGCTCGGGAACTGAGTCTACTCAAAGTGAATAACATACAATAAGTATAACATACAATGCTAAACACAAATATGCACACAATCACAAAAATATACGCAACTACATCCCTACGAGAGATTTACTATGCATGTGTAGTAGTTCATTTAATGATATTCATTAAAATGTGAATTCCTATGTGTTAGAAATGTGATTTTTACATTTTATATAACTTTTGTAATTATTTTTATACTTAATACATATTTTTGGAGATTTTCCTACATCAAAATACAATTATTTATTATTATAATATTCTTCCAAATTAAAGTAATACATTTAATAATTTTTAATGTCGCGTGAAATTTATTTATAGGCTTAAAATAATTTTATATTAATTACACATCAATTAAATATATTTTTTATAAATGTTTGGTGGCAAAAATGAATTATTTAGAGTTAAACAGGAATAAAATTATATTTTTAAGTTTTCAAAATATTTATCCTGAATTTTATAAGTTTTTATTCATTTTCTGCATTTATTTCCATTTTCATGCAATTTTCAGTAAATCAGAAAATATTATAATGCTGAAAAATAATTTCTAAAATGTGCAGGGGCTAAACTGCAATTTTCCTAATCAGCTAGGGGCTAAAAATAATATTTAATGAATTACCGGGGGCTAGACATAAAAATCAGCAGTCCAAACATGATTTTTATAAAGTCTAGAGGCTTATTTGAATTTTCCTAGTATTTCTGCACAATTATTTAATTCTCTAGAGGCTAGTCCGTACAAAGGGCAAGGGCCTCGATGTAATAAGCCAGACGTGAAAACAGCTTTAAATGCTAGCCGTTGGATTCAAAACGGGTGGCCCAAATTTAATTAACTGAAGGGGTATGTTTTGATCTAGTCCTAGCCATTGGCCGTAAGGCAATGGCTCAGATGGAGCCACATCGCCCCATTGTAGGCGCTAGCGCGACGCGCGACAGCGCACGGCGGCCGACGGCGGCAGCCTCGCCGGAATCCGCAAAATCTCACGGATTTCTACCCTAAACTCAAATCTTAATGCTTGAATCGAACGGGGAGAGCAACACGAACTAATCGGAGGCATCGTTGGGACTTGCAGAGGTGCAGAGAACGTCAGTGATGGATGGAGGCGGCGGAGCTCGTCGGTGTGCGGTGATTCCGGCGATGCAGCCTCAATCCCGACCGAGGAGGGTGTCCGACAGCCTGCGGATGATGTCGCACATGAGATAGATCGATTAGCACGCGAGCTAGGTGGCCAAATCGGTGATGCGACGAAGAAAACAACGGCGGGAACTCACTGGCGGTCGACAAATCTGACGGCGCGACGAAGACCTCACCGAGCGAGCGTGTCTGGCATGCGTCTGGGAGTGCGGCGAACTTGTTAGGCAAGGATCAAGGAGGAAATCACAATGCAATCGACGGGAACGCCAACAACTTATCGAGAATAGTTGCGGATAGGGTTTGAGAGCTCGAGAGAGGAGAGAAAATGGGGCGCGACGGCTCTTTATAGCGCAGCGGAGACGGCGGTTGCGGTGCGTGGTTCTTGCTTGAATTTTGGGCACGGATCTGAGGTGCGGGGGCTCATGGGCGCGGCGCATATCGTGGGCGCGGGGCGCGGTTGATGCGTGGCGGCGTTTGCGCAGGGGAGAAGAAGGGGAAGGCGTTGACGCGCGGGCCCAGGGTGGCAGAGAGAGGAGAGAGGGAGAGCAGCGCGGCTAGGCCGGCGCAGAGAGAATAGGGAGGTTGGGCCGCGGCGGGTTTTTGGCCCAGGCAAGTTTTTCTTTTTATTTTATTTTCTTTTTTTTTGTTTCGATTTCAATTTCAAACTCTAACCAATTCTACGCGTTTGAATTCAAATTTTCACACCAAAATGCAAGATCAAATGCACACTAATATGATTGAAAAGGTTGATTACAAGGGTGTGAATTTTTAGGGTGTTACAGTGAGGACCAGACCGCACGGCAAGAATATGATTGAATTGGACCTAAGCGATGAAAAAAAGGCTAGAAGTATCTTTACTCTCCAATATTGTACTCTTATATACCTACCAAGTATATTGATGTTACAAGCGTCTTTAATGTGAGGAAAACCAAAGGACTTGGAACTGATGTGCTCAACAGATTATAAATCAAGACAATAATATCACTCGTACCCGGCCCGATCAGCATTTGAGAATCTATAGTGTTTAGAGTTCCACTACTCAGGTTCTGAGTTTGATTTCAGGTGGGAGCGAATTTTAGGTTGAATTTCACAGTATTAAATGCAGGTACTCTACAGAGAAAGTCATGAGCACTGAATCTGAAATGCACTTAAGGAAAATTTGAAGGGATGAACGTGCCGTAATATTAGTCTACGAATAAGTCTGGTCCACAGTCATGTGTTTAGTCCTCTATCTATCGTCGCCTTATTCTAGATAATAGATTGCGAGCGTCTGCATTTGTACTCGCTTGTAATAAATTGATCATAACCTCCTTGGAGAAGAAGGTCGAGATTTTACCTATCATCTAAAAATAGTGTTCAGAGTTCTAAGAGGTCTTTATATACGATATTAAACCAGATAATGATGGTACTTACTGAAGTACGGAGTATGTTATGGATTGTAACACCTATATTTCATGTAAATAAAATTGAATAAAATATAGAACATTTTGTGTGCATTTTCGTGTGAATTTTTTTAATTCAAACGAGTAGAAAACGTTGAAGTTTAAATTTGAAATCAAATCAAAAGAAAAGAAAATGAAAATGAAAAAGAAATAAAACCCCTAATGGGCCAAAACCCCACCCCGGCCCATCTCTCCCCTCTCTCACCCGCGACCCAGCAGCCCTCCCTCCCTCTTCTCTCTCTACCCCGTGGACCCCGCCTGTCATCTTCCTCACTGAGCAACCGCCGCCCCTCTCCCTTGCCGCGCCCACGCCGCGCCACCCCCCCTCCAACCGCTCCACCCCGTGCCAATTCGCCCCGGGGAACTGCCCATCGCACGTGCCTCCAACCGCCGCCCATTTCCCCTCTACAAATTGCCGGCCACCCCCTCTCTTTCTCCCTCTCCATGTCTAACACTAGTCTCACCGTCACCAAGGTTCGTCGCTCTCCTTCCCGACTAACCGACGGTTGTCTCACCCCCTCTCTACCCTCTAACCTCTTTGTCGTGACTCCAGGAGCACGCCGGGCAAGTTTTCGCAGAGGAATCGTCGGGGCTTCGCTAGATTCGATGGGTGCCGACGCTAATCACTGCCACCCCTCGTCGTCGACCCCTCTTCAGCTAATTTTGGACCCTAAACCCCCCGAGGTATGCTCCCTTTCTCCCCCTCTTTCGTTTAGCATAGGAAGCGCATAGAATAAGCGGCGTATTGGCCGAATTGGCCAACGCCGGCTAGGTCCGCTGTCGCGGGTGCCGAGCACCGCAGCGCGCGTGTGGCCAGCGTCGCCAGAGGCGACGTGGCCGCATCTCGGCCCTCGGTTTAAACCGAACGGCCGAGATTATAACGTCACATACTGGTTCGTTTAATAAAATTCGGCGCATTAATTTCGGATCTGATGGCCCACGTTCAAACTTCAATTCCCGCTGCCGATTTTGCACCCAGGCCCCTGGAAACTTGCGGGCTACCCCCTAGACTTTACTAAAATGTTGGTCTAACCCCTAGATTTAGCAAACTAGCCCCTGGACTCCCTGGAAATAGATTTAATCAATTAAATAAGCAATGTAACCCCTAGAAATTTGTGGAATTATGTTTTTAGCCCCTGTACAGTATAGAAAATTTACCAGCTAGCCCCTGGTATTTTATTTAATTGCTAAATATTGTTTAAAGTTGTATTTAATGTGTAGAAAATAGATAAAAATGGTAAATAAATATAAAAACAATAGGAAAATTTGTATAAAATGTGTTTATGCTGTAATAAAATTGTAGAGTGCAAATAAAATATATTTTGACCATGGAAAATTTATTAAAAATGTTTAAAATACATTTTGGCCATAGAAAATTCAATAAAAATGACTTTAGCCCATAAATAAATCTTTAAAATGTAAAATAAATGTTAAATGCATATTTTCGCTATGTAAAATAATAAATGCTTCGTAGGGACGCATTAGTATAGAATGTTATGCTTATGTGTATGTTGTGATGCCATGCATTGTGTGCTCTATACTTATTTAGCTTTTATTTCTTTTTGTCATGCTTGGGCAATATGTTTAGAGTCGTACTACGACCCCAACTTTAACCTTCAAGACCAAGACTTCAACAACAACTAGGTCTTCGAAGAAGGCAAGTGCCCTTGACCATCTTGTACCAATTTTAGGATATTAGTTAGTTGCATGCTACCTAAAATGATGTCCTATATTTTATGTTTCATGCCCTGTTCCGCATAATTTCTTATCACCTGGTTTGGGTTGGGAAGTAGATAGGTCATAATTATGCTTAGCCATGCTTAAACTTTGGAAATGGGATTTTATACACATGTGACATATTATACTTTATGATTAGTTTAATCATGATGGGCACACATTAGTAGTTGATAGGAATCTGGTGGTTGGATAGATTTGGTATGGTGCAGTTTGCACGAGACCCGGGATTGGGTTTGACACCACCGGATTCTAAGGACCGGTTTATGGAGGCAGCCACTAAGCTTTATAGTACCACCACGAGACTGAGATGGAGCAGCTTGGTCAATTAACTAGGTTTCTTCCGATGAAATGCTAGTAGTTGGATGATGCAGGGAATGATGCAGGGTACTTTTTTGGGAATCGCAAGGCTCAAGAGGGGGCTTTGAGGCGGAGGGTTACTCCGGAAATGCCTCAGTGGTGGAAACCTTAGAGGGCTAACACTAGTCGGGAGTACCTATGTAAAGACCATGTAGTGATCTCCTGGCCACACACCAACGGAAGTGTGAAATGTGGTTGATCACCACGGGCTACATGGAGGTTAGTCCACCTGGCAACAGGGGATGAAATCACTGCTTGTGAGTAAAGGGTACACTCTCTGCAGAGATTTGGTAAAACTGTCATGATAGCCGTGCTCATGGAAAAGAGCGGCTTGGGGCCAGTTCATAATTAGTCTATGGTTGGGAAGTGGTGGTTATTTATGATTCAAGTTACATTTATCATCATTAATATGTGTTGGATCATTACTTGAATTATGATATTGATAACTGAAAGCTAATGTTAGGATCTAAGCATAGTGCTTAAGCCATAATTGGCCTATCCTTGTTCTAGCCATTCATGCCATCCTCTTCCCACACTTGTTGAGTACTCTATGTACTCAAGCGTTTACTTTCCCTTTAGAGTATGAAGAAGAAGCGACACCATAAGATTTCTTTGTCAACTTAGAGGACTTGGTCTATGTTGGCGATCCTTCGCGCGACTGCATGTGAAGATGGAGCCCTATCTATCTATCTAACCTTCCGCTGTTGTATGGACTTTGTAAATAGTTTAGATGATGTAAATAGGTTAGTGGTGTGTATTTGTAGACCTTTGGGTCATATTGTAAGACTTATTATGTACTCAAACATGGCTATGTAATGATATTTCACTTTTGTCAACGCATGTACGATTCAACTGATCCCGGCGTACACGTGATTAGCGTATGTTCATCCTTTCGATGACCGGGTGTGACAAAGTGGTATCAGAGCCATATTGCCCATAGGACACAAGACTAGTTAGAAATGGTCAAAAATAAGGACTATACTATTTTCTTATAAAATAGTATTTCCAAAACTTTGTGTTTCCCACCTCAATCCTTGTGCTTCTTACCTTGATGTAGTTATTGTTTTCATTCTAACATGTTTTATTGATTATTGATCTCACTCTCTCCTTTTTGAATATTTGTAGATGGCACGAACCAAGCAGACGACACGCAAGATGATTGGGTGTCATGTTCCTTGACACGCTCTAGCCAGCCACTCCGCACCTCACATGCTCAGCAGGGAGACAGTGCTGATCTCTATTGGACGTTCTGCAACAAGGACGTGTAGCCGCCTTCGCTCCCTCCTTCGTGCTGCGGGGTACCATGGGTACCGTGTTCGCTTCATATACCACACTACTAGGGTCTCTGTACCTTCTACTGGTGGACTGGAGTGGACTAGCCAGCTGTCGATCTACTACGACTCGGAGCTGCTGCACTCACACTACTCTCCGGCTTGGAGGAGCTCCCAACGTGCTGCTAAGGAGGATGCTACGTGGGAGGCGACTACATATTGGAGTCACGCCCACAGGTTCCGTCTCGAGCGCACGGAGCATGCGTTCACCCCTCAGCGCCCTAGTGGCACAGCCGACTTCACTGGACATGACGTCGAGGGGCCTCTGTACCTCGCTCAGAGCGAGAGGCTTGTTGATGATGTTGTGGAGTTGTCCTCACGACTCTGGCGTTGTCAGCAGGACATTCAGGACAGCAGGGAGATCGTTGACCGCTACGAGCAGCTTCGCCGACGTTACCGGAGGATTACTGCAGCTAACCCGGACTCCCCTCAATACGCGTCGAACGGTGAGTGCTGGGTCCCAGACTCACCTGACCGCCGCGAGCTCTCACCAGTGGACTCGGGGATGACTCAGAGGAGGAGACTGAGGTGGACTCCGACAAGGACCCAGACGAGTAGGAGTATACTTGCTACCCTGTTGGACGGCTCAGGACACCTACCCGTAGTATGTAGGAGCATGTAGTTGCGCCCTCTCTAGTCTTGAGTCGTGTTATGTATGGTATTGTATTAGTGATTTGCTTCATGGTATGTGTGTGTGCGATGTGAGTTGTGGAATGCCTAGGCATCCTGTCCACATCCACGTCATTTGTATATAGGCTTGTTAGTGTGTCGTGCGAGTAGTGGAATGCATTAGCATCCTGTCCACATCCGCACTAGTTGATTAATGGATTTGCTTACTATCTATCTATCTATCTATATATATATATATATATATATATATATATATATATATATATATATATATATATATATATATATATATATATATATATGTTTCCCTTGATACATGTAGTTAGAACCGTTTACCATAGTGTACTCTTCTATATCTCGTCTATTATCCTAAAAGTTTCAGTTATTCGCTATACAGATGGCTGGTAGAGGCAGAGGTCGTGGACGGGGTGCCGTACCCCAAGATGATGGATTTGGAGGATTACCAGGATGGATGGGTAGGGGTGCTCGGGGATCCCCAGCAGCACAACAGATGCAACAAATGATGGCTATTCAGACCCAGCTGCTCAACAATCTCACCCAGATAGTGACCAATATGCAGCAAGCACCACCACCACCACCACCCAACCCTCCACCACCACCACCACCCTTTCCACCCAGGTCTTTCCTAAGGGACTTTCTTAACACCCATTCACCCACCTTTGCCATAGTTAGTGAGCCAATGGATGCTGACGATTGGCTTAGAGCAATTGAGAGCAAGTTGAGGCTTATTCAATGTGAAGGAAGGGAGAAGGTACTGCTAGCTTCTCACCAACTCCAGGGACCTGCAGCCGACTGGTGGACTGCTTTCACTGGAGCCCATCAGAATATGGAGAACAACACTTGAGAAGAATTTAGGGCTAACTTCCGCAATCACTTTGTGCCTGAAGGAGATGTCCAAGCAAGACGTGAGGTGTTTCTCATGTTAAAGCAGGGTCGTATGACTGTGCGGGCTTACTTGAACACATTCACACAGTTATCTCACTACGCACCGACACATGTGGATACCGATACCAAGAAGCAGTTCCGTCTTAGGAATGGATTTGACAAGGAGTTGAAGTTCACCATATCTTCTAGTGACTACAGCAGCTTTCAAAAGTTGGTTGACAAGGCTTTTGAAGTAGAGAGGACCAAGAAAGAGTTGGATGATGATGACAGGAAGAGGAAGTTGGCTCAAGGACATGCTTCTGGCAGCAATGTACGCCCTCGTTTCGCCCCTCAGCCTGCAATACCCATGACTCGCCCTATGAGCTCCTACTCACGACAAAGATTACCAAACCCCAACTACAGGCCACCCACACCCTACAACCAGCAGATGCGCCAGCAACAACAGCCTCCACGCCAACCAATGCAACCCCCTCGCCAGCAGATGCAACCATCTCGCCCCTCAGCACCAGCTAACTGTCCCAATGGTCAACCACCGAGGAACCAACCACTACAGGAAACGCTAACACTTACATCATCCAAGATAATTTACGTCAGCTGGCCGACGTAAATAAACTAACTTACGTCGGCCAGAAAAAACCGACGTAAGTTAGTAGACCGACAGCAATAAATGTACACTTACGTTGGCCTGGACAACTAGCCGACGTGAATGAAATGGTCGACGTAAGTTAGGCTTAAGTTACATCGGCTAGGAGGATGGCCGACGTAAGTTACATAGGCCGACGTCATTTTTCTATTTAGCCGATGTAAGTTACGTATTTTAACCTACCACCTGCGCGCGCCTTCTCTTCCTTACCCGTCGCGCACCGCTTTGTTTCTCCCCGCCGCCGTCGCTAAACCGCCGCCGCCGCCGCAGCGCCCGCCACCGTCCGACGTCGCTACCGCAAGGTAATACTCCTCCCCTCTCCTCCTCCCCTCCCCTCCCTGACCGCCGGCCCGACCCCCTTGCCCCCTCCCCGAGCGCCGCGCCGCCCTCCCCGACCGACCCGCCGCCGTCCGGCCCTCCCTCCCCCTCCCCCTCCACCTCCCCTCCGCGGCCCCCCTCCCCTCCCCGGCCGAGCGCCGCCCCCTCCTCCCCCCTCCCCTCCCCGGCCCTCCCTCCCCCTCCCCCTCCACCTCCCCTCCCCGGCCCCCCTCCCCTCCCCGGCCGAGCGTCGCCCCCCCCTCACCCTCCCAGAGGCCCCCCTCCCCTCCACAGACCCCCCCCCCCCCCCCCGGCCCCACCCCCACCCTCCCCTCCACAGACCCCCACCCCCAAACATCCCCACCCCACCCCCTCAATTTCAAATTTGAAATTCAATTGAATTGCATTGTTCAAAATTGATTTGAATTGAATTGAATTGTTCAAATTTGAAATTGAATTGAATTGTTTAAATTATGCTTAAATTTCTTAATTTTTTATTTTATTATGCTTAATTAGTTCATTTGCTTACTTTATATTATGTTTATTTAGTTATGCTTAAGTGGTTAAGTTTCTTAATTTGCTTAGTGTAGATTATGCTTAATTGGTTTCTGTCGAGGGCGGCGTCGGGGGCGGCCGGCTGTCGGGGCACTTAGGTTCTGTCGTGGCTATAGATGGCCAATGGGTTGTGTCGGGCCGGCCCGGCCCGAGCCCAGCCAGTCTCATGCATGAAAACATTATGCCCGGCACGGCCCGCAAATTTGTCGTGCTGGGCCGGGCCAGCACGACGGGCCATAAGCCAAGGCCGAGCACGAAGGATCCCATTTTCCCCTATCGGGCCATGTCAGGCCCGTTCGAGGGCCCAGCGTGTCGTGTCGGCCCTAAGCCTGGCTGAGCCGTGGTATATATGTAGCGTATATACGGCCCATCGGGCCCAACCCTAGCATATATAGGCAGTGTGGGTCACGATCGTGACCCGTGACTGGTGACACGAGGTAAATCATTAGGGTTAAGTGTATATGGGTCGTGCGGCCCATTACTAACCCTAAAAGTATGTAACTAGGTATCTCTCCGCTGCAAGACCCCCTGTTCACATCGCGCGTGTTTGTGAGTACGTATAAGACGATGAAAACTCCAAAAACGTATATTGCGAGTATTGTCCTTGACTCGCAACATCTGTAAGGCAACGTGTTTCCTAGCTAACCCGCTGCCCCCCTTTGCACTTGAAGAACTGCACCGGATAGGGGTGTGTAGTGTTAAATATGCGGCGTTATGCTGCCGAAATTTTGTGATTTGTGAGACATAACCTATCATGTATACCGTTTGCGGGTTGAGGTCAAGCCTGAGCATGCCCGTGTTGGGCATCGAGCTAGCCCGGACCTAGTTCACTATCGCTCTTATTATTTTCTCTATCGTGCATAAATTAACAAGAAACAAACGGTAATTTGTCCGACTATTAATTGCAGAGTCGGACATGGGCGAAGATCGTAGTTGGATGTACACTGGTTGGAAGAGCAGAACTGGTGGTCACTCAGATGAGTGGTACGCCAAGACAGAAGCTTTTGTGGAACGAGTTTTTTCATTGTCAAATAGTGATAAGGCATGGTGCCCATGTACGAAATGCCGAAATGGAAAAATTTTGGACAAAGTGGAACTTACGATGCACTTGTGTCGAAACAATTACGTGTCACATTATGAGTTGTAAAACTTCCACGGCGAGACAGCTTCTCAAGCTATACAAGAAGTGGAAGCGGACAATGATGATGCCACGGAGGTTGATATGATGGATGAGATGCTGGAAGCTATAAGACCAGAGCTTACAGAGGATCCTCAAACAGCAGAGGTAAAAAATTTCTTCAAAGATCTCAAATATTCAGACGAGTCACTGCATAGACACACTAAAATGACAATACTCAATTTTGTGACTAGACTTATGGCAATTACGTCAAAGTTCTTCTTTTCTAATAACTGTTACAACGAGCTCATCAATTTGTTCAACGATGCCCTTCCACATCCCAACAAATTGCCTAAAGATATGTATAAGTCAAAGAAAATTATTTCCGGTCTCAATATGATGTACGAGAAGATTGATGTGTGTCCGGACAACTGTATGCTTTTCTGGAGAGAGCATGCCAATGAGAACAAATGTTTGAAATGTGGTCAACCGAGGTTTGTTGAAGTTGTTAATAACGATGGTGATACTGTGACGATGGAAGTCGCACGTAAGAAGTTTTGTTACTTACCCGTGACACCGAGGTTGAAGTGGTTGTTCCTTTCAAAAAAAAACGGCCAGATACATGAGATGGCACAAAGAAGGTGAGCGTCGAAACAATGGAGTCATGACGCACCCGTCCGATGGTGAGGCATGGAAGGCGCTGGACCGGTTTGACCCATAATTCGATCGTGAAGCGAGAAATGTTCACATCGGGTTGGCGATAGATGGGTTCACATCGTTTAGCACAAACGCCGCACCATACTCCTGTTGGCCCATCTTTTTCATTATGTACAATCTTCCACTGACTTTTTGCATGAATAGTGAGTTCATTTTTCTTAGCCTCATTGTACCTGGGCCGGATCATCCTTGGTCACGTCTCAACGTGATGTTGAAACCATTGATAGAAGAGCTGAAAATGTTGTGGACAGGAGTCGAAGCGTATGACTGTTACAAGAAGCAGAAACTCAACCTTCGAGCTGCTTATTTATGGTCCGTTCATGATTTTCCGTCATACGACATATTTTCTGGATGGAGCACTCATGGTCGGTTGACGTGTCCGATATGTGCCTCGGATACCGATTGCTTTCGACTTACCCATGGAGACAAGATATCTTACATCAATTGTCATAGACGTTGGCTGCCTCCGAATCACTTGTTTAGACAACAGAGAAATGTCTTTAGAAAGAACACTGTTGTCACTAAAGGACCACCGAAATGTCTTAACGGCTCAGAAATATCTGATATGTTGAACAAATTGGTGCCAGATGAAGGTTGTCCTGGATATTTTGAAGGTTTCGGAGACAAACACAATTGGACTCACATATGTGGATTTTGGGAGCTTCCGTATGTGAAGTCGTTGATTCTAAGGCACAACATTGATGTCATGCATCAAGAGCGTAACATGGCCGAATGTATCATAAGGATATGCATGGACATGACGGGCAAAACAAAAGACAATTTAAAGGCTGGAAAGGATCTCGTCGAGCTTTGTAACCATCAAACTCTTGAGCTCTCCGAAAATGGTGGTAAACCACACGCTCCTTTCTGTCTTCGACCTAAAGAAAAGAAAGAAGTTCTCGAATGGTTGCAAATTTTGAAAACCAGATGGTTATGCAACTAGTCTGAGACGATCCATGAATGTGAAAACAGGAAAGCTCATTAGGTTGAAGAGTCATGATTATCACATAATCATGGAAAGACTTCTGCCTGTTATGTTTTGAGGCTACTTTGACGATGTGGTGTGGAAGGTGTTAGATGAGCTTAGCCACTTCTATAGGCAACTCTGTGCTAAAGAAATCATGCCAGAGACGATGACTCAGTTTGAGAAGGAGATTCTGGTACTTTTGTGTAAGATGGAAAAATAATTTCCCCTAGGATTTTTCAATCCAATGCAACATCTCTTAATTCATCTTCCATATGAAGCGAAAATGGGCGGCCCCGTGCAATATAGGTGGATGTATCATATTGAAAGAGCACTCAGATATCTGAAACCAATGGTTGGTAACAGGGTAAGGGTTGAAGGTTGCATCACCGAAGCTTTTACTCTTAAGGAAGTAGGATACTTCTCAAGTTTTTACTTTGCAAAGAAACACAATGTTAATACTTCGATAATGCGGTACAATATGGATGAGCAACCTCCTTGTAGCGATCTATCCATTTTTGCAACAACGGGCACTACTGTTGGTAGTTATACTTCCTACGACGTTAGCGAAAAAGAAAGGCGTGTTGCTTTCTTGTACATGTACGCTAATATGGAAGAAATGAATGAATATTTCAAGTAAGTGTCTCTCCTACACTTATGCTTTTCACCATCTTTTCCAACACATGTATTATAAAAGGTTCTCTTTTCGTGTAGCATGTTCGACAAGCAAAATTGGAGATATATACATCAACCCACGAGCAAGCAAATAGAACAGATTCGACGGGAAGGAATAAACGGGGGATCTAATTTTCTTTTCTGGTTTCCAGATCATGTAATGTTTTCTCGTTAACTTGTCAATGTTAACAATGTTTTCTTATAACTTAAGAATGCTTACATTTTCTAATAACTTCATATCTTGGACAGTGCAAAAAAGATGCCAACGTCCATGAAGATTTGCGAAAACTATCATGTGGAGTGGTTAATGTTAGAAGATATGGTCGATATGACGTCAACGGCTTTTGATTCCGTACAACTCAATTTGAATCTCTTCGTTGCTGAGATCATGGACATTATCATTGCACAAATAAACATTGCACACTATTTATTTGTTTGGGATCCTTGCTCAAGTGAATGTGCTCGCTTATTTGATGGAGAACATGAAGATGGTGCACTTTATCGTCCACCACCTTGGCCTCCTCCTTTGATGCACACAAGAGGATTTGATAGCGTTGCACATATGGACTCACACATGAGAGAAGATGAACTTGAGTTGAGGACGACTCCAATTCAAGAAGGGGAGGATGATGAGGACATCACTCCTATGGATATACACAACACTCCATTCAACATACAAAATGCAATCAATAGAATTCACACACACCAATTAATTTCAGAGGTGAGCTCGTTCTTATATGTTTCCTTATATATTTTTGAGAATAGATTGCTACCTAATGACTTAATTGTGATTAGGATCCATATAGAAGTTCAATAAGTAATTGGAGGAAGATTTAGGAGCGTGGAGGACCAGATATTATGTTCAAAGAAGATGGAAACCGACCCCAACTCAAATTTGTGTCCAACTCGGAGTCCAGGAGCAGTTCGCACTAAAACAGGCGCCCAAGACGCATACAAACTCCGTTTTGGACGTTCTACATATGCAAGGAAAGAGGAGAGGATAAAAATTCAAATGGCACTGGTCCCATGTCAAAATTCCCTCGGAGTCGACGGGAATCGTCGAAACAAAATCGAGTTCAGAATCTGTCAGGGTGTTGTGCCACCATATTGGGCCATTGGGCCTTGTATCAAGTCTAAGTACATTATTTTCGTGTCTTAGGGTTAGGTCACGACCCCAACACCCCTTTATACGTCCTCCCACCTATATATACTCCATAGTAGCCGCCATAAACAATTGGGTTTTGCTTAGATTAACAATTTCGCCATTCTACGATTTGTGAGACCCCAACGTTGCGATTTCATCGTGTCTTCTACGTTCTTGCTTGTGTTCTCGGTTGCACTTGCAGGGATTAGCCTTCTTGGCGAGGTCAATCGTGTGAAGCACAGTTGATAACCAATAGAGCGGTGGTGTAGTGATTGCGGGGGCTGTTCGTGTTCTACTCGAGAGCCTCGTCATCAACGTCGAGATCTCCACATCAATAGACTTATCCATTACTGTTTTGGAAGATCGGGCATAAACCTTTTTATTATCATTAGTCCTCTTGCGGCTACATGTAATACCGAGTTGTGATGAGGGCAATCGATTCACAAGAAAACGAAACTCAGTACTACGGAATAGTTAAAAGAATCCTTGAATTAACTTTTGTCGGAAACAAGACAATTCGAGCAGTATTCTTTGACTGCGAATGGTTTGATTCCATTCATGGAATTCGAGTAAACGAATTTGGCATGGTAGAATTAAAACACAATGAACGGTTGAAAGGATTCGATTCATTAGTTCTTGCACACCAAGTAGAGCATGTGTACTATCTACCTTATCCATGCAATAAATTCAAAGCTTGGTGGGTGGTACATTAGGTGAATCCTCATGAGCGGTTATATGCTCCAGGAGATGATGATTATCATGAGGAAGCTGAGGCTGATGTGGTCTACCAAGAGGAAGAGTTGCCAGACTCCTTCTCAGTCGAGCCTAGTGTAGGACTTGATGAGTTAGTTGGAGACGCTCAAGATATCGAGACTGACACGGAAGAGGAAACAGAATCAGAATCAGAAACCGAAGATATCGATGACTTAGTCAAACCTGCTGATTTGTGCAAACAAAAACGATATGCAGAAGAAGGAGATCGATGGACTGGTTTAAGGAGTAGGGTTCATGATCGTGATGTTGATGAATTTTAAAGTAACGTTTTATTCACTGACTTAACATTAATTTTGTATATTATCTTTGCATATTAATAATTTATTCATTGCAACAGGATGTCGTCGTCAAAGGGGAAGGTGAAGGGGAAGGGGGAACCAGTGAGAGGGTTTGAGCCGCCACGAGACCCTTACTCAGGGACCTCATTACCTTCGAGCTGACGTTCCCTCTTTATGGCGCACGCTCCACCCTCAGCTGTCGTGTGCTTTCAGCGGACGGAGGTAAATTTTAGTTTAAAATAAAGTTATTCTGTAAATTCCAGTTGTTAATAATTATTTATTGTCAATCTTTTTCTTTTGTCAGTCTGACTCAGAGTCTTATGAGTCTGATTCAGAGGCTAGGGGGCCACTACAGGAGCACGAGTCAGCGGCTAGGGGGCCACTACAGGAGCCCTCTAGCGCTAGCCTCCCTTCGAAGCCGGCTAGCGCTAGCCTCCCTCTACAGCCGGCTGGTAGCCTTCCTTTGGACTCCGGTGGTTCCACAGAGCCTTCAGGGTCACAGGATGCAGCAGCGTCACAGCAGAGGCGACAGACGAGGAGGAGCCACTTTGCGGCTCCTCCTTCGATTACTACTTAGCGGACCACGATCCGTCCTGTCGAGGACGGGTAAAAACTGTATATAGCATATTAAATATTCGATGTTGTTTTACTTTAATTAATGATTCAATATATTTTGTAGATGTTGGTACGACTTTTCATTCACGGGGGCCGAGAAGCACCACAGGCAGGTTAACAGTGTCCTGGGTGCTATCGTGAAGTTGCACTACCCCGGTGTCATTGACAGATTCCCTGCCCTGTCGTGGGATGACTACGCTCGTGTCTCTCACCCGGTGCATGGCACAGTTCAGGGAGCCGTGTGGCACGATTTTATGGTAACTTTAATTGTTTCATTTTTTCAACTCGTTTGAATTGTTAATGCATATCACTTAAATATTAGTTTGCTTAAAGTTGAGGTACCAAGTAGAGGAATCAGGCATGGAGGACCACGTGAGACGCGTGTTCCATTACAACGCTCGGAAGCTCACGACGGCGGCATTGTCGTACGCCCGGATTCAGGCTGTCAACACATATTACAAGCGGCACCCCCGGGAGCAGGAGCAGCAAAAGGGGTCTATTTAGGAATGACTCTGATGCATACTTGACAGGGGATCAGTACACGGAGTTAAGTTTTTAATATTTTTAAATATTTACAATATCTACGTATGTTAACTGTGTTGATGAAAAATGAAATATGTGCAGTTTAGTATTTCCTGGTTACAGTGTAACATCGAGGCGTACTTAGCCCTCTGTTGGTACTGGGCTAGCGATGCTTTCATCAATAATTCCACAAAGGCTAGACAGTGCCGCATGGGGTCCGAGGACAAGCACAACTATGGCGGTGGCGGCTACTTGCTTTTGGCTAAACGCATGGTAAGTACCTTTTCAATTTATTTATGTGTTCCTAATATATTTATCTCACTAACACGACTATACAAGAACGAGAGATGGGTCAGGAGCCGACCCTGACCAAGGTTTGGAAGAGAGGTCACAAGGGAAGTGACCCTTTTCAGCCTGGGCAGTGTAGTCAGGTCGCAGCCGACCGGCTGGTAAGTTTTCGAAATTCATTAATTTCATTATAACTAATACTATTATTGACATTCTTACAAGATTTATTTGTTTTGTAGGCAAAGTACGCGCAGGAGGTCACGAAGATACACGGTGCGGATTACGATTTGGAAAGCGCGTCGGTCGACCCCCAAGCTGCGTAGGCAAGCAGAGGCGGGAAGGCCCATGGACGGTGAGTTGTTCATGTGTTTCATTTCTTTTTCAATTAATCTTCTTCTACTTAGTGTTTTCATTCTTTTGCAGGTTTGCCATTTTTGATGCAGTTGTCGACTTGAGGTCAATGCGACCTTTGAGAGGCGCTTCATCGCCGCAGGCTTCGTCCGTTGGGAGTAGTGGTCGTCTCTCGCAGACCCAGCTGGAGCTCCAGGCCATGAAGGAGACGCTGATGCAAACTCAGGCAGAGCTGGAGAGGACGAGAGCGGAGGCAAGAGAGGAGCAACAGAGGACAGCCTTAATGATGGCCCAGATGCAAGCAGTGGTGGCTGTAAGTAATTTAAAGTACCAAAGTTAAATTTCACAGCACTTCAATAACATATATCTTCTAATATTTTGCAATGGCAGACTCTTGCTCGACACAGCGATCAGGATATCGAGATTCCTATGCTTTTGCCGCAGCAGACACCGGAGCAGGTGATAAACTCTCTCTTTAATATTGTTGTATCCATTTTAGTATTTTACATAGAGAGATGAGGAGGTAGAACATAGAGGTAGATCTTGATGACTTGTTAGATATTGATTCCTATAGTGGTGAGGAAGTTAAGTGTAATCAAGCTTTAGTAGTTTTTGACCATGGTAGAAATGATTAGTATATAGTTAATAAGTTGTCAGTGCTTCCAGTTAACAAAGGGCTAGTGGTTCATAAGCTTGACCTGTTACCTAAAGTCTCCAACTCTGATACCTGCTAGTTTGCTATTTATATATGCAACATTACTTCATTTGAAACTACAGCATGCTTCCTTCTTTTGTCTGCAATAACAAAGACCACTACATTACCTCTTGAAACCTTCTGTCATAGCCCAGGTGCATGACTTAACATGAAGCAATCCAACTCTAACATTATCACTGATGTTCTTGGACTCTGATGTTATCACTGAGTTGAGATTGATGCTTACTAGTGATTATGTTTCTTTTGCAGGGTTCGGGAACACATCGAGAAGATCCCGAAGGCAGTGGAGGGGCTAGCGTGTAGCCTGGTGGATGTTTTGTTGTTGATGATGTTTTGGAACTTAATTTGCAACTGTTTTGTTGTGAATCTATTCTGTATATTATCGGTGTATCTGTTCTGTGTTCTCGCCATCGAGCGAGGTAGTCAGTTTCTGTTTAAAAAAAAATCGAAAACTTAGCTTACGTTGGCTATGGTCTTGCCGACGTAAGTTAGCCCAGTTTAACTTACGTCGGGGTGTCCTGACCGACGTAAGTTAAATCACTTAACTTACGTCGGTTTGGTTCAACCGACGTAAGTTATATCACTTAATTTACGTCGGCCCGCTGTGGCTGACGTAAGTACTCTGGCCCAGCCCGCGGCCCATCCCAGTACGTAACTTACATCGATTGCCGCAGACCGACATAATTAAGGTAACTTACATCGGCGGCTGACGTAAGTTACCTTAATTACGTCCAATCCGCTTCGTCGGCCGGCCACCAACGTAATTATGGTAAAACCAACGTGATTAAGTAACTTACATCGGTTTAGGCCTTAATTACGTCGGCCCTGGCCGACATAATTGATCGATATTCGTGTAGTGAACCAGGAGGTAACAAAGGCCAGAACAATATTGCAGGAGTTCAGTGCTACAAGTGTGGAGAAATGGGACACTACTCCAACAATTATCCAAAGAAGCAGCAGAACCCACCCGAACGTATCAATCATGTGACATTGGAACAGGCTCAAGAGGCACCCGATGTGGTAATCGGTATCTTGTCCGCTAATTCCCACCCTGCCACAGTACTGTTTGATTTGGGTGCTACACATTCATTCATATCCAAAGATTTCATAAAGAGACATGACATGGTAGTTACATTCTTGAATCGGCCTTTGCTAATAAACTCTACTGGAGGAGAGATGGTGGCAAGGCATCTATGTCGTAAAGTGAGTACAAATATAAGGGGGTAGTCTTTTGGGCCAACCTAATAGTGTTGGACTCACAAGGATTAGACATCATTCTGGGAATGGATTGGCTAACAAAGAACCAAGGAGTAATTCATTGTGCAACTAGGATAGTTTGTTTAACACATCCAAATGGCACTACAGTGGAATTCAGGCCAGATCATACGCAAGAGGCAGTTGTACAACTCAACCATCTTGAGAGTACGGAAGGCATCAGGGTTGTGAGTGAGTTTCCAGATGTATTTCTGGATGATTTACCAGGTATGCCCCCTGATCGAGAGATTGAGCTTATCATTGAGTTAGTACCTGGGACAACCCCAATATATAAGAGGTTATATAGAATGGATGCTAACCAACTAGCTGAACTAAAAGACCATATTGAGGAGTTATTGGGAAAAGGATATATTCGTCCTAGCTCATCGCCTTGGGGAGCACCAGTTATATTTGTACCTAAGAAGGATGGCACCCAAATGATGTGTGTGGATTACTGTGCCTTGAATGCGGTAACAATCAAGAATAAGTACCCACTTCCAAGAATTGAAGATTTGTTTGATCAGTTGCGAGGAGCATGTGTGTTCTCTAAGATTGACCTCCACTCGGGTTACCACCAACTGAAGATTCGACCCTCAGACATCCCAAGACTGCATTTGTCTCTCGATATGGACTCTATGAGTATACAGTTATGTCATTTGGGTTAACCAATGCTCCTGCCTATTTTATGTATCTGATGAACAAGGTATTCATGTAGTACTTGGACAAGTTTGTGGTGGTGGTCATCGATGATATACTTATCTATTCCAAGACTGAAGAAGAGCATGAGGAGCACATCAGGATGACTCTACAGAAGCTTCGCCAACACCAGCTATATGCCAAACTTAGTAAGTGTGAGTTTTGGCTAAAGGAGGTATCTTTTTTGGGTCATGTCATATCAGAAGGAGGTATAGCAGTAGATCCAAGTAAAGTTGCAGATGTCCTCAAATGGGAAACACCTGAGAGTGTACATGATATACGAAGATTCTTGGGCATGGCTGGCTATTATCGTCGATTCATCGAGGGATTTTCAAAGATCTCTCGGCCGCTAACCAAGCTACTTGAGAAAGGAGCTGCTTTCAAGTGGACCCCCGAATGTGAAGTGAGCTTCACTGAATTGAAGAAGAGGTTAACTAGTGCACCAGTTCTAGTAATGTCTGATATGTAGAAAGAGTTTGTGGTTTATTGTGATGCATCCGGTCATGGTTTAGGATGTGTCTTAATGCAAGGAGGACATGTTGTAGCCTATGCTTCAAGGCAACTTCGGAAGCATGAGAGGAATTATCCAACCTATGATTTAGAGTTGGCAGCTGTAGTCCATGCACTGAAGATATGGAGACACTACTTAATGAGAAAAAGAATCAAGATATACATGGATCACAAAAGCTTGAAGTACATATTCACACAACGAGATCTTAATCTTAGACAACGTCGTTGGTTGGAGTTAATAAATGATTTGGATGTGGGAATCAACTATCATCCAGGAAAAGCTAATGTTGTCGTTGATGCTCTAAGTAGAAAGGGACAATGTAATAATTTGTCAGTACAAGCTCTTCAACCCCAGTTATGTGAAGAGTTTGGAAGATTAAACTTATGCATAGTGTCTAGCACTGAAGCAGTTGCTATGGAAGTGGATTCAACCCTTGAACATGATATACAAGAAGGGCAAAAGAATGATGAGAAGGTCAAGGAGATCAAGCAATTAATAAAGAAAGGAAAATCTCCGAACTTTAGAGAGGATGACAAGGAACCCTATGGCTTGGAAAGAGGATTTGTGTTCTGGATATAAAGTGGATTAGAGAGTTGATACTAAGAGAAGCTCATGACTCATCATACTCCATTCATCTTGGAAGCACAAAGATGTACCAAGATCTTAATACGGGTATTGGTGGCATGGAATGAAACGAGATGTAGTAGAACATGTGGCTATTTGTGATACATGTCAACTAATTAAAGCAGAACGTCAAAGACCAGCAGGGTTATTGCAACCAATCAAAGTGTCAGAATGGAAGTGGGAAGAAATCAACATGGATTTCATTGTGGGACTGCTGAGGACACAGTCTGGATATGATTCTATATGGGTTATAGTGGATTGTTTGACTAAAGTTGCCCACTTTATCCCTGTGAAAGAAGCCTACAATGGTCCCAAATTGGCAGAATTATATATCTTTAGGATTGTATGCTTACATGGAGTTCCCAAGAAGATCATCCCAGATCGAGGCACTCAGTTTACCTCAAGATTCTGGCAAAAGTTGCATGAATCAATGGATACCCATTTAAAATTCAGTTCGTCGTATCATTCTCAGACTGATGGTCAGACGGAACACACCAACCAGATATTAGAGGATATGTTGAGAGCGTGTGCTTTGAAGAATAGCCAAAGCTGGGATAAGAGTCAGTATATGCCGAATTCTCTTATAACAACAGTTATCAAGCCAGTTTGAAGATGTCTCCTTTTGAAGCATTGTATGGGCGGAAATGTAGGACACTGTTGTTTTGGAATCAGACTGGAGAAAGTCAAGTTTTTGGGCCTGATGTATTGAAAGAGGCTGAAAGACAAGTACAAGAAATTCGGAAGAATCTAAAGGCAGCTCAAACAAGACAGAAGAGTCATGCGCATACTCGAAGATGTGATCTAACATTTGAGGTTGGTGATTATGTGTACCTAAAAGTGTCACCTATGAGAGGGTTGAGAAGATTTAAAATAATTGGCAAGTTGTCACCCCACTACATTGGTCTGTTCAAGATATTAGAACGACGAGGTGAAGTGGCTTATCAGCTTGAGCTTCCACCGCACTTGTCAGATGTACACAATGTTTCCATGTATCACAGCTTAAGAAGTGTTTAAGAGTGCCTGAAGAACAGTTACCCATGGAAGCAATAGATGTACAAGAAGATTTGTCCTATGTGGAACAACCTGTCAAGATACTAGAGACATCCGAAAGGGTTACCAGAAATAAAGTCATTCGTATGTGTAAAGTGCAATGGAAACATCACTCAGAGGCAGAAGCAACATGGGAAAGAGAAGAAGATCTCAAGGCCGAAATCCCTCGTCTTTTCTCTTAGGACGTTCGAATCTCGAGGGCGAGATTCCTTTTAAGGTAGGTAGAGTTGTAACACCCATATTTCATGTAAATAAAATTGAATAAAATATAGAACATTTTGTGTGCATTTTTGGGTGAATTTTTTAATTCAAATGAGTAGAAAACGTTGAAGTTTAAATTTGAAATCAAATCAAAAGAAAAGAAAATGAAAAAGAAAAAGAAATAAAACCCCTAATGGGCCAAAACCCCACCCCGGCCCATCTCTCCCCTCTTTCACCCGCGGCCCAGCAGCCCTCCCCTCCCTCTTCTCTCTCTGCCCCGTGGACCCCGCCTGTCATCTTCCCCATTGAGCAACTGCCGCCCCTCTCCCTTGTCGCGCCCACGCCGCGCCACCCCCCATCCAACCGCTCCACCCCGCGCCAATTCGCCCGGGGGAACTGCCCATCGCACGTGCCTCCAACCGCCGCCCATTTCCCCTCTACAAATTGCTGGCCACCCCCTCTCTTTCTCTCTCTCCGCGTCTAACCCTAGCCTCACCGTCACCAAGGTTAGTCGCTCTCCTTCCTGGCTAACCGACGGTTGTCTCACCCCTCTCTCCCCTCTAACCTCTTTGCCGTGACTCCATAAGCACGCCGGGCAAGTTTTTGCGGAGGAATCATCGGGGCTTCGCCAGATTCGACGGGTGCCGACGCCAATCGCCGTCGCCTCTCGTCGCCGACCCCTCTCCGGCTGATTTCGGACCCCAAAACCCCCCGAGGTATGCTCCTTTCTCCCCCTCTTTCATTTAGCATAGGAAGCACATAGAATAAGCGGCGTATTGGCTGAATTGGCCAACGCCGGCGAGGTCCGCCGCCGCGGGTGCCGAGCGCCGCCGCGTGCGTGTGGCCGGCGTCGCCAGAGGCGACGTGGCCGCATCTCGGCCCTTGGTTTAAACCGAGCGGCCAAGATTATAACATCGCGTACTGGTTCGTTTAATAAAATCTGGTGCATTCATTTCGGATCCGACGGCCCACGTTCAAACTTCATTTCCCGCCGCCGGTTTTGCGCCCAGGCCCTTGGAAACTTGCGGGCTACCCCCTGGACTTTACTGAAATGTTGATCTAACCCCTAGATTTAGCAAACTAGCCCCTGGACTCCCTGGAAATAGATTTAATCAATTAAATAAGCAATCTAACCCCGGATATTTGTGAAATTGCGTTTTTAGCCATTTTACCAGTTAGCCCCTGGTATTTTATTTAGTTGTTGAATGTTGTTTAAAGTTGTATTTAATGTGTAGAAAATAGATAAAAATGGTAAATAAATATAAAAACAGTAGGAAAATTTGTATAAAATGTGCTTATGCTGTAATAAAATTGTAGAGTGCAAATAAAATATATTTTGACCATGGAAAATTTATTAAAAATGTTTAAAATACATTTTGGCCATAGAAAATTCAATAAAAATGACTTTAGCCCATAAATAAATCTTAAAAATATAAAATAAATGTTAAATGCATATTTTGGCTATGCAAAATAATAAATGCTTCGTAGGGACGCATTAGTATAGAATTTTATGCTTATGTGTATGTTGTGATGCCATGCATTGTGTGCTCTATACTTATTTAGCTTTTATTTCTTTTTGTCATGCTTGGGCAATATGTTTAGAGTCGTACTACGACCCCAACTTTAACCTTGAAGACCAAGACTTCAACAACAACCAGGTCTTCGAAGAAGGCAAGTGCCCTTGACCATATTGTACCAATTTTAGGATATTATTTTGTTGCATGCTATATAAAATGATGTCCTATAATTCATGTTTCATGCCTTGTTCCACATAATTCCTTGTCACCTGGTTTGGGTTGGGAAGTACATAGGTCATAATTATGCTTAGTCATGCTTAAACTTTTCGAATGAGATTTTATACACATGTGACATATTATACTTTATGATAACTTTAATCGTGATGGACACACATTAGTAGTTGATAGGAATCTGGTAGTTGGATAGATTTGGTATGGTGCAGTTTGCACGAGACCCAGGATTGGGTTTGGCACCACCGGATTCTAAGGACCGGTTTATGGAGGAAGCCACTAATCTTTATAGTACCACCACGAGCTGAGATGGGGCAGCTTGGTCAATTAACTAGGTTTCTCCTGATGAAATGCTAGTAGTTGGATGATGTGGTGAATGATGCAGGGGTACTGCTTTGGGAACCGCAAGACTCAAGAGGGGGATCTGGGGCGGAGGGTTACTCCGCAAATGCCTCAGTGGTGGAAACCTCAGAGGGATAGCACTAGTCGGTAGTATCTTTGTAAAGACCATGTAGTGATCTCCTGGCCACACACCAATGGAAGTGTGAAATGTGGTTGATCACCACAGGCTACATGGAGGTTTACTCAGTCCACCTGGCAACAGGGGATGGAATCACTGTTTGTGGGTAAAGGGTACACTCTCTGTAGAGATTTGGTAAAACTGTCATGACAGCCGTGCTCACGGACAAGAGCGGCTTGGGTCCAGTTCATAATTAGTCTATGGTTGGGAAATGGTGGTTATTTATGATTCAATTTACATTTATCATCATTAATATGTGTTGTATTATTACTTGAATTATGATATTGATAACTGAAAGCTAAGGTTAGGATCTAAGCATAGTGCTTAAGCCATAATTGGCCTATCCTTGTTCTAGCCATTCATGTCATCCTCTTCCCACACATGCTGAGTACTCTATGTACTCAGGCGTTTACTTTCTCTTTAGAGTTTGAAGAAGAAGCGGCACCGGAAGATTTCTTCGTCAACTCAGAGGACTTGGTCTAGGTTGGCGATCCTTCGTGCGACTGCCTGTGAAGATGGAGCCCTATCTATCTATCTAATCTTCTGTTGTGGTATAGACTTTGTAAATAGTTTAGATGATGTAAATAAGTTAGTGGTGTGTATTTGTAGACCTTCTAGTCATATTGTAAGACTTATTATGTACTCGAACATAGCTATATAATTATATTTCACTTTTGTCAACGCATGTACGATTTAACTTATTCTGACGTACATGTAATTAGCGTCTGTTCATCCTTTTGATGACCGGGCGTGACATGGATGTGGTGTTGCTAGCTCAACAGATGTGTTCAATCCCAATTTTTGGGTATGAGGTATTGGGAATTAGGGAGTTCCTACCGACAAGTTATAGAGAGCATACAAGCAATAGGTGGCTTCCAGCCGACGTCTTCCATCTTTATCTCTAGGTGGATCGCGTCGGTAAGCCCGTAGTATTGAGCAGATACACCTGCTGTTGAGGATTCGGGGGAGGTCATAGTGCCTTTATTTTTTAGAAGCAGCTCATCCTATCTGTCCAATCAGCTATGCATCCAGCAGTATAGGTGGCCTACACAATCTTTATGGTGGCGGGTAGTGTTAGGATGAATATCTCTACAATCATTCTCACATGTTGAGACACGGCGTCATTGCATACATGTTCCGTGGATCTAGACTCAACAAATGATCTGGATAATGGGTGCCTCAACTTCTTCGATCTAATAGGGGATGGAGACATGATGACAGTGACCAAGTGTCCTGCAAGTTCTGTTTCAGTGTTCACCCACGTGTGGCTAGTGACTTCAGATATTGCTTACTCTCTCTTTATTTTTTTATTTGACGTCCAGACAGATGAGATTAGCTTAATTTTAGTTCATTTTTTGTCTCTGAAACGTCAATTAAAAAGATAAAGAGGGGAGAGTTGGAGTGTATCTGACTTTAACTGGTAAAATTTTGAGCGACAACATGTCACAATAATACGATGCAACTTAATTAGGTTTCAATTGTTCATCCTTGTGGGCTAAGAAAGTTACTTGTACGCACAAGATGCATATGTTGCTCCAATGTCTGGCCGGGGATGTTTGTTTGTGTAGAACGAGCGCGCGAACACCTCAGGCGTCGCCATCTAAGTACGTAGCACTGGCGGCGGCACGGCAAGCGCATCGTCGGCAACCTAGCTTAGGAGGCGTGCGCTTCGAGCAGCGTCCAGAAAACGGTACAGCTCCGGCAAGCCAACTGTGTGCAGTGCTGCGGAGCCGAGCCGACCGACTGGTTGGAGGCAGCAACGATAGCACTGACAACTGAGTGCATCCCATGTTCCGCGTTGCTGCAGCTGAAATATGCAGGCAGAAAAGCTATAGCTTCAGGTTTTGATTTATTTTTCTGTTGGGGACCTTGATTGTTTACTGGTTATTTAAGCACTACACGAAATAAAATATGAATGTCTGCCTATCTTTTGCCAGAATTGTGAAGTGTAAAAAGAAAGAACAAAATCTGAATGCAAGCTGAACTTAACATGAATTGTGCATAGTACAACACCGTCACTTGGAAGTTTCTGATATCACAAAAATAATCAGTTAGTTAGTTATGTTAGAAATGAAGAGGGAGCCCAAAGATCAAATAGCCACTAAATCATCTCGAATTACGTGGAGAAATCTGAATACAATATGAACACCAAGTGCTATCTCTCAAATAGCACAAGAACATCAATAATACCTTCTCCTCCATCCTTGTGATTGCTTGACGATGCGGCCATCTAGCCAACAAGGTGAGGCCACAAGAAGAACGACGGCGAGAGGCATTTCCCCTCGTTCTTCTCTTGGTATCTTGATCGGATTCTGAGTGGGTTAGAGTGTTCAAGTGTGTATAAGTGTATGTCTTCAAGCCTTCTTTGATCATACACTTGACCCTCTTCTTATAGTTGACCAAGAGACACAAGAGGGGCCTCCCACCCTTAGGAATTATTGAGTCTCCCGATCAGAGACTCAAAATTCGGTGGGTTGCGTCCTTTCAATTAGAACACATATCGTTTTCGAGTTCAAACTGACAGTTACAAAAAATTGGACTAGTCCGTATAGGGTCCGGACTAGTCCGGTTACCCTAACTGGACAACATCAGACTAGTCCGGTCTTTACCGGACAAGTCCGGTACTCCCAACATTCTCCCCCTTGAACTCGAATCTGAAACTTACCAACTTACTTAATACTAAACTTAGTGTCCATTTTCTCATGCTTGACATATAGGGCACGACGCATCACAACAACCATTTACGTATTGTTGGACTCGAAGACCACAATACATCTCACACTTGAAAATGAACCTTACTCTTACTTGGCCCCTAAATATCCAGTGATCATAGGTTCTCCCTTAAACCCATGCAGGCTACGTGTTCACTGAACACGCTGGGTGGAAGACCTTTTGTTAGCGGATCCGCAAGCATACGCTTGGTACTTATATGCTCAAGACTTATGGTATGATCCTGGATTCGATCTTTCACAACATAAAACTTAATGTCGATGTGTTTGGCAGCACCACTCGACTTATTGTTGTGAGAGTAAAATATTGCGGGCTCATTATCGCAGTATAACCTAAGTGGCTTTTCAATGCTGTCGACCACTCTAAGACCGGGTAAAAATTCCTTAAGCCAAACAGCCTGCCCGGTGGCCTCATAACATGCAACAAACTCGACATGCATTGTGGCGATGCAGTGACAGTTTGTTTGGAGCTTTTCCACGAAATAGCTCCATTCGCGAGTGTGAATATATAACCTGACGTGGATTTCTTAGTATCCACACAACCCGCAAAATCTGAATCTGAATATCCCGCTACTTCAAGTGGGTCTGACTTACTATACGTTAACATGAGGCCTTTCGTGCCTTGCGCATATCTTAATGCTTTCTTAACTGCCTTCCAGTGATTAATCCCTGAATTGGCCTGATATCTGCCAAGCATTTCGGTCACATAAGCTAAGTCAGGGCGAGTACAGACTTGAGCATACATAAGGCTTCTGACAGCAGAAGCATATGGAACCGACTTCATTTGATCGATCTCATATTGGTTCCTGGGACACTGAAAGTTCCCAAACTTAGCGCCCTTGACAATCGGAGCAGGCGAAGGCTTACTCTTATGCATACTGTACTTTCTCAGTACATTCTCTAAGTATGCCTTTTGTGATAAGCCTAATACCCCATTATTTCTATCTCGGTAAATTTCTATGCCCAATACATAGGATGCTTCACCAAGATCTTTCATATCAAAATTAGAGGACAAAAACTTCTTAGTTTCTGATAGTAGATTGACATCACTACTTGCAAGTAGTATATCATCTACGTAAAGCACGAGGAAAATAAATTTCCCGCTCTTAAACTTAGCATAAATGCAATTGTCCTCCTCATTTTCTTTAAACCCAAACTTTCTTACTGTTTCATCGAACTTAAGATACCACTGTCTTGATGCTTGTTTAAGTCCATAAATGGACTTTCTTAAGTGGCATCCCATATGTTCTTTACCCTTAACAACAAAACCTTTCGGTTGTGTCATATAGACGTTCTCATATAGATCACCATTGAGAAACGCCGTCTTTACATCCATCTGATGTAATTCTAAATTATAATGTGCAACTAATGCCATAATGATTCTGAACAAATCCTTACTTGAGACAGGTGAAAATGTCTCATTATAATCAATCTCTTCTCTTTGAGTGAAGCCTTTTGCAACAAGTTTGGCCTTAAACTTATCAATGTTCCCTTTGGAGTCACATTTAATTTTGTAGACCCATTTACAGCCTACTATTTTGGCTCCATTAGGAATCTCAACTAAATCCCATACTTTGTTTGTTTCCATAGACCTCATTTCATCCTCCTTGGCTTTACGCCATTCAGATGATTGAGGACTTCTCATAGCTTCTTCAAATGTGGAGGGATCACCCTCCATTTGAATTGCCTCACTCAAATAGATTTCATAATCGTCCAGAATGGCCGATTTTCTTTCTCGTTGAGATCTTCTTAATTGCACATTATCCTCATTTTGAGGTTGTTGTTGCTCTTCATTATTAGTGACAACGGGCCGAAAATGCTCAACCTCTCTTAATAATTCCGTTGTCAATGGAGAACTAACAACAGGTGTTGAATCATTACCAATAGGCACTGATGATTCAACAGCAGTAGGTAATGAGAAATATGGTTCTTGAATCATAGGAGTGGGTACATAAACCCGCTTCTCTTCAAGATTAATTTCTCGTCTTACCGTACTCCCCCTGATCATGGCATCCTCTAAAAAGACGGCATGCCTTGTTTCTACAAACTTAGTATATCGTTCTGGACAATAGAAACGATATCTCTTACTCTTTTCTGTATAGCCAATAAAATGACAACTTACTGTCTTAGAATCCAACTTACCAATGTTTGGGTTAAACAATTTTGCCTCAGCGGGACAGCCCCATATATGCATATAACTTAATGAGGGCTTACGTCCTGTCCACAACTCATACGGTGTTTTGGGCACCGACTTAGTAGGAACCCGATTTAGCACATGAATGGCGGTTTTTAATGCCTCCATCCATAAGCTAACCGGCAAATCTGATTGACTTAATATGGATCTAACCATATCCATTAGCGTACGGTTGCGCCGTTCCGCTACTTCATTTTGCTGAGGCTCGCCCGGTGTGGAATACTGGGCGACTATGCCATTTTCCTGTAGGAACCGAGCAAACGGTCCAGGAACTTGGCCATACGGGGTATGACGACTGTAGTACTCACCACCACGATCGGATCTTACCACTTTAATCTTAATATTGTGCTGATTTTCAACTTCATCCTTAAATATCTTAAATTTATCCAATGCTTCAGAGCGTTTTTTAATTGGATAAATATAGCCATAGTGAGAGTAGCCATCCGTGAAGGTTATGAATGAATCAAAACCATCAACAGATACTATGGGGAATGGACCACAAATGTTTGTATGGATTAATTCCAAAATTCCCGCACTGCGTATGGCACCTTTCTTAATTTTCTTAACAAACTTTCCCTTAATGCAGTCGATGCATTCTTCTGAATCCGAAAAATCCAAATGGGGAAGAATCGATTGTGAAATCAATTGTTCAGTTCTCCCCCTCGAAATATGGCCCAAGCGACAATGCCATAATTTCGAAGACATTTCGGAATCGAGTCTCTTACGCTTACCCTGATGTGAGAAAAATTGAGTGTCACTTACAACATTAACATCATCATGCATAGATAATAAGTATAGCATGCCTTGTCTTATGGCAACACCAACCATCTTATTATCATACTTAATTACACATCTGTCTTTACCAAACTGGCAAACATAACCATCATCATCTAAGCATGACACTGAGATGAGATTTCTACTTAAAGAGGGTACATATAATACATCTTGAAGTGTAAGTACAAAACCATTTCTTAATACTAATGGATAATCTCCAATGGCTTTCACTTCAGCTTCATAGCCATCAGCAACTTTAATGGTCCTTTCCCCTCTTTCTAGGGTCCTCCTCATATTTAACCCCTACAACGAATTGCAAACGTGCACAGTGGCGCCTGAGTCAATCCACCAAGAAGATGGTGTATAATCTAAAAGCGGGGATTCATCAACAAAGGTCACAAAATCATTACCATTTTTACAACACCATTTAAGGAAGCCAATGCAATCCTTCTGATGGTGACCATTGTCTAAACAAAAGCGGCACCGATCTTTATCCACTTTCACATCCTTGTTGTAAGGATGGCTTTGTGGAAACTTACCATTATCTTTATCATGGTGAGAAGAACCATGATACTTAAAAGATTGCTTAGAAGAATAATTCTTCTTAGCCTTACCTTTTCCCTTCATGTAATTAATAACATCATAACTGTGAAGGGACTTAATCCTCTCTTCCTCCTGAACACACATAGCCATGAGTTTTTCTATGTTCCATAGTTCAGGTTGAGAGTTGTAGTTGATGACGAAAGTCTCAAATTCCTTAGGAAGTGAGGCAGTGATGAGATGCACAATAAACTTATTTTTAATCCCCAAATCTATAGGCTTAAGCTTTGCAGCCATATTTGTCATCCTTAAGATGTGCTCACGCACACCACCTCCATGATACTTTTCAGTAACAAGCCTCTTGATAAGAGTGCTTGTAGTGGCCTTAGAAGAACCAGTAAACTGATTTTCTATCCTTTGGAGGTATTCAACAGCAGTTTCGCATTCAGGGATTGCTCCCCGAATGGCCTCAGTGATAGTGCCCTTAATAACCATCAAACATTTCCTGTTTGATTTCTTCTACTTATAACAATCAATGTCATAAGCCAATAACTCAGTAGTATATTCCTTTGTCCTCACAGCAAAGGCTTCTTGAGTTTCATCAGCATCTCTTACTGCTTGAACTGGTGCAACCGGATATGGAGTAGTGAGAGCCAAGTCTATTTCAGAGACTACCAAAGCAATCTCCAACTTCTCTCTCCATCTCCCATAATTGCTTCTATTGAGTGGATCAATAGAAGCGATGAAACTCAGTGCTGAATTAGCATTGGAGGAACCTTCATAATCAAAAAAACCAAAATCAAGAAGAATGCATAGATGTTAACCACAAGAAAATGATGAGTTTTATCTTTCACTTTGGTTACTCGACTGTGGGGACCGGAGTCCACACATCCGAGGATCTCATTGGGTGGTGCCGTGCGATGCGGCACCTAACAGCACACACGAAAAGGATACCAAAACATATAAAGTTTTCATTTCATAATAAGAAGAGTTTACAAAAGAGTGTACAACAAGGATACACACGCAGCGGAAAATACATACTCATAATCTCACCTAACTAAGCAGGAGAGAAGACGTCCATGCCCTAGGATGCTTCTCACTAGCAACAATAAGCACATTCAGCAGCAGCGTGGTTCACATGAGATTTATCTCGACACCTCGAGTCTCATGTACAATCTGAAGAGCAGAAATAAAACTATACCTGCAAAAATCATTAAAGCGCAAACGTGAGCATAAGGCTCAGCAAGACTTAACCGTCTCACTAGACATATGCAAGGGGACACTAAACATAGGTAAGGAATAGCATAAATGACTCGCCTACAAGTGGATCCTTATAATCAAGTTTTAAGTAGCAAATGACATTCTCCGAGCACGGCACATCATGGGCTCCACAATCAAACAAGAAACGCTTTACCGATGATATGACATGCTCAGGGCACATAATGCTATTACAGCTAAAGTATGGGGAAATTGTAAACTTTTAATTGTATTATCTCTAAATCATACAAGGTTGCAAAGTAATTATAATTCAATAGAATATGATTTACTGGCTTCTTTAGTATTTACTACGTTGCCGCTCAATGAACAAGTGGTACTCTATTACTGCGAGGGACAGTGATTGCAATCAGGACACACCCAGACAACACGACACATACGTCGTTCGGAAGTGTCAGCGAGCACACCCGTACCTACATAACACTTCAGTACTAGGCGTATATGGCAACCTTTCGCAAGACACTCAAATTCCGAACCGATCGATCCGTCACGAGCAGGAGGTCCCTGCGTGGGGTGTACTGTGACGTGCCCACCAGCAGATTTACACCTTGCTGCCCTCAACCCACACCTATAAAACGGAATGGTATGCCTCGACACCCAAGTGACCAAGCTACGTCAGTTTAATGGATTCCATATGTCCATTATATTGCTGGTACAATTCAAGCTTGTCCGAAGGGGCTGCATACGGATGGGCCTTAATCGACACAGGCAGGGCTATGCGACCGAAACTCAATTCTCGCCGCTTCCTATCCATTCCCTGCCCGGTCTCAATTTCATTATATTAAACCATTTTCTATCTAACCAATCCTGTGAGATATGTCCTACATCTCTCGCGAGTAGATTCCAACTACTCGACTTCTACCGGATTTCCTATGCATTAGCAAAGCAGTTACTACAGGTCAACTTGTAACTCGTTCCAACCAATCCCTGGGATTTTTGGCCATGCAAGTGGAGCATCAATCACCCTATACGTAATGCACACATCAAACTTATGACATAAGGTGATAAAGACTGTAAAAACTCTGTAAAGCTTTTAAATGCAAACCGGGGCTTGCCTTAGTTTGCGACTCGAATAAATGTCAATTGTTAGGGCTTGGTCTTCCTCCGGAGAACTTGCCATGGAACTTCAGTGGGAACACCTTGGCCTTCTCCTCCAAGTGAAGCTCCTCGTTGATCACCTACCATCACGTTTCCTATCGACATGATATGCATATAAGTAAGTAATATAAGGAAATACTAGAGTTAAGAAGATTGTGTACTCCTAGGAACGACGAGATTGTCTAAGAGGAACAGACATGCCTCTGTTGTGTGGATAAACAAAGGATGACTCAAGGTGACATAGTAGTGTCAAGATAAGCACTGAAAGGTGCAATGTAATGAGACATCATGATTTAGCACTCGACACTTGGGGCTATGCCGCACAAAGAGTGATAAGGTAGAATGGTGAAGAAGCATTACTGGACTGTGTGATGTAAGGAAGACTAAGCGATCAAGGTGGAGCATTGAAAGCTTAAGGCATGAGTGAACTGTGCAACAAGAGGTTGTGACTTAGAAGTCGACCAATGAAGTTACACAAACTCATTAAGGAGTAAACCTAATTACGTGACAAGTGTGGTTGCAGGGTTCTGATAAAGATGAACCAGGGTGAAACCCTAGCGACACTTGGGAGTGAAATGAGGTCAACATTCTTTGGACTTAAGACGTCATAACGAGCCTTGTTAACCTGACGTGAGTACTGAGACAACGTTCAAATGACCTTTAGGTAAATTAGTTTCCACGGCAAGCTCCTCGAGCATCGTTCAAGTGCCTCACGACGACACTAATGTAGTGTCTGCCGCAAGCTTGTCCAGGTGAGCTCGATAAGCTCTTGGGACTTAAACATGATGCGAGACTATGCCGTGATGATGTGTTTTGCCATATCGGAAAGATCGTCTCCTCGACGTTCACATTGACCCGGACTCGTCAACAGTGGTGAGCAGAATCTCGAACACCACCTCATGAGTCGGAGAGTTAGGGACTCGACTTAGTTGTCGACAAAAGACTCGATGAACCTACCGTTGATGAAGAGGTACACCTAGGTAAGCAATTCCGCGAATGGAAAGGAAACGTCCTCGACACGACTAAGAAATTCTTATCCGAGGTTCCACTTGGACTAGTTCTCCTCGTCGGTCGCAACGTTGTCGCAGTATTCTACCCTAGGTCACCGGTGGTCACCGAACCACTTGGTTTGACCTAGAAGGCATTTCATCGAGCATCTAGGCTACACCTAGGACTCGACGAGTCTCGCCTTGACCAAACCCTAATTTGGCTAAACGACCATCGACTGATGTGTCGTGGTTGTGTTCCAGTACCACGTACATCACATGCATCCTTCACCTCGATGCCAGGACACCATGACGGCTCGGAGCGTCACGACGGCGTCATGTGATCAACGACGTCGATGCGGCTCATGGTGGAGCATCACGAGCATGCACGGACAAGTTAACGCGATACAAACGACAAAGGAGGTCGACTTGGGGACTCCTATAGGAATGATATGAACGCGAAACATGGACGTACGGCTTGACGACATATGATTACCTTTAGCGATTATGACGAACGGACTTCGGTGCATCAAGCAAGGCAATTCAGGGTAAAGCTCACCTTGTAGGCATTTCGCCGAACATCTTGGGTGTGTACTTGATTCCTTCGCGTCATCACCATTCAAAGGGTATCTTGGCACTTGGGCTTGTTGGTTGCAACCTCATTCTGCCCTTGCATCACAGACCAGTTCTACACATCAACAAAGTTGGTTCTTTCCTCTTGAACATTTCATCGAACTCCTTGGCTGCAGTCACTGATCCAATCACTCTTGCAAAATAAGAGCTAACCTTGGACCAGTTATCGATGCCGGTGTGTCAACAACGTGTTCCTGCATATCCTCCATCACACCCATTACTCGCTTTGCTTCCAGGACATAGCCACGGCGCGGAACGCGGACATGGTGTCATGGTGCTCGCGGTCGCCCTGGAAAGGCGCGACCAGCAGGGACACGACGGCCGAGTGTATGCGCGTGGTGCTGGGTCTGGACAACGGCAAGGGCGAACGGCCGTCACTGGCGCAGTGGTGGCGTGAACGGCCGGCGTCATGGATGGTGGCGTGGACGGCGATCAACGCGATGACCATGGCACTTGGTAGGTGGGCAGGGCAACACAACTTGGGTCATCGTGGATATGACGCACAAGGAAACCAAGCACAGCGTGAGCGGGACAGAGGGGAGCCGGACCGGCAAGATGCAGCGGAGGCGAGGAGCAGAGACGTCGAGCAGGGAGACGACGCGTCGGGGCGGTGGAGCGCTCGCGAGCTGGTGGCGCCGTGGGCTGCCGAGCGCGGGGCTAGGCGCAGTCGCCGTGGACGGCCGACGGGAGGAGCTGGGGGCAAGGCACAGGTGGAGCACCGGCCAGGCCGAGCGGCGGCCGGCGTGGGGCGCAGCAGCGCGGGCGCGTCGGGGCGACCAGGCGAGCAGGCGCGGGCGGTGAAGGCGTGCAGGGCGGCGAGATACGGTGGCCGGGAGCTATGGCGGCGGCGGCCTGGGCGCGAGGAGGTGGCGCAGCGTACGGGCACTGGGGCACGGTTGCCGGCGGCAAAGCGGCGCCAGGGAGGAGACAAGGAGGCGCGCTCGAGCAGGGGAAGGCCGGCGGCCGAGCGAGCGACGGCCAGGAGGTGCGAGGTCGGGCGAGGATGCAGGGGTCGGCTGGGAGTCGGGCGGGCACGATAAGGACCAATTTCATTGCGGTGGCGCTGCATGCAGTCGCGTGGAGGCAGGGGAGGAGAGAGGAAGCCAGTGCCGACCTGCCAGGTGGGGACCACTTTTTCCTAGTACTGAGGATAAGTATGACATGTGGGTCCCACTCTCTTCTCCCTTCTCTTTTAAAATTCAAATGGAGCTAGCAGACATACTTCAAAAATATTCAACTTTGGCCCAATGACTAAATAAAATGTGGAGAATTTTATGGTGCAATCAGATTTCAAAACTGAGCAAGTTGAATTTGAACTCAGGTTTGAATTTGAATTCAAGTGGTGATACTTGATTCAATGAAATAAATGGTAGATTAGGTTCAAAAATCCTGAAACTTTGAATTTAACTTTTTTTGAACCATAAGGGACCTTAGGAAAAATTTGGAGTTGATTTGGACAAGGTTGAGCCCAAAGTTTAAATTTGAAGTCGACGTTGATTAAACTCTCAGTACATGTCCAACAAATGGGAAACGTGATTCAAAAATTTTGAAACTTTACCGAGAGTCTAATTGGAATATTAGAAGGTCATAGAAAAATTTACGGCATAAGATTTGAATATTTTTGGATGTCCCATTTTAGGGTTGGAATAATTCCTATTAAGATTTTAAGTTTTAACAAGTCCATATTTGTAGTGAACATGGGTTAACACACGTGATACATGTGAGTTTGGATTTCTAAGTTCATTTTCAAAAAATTTTAAGTTCACATTTTTTCGTTTTTGTTCTTCTGAAAAGCGGGCTTTTACAATCCTTCCCCCTTAAAGGAATCTCGTCCCGAGATTCTAACAAGTAAAATAACAGAAACGATAAGGGAACGATCCGTAAAAGAGGGTCATTGACTTAGGAAAATGACAATGCCCTTAAAGACTTGGGTTCTACGAAATAGTGATTATCTTCAAGCATCTTAAGAAATCCTAAAGTCTGCTTCAAGTGATTCCAGTCTTTAGGTTGATAACCTTGACAGGATGCTCGACATGACAATATCACATCGTAAAACATTCACATCTGTCATTGACCCTTTATTGTTGTACTCTTATACTAACATGACATCCTGTTTTGTCCTAGTCTTGACTTGAAGAATCATCACTTGTTCTCTGCTTCTCTAGGTCACCATGATAGTTTGCAACTATCCTTGCATTAATTCTTGGTTGCTTGTTTGGTTTTGCATAGGTCCTTATAACTTAATGTGGTATTTCCCTTGACATGAGTTAAGATGGTTTACGAGGTTAAACAACAATCATTAACCTCGTTTGAGGTTTAGTCAACCATAGGATCCCTTAGCTGTATCATAAGAGCAGCAAAGCATTCAACACTCTTATGTAATCAAAACAGCAGGAATACTAAAGATATGACGACTACAAGGTTTTTGGGTATATCAACGTCTTCAAATAATAGAAACAGAAGATGAAGGCCCTTTGTGGAGGCACACGAGGATTTAAAGATTCAGCATCCTCATATATTTCAACACAGCAAAGAACTCAATTATATGGTAACTACAAGGTTCTTGGAGTATCAAGGTTACCATATACCAACGCAAGATCTTAGATAAATCCAAAGAGTTTCACGAGGTTGACAATCGAACGGTATCCTCGCGAGGAAGGAGATTTCATGGATTTTACAAGGTTGATCATCAAACTGATGACCACTCAATGACGAACGGTATAGTTGCAACAATCACAGTACTTGAACCTAAACAAGTCAAGGATGGAAGTTCAAGTGTTTGTTTAGTTGCAAGGGAGGTTGAGTGATTGGTTGCCCAGGTATCACTCAATAGAAAGAAGATCAACAATGTACAAAGTCAAAGGAATATGGTGAAATGATCGTAGTCATTAGACACCTTAGAATAGTTTGAATGGGGTACACAATCTTGATCTAAATTTTAGTATTATCATGCATTCCATCATTGGTGTTACATTGGTAATGATGCTTCATGATGCATCATATGTTGTATGGTGCAATGAATATGCACATGGTATGGTGCAAATGATGCATATGTATGGTGCAAATGATGCAGATGTATGATGCAAATGGTGCACATGCATGGTGCAGTAGCTTTTATAGTTTGAGCAAGATTAAATGAACCACACCCACAAAACTCAAGTACTGTCTGATGATTTAGGATTGGATACCGTGGCCGTGAAAGACACTCAATGAGTAGTGTTGCTTTCATGACTCGACCACAGTTAAGGAATTCATAACAGAACGATTGACAAGGAATGTGGGAAATATACCACGTTACCTCGACCTTTCGAAAGCTTGTTCATGTTCTACTCTACTTGATTGTATCTTCATCAGGAGAAAAACAACTAACTATAGGTCTCTAGTGATGCTTCACTTAACCTTCGCTTCGATCGGGCAAGAGGAACTGATATCCTTAGTGATAACTTTAGTGGAGTTGAAGTCACATTTCTTCTTTGAGTAACTCAATCTGGTGGTGGAGGTTGGATCCTCTTGAAGATGTAATCTTACTTGATCGTCTTCTTGTTGACACGACTCGTTGTAACCAAGGTTAATGGTTGAACATCACCATTACTTGAGTGCTCGCCTTCCCCCTTAAAGTTCCAAACCAGGATGTCGAAGCGTACTCCAAACAGTCCTCATGGAAAGACGAGATGCAACTCGAGTAATCGCGATCTGCGTTCAACATCACAAGATGTGATGTGGCAAGTCACATAAATCAGACACTAGTATGCCTATCCAAGGGAAAAGGCTTCGAATGAGTTAAACACTCTATTAAACTTGGTAAATACTTGAGTCCTAACTCTTGGTTGGTTATGACATTCCTCGAGTTGAAATCGAGAACCGAATGCCTAACAAAAACCAAAAGTTCAAACTGGCCAGACTATGGTGACAAATGACCAGTCTGGACGCAAACTCGATTTTGATATAGTTAATGGTAAAATCATATCTTGAGGTGAATAACAAAGTTAAAGTACACTTCAATACCTTTCCAAAAAGTATTGGTTTGCCTCTATATAATCCCTGGTCCGCAAGTTATGCTATTTTAAAGTCAGCAGAATTTTCTGCACTTTCAGCAGAACCTGCTTAAAAAGTAGCACATTTGATCTTAAGTTTTCACACTGTTCTGACGGAAATATGGAAATATTCTTATTTACAAAGTTGTATTAAATGTAATAATCTTTCCAGAATGTACTTACTTGTCTTCATATAAGTTCTGGTTTAAAAGATATGGATTTTTGAAGTTGGGTAAAATTTCAGCATTCAGAATTGAATTCAGTTCAGATTGACCACTCTGTATTCAAACTCGATTTGTAATAGGTAGATGACCGATTCAGGTCTGGAGCCAATTGCAAAAATTGTAGCTGACTCTCTAGCCTTTCCAACGGTTACTCGCGCGATACCATTGTATCAAGGGTCTGTGAGTTATGGACTAAACTCAGAGGTGTACAGATTGCTGTCCAGTTTGGGTATGCCTGGACAGTCTCTGCGATTATCCAAATTTCACCCATTTAGAAAAGGATTCTGGTCTGTTGTTGAACAGAAAACATGTAGAGGACTTCCAAATATTTCTAAAGAGTATTTAATTGCCCTCGTAGCATTTCTGGTTGAGAAGATACGGCATTTCCAAGTTGACAGTTTTTCTGAAAATTTGGACAGCACCTCCTTTGTTTAAGGCTGATTTTGTCCACAAATTTCAGATATACAAACATCAACATTTGCAAAAGTAACACATAGCAAACTTGTTGAATACATTCTCAGGATCCCAGAAATGTAAAATACGAAGCCATTCGATAAGTCTACTAGGATAATCGAAACGGTAACTGAACAGGTAACGGTCCATATTCTGAACTGTTTTGACACCTTAAATGATACTTCAATTTAGACTTGGTTATTGCGAGTTTTAGCCTTCGTGTTGAATAGGAAGTTGATAGAGCACTCTTTAGGCTTTCCATACATGTATAAACATGCATAGGTTGCATTTTTAGTTTAAGAGTTATGGCCGTTCAAAGTTCAGAATTTTTTTGACTGTTTTAGATAGCACCTATATACATGTACTATCTTCAACTCCAGTTTCTAATTGGTTTTAAACTGAATTTGGGGTAACATTGAATAACAAAATTGTAGAATAGCTCTTCCCCTTTCCGTAAATGTATCATAATGGAATAGAAGAGCTTTCTTCAAGGAAATATGGCAAAAATTCAGATGCTGATCCATGTAGTTTCAGAACAGCAGCTGCAGTGGTTATAGTGCATTTTCATCACCATACAAAGGTCTTTTGGCTTGGAGGTCAATAGGAAACTTATAGAAGACTTCAAAAACTTTCCAAAAAGTATTCACTTGCCTCCAAATCCCTCCAGGTTGAAGAGATATGGAATTTCAAAATTAGGTCAATTCTGTTCGAAAACAGAACTCACCGGCTTCGAAACACAAGAATTTAGAAACAAACTCAAATTTTGAAACATAGCTCAAAACTCAAGTCCGATGGCTAGAACTTGATTCATAACTAATCATTCTCTTTGGAGCTAAATGGAGTCTTAAAAGAGACTTGACGACCTTCTTATCCATAGCATATCACTATGGATCTTCATACTTAACCAAAGTCTTAACCCAGCGAAGTCGAGCTAAACTCTCGCCAGGAACAAAGAACTCTGGTTCACCTATCCTTGAAGAGAAACATTTTACCTTGTCCATAAGATATCAGCAACTGATACTTGGACCTAATATGAATATGAAGCCATTTCTTTCGTGGGGGATGGTCAAAGTATCAAGTGGGATACTGACGGTACTACGTGCCTTACTAAAAGAAAAGTCTAACCCGATATATCCAGATACGTCTAGAGGTGGTACTAATATCGATCACTCGCAAACGTATTCTACACGGGTCGCTACTGGAGTTAGTGTACCTGCATAAGACAAACAATCCCCTTTCACACCTTCACACCTCAAGGGCGGCAGGGGGAAACACGACAGGCAGTCACAATAAGATATAATCAAAAGTAAATACATACGACTCTGGTGTGAGTCGCTCTCGAGCGAAGTCATGTCTCGAGGTACATGGCTGTAAATACGTCTGTACAACAAAGACTCCCGTACGAACCGGCTTATACACGCTCGGGCATACGTGTTTCGCATGATCCCATAGAACATGAATAGTTCTAGAGATACACACTATCGGGTTATACACCACCCGACGGGGGCTCCCACTAATTTTGTGTCACGCTGGAGTACCGCGTGTCATATGTTCTCAGAAACATGGAAAGTTTCAGAGACTCATATTAACTTTCCGTGCCAAGCCACGGAAATATCACATACCATATCTCGTATGCAGAGTTTACCGAGATTGTTCCGCTCTCGGCGGCATACCTTACCTCTTACCTTGAAGACGGAGCGCCGTTACAGAAATAATATAACAAGTTAGTTCACCACCTTTTTAACTTATACTAGTAATAGTCCTTCATGGGCATATAGCTAATCCTCACTCGACTACTTCGGATTTTTCGAAAATAGGCTATTTTCGAGCGTGCTATTCCCAATGAAGCTCTGATACCATGTCTGTGGGGACCGGAGTCCACACATCCGAGGATCTCATTGGGTGGTGCCGTGCGATGCGGCACCTAACAGCACACACAAAAAGGATACCAAAACATATAAAGTTTTCATTTCATAATAAGAAGAGTTTACAAAAGAGTGTACAACAAGGGTACACACGCAGCGGAAAATACATACTCATAATCTCACCTAACTAAGCAGGAGAAGATGTCCATGCCCTAGGACGCTTCTCACTAGCAACAAGAAGCACATTAAGCAGTGGCGTGGTTCACATGAGGTTTATCTCGACACCTCGAGTCTCATGTACAACCTGAAGAGCAAAAATAAAATTGTACCTGCAAAAATCGTTAAAGCGCAAACGTGAGCATAAGGCTCAGCAAGACTTAACCGTCTCACTAGACATATGCAAGGGGACACTAAACATAGGTAAGGAATAGCATAAATGACTCGCCTACAAGTGGATCCTTATAATCAAGTTTTAAGTAGCAAATGACATTCTCCGAGCACGGCACATCATGGGCTCCACAATCAAACAAGAAATGCTTTACCGATGATATGACATGCTCAGGGCACGTAATGCTATTACAGCTAAAGTATGGGGAAATTGTAAACTTTTAATTGTACTATCTCTAAATCATACAAGGTTGCAAAGTAATTATAATTCAATACAATATGATTTACTGGCTTCTTTAGTATATACTACGTTGCCGCTCAGTGAACAAGTGGTACTCTATTACTGCGAGGGACAGTGATTGCAATCAGGACACACCCAGACAACACGACACATACGTCGTTCGAAAGTGTCAGCGAGCACACCCGTACCTACATAACACTTCAGTACTGGGCATATATGGCAACCTTTCGCAAGACACTCAAATGTCGAACCGGTCGATTCGTCACGAGCAGGAGGTCCCTGCGTGGGGCGTACTCTGACGTGCCCACCAGCGGATTTACACCTTGCTGCCCTCAACCCACACCTATAAAACAGAACGGTATGCCTTGACACCCAAGTGACCAAGCTACGTCAGGTTAATGGATTCCATATGTCCATTATATTGCCGGTACAATTCAAGCTTGTCCGAAGGGGCTGCATACGGACGGGCCTTAATCGACACAGGCAGGGCTATGCGACCGAGACTCAATTCTCGCCGCTTCCTATCCATTCCCTGCCCGGTCTCAATTTCATTATATTAAACCATTTTCTATCTAACCAATCCTGTAAGATATGTCCTACATCTCTCGCGAGTAGATTCCAACTACTCGACTTCTACTGGATTTCCTATGCATTAGCAAAGCAGTTACTACAGGTCAACTTGTAACTCGTTCCAACCAATCCCTGGGATTTTTGGCCATGCAAGTGGAGCATCAATCACCCTATACATAATGCACACATCAAACTTATGATGTAAGCTGATAAAGACTGTAAAAACTCTGTAAAGCTTTTAAATGCAAACCGGGGCTTGCCTTAGTTTGCGACTCAAATAAATGTCAATTGTTCGGGCTTGGTCTTCCTCCGGAGAACCTTCCATGGAACTTCAGTGGGAACACCTTGGCCTTCTCCTCCAAGTGAAGCTCCTCGTCGATCACCTACCATCACGTTTCCTATCGACATGATATGCATATAAGTAAGTAATATAAGGAAATACTAGAGTTAAGAAGATTGTGTACTCTTTAGGAACGACGAGATTGTCTAAGAGGAACAGACATGCCTCTGTTGTGTGGATAAACAAAGGATGACTCAAGGTGAAATAGTAGTGTCGAGATAAGTACTGAAAGGTGCAATGTAATGAGACATCGCGATTTAGCACTCGACACTTGGGGCTATGCCGCACAAAGAGTGATAAGGTAGAATGGTGAAGAAGCATTACTGGACTGTGTGATGTAAGGAAGACTAAGCGATCAAGGAGGAGCATTGAAAGCTTAAGGCATGAGTGAACTGTGCAACAAGAGGTTGTGACTTAGAAGTCGACCAATGAAGTTACACAAACTCATTAAGGAGTAAACCTAATTACGTGACAAGTGTGGTCGCAGGGTTCTGATAAAGATGAACCAAGGTGAAACCCTAGCGACACTTGGGAGTGAAGTGAGGTCAACATTCTTTGGACTTAAGACGTCATAACGAGCCTTGTTAACCTGACGTGAGTACTGATACAACGTTCAAATGACCTTTAGGTAAAGTAGTTTCTATGGCAAGCTCCTCGAGCATCGTTCAAGTGCCTCACGACGACACTAATGTAGTGTCTGCCGCAAGCTTGTCCAGGTGAGCTCGATAAGCTCTTGGGACTTAAACATGATGCGAGACTCTGCCGTGACGATGTGTTTTGCCATATACATGAGTCAGAGAGTTAGGGACTCGACTTAGTTGTCGACAAAAGACTCGATGAACCTACGGTCGATGAAGAGGTACACCTAGGTAAGCAATTCTGCGAATGGAAAGGAAACGTCCTCGACATGACTAAGAAATTCTTATCCAAGGTTCCACTTGGACTAGTTCTCCTCGTCGGTCGCAACGTTGTCGCTGTATTCTACCCTAGGTCATCGGTGGTCACCGAACCACTTGGTTTGACCTAGAAGGCATTTCATCGAGCATCTAGGCTACACCTAGGACTTGACGAGTCTCGCCTTGACCAAACCCTAATTTGGCTAAACGACCATCGACTGATGTGTCGTGGTTGTGTTCCAGTACCACGTACATCACATGCATCCTTCACCTCAATGCCAGGACACCATGACGGCTCGGAGCGTCACAACGACGTCATGTGGTCAACGACATCGATGCGGCTCATGGTGGAGCATCACGAGCACGCACGGACAAGTTAACGCGATACAAACGACAAAGGAGGTCGCCTTGGGGACTCCTATAGGAATGATATGAACGCAAAAAATGGAAGTACGGCTTGACGACATATGAGTACCCTTAGCGATTATGACGAATGGACTTCGGTGCATCAAGCAAGGCAATTCAGGGTAAAGCTCACCTTGTAGGCATTTCGCCGATCATCTTGGATGTGTACTTGATTCCGTCGCGTCATCACCATTCAAAGGGTATCTTGGCACTTGGGCTTGTCGGTTGCAACCTCATTCTGCCCCTGCATCACAGACCAGTTCTACACATCAACAAAGTTGGTTCTTTCCTCTTGAACATTTCATCGAACACCTTGGCTGCAGTCACTGATCCAATCACTCCTGCAAAATAAGAGCTAACCTTGGACCAGTTGTCGATGCCGGTGTGTCAACAACGTGTTCCTGCATATCCTCCATCACACCCATTACTCGCTTTGCTTCCAGGACATAGCCACGGCGCGGAACGCGGACATGGCGTCATGGTGCTCGCTGTCGGCCCGGAAAGGCGCGGCCAGCAGGGACACGACGACCGAGTGTATGCGCGTGGTGCTGGGTCTGGAAAACAGCAAGGGCGAACGGCCGTCACTGGCGCAGTGGTGGCGTGAACGGCCGGCGTCATGGATGGCGGCGTGGACGGCGATCAACGCGATGACCATGGCACTTGGTAGGTGGGCAGGGCAACACAACTTGGGTCACCATGGATATGACGCACAAGGAAACCAAAGCACAGCGTGAGCGGGACAGAGGGGAGCCAGACCGGTGAGATGCAGCGAAGGCGAGGAGCAGAGACGGCGAGCAGGGAGACGAGGCGTCGGGGTGGTGGAGCGCTCGCGAGCTGGTGGCGCCGTGGGCTGCCGAGCGCGGGGCTAGGCGCAGTCGCCGTGGACGGCCGACGGGAGGAGCCGGGGGCAAGGCACTGGTGGAGCACCGGCCAGGCCGAGCGATGGCCGGCGTGGGGCACAGCAGCGCGGGCGCGTCAGGGCGACCAGGTGAGCAGGCGCGGGCGGTGAAGGCGTGCAGGGCGGCGAGAGCCGGTGGCCGGGAGCTATGTCGGCGGCGGCCTGGGCGCGAGGAGGCGGCGCGGCGCACGGGCACTGGGGCACGGTTGCCGGCGGCGAAGCGGTGCCAGGGAGGAGACGAGGAGGCGCACTCGAGCAGGGGAAGGCCGGCGGCCGGGCGAGCGACGGCCAGGAGGTGCAAGGTCGGGCGAGGATGCAGGGGCCGACTGGGAGTCGGGCGGGCACGATAAGGACCGATTTCATCGCAGTGGCGCTGCATGCAGTCGCGTGGAGGCAGGGGAGGAGAGAGGAAGCCGGTGCCGACCTGCCAGGTGGGGACCACTTTTTCCTAGTATTGAGGATAAGTATGACATGTGGGTCCCACTCTCTTCTCCCTTCTCTTTTAAAATTCAAATGGAGCTAGCAGACATGCTTCAAAAATATTCAACTTTGGCCCAATGACTAAATAAAATGTGGAGAATTTTATGGTGCAATCAGATTTCAAAACTGAGCAAGTTGAATTTGAACTCATGTTTGAATTTGAATTCAAGTGGTTATACTTGATTCAATGAAATAAATGGTAGATTAGGTTCAAAAATCCTGAAACTTTGATTTAACTTTTTTTGAACCATAAGGGACCTCAGGAAAATTTGGAGTTGATTTGGACAAGGTTGAGCCCAAAGTTTAAATTTGAAGTCGACGTTGATTAAACTCTCAGTACGTGTCCAACAAATGGGAAACGTGCTTCAAAAATTTTGAAACTTTACCGAGAGTCTAATTGGAATATTAGAAGGTCATAGAAAAATTTACGGCATGAGATTTGAATATTTTTGGATGTCCCATTTTAGGGTTGGAATAATTCCTATTAAGATTTTAAGTTTTAACAAGTCCATATTTGTAGTGAACATGGGTTAACGCACGTGATACATGTGAGTTTGGATTTCTAAGTTCATTTTCAAAAAAATTTAAGTTCACATTTTTGCGTTTTTGTTCTTCCGAAAAGCGGGCTTTTACATCGACCAAAACTCAACATTTGAGAATAATTGGAAATCAACATAGTAATTTATCTTTCGCTTTGGTTACTCGACCAAATTACTATGTTCTTACAAAAAGAATGTCATTAATGCCTTTCGCTTTGGTTACTCAGCCAATAATGACATTAAAACTGAACATTGAAGAACAACTGAAATACATAGTAATTTATCTTTCGCTTTGGTTACTCGACCAAATTACTATGTACTTAGAAAGGAAAATGTCATTAATGCCTTTCGCTTTGGTTACTCGGCCAATCATGACATTAATATAACTTAAAATCATGACAATTCTATTTTTCACTTCGGTTACTCAATAGAATTTCATGCAACTTAAATTGACATAGCAATTTATCTTTCGCTTTGGTTACTCGACCAAATTACTATGACAATCAACTTAATTCACAGCGTAAGCTTATTAAATAAGCAAACTTAATTGTATAGCACGGACTAGTCCGCACATGGCCGGACTAGTCCGAACTCTTACAGTATGGTTTTCGGACTAGTCCGGTCCATACGTCGGACAAGTCCGGTCCCATCAAAAACATTTGATCTGTTCTTTATTGAACTTTTTGAGTTTGGTCCGTACTATTCCGGACTAGTACGACCAACCCCGGAAAAGTTTCATATAAAAAACTGGAAAAATGTCGAAATACCCAAAAGGGAATCTTAATCTTACCATCTTACCAAATCAACTTAATTTTCACAATGGATTTCAATCCAAAGTGCTTAATTGGTTTTCAATCAGATGAACGCGTCAATACGCCTTGATCCGAAAACCTAACCACTTAATTGTGGCACACCGGACTAGTCCGGCCCTTAGACCGGACAAGTTCGGACCTTTAAAACTTTCAGAAAAAAACTTCGATCAAAACTCATTTCAAAATGATTAGTTGTCTAAACGGCTCTAATACCATTGTTAGAAATCAAGAGGGAGCCCAAAGATCAAATAGCCACTAAATCATCTCGAATTACGTGGAGAAATTTGAATACAACATGAACACCAAGTGCTATCTCTCAAATAGCACAAGAACATCAATAATACCTTCTCCTCCATCCTTGTGATTGCTTGACGATGCGGCCATCTAGCCAACAAGGCGAGGCCGCAAGAAGAACGACGGCGAGAGGCGTTTCCCCTTGTTCTTCTCTTGGTATCTTGATAGGATTCTGAGTGGGTTAGAGTGTTGAAGTGTGTATAAGTGTATGTCTTCAAGCCTTCTTTGATCATACACTTGACCCTCTTCTTATAGTTGACCAAGAGACACAAGAGGAGCCTCCCACCCTTAGGAATTATTGAGTCTCCCGATCAGAGACTTAAAATTCGGTGGGTTGTGTCCTTTCAGTTAGAACACATGTCATTTTCGAGTTCAAACTGACAGTTACAGAAAAATCGGACTAGTCCGTATAGGGTCCGGACTAGTCCGGTTACCCTTACTGGACAACATCGGACTAGTCCGGTCTTTACCGGACAAGTCCGATACTCCCAACAAGTTAACAACAAATACTTTTTCCGAGATTAAACTAACCAAACTGCAGTGCCCAATTTGCTAAATTTTTACTCTAAATGGCAATAACCAGGATCAAAATGTGACCTTGAAAATACACAAATTGATAGCATTTTTCTTTCTATTGTATAAGGAAGGAAACTCCACGGCTCCCTGTTCATCTAAAAGAAGAGCATTGTTCTAGTTCACTTCTACCAACTACTCAACTCAATAGATAAAAAGCCACAACGATAGATGGTCTGTTGGACAAATTATGAAGACGCCAGATAATAAACAAGTGTTCAACAACCACTTGGTAATGTTTCCATTCCAAACGTCTCCCAAGCTGAAACTGGTATACGTGCAGTCGTACAGTTCATCTAATGTTTGGATGGGTTAAGACGACCAAACCAAGAGCTGGATAGCCGGGCTAGGAGGTGCACTGGTGCTATGAGATCGTTTAAAAAGGTTTACTTACATAAGACGCTCACCCAATAAAGCGAAGAACGGTTGGTAGAAAAGATACCAAGGATATGACTGTCTGGTATACTTGGAAGTAATTACTTACGTACGAAGTATGTTTCCATCTTCCCACATTCATTTTAGGATCTACTATCTCCGTCCGCAAAAGCTTGTCGCTTTGTAGTTCATTTTTAAACTATGAAGCGACAAACTTTTGGAGACGGAAGGAGTATTTAGTGCATCATTCGATTTATTTGCGGTGTACAAAAGCACATGCGTCCGTTGAGAAGACATTTGCTTGTGACCTGGTGCTAGCTTTTAAATAGGTTGCTCAATTCTGAATTTTTTGAATTAAATCTAAACTCCTAATTTCCTTGCTCCAGGAATTTATGGCGTTTGTTCATCAAACACGAGAAAAGAAAAATGACAATTGCTGAGCAGGTAGTTTATAAATAGAGACCATATCACTCATATCCAGTCCGATCTGCATTTGAGGATTTAGAACATTCACAGTTCAAGAGGTCTTTATATATGATACTACTAGGGCCAGACAATGGTACTTGGTTTCTAAACTATGAGATGTGCTATTGATCTAGCTGAGGTATTATGGGTATGAGAGGTATTAGGAATTACTAGCCATCTGGCATGCTGGGCCACAATCCCATCACTCGGAGTACCCTTATCTACTGCGACAATGTCAGCGTAATCTATCTCTCGACCCCAACCTCGTTCAGCACTTGTGCAAAAAACATATCGAGATCGACCTCCACTTCGTTCGTGAACGTATCACCATCAAAGATGTTCGGTTTGTTCATCTTCCAACAACTTCCTAGTTCACTGACATCTTCACCAAGGTATGTTGTGGCTAGAGTTTTACTACGGGATGTTAAAATATGTATCATCCGTGTGTGTTGCTTATTGGACCCGCTCTCTCAGCCTCTAGAAACGTGTTGAGAAAATAGCATACACATATTTAGCATATTTGTTGTGCATCTGACAATACATGAACATCATGCTCCACGAATTACTAGAGTAAAATATACAGCAAAAGTTCCAAAAATATCCTTAAGCCTGCTAACATGGCTCAACATGATTTTGACACCACTTTATCTACGACCACATCATGATTTAGTTAAATAACCACCTATAGATGAGTTGTGATGATACACTGATTCAAAATGAGAAATTATGTAAAAATCAAGCTCTATTAACAGCGAGGAGAGTTGACCAACTCATGTTTTCTCTATTTTACCGTCGAATAACTATCAATAACAGCAGTCACACAGTTCCGCTCTTCCTTCACTTGTGATATGAACTCACACCTTCAGAGAGCAGGCGAAGCAGTAGTTGAAATTGGCATACCGTCGAGGTTCATCACGTTTAAGGTATTTGCGTCCATGTGCAATAACCATAAAGGAACATGTTCAGCAGTTGAAATTTGGATCTGACTGCATTCTATCATTTCATACAAGATTTGTGTGAAGCAAGGTAAAAGCCTTAAAACCATTCTGATGTTCTACTAGCTGCTCTTAGGAAAATATGAGTTTTAACTGAATAACATGTTTTTAAAATGGAAATCTCAAACACTAAACTAGCCCAGAAATTCTCATAAGACCCGGCTGGCCCTAGTAAGGTTGTTTGATATGTTTCTTCATATAGTTCATGTAGTATGATGTGAGGCTAAACTTAAAAGTGTTTAACAACTAACTTTTACCATAACACTATTAATATCAATCCATATGGTTTGACATTTACGCATATGTTGTACAATAAGATGAATGGTCTGAACAAGTTGTTTGTTTGTTTTCGTTGGACATAATTGGTTTCGTCTTAATGATTCATCAATAGTGAGGAAGAATGTTGGCTTCACAAGCTGCTTTGCCTGCAGCAAGGGTGCACCATCCAAAAGTTTTTTTTAAGAAAATTGCGTTTTGAGTAAAATTAAAGGCTAACTCCTTTGGTTTTTTCGCAAAAAATTGATATTTTTAATCATCTCCAAAACTTCAGTATGATTACGTAACACATATCTAACATGGAATACAAGCTCGATCACGAAGAAAAGATCTCAAAGAAAAATGGATTTACAGTCATTCTATTAAAGAAAATTGCGTTTTGAGTAAAATCGAATGTTAACTCCTTTGGCTTTCTCGCGAAAATTTGATATCTTCGAAATTTCTCCATAACTTAAGTACGGCTATTGTCGGTACCCTGTGTACCGGGTACCCCACAGTACTGCAAGAAGTGCAAGAGAGTTCCACCTGTCAAAGTTAAAGGTCTCCTCCAGCCCCACACGTCATACTACACCGGACCCGCATCCCTCATATGGGTAGCTCCGAGGATTGACACGTGTAATGTAAGTCCGGAGCTAAACTCTCAACACAGGGAAGCTTCGCAATCAATACGTGTATAACGACCCCGGACCTAATGCCCAGCAGAGGGAAGCTCTGGTGCCGACACGTGTATAGCTGTTCCGGAGCTACCTCCCCACAAGGGGAAGCTCTAAAGCTGCCACGTATGGAGCCTCCGGACCTACACCACCAACGAGTACACTGGTGGATCTCCAATAGCACGGACATTCAAGGGACAGTTAAAGCAGCAGTTACCAAACCTAATTGTGTGTCATTAATGTTGTATTAATGACACACGATCAGAGCACTGTTAATAGGGGTAACGCAACCATTAAGGCACGTTATCACACTATTAACCACGCTTAATACTCATAGGCAGTGTATTAGGCTATTAAATACGCTAGGGCCACATGTCGGGCCGAGCAAAACATTGTAACGGTTAGTGCTTGGATTACAAAAGGACTGCACCGCACGATACAGGGACAGTCTGATCCAGACACCACGCATACTAGTGATACTCAATACAACAACAAAAACCCCGTGGAGTAGGGTATTACGCTCAGGCGGCCTGAACCACATAAATCTCCCGTGTCACCATCTTGTTCTTGATCTCTGCGTGTCCAAACCAATACAAGAACATCTGCGGGCTACATTTGGTAGTATCGGGGGAAGTGTCGTTTCCACACTTCGACATTTTGGCGCGCCAGGTAGGGGTGTAACCGAGATCTCAAGATGGTGAACTCCGCCGCAGGATCCTCCAACGGCAACCATGCTCCAACATGCAGCATTCAACAGGCGCCGTTGTCCCGGCGGGCATCATGCCACCACCACCACCACCACCATCTGTCCCAACAAAGAATGTTGGACAGCAGGATGGAATACTTGTGTCAGTCACAGCATCGGCAAACAACAACCCTGAGAACGTGCTAATTGTTGTGCGAACTCTATTGGAGCATCCACCAGCGCCCGGAGCACCTCAGGGTGCGATGGAGCAGTGGCGTGCTGATGTACAACATCTAGTTGCAGTCGCAAATGATGTCCTCAGCAACCAAGGTCCTCCCCCTTTGGGGCAGGCAACAGCTCAACGTAGGACCTTGTCTGGAAGACTTGGTCCTCATGTGTCACAGCACCGACGTCGTGCTGCATCTCAGTAGGTGACCTCGCTATCTTCCGGGGCACAATGCACCCACACCATCACCAAGATTCCGACTCATGAACTGCGATCAGAACTTGATCGCCGTTACCGGCAGCAGGACGGCCGCGTCCACATCGAGCGTGCTCGCGAGAGGCGAGAGGCTCGGGACAGCCCTGCTCCTCAGGGAGTAGGAGGAGGCTGTTCTGCCCTAGCCATGCACTTACGCATGGTCAGATGGCCACAAAAGTTTCGGCCTCATTTACTGGAGAAATTCGATGGGACTGTCAACCCCAATGAATTTGTTCAAATTTACTCCACTGCTATACTTGCAGCGGGGGGTGATGAGACCGTGATGGTCAACTACTTCCCAGTGGCCTTAACTGGAACCGCTAGGTCCTGGTTTATGAGCCTCCCGCCTGACTCCATCAACAGTTGGGCGGAGTTATGCCAACAGTTCACTGCTAATTTCGGGAGTTCATACACTCGACCTGGCACTCAACTGGACCTTTTTGCTGTCCAGCAAAAAATGGGAGAGTCATTGCGATCCTTCATCCAGCGATCCTCTCAGGTACGCAATACCATTCCATCCATCTCGAGCGCCTCTGTTATTGTTGCATTCAAATAGGTCGTTCGGGACAAAAAGATGTTGGAGAAGCTGGCAATCAAAGAAGTCACCAGCGTCACGGAACTCTTAAGTCTAGCAGACCAATATGCTAAAGCTGCGGAGGGCTGTGAGATGCACTCCAAGCCAGCTCCGGAGGCCAACAAGAAGTCCTCCAAAGCTCAAGCCACTAAATTCGGAAGTGGCAAAAAGAAAAAGAAGTCCAACGGCAAGAAGAAGTCGTCGGGCGGCGCACCTACTATTGCGGTTGCTGCAGCTTCGGGTAGCCGAGGGCCACGCCCAGAAAAACGACCTTGTCCTTCGTCAGAAGATGACAACAGCTCGAAGATGTGGTGTCCGATCCACAGGACGGACAAATACGGTCTGGAAGAATGTTGACAGGTCCAAAACCTTGCCGAGCGCTACGACAAGCGTTGGGAAGAAGCTCCTTTCAGCCAGCGGGAAGGAAAACAAAAATTTGACGAAGCTCCGGCTGAGGAGGAGCTAGGTTTTCAGGACCCCAAGAAGGTCCTGAAACCTGCCTACAACACCGTCGATGATGACTCCGACGTCTCTGACAACAAGCATCGGAAGACCCTAAACACCATTTATGGTGGTTCGTGGGACATCACCTCTCGCCTCATCCTCAAGACAATGCGGCGGGACATGGTTGTTGCAGCTCTCACCGCTAGGGCGAAGCCTCATCGGAAGTGGATGGACACTCCCATCATTTTCGATGCTTCAGACTGCCCCTGCAACATGATTGGAGTTGGCCAACTCTCGTTGATGGTGTCTCTGACCATTAACAATATCCAACTTCACCATGTAATGGAGGACAGAGGTGCAGGGTTGAACCTCATAAGCTTTGAAGCCTTCGTCAAGCTCCAGCTCCGACCTTCAGAACTTCGCCCATCTCGACCTTTCTCTGGGTAGGTCCGGGGGCCATTACCCCTCTCGGCTCCATCACACTCCCAGTGACCTTCGGGGCTCAGGAGAACTACAGAACCGAGAAGTTGGTTTTCGACATTGCGTAGATTAGTCTGCCGTTCAACGCTATTTTAGGCAGGCCTGCCTTGTACAGGTTCATGGCCACCGCCCATTATGGTTACTTAGTGTTGAAGATGCCAACACTTGCGGGCGTTCTTCGGATCCGCAGAGATTGCACCGCGGGAATCACTGCATTGGAAGAACTCTATGTGCTTACTACAGCGCAGGAGGAAGCATCCGGTAAGGAGCCAGCTCCGAACCCTCTGAGCATCCGTCATCGAGGCTCTACCTCTGCACCTCATGTGCAACCAAGCGGCGACACCAACATTCCTATCAAAGTTGTCCAAATTGATTATGATGCTGCTCAGACTACATGTATATTGGGAGGTTTGAACAACAAATAAGAACTCGCGCTCATCACCTTCCTCCGGGCTAATGTCAACATGTTTGCCTGGCAACCATCGCAAATGCCTGGGATCCCTAAGGAGGTTATTGAGCATGATCTGATGATTTATCCCGACGCACGGCTTGTACACCAGAAGCCTCGGAAGCAATCAATCGAGCGGAAAAACTTCATCTGACAAGAGATCAAGAAGCTGCTCGAAGCTGGTTTCATCCGGGAGGTGTTTCACCCAAAATGGCTGACAAACCCAGTCGTGGTGCCCAAGGCTGGCGGGAAGCTTTGGATGTGTATCGACTACACCACCTTAAATAAGGCATGTCCAAAGGATCCATTTCCACTACCTAGGATAGATCAGATAGTGGACTCCACCTCCGGGTGTGAGCTATTGTGTTTCTTAGATGCATATTCTGAATATCATCAAATCCAAATGTTCAAGGAAGACGAAGAGCATACTGCCTTCATAACAGTAGATGGATTGTAATGTTATACTGCCATGCCCTTTGATCTCTAAAATGCTGCTTCAACATTTGTGCAAGCTATGTACAAAACATTTGGAGAGCTAATCAGAGACTTGGTGGAGGTGTACAACGATGACATCGTCGTGAAGATCAAGAATAAGGAGTCACTCCTTAACAATTTACAACCTGTCTTCGACAAGCTGCGCATCACGCGCACCAAGCCGAACCTGGACAAATGTGTCTTTGGGGTTAACTCCAGGAAGCTTCTAGGTTTCTTGGTGACTCACTGAGGGATTGAAGCAAATCTAGCGAAGATCAAGGCCATAGAAGATATGCGGCCCCTAGCCCGCATCAAGGATGTCTAGAAGTTAACTGGATGTTTAGGTGCGCTCAGCCGTTTCATCTCAAGACTGGCAGAGCGGGCACTTCCCTTCTTCAAACTCTTGAGGAAGTTCGGACCGTTTCATTGGTCTGAAGAAGCAAAAAAAGGAATTTCAAGAGTTGAAACAGCTCCTCACCACACTACCAATCTTGGTAGCTCCGAATCCTAGTGAGCCTTTACCGCTCTACATTTCTGCAACTACCAAAGTTGTCAGCATGGTCCTAGTCGCGGAACGACTGGAACCGCACTCAGACCAGGAGCTTATACCCCCCCCCCCCCCCAGGAGGGTCCAGAGTTACATGAAGGCATGTCTGGGTCCCAGCCTCCAGACACGGAACCTCAAGGCGAAATGCTAGGAGATCAACCTCACTCACCTGAGGGGGTTCACCTGGCCGACCAAGATGATTTGGACCCTTCTAACAAGGTTTGGGTCGAGCAAGAAGAAGTTCTGGACCCCTCCAAGAGAGCCCAAGAAGCTCATCAAAAAGGTCCGGACCCCTCCGGGAGTGTTCGAATCGATGGAGAAGAAGCTCCGGGCCCCTCTGAGAGGGTCCGGACCGTCCTGTGCCCAGTGTACTTCATCAGTGAAGTACTCCAGAACACCAAGACAAGATACATTGAGTTGCATAAGCTGCTTTATGCAGTTCTTATTGCCTCAAGGAAGCTTCGTCACTACTTCCAAGCCCACAAAATATCAGTGGTAACTTCTTTTCTAGTGCGTGCTATTTTACATAACCCTAACTCTACTAGGAACATAGCAAAGTGGGCAGCAGAGTTGGTCGAGCTCAATATCGAATTCTTGTCATGACAAGCAATCAAAAGTCAAGTTTTGGCCGACTTCGTGGCAGAATGGACTCCCTCTCCATCAAACCCTGGGGGCCCCAGTGAGCAGAAACTGGAACCCAAGGTTCCGGTATTCACCGAGCCTCACTGGTTTCTCTACTTTGACGGCTCCGTACAGAAGCAGGGGGGCCGGAGCTGGAATCCTTCTCCTTGCTCCGACGTGGTAGAAGGTCAAGTACATGGTTCACCTTGATTTCAAGGTGACCAACAATATGGCAGAGTATGAAGCTCTCATCTACGGACTCAAGGTGGCACTATCTTATGGTGTCAAATAGCTGTTGGTGAAGGGTGATTCACAACTCATCATCAAACAAGTCAAAGGTGAATGTTGCTATAACAATCCCCAACTAGCTTCTTATCTTCTTGAAGTCCAGAGGCTCTAGAAGGACTTCGAAGTCCTGGATCTCCACCTTGTTCAGCGTCTTCATAACGCTGAAGCTGACGAACTCTCGATGAAGGCTTCAACCGGAGCTCCGGCTCCCGACGGAATCTTCATCTGGAGGTTGTCAAGACCAACAGCTCAGCCTGCCAAACTGGGCGAAGGGGACGAGACCAGCACCTCAAAGCTGGCAGTCCTGGTGGCCCTGTTACAATAGCGTCCACCAAGGGCCATAGGTGCTGTCGGAAGCTCCGATCAACCCAGCACGCAAGACTCAGAAGCTCAAGTTATCCCCTATGCATTGATCTCGAAGATTCGGAGCTACTTGAAAGACAATATCCTTCCTGAAGATAGTGTATCCGTTGAACGAATTGTTAGATTGGCTAAAAGATACACATTGGTAGAAGGGGATCTCTATCAGCGCGGTGCTAATGGCATCCTAATGTGGCGCGTTGCAAGGGAAGAAGGTCACGAGCTTCTCGCGGAAATCCATGGAGGCGAGTGTGGGAACCATGCTTCTTCGCGCACGTTGGTTGGTAAAGCCTTCCGGTATGGCTTTTACAGGCCTACAACACTACAAGATGCGGTTGAGCTAGTGAAAAGATGTGAAGTGTGCCAGTTCTACACAAAACAGATTCATACAGCTGCTCAGTCACTACAAATGATATTGTCGAAGTGTGGAATATGACACTTCCCCCGGACCCGTTGAGAAACAGCCCGCGGAGGTTCTTTATGGTTAGGGAGCACAATATCAGTATCAAGATGGTGACCTCAGAGATTTACGTGGTTCGGGCCGTCTGAGCGTAACACCCTACTCCATGGGGTTTGTGTGATTGTATTGATCGAGTGAGTTTGCTAAGGACAGGTCGCAATTGCCTGGATCCGAGAGCCCGCGATGTTTGTGCGGCACAACCCTTTTATGGTTCTAAGGACTGACCGTTACAAAGCTGGCCTAGCCTGACATGTGTCCCTAGCATGCTTAATGACCTAATACACTGTCTAAAGAGTATTAAGTACAATTAATAGTGCGGTAATGTGCCTTCATGGCAGTGTTACCCCTATTAATAGTGCACTGATCGTGTGTCATTAATATGGCATTAATGACATATTATCAGACCTTATAACTGCCGCTTTAACCATCCTTGAATGTATGTAATGGTCTTGCCCGGCTTGTATTTCCGTTGGTGACAAAGGTCTAGAGGCTCCACACGTGGCACATCCAGTGCTTTCCCTTGAGGGAGAGTAAGTCTGGGGTTGCTGTACACGTGTCAGTACCGGAGCTCTTCTCTGACAGGGGCTAGGTCTGGGGCTATTGTACACGTGTAGTCGCCGAAGTTTCCCTTGGTTGGGAGTTTTGTTCCGGGCTTATTGTACACATGTTAACCCGGGAGCCAGCCATGTGAGGGGAGCGGGTCCGGTGCAACGTGACATGTGGGACTAGCAAGGGCCTTCGACTCTGACAGGTGTAACTTCTTTGCACTTGTTGCGGTATCGTGGGGTACCCAGTACGTAGGATACCAACAGCGGCCCCCGGGCCCACCTCTGGGAGAAACCCCTTGGGTTAAGTTGTTCTGTTGGAGGTGGGGCCATTCTCGATTCCCGCACTTTGATTTTCAAAAAAGTCCTCTGATGCGCCGATAGAGTGGCAGTTCGGGGGTGAACCTTCGACGCGTGGCTTGTTATGAATACGGCAGATGAGATCTTTGAGTGTGGATATCACTCAATTGAAGGTTGTCGGTTCCCGATACGAAAACCGTATCGGTTCCACGCGCCCTGTCAGAGCGTTGACTTTGGGTTTCCCGCTACTCGTCATGGCAATGGTTGGCCTTGGGTAAGGACCTTGATCCCTTCATCGAGGTGGCCCCAGGCCCACTCGTCATGGATGGGGTAGATTTTTGAAAAGTACTCTTGATCTCATTGCGGTTTCCATCCAAGCATCATAGAGGCTTACTTAAGAAGGAAAGTGTGCACGGGTTGAGGACTCTTTACGCCTTCGATCATCTTTGCGCTCAGAGCCTCCCAAACTCTGCCTAATTTTCCAACTTTCGCTCCACTTTGCCACGATGGAGTTGGGTCTCCACAAGAGCCGCCTCAAGAGCGATGATGATCTGAAGAAGGTCCGAACCTATATGGGATGGTCCAGCGACTCCTTCAACCATCTGGTCCGCGCCGGCAAGCTCCCGTTCAAGAAGGAGTGCGGTGGCGACATGGTGTACTTCTCTGCATACGCCATGGTGGGGTTGATCCCACCTTTCTCAACTTTCCTTTTGATGTTGATGGACTTCTATGGTGTGCAGCTGTACCACCTTGGCCCCCATTCTCTTCTTCTTGTGTCAACATTTGTCCACTTCTGCGAGATGTAGGTGGGTATTCCCCCCTGCGTCGAGCTTTTCTGCACCTTCTTCACCATCCACACCACCGGGAAGGGGTCCGAATTTCTTGGCTTCTACTATTTCCTGAAGTGCAAGAAATGCCCCTACAAATAGTTGAGGTTGTTTCCTTCCGGCAAGTGGGATGACTGGAAGAAAGATTGGATCGTTGTCACGGCAGAGGAGCACGAGAAGTTGGAGCTGCCCGAAGGTCATCCAAATGTTGACACTGGCGCATGGAGTGTGGTTCCGGCGCTGTCAGAGGCCTTCAACCCTGCCTTGACCAGGATCTGCGAATGCGTGGAAGGTGGAGTGACCCCTCAGATGGTCTTCTGTAACTTCCTGGTCAACAGGTGGGCTCCGCTGAAGAGGAGGGAGAAGCTTGAATGGGCCCTCAATAGTGTGATGGATGAAGACCGGATTGAAATCAGTCTAAAATCCAACTTGGATGGTGCAGCTTTGGAGCTTCAACTCAAGAAGTTCCAGCATGGAATTGACATCGAAGGCGATGACTTAACTCCGCTGGCGGCTTTCCTCCCTCTGAACATGGAGGCACAATTTAGCAAGGAGCTCCGAAGGAGCATGCCGGCGCTTGACGATCTTGGTGAGGTGGAAAGGCTTCCGACCACCAGATTGGCGATCCCCAGAGCTTCCGAGGGTGATCCTATCCCCGCCCCGAGCCGAAGGACTGAAGACGTCGGCAAAGGCAAGGGCAAAGAACCAGTTGAGCCTTCCAGCCAGAAGAGGAAGTTGAAGCACGCTGACGGGAGGTCCGTCAGGCCTGCTCCTTCCACGACGGCTGCTTCTCCCCAGAGGGGGAGGTCTTCTGCTAGTACTCCTTCTCTGGTGCAAACGTCTTCGAGAGGCGTAATCTCTGGGCAGTCGACCCCGGCCTCGATGCCGGCTAGAAGCTCCAAGTCCAGGAGTTCTTCCCGTCGAAGGGAAGCTCCGGCTGAAAGAACTCCGGCGACAGCGAGTGTTCCTCAACTGAGGACCGAAGCAGTTGTATCACCAGATTTGGTGGGCTCTAGCTTCGAGCCTCAAAAGAAGAGGTTCCGAGGTGACTGGGGTGGTAGCATCCCAAGGTAAGCATTGATTACTCACTCTGAAATGTTAATCCTGCTTTTGGGTGTGTCTTTAATCTTCTCTTCCCTTTGTTTCTAGGGTGTCGAAGAAAGGACCCGGAGCTTCAGTGCCTGTTGCAACGGGTGAGGCTGCACCTGCCGAAGCTCCGGCTTCAATCATTGAGCCTCCTCGTCAAGCAGAGGTGGAAGTTGCGGCAGCTCCGGCACTAGCTGTCGTGAGCCTGGACTCGGAGTCCTCACCAGAAGCTTCTGTGGTAGCACCAGACTGCAGGAGGGAAGTTGCAGAGGTGCCCCTGGCGGCAGAGGCTGATGCTCCAGCACCGGCGACACCAGAAGTTCTGGCTTCCGAGCCGGAAGTTGCCGAAACCATGGCTGTTGAGCCAGAGGTAGCTGAAGCACCAGCTATTGAGCCGGAGATCGTCGAGGCTCCAGCCCTTGTGCCAGAAACGGTTGAAGATCCGGCGGCAGAGCCGGAAGTTGTAGAGGGTCCGACAGCTATGCTGGAAGTGGTTGAAGGTCCGATGGCTGTGCTGGAGGTGGTCGAAGGTTCGGCGGCTGTGCCGGAGGTGGTCGCCGCGCCGGAGCCTAAACTAGTGGAGGTTGAGGCCCCAGTTGAAGCTCCTGCCACTGCTCCAGAAGTGGTGGCCCTGGAGGTACCAGGGCCAGAACCAGAGCAGCTTGCAGGACCGGCGACAGGTCCTTCAATGTCGGAGTCGTCGACTGAAGACCCAGAAGCGGTGCCTTCACCTGCTCCGGAGGCAGAAGTTCCCCCCGCGGGTTCTTCTGCTACCACTGAAGGGCTTCAGGAGGGCGGCCCCAGCTCCGCAGGAGTACAGGGGACCACTATTGTAGAGTGGGACCCAATTTTTGTTATAGAAAACCCGTTTGAGCCTTCGGAAATGGTCCCAGCAGGCCCATAACCTATCCCCCTAGCATTGTCCATAGACAAGGCCTGCTCAAGCCTCAGGCAGGTCCAGCTCACCTTCGACCATGAGAGCAAAGCTTTGGAGAAGGAGCGCAACACCTTGAGGCGTTGGCGCAGCAGACTCCATTTTGAAACCAAGCTTGCTCAGACGAGGCTAGCTAACCAGAAGGAATGGATCAAGGGGGAGAAGGCCCGGTTAGAGTACTGGGACAAGTTGATGGAGGAGAAGGAGGCTGCCATCAGGGCGCTCGATGCTAACTCTAGGGAAATTCTAGAGCAAGCCAGAGAGAGATGTGATGCTGCTGACGAGCGTTAAGAAAATCTTGCAGAGTTGAATGAAACTCTCATGAAGCGTCGAGTGGACCTGGAGGCGAGGGAGGAAAAACTCGTGGGGCAACAGGAGGATGTGATGAGGAGGGAAGTGGAGGTCACCCAGAAGTTGACTCTGGGTGAGAAAAATTTGGCGGATCGCAGCAAAAAGTTGGATCAATGGAAGGAGGAAGAGAGGAAGAAGAACTGGAAGGTGGGGCAAGAGCTCTCGAAAAGAGAGTCTGACATAGCCGCTAGAGAGCAGAGAGTCAAGGGCAGGGAGAAGGACCTTGCTGAGAGGCGGAACCGCATCCACCTCCGGGAGAAGGAGCTGGCCGACCAGGAAAAGCAGGTTGCTGAAGTCAAGCAGTAGCATGCTAAGTTGGCTAAGCGACTTGTCCGTGAAGGTTCGGAGCTTGCGGCCGCCCAGAGGTCACTAGAGGAGCTGCAGAGCCAGAAAGAGACTGAAGCTATTCAAGTGTGGGACTTCCTCGAATGGGTGAATGACGCGCTGACACCGCTGGGTTTCAGTCCAGTACGTCCGGACAATTTGGAGCTAGATCTGGACCGAGCGCTGGTGGCCCTCAATGGTGCTAGTGGCAAACTTGATGCGATGGGCGACGTCATCGCGGATCAGCTGGAGATGGAGGGGAAAAATATGGCTACAAACGTCGCAGAATATGTGCTGACATGTTATGTAAGCTCAGATCCCCAATTTCCATTGGACCCGGTGCTCGAAGGTCCCGTCGCTGAAGAGGAAGACGCCGCCAAAGCCAGTGTCCAAGAAGTTTCCCAAAAAGTAGCTTCATTCTTCCACAGATCTTAGGTCCTCCAGTAGCTAGGACATTTCTCCCTTTGTCCTTTGTAATCTCAATTTTGTAATCCAGTTCTTCTGATTAATGAAATCCTCCTTTCTTCCTTCAATTTCACATTGTCTTCAATATACTGTATCGTATCTTGTTGCCCCCCTGGTACATGTGTACAATTGAAATGTGTACGTGTACCAAAGGTTGTGGCAGTATGTAGATGACTTGAATGCTTCATACTTTTAGGTTCGAAGTCTTCATCTTTGGTACGCCGACTGTTGGCCCCGTGGATTAGACGGAGGTTCATAGCTCCAGTGGCGGCCGGTGCCAACGCACGAGTTGTTGATGATAGATCTCCGGGGGTTGCCAGAGCTTAGTAGCTCTAGTGGCGGTCGGTGCCAAAGCACGAGTCATTGATGATAGACCTCCGAGGGTTGTTGGAGCTTAGTAGCTCTGGTTCTATTCATAGTCAAAATATTAAAGATTGATGGCGGACCCATCTTAGCAAATGTCGGAACTTAATAGCTCCGGCGTCGTTTATCATCGCTAAAATTTTTGCTTTTCCTGCACATTAAAGGCAGGAGAAAAAGTAAAATTCGTCCTCTTGTCTATAATTTGGTTGTGACTTGTTGTTCTTATGTCCGAAGTAACTCAACATGATATCAAACATTTTATTATAATCTTTCCAAATCCACATGCCTTTTTTAGAACTCACCCTGCTGAGGCCTGCCAGGGTGTAGGTAGAGCGGCGTACTTAGGGTGCAGGACCAGGCTAAGTCGATAGCTCACTCCAAACCTATGTTGGCTTGGCGTTCAGGCAAGCTGACTAAGTAGCAATGTTGGAATCCAAAAAATATTATGATTAAAGTTTGTAGCACATGTGAATTACTTGGACTAAATCTCAAGAAGAATTGCACAACTCCATTATAGACAAGCGGGGTAAAAATAATTTAATATATTGAGCCTTATACAAAAAGTAAATGCACGTGGAGTCTGTTTTCACACAATAATGCCTTTCATTATAGGTCTGGATTATAGGGGAGACAAGGACACACTTAGGGTACTGGACCAGGCTAAATGTGTTATACGTCTTGTGCTAGCCCAGAGAAAGTAGTTACACTTTTAGTACTGTGACTGTGTCAAGTGTTACTTGAACTTCCCGGACCCTCCCGGAGGGGTCCGAATGTTCTCTCGGGGGACTTGCTCGACTCTGTATAACGACTCTACAACTTGCATTGTGTGTAATTACAGTCTCACCGTCGTGATTCTAAGCATAAAACTTATGGAGGTGCTCAATGTTCAAAGGATTGGAAAGTTGGATCCCATCCTCAGTTGCCAAGCAAACGCATCCTGGTCGAGATACTTTAATGACTCAGAAAGGACCTTCCCAGCTGGGGGAAAGTTTGTTCATCCCTTCACGAGTTAGTATCTTCTGAAGCACCAGGCCGCCTTCTTCAAGTGGTTGATCACCCACATGCCTTTGATGGTAGCGCTGGAGCGCTTGGCGATAACGTGCATTCCAAACAGCTGCTTGGCACCTTTCCTCGTCGACGAGGTCAAGGTCTTCACGCTGGAGCTGGTCCTGCGTGGCTTCGTCGATGGTCTGGACCCGGAGGGACCCCAAGGTGATCTCCGGAGGAAGGACCGCTTCAGCTCCGTATACCAAGAAGAATGGAGTATCCCCAGTTGACCGATTAGGTGTTGTCCTATTCACCCACAATGTGGATGGAAGCTCTTCAATCCAGTTAGCTCCATGCTTTTTCAAGCACTCATATGTGCACGTCTTGGGTCCTTTTAAGATTTCTGCATTTGCTTTCTCGACTTGGCCATTGCTTGCTGGATGTGCTACTGAAGCATAGCTAAGTTGAATGCCGAGGTCTTCGCAATATTCTTGGAATGCAGCACTTGTGAATTAAGCTCCATTTTCAGTTATGACTTTGTTTGGAACTCCATCACCATACCCGCCTCGACCACCCTTCCCCCTTCACACACACAGTTCATTAGTATCCCACCCATATCCTAACTAACACCACCAAACACCTTTTACCACATTTCGCAATCATGTATATAGTGTATAGTGGTTCGCGATGCGAACATCGCATGGGTTCCTAAGCATAGTACTACTAACAAGGAGGTGCTCACATCGCTGCTATAGCGTAGTGATGAAGCTATCAGGTTGTCAAGGGGTTGTGTTGTCAATGTCAAGGGGAGGTTTGTGATAGTCACTACTATTATCATAACTGATGCAGTGTCTTGTTTCAAGCCATTGATAGCGAGTAACTATCGTGTTACTGTTTATCGTTGGCTAGTAGCTAACACCGATATTCAACCATCAACATAGCTCATGCTACCACATCAAGTGGTTCATAGCATATCAACATTTTAAAATAGACATACAGTCATGCAATGAAAACAGGCCATAGGTGCGATTGCAAAACATAGGTGAAATATGATTAATGAGTTAGAGCTTGCCATCGAATTCGTCGAGGAGGTCTTCCTCAAAATTCGGTCTTCCGGGTCTTCCTTAATGTCCTCGGTTGCTATAATGTAACTAAGCGGGTAAATACACAGCAAGAGAAGTCCAATACAGGGAATAATCATCCAAGGAAATATTTATTAAAGTTTTTTAGTTGTCGTCTCCCTAATCATTCTTGGGACTAAGGTGAGTTGTTGGGTACCTTCTATGTTCTTTCCTATATTTACTATTTATTTATTTTTATTTGTCTTAGCCATTAGCTTATTGTATTATTTTGTAATGTTTATTAGGGCCCTATTTCCACGCTAATATGTCCTAGTAACTCCCTACTATTTTACCAATTTTTCTCAAATTTTTATGTGTGTGAAAATGTGTTTTTCACATATTTGTGCACAGTCTTAGGTATTCTTAGCGGTTCCAGCGCGTTGACAGTGACTAAGAGTGGGACCTCTCACTCTCTGTGTACGTGTGCGCGTGCACTTAGCCAAGCTGGTGGGCTCCCGCGGGCCCTACTAGCAGGCCACGCCCCTACGGTCCTCATGAACCGAGCGCACGCCCCCTTCGTGCGGCGCGGGGCCTAGCTGGCGTGGCGTGGCTTGGCCGATGTGGCCAGCCCGCCTGCGTGGCGCCCTGCTGGCAGCCACGTCGGTGCCACGCTCATACGGCAGGGGTGCCCTAGCTCCAAAATAGGGGGGTGGCGGCGGCCGCACGACAAAATCTTCACTGGCGGCTCACCGGAATTCCTCCGTCGGTTGGGTTTGAGATGCTCCGGCGCAGTGCCAGGTCCCTAGGGGTGAGGTGGAGCTAACGGCGGCGGTGGCGGGCCGGGACGGCGGCTGGAAGGGTGGAGTCGGCATGTCGAAGATGGTGGCTCCGGTGAGCTCCTTGGTCCCCCGTCCCCCGGTGGGCATCTTCTATTTTCTTTGTTGCAATGTGTACTACAGGGCACGAGAAGTCGACTAGGAGGCACGGCTAGGCCGGGGGAGGCCCCACGGTGGCCGGCGACAGCGAGGTGCAGCAGCCCGGTTAGGGTTGCCGGTGCTCCTCCTATTCAAAATGGCCCTTCCCAAACTAACCGACGTTCTAGCCGTTCTAGATGCTTACGAAGCTACTGGAGCAAGGGTGTTGGCGTGGGCAGGCTCGTCTGGGCATGAACATGCTCGACGGCCGGCGGGGCTAGGTTTTGGTGGCACCCTTGCTCGAGTTTATGTTCGGTGCGAAACAAGGCATCACACAGGTGCTAAAGCTACTGAAGAATGTGCTAGTGAAGTTAATCGAAGGATGAAGGGGTTTACTGGTGATGACGAGCTCGGTAGCCGGCGACGAGGAAGAAGAAGGGGGCTCCGAAATTCTACTCCGAGAGGGGCGCTCGAGCTCGGGGTGTGAGGTGGAATGTGGTGTGTGGTACTGCAGGCAAAGTGGCGAGGGTGAGGGCCGTTTTATAGGCTCGTATGGCGGTTCCCGGCCGGAGGCGGTGGTGCTCCTTTTGGTGCGGCCGCACAAGTGCTCGGCTGGCGGGGCGAGGGGTCGTCGGGGTGCTGATTCGAGGCTGGCAGGGTGAGGCGGCGTCGCTCCCGTGATGATAGTGGCGCAGCGAGGGAACAGGCGGCGCGGCAGATTGCCTCGGTGGGTCATGTCGCGGGAAAACCGGACATTGGTGTCGGGCGAAGAAGAGAAATAGGGAGGGAGAAGGCGGTACAGTTCTGGGCCGGCTGGGATGCGTGCGCGAGCGGGAAGGAGAAAGAATGGGCCGCGCGAGTTGGGCCTTGGTGGGCAGGTTGAGCTATAGAGAGGTTTAGGGGCTGCGTCCAGGTTTAGGTCTTTTCCTATTTGCTTTATTCCCTCCTTCTTTTCTAATTAGATTTTCAATTATGGCCTTAATCTAATGGGCTGGTCCTTTTTATACATTTGTTATTTTCTTTTTTTATTCCTTTTAATGCCATAATTATTTGGGGGGTTTCTCACCCTTTGCATAATCTCATAATTGCTATTAGAGCTTCCCTCTCAAGTGTAGCTAGTTTAAATCGAAAAGCTTTAGTTCCGAGTGAATTTTTGATTATCGAAATTTTTTAGAATGTTACAGGGTTCCTAACCAGACCATAGGTAGTCTGCTTTTAGCCACAAACTTTGATGAAACAAACGAATGCGATGCTCCGGAATTAAAGAGAACGGTAGCGAGTATTGAGTTGACCAAGTACTCACCAAGTGCAACGTTCGGTGCCTCCTCAGCCTGAGTGGCATCAATGTGGTTGACGCGACGGCGACCAAAGGATTGAGCCTGGTTCTGCGATCCGGGTGCTTGTGGGGGGTTTGTTGGAAGTACCGGACTAGTGCGATATTGTCCAGTAAGGGTAACCGGACTAGTCCGGACACTATACGGACTAGTCCGATTTTTTAGTAACTGTCAGTTTGAACTCGAAATTGACATGTGTTCTAATTGAAAGGACACAACCCACCGAATTTTGAGTCTCTGATCGGGAGACTCAATAACTCCTAAGGGTGGGAGGCCCCCTCTTGTGTCTCTTGGTCAACTATAAGAAGAGGGTCAAGTGTATGATCAATAAATTCTTGAAGGCATACACTCATACACACTTGAACAATCTAACCCACTCAGAATCCGATCAAGATATCAAGAGAAGAACAAGGGGAAACGCCTCTCGCCGTCGTTCTTCTTGCGGCCTCGCCTTGTTGGCTAGATGGCCGCATCTTCAAGCAACAACAAAGATGGAGGTGAAGGTATTATTAGTGTTCTTGTGCTATTTGAGAGATAGCACTTGGTGTTCATGTTGTATTCGGATTTCACCATGTAATTCGAGATGATTTAGTGGCTATTTGATCTTTGGGCTCTCTCTTGTTTTCTAACAATGGTATCAGAGCCGTTTAGACCCCTAATCATTTCGAATTGAGTTTTGATCGAAGTTTTTTGCTGAAAGTTTTGAAGGTCCAGACTTGTCCGGTCTAAGGGCCAGACTAGTTCGGTGTGCAACAGTAAAGTGGTTAGGTTTTCGGATCAGGGCGTTTTGACTCATTCATCTGATTGAAAACCAATTAAGCACTTTGGATTAAAATCCATTGTGAAAATTAAGTTGATTTGGTAAGATTAAGATTCCCTTTTGGGTATTTTGACATTTTCTGGGTTTTTATATGAAACTTTCCCAGGGTTGGTCGTACTAGTTCGGAATAGTACGAACCAAACTCGAAAAGTTCAATAAAAAACGGATCAAATGTTTTTGATGGGACCGGACTTGTCCGACATATGGACCGGACTAGTCCGAAAACCATACTGTAAGAGTTCGGACTAGTCCGGCCATGTGCGGACTAGTCCGTGCTATACAATTAAGTTTGCTTATTTAATAAGCTTCCGGTGTGAATTAAGTTTATTGTCATAGCAATTTGGTCGAGTAACCAAAGCGAAAGATAAATTGCTATATCAATTTAAGTTGCATGGAATTCTATTGAGTAACCAAAGTGATAAATAGAATTGTCATGATTTTAAGTTATATTAATGTCATTATTGGCCGAGTAACCAAAGCAAAATGCATTAATGACATTTTCCTTTCAAAGTACATAGTAATTTGGTTGAGTAACCAAAGCGAAAGATAAATTACTATGTATTTCAGTTGTTCTTCAATGTTCAGTTTTAATGTCATTATTGGCTGAGTAACCAAAGCGAAAGGTATAAATGACATTCTTTTTGTAAGAACATAGTAATTTGGTTGAGTAACCAAAGCGAAAGATAAATTACTATGTTGATTTTCAGTTATTCTCAAATGTTGAGTTTTGATCGAGTAACCAAAGTGAAAGATAAAACTCATCATTTTCTTGTGGTTAACATCTATGCATTCTTCTTGATTTTGGTTTTTTGATTATAAAGGTTCCTCCAATGCAAATTCAGCACTGAGTTTCATCGCTTCTATTGATCCACTCAATGAAAGTAATTATGGGAGATGGTGAGAGAAGTTGGAGATTGCGTTGGCAGTCTCTGAGATAGACTTGGCTCTCACTACTCCATATCCGGTTGCACCGGTTTAACCAGTAAGAAATGATGATGAAACTCAGGAAGCCTTTGCTGTGAGGACAAAGGAATATACTACTGAGTTATTGGCTTATGACATTGATTGTTATAAGTGGAAGAAATCAAACAGGAAATGTTTGATGGTTATTAAGGGCACTATCACTGAGGCCATTCGGGGAGCAATCCCTGTATGTGAAACTGCTGTTGAATACCTCCAAAGGATAGAGAATCAGTTTTCTGGTTCTTCAAAGGCCACTGCAAGCACTCTTATCAAGAGGCTTGTTACTGAAAAGTATCATGGAGGTGGTGTGCGTGAGCACATCTTAAGGATGACAAATATGGCTGCAAAGCTTAAGCCTATGGATTTGGGGATTAAAGATGAGTTCATTGTGCATCTCATCATTGCCTCACTTCCTAAGGAATTTGAGACTTTTGTCATCAACTACAACTCTCAACCTGAACTATGGAACATAGAAAAGCTCATGGCTATGTGTGTTCAGGAGGAAGAGAGTATTAAGTCCCTTCACGGTTATGATGCTATTAATTACGTGAAGGGAAAAAGTAAGGCTAAGAAGAATTATTCTTCTAAGCAATCTTTTAAGTATCATGGTTCTTCTCACCATGATAAAGATAAGGGTAAGTTTCCACAAAGCCATCCTTACAATAAGGATGTGAAAGTGGATAAAGATCAGTGCCGCTTTTGTTTAGACAAAGGTCACCATCAGAAGGATTGCATTGGCTTCCTTAAATGGTGTTGCAAAAATGGTAATGATTTTGTGACCTTTGTTGATGAATCCTTGCTTTTAGATTATACACCATCTTCTTGGTGGATTGACTCAGGTGCCACTGTGCACGTTTGCAATTCGTTGCAGGGGTTAAATATGAGGAGGACCCTAGAAAGAGGGGAAAGGGCCATTAAAGTTGCTGATGGCCATGAAGCTGAAGTGAAAGCCATTGGATATTATACATTAGTATTAAGAAATGGCTTTGTACTTACACTTCAGGATGTATTATATGTACCCTCTTTAAGTAGAAATCTCATCTCAGTGTCATGCTTAGATGATAATGGTTATGTTTGCCAGTTTGGCAAAGACAAATGTGTAATTAAGTATGATAATAAGATGGTTGGTGTTGCCATAAGACAAGGCATGCTATACTTATTATATATGCATGATGAAGTTAATGTTGTAAGCGAAAATCAGTTTTCCTCACATCAGGGTAAGCATAAGAGAATCGACTCCGAAATGTCTTCAAAATTATGGCATTGTCGCTTGAGCCATATTTCGAGGGGGAGAATTGATCAATTGATTTCACTATCGATTCTTCCTCATTTGGATTTTTCGGAGTCAGAAGAATGCATAGACTGCATTAAGGGAAATTTTGTTAAGAAAAATAAGAAAGGTGCCATACGCAGTGCGGGAATTTTGGAATTAATCCATACGGACATTTGTGGTCCTTTTCTCGTAGTATCTGTTGATGGTTTTGATTCATTCATAACCTTCACGGATGACTATTCTTGCTATGGCTATATTTATCCAATTAAAGAACGCTCTGAAGCGTTGGATAAATTTAAGATATTTAAGGCTGAAGTTGAAAATCAGCACAATAATAAGATTAAAGTGGTAAGATCCGATCGTGGTGGTGAGTACTACGGTCGTCATACCCCGTATGGCCAAGTTCCTTGACCGTTTGCTCGGTTCCTATAGGAAAATGGTATAGTCGCCCAGTATTCCACACCGGGCGAGCCTCAGTAAAATGGAGTAGCAGAACAGCACAACTGTACGCTAATGGATATGGTTAGATCCATGTTAAGTCAATCAGATTTGCCGGTTAGCTTATGGATGGAGGCATTAAAAACTGCCATTCATGCGCTAAATCGGGTTCCTACTAAGTTGGTGCCCAAAACACCGTATGAGTTGTGGACAGGATGTAAGCCCTCATTAAGTTATATGATATATGGGGTTGTCCTGCTGAGGCAAAATTGTTTAACCCAAACATTGGTAAGTTGGATTCTAAGACAGTAAGTTACCATTTTATTGGCTATGCAGAAAAGAGTAAGGGATATCGTTTCTATTGTCCAGAACGATATACTAAGTTTGTAGAAACAAGGCATGCCGTTTTTTTAGAGGATGCCATGATCAGAGGGAGTACAGTAAGACGAGAAATTAATCTTGAAGAGAAGCGGGTTTATGTATCCACTCCTATGATTCAAGAACCATATTTCTCATTACCTACTGCTGTTGAATCATCAGTGCCTATTGGTAATGATTCAACACCTGTTGTTAGTTCTCCATTGACAACGGAATTATTAAGAGAGGTTGAGCATTTTCAGCCTGTTGTCACAAATAATGAAGAGCAACAACAGCCTCAAAATGAGGATAATGTGCAATTAAGAAGATCTCAACGAGAAAGAAAATCGGCCATTCCGGACGATTATGAGATCTATTTGAGTGAGGCAATTCAAATGGAGGGTGATCCCACCACATTTGAAGAAGATATGAGAAGTCCTCAATCATCTGAATCGAGTAAAGCCATGGAGGATGAAATGAGATCTATGGAAACAAACAAAGTCTGGGATTTAGTTGAGATTCCTAATGGAGCCAAAACAGTAGGTTGTAAATGGGTCTACAAAATGAAACGTGACTCCAGGGAATATTGATAAGTTTAAAGCCATATTTGTTGCAAAGGCTTCACTCAAAGAGAAGGTATTGATTATAATGAGACATTTTCACCTGTCTCAAGTAAGGATTCGTTCAGAATCATTATGGCATTAGTTGCACATAATAATTTAGAATTACATCAGATGGATGTAAATACGGCGTTTCTCAATGGTGATCTATATGAGAACGTCTATATGACACAACCGAAAGGTTTTGTTGTTAAGGGTAAGGAACATATGGGATGCCACTTAAGAAAGTCTATTTATGAACTTAAACAAGCATCAAGGCAGTGGTATCTCAAGTTCGATGAAACACTAAGAAAGTTTGGGTTTAAAGAATATGAGGAGGGCAATTGCATCTATGCTAAGTTTAAGAGCGGGAAATTTATTTTCCTCATGCTTTACGTAGATGATATACTACTTGCAAGTAGTGATGTCAATCTACTATCAGAAACTAAGAAGTTTTTGTCCTCTAATTTTGATATGAAAGATCTTGGTGAAGCATCCTATGTATTGGGCATAGAAATTCACCGAGATAGAAATAAGGGGGTATTAGGCTTATCACAAAAGGCGTATTAGAGAATGTACTGAGAAAGTACAGTATGCATAAGAGTAAGCCTTCGCCTGCTCCGATTGTCAAGGGCGATAAGTTTGGGAACTTTCAGTGTCCCAGGAACCAATATGAGATCAATCAAATGAAGTCGGTTCCATATGCTTCTGCTGTCGGAAGCCTTATGTATGCTCAAGTCTGTACTCTCCCTGACTTAGCTTATGTGACCGGAATGCTTGGCAGATATCAGACCAATCCAGGATTGATCACTGGAAGGCAGTTAAGAAAGCATTAAGATATGTGCAAGGCACAAAAGGCCTCATGTTAACGTATAGTAAGTCAGACCCACTTGAAGTAGTGGGATATTCAGATTCAGATTTCGCGGGTTGTGTGGATACAAAGAAATCAACGTCAGGTTATATATTCACCCTCGCGAATGGAGTCATTTCGTGGAAAAGCTCCAAACAAACCATCACTGCATCATCCATAATGCATGCCAAGTTTGTTGCATGTTATGAGGCCACCGGGCAGGCTGTTTGGCTTAAGATATTTTTACACGGTCTTAGAGTGGTCGACAGCATTGAAAAGCCACTTAAGTTATACTACGATAATGAGCCCGCAGTATTTTACTCTCACAACAATAAGTCGAGTGGTGCTGCCAAACACATCGACATTAAGTTTTATGTTGTGAAAGATCGAATCCAGGAGCATACCATAAGTCTTGAGCATATAAGTACCAAGCGTATGCTTGCGGATCCGCTAACAAAAGGTCTTCCACCCAGCGTGTTCAGTGAACACGTAGCCGACATGGGTTTAAGGGAGAGCATATGATCACTGGATATTTAGGGGCCAAGTAAGAGTAAGGTTCATTTTCAAGTGTGAGATGTATTGTGGTCTTCGAGTCCAACAATACGTAAATGGTTGTTGTGATGCGTCGTGCCCTATATGTCAAGCATGAGAAAATGGACACTAAGTTTAGTACTAAGTAAGTTGGTAAGTTTCAGATTCGAGTTCCAGGGGGAGAATGTTGGAAGTACCGGACTAGTCCAGTTAAGACCGGACTAGTCCGATATTGTCCAGTAAGGGTAATTGGACTAGTCCGGACACTATACGGACTAGTCCAATTTTTCAGTAACTGTCGGTTTGAACTCAAAATTGACATGTGTTCTAATTTAAAGGACACAACCCACCGAATTTTGAGTCTCTGATTGGGAGACTCAATAATTCCTAAGGGTGGGAGGCCCCCTCTTGTGTCTCTTGGTCAACTATAAGAAGAGGGTCAAGTGTATGATCAATAAATGCTTGAAGGCATACACTCATACACACTTGAACACTCTAACCCACTCAGAATCCGATCAAGATAACAAGAGAAGAACAAGGGGAAATGCCTCTCGCCGTCGTTCTTCTTGCGGCCTCGCCTTGTTGGCTAGATGGCCGCATCTTCAAGCAACAACAAAGATGGAGGTGAAGGTATTATTAGTGTTCTTGTTCTATTTGAGGGATAGCACTTGGTGTTCATGTTGTATTCGGATTTCTCCATGTAATTTGAGATGATTTAGTGGCTATTTGATCTTTGGGCTCTCTCTTGTTTTCTAACAGGGTTATGTCCAACGCCGGATATAGCGGTCCTCATTCTGGAGTTGGCAGGAGCAGGGTTTGACTCCTTGTACTGTGGGCAATTCGCCACCAAGTGCCTTGGGTCACAACAGTGGAAGCATACCTTGACGGGTTTTGCCACACTAGCATTACTCCCTTGCTGAGGGGTAATGCCGCTTTGCCGGTACTGCTGCATCGGCTGCTGTGCGCTAGCCCCGAATGTTCGGTACTGCATAGTAGGCTGGTACTGTGGCTTTGATGGGAAATTGGACCTCGATCGTTGGAAGCGGTCTTGTTGTTTATGTTTTTGTGCCTGGAACTTCCGCTTTCGCACCCTTTCCAGCTCAGAACGGACATCCTCAAGTAGTATATAGTGCAGTTCATCATCGTGTTGAAATCCGGGTATATGTGCGTAATAAATTGTGTCTTCATGGCGTGGCTAAGACCCTTCCTGAAACGGTCCTGTTTCTTCTTGTCTGTGTCCACCTCATTAGGTGCGTAACGGCTCAGCTTTGTGAACTTTTTGATGTACTGGTTCATGGTCATAGCTCCCTGGCATAGGGAATGAAACTCATCAGCTTTAATTTCCATAATACCTTCTGGTATGTGGTAGTCACGGAAGGCCTGCTGGAATTCTCCCCAGCTGATCGCATCGGGCTCCTCTGCTGCCTCACGGTAATTATCCCACCATTCCCCAGCTGCCCCAACCAACAAGTGGGACGCTAGCATGACACGCTTCTGCTCGCTAGCTGCTGTTACGTTTAACTTCTTGGTTATGTTGTGTAACCAGTCATCCGCGGCCAGAGGATCATCTTCGCTGCCATCAAACACCGGTGGACGGAGTCTCATGAATTCCGACATCTTGGATGATTGTGGTAACTCAAGACCTCGTTGTCCTTGTATAGCTTGAGCCATGGCCTGCAGCAGCTGTGTCTGTACTGCCATTACTTCGGCCAAAGTTGCGGGTGGCGGTGGGGGTACCTCTTCTTCCACATGCGCTACGAAGTCCTCTTGATTAACCTCTTCAACTTCCTCCTGGGGGTCCTCCGCCTCAACCTGGTTACTAGCTGCGGCTGCAACCGCTACACGTGGTGCGCGGTTCTGACCACGTCGACCAGCACCTCTTCCCCTCGAGGCTGCCCTGCCTCTAGGTGCGCGCTCAACCTGAGCCTGGTCTCATGCCTGTGGGGCGGCCTGTTCAGCCCATTCGCGGCGTGCTTGGACGCGAGCAGATCGCTTTGGTGCCATCCTGCTGATGAGAAAGGGGTGAGAAGGAATTTATTTGGTTCCACTTTATTAGTTATGGTGATGTGCATGTTGTACGGTTTACATTGTGCGTTATTACATTTATACATATATATATATATATATACTTTGTATATTTTTTCCTACACTTATATTAAATATAAAATCTTACTACACAACCAGGGGTCCAAATAAAACCCGGCACATCACATTATCCATTACTAGATTACAATCATACAATTATAATACCCGTCGTGTCTCTAACACGATACTCATGCCACGATAACTCACACACTACATGGAACTCATGCTGACACAAGACACACACGCCAATATAGGCTCAACCTGACACTGGAAATTACGCTAACATAGGACTCGCTACACCGGGCTACTCATAGTACTACAGTCTGTGGAATCTCTGAGCTACAGTGCGGTAGGGTAAAGTGACTACGTCCTCCATCTGAAAATCCTCATGCCACTGAAGGGCTTAGTCGTCTCCCACGTAGACCAGCTCAAAGGGGAAGGAGCTACTCTCTCCTGAGTTGCCTCCTGTAGGGTCCTGAACAGGTCCAGCACATCTAGCCGCATCCTTGAGGAGCTCTACACTCACGTCCTGGTCGTCTCCTCCCTCGGAGGGCTCCTCAGTAGGGTCCTCGTCCAGTGGGTCTCCAGCGCTGTCGTCTCCCACGTCCTCATCGACACCGTCGTCACCGTCGTCGTTGTTGTCATCGTCACCGTCGGCGTCGCCGTCACCACTGCTGCCACCAGACTCTGAGTTGGTACGTGACAGTGGCGCGAGCCTCAAGTCCTTGCCACGGCCAAAGCGTCTAGCTCTGCTAGCCATCATGGCTCGGACTGCTGGAGTCAGGTCGGGTGCTGCTGGTAAGTGCACCGTCTGCTGACCACTCTCGTGAGGTATTGTGAGTGTGCTCTTACGAGCCATGATCCAAACTCGTGCCCCTCCAGAACGGGAGCCTGCCTGGTAGAGGGCATCCAACTCCCTCACGTGCTCGGTGGTCCTCTGTGCCAGCTCCCTGCGGAGTGCCTCCGTAGTCTCCCTGGCACAGACGGTCTCTGCGCGTGTCTGGTCCAGCTCTCTGCGAAGTGCCTCTGTAGCCACCCTGGCACGGGCGTCCATTGCGTGTACCTGGTCTAGCTGGGTATACAAGCTCCTCGATCGAACCTCTGTGTCATGAGTACGGTAAGCCTCGTATCTCCACTCCCTGAGGATATCCTGGCAGTAGCGGTCCAAGATCACCAGGTACTTGGCGGTCTCCGCCAAGGTGGGGTCCTCCACGGTCCTAGTGGGACCCTCCAGGGTAGCAACCCTGTGCCTCCAAACGATGCTCGCCTGGTGGTGTACAGGGAAGAAGCAAAGTGGTGTACGTCCAGTCTCCTCAACATAGGCGTCGCACAACTCCAGTAGTCCCTCTCGTGCAACTCCCTGAACTGCATCCTCGAAGCGAGCTCCAACGAAGGTCAATACTACGGGCGTCCTGCCCAGGCCGACGAACAACTCGGCAAGTTAGAGCTGTGCCTCGCAGCGTGGGGCACCGTCCTGCTCGTACTCCCACTAGCGGTACTGCGGTGCCACTGTGTAGCCAAACCTCCGTAGGGTATGGGTCAGCAACCATGGGAACACGTGCACGTCCTCGCAGGTCCCACCTACCCAGCTAACTCCCTCCATCCGCCAAAATAAATTTTTGGAGATGTCAGAATGATAACTGGTAAAGTAATATAAAATAAGTTTTAAACATAAGAAAGAAATAGATGAGAAAGCAAAGGGTAGAGAGTGGAGATATACTTTTCGTAAATAGTTTGTATTATTCAAATACGCATCTGGGGTGTGGGGTGATCCTAAGGTTTCGTCCTATGGTCAAGTATGGCTCTAATACCACTCTGTCAGGACCCACCTTTCGTGGGTCCACATGTGCTTCTTGTACCAATCCCTAGATCAGTACTTGGTTCGCACAACAGAATGTATAGAGGTCCATACACGAATATTTGTTACAGAACCATTATGGTCTTACAAGCATTGTCTTACAGTACATTTAGTCGTGACTTAACAGGGTCACTAGATACATAAAACAAGAGCTACAGCGGCGCTGATACGGCTCCATTCCCTCAGACATCCTTGGGAGCAGGACTAAACCTATTCCTCATCCTTGCACGCCACTTCGTCTTCTTCTTCCTCTTGTGGGTGGCAACATATTAAGCAAGAGTGAGTACATAAGGTACCCCGCAAGCCCTAAAACTACTCAATGGGTGGTGTTTCATGCATTAGAGTTTGTAGCAAGGTGAGGCCATACAACTTAGTTTTGCCGAAATGCATTTTAAGCAAGGTTCTTTTTGAAAAAAAAATTACAATATGAGAAGAAGTAGTTGAATCAGTATTATTTTTGTTGGCGGGCCCTGAGGGAGTTTCAGACCATCTCGCCAGATTCCTCACTTTTGGATGATTCTTTGGACCAATGGCCCTGACGACTCCAGCACGCATGCCAACACTTTCCCAAAACACGGCAGCCTCGGCCACCCACACACGCACTTCAAGGAGATGCACTAATGCTAATCATAAGGAGCTCAGAGCATAGCATGCCAAGACTGTGACAACAGCTACCCGGATAGATTAATACTCTGCGCACTACAGGAATCCCGACGATTTGCGACGGCCGAAGCCGTCGCAAATAAGCCAGATGCCGTCGCAAATAAGCTATTTGCGACGGCTTTCTTTATTTGCGACGGCCTCCGGCCGTCGCAAATATGTCGTCGCAAATAAGCTTATTTGCGACGGCCACCGTCGCAAATAAACTTATTTGCGACGGCTAGGGGAGGCCGTCGCAAGTTGTTGCTGCGGGCTGGTGGGACCCGCGGTCTTATTTGCGACGGCCGTGCCGTCGCAATTAAAGCTTATTTGCGACGGCCGGGCCGTCGCAATTAATATCTGCTATTTGCGACGGCTAGGCCGTCGCAAATAAGTTTAGAGGGCAGGGTCCACGTGTCCTCTTCCGGGCCCACGACTTTATTTGCGACGGCCTGGCCGTCGCAATTAAAGCTTACTTGCGACGGCCAGGCCGTCGCAAATAGCAGTGGCTTAATTGCGACGGCTAGGTACCTTATTTGCGACGGTACTGTATAAAAAGCCGTCGCAAATAAGGTTTTTTATTTTTTTTTAAAAACAGAAAACTCTAACCGGCTCGATGGCCAGATTCACAACACAATATACACAGCATACACAGCATACACAATATATACACAAAGATCATCACAATCACAAACTCAAATTCCGATACATCTCACATCGTCATCAACAAAGTAAATAAAAGGGCTCACTCGCCCATCTAACCTCCGAAGCCACCTCCGAAGTCGAAGTCGTCGTCGTCGCGCCTCAATCCAGGCGGCGGTAGCGAAGGCGACGGCGTTTGTGCAGCCGTCGCGGATCCCTGCAATTAATAAAACTTAGAGTTAGAATATATGCATCAACATCTCTCTCCCTCCCTCTCCCTCTATCTTCATCTAGATCACCCTCTCTTCCTCTCTCTTTTCATTTCTCTATTTGTCTCTCACTCTATCTTTCTTGCTCACTCTATCTCTCTATTGCTATCCTTTTCCCTCTATCTTCCTCCCTCTATCTCCATCTACATCTCCCTCCCTCTATCTTCCCCTCTCTCTATCTCCATCTACATCTTACTCTCTCTTCATTCCCATCCTACTCTATCTATCTTTCACTCTTTCTTCTGTCTCCCTTTCTTCTATCTCTTTCTTTCTTCTATCTCAATCATTTTCTTCTATCTAACTATCTCTCTCTTTCATCTATCTCAATCTTATTACGCTGGAGAAGAAGGATTACATAGAGACTTACCTGACCCGCTGAAGAAGGATCGCCTGGGAGGACCGGTGGTAGTACCGGTAGCTGGATTCCCAGACCCTGCGCCCGAGCGATGGCCTGTCATTGCAAACATTAAATGCTACCTATTAGTAAGTCATTTAAGCTGAATTAATAAGAATTTTAATTTTTAGATTGTTACCTCCATTGCTTCCCGTATCTGCGCCAACGCTGCTGCCTGGGTTTGGATCGTGGCCTCCATCGCCCTCCTTTCCTCCTCATGTCGCCTTTCATTTTCTTCTACAGTTTCTCGGAGGGACTGCATCTCAATGTCCCTCTGCGAGCGGCGACCTCCCGTACCCGAAGCCTGCGTGGAGCTGCCTCTCGCAGGTCTACCCGCCCTCGAGTCGACAACTCCGTCGAATATGGCGAGCCTATAAAAAAGAGAGTCAGTAATATGAAATTAAAATATCTTGAATACTTTGAATTGAAAACGATAAAATGACTTGCAAACTCACCTTCCGTGTGCTTTTCCACCACCGGTTGCATACGCGGCTTGAGGATCGATCGGTTGACGTTCCCAATCGAAATCCTGGCCGTGTATCTTCCTAGCCTCCTCCCCGTACTTAGCCTGCAAAACAATAAAATCGTGTAAGTTCAACAATCTATATAGTTATATGTAATATGAATGGTTTCTAAACTTACCAACCGCTCGGCTGCAGCCTGACTGCACCCCGTCGGCTGAGAAGGGTCCCTGTGACCTCTCTTCCAAACCTCAGCAGGGGTGGGCGGCACCCCCGTCTCGCGCTCCTGTCAATACATGTTAGTACGAACAATATATTATTAATATATAAACATAAGTTACACACACTTACCATGCGTTTAGCTAAACGCAAGTGGTTATCTTGCCCGTGCCTGCTCTTCCCCTCCACCCCTCTGCAGTCTCGAGCCTTCCCGGACTTAGCTTTAAACTCGTCGCTAGCCCAGTAGCGACAAAGGGCCCGAAATGCATCGTTCCGACCCTGCAACCAGCTCACGTGGCCCTGCACATAGTTGAAAGTCGTTAAAAGTACCATCGAGGACATTATCAGAAAAAAATACTTCCTACACTCCACGTACCTGCGCGTACTCCTCCTCCGTCAGGTGCCTCTCGCTCTCCTGCCGGAAGTGTAACACGTGCTGCTGGTTCGCCTTCAAGTGCTCATTAATAATTTGAACACGGGCGTTCGACAAAGCTTGTCGAAGCGCCTTGGCAGCGTTGAAGTGAAACACTCGCCTCGCATCCTCAAACATGCGATGGTCGTCCGGGTCCTCTAAAATATATCTTGCCTGCGATAAAGAATATATTGAAGAGATGTGCACTAAAAGAGTTTAATAGTTGTAACTTAGAAACTTTTTTACATACTTACCATAAAATCGGCCCATACGGCCTCCTGAAGGTTGCCGTGCTCCTGGTGATGGACACGTGCGTAGTCCTCCCACGAAAGAGCAGGCACTCCGTCGATGACCCCGGGATAGTGCAAACGCACTATGGACCCGAGGACACCGTTCACCGGTCTCTGGTGTTTCTCACCGGTGAAAGACAAGTCGTCCCAACTCCTGTAAGATATTTATTCATTCATTCATTACTTAAGTAATCAAAAGAAACTAAAATTGAAAACTATAATTTTTATTACCTGTCTCCGACTGGACGAATCACGATCCTCTGTGAAGGGACCGCGGGAGGACTGACAAAGTGAGTCCTCCTCGTCCTCCGCGTCTGCTGGGGCGCCACGTCAGGTGACCCAGACGGCTCCTCACCAGCCGAGTCAAAGGCCTCAGGAACAAAGTCATCGCCAGCCGGGAGCTGGCTGGCCGAGGGCTGACTCGCCGAGGGCTGCCTCGCCGAGTGCTGGCTGGCCGAGGGCTGCCTCGCCGAAGGCTGGCTCACCGAAGGCGCCGCAGCCTCTGAGTCAGCCGGTGAGGACTACAACATTCAAATGATTCATAAGTAAGTTTAATGTGAATTTGAATTTAAAGAATTTGTCAAAAACGAGTGACATTTACCTGTGACGAAGCTCTAGAGCTGGTCTGAACGTGCCCCAGCAGCTGAGAGCGTCTGCTGCCAGTCGACGAGGCACCAACGAAAGCGTCCTCAGGTCTAGAGGGGTAGAACCCCCTCGTCGGCGGCACCTTCTTACCCTTCTTTGACGCCATCCTATTGTAATTAGATAATTAGTAAATATGCAAATAAAATATATAAAATTCATGTTACTATCTTCAAGAAAACATTACTTGTAGTCACTTTCAAAATTCATCAACATCATTGTCATGTGTCTGTGCCCTACTCCTTAAACCAGCCCAACGATCTTCCATCGTGGCCTGTTCTAATTTTCGTTTTCGTGTATCATCTGCCTCTACATCTTCAACGTCTTCAACATCTCCAACTAATTGATCGAGTCCTGCACCAAGCTCGACGATAAAAGTGTCTGGCAACTCTTCTTCTTGGTACACTTCTTCAACGTCTTCGCTATCATGGTAACCATCATCCCCAGGAGTATATAGCCGCTCACGAGGATTCACCTTATATACCACCCACCAAGCACTGAGCTTCGTGCATGGATAAGGTAGATAATACACTTGTTCAACTTGATGCGCAAGAACAAATGTATCGTAACCCCGTAGTCGGTCCTTATGTTTCACTTCCACCATTCCAAATTGGTTTTCTCGAGTTCCATGAGTACGATCAAACCAGTCACAGTCAAAGAAGACAACTCGAAGGGTCTTATTTCCGGTAAAAGTAAATTCAAGGATTTTATTAATGATACCATAATAATCGGTTAAATTCCCTTGAGTGTCCATTGCTCTCGTCACAACACCGGAATTTGATGTTGCCGCAAGAGGACGATGAGCTTCAAAATGAGTTGTACGGAATCGGAAGCCATTTACGTCATATCGACCATAGCTTCTAACATTCACCAATCCATAAGATAGCTGCCGCAAATCTTCATGGACACTGTGAGTCCGACACTGTTATAAAAGACGAGAGAATATTATATAATACTTCTTTAATAATAGTAATTTATAATACATAGAAGACGAGAGAATATTACATATTCTCGAAACCAAGATAGAAAACTCTGTCCCCCATTTATTCCTTCCTTTCGCATCGCTTCTACTTGTTTGGCCGTAGGTTGATGCCTATGTGGCCAATATTGTCTGTGGAACTCGCTGAACATGAAAAAACATCTTTTAGAGTACATGTGTAGCAAAATATGTAGATTAGCATAAACATAGGAGAAACACTTACTCGAAGTATTCCTGCATGCCTTCTATATTTGCGTACATGTAGAGTAAAGCAACAGTCCTTTCCTGTTCGGATAGCACGTAGGTCGTGTAGCTACCAACGGTGGTGCCTCTCGTTTGAAAAATGGAAAGGTCGCTTACAGGGGGTGTTTCGTCCACATTGTACCGCATAGCCGAAGTATTGATATTGTTTTCTTCCGCAAAGTAGACACTTGAAAAGTATCCAACTTCTTTAAGAGCATATGCTTCAGCGATGCACCCTTCCACCCTTGCCCTGTTGCCAACCATTGGTTTCAGATATCGTAGCGCTCTTTCAATGTGATACATCCACCTATATTGCACAGGACCGCCAACTTTAGCTTCGAATGGAAGATGGATAAGCAGATGTTGCATTGGATTGAAGAAACCCGGTGGAAAAATTTTTTCCATCTTACATAAAAGTATGGGTATCTCCTTCTCTAACTTATCCATCATCCCGATCTTGATTTCTTTAGCACAAAGCTGTCTATAGAAATAGCTGAGCTCGGCTAAAACCTTCCACACCGCATCATCTAGATAGCCTCGGAACATAACAGGTAGGAGTCTTTCCATTATAATGTGATAATCATGACTCTTCAACCCAGTGAGGTTTCCTGTGTTAACATTTACGGCTCGTTTCAGGCTAGCTGCGTAACCATCTGGGAATTTCAAAGTTTTCATCCATTTCATAACTTCTTTCTTTTCTTTCGATCGAAGACAGAAAGAAGCACGTGGCTTTCCACCACTTTCAGAGATTTCAAGAGTTGGACGGTGACAAATGTCTGCCAAATCTAGTCTAGCTTTATAATTGTCTTTCGTTTTGCCAGGCATATCCATGCAAGTGCTTATGATACTTTCGCTCATATTACGCTCCTGATGCATGACATCAATGTTGTGCATTAGAATCAACGACTTCACATATGGTAGCTCCCAAAGTCCACATATGTGAGTCCAATTGTGTTCCTCTCCATAACCTACGAAATATCCAGGACGACCTTCATCAGGCACCAGTTTGTCCAACATATCAGAAATTTCTGACCCGTTGAGACGCTTCGGTGGTCCTTTAGTGACAACAGTGTTCTTTCGAAAGACATGCCTCTGCTGCCTAAATATATGATTCGAGGGCAGCCAACGTCTGTGACAATCGAAATAAGATATTTTGCCTCCATGAGTTAGTCGAAAGCAATCCGTGTCTGAAGCACATATCGGACACGTCAGACGACCGTGAGTGCTCCATCTGGAAAACATGCCGTATGCCGGCAAATCATGGACGGACCACAAATAAGCAGCTCGAAGGTTGAATTTCTGCTTCTTGTAACTGTCGTACGCTTCGACTCCTGTCCACAAGACTTTCAATTCTTCGATCAGCGGTTTTAACATCACGTTGAGACGTGACCCGGGATGATCAGGTCCAGGTACAATGAGGCTGAGAAACATGAACTCGTTCCTCGTACAAAAAGCAGGTGGCAGGTTGTACGGAATGACAAAGACAGGCCAACATGAGTATGGAGCGGCATTCGTACTGAACGGTGAAAATCCGTCTGTCGCTAATCCGATGCGAACATTCCTCGCATCACGAGAAAAGTCTGGATCGAAACGGTCTAGCGCCTTCCATGCATCACCGTCGGACGGATGCGTCAAGAATTCTTTGTTCTCACGTTTACCTTCTTTGTGCCATCTCATGTGTCTTGCGGTTCTTTTTGAAAGAAACATCCGCTTCAACCGAGGTGTCACAGGCAAGTAACGAAGCTGCTTATGTGCGACATCTGTCATCACATTATCGCCATCGTCATTAACAACTTCGACATACCTCGATTTACCACATTTCAAGCACATCTTCTCATTGGCGTGCTCTTTCCAGAATAGCATGCAGTTGTCTGGGCACACATCAATTTTCTCATACTTCATACCGAGACCAGATATCTTGATCTTTGACTGATACATATCTGGTGGCGCTTTGTGAGGTCGTGGAAGGATATCGCAGATCAATTTCATGAGATCATTGTAGCAGTTGATGGAAAAAAAGTACTTGGACTTAATTGCCATAAATCTGGTCAAGAAAGCAAGTACGGTCACATCCGTATGTTCATGCAACGGCTCTTGTGATTTCTTCAGCTCCTCGAAGAACTTCTCTGCCTCATTTGTAAGAGGATCCTCCACTTCAAGAGCTTCTAACATCTCATCCATCCTATCAACCTCTGTTATATCATCATCCTCATCCACTTCGGCTATGACTCGAGAATTAGTCTCGCCGTGGAAGGTCCACACTTCATATTGTGGAGTGAAACCGTTTCGACATAAGTGAAACGAAAGCTCCAATCTTCTCAAAAACTTAGTGTTTCGGCATTTTGTACATGGGCACCGCACCATATCTTCCGTTGACAACGAAAATGCTCGATCCAAAAATTGATCTAACTTGATAAACCACTCATCGGAGTGACCACCATTTCTGCTCTTCCAGCCAGTATACATCCAACTGCGGTCTTCACCCATTTTTGACTCTGCAGTTTAATGCGAAAGAAATTGTCGTTAATGTATTGTTGTGTTATGTCACGGCCCTACAACCTAGGCAGATAGATCCTAAACCCACCCAAGAGTGACCGAGCGGAGCGTGCTCATGACGAGACGCGTGATCCGGATTCGAACGAAATTTCGGCAGCATAACCCCGCTGTTCTCCACTGCACGCCCGAAAATGGTGCAGCAGAGAACAACAGGGTTACGCCACCGAAATCTCGTCCAAATCCGGACCCGCGTCTCGTCACAAGCCACGCCCCCTCGGTCACTCCGAGGCTGTCCAAAAAGGGACAATTCCGAACCTGCACGTCTCACATGCCAATGGCATGTGAGACGTGCCGATCCGAAACGGGTAATCAATTGCTATAGGTTACGTTGCTCATGTTCATTTTCAGGTCATTTAAGAGAGAGGAAAGAACTAGAGAAAGATTGAGAGGAAAGTTGGTCTTAGAGAAGGAGGCGGAGGACTAAGCCATCGGGGGAGGCGGAGGACTGAGGCGAGTGAGCCGTCAGATAATATCCGACGGTCCACACTTCAGTCCTCCCCGACCTAACCCTACTCATTTTCCTTTCTCTTCTCCACGATTCCATCGCTCCAGAGTCCAGATACGGCAGCCGCGACGATCCCCTTCTCCTCTCCTCGATACCCCTACTCCAGCGACGGTCCTCCAGGTGCTTGCCATCCTCACCGTCGTCGTTCGCATACTTTACCTTACCACTAAATGGGCCTTGTCGGGCCTTGTCAATCCTGTCCGAAGCCCATTTATGTATATATAGTACTAGAACACTCAAGCAATCAAAATTAAAATTGTAACTATAATTTAAGCAATTTAAGCATAATTAAACATAATTAAATACACCACCTAAGCGTAATTAAGCAAATTAAGTAAAAACAAGGAAATTAAGCATAATTATGCATAATTAATCAAATTAATCATAATAAAATAAACCACTTAAGCATATTTAAGCAAATTAAGCAAAAATAAGGAAATTAAGCATAATTATGCATAACTAAGCAAATTAATCATAATAAAATAAACCACTAATGCATATTTAAGCAAATTAAGGAAAAATAAGGAAATTAAGCATAATGAAGCTAATTAATCATAATAAAATAAACCACTCATGCATATTTAAGTAAATTAAGCAAAAATAAGCAAATTAAGCTCCGGGGCCGGCCGGGAATGGCGGGGCGGCGCTCCGGGTCCGGGCCGGCGGTCAGGGAGGGTGAGGGGGAGGGGGTCGGGGAGGGTTGGGGAGGGGAGGGGAAGGGGGGCGGCGCTCGCCGTGGAGGGGAGGGGGAGGGGGAGGCAGCGGTGCGGTGGTGGCATCGGCCGGGAAGGGCTGCAAGATATCTATGTCATGTCATCTAGTCGTCTACGTTGCTGAGGGAGACGATCGGCGCCGGGCCGGCGGTCAGGGAGGGTGAGGGGGTCGGGGAGGAGCTAGGGGGAGCTAGGGGGAGGGGGTCGGGGAGGAGGGGAGGCCGGGTCGGGGAGCTAGGGGAGGAGGGGACGGTCGGGGAGTAGGGGAGGGGAAGGGGCCGGGGCGGGGCGGCGCTCACCGTGGAGGGGAGCCGGCGGTGGCGTCGGCCGGGAAGGCGGCGGTGGCGTCGGCCGGGAAGCGGCGGCGGGCCGGCGGTCAGGGAGGGTGAGGGCCAGGGGAGGGGGTCGGGGAGGGGAGGGGAAGGGGCCGGGGCGGCGCTCGCCGTGGAGGGGAGGGGGAGGGGGAGGGGGAGGCGGCGGTGCCGTCGGCCAGGAAGCCGTGTGGCGGCGCTCCTCGGGGTCGGGCCGCCGGCGGTGAGGGCCGGGGGAGCTAGGGGGAGGGGGTCGGGGTCGATGTTTTGTTGGAGTGCTGTTTGCATGCATGCCGTCACTGCACGCCGTGCTCTGCGTTGGGAATGAAGGGAACTTTAAATATTGCATGGGAACCGAAGGGACGACGACTTCAATTCTGCTGTTGGGAACCGAAAGTCCAAAAAATGGAAATCTCTCGATCGCCATGTACGTGATCTGCGCTTCGATCCGGAGTTCAACTCTCGATCTTTGCGCCTACTCCCGCGCGCGTGCAGCATAAGCGCATCACAACACGGTAGGCATTCGTCACGGCAGGAGGGATCCACATGCATCTATCGACGCCCAATCGCGGTAGGAAGCTGAACGGCTGAACCGTCTCATTGGAGCGGCGCCCATTCAATTCTCATCTCAAACCGGACATCCAATTAACGAAATTGCAATGATCCACGTGATTGCAATTGCTAGCTAATCATCCAATTAACAAAATTGCTTGCAATATCGAAAAAAAATAGACAAAAATAGGGGGAATCATACTGAGGGGTCGGGGGCGCAGTGAACCGAAGGCGTCGGGGCGGGGGCGTGGCGGTCCGGGCCGGCGGCGGCGACGCCGGTGGCGCGGCGGGCCGGCGGAGGCGTCGAAGGCCGGGGGCCGGCGGTCCGGTCGGGCCTTCGCGGTCGCGGCTGCCGGGCGGCGCGACGGGCGACGACGCCGGTGGCGACGGCGGGCCGGGGGCGGCGGGCCGGGGGCGGCGGGCCGGGGGCGGCGGGCCGGAGGCGCGGCGGCGGGGGCGCGGCGGCGGGGGCGCGGCGGCGGGGGCGCGGCAGGGCGGCGGCGACGCGGTAGGCGGCGGGGTAGAAGGGAGAATGAAAGAGTCGGGGCCGGATTGTCCCGGTATAGGACTTAATTTGCGACGGCTTCCTTAATTGCGACGGCCTCAAGTTACGGCCGTCGCAATTAAAGCCTATTTGCGACGGCCCGTACGACGGCCGTCGCAAATAAATATCTATTTGCGACGGCGCATTTATTTGCGACGGTCTTAGGGTTGGCCGTCGCAAATAAGTTCTTATTTGCGACGGCCAGTCCAAAGGCCGTCGCAAATAAGTCCTTATTTGCGACGGTCCACTTATTTGCGATGGCCAGAGGCGGGCCGTCGCAATTTACTCTATTTGCGACGGCCGGCCGTCGCAAATAAATACAGCCGTCGCAAATGATCGCTTTTCCTGTAGTGGCGGATTTTGTACACTTTACCCACAGTCCATGCCTACCGCGGTGTGACATGACACTCATCTCATCTTCCCCGAGTAACCCCACAATCATACCTCGGCCCGACACAGGAGCTATTCGGACGTTCCCTACCCAGCAGGCCAACATATGACCCACAGTCTATGTGCCACTTCTTGGTCCACCGTGCCCTCCATGGATCTCCAGGTGTCTCATGTGGTAGTCACCAGAAAGGTAGAGTGAGTCCCGCCCATAAAGGTTTTGTAGTTACACAAAATCACTATGTTGCGGTCAAATGAACTGGTCCTTATATTGGTGAGGTGGCTCCATCTGTCCTTCGCAGAAGGACTAGTCCAGAACATACAACATTGAACTAAACTGAAGTACTCAACATAAGGCTAGTCCCAAAAACATGGTCACCTGACTATTACTGAAGCACTCAACATCGATCGGTGGGTTACACCGAATATGCAGTCGCAACTGGTATTCCTCTTAGGGAGCCTGCGGCATCCCATCACCATACCCGCCTTGACCACCCATCCCCTTCACGCACACAGTTCATTAATCACTCACCCATATCCTAACTCACACCACAAAATACATTTTAACACGTTTAACAATCATGTATACAATGTGTAGTGGTTTGCGATGCGAACATCACAGATGTTCCTAATCATATTGCTAACAAGGAGGTGCTCAGATCACTGCTATAGTGCAGTGACAAAGCTGTTAGGTTGTTAAGGGGTTGTATTGTCAAGGTCAAGGAGGGGATTGTGATAATCACTGCTATTATTGTAACTGATGCAGTGTCTTGTTTCAAGCCGTTGATAGCTAGTATCTATTGTGTTACTGTTTATCGTTGGCTAGTAGCTAACATCGATATTCAGTCATCAACATAGCTCATGCTACCACATTTCAAGTGGTTAATAGCATAGCAACATTTTAAAACAGTCACACAGTTATGCAGCCAAAACAGGCCAATAGGGGCAATTGCAAAACATAGGTGAAATATGATCAAGGAGTTAGAGTTTGCCTTCAAACTCGTCGAGGGGTCTTCCTCAAAATTCGGGTCTTTTGGGTCTTCCTCAATGTCCTCAGCCTCTATAAAATAACTAGGCGGGTCAATATACAGCAAGAGAAGCCCAAATACAGGGAATACCATTTAAGGAAATATTTATTAAATTTTATGTTGTCGTCTTCCTTATCGTTCCTCGGATTAAGGTGAGTTGTTAGGTATTTCCCACGTTCTTTTCTATTTTTCTTCAATATCCATTAGCTGATTATACTATTTTGTAATTTTTATTAGGGCCCTAATTCCTACCTAATATGTGACAATCTTCTACCAGGTTCACAAATTTTCCTATAATTTTTCTGTATGCAAAAATGTGTTTTTCACATATTTGGGGTACATTCTTGGGTACCCCTAGCCATTCTGGCGCGTTAGCAGTGACTGACAGTGGGTCCTTACCTTTCTGTGTATGCGCGCGGGTACACCTAGCTGAGCTAGCAGCTGGCTGAAGGGGGCCCAGACGGTAGTGGCCGTTGGTCCACTGCGCTGGTGGGCTGTGTACCCACCTAGAAGGCCATGAACCTGCGGTCCACATGGACCGAGCCCACGCCCCCCTTGTGCGATGCGGGTCCTAGCTGGCGTGGCAAGCACGGCATGCATGGCGCCCACGTGGCTGCCACATCAGCGCCACATGCGCATCATGTGGGCATTAAGGGCCGAAGCACGAGAGCGGTAGGTCGCACGGCGGGGGGGGGGGGGGGGGGGGGGGGGGTGTCTCTGGCGATTTGACAGACCCTGACCGTCGGCCATGCCTTGGCCATTTAGGGGCAGAGGCAGGTGAATCCGGGCTAGGTGAGCCGAACGGTGGCGTCGGCGGACCGGGGCGGCGGGTGGAAAGGCGGCACAGGCATGTCGAAGACGGCGGCGCCGGCAAGCCCCTCGGTCCCTTATCCTCCAATGGATATCTTCGGGTTTTCCTTGGCGCTACACGTACTACAAGGCACGGGGAGTCGTCTACGAGGCGCGGCCAGGCTGGGTGAGGCCCCACAGTGGCCGGTGACGACGAGGTGCGGTGGCTCGGTTAGGGTTTCCGGTGCTCCCCCTCTTCAAAAGAGTTCCACCCATACTAACCCACGTTCTAGCCGTTCTAGAGGCTCATGAAGCTAATGGAGCAAGTGTGTTGGTGTGGCCAGGCTTGCCGGAGCATGAACATGCTCAACAGCCGGTGGAGATAGGTTTTGATGGCCACCCTTGCTCGAGCTTATGCTCGGCGCGAGACAAGGCATGACATAGGTACTAAAGCTACTGAAGAATACACTCGTGAAAGTAATCGAAGGATGGAGGGGTGTATCGACAGTGACGAGCTCGGCAGCCGGCAACGAGGAAGAAGAAGGGGGGCTCCGAAATTCCACTCCGAGAGAGGTGCTCGAGCTCTGGGGTATGAGGTGGAAGGAGGTGGCATGTCTTGCACGCAGAATGGCGATGGTGGGTGCCGTTTTATAGGCTCGTGGAGGCGGTTGCGGTGGAAGGCGATGGCGCGCCTTTTGGCGCGGCCGCACAAACACTCGGCTGGTGGGGGGGGGGGGGGGAGGGGGAAGGGGTCGTTGAGGTAATGATGGAGGCCAGCAGGGTGAGGCGGCATCGCCCTCGCGGTGATGGTGGTGCAGCACGGGAGCAGGCGGCGCGGGCAATTTCCCCCAGCGTGTCAAATCACTGGAAAACCGGACAGTGCGGTCGGGCGCGGAAGGGAAATGGAGGAGGGAGAAGGCGGTACAGTGCCGAGCCAGCTGGGCCACGCGCGCTCGCTGGGAGAAAAGAGAGATGGGCCACGGCCACGCTAGGGTGGGGAAGAGAGGAGTGGGCCGTGGGAATTGGGCCAGGGCGGAGCAGGCTGGGGTAAGGTGAAGGTTAAGTGGGCTGCGCCCAGGTCGTAGGCCCCTTTTCCCTTTTCTTTTTATTTTCTATTTTCTCTTTCTTCTCTAATAAAATTCTCAACTATGGTCTCTATTTAATGGGCTGGTTCCCTGTATACACATTTGCTATTTATTTTTATTTCTTTCAATGCTATAATTATTTGGGAAGTTTCCCATCCCTGGCACAACCTCATGGTTTTCACTAGGGCTTCCATCTCAAGTGTAACTAGATTAAATCAAAAAGTTTTAATTCCGAGTGATTTTTGATTATTCAAATTTTTAGGATGTTACACGTTTAGTTATGTAGGTGGGCTACACAATCTTGATCAATGGGGATGTGCATAGTGACATATGAGGAGATGACATCATTGCAGTTTCTGTGGATAGAGCCTCTCGGGATGATGGCAGGCATAAATTGTTTTGCAAGTTCGATTTCAGTATCCACCTGAACTTCATAATTTCAGATGTCGTCTAGATGGAGAGAATCGTAAATTTGTGAGGGCTAGCATGTCACAATATTTGTGAGTCAACCTGCTAGTTCAGTCATTTCAATCTTGTTTGGTCAATGGTCATCGTGTTTGTTCATCTCCGGACGAGCCAATGAACTGTACGTTGTACACACTCCCTGGTCACAGCCAATACATATATGTAGTGCAAAGACGATATTTTAATCAGTAGAATAAGTGCATAACGGATGCATATGTTGCTCCAATGTCAGGCGGCGGATGTCTGTGTGTAGGACTAGCGCGCGAACACACCTCAGACCTCACGCCCGCATTTGGCCAGCCGCTGGCGCGATCCTTGCATGGTGCGCGAGCACATTGTCATCGAGGTGTCAGCATGATGCCAAGACACTCGCTCGGACACAGCGGCTGCACGGCAACCTAGCTTAAGAGGCGGCGTGCGGGCAGTGTCCAGAAAATGGTAGAGCTCCTCTGGCAAGCCAACTGTGTGCAGTGCTGCGGAGGCGACCAAATGGTTGGATGCAACAATGATAGCAGTGACAACATAGTCAAGTCCCATATACTTTTGTACCACCATCGGGTCCGTATCTTTAGTACTACGAGTACAAAACTTCATCACCTTCTAAGTTTGTCATGCTAGTCAGTTTGTTCCTTGTGCCTCCCAAGCCTAGATGATAAAGCTAGCATGCATGCATCTCTATTTTGGATGACTGACTAGCATAATTTAATCCACCAAGTTGGCTAAAGAAGAGCAATGCAAAACTATAAGATGCATGGAACTAGTTTCTGCTCCAGGGCAGCTGAGCTAGGGGGAAAGCATATGGGTGCTATGAGAGATTGCTTGGAAACGTTCGCATATATAAGATACAGGGTGCACCAAAAACAAGGGGAAAAAAGATGATTGGTAGATAGATATCAATGGAAATGATTGCCTTGTACTTAAAGTGAACGAGTACGTTTTCATCTACCCATCAGGTACGAAACTTCATACATCAATTTTGCACCTTAATTACATTTATTTTAGGTGCACACACGACAATTATGTATGTTCATTGAAAAGGTTTTTGCTCGTCCTAGCGAGGTGTTACATATCTATTGATTCAATTATTTTACCTAAGATATCTGGATTTCATTGCCACTGAGTATATGATCAGCATGCTAGAATCGTACAGTACCTTTTGATTCCATGACCCAGTACATGAAAGTGGGATCCTTGCAAAATAAAAGTACAGAAGAGATATACTACGTTCAGAACTTAAATAAAGCATGGAGATTATTGACTGCATCGCATCAACGTGTTTTTTTTTATCTATGCAATTCCACATGCATGCAACTCGGCCAACAGCCAGTGAAGCTGATTATTAAGCCATCAATTGGATTGCTTCCTGCAAACTCCCGTGAAGGCTTGAATTACTGCCACTATGCCACATGCTCATGTACTGAAACATTTAGATCAGCGTCGTTGAAATAACCAAAGATGATAGTCCTTCCCCCTTCCAGATGCCCAACCAACAGCTGAAAATAGATCTTCCATGACCAACCATACATTTGATAGTAATAACATTAATCAACAAATGAATTGGCCATTAGCATTATTTGTGTCTCTGCTAATCAATCTGGTTGACTGTCATGCCTAGTTGTATTAAATAAGCTACTTAGCCAACTCAAAGTTCACTAATGCAAAAAAACTTTAAACTATCAACAACAATTTGCAAAACATCTGCTGGATGTGCTCGGCTCCGGTTTCGACATGAGCATTTTTCTGTATCAGGTGACCACCTATAAGTATCTGTATATGTGCTGGGCCAATGACCTACAGGATTGTCCAACATAGCGTGTGAGCATGCAGTTGCGTGGCTATGATTTTATTAAAGGGTATATGCCGTAAAAAATATATGCAATTCAATAATAAATATAACATAATCCAATATATATATAAGCACTATTTCCATTTCAAAATATTTGATGTTGATGGTTTCGAAATATCCAGTATCAAAAATTTCGAAATAGAGGTAACATGATAAGTCTTACAACAACAGCAAACCTTTGTCCCAAGCAAGTTGGGGTGGGCTAGAAATAAAACCCAACATTTTTTTAAATTTAAAAAAGAGAAGTAGTAGAAAAATACTAATAGTTTATGGACATATGATTTAATAAATTACAATATAGAATAGTTCATTGACAATAATAATGGTTCGGAATAATAAGAGAGATTTGCAGTAGCCAATCTAACTTTTTTAAGTGCCCATCTTTATAAATAACGCGTGGCTCCATCCGTTGCCAGTTGCATGTCAGTATGCCACCTCTAGAATCGAAGCTCCCTCCATCCCTTAAAATCCCTTAAACTTCATCGTCTTAAGAAACTAGATTTTTCATGATCTCCCTTGCCTTACCAGTTTTTCATCATTCTCTGCGTTGACTGAAGACCATGACCCTCATGAAAAATTGAATGGGTATGAGTGTCTCCGACGGGCAGTTTGCATGCAGATTTACCAAGTAGTTTGCATGCAGATTCACGTCCATCCCAAGTCGCTGGTGTGTGAACCTGAGTTGCTTGCATGCAGAATTCAAGGGGCAGGAAATGATGCAGCTAGATAAGAGCAGTACTTTCTGCCGTTGCTCACTGCCACATGCGCAATTGCATATAGGTTGCCGACTAAGCCAGGGTATGCCGGAGCCCACCCGGCATACCCTTTGGCTGCACGCCCTATTGACCACATGGTAGGTAGCACCTCAGCCATGGGCTACTCAGATGCCAGGTGATCGCCATTGTGAATACACTCAAAGCAGTTGCTGCATTGCAATAAGTCACACTATCTTCCCCTTTTATGCAAGCTGAAAAAAAGAAATTAGGAGGCGCCACCTCTAAATTATTAGAAGATGATGAACATCTAACTTGTTCTTCGAACAATGGATGATTTTTTATGCAAACAATGGATGTGGATGGCTGGAGCACTAAATTAGTCTAGCTTATGCATGCGTATATATGCATTTGAATGTACATATTTGTACTTATGGATGCATATCGTCAATATTTTGTAGAGCACATGTTTGTGATAATTTTAAGAACTTACTGAATGAATATCGCATCTTGTTCATTCCAGACGTCTCCCAAGCCTAAACTCACACATTTCTAATATCTGGATGGCTGACTAGCAACAATAATCATGGAAGTTGATGGAAGCTATAGAGGAGGCGAGGAGCTACACAGAAATTATTCAAGGCATATGAAATGTACGTAGTAGTTTCTTCTGTACCTAGGTAGCCGACGAGCTTGCAGGCACACTAGTGATATATATGAGATTGTTTTGAAACGTTTACCAATGCGAGTCAATTGACGTATCAGAAGGACAAGAATCGAAGACATTATTAGCTACATATTGACATGCATGGGAGTAATGATGTATGGTAGATATGGCCTTTTACGAAATACTAGTGCTCCTTGACCGATCGAAGTGCTCTCGTTGCACTCTTTGCTCATAAGATTGTGACGATCCTAGATATGAGTAAGTTTAACCATCAAGTTGCATCAATCTTGTCCGGTCGTCGTGTTTGTTGATCCTCCGTGTCCGATCCATCAGTGGAAGGCAATATTTAGGCAGTAGAACGAATATGTCATGCCTCAATGTTTGTGTATACTGTGTAGGATGAGCGCGCGAGCACCTCAGGCATCGCGCCTGTGCTGGGCTAGCCACCTCGGGAAAAAAAAATTATACAGCACTGCTGCAAATCAGGTCTCTTACAGCACCATTTGGATGGTCGCTACCTATCTCAAAGCAGCGCGGCCAGGCCCCACGCCCGCTTCTGGATCGATGGAAATATCCTGGTAGTTTCCACTTTCCCGATGGGCTCCGCTGGCCTGTAGTCCCGATGGAAATTGGCTCGGTCAAAGATTCACAGCTCACGTCGCCCTAGGTGTTTTTCACGGTGGCGGCGGCATTCGCTAGGGGGGCGGGCGTGACTATCGCGCAGACGGCAGGCACCGTGCGGGCGACTATCGCGCAGGCGGCGGCAGTCCCGTGGATGGAGGCTCTCGCTGTGCGGGGGCGACGGGCGCCTAACTGAGCCACCGGGTGTGAGAAAGAAGAAACGTGGAGCTGAGCCGTAAAAGCAATCACGTCTGGGGCCAAACGGATGAGACGCGTACAGAAGCGGACGTGAGGGCTTGGACTCGCTAACTGAGCCACCGGACGTGATAGGTGCGGGACAGGTGGTTACCATTCAAGTGTTGCTGTAAGAGACCTATTTGTAGCAGTGCTGTATAAAATTTTTTTCCAGCCACCTCAGGCTAAAGGTGGGCTCCGTCTATCTATATTTCAGTTTGAGTATTTCAATATTTTTGTTATTTAAAATTACTACTCAAAATGTTGTTGAAATATTAAATACTTGTATATATTGAGTTCTTAAATTATGGTTCAGCCTCACCTGAAACACTCGGATTATATATTATACCTTGTACTCTCAAACTGTAAGCACAAGTCTAATATCTTTCATAAATTTAATCCCACCTATTAGTAAATTATAAGTTCACTAATAATACATTATTTAGATTTATTATCAGAAAAGATACTCGATATCCGATATTTGGGTTTTTTCGGTTCTGGTCTCCATTTTCAGTTTCGATTTTCTATCCTGATTTTTTTTAACACACGGGGTAGCACCGGTACTCAGATACTTTAAGAGGGAGGTGAGACACCCAGCGTCCGAGAGGGATCAAATCCGGGTGGGCTGCGCTTACGACGGAGGCGCTAGCCATCTGGCCTTAGGCCAGTTCTCTCTATCCTGATTTTTTCCCCACCCCTAACAGCCGCGATTCTTGCATGGCATGCGAGCACGCTGTCCAGAAGCACAGGCCGACGTGCTAGCCAAGACAGGCTGCACGGCAAGTGCATGGTCGGTGAGGATCAGGCCACACGGCAAGAATATGATTGAACTGGACCAAAACGATGAAACAAGCGAGAAGTGTCTTTACTCTCCAATATTGTACTTTTATAGCTACCAAATGTATATTGATATTACAAGCGTCTTTAATATGAGCAAAACATACAAAAAGCTTCGGAGCTGATGTGTCATTGACCAATGTTTAGCAGATTATAAATAGAGACGACATTACTCGTATCCCGTGGCCTGTGCGATCATCATCTGAGAATTTGTAGTGTTCGGAGTTTTAAGAGAGGTCTTTTTTATTTAAAAGTCATTGATCCAGACTGGCCAGCGGCGCTGAATTAAGAAGGAGGTAGGCATCCGGGGCGAGCAACCCTCGAACCCGGGCGGGCGCAGCTCCACCCCAGCGGAGCTGGCCAGTTGAGCCCCCGCTCGACTCCCTTTCAAGAGAGGTCTTTATATATGATACTAAACCATATAATGATGGTAATTACATAATGGAGTATGAAGTATGTTATGGATGTGTTGCTAGCTCAACAGATGTGTTCAGTCCCAATTTTTGGGTATGAGAGGTACTGGGAATTAGGGAGTTCCTACTTACAAGTTATTGAGAGCATGCAGACATTAGGTAGCATGGAAGCTGACCTCTTCCATCTTCTGGTGTTGTCTGGATCGCGTCGGTAAGCTCGTAGTGTCGAGCAGATACACCTGCGGTTGAAGATGTCTGAACTCTGAAAGATGAATGTGGCTTTCTTTAGAAGCGGCTCACCCTTCCTCTCCAATACAATCTCTTGATGGAGGTGGGTACTGATAGGATGAATGTCTCTATAATCATTCTCACATGTTGAAACGTTGTCGCCGTTGCATGTTTTCTATTGATCGAGACTCAACAAATGATCTGGATAATGGGTGCCTCGGCTTTTTCGATCTAATTGGGGATGGAGACATGATGATAGTGGCCAATGTGCGGCTACTGACTTCAGATATTGTTTAGTTTGAGCGAATGTTCATCCTCGTGGGCTAAGAAAGTTACTTGTTTGCACACAGATGCATATGTTGCTCCAATGTATGACCGGAGATGTTTGTTTGTGTAGAACGAGCGCGCAAACACGTCAGGCGTCGCGCCTGTGCTCGGCCAGCCGTCGGCGCGATTCTTCCATGCAACGGGAGCACACCGTCAAGTACGTAGCAGTAGCACCGGCGGCGGCACGATGCCCACGCGCTGGCCGGGACACTTGGACACAGCGGCTGCATGGCAAGCGCATATCATCGTCAAGCTTAGGAGGCGTGCGAGCAGTGTCGAGAAAACGGTAGAGCTCCGGTAAGCCGTGTGCAGTGCTGCGGAGGCGACCAAATGGTTGGAGGCAGCAACGATAGCAGTGACAACTGAGTGCATCGCAGGTTCCGCGTTGCTGCAGCTGAAATATGCAGTCAGAGAAGCTATAGCTTTAGGTTGTGATTTGTTTCTTGTTGGGGACCTTGATTGTTTACTGGTTATTTAAGCGCTACGCAAAATAAAATATGAATGTCTGCCTATTTTGCCATAATTGTGAAGTGTACAAAGAAAGCAAAATCTAAATGCTAACTGAACTTTCCGAACATGAATTATGCAGGTACAACACCATCACTTGGGAGTTTCTGATATCACAAAAATAAATCAATTAGATAGCTTCAACAAATACTTTTTCCGAGATTAAACTAGCCAAACTGCAGTCCCAGTTTGCTAGATTTTTACTCTAAATGATAATAACCAGGATCTCAATGTGAGATTGAAAACACACAAATTGATAGCATTTTTCTTTCTATTGTATAAGGAAGGAAACTCCACGGCGCCCTGCCATCTAAAAGAAGAGCATTGTTCTCGTTCACTTCTACCAACTAGTCAACTCATTAGATAAAAATCCACAATAATAGATGGTCTGTTGGACAAATTATGGAGACGGCACATAATAACCAAGTGTTCAACAACCACTTGGTAATGTGTCCATTCCCAATGTCTCCCAAGCTGAAACTGGTATACGTGTAGTCGTGCAGTTCTAATGTTTGGATGGGTTAAGACGACCAAACCAAGATCTGGATAGCCGGGCTAGGAGGTGCACTGGTGCTATGAGAGATCGTTTAAAAAGGTTTACTTACATAAGACACTCACCCAATAAAGCGAAGAATGGTTGGTAGAAAAGATACCAAGGATATGAATGTCTGGTACTTGGAAGTAATTACTTATGTACGATGTATGTTTCCATCTTACCGCATTCATTTACGGGATCTATGTAGTGCATCATTCAATTTATTTACGGTGTACAAAAGCACATGCATCCGTTGAGAAGACATTTGCTCGTGACCGGGTGCTAGCTTTTAAATAGGTAGCTCAATTCCGAATTTGTTTGAATTAAAATCTAAACTCCTAATTTCCTTGCTCCAGGAATTTATGGCATTTGTTCATCAAACACGAGAAAAGAAAATTGACAATTGCTGAGAAGGTAGTTTGTTAATAGAGATCATATCACTCATATCCAGTCCGATCTGCATTTGAGGATTTAGAACATTCACAGTTCAAGAGGTCTTTATATATGATACTACTAGGGCCAGGCAATGGTACTTGGTTTATAAACTATGAGATGTGCTATTGATCTAGCTGAGGTATTATGGGTATGAGAGGTATTAGGAATTACTAGCCATCCGGCATGCTGGGCCACAGTCCCATCACTTGGAGTACCCTTATCTACCGCGACAATGTCAGCGTAATCTACCTCTCGACCCTAACCTCGTTCAGCACTTGTGCAAAAAACATATCGAGATCGATCTCCACTTCGTTTATGAACGTATCACCATCAAAGATGTTCAGTTTGTTCATCTTCCAACAACTTCCTAGTTCACTGACATCTTCACCAAGGTATGTTGTGGCTAGAGTTTTACTACGGGATGTCAAAATATGTATCATCCGTGTGTGTTGCTTATTGGACCCGCTCTCTCAGCCTCTAGAAACGTGTTGAGAAAATAGCATACACATATTTAGCATATTCGTTGTGCATCTGACAATGCATGAACATCATGTGCTCCACGAATTACTAGAGTAAAATATACAGCAAAAGTTCCAAAAATATCCTTAAGCCTGCTAACATGGCTCAACATGATTTTGACACCACTTTATCTATGACCACATCATGATTTAGTTAAATAACATCCTATAGATGAGTTGTGATGATACACGGATTCAAAAAGAGAAATTATGTAAAAATCAAGCTCTATTAACAGCGAGGAGAGTTGGCCAACTCATGTTTTCTCTATTTTACCATCGAATAACTATCAATAACAGCAGTTACACAGTTCCGCTCTTCCTTCACTTGTGATATGAACTCACATCTTCAGAGAGCAGGCGAAGCAGTAGTTGAAATTGACATACCGTTGAGGTTCATCACGTTTAAGGTATTTGCGTCCAAGTGCAATAACCATAAAGGAACATGTTCAGCAGTTGAAATTTGGATCTGACTGCATTCTATCATTTCATACAAGATTTGTGTGAAGCAAGGTAAAAGCCTTAAAACCATTCTGATGTTCTACTAGCTGCTCTTAGGAAAATATGAGTTTTAACTGAATAACATGTTTTTAAAATGGAAATCTCAAACACTAAACTAGCCCAGAAATTCTCATAAGACCCAGCTGGCCCTAGTAAGGTTGTTTCATATGTTTCTTCATATAGTTCATGTAGTCTGATGTGACGCTAAACTTAAAAGTGTTTAACAACTAACTTTTACCCTAACACTATTAGTATCAATCCATATGGTTTGAAATTTACGCATAATTGAAGGCTAACTCCTTTGGTTTTTTCGCAAAAAATTGATATTTTTAAACATCTCCAAAACTTCAGTATGATTAATAACACATATCTAACATGGAATACAAGCTCGATCACAAAAAGAAGATCTCGAAGAAAAATAGATTTACAGTCATTCTATTAACGAAAATTGTGTTTTGAGTAAAATCGAATGCTAACTCCTTTGGCTTTCTCGCAACAATTTGATATCTTCAAAATTTCTCCATAGCATAACTATGGCTACATAACACATATCCAACAAGGAATACAAGCTTGATATCTAAGAAAAATGAAATTTCTAAGATATCAAATTTTCGCGAGAAATCAAAGGGCTTAGCCTTCGATTTTACTCAAAACGGAGTTTTCTTCAAAGAATGATTGTAAATTCATTTTTCTTCGAGATCGAGCTTGTATTACATGTTGTATATGTCCTACATATCCATAAGTATGTTTTGGGGAATTTTCGAAGATATCAAATTTTTACAAGAATTCAAAGTGGTTAGCCTTCGATTTTATTCAAAACAGAGTTTTTTGAAAAAAAAATGATCCTAAATTAATTTTTTTCGAGGTCGATCTCGTATTCCATGTTCTATATGTCCTACATAGCCATCCTTACATTTTGGGAAAAAAATTAATATATCAAATTTTTGGAAGAATTCACGGGGGTTAGCCCTCTCGATTTTACTCAAAATGAAGTTTTCTTCAAAAGAATGTTCGTAAATTCATTTTTCATAGAGACTGAGCTTGTATCCATGTTGTATGTGTCCTTTGCAGTTGTACGTATGTTTTGAGGTGAATGTGGCCTAGAGGGGGGGTGAATAGGCCTTTTTGAAACTTGTCGGATCCTGTAACACTTAACAACTAGTTCAAAAACAAACAAATCGGACTAGTCTGGTAAAGTGCGGACTAGTCCGGTGTATACGGACTAGATTGATTAGGTTTGATCGATTTACTTTGTTCTTCAATATATGCAGCGGAAGTATACGATTAAACAAAGTGTCACAAGTTTATGAATCAGGTTATATCACAAATCAAACTTATACTTGATATTTCAACATAAATTAATCAAGATCAGTTTGTAACCCTAGATTGATATGAAGTAAGAACAATGAACACAACAGAGAACACAAGAGATTTATCCCGTGGTTCGGTTCCCACAAAGGCAACCTACATCCACGTTGAGGAGCCCACAAAAGGACCAGGTCTTCTCCAACCCTACCCTCGTCGGATCGCCACGAAGGCCAATCCTCTTTCACTTATCTCAAGGGGGTGAATAACCGAATTCAAGGGTCTTTCTCACACGTTGAGAGCTCCCTTGGATTACAACACAAAATACCACCAAGAACACACTCAAAAATTACAAATAAATCGCAGGAGTGTGTTAGAGAATCAAACCAAGAGCTCAATGTGGTGTTGAATGTGTCTCTCCAATGAACTAGAGTGAATCCTCAAAAGATTGATCTTTGTTGCACTTAATTTCGTGGAGAGATGTGGTTTTTGAGTCTCTTGGGAGGTGTGACGGCGCTAGGGTTCGAGAGAGATGGTAAAATATGGCCGTACAACTCTATTTATATAGGTTTCTAAAAGTGTGCGTTAGGGTTCAGAAAGATCGGACTAGTCCGTGGTGGTCATCGTACTAGTCTAGTGTGCTGTGTGTAGCAAACCCTAAGTTTTCCAAAATATCGGACTAGTCCGGCTAGGAGCGGACTTGTCCGATTTCACTATTGGAAATCTTCGGACTAGTCCGATAGTCATCAGACTTGTCCGGACATGTGAAACCCTAAGTGTATAGGATGACAAGTCCGCACTTGGAGGACTTGTCCAATTCAGATCAGAGGGTATTTCAGACTAGTCCATGCAAACATCGGACTTGTCCGATTTGGATCAGAAAGAATATCGGACTAGTCCGGTTGTGACTGGACTTGTCCGATTTAGTGTGACTTGTGAAGTGTTTTGAGTACTAGTCCGCACTAGGGAGGACTAGTCCGATTCTAGTTAGAAAGGATATCAGACTAGTCCGATGGATATCGGACTTGTCCGATTTCGTGCAGAAAGGATATCGGACTAGTCCGGTCCTGTGTAACTTTGTGCAATGTGTGTGTTTAATTGTGATTGAGCTCTTGGGATGTGTTTTCTTAACACACTCCATACATAATGATCTACTATTCTTCTTCCTTGAGCTCATTTCCACTTTGCTCCTCATTATTCCTTCCTTTTTGGCACTTTGCTCATTTTCCTATTAAAATCCTGCACTTATCTTAACAAAGAGGTTAGGATCCCAATTGCTTGTCATAAATCATCCAAAACCCACAAGGGAGTCCTAGATGCACTTTCAATCTCCCCCTTTTTGGTGATTGATGACAACCAATTGAGATTTCACAAAATATGATAAAAATTGAGATTTTCATAAAGCATGCACATATGGGACCAAAATACATCAATTAGTGAAAGCATAGTCCATATGTGCATTCTTTATGGTGGGATTCATAACTAAGTGCACTGAAACATTGAGAATGACATAATTGACATTAATTATCCAATAGCAAGCATATATGTCATTCTAGAGCAAAATCACAGCTTTCATAAATACTACTCAAAGGATCAAGTCATTGCATCACAGAACCATGATTAACATAAGATCATTGTTAAAACATTACAAGCCACAAAAGAGTTAAAAAACAAAGCATAGAGCTCTCTCCTCGCAAACTGCAGCTAAGACTAAGACTCCCCCTCTATCTCTCCCCCTTTGGCATCAAGACACCAAAAAGAAGGAGATGAGGGTCCTAGGGTCTTCACTCTTCACTGTCGGTCCTCTCATCGTCGTCTTCATCATCTTCATCTTCAGCTTGATGAGGAGGAGGAGGAGGAGGAGGAGGAGGAGGAGGTGCGGAGGTACTCGAGTCCCCAACGCCAAAGTAGGCAAGCTCGGAGGGGGTCAAGGGCCCGAGCTCGGTGAAATCAGAATTTGAGTCTTCAAATATTGTTGGAGACGCAATTGGCTCAATCTCCAGCTTTTGGCAAATTTGCTTCACATTTGCCTTGATATACTTCATGTCCTCCTTTCTTTTCTTGTTGAGCTTATGGGCCTTCACTTCGGCCTTCTTGCAGGCGGCAAATATTGCAGCTAGGTACTTGAGAATTCTGCTAGTTGAACCTTTTTGAGGGGCTGCACTAGAAGCAGGGGCAGCCCTAGCATCTTCTCTTGATCTTGTCGGTGCCTCGGAACTGGAGGCTGGCGAGGAAGCAGCCTGCACACTCGGCTTTTGAGGCATTTGAGGCCTCAAGGGGAGATGTTCCACATCTTTCACAAACTCAATGTCGGTGACTTTCTCAATCACAAACATTAGGTAAGGAACATATCCGCAAGATCTGTTGGGAGTGCAGGATATGTTCACCATATCATTCCAAATGTATTCCGCCACATCAAATGGGTGGTCCTTACTTATGACTCTCATCAGAGTCCTGAGGTATCCTTGCACACTCACAGCATCTCCATCCTTGGGAGCAATTGTCTTTCTTAACACTCTGTTCAACACCACAAAGAATGGCTTCATGTTTTTGGTGGAAGGGGTGTTGAACTTTGAGTTTGGCTCATATAGGAACTTCATCCTATCCTTTTCAATGACACCAATGTTGTGTATGACCAAGCAATCAGATCTTGTGGTGTCTAGGTGGAGCAGGTTAGCAAAATATTCTTGAGTAATGTTGTACTTGGATCCATGTGTCATCTAAGTGACACTCTCCTCATCCTCACTTGAGAAGTGACAGGTCGCAAAGAACTGCGCAATCACTTCGTCATTCCAGTTATTTATGAAAGCAAACAGATCTCTCAGTCCATGCTTCTCAATGTCTCTCACTACATCAGTGAACGGTGAGCAACCCTTCTTCTCAAAATGTGCCCAGTCAATCCACTGGTTGCGCACAACTGGTGTCTTCATTGAGAGATACACCGATCTGTAGAAATCAACATAGAAGTTGCACCAGAACCTTCCATCAGCCGCTTGCTTCGGTCGGCCATACCAATCGATGCTTCTAAACTTGGCCGCCGAGTCACTACCCTTCCCGTTGAACTTCTCTTCATTTGGGTCCCGGACCCCTTCCCTTGGAGCATGAAGCTTCAACGGGCCAACCGGACTCGTAGCAATCCCTTTGCCCTTGCCCTTTGCTTGGCGAGGGCCACTCGATGATGCAGCTGCCTTAGAGACTGGCTTCTTAGCTAGCACCTTCCTCCGAGCCTGTGGAGGAGACTGAGCTGGCTCAGACGGTCTTTATTGGCGCTTCTTTCCAAGACCCGTCGAGGTCCAAGGTGCCACCTCATGGTCCAACTCGGCCTCAAAATCAGAGAAATCATTGCCGGAGCTCGACATGACCTGAGAATGAGTGGTATGAATGATAATGAATGACACAAGGCAAAGGTGTGAACGGGTAGCAAGGAATTGCATTGAGAAATTGAAGAATTAGGTTTTGAGTTCAGAAACATCAGACTTGTCCGGTGCACAGGCACGGACTAGTCCGGGGGACCGGATTTGTCTGTGTATGGACCGGACTAGTCCGGTGTGCATCCTCAAAAACCTAAGAGACTGGATAAATGGTGAATTCTAATGCACAACGACCTTAGCATACACGTAATACATCAGGAGAGCATGTATATAGCGACCGGGCGGACTAGTCCGGGCAACCACGGACTAGTCCGTGGTCAGCAGGCAAGAATTTTTAGCCCATTCATATATATTTGAAGGTACATATATAGAGAAAAGAGAGTCAAAACACATCAAATAATCTTGATGAATATGATCAGTAAGCATACAACAATCAAGCAATGATCATAATTCACCAAGATCTAGTAATTGACATAGTTTTTCGGAGAAAAATGAGAGAGATGATTTTTACAATCCAATCAACATATTTGAAGAATACATACAGGTATGCAACATTTCAAGCCACACTCCGAGCATCAAGGATATTTAGTTCATTTTGGAGTTCACAAAAACGTTTTTCATCAAGTGGCTTAGTGAATATGTTGGCCAATTGCTTTTGAGTGTTGACATGTGAAATGGCTATGTCTCCTTTCATGGCATGATCTCTCAAAAAGTGGTGTATTATGTCTATGTGTTTAGTTCTGGAGTGCTCAACTGGGTTGTGAGCAATTTTAATGGCACTCTCATTGTCACGAAGGAGTAGAATATGGTTCATATTGTAACCATAGTACCTCAGAGTTTGTCGCATCCAAAGGAGTTGAGCACACCAACTCCCAGCTGCAACATACTCCGCTTCGGCTGTGGATAAGGCAATGGAATTTTGTTTCTTGGAGGACCAAGAAACTAAGGATCTCCCTAGGAATTGGCATGTACCGGAAGTGCTTTTTCTATCTACTTTGCACCCGACATAATCTGCATCGGAGTAACCAATGAGATTGAATTTTGAGCCTTTTGGGTACCAAAGGCCAAGGTTGGGTGTATGAACTAAATATCTCAAGATCCTTTTTGCGGCTGTCAAGTGACATTCCTTAGGATTGGCTTGAAATCTTGCACACAAACATACACTCAACATAATATCTGGCTTAGATGCACATAAATAGAGTAGAGATCCGATCATGGAGCGATATACCTTTTGGTCGACGCTAGGTCCATCTTCATTGAGGTCTAGGTGGCCATTCGTTGCCATGGGGGTTTTTATGGGCTTAGCCTTGTCCATGCCAAACTTATTGAGTATGTCCTGTGTGTACTTGGTTTGGCTTAGGAACGTCCCTTACTTCTTTTGCCGTACTTGGAATCCCAAGAAGTACTTTAACTCTCCCATCATTGACATTTCAAACCTGTCTGTCATGATTTTACTAAATTCTTCACAAAAAGATTGGTTAGTTGACCCAAAGATTATATCATCAACATAAATTTGACAAATAAAAAGATCATCATCAAAATTCTTTGTAAACAGTGTATAATCTACTTTGCCAATCTTAAATCCATTTTCAATTAAGAAATCTCTAAGACACTCATATCAAGCTCTAGGAGCTTGTTTGAGGCCGTAGAGAGCCTTACGCAATTTAAACACGTGGTCGGGGAACTCTTCGTCTTCAAACCCGGGTGGTTGCTCCACGTACACCTCTTCCTTGATTGGTCCGTTGAGGAAGGCACTTTTCACATCCATTTGATACAGCTTGAAATCATGGTGAGTAGCATATGCAAGTAATATTCTAATAGATTCAAGCCTATCTACTGGAGCAAAAGTCTCATCGAAATCCAAACCTTCGACTTGTGAATACCCTTTGGCCACAAGTCGTGCCTTGTTCCTTGTCACCACTCTGTGTTCATCTTGTTTGTTGTGAAAGACCCATTTGGTGCCGACGATGTTTGCATTGGGTCTTGCCACAAGTTCCCACACTTCGTTCCGCTTGAAGTTGTTCAATTCTTCTTGCATTGCCACCACCTAGTCCGAATCTTTCAATGCATCTTCAACCCTGCGTGGTTCCAAAAAGGATACAAACAAATAGTGTTCACAAAAGTTAGCTAGGCGAGATCTATTGGTTACTCCCTTTTGGATGTCACCGATGATGTTGTCAATTAGGTGATCTCTTTGGATGCATTGGTGTACTCTTGGGTGTGGCACTTGAGGAATTGTATCTTCATGAGATATGCTTCTCCCCCTAAGTCATTGCCTTCGTTGACTTGTTGATTATCTTCGTATCCTTGTGGATGATCTTGTGTTGAAGCTCCCCCTTGATCGTTGATCTCCTCTTGTGGTTCATCTTCCTCATGTACGTGTGGAGGTGGCTCTTGTGGTCGAACCTCACCTAGAGCCATTCTTTGCAATGCTTGACAAGGAGCTTCTTCTTTACCTAGTTCACATGGATCAACTTGCTCCTTTTTGGAGCCATTAGTCTCATCGAACACTATGCACGTGCTACTTCAACAAGTCCGGAGGTCTTGTTGAAAACTCGATAGGCGTAAGTGTTCGAATCATAACCAAGCAAGAAACCTTCATCGGACTTCGAAGCGAACTTTGAAGTCCTAGGCTTCTTGTTCAAGATATAACATGGAGAACCGAAAACACAAAAATATGAAATATTTGGTTTGTTACCGGTGAGTAGCTCGTATGATGTCTTCTTGAGTAGTCAATAAAGATAGAGTCGATTTACGGCGTGGCAAGCGGTGTTAATCGCTTCCGCCCAAAATCGATCTGATGTCTTGTACTAATCGAGCATTGTTCTTGCCATCTCTATGAGTGTTCGATTCTTTCTTTCGGCAACTCCGTTTTATTATGGGGAGTACGGCGCTGAAAATTCGTGCTTTATGCCTTCATCATCAAGGTACTCCTCCACTTGCGTGTTCTTGAACTCCGTGTCATTGTCGCTTCGAATATTCTTGATTGTCAATGAGAATCCGTTTTTAGCTCGCTTGAAGAACTTCTTGAGTGTTCCTTGTGTCTCTAACTTACCATGCAAAAAGAAAACCCAAGTGAAGCGAGAAAAATCATCAATGACAACTAAACCATATTTGTTATCGCCGATGCTTATGTAGGCTATTGGACCAAACAAGTCCATGTGTAGAAGCTCGAGTGGTCTTGTTATAGTCATGACGTTTTTGGCGGGGTGAGGTGTTCCAACTTGCTTCCTGGCTTGACACGCGCTACAGGGCCTGTCTTTCTCAAATAAAACATCCTTCAAACCTCGGATGTGATCGCCTTTGAGGAGTCTTTGAAGGTTCCTCATACCAACATGCGCTAGCCATCTATGCCACAGCCAACCCATGTTGGTCTTTGCAATCAAGCATGTGTCAAGTTCAGCTTTATCCTTGTTGAAGTCAACAAGATAGAGATTTCCGTTTAACATACCCTTGAATGCAACGGAACCATGACTCCTCCTAGAAACAGTCACACCCTCGTTAGTGAACAAGCAATTATAACCTTTGTCGCATAATTGAGATATGGACAGCAGGTTATAATCTAGAGATTCAACATGTAAAACATGAGAAAGTGTGTGTTTGGAGGATATTGCAATTTTACCGGTACCGAGCACTCTTCCTTGACTATTATCTCCAAAGTAGATGTCCTCATTTGGGTCCTCATTCTCTTCATATTCCACAAACATTCTTCTTTCCCCGGTCATATGATTGGTGCAACCACTGTCTAGCACCCATTTAGATCCACCGGAGGAATATGCCTACAAAAACAAATCATCCCTTGGTTTTAGGTACCCAAGCTTTCTTGGGTCCTTGGAGGTTAGTTACAATGCATTTGGGCACCCACACATGAGATTTGGTGTTCCCATGGTGTGGCCCAACATAATGAGCATAAACCTTGCCAAAGTTATTTCTCATTAACACATAGGAGGCATCAAAAGTTTTAAACAATAGTTATTGTTGTTTATGTACAGGGCTAGTCTGGGGGGCCGGACGTGTCCAGAGGACCAGACTTGTCCAGACACCGACCAGACTAGTCTGGTGTTCCTGTGCAGTTACAGTCTTAATCTGTGACTTTCCAGTTTGAGAGGGCCTTCCTTTCACAAAGGCAATCCTCTCCTTGTTATTCTTATGGCTTCCAGCATGTTGCTTTTCACCATAAGAATAACCAATGCCATATTTGACATTTGGAGGTCTTTTGACCAAGTATGCACTACGTGCATATTTGATCTTCTCCTTGTCAAATATGCGACTTTGGGCAGGGTGTTTTTCCTTTGGAGAAGTTGGCTTATCCTTCAAACTGGTGTCACTTTTCTTACATGTGCAAGCATGAGCAAAATCAGTTTTAGTTAGTTGAGAAGGTGAACTCGAAGAGGAGGAAGGTTCACTTAGCTTGAGTGACTCAACCTGCACTTCAAGGATCTTGTTGACCTTGATCAGGTCAGCAAGTTGGTCCTTGATGGTGGTATTTGAGTCAGTTAGCTCCAAGCAAGTTTCCTTGCTCGAAGCTAACTCAAGCTCTAGTGATTTGCTTTGTTCCTTTTCAAGTTCTAGAAGTTTGTCAAGTTCGACATATTCCTCCTTTTGGGAAATGATCATGTCCTCTTGACGATGTATTAATCTCTCCTTCTCAACAAGTTGATCAAGCAAAAATTTCATTTTAGTAGCAGTTTTCCTATCTAGTCCAATAAGCATGTCCTCATTATCACTATTGAGTTCATCATCGCTAGAATAGGAATGCACGGAAGAGGGTTTAATGGTTACCTTGCGTTTACCTTCCTTTGCCATAAGGCAAGTGTCATCTCCCTTCCATGCGCCAAGTGTGGGGAAAAGGGTAGACTTCTTGGATGTCTTCTCGATGGCTATGCTAGCCATCTCTTCTTCTTCAGACGATGATGACTCGTCATTTGAGTCCCATTCCTTTCCGATGTGCGCTTGTTCGGCTTGTTTCTTCTTCTTGAAGAATTTCTTGGGTTGAGGCTTGGCTTCTTTTGTCTTCTTCTTGTTCTCCTCATATGGGCAGTCAACTATAAAGTGGTTGTATTCACCACAATTATAGCATGCCCGCCTCAACTTTGGCTTCGTTCTTTCCTTGTACTTTACTTCGCTTGACTTTGTACCTTGTCTCTTTTTCATTATTATTTTGAATTTTTTCATGAACAATATCATGTCTTCTTCATCCAATTCACTGCTCTCGTCGTCACTATCTTCCTCTAGTTGTGCTTCTCTAGCTTCTTTGGATAGTGGCTTGAGATTGGACTTCAAAGCAACCCCTATATTCTTTGCCGACGTGAGATCAGCAATTTCCTTGACATGTTTTGCTTGCTTTTCCATCATCTCGAAGTTGATGATATTTCCAAGCAGTTCATCCGGAGTCAACCTTTTGTATCTGGGGCTTTCTCTAATCATGGAGCATAATGTGACGTTGCGAGGCATAAAATCTCTAAGGATGAGCTTTGCCACTTCGTGGTCATTCCATTTCTTGCTTCCGTATGATCTGACCTTGTTGACGAGTGTGTTTAATGGATTGTACATTTCTTGGGGTGACTCGTCCTCTTCAATTGCAAATCTTCCTAACTCGCCTTCAATCATCTCGATTTTTGCTTCACGCACATGTCGGTCACCTTCATGCACAGTTTGTAGTGTGTCCCATATCTCCTTTGCAATTTCGAGTCCATCCACATTGGTGAACTCGTCCCGACTGAGTGAAGAGGTAATTACGGCCGCGGCTTGAGCATTTCGGTGAATTGCCTGCTCTTGGCTGGGGGTGAGCTCTTCGTCGTCGTCTGGAATATCTATCCCTGTGCACACAATATGCCACAAACTTGGATTGAGGGAAATTAGATGCATCTTCATGTTTTGCCTCCACATTGAGTAATCACTTCCATAGAAGTGTGGGGATTTTCCAAGTGGGATAGATAAATAATGATTGCTATTGGAATTGAGACGATCATAGTTAAAAGGATATCGGGAGTAGTCGGTGTGACTACTCCCCTTCTTCTTCTCTTCCACTTTTACTTTCCCTTTGGAAAGTGTCTTCTTTCTTAGGAGCGCCTTAAGCTCCAGCGTCTCCTCATCGTCGTCCTCGAAGTCTTGAATGGCTTCGAGGAGCTTTTCCACCTTGAGGTTCTTTTCATCATCAACCTTCTCTTGGTTGTTGATCTTGTGGGTGTCCTTCATGTCTGACATGATCTCCTTCAAGCGATTTGTCTCTTTCTTGAAGAACCTGCTCTGATACCAATTGAATGTGGCCTAGAGGGGGGTGAATAGGCCTTTTTGAAACTTGTCGTATCCTGTAACACTTAACAACCAGTTCAAAAACAGACAAATCGGACTAGTCCAGTAAAGTGCAGACTAGTCCGGTGTATACGGACTAGATTGATTAGGTTTGATCGATTTACTTTGTTCTTCAATATATGCTGCGAAAGTATACGATTAAACAAAGTGTCACAAGTTTATGAATCAGGTTATATCACAAATCAAACTTATACTTGATATTTCAACGTAAAGTAATCAAGATCAGTTTGTAACCCTAGATTGATATGAAGTAAGAACAATGAACACAACAGAGAACACAAGATATTTGTCCCGTGGTTCGGTTCCCACAAATGCAACCTACATCCACGTTGAGGAGCCCACAAAAGGATTGGGTCTTCTCCAACCATACCCTCATCGGATCGCCACGAAGGCCAATCCTCTTTCACTTATCTCAAAGGGGTGAATAACCGAATTCAAGGGGCTTTCTCACACGTTGAGAGCTCCCTTGGATTACAACACAAAATACCACCAAGAACACCCTCAAAAATTACAAATAAATCGCAGGAGTGTGTTAGAGAATCAAACCAAGAGCTCAATGTGGTGTTGAATGTGTCTCTCCAATGAACTAGAGTGAATCCTCAAAGGATTGATCTTTGTTGCACTTAATTTTGTAGAGAGATGTGGTTTTTGAGTCTCTTGGGAGGTGTGACGGCGCTATGGTTCGAGAGAGATGGTAAAATATGGTCGTACAACTCTATTTATATGGGTTTCTAAAAGTGACCGTTATGGTTCAAAAAGATCGGACTAGTCTGTGGTGGTCACCGGACTAGTCCGGTGTGGTGTGTGTAGCAAACCCTAAGTTTTCCGAAATATCGGACTAGTCCGGCTAGGAGCGGACTTGCCGATTTCGCTACTAGAAATCTTCGGACTAGTCCGATAGTCATCAGACTTGTCCGGACATGTGAAACCCTAAGTGTATAGGATGACAAGTCCGCACTTGGAAGACTTGTCTGATTCAGATCAGAGGATATTTCAGACTAGTCCGTGCAAACATCGCACTTGTCCAATTTGGATCAAAAAGAATATCGGACTAGTCCGGTTGTGATCGGACTTGTCCGATTTAGTGTGACTTGTGAAGTGTTTTGAGTACTAGTCTGCACTGGGGAGGACTAGTCCGATTCTAGTCAGAAAGGATATCAGACTAGTCCGATGGATATCGGACTTGTCCGATTTCGTGCAGAAAGGATATCGGACTAGTCCGGTGTCAGTCGAACTAGTACGGTCCTGTGTAACTTTGTGCAATGTGTGTGTTTAATTGTGAGTGTGCTCTTGGGATGTGTTTTCTTAACACACTCCATACATAATGATCTACTATTCTTCTTCCTTGAGCTCATTTCCACTTTGCTCCTCATTATTCCTTCCTTTTTGGCACTTTGATCATTTTCCTATTAAAATCATGCACTTATCTCAACAAAGAGGTTAGGATCACAATTGCTTGTCATAAATCATCCAAAACCCACAAGGAAGTCCTAGATGCACATTCATGAGGAATTTTTGAAGATATCAAATATTTGCGAGAATTCAAAAGGGTTAGTATTTGATTTTATTCAAGACGGAGTTTTCTTCTAAAGAATGATCGTAAATTCATTTTTCTTCAAGATTGAGCTTGTATTCCACGTTGTATATGTCTACGTAGCCATACGTATGTTTTGGGGAATTTTCGAAGATATCAAATTTTTGCGAGAATTCGATTTTACTCAAAACGGAGTTTTCTTCAAAAGAATAATCATAAATTCATTTTTTTTCTTTGAAATCGAGCTCATATTCCATGTTGTATATGTACTACGCAGTCATACATACGTTTTGGGGAATTTTCGAAGATATCAAATTTTCGCGGGAATTCAAAGGGGTTAGCGTTCGATTTTACTCAAAGTGGAGTTTTCTTCAAAAGAATGATCGTAAATTCATTTTTCTTCGATATCGATTTCATATTCCATGTTATATATATCCTACGTAGCCATATGTATGTTTTGTGGAATTTTCAAATATATCAAATTTTTGCGAGAATTCAAAGGGGTTAGCCTTCGATTTTACTCTAAACAGAGGTTTCTTCAAAAGAATGACCATAAATTCATTTTTCTTCGAGATAAAGCTCTTATTCAATGTTGTATATGTTCTATGTAGCCATACCATGCGTACGTTTTGGAGAATTTTTGAATATATCAATTTTTGCAAGAATTCAAAGGGGTTTGTCAGTGTTTGGATCCGGCAGATCTCCCGACACTACCTTTGGTAGATCGAGGAGTTGTAGTTCGGTGAAGGGTGCGCAGAGATTCAAGAAGGTGAAAGACACGTGTACACAAAGATTTACGTGGTTTGGGCCGCCTGCGTGTAATACCCTACTCCACGGGATGTGTTGGTGATGTATTAAGCGTGGGAGTCTAGAAGAAGCTCCAGAAGAAGAAGCTCGACTAGCTCAGGGAGTTCAGTCGTGGTCTGGAACCGTCCCTTGTGTATCGTCGACCAGTCCTTTTATAGTACAAGGAATGATCGTTACATCGTTAGTCTGGCCCGACATGTAGCCCCGACGGTTACACATGCTTGATACACAATAAATGAGGTTAGTTACCCTTAATAGCCTGGTAACGGGCTTTAACCGTGTCGTTACCAGTATTAAGAGCCATCCGATCGTGTGTCATTAATATGGTATTAATGACACTTAATCGGTTCTTCAAGTCTTTGATTGCTCCTTGGAGGTCCGGAGCCGTTGGGGGGTCCATCAGCCCGATTGTTGAAGTTGAAGGTCCGGCGGTCGCCACGTGGCAGCACCGGAGCTTACCTTCGTGTACGAGTAGGTTCCCGACACTGGGCGTGCTTGCTTTCCTGTAAGATTATAAACAATATTAATGATTTGTGGTGTACTGCATGGTGATGAAGTGAACCATGGTTACAGAACTGTCAATCTTACGTCGTAGCAGCTACGTATCATTTTTCCATCCTTCCAATTGACTGTGATCTCTCTGGTCGTTATTGAACTGACCCCGCCGGGTTTCTCTACTAGTGTTACTCAAATGTTTAATGGATGGCTGACTGGTTTACAGTCGACTCAACTGTGCGAGTCTTCACAGATAAGCTTACAGATGGTTGTTAGTTGGATAGGTAACTACGTCAGCCGATCGTGTTGCATGGATGCATGCAGCTGCCACGAATAATATTTATCTATAATTAAACAGGAATCCTAATCTTTAGGTGCTTGACCTGCTGCTAAATTTCAGGCGACGGTATGCATCATTGGCCGCTCTTGCAGCGGAGGGCAGAGAGATGATTAATCTTTTTTTGTTTTTTTAATTGTTAGTCTGTTATTGTAAGGGTTATGTTAATTGTAAAATAACCAAACAAAAATATTTGTGATTGATTAACCTATAAAATTAAAGGTTAATGATTAATTACAAAGATTAGTAATTAATAATAGTGATTAGTACTAATTACCCGACAAAATTTCAGGCATCTGAAATTTAAACAGACCCATAATTAAATGGCCAAATACATCCTGTGTAATGCAAAAGGCCTAGATGTTTTCATTTATTTGTTGAAAATGAAATTTCTGCTATTAGCAGTGTCGTAGATCAGTGTGTGCCCTCCTTTTATTGTACGTATCAAATTTTGTTGTATATGTATATATCCATAATTAAATGGCCAGATAAAGAGAACCTGTCTTTGGTCGGATGGCTAGCTCCTCAGGTATGAGGGTTGCCCACCTGAGTTCGATTCCTCCCAAACACAGGTGTCTCACCCTTCTTTTTAACAGTATCCGATTGAGGTGTCCCGTGTGTTAAAAAAACAAATAATGCACGCGCAACACTGTGTGGGGATCCACAACACGGTATATGTATATATCCTTTTATTGTACGTATGTTTATGATAAAGACATTCAAACTTTTATTTTCCATCAAAATATAGATTTCACAAGCACGCATGAGAGTAGTTAAGACACCCCTTAGTAATATTTTAGAAGGCAGTGCTCCAATAAAGCATGTAGTATATCGGCAGGACGATCCAGAGCAGTGACAGGATCCGCAGCGGTGGAGCAAGTGGCGGCGGCGACCCTTCCGACGATGGCGCCGGCGACGCCTGCTGCTGGAACGACTCGAACTGCAGCCTGTTACTAGCAGTGTCGTAGATCATGTGCGTGCCCTCCTGGATCAGGTTGCCGAGGAGTGACCCGCCGCCAGCCGTGGACCCCATTATCGACAAGCACTCCAAACCGGTGGCCGCGTCCATGTAGAAGTAGTTGGACGTTTCCAGCTTCATAACGGCATTGCCGTCGAAGACGAGCGCCATTGCAGGGATCTTACCGCTAGTGAGCAGCGACTGGCTTCTGTAGCACAGGTCAAGTCCGAGGAGAGCCGAGCCGTCGGCGGTTTGCAACCCTATCTTTCTCGTCAACTCGTCCTTGAGAACGCCGTACGCACGTTGATCGAGGAAGGTAACGGGCACTGTTAAGCTTGTGATAACACCGCCGGAGCCGTCTGTCGTCTGAAGATCGAACGTCCCGCTCGGGATGTTGAGGTCCTGGCCGTCGACCTGTATGCCGGTGAGCCCGACGTAATACAAACTTGGGTAGACACTGTTTTCAAGGAGGGAGGTGGACAGGAAGCTGGCGGTCTTGGGCGTCGCGTCGGGGCCGAACAGGATGAAGCTCTCGGTGGTCACGGAGGAGCCGGAGGAGGAGCTACCACCATCCGGGGCGAAGTAGTAGGAGAACCAGCCGCCGGCCTGGAGCTGAGAAACGAGGGATAAGGTCCCCCTCCCGAGGCCGATCACGCCGGACGCGCCGCCAAAGTCACCCACGTTGAAGAAGCCGCAGCCAAAGGTGAGGCTGACGGGATCTGATGAGCCGAACGTGAGCACGTCGGTGGCGAGATAGCCGGTGGTGTTTGCCTGGCCGCCGCCGCTGTACATGTATGTGTAGAAGCACCGCGGGTCGTTGGTAGTGTCGTCGTCGTCGCACGTCTGCTGCTGGCCGAGGAGGAAGTTCCGGCATACGCTGCCCGTGCACGGCTGTTGAGTCATCGTGCTGGATTGCAAAGGCTCGAAGGTTGTAGCACCCTGTCCCTGCAGCAACAATGGCGTGCCGCAGACGGAGTCGGTGCAATCGCACTGCGTCCACACGAGGTCGCTGCCGAGGTGGAGCACCCCGGCGACGCTCTGCGGGGGAGTGCCGACTTGGAAGCTGTAGACGTAACTGCCTGCTGCATGTGTAGCAGGGGTCTGATCCGGATTATTCCCGCCACCGTTGTTGCCGCTTGGCGCCTCGCCGTTTCTCGTCTGGCTCCGGTCACTGTAGGACCCGGTACTTGGGAAAAGGTTAGCAAGGTCGGACGCGTGATCCTTCAAGAATTTTTCTATCTGCTTCTCTGTCCTTGGGCTCAAGGTGAAGCGTGGAAACTTGAGGGAGGCGACCATTATTTGCGGCATGGGGATGATGAGGACGAGGACGAGGAAGGCAACGGCTACTACACGTTTCCGATCGGCCATCGGATCTCAGAATGGCTTTTCTTTTCTTTTTTGGTGGGACGATCAGAATGAAGAGGCTCTGCTGAATAGGGTTTGGAAGCTTAGACTGAGAGAGTATGTGACTCGAGTGGCTGCTATTTATATAGCATTATTGTCGATCGATCGTGCACCTTGAGGAGATCTCACTATGCATGCTATCAATGTCGGCGAATGAGTCATCAGATGGACTTGTCATCCAAATTGGCTTAAGAATATCAAATATACATACTGGCCAGGAGGAGCCCTTCTCATGCATCTACTCCTTTCTGTCCTCTCCTGTCCTGTCCTGTCCCGCCCACAGAACCAAGATAAGCCTTGTAGCGCGGAGAGACTTCGCCCCGTTGGGTCGTCCAGGGGCCTACGACTACGATGGCATCATCTAGCTGGGATAATATTTTCATGAGTGTCAGTTTATATGTCAAGAAACCAAAAATCTTGGTCGGTATCACGAGTCAAGTCTACGTACGGGACTACTATCTACTGCCGTTGCATCTATTTTTCGAAAAGCGTCAACGCGTTGTATCTATCTCGGGAGTCAAGTCAACGCGTTGTATCTATCTCGGGAGTCAAGTCGACGGTAGTATCTACTGCCGTTGTGCCACCACTCGTATATTGTGACGGAGACGGCAACGTACTGCAATCAATACAACTGTCCTCCTCCCATCGGCCTCCTCAAAAAACTACTGATATGCACTGATGGATGCTGCATATAGATTTCGCCAAAATATAGATAAAGACACTCAAACTTTTATTTTTCACCAAAATATAGATTTCACAAGTAGGTAGGCATAAGTAAACAGTGATTTGCATGCGCGCGTGTCTTGATCGGATCCCTTAACAAGCGTCCCGTTTTATTAGTTTACCAGAACACGGACGGCAACAGTGCACTCCTCCAGTCCTGGCAAAATACTTACTCCCTCCTTCTTATATTATTTGTCATTTAGGACAAGATTTTAGTTCATTTTGAACTAGAATTGTTGTCCTAAACGATAAATAATATGGGAAGGATGGAGTATGTTGTAGTATTGCTGTTCCGGCCTTTTGCTAACACGTGAAGCAAGCTCTTCTCTATCGGGCCGTTGCACATGCACTGTGTATTGCAACCAAATTTGGCCGTTGCGTTTCGTAACGCACCACTATCATGTTCGCTTACAATAACTAAATCAGCAGCATTGTGTGCTTGTTCATCCCTTTTAATTTTTGGCAGGTACAGTTGAAAAAAAAAACAGACCGTACGTCTTATTGTTTTCAAACATTCAGCTGTCTACTTGTTCATCCCTTTTCTTCTCACAAGTCAGCACAAACCTGATCGTACAAAACGTCAAAAAGACATCTCCGGGAGACCATAATCATACTTAAGTTTTGAATAAGTTTCGAAGGGATCAAATTTTCACGATAAATTCAAAAGAGTTAACCTTCGATTTTACTCAAAATGCAGTTTTCTTCAAAATAATGTACGAGCTGAATGTACCTACAGGCTATTCTCGCCAGCAAGAGCAACACAACACGACTTTTTTTATTAATATACGATTTCTTTTAATATAAACAACACACAAAATGAAAAAATTTCAAAACTGACCCACCTTTGTATGTGTCATAGACGAAATTTAAATTTTGTATGTGTCATGTACGAAATTCAAATTTCGTATGTGTCAAGAATGAAATTCATTTTAAGCTGCCACGGGTATATTTTATTGAGTTTTGAACCTCAGTTTTGAAACATTTAGAGGTACAATTGCTACAAATTGTTATATCATAAATTATAGTATTAGTTTTGGTGAGTCTAAAGAATAGGTTTCCAATATATTTCGTCCATTTAATTGAGAGATATTGATTTTCGAATTTGGTATTACGATCACATAAACTGAATGATTGTGATCGTGTTACACAATTCAATATTCAATAACTTTTGATTCACAATACTACAACAATATGTTCCTCATTGCATAAATAACTTCACAATCTACTCTACAGTTTTTATTCTGGAAAAACTTTCAAATTCTTACTCTAAAGCTTCATAAAATGAGGTTCAAAACTCAATAAAACATATATGCGACAGCTTAAAACGAATTTCGTTTTTGACACATATTCGTACATGACACATACGAAACTTGAATTTCATCTATGACACATATGAAGGTGGGTCAGTTTTGAAATTTTTTCATTTTGTGTGTTGTTTATATTAAAAACGTTTAGAAACCGTATATTAATAAAAAATATCCCAATAAAGCATGTAGTATATCGGCAGGATCCAGAGCAGTTAGGAGACACTGATGAAGAGAAATCCAAGACATTGAACTGGATATTCTATTTTTATGATAAAGACAATTCAACCTTTTATTTCTCACCAAAATATAGATTTCACAAGTACGTAGTTAGGCATGAGTAATAATGTAATATAGACACCCCTTAGTTATTATTCAGAAGGCATGCAGTGCTCCAATATTATACAGCATGTAGTATATCGGCGGGCAGTGGGAAGGTCCGCAATCGTCTGCGGCTGATGGCTTGTTCATCCTGGGACCCGGCAGCAGCACAACTCGTTGTTTCCGGGCCAGAAACTCGGCATGCAGTACCACTCGAAGTTGCCCGTGTAGTTTTTGAGCAGACACAAAGCGCGGCAGGCGTCCAGCTTGCAGGGCCCGATATCGTAGCAGCTGTCTGTCGATCACTCACCCAAACATTTTATTTTATTTCATTTTTAAATTAGAGAGGCGCAACAAGAAAGGATCAATAAGAAGAAGAAGAAGAAGAAGAAGAGTTAAATGTATTACCTGCTGCGGTAAAAGACGAGAAGACGGCGATCATGGCAGCAGTAGTCATGAGAAATGCCAGCAACGACAGAACAGTCGTAGCGCCATTCTTGTTCTTGACAAGCAGTACCGCCATTGGCGATGGAGATCGATCGATAGATGGTCTCTTCTCTCCTGAGCTGAGCCTGAGCCCCTGGTCGGGTTTTATAGGGGTACGTGCAGCATAGTAGAATAGAATGCACCACCAATCAATCTGGCCTCATCTTAATTTGCAAGGAAATCGGGCGCCATTTTTGGATGCTTGTACACAGTGTGATTTGCATGCGTGTCTTGATCGGGTCCCATAATTAACACAGGCGCCCCATTTTATTAGCTTACCAGAACACCGACGACACTCCTCACATAGGAATTCAGAATGGTGCAGCAGTTGAAGCAAAATACTTACTCTCCATTTTAAAAAGTTTGTCGCTTCGTAATTTATAGTTATAGTATTGCTGCTGTTTCGGCCTTTTGCCAACAGGTGAAGCAAGCTCTCCTTTACTCTCTTTCTATTGCAGTGATGCACTCCTGGACCTATACGCCATCCAGGTCCACGAGTTTGGTCGTTGCGTTTCGTAACGCAACACTACCATGCATGTTCAGCAGCAGCATCGTGCTTGGTTCACCTCTTTTAATTTTTTTTTGGCAGGTACAGCTGAAAAAGAACACACCGTCTTATTGATTTCAAACATTGAGCTTTCTAATTGTTGTGCATCGCTTGTCGCACTTGCGTTTGCAGTTGCATCCTCCTTCCATCCCCAAATACTTGTCTTCTTATTCTTTTTTTATTATTATTAGAAAAAGACAAGTATTTGAAGATGAAATAAGTACCAATGAATAACGCATCCTTCGCTTGCTACATTTAACAATTTGCTACGCCGTTCACATTGATTCCAATCAAATTATCTGACTTGGGATGCTCTAAAAGCTTGCACATTCTATTATCTGACTTGGAATGCTCTAAAAGCTTGCCACATTCTATGAAGAATCTCCACACTTGAGTCCTTAGAAGACTTTCGACACACACAAACCCCAACTACGACAGCGCTTAATTGAGTTGAGCAGCGACGGTAGATTCACCAAAAAGAGGAAGTGGAGCTGCGGGCAAGGATAGGGCGAGAATGACAAGTGGCCCCAAGAGTCCAGTGAAACAAGCAAACACGCCGAAGATTATTTGCTTCCGGAAATATTCCAATTCAAATTTAAAATATATCTAAAGCGTTTGTGCTCGGGTCAATGTCTGCATTTAGTGGCAAAAGATAAACAAGTAAGCAATACCACTTTTTTTTCTTGTCAGCACAAATATGACCATACAAAGTCAATAAATAAATAAATAAAAAAAGACATCTCCAGGAGACCATAGAAAATGCAGCAAAGCAAATTCAGTCATCCAAACTACCAGCAAGTTACCCTGAGAAACTCACTCTCCATTGTACACAAGATCAAAGAGGAGGTAACCTCATTATACATCAGGCGCTGCCTGGTGAACTGCCTGGGCTGGAAATGTTGCGGCTGCTATAAAACTGGGCATTACAGCGCCCGTCCCTTGGAATGATTGGTCAGCTAGTGGACCGCTGATGTTGTTTCCACCTGCTAAAGGTGCAGCCTCCTGGACCAGGCCACCAGGCGACATTGGTGACATTCCTGATGTTTCCGCCAGCACCACTGCAGAAACAGGAGGTACTGCTACTCCAGGCACAGGTGCAGTTCCAGTTATAGCAGGTCCTGCTCCAGTTGATGGCATCACATCAAAACCAGATCTCGCTCGGGGCCTGCGTTCTGATCCTGTGCCACGGTCATGGCTCCTGCTTCTGCTGCGACTACGGCTGCTGCTGCGACTTCTGCTGCGTGACCAGCTCCGGCTGCGGCTTCTGCTACGCAACCAGCTCCTGCTGCTGCTTCCGCTCCTACTCAGGCTCCTATCACTTCTGTCATAGCCTCGTGAGCGGCCTCTATCCGGGCTACGGCTATCCCTACCCTTGTCGCCAAATCCCCGACGGCCATCATATCTTCCCCCTCCATCTGAGACATACCGATCATGTGGACCTCGATCAGACCGTCCCCTCCCGCCAAATCCACGCCCCCTCCCGCCACGTCCACTAGAGAAATCCCCCCGGCCTCCCCCACCAAAACCAGAAAAATCACCACGGCCGCGTCCACCAAAACCATGAGAATCACCCCTGCCGCGCCCACCAAAACCAGGAGAATCACCCCTGCCACCACGACCACCAAAACCGCCAGGGCTTGCTCCACCTCTCCCGCCAAAACCACCAGAACCACGCCCCCCTCTTCCTGCAAAACCACTGGACCCAAAACCCTCCCGTCCACCAAATCCACCTGGACCCTTCCTGCCACCAAAGTCACCAGGGCCATCCCTGCCAACAAATTTGACATCAGGGCCATCCCGGCCACCAAATCGCCCATCAGGGCCATCCCGGACACCAAACCCACCAGGGCCCTCCCGGCCACCAAAGCCTCCAGGGCCCTCACGACTGCCAAATGCAGGGCCCCCTGGACCACCAAAGCCTCCAGGGCCCTCCCGGCCACCAAAGCCTCCAGGGGCCTCCCTGATTCCACCATAAGTAACAGGGCCACCAGCACCAGGTTCAAAACGACCAATACCAGGACCATCCCAGCGGCTCGTTCCAGAAGCCTGGCTTCTTTGAGCTCCAGGCACACACCGTGCAGCCATATCTAAGAGCTGTGGAGGGACCTGCTGGTTAGCGCCCTGCAGGACTTTTACCAAATCACCAGCATATTTGTAATCTTGTTCAGAGAAGAAAGTGTATGAAACTCCAGTTGCCCCCGCCCTTCCGGTACGGCCTATGCGATGCACATAGTCCTCAATCCCGGTTGGAAAGTCATAATTGATTACCACTCTGAAGAAAACATGTAGCAGCAATGAGAAACAAAAGATAAAAATAAAATAATAAGCATCAGACAAAGCACTTATGGGTGCTCAGCAGGACAATATCTTAGGAATCAAAGAGCATCACCTGATATCTTTGACATCAAGCCCACGAGCAGCAACATCTGTGGCTACTAATATTGGAACCATGCCAGTTCGGAATTGATTGAGAACATGATCTCTTTCAGCTTGAGATTTATCACCGTGAATACTCGCAGCACCAAAACTTCGACCAATGCTACGAGCAAGCTGATCGCACATTTTCTTAGTTGAGCAGAATATGATGATTTTTGAGCCCCTTTCTTGTTCTCTAAGAATTTGTTCTAGTCGTCGCTGCTTGTCCATAGGTGGAATCACCTCTACATACTGCATATATTAAGGGGGCATTAGAAATGGATCATCCCAAAGAAATAGCTAAATATCCTGAGATAAAAAAGGCAACACATTAAATTCCTAAAAGAACACATTGAAATATGCTAAAGGTTAAAGAATGCAATTTCTATCAGCAAAAGAATTTATCCAGTATGAAAACAAAATAGGGATATGCATTTTGACAATATATTCACCTGAGTAATGGATTTATTGGCAACAAGTTCGCCAATAATGCCAATGTTGACCTGGACAGGATTTCTAAGTAAATCCCCAGCAATTTTTGTAACCTCCTTCGGCCAAGTGGCAGTATACATCAGAGTCTGCCTACTAGGAGGAATTCCATCCACAATCTTCCGTATCTGAGGCTCAAAACCCATGTCTAGCATGCGGTCAGCTTCATCAAGCACAAGTAATGAAACTTGATGAAGGCTAATCTTCTTCATCTCCAGGATATCATTAAGACGTCCTGGTGTTGCTACAACAATATCTGATCCATGTTCAAGTTCTCTTAGCTGGAGGCCCTTTGAAGCTCCACCATACAGGCACTGATAGGGGGGAAACGATGGTTTCAATGCAAAGAATGCAGCAAGTAATAAAACACACAATACCAGAAAGAATGCAAGTATTATATATGAAGCTAAATGTAAAAAAAAAAGGCAAGTTTTTGGTAATGCAATGAAAATTTAATAGCCGCAGGATTTTTTGTTCAAAACTACTTGATTCCTAGTATTATTAAGCTAACTAGTTGTTTTCAAAAGCAGTAAATGATAGGCAGGCATATGATGCAAACAAAACCTAGGTGGCTGCACTAATTTTGAGAGGTGAATCTAACATCAAGTTGGTAAAGAACCAGACTTGGTCTAAATGTAAAGCCAACATCAAGCATTCTTATTCTTTTTGTATTTGAAAAGGCTATGCATTTTTCAACATGACAAACATTAACATGCAACTATAAGATAATAATCAGCTCGGGTGTGAACAATACTTTTTCTCTGCGCAGCAAGTTTAGCATACAAGTTCATTAAAAAGAAAGCAAGTTACAACTTACAGTGCAGGAGACCCTAGATGATCTGCCAAACTTCACTGCTTCATCTTGTATTTGTGAAGCGAGCTCACGAGTTGGGGCCAGAACCAAAACAGTAGGGCCCAGTATAGGATTATTTTGGCGTCTTCTCAGATGTATAAAAGCAGGGATCAGGTACCCTAGAGTCTTCCCCGACCCTGTCTTGGCAATAGCTACTATGTCCCTGTTTTGCAGCGCAATAGGCCATGTTTGAGCTTGAATAGGAGTCGGGTTTAAGAAGCCAGCTGCATGAATCTGTAATCACCAACACCAAATGATTAAGCATCATAAGTACACACAAATCTGGAGTAGATAATTCATGACTGGTAATCCATGCAAACTAAAAACACGGTTCTATAGTAGTAAGAAAGATGCTAAATGTTATCGGTTATCCTAAATCATTATGGCTGCTTACTTAAGCAACTCAGGGCATGAAGAATGCTCTTTGTTAATTCACAGTGGCAGAGACAAGAAGCAGGATTCCTCAGCCACATTATATAGTCTGAAAGAACACCAAGTCACCAATCTTCCCAATACTTGTGACCCCTGTTTTCAAGTCGTCGACTAGTCGTCCGGTCGGTCCCAGGAGGCCGACTGAGGCCTCTGACTCGACTTTCATGGCAAGTCGGGCGACTTTCCGTCGACTTGCCTTTTCCAGTCGACTAGTCGTCGACTTATTTCTTTAAGTCGGGCGACTTGGTGATCTCTCAGCCCAGACCAGCCCAAGGCTCATTAGGAACCCTAAAAATCTAAAACACTTCTCCTCTCCTGCTCTACCCGACTCCTTCCCTTCTGCTCTGCCCGACCCGCCCGTCTCCTGCACCCAGCGGCCGCCGCCGCCTCCTGCGCCCAGCGGCCGACGCCGCCTCCTCCACCGGCAGCCGCCACCCTCTCCAGCGCTGCCCTCCTCCAGCGCCTCCCTCCTCTAGCACCGCCGCCGCCCTGCAGATTTCGGAGATATTTGAACTACCTTGTATCTATCTAGATTCTAGCAGCTGCTGCAACTTAGCTATCTATTTGAACTATATGTGACTGTTATGAACTTATGAGTTTGACTTATGTGGCTGATTGGTTTCCGTCTTTCCGAAGTGAATTTGGTTCAGATTCATCCTTCAAATGAGGTAAAACATGCCCTTCCTTTGACCTGAATGCTAGTTATTTGAGTTTAATTCAGTTTCAGCCTACAAATGAGGTAAATCATGCTCTTTTCTTTGAACTAGATGCTGTTTTTTTTAGTTTGACTCAGTTTCAGCCTTCAAACGGGTTAAAACATACCCTTTCTTCATACATAAATACTATATTGTCTATATGAAGCCACTATATTTGGCAAGTCAACGACTAGTCGACTGACTTATCGACTAGTCACCAAGTTTGTACCTTGTCGACTCGACTCGACTTACCGACTTGAAAACACTGCTTGTGACCAAATAATAGCCCCAAGTATATCACTACAGTACCCAGAAGATGAGAAATAATGGTCACAGTAGGCATGCAGCTTGACAGTATATCTTTGGTAAGTTATGCTGCATCAATGAGCATAATGTGCTTACTACCAGAAAAGCTAAAGTTCCTCTTCTACCAACTATTATTTATGGCACATGCTGACAATAATTTGTAGGACGAGAAAGGGAATATGTTGTTCGTGGGTAAAAGTCGATGTGTGGCTCAAGAGAGAACATACCTCTGCCAGGATCTCTGGTGGGAATCCAGTAGCCTCAAATGTCATAAATGGAGCAGGAACGTTCTCCCCCTAGATAGTTTCAAGAAATATAGAGTGGAATGTGAACCAAGGGGTAAAAATGAAACATTGATAAAAAAAATCAGTAGATAACAGTACAAAGCATCACAAATTTATGAATCCAACAACAAATCCCATACAGAGAAGTCGATAACAGCAACAAACATGAACTATTTAAAATTCAAATATTTTCTGTGCCAACTTAAATCTAAACAGGATAATAAGAATACTTGCCCCTATTTTGTTTTCCTGTTGTCACAGTTAGCATCCTAATATATTAATCAGAGGTGCATGCACAACAATTGATATGTCAGAACTCATGTAAGCAACAAAGTTCACATCTTTTTCATGTGTTGTAATAAGTGCTATAAAACAGGAACAGCAGCTGCGCATTGCAAAAATATTACTGAAATATTAAAAGATAGACAATCACATTTGGAACAGTATTTTCAAAAAAAAAAATTAAAGCAGCAGCAATATATAGTAAGAAACAGTATATGAAGAATATTTTAAGCTGCCAAATGTGACCTACACTTTTTACATAACTTATTCATGGAATTAACTCTTCAGTCCTCACCGTGGCTGTGACTTCATGGTGTTGACGATATGCATCAGGGGAAAAGATGCTAGGAAAATCTGGAGGAACAAGCATTCTGGATGGCGGCCTCATTGAAGCTTCACTGGGAAATGGACCATGGCTATGAGGATTTGGCACTAAATGTGGAGGTGCCATGTTATAACCCCCCAAATTTTCTGGCCGGGGATACGGTGGGCCATTACGCACATCCTGCAGCACAAGATTACCAAAAGAGAAAAGGAATGAATGGTAATAACTTGACAAAGAAAGGTAAAGTGGTTACATAACAGGTAGAATGCATTTATGCAACAAGCAAAAATACATCATTGCCAAATTTTCACAATTATTTCCATTCAAATAACAGATAATAGTATAACACAGAAAAAAATCATGAGGTCTCATATACAAGGAAAGTTTATAATTTAATGGTGTTATATGAACTTCTTCAAGCAGTGCAAAGAAACAAGTTGATGTCATGAGTTTCACACTAATGTATGGTGGATTATTAGTTTATTACCACTGGATTTTTTGGAGGGAGAGCAGCAAGCTTTGGCTGCTGCTGGAGAGCATTTGTTACATCAAACCTTCCATAAGATTGAGCCTCGTCTCTTTGTGCCTCACTATTACTAATATCAAAACCCATTGGAGGTTGAACTGGTGATGGACCAATATGATTTGGGACTGCAGCTGCAGGGCCGCTAACCGTTTGGTGCCAGTAGTTTGTATCAAGTCCAGATTGATTCATCTGAGCAGGAGAGCTCGTAAAACTCATGTTTTTATTCTCGGCAGGGGATGATCCACCAAGAAAATGCTTTCCAGGATACGTTGGTCCTCCAGCTCCAGATATATTTAGCTGAGTACGAACTCCAGGATGCTGATTACTAGAAGGTAACTGCTGGTTCGGGAGAGGAGCCTGTTCACGCTGCTGACCGGGTGGTAATGAAAACCCAGTCTGCTTACCTTCATGGCCCCCTATGTCAGCATCCTTCAACAACGAGCCTGGTTGCACATGTGAAGCTTGGCTTAGCTGGGCACCTATATGACCATGATGTAGCTGTTTTCCAGGTTGAGGGTTGAACTGCAAGTTGTGCTGTGCCTGAGCTTGTTGAGGGGTCATTTGAAGTCCTTGAGATTGAGAAATCTGGGGCATTTGTGGAGCCTGGGCAGGTTGCTGAAAGCTCGGTGATTGTTGAGAGTGTTGCACTTGACTCTGAGGAATCCTTATTCCCAGCGGCTGCTGACCTTGATTGTAAGCACCATGTGGCATTTGTGGCTGCTGACCTTGATTGTAAGCACCATGTGGCATTTGTGGCTGCTGACCTTGATTGTAAGCACCATGTGGCATTTGTGGCTGCTGGGCAGTTTGAGGAATTGCAGGGTTCTGACCTTGATTGTAAGAAGGTTGTGGCACCGGTGGCCGCAGACCTTGATTGTAGGCAGGTTGCGGAATAGGTGGCTGCTGAACTTGATTGTATGCAGTTTGTGGCATTTGTGGCTGCTGGCCTGCTTGAGATGAATATTGCAAGCCTGGTTGCAGCTGCTGCTGCTGGGACTGCATATAAGGACTGTGCTGGTATGGCATGTGTTGAGGATGCGCGTTAGGATATTGAGGTGGCTGCTGCTGCATCTGTGGTTGCTGCTGCTGCAGCTGATATGGCATCTGTTGCGCTTGGGGAAAGGAAGCTTGATGTTGCGGTATGTGTTGAAAAGGAGGTTGCTGAGCTGGCTGCTGAGGCTGCAGCGCCATCTGGCCAGCCTGAGTATAAACTGACAGACCAGGCCGTTCCTGGTGTAACGCCTGGGCGGATTGGCCAAACTGCACACTTGGCTGCGAAAAGGCCCCTGGTGTCGGTTCTTGAACCTGAGCAGGAGTTGCTGGAGGAGGGCCTGCTGGCAAGGGGGGTGCGGGTGCGGGTGCGGCTGCGGCTGCAACGGGCTTCTCGTACTGCGTCACATTTGTCTCAGGGTTCCAGTAGTACAGCGTTGTGCCATCAATTAGCCCTTTCCAAGGCGCGGGGAGCGATGGGTCATCAGGAGCAAACCGAGGACCCGACAAATCAGCAGCAGCCTCTGGAGCAGCCATATCGAACAAGTGTCCCACCAACACCTCCCTTCCTATGCCGCAATCATGATGCGATTGCCCTGCGAATAAGTAAAAATATGTTAGCTTTATTAGGTATCCCCATGGTCGGAATATAAGAAATGGCAAAAAATTCTCATATGCATTCACAAGATTATGTGAGATCTCAGATCCAAAGAAAACGAAATTTCCTATCTAAATCGATGCGCAGACAGCCCTACACCCCAAACCCGCACTGGAACCCAACCCTCTGATCACAAGGCTACCGCACCAATAATCATAAATAAGAAACACTAAATCAAAACCCGTGTAGCACCGAGACCACCAGTACCGAAACCCTAGAGTAAAATCGAAGAAGCTAAAAATCGCAGACAAATCCTCGGGCCAGACATTTGGCCGAAGGTTACCAGATTGATACGCGGAAGTCAGGAAAGGGTAATCGAAGCGAGACGCCTCCGCGCCTCGGCCTGGAGCGGCGGGCGAGCGAGCGAGAGCGGGCGAGGTAAAACCCTAGCAGCCGGCGAGAATGGAAGCGCTTGGATTCTGCTTGCCCACGATTTTTTTTTCCTTTTCGCTCTATCTCGTTCCTTTTTTGCTGATTATCCGCTGATATTTACGAATAAGCCCTTGGAGAGGCTCCAGCGTCCACGTGAGCCGTCCAATTTTCAAGATCTTTGTACTACCTTTCTGGTTTTGGAGAATAAGTTCACGTTTGATTCAAATTTCAAGAGATTATATCATCTGTAATTCAAATCTGACTATAATAATCCTTACTATATTATGTTGGTGTTGGACGTTAACAATAGGGACTATGGGCTCGTTTTATAAATAGAAAGGAGATGGTTTAATGATAGTTAATTAGTTACTCGATCATTATATGTTTACTGGACACCTTAGATAATATTGTCCAATCTCATTTTATGCACTGTTCGAGAGGGAACGAATTCGGGTGAGTTGCTCTGAGGTGCTAGCCATACGACCTCCGACCGGTTTAGCGAACTTCTTACTTTTTTAAAAAAAAAATGTTTACTACAATACGAAAGCAGGAGACATGTATAATTTGAAGTGTTTAAAGAAAATGAAACATTTTAAATACTTTTTGTATAAAAAAATCTTTTTTGCAATACAAAAAAGTGCTTAAATAAGTCTCTAATTGTTTTACCGGACACCTTACCTACGAAAATGCCAGCCTAAAAACTCTTTTTCCCTCATGTGCCATGCCACAGCTTGGAAGGCTTCAACTGGAGTTCATCAAGGCTTAGAGTGGGATCGATGGGGGTATGCAGTTTGAAGCAGGAGGCATGTCTCTCGATATCCATCTGGTAGCGGGTTGCTGCCTGGTTGAACCTACCACCTCTTGACCTGACGAGTTGGACAGCGAAGCAGAACCTCCTTCATTGGTATGAAAGCCTAACCATGAACAGCACAAACGCGAAGAAAATCAAAACGACGGTGCTCCTGAAATGCTGGTGCATCTAGAAGGAGCGAAATGTCAGGATCTTTGATGACAAGGCTCAAACTGTAGAAGCACTTCTGACAATCATTTGTGATCATGCAGCCCTTTGGCAATTTGCTTCGGTAGCATCGATTCTGCCACCACAAATAGGCGAGGTGGAGTGATAGACTTTATCCGGTGGGCACCACTGGTGCCTCATCCTTATAAATGTTTCATCTTTCTTCTTTTGAATGCATGACCCTCCGAGGCTGTTTCTAAAAAAAAAAAGTAGGAGGCATGTCACAGCGATCGAAGGCTTCAGCTATCAGAGTCCAACGTGAAGGAAACAGAGTCCATGCTATCATCAATTGTGAAGGTTGCAAATGCTTCCACGAGAGGCCAATAATTCATCCATGTTCCCTAAGACCAACCATAGCGGTTTCCTCTAAAACTTTCTCTATCTTCTGTACTTCCTTTATATTTCCAGCATTTCACTCTGGACACTTACTTTATACTTTCAGTAATCTACTCTATGTTGAAGATAATGCTGCCGCAAGGATGAAGATCGTGAAGCACAAGGAAGGAGATCATGACGTGCATGACTGGAGATATTAACGGAAGGTTAAGATTTAGCTTCTATAATAGAAATCAAGATTGTAACAAACATATTTATAGTACTGGTATTGGTAGGACAACGAATAGATAGAATAGGATCATTATTTTTATGTAACTAGAAGATTGTGTCCGTAGTCAGATCATTATTTCTTGTACTTCTGTTTTCTATATAAACACATAACCGCCTACGGACGAGGTATGCATTCCACCAATGTTTACATGGTATCAGAGCCTCATACCTCCACTGAGGATTGACGACATGTCTTCATCATCCTTGTCGCCGAGTTTTGAGTTCAATACTCTCACACATCATGTGGAGAAATTGACCACGGACAATTTTCTTCTCTGGAAGGCGCATGTCCTACCAGCGATGTGCGGAGCACAGCTATTGATCTACTTGATGGTACAAGGCAGAAGCCGCAGTGTGAGATTGTTGTTGAGAAGGCGGACAAGTCGCAAGAGAAGGTTCTCAATCCTGAGTATACCATGTGGGTAATTCATGATCAACAATTGCTAAGCTATTTGAATTCAACATTATCAAAAGAAGTGTTGGCCCAGGTTGCAACGCTTTCCTCTTCGGGTGAAGTTTGGAAGACTCTTCAAGAAATTTTTGCATCTCAGTCAAGGGCGCGAATCATGCATCTTCGCGGGAAATTGTGGAGCACCCGCAAAGGAGACATGACAACATCTGCATATTTTGCAAAAATGAAAGAATATGCAAACGAGATGGTTGTTGTAAGGAAGAAGATGGAAGATGAGGATGTAGTTTCATACATTCTTATTGGTCTTGGCGCCGAGTACAATTCCTTGGTTGAAAACGTGGGTAATAGATCTAACCCTATTTTGCTTCCTGATCTATATGCTCAACTGTTTGCTACAGAGGCCCGGTTGGAGCGCTGGAATGCCTCTGACTAGTACTACAACATCAATGCAAATTCAGCTATGTGTGGAAACTTCAGAGGAAGAGGAGGACGCAATGGTGGAAGGTCTAATCGAGGTCGTGGTGCACCTATTGGAGGACCAGGGCGTGGATCTTCTGATCACCTGGTGTGCCAACTCTGTGAGAAAGTTGGTCACACAGTCATAAAATGCTATAAGCGTTTTGATCGTGACTTCAAACATGTAGAGAAGACAACAAATAATGTTGCAATATCTTATGGCATTGATACAAACTAGTATACTGATACGGGAGCAACAAATCATATCACGGGCGAGATGGACAAGTTATCAACAAAGGAATGATATGGAGGACATGAACAAGTTCACACTGCAAGTGGGTCGGGTATGAGAATCAACTTTGTTAGTGATTTTACATTGCAAACTCCTGATCATCCTATTCATCTTAAGAATATTCTTCATATTCCCACCACTGAGAAAAATCTTATTTTTTCCACAAAATAACTTCTAACAACTCCATCTTTATTGAATACCATCCTCACTATTTTTTGGTAAAGGATAAAATTATGAAGAGAATACTTCTTCGGGGCTAGTGTGAAGGAAGGCTCTATCCTCGGCCAGCCTTGCAGAATAGCTCTTCAAAGTGCGCCCTCATAAACACCAGTACCAAGCTTCCCGTTGAGAGGTGGCATGCAAGATTGGGTCATCCTTCTATGGTAGTAGTCAATAAAGTTGTTAGTAAAAATAATTTACCATGTCTTCAAGAGTCTAGTAGGAGTCAAGTGTGATGCGTATCAACAAGGCAGGAGCCATCAATTGTCTTACTCCAAGTCAGATAGTATGTCTTTACATCCTTTGGATCTAGTGTTTTCAGATGTGTGGGGACCTGTCCTTACATCTGTTGGGAGGAACAGTTATTATGTCTCTTTTATTGATGATTTCTGTAAATTTATTCGGGTCTATCCTATTTGAAACAGGGCAGATGTATTTTCAAAAGTTCTACCAATTTCAAGCTCTTGTTGAACGAACCTTTAGTAGGAAAATTATCTCTGTCCAGTCTGACTGAGGAGGAGAATATCAAAAGTTAAATTTGTTTTTTACAAACAGAGGCATCACACACCTTGTCTCTTGTCCGCATGCTCATCAACAGAATGGAGCAGCAGAGCGTAAGCATCGACATATTGTAGAGGTTGGTCTCACCCTTCTAGCCCAAGCATTTATGCCTTTAAAGTTTCGGGATGAGGCTTTTAGTACGGCTGCATATCTTATAAATTGAGCACCATCTCGAGTGATTAATTTCCAATCTTCTATTGAAAAATTGTCTGGAGTCACACCTGATTATTCCTTTCTTAGAGTGTTTGGGTGTGCTTGCTGGCCCAATCTTCGACCATATAGTGCTCAAAAGCTTGCCTTCAGATCTAAAAGATGTGTGTTCTTAGGATATAGCATGCTTCACAAGGGGTATAAATGTCTGGATGTCTCCAGAGGTCGAATCTACGTCTCCAGGGATGTTATTTTTGATGAGACAATTTTTCCTTTTATGGATCTCAACCCAAATGCTGGTGCTAGATTAAAATCTGATTTATTGCTCCTTGATCCAACTTTGCGTCCTTTCTCAGGAGACGCAACGGAAAATAATCAGCATGTTGATTCTCTTAATCCTGCGGATTCTATAAATTTGGCTGACCCACGTATTCGAAGCTCTGGTAATTTCATGCAGGAGTATATGGAAACACATTAACAAGAAGACGTATGCACATTTAACCTGGAAAGTGCAGAAAATCCTAGCTGCAATCCTGAAGAAAATCTCCAGGTGCAGCGGGCAGGGCAGCAGCAAATCGGATCCGCATCAATGTCAGCGCCCGACCATTGTACGCGTGTGCCAACTGTTGAATCCTCGGAAATGGAAGTGTAACAAATTTCGTCGCCTGCGACTATAACTCTAGCATCTCCGAGATCAACGCCGCGTCGTCGACATCATCAAGGCGCAGAACTGGGTGCACCCTTCGGATCTTCTATGAACAGGACTGAGGCGCGACCAACCAGAGAAGGCCACTCATGATCGGATGAGGATGTGGTGCCTAGGACACATGGATCCTCTACATCAGCAAGATCATATGTGGCTACAGAACCAACACGTCAAACTACAAGGTTACAAAACAACATCTTTAAGCCTAAGAAATTTGGTGATGATTTTCTCTGTTTGCTAGCTGAAACAGGTGAACCCAAAGATCTGCATCAAACGCTTGATGACGAGAACTAGAAAAATGTAATGGATGTGGAATATCGGGCTATAGAGAGAAATAATACATGGCACCTCGTGCTGAAGAAAGGTGTTAAAAATGTAATTGACTCCAAATGGGTTTATAAAATAAAAAGATGTGTTGATGTAACAATAGGTAGATACAAGACTCGACTAGTTGCGAAAGAGTTCAAACAAAGGTATGAAGTTGATTATAAGGACACTTTTAGTCTAGTTGTGAAAGCAACAACAATTAGAATTGTTTTATTTATTGGTGTATCAAAAGGTTGGTTTATCAAGCAACTATATGTGCAAAATACATTCTTACATGGTGATCTAGAAGAAGATGTCTATATACGCCAACCTCCAGGATATGAAGATCCAACAAAACCCAATCATGTGTGTAAGTTAGACAAAGCTATATATGGTTTAAAGCAAGTACCAATGGCCTGATAATCTAAATTAAGCTCCAAATTAGTGCAACTTGGTTTCTCGACGTCCAAAGGAGATACATCACTTTTCATGTATATTGATGATAATATTACAATTTATTTGCTTATCTATGTTGATGATATAGTGGTTGTGAGCTCATCAAAGAGTGCAGTGGACATGCTAATGAAGAATTTGAAGAAGGAATTTGCTCTCAAGGACTTGGGTGCACTACATTACTTTCTTGGAATAGAGGCAGGACATAAGCGGGGTGGATTACTCCTGTGTCAGAGAAAGTATGCACTTGAGCTGATAAAAAAAGGTCGACATGGGGAAGTGCAAGGCTGTCAACATGCCTATTTCTGCTTCGGAGCAGCAATACTCAGCTCACTTTGGTAAGCCTTTAAGTGTTGAGGATGCTACACGTTATAGAAGCCTTGTTGGTACACTGTGCAATATCTTACATTGACTCGACTGGATTTGGCGTTCTCGGTTGACAAAGCTATTCAATTCCTTCATTGTCCTACTAGTGATCATATGAGTATGGTGAAAAGAATTATAGGATATATGCAGGGAACCATTAACTTTGGAATCAAATTTCAAAGAAATAGTTCATTCAAAGTAAGAGCCTTCTCGGATGATGACTAGACAGGATGCCCAGATGATCATCGCTCTACTGGTAGGTTTGCAATATTTTTTAGGCTCCAAACTGATTTCATGGAGTGCAAGGAAGCATACCACAATGTCAAGATCTAGTAGTAAGGCAGAGTACAAATCACTGGCAAATGCAACCGTTGAAATAATTTGAGTACAAATTATATTGGTTGAACTACGTATTCCACAAACTGAGGTGGCAGGCCTGTGGTGTGACAATATTAGAGCTATTTACATGACTGCAAATCCTGTGTTTCATGCGAGAACTAAACATATTGAGATAGATTATCACTTTGTCAGGGAAAAAAGTTGCAAGCAAATTACTTCAGATCAGTTTTATATCATCTAAAGATCAAATGGCTGATGGCTTGACTAAAGCATTACGAGTCAGGAAGTTTATGGAGTTCCAGGGAAGGGGGGGGGGGTGTTGAAGATAATACTGCCGCAAGGATGAAGATCGTGAAGCACAAGGAAGGAGATCATGACGTGCATGAGTGAAGATATTAATAGAAGGTTAAGATTTAGCTTATAGAATAGAAATCAAGATTGTAACAAATATATCTATAGTACTGGTATTGGCCGGACAACGAATAGATAGAATAGAATCATTATTTTTATGTAACCAGAAGATTGTGTCGGTAGTCAGATCGTAGCCTGGTCGATTCCTGTGCTATTTCTTGTACTTCCGTTTTCTATATAAACATGTAACCACCTACGGACGAGGCAGGCATTCCACCAAAGTTTACACTCTATATTTACAGTCCAGTAAGCTTTAGAGTGAACCACTGTGGATTGTCTAAGACACGTCCCCCACGAACTGAATCAGTTATCTGGGTGCGGTCAGAGTTTCTTGTCGTACCTGACCATCAATCAAGCGCGCTAGCTAGCTTGTATGGATCCCAGTGTGCGTCTTTCACTTTGAAATTTGACCAAAACTTTCTGCACGCATCATTTTTTTTAGATGATGAAAAGTTTCGACCTTCTCCTCCAAGGAGGTTATGACCAATTTATTACAAGCTAGTACAAATGCAGACACTCACAACTTATTGTTTAGAATAAAGCGACGATAGCTGGATAGCAAAGCACACAACTGTGGATCGAATTTCATGAGCCAATATTGCGACATGTTTATCCCTTCACATTTTCCGTAAGTGCACCCCAGATCTAGCGCTCTGACTTCCTTTATAGAGTATTTGCATTTAGTACTGTGAAAATCAACCTGAAATTCGCTCCTACCAGGAATTAAACCCAGAACCTGAATAACGCTACTCAGAATACTTGACCACTACGCTAACCCCCCTTTCGCATCATGGCGAACGCGTGTAGAAATCGTATCAAAGTGCTAGTGGATTGGAGCAATTGAGGCGTCCCTTTCAGCTTCGGCTTGTCCGCAGCTAGCTTCCTTCTGAAACGAACACATTTTCAGAGGGATTGATTTCAAGGCGGCTAAGTTGTGGTCTCCGCGATAGGCGGGCAGTTGATGGATGCTGCTATGCAATGCAATGCTATGCTATGCTACTGGATGCTTGGATAGTCCATGCTGAATTGCCATTCGGTTGTTCTCCTTCCTTGTGGTCGTCCTGTCCTTTCAGTCGCAGGCAATGAACTGTTAGACTCCCTTTGAATTAAAGGAATTGAAAAACACAGGAATAGAAAAAACAGATGAATTAAAATTGTATGTTTTGCAATTCTATAGGAATTAAAAATATATGAATTGAGATGAGAAGCCCTTTGACATCATCATAAGAAAAACAAAGAAACCTGCAACATGAGTCAAGAAAGAAAAAAGAGGTCCAAGCTCATGTTAGGTTTCCTACAAAATTTAGCAAAGGAATTCATTCCTATGGAAACTACCATTTATTTTTTCGTGTGAGCCAAATGGTCGTATAGGAAAAAATACTTTACAAATCATATGCTTCAAAATTCCTTTGTCATTCCTTCAATCCAAAGAGAGGTTTCGTATACAGCGGAGCGCATGACGTACGTAGTACTACATGGAAAGAGTCAGCAAATTGGAAGGAGCAGACTGACAACACAGACCCGGAGAAGATCGCGTGTTCTTACTTGTTCATACACCCGAAATTAGGAGACTGGGACTGGACGTCGTACGCTCTTGACTGAAGAGAAGACGAAGATCGAAAGCCGATCACAGGATCGTATTTTGTTCTGAGAATAATTTTCTCTACGTTCCTTACCCTATGCACAAGTATAGTCATCAGTCTACTTGTTGGCCAGTGATCACTGATGCACGCCCCACTCAACCGTCAAACACGCCGCATGCAGCAGGCACCGCCTTCCCTCTGAAACTGACCGAATTCTAATCGACAAGTGCGTGTAGTAGAGATCATCGGCAGCACACAGTAGTGACACGGGCGCGTCTCTGTCAGCAGGACTCGATCGTCGTGACCGTTCAAAGTTCACGATGATTAGAATCGGAGCTCGCGGCGACGTGTTGTGTTGTGTGCCGCCGATGGCTGCGGCCGTGATAGGCGGCGGACGGAGTGGAGTACTGCAATTCAGTTGATGCTAGTATGCTAATTAATTGGTGTTTTTTTTCTAGCTCCTCCACGATTAACGCAGCTGTTTCTGCTGGTAACTGCGTGAACTTTGTCAAACTTACTTAAGGTTGTAACTTACCAACCAGTTCCAAATATGTTGACATGCTAGCAAAACTAATGATGATCTGAAGTCCGCACTCGTCCACTTTTTCGGGGACTTCTGCAACGGAAAGTACGCATCTACCTTAGCCGACAAAGAAAGTGTGGGAACATGAGTTGGTGACCTGTAGAACATGAGTGTTCGACGGTAACAACTTGTAACCACGGACCTGAATGTAATTTCTTTGAGCTTATATATACGCCAGCACTGCCGGAGCTTTAGAAAAAAAAAAGTGGGAACAGATTAAAATTACGTGGGCCGGGAAATACTGGTCTCCATGACTGCATGCGAGATATGCAGCGCCGAGACATATAGAAAAACCGCGCGCGTGAAGAGAAGAACGGAAGGCACAGCAGCATTTAATTTGCCGGCAGACCAGGGCAAAAAACGACGACACCCAGATTAAACTGGCAGCTTCTTCCGAACGAACCCTGACTGCGACGACTGGAAACAATACTGTATATGAAGAAGTTGTCGTCATCTCAATTATTAGCTCTCATGCATGGTCACGGATATATAGCTTCTACGATCCTTCAAACTGTAGATATATTCTTGTTTGTATGGGAGTCAAACAAACTAAACTGCCGATCGAGGCGTGACGACGCGATATACTAGCTCGCACGTTGTTCACGTCGTTAGTTGTTTACGACTGGTAATAAAGAACGAAGGGGCATTGCCACTGGCATGGCAGCTGGCATGGGTGTGTGGGTAGTGATGATGGCTGAGTTTTGTGTGTCGGATCGATAGGCCAAGGGGTGATGATGCAGCAGGGGTTGGAAGCTAGAGCTAGGTCGTGGCGCGCATCTTCAAGTTGGAGAGAAGAGAGACTGTCGTCCGACGAATCCAACATACTCTATTCAACTGTTTGTGTTTGTGTGTGGTTTCCGTCGACACTTCAATTCCAGTGGCTTGTCAAACGTTTTTCCACGTTAGAATAGAAAATCCTCCTGGTCAAGCTTTTTTCCGCATGCATCTCATCTAGCTACTGCTGAAATTAGTAGTACTTCACAATAATGTTGTTTCGACCAGAGGATTATTAATTATCATAATTTCGTGGTCCATATCAGTCTAGCTAGTTCACATGCTGATCGATCGAAATTGTTAGGTTCAGAGAACTCTGTCTGCAACTTATAATTAACCTTGTGTGTTTTGCACGTGGTTTCCATGTGATTCGGAAAAGGAACCCTTTAATATCCATATTGTGTGTCCGTGCCTGCATATATAAGACTAGGTGCTGACGATTGCTACAATCCAAAAGCAAACTATGAATGGATGGATATATAACAAAACTGGATTCAATTATTGGAAGCATAAGGAGAAGCTAGGATGTACATACGGCTAATATTGCAAGACACGAAAAGCTTATAAAAAGCATCTCAGTTCCATGGGACTACTGCACCTAGCTGCACGCAAAAGAAACCCTATAAAAAGGCATCTCCCAGTTTCTTTCTTTCATTCTCCGGTACCTGATTCTCTGACTCCTCGCGCCGCGCGTCGTCGTCTCGAACAGCTAGCAATGGAGATGGTGCTGCAGCAGCAGCAGCAGACGAAGGGGAGCAGCAGCGGCGCTGCCGGGGCGTCGGCGACGTGCCGGCCCGGTCCGGCCACGCCACGTATTAAGAAGCAGGAGCAGGAAGATGAGGAGGAGGGGAAGCTCCGGCGCGGCCCGTGGACGGTGGACGAGGACCTGACCCTCATCAACTACATCGCGGACCACGGCGATGGCCGATGGAACGCGCTCGCGCGCGCCGCCGGTACGTTCGTCGTCGTGCATCACTGCATCTGCAGTGCAGCAACATCTGCTGGGGAATTACCGAATTAGTGTCGCGTGCATCTGCATCAACATGGTTGTCTGTGTGCGCGTTTGCAGGCCTGAAGCGGACCGGGAAGAGCTGCCGGCTGCGGTGGCTCAACTACCTCCGGCCGGACGTGAAGCGCGGCGAGTTCACCGCCGACGAGCAGATGCTCATCCTCGACCTCCACTCCAGATGGGGCAGCCGGTATTTTTTTTAGATAATGGAACCAGTAATTACTGTATCACTTACTGTATTTATTAATTCCATCCGCCGTTTTCTCCCTAATTAATCATCATCACCATCTCTTGCCATGCTGCTGCCTGGCGCAAACTGTGGTCGCCTCAATCGCCGGGCGAGTAATTAGCTAGACTCGTAAGTGGTGGCATGGCCGCCCATTCGCTTTCGCCGCCGCGTGACTGAGTACATCCTCAGCCAGACGGCAGTGGAGTATATAGTATAGCTGTCGCTGAAAGCGATCGGTGTATCTTGTTTCGAGTTTGCACGCCTCTTCTCTTCTTTGGTAGTACCACTGCGACGACTGGCTCATTATATTCGTAGTCATCGTGCTTTAATTAAATAATTAATTAATTAATTACCAACTGAATAACACGTAAGCACAACGTGATCAGGTGGTCCAAGATCGCGCAGCAGCTGCCGGGACGGACAGACAACGAGATCAAGAACTACTGGCGGACGCGGGTGCAGAAGCACGCCAGGCAGCTCGGCTGCGACGTCAACAGCCGCCGCTTCAAGGACGCCATGACCTACCTCTGGATGCCGCGCCTCATCGCCGCTGCATCGTCCCCGCAGTCTCAGCGACAACAACAACAACAGCAGCACTCCAAGTCACCGTCACCGTGTCTCACAACAACAACCACCCCTGCCGCTGCCGCTGCGACGACTCCGGCTGGCGCCTGCTTGTTGCCCGAGAACAGCAGCAACAGCTATGACTACCGCTCTCCCGCCGGCGGAAGCAGCAGCTGCGTGGTGGTGCCCAGCTCGTCGTCGTCGGACTCGTCGCTCACGTCGGCCGCCGAGGAGAAGAGCGGCGGCGGTGTGGACTGCTGGACGACGGTACACGAGTTCTGGTCCACGCCGCCGGCGCTGGACAACGGCGGTCAGTTCCAGGAGGACCTCACCGGGTGGGTGCAGGGCTTCTCCGACCACTCCCTGTGGAGCCTCGACGACATCTGGAGGATGCAGTAGCCAACCAATTTCAATTGCTGCTACATATATACTACACAGTACATAGAAGGGGTTCAACCGAATTCGCGTGTACGCGTACGATATGATAGAACAGAGCGAGAGAGCACACTGTTCTTTTATTTCTGACATTATTTACCATACTAGCTACTACTACAAGGTTACAGTACATTGCAGATGACTAAAAAAGTCCTTTTGAAATGAAAATTATTTTTGAGTTTTGGAAAAATTAAATGACAATTGTTTTTTTTGTTTTCGGAGAGACAGAGACCATCCTCTGTTTTTCTTCCCTTGGTGAACGGAGCGAGCACGACGACCATGCTCTGTTTGCTCCCCTCGTGCTTGCTCTGTTTTCCATTCTTGGTGACACGCTTGCATGCAGCAGGAGATTGGAGAAGGTCCATCCCGAATTAGGTCGGCCATGGCGACCTCCGCGGCGGACCCAACAGCACCCGGGAGCCGCCACCTTAATAATACGCAGCCTCTCTCCCTCGTCACGAGAAACGGCCACCATCGCCGGTTGGGTCCGGTCCGGTCGACCACCACCAATCCATCATCATGGCGATGGCGCTGGCGATGGCCCTGGTGCTGGCGCTGCCGTTACTAGATAAGCTGCATGTGGCGGCGGCGACGGCGGGTAACGATGCCTTCGGCGCGTTCAGCAGCTGGGTGGCCGCGAACCAGGAGAGCTACGCGGTGAACGCGGCGCTGTACGCGAAGAAGGCGGCGGGCGACGCGGGCAAGACCCTCGACGCGAGCCTGGCCGCGGCGGAGGAGAAGAACGCGACGATCGTGGTGGACCCCAAGGGGAACGGCGACTACCCGAACGTGACCGCCGCGCTGGAGGGCGCCGTGCCCGCGGGCAACACCCGGCGCGTCATCCTGGAGCTGAAGCCCGGCGTGTACCGCGAGAAGATCTTCATCAACGCGAGCAAGCCGTTCGTGACGCTCAAGTCGTCCGACCCGGCGAACCCGGCGGTGATCGTGTGGAACGACACGGCGGCGACGCCGGGGAAGAAGGACGGGAAGCCCGTGGGCACGGTGGGCAGCTCCACCGTGGCCGTGGAGTCCGACTACTTCGTGGCGTCGTCCGTGGTGTTCAAGAACGACGCGCCGCTGGCGAAGCCCGGGGCCAAGGGCGGGCAGGCGGTGGCGCTGCGGCTGTTCGGGACGAAGGCGGCGCTGTACAACTGCACCATCGACGGCGGGCAGGACACGCTGTACGACCACAAGGGCCTGCACTACTTCAAGGGCTGCGTCATCAAGGGCAGCGTGGACTTCATCTTCGGCTTCGGGCGGTCGCTGTACGAGGACTGCCACGTGGTGTCGGTGGTGAAGGAGGTGGCGGTGCTGACGGCGCAGCAGCGGAGCAGGTCCATCGAGGGCGCCGTCGACAGCGGGTTCAGCTTCAAGAACTGCAGCGTGCGCGGGGTGAAGGGGGGGCAGATCTACCTGGGCCGCGCATGGGGGGACTCCTCTCGGGTGGTCTACTCCTTCACGGAGATGGGGGAGGAGGTCGTGCCCGTGGGATGGGACAAGTGGAACATCGCCAAGCCGGAGTCCACCGGAGTCTACTACGGCGAGTTCAAGTGCACCGGCCCCGGCGCCGACGCCAAGCGGAAGCAGCACCGCGTCGGCTGGGCGCTCGACCTCACCGAGGAGCAGGCCAAGCCCTTCATCGGAACGCACTACGTCTTCGGAGACTCGTGGATCCAGCCACCACCATGATTCCAGGATCAGCTGGAACCATGCATGATTTCAGTCATACGTATACTTCCTACGTACGGAATACTCCATTTTTAGATTCTTATCGTCAGAAAACTTCAATTTTAATTTCAGTAGGTGACACACTGCTTCCTCTGATTGAGATGGAGAAAAAGATTGTATTTTTTCGTGGGTAGTTCTCCTGCCCAAAGAAATTGCATATGTTTTGATATGCTCATGTAAAATTTCTGAAATTACTCCTCCATTTGCTCTCAGCAAATAAGAGTAAATCCATACCCCGCAAAAAAAGTAAATCCATAGGAAAATTATCAAGCACACACATGCGGTAAAACACAAGAACAAGTCAAAACAGGGGAGGGAAAAATCTGGCGCGCACCACCAGCTTCAGCCACGTGTCACCGCCAACGAACTGGCACTCCTCATCTCCCGGAGCCCTCCAGTTCCCGCCACTCATACCCATTCGACGCTTCTCCTCCAGGAAAAAAAATTCTCAGAAAAATCGGAAACGGAGATGCCACTCCCGGCCTTCGTGGCGGCGGCGGCGAAGCTCGCCGTCCTGGCGGTCGCCGCTGTGACGGCGGCCAACGCGGTCTCCTTCGCGCGGTACCGCCGGCGCCACCTCCGCCGCATCCCCAACCCCATCGACGAGTCCGCCGACCCCGTAGCAGACTTCCGCGTCCTGTCCCGCTCCGCCGCCGCCGCCGCCGGCTCCTCCGAAGGTCAACAAACCCTTACCTATCTCCTAATCACTTCTCCTAGTTAGTTGTGCTAGGCTAGCGGTTTCCGTCATTTTGTTGTGAAATGACTTGCCGTTATAAGGGAGAGTAGTTCCTCACCCGACGATGCCAGTCGATTACTTGATGCGAAATGGCTGATGTACTGTACTCCATTCGCTGTAAATTGGTAAAATTTGCAGTCCTTTCTTTGGAAATTTGAAAATTTTCAAATTCTAGTTAGCTGATTATTGACAAGCAAATTGGAAAAATCCTCACGGGACGTCAAATTGTGTTCAGAGGATGAGAATTTCTTCTTCGGGCTAGCGACCGCGCCCGCACACGTCGAGGACAGGCTGGAAGACGCTTGGCTTCAGTTTGCAACTGAGCACCGCTGTGATGACAAGGATTCCATGCGCGACCAGAAGCCAGCAGACGCATTGATGGCATCTGCTGCCGGCGATGGAGGATCTCAGGTAGCTTCGAGGGCCAGAGGGGATGAAAAGGTTGAGGATAGGGAGAAAAGGAAGCCACTCAAGGTAGCCATGGAGGCTATGCTCAGGGGGTTTGAAGCTTTTGTTGAGGGTGGGGAGCCTGGTGGTAGCGATAATTGCAGCCACAATGTCGCAGCTTGGCACAATGTTCCATGCCCGTAAGTAAATGAATATATATTTTCTTTTACCAATTAGTGCAAATAGTTCTTTCTAGAGAAAATAGAGTCAGCAAATTAGCTAAGTTCTTTAACTCAAGTGTGTCTGGTTGTTTCCTTTTTGCAAATTATTTTGTCTTAGTTATTTTTTCTGGGAGGAGTCGAAAAACAGGACAACCTTTTTTTTTTAAAAAAAATTCTGATTTCCTTCTTAATTTGGATATGGGGTTGATAGATATATTATGTAAAAATTGATTTCAAGATTAAGATACAAATGCCTATTTTACCCTTTTATGCCAATTCTACGGTCAGTTCCTTCCAGCCTCTTATTATCTCTTCAATTATTCTTTTTCTACACAATTCTTGTGGCTCACGTGTTGCTTTGTAGAAATGGACTCTCACATGTGTCCAAACAATACCTTTTTTTCAGGCACGAGAGACTTAAATTTTGGTCTGATCCTGATACTGAGTTGAAACTTGCTAAGGAAACTGGCATCAGCGTTTTTCGCCTGGGGATAGATTGGACGAGGGTAATGCCTAAGGAACCAACTGAAGATTCCAAGAGCTCAGTAAGTCTGTAGAAGCCTGCTATGCATTTCAAGTGCTTTCTCTGAAGTTTATGCTGTTCCTTTTCTTTGTGGCATGCACAATCTTCACACTGGTAGTATAAGACATCCATCACCTTTTGTAGATCAATTTTGCAGCACTTGAGCGGTACAAATGGATCATTCAAAGGGTTCATGAATATGGCATGAAGGTTATGCTTACGCTGTTTCATCACTCCCTCCCTCCTTGGGCTGGAGAATATGGGGGATGGAAGGCGGAAAAAACTGTTAATTACTTCATGGATTTCGTGAGGTATTACTTTCTAGAAGTCGAATTAGCCTGTTGATACTACTCCCTGAGAAGTTTTATAAAATACTACTCCCTGAGATTTGTTTGCATTATGGAGTCAGTTTATGTTGTGCAGGCTTGTTGTTGACTGTGTATCTGATTTAGTGGACTACTGGGTGATTTTCAATGAACCTCATGTGTTTGTAATGCTGACCTATTGTGCTGGTGCTTGGCCTGGTGGGGACCCTAATGCCCTTGAAGTAGCAACATCTGCTTTGCCTACTGGTGTATATAATCAACCATTGCATTGGATGGCTATTGCACATGCTGATGCCTATGACTATATACACTTGAAAAGGTAGATAGTATGTTACTTGAAATGAAATTGCTCTATCAAATACCCATAACTCTGATTTGAATGCTTACGTGTTTGTGTTCCTCACATTTTCTAATTGTTCATTTATTGGCTGACAGAAAAAATTCAAGGAGGCCAGTCGTTGGTGTTGCTCATCATGTATCGTTTACACGACCATATGGTCTTTTTGATGTTGCGGCTGTCACACTAGCTAATTCGTTGACCCTTTTCCCTTTCATAGATAGCATATGTGATAAATTGGACTTCATTGGTATCAACTACTATGGGCAGGTAACTTGGACACTAGCTGCTCAAAATAAATGGTCGAAACCTTTAAACAACAAGAGATTGATTGCCTATTTTCATGCAGGAGGTGATATCAGGACCTGGCCTAAAGCTTGTGGACAATGATGAATATAGTGAATCTGGTCGTGGTGTTTATCCTGATGGGTTGTTCCGTATCCTGATTCAGTTCAATGAACGATACAAGAGCTTAAATATACCTTTTATCATTACTGAAAATGGAGTTTCTGATGAGACCGATCTGATTCGGAAGCCATACATTCTGGAGCATCTATTAGCCATATATGCTGCAATCATCATGGTCTGGTCCTGTCATTTGTATCTAAACTTCCTTTACTATATTTTCAATTAGTGAGCTAGACATAATTCTAGTCTGATACACATTATTTCGAAGGGTGTGCGCGTGCTTGGTTATCTGTTCTGGACAACATCGGATAATTGGGAATGGGCTGATGGCTATGGTCCCAAGTTTGGGCTTGTTGCTGTTGATCGTGCTAACAACCTAGCACGGAAACCACGACCTTCGTACTATTTATTCTCCAAGGTGATCTTTTGATTTTAGCAAATCATACTGTAATCTGTTACTGTAACTGTTAGTGATATAATAGTGATATTATATTAGATGATGTATTAGGGACTTTTTTTTTATGAATATTGGATCTTCTGATCTTATTGAGGAGGCCGGAGGCCTCTATAAATAAATGTACAAGAGATTACAAATATGCAAATAAGTCCCTAATACATCATCTAATATAATATCACTATTATATCACTAACAGTAACAACCTAGCACGGAAAGCTTTCATCTTGTCTCAAAATCTCTCTCTCTTTTTGCCCCCTCTCTCTTCCACCTGTTTTGTTTTTGTATGTACTTATATTTGGCGGCCCTTTAAGCAAGATGCATTTGATTTCCAGGTAGTTACAACTGGGAAGATTACAAGACAGGATAGGACTTGCGCTTGGAGGGAACTGCAACAAGCTGCACTTCAAAAGAGAACACGCCCATTTTTCAGGGCGCTAGATAAACATGGTCGGATGTATGCAGGTAGATAGTGATTCTTTCAAACCTTTTTCGTTCTTTTGAGGACCATTCTTTCAAACCTTCTGATCTAACAGTAATTGAAGTAAACTACAAGTAGTGGTTTCTTTCACCCAAAACAACTTTATATGAAGGATAAACCTCCTCTAGCTTCAGAATCAAGTTTGGTTTCACCTCCTGCATTTTTGTATTGAAATATGAATTATCTTTGAATTAATTGTAAGCCCTTCGCAATTCAGTTATTACCTCCAAAATGCATCTTGGCGGTAACAACAAAAATGTAAATTTTAAGAAGTACACCCACGTTTTTTTACCCTCACTGAAGCACCACGGTCCTCTTTTTTGCTTATATAGGTGGCCTGGATCGGCCTATTCAGCGACCTTTTGTATTGCGGGATTGGCGATTTGGTCATTATGAAATGGAAGGTCTGCAGGATCCTTTGAGCCGCTTTTTAAGATCCATTATTTCACCGATTTCTCCCAAGAAGAAGATTCATTACTTTGAGGATGATGCGGTTTCTTATTCTTTTTCCTTTGATACCTGTTAGTCTAATTGGTGAGTGAAATGAATCTGGAAGTCCTGCTTTTCCTTTGTTTATATTTCACCTATGTTGACTTGTATGCCCTGATTCTTTTGTAGGTAAGTAGGTTAACGTGTTCTCTGAACGAAGTAAATAAATTAAAGGTTATGTGAAATAGATGCTTCACCTTCTGCAGAGAGTTAGGACATCGTTCTGTACTATTTATCATGACAGTAAGTTGTCGCTTGCTGTTTTATTAATTTTTTCTCTAGAATTTGTTAACGAGTCAAATTACTGATTTGGCTGAAAGCTGTGGCTGATGCTGATTTACTGGCATGTTGATCACCGTCCTACTATCTTGTGTTTTATATTACCTGACGGCAGGTACTGATCTCCACGCAAAAACATGCCATCACTTTCACTTGCTTCAATGAAAGCAAAGCGACAGCCATAAAAGTATTCGACATGAGGAACTTGTGGGGAAAATGATGTCTGGATCTTGTTGATATTTATTCAACGATACATGAGTTACGTATCATGAGTACGTAATCGGTTTTACATTTACAGAAGAAGCAGATTATTTTTAATCCATTAGAGGGCAGGGGAGGAGGAAGAAGAAGCCCTCCTATAGACTCTTGTGACGTGCTCCACCATCCTGTTCTCCGGTGGTGCCACCTCTTTCGCCGTCGGCGTCTCCACGAACCGCCCCGCCCACACGGACAAGAGCGGCGCGTTGCTGGCGCTGATGATGTCCACGCCGAAGATTTGGCGTAGCGTCTTGAACCAGAACAGGAAGGACCCAAGTGCGAGGTCAAGGTACCCGATGGAGTCACCGCCGAAGAAGCGTGCTTCTTCTTCCCCGCCGTTGGAGCACTTGGCGAAGGCATCCTCCTCCATGAGCTTCATCTTCGCATCCGACCGTTTAACCATCTCCAGCCTCGCCTCTAACGTGGTCGCCTTCATAATTTCTAGCCAGTCGGGCAACATCTGCAAAGCTCTCGGCAGTCAAAATAATAAAAGGGACGATCGATGGTATCTTATGGTGTGAATGTGAATGAACATAAGAGCTGAGGTAGTAGTATTATATATATACCATGTGGTCAATGTAGGCAGCCCAGAACCTGGCGATGGCGCGGCGGTAAGGATCAGCGGGAAGGATGGCCGGTGCGGCAGCGGCGGTGGCGAAGGCAAAGGCCTCGTCGACGTACTCGACGATGAGGAGTGACTCGCAGATGGGCCGGCCGTTGTGGATGAGCACGGGCACCTTCCTGTGCACCGGGTTGGAGCTGCGGAGGAGGCGGCTCTTGTTGAACAGGTCCTCTTCCACGTACTCGTAGCTCACGCCCTTGAGGTGCAGCGCCATGCGAGCTCGTATCGAGAACGGGCTCACCGGCGAGCCAAGCAGCGCGACTTGATCATGTTCTTCTTCTTCTTGTTGTTTATTACCAGCTGCTGCTGCCGCCATGGCTCGATCAATTGTGTATTATTGTCACGTCAAAACCATGCTCTCCTTGTGTGTGTGTGTGGGCTTTTATACGTAGTACTATCTGGAAATAAATTGTTGTGTGTATGGTATACACTACAGAAATATCGATCACTTACGTCGGCCAGGACAACTTACGTCGGTCAGCCGACGTAAGTAAGTAACTTACGTCGGCTACTAGTAGCCGACGTAAGTTAAATAAATTACTAGCAGCCGATCGCTTGCCCAAGCTGATGTAAGTTCTCAGGCCCAGCCCAAGGCCTATCTCGACACTTAACTTACGTCGGCTTCCGCAGACCGACGTAATTAAGTTAACTTACGTCGGTGGCTGACGTAAGTCACCTTAATTACGTCCAAATGTCTACGTCGGCTGAAAGCCGACGTAATTAAGGGAAAATCGATGTAATTAAGTTACTTACATCGGTTTAAGTCTTACTTACGTCGGCTTTGACCGACGTAAGTGACCGTTATTCCTGTAGTGATATAGCAATGGTGGTTTCTGTAGGAGTTCCGCACATGGACGACGCTGCATGCATCATCGTATCCATTTATTAATTGTGATGGGGTGATTATTTCAACTCAAATTAAGTATTACTATGAGAAGTTGTCATGTCAGAATTAATACGAGCTGCATCTAGCTCACATGTCCCGTCACAGTTATCGTCTGTCATTCGTAAGACACAAACAAATTAAATGGGAGATTGCTGCGTGTGATTTTTTTAATTGAATGAAGGCACGTGTTCTGCTATTTTTTAAAGGATACTCCCTACGTTCTCATTTATTGACATTCGCACATCTAATTTTAGGTGACGTCAAATAAATGAAGACGAAAAGAATATTAGCATGGATCAAACTAGCAACAAGAGTTCCGGCGCGCTTAGCCATCCAAGCTATCAGGGAAGCGATTTGCCTATGCATACATACAGCAGCAACATAAAACAAACAAGAATAGAAAACCATTATGTACACATTATTTTTTAGAATTTATGTATGTCTCTAAAAAGTTGTCGTATTTTAGTTTATTTTTGAATTAAAAGTGACATTAAGAACAGTATCACCTGGCCATTGCATGCGTTGGGCCTTCTGTCCACCACCAGCAAATCTGATGGGCTTAAACAAAAGGACCTTGTTTGGATTGATTTCATTGAGCTGGGCTGGGTTGGGCTGGGCCTCCAGAAAATTTGTTAAAGTGGCAGACTGGCAGTTGTTTCTTCTTCCTCCTGCTTTGGTCGATGACACACAAGCTTCCCGCCAAGTACTCCTACGCCTACGCCAGGAGGACGCCGCGCCTCGCCGTTGCCCGCCTCTCCACCGCTGCGGAGGCCGACCCAGAACCATGGCCCCACCACCACCCTTTCTCCGCCCACTCGCTCGCGTCCCACCCGCACCCGGCCGTCGCCGCATTCCCGCACGCCGGCTTCTCCCACCTCGCCGACCACCCGCTCCTCGCGCGCGCCGTCCACGGCTTCCTCCTCCGCCGCGCGCTCCCGATCAGCGCGTTCCACCGCAATACGCTCCTCACATTCTACTTCCGCTCTCATCACCGCCGTCCCGGCCAAGGCACCTCCTCCGCGGCAGCCGCGCTCCACCTGTTCGACGAGATGCCGCACCGGACCGACTCCACCTGGTACACCGCCGTCTCCGGCTGCGTGCGCTGCGGCCTCGACGCCACGGCCTTCCACCTTCTCCAGGACATGCGGGGTGCGCGGCGTCCCGCTCAGCGGATTTGCACTCGCCAGCCTCGTCACCGCATGCGAGCGCCGCCGCCATGGATGGCAGGAGGGCGCTTCCATCCACGCGCTTGCGCACAGGGCCGGCCTCATGGGGAACGTCTATGTCGGGACGGCGCTCCTGCACATGTACGGCTCCCGGGGGCTGCCGTTCGTGCCGGACGCGCAGAGGCTGTTCTGGGAGATGCCTCACCGGAACGTCGTGTCCTGGACGGCGCTCATGGTGGCATTGTCGTCCAACGGGTATATTCAAGAGGCGCTGCAAGCTTACCGTCGGATGAGGCGGGAAGGGGTTACGTGCAACGCGAACGCGCTCGCCACGGTGGTCAGTCTGTGTGGCGCCCTCGAGGATGAGGCCGCCGGGCTTCAGGTTACGGCCCATGTCATCGTCTCTGGTCTCCAGTCCCATGTCTCCGTGGCGAATTCCCTGATCACCATGTTTGGGAACCTCGGAAGGGTGCAGGACGCACGGAGGCTCTTCGATCGGATGGAGGAACGTGACAACATATCGTGGAACGCGATCATATCCATGTACTCGCATGAAGGATCCTGCAGCAAATGCTTTCTTCTGCTCTCAGATATGCGTCATGGTGGAACGAGGCCCGATGTGACGACTCTGTGCAGCTTGGTATCTGTCTGTGCCTCGTCAGATTATGTGGCCTCTGGAAGTGGGATCCATTCTTTGTGTGTAAGGACCGGCCACCATTCTGCTCTTCCTCTTATCAATTCTCTGGTTAACATGTATTCTTCAGCTGGGAAACTGGACGATGCTGAGTTTCTGTTCTGGAACATGAGCACAAGGGATACGATATCATGGAACACTATAATTTCAGCCTACGTGCAGAACGGTAACTGCACTGGTGCGATGAAGGCAGCGGGTCAATTACTTCAAACTGATGAAGCTGCACCAGATCACATGACATTTTCCAGCACTCTAGGGGCATGTTCAAGTCTAATGGATGGCAGAATGGTTCATGCCATGATACTTCAGCAGAACCTTCATAGCAACTTACTGGTGGGTAACTCTCTTCTCACGATGTACAGTAAATGCAGTTCCATGGAGGATGCGGAGAGAATATTTCAGTCGATGCCTGATTGCGATGTGGTTAGTTGCAATGTGCTTATTGGGGGCTATGCTGCACTTGAGGATGGTACCAGGGCAATGCGTGTGTTTTCTTGGATGAGGGATGCCTGGATCAAGCCAAATTATATAACAATGATAAATTTACAGGGATCTGTCAAATCATTAGATGATTTGCGTAGCTATGGAACACCCCTGCATGCATACATGACACAGACAGGATTACTGTCTGATGAATACGTTATGAACTCACTGATCACAATGTATGCAACATGTGGTGATTTAGGATCTAGCTTTGATATATTCCAGAGAATCGTCAACAAGAGTGCCATCTCCTGGAACGCAATGATAGCTGCGAATGTACAGCATGGTCATGGAGAGGAAGCCCTAAAGCTGTTCATGGATATGCGGTGTGCTGGAAACAAACTTGATCATGTTTGTCTTACTGAATGTTTGTCATCTAGTGCAAGCTTGGCATCACTAGAAGAAGGCATGCAGCTACATTGTCTTGGTGTGAAATCTGGGCTGGACTTAGATACTCATGTGATTAATGCTGCAATGGATATGTATGGGAAATGTGGAAAGATGGATGAAATGTTGAAAATGCTTCCTGATCCTGCCACTAGACCAACACAGTGCTGGAATACGTTGATATCAGGTTACGCAAGATATGGTTATTTCAAGGAAGCTGAGGACACATTCAAGCAAATGGTCTCAGTTGGGAAAAAGCCAGACTATGTAACATTTGTGGCCCTCCTCTCAGCCTGTAGTCATGCCGGCCTAGTAGACAAGGGCATCGAGTACTATAACTCAATGGCATCCACATTTGGTGTTTCTCCTGGAATAAAACATTGTGTTTGCATAGTGGATCTTCTCGGGCGTTTGGGGCGATTTTCTGGGGCAGAGAAATTTATTGAAGAAATGTCAGTCTTGCCAAATGATCTAATATGGAGGAGCTTGCTGTCATCTAGTAGAACCCATAAAAATTTGGATATTGGGAGGAAAGCTGCCAAGAAGCTTCTTGAATTGGATCCATTTGATGACTCAGCTTATGTTCTTTTGTCAAACCTATATGCTACAAATGCAAGATGGGTAGACGTTGACAAGTTAAGAAGTCACATGAAGACCATCAAGTTAAACAAAAGACCTGCCTGTAGTTGGCTTAAGCTGAAGAATGAGGTGAGTACCTTTGGTATAGGTGACCGGAGTCATGTACACGCAGAAAAGATCTATGCTAAGTTGGATGAAATCTTGCTAAAGCTCAGGGAAGTAGGTTACATCGTCGATACGTCATCTGCGCTGCATGATACGGACGAGGAGCAAAAAGAGCAGAACCTTTGGAATCACAGTGAGAAGCTTGCGTTAGCATATGGGCTACTCGTTGTTCCAGAAGGATCTACAATAAGGGTATTCAAGAATCTGAGGGTCTGTGCAGATTGCCATTTGGTGTTTAAGCTGGTTAGCATGGTTTTTCATAGGGAGATTGTTCTTAGAGATCCTTATAGGTTCCATCAATTCATTGATGGGTCATGCTCTTGTTCGGATTTTTGGTGAGATAATGACAGGTTGGTTACTCTCAGTATAAGAGTGTACATACCAAAACGTGAATCCTCTCCCACCTGTATTCCACATCGCATGAAAAACGACGGAGTTGGATATTAAGCTCACACCTCCCTATGTCTAATGCGAGTGAAGACACTAATTGTCATCCATTACACATGTGAGCGTGAGTATCCTATGTGATTTCTGTGAAGGTGCATTCTTGCCGATACAGTCACTGTTAGCGTTCTACGTTTCCTCCCGGTCAGGTTCGTTCCGTGCCTTGGTGATTTGTTTCTGGATGGCTTGGATTGGTTTCAGTTGAGGTGTGTTTGGGGCCGTTCCATTCACATTATATGTTCTCAATTTCAGGTACCTGAGGAAGGATAAGCCGTACGGGTCGGCTGGTGCACTCTGCAGCTTCAGGGATTACATCATGGTATGGAGGACACTCCGGTCTGCCCTAGTGCTCTTGCTCCATTACATATTTTACCAGTTTAAAATCTGAACATGGGATTACTCACTGTTTCTCTGTAAGCGTTCTTTAGATTAGGTACGAACAATGCTTGTTAACTCCTGTTGGTTATCCACACTACAACGTTCAAAAGCAACATACTCCCTCTGTTTCTTCAAAATAAATGACACTAGTTAATTGAATTTTGAAGTAACCAGTGTCATTTCTTTTGAAATGGAGGGAGTATACAACTTACAAGCAACTTTTTCCTAGTCCCCCCCCCCCCCCCTTTGGCACAGAGTTATGTGAATTGGGTGTTAATACAAAAACAGCGCCACAAACCACCGCCAATCCCCCCTCCCCCCATCACTGCAGATTGAAGCTTCAGGCTTGTGATCCTGGAAGCAATGCACCAACTTTCCGGTGCAGCTCAAGTGCCCAGAGGATTCAGGAAGGGGCCCATGAAGATGATGCTTTGAACCTTTCGTATTCGTGCACTACGCCATATATGAGCCATCCTGTATGCTCCGTCTGGTCCACAATGGCAATTACCAATTTCCTTCAGGATTTGAGGATATCAATCTTCAACGCTCATCTTCATGGTGCCTTTCAGTCGAGCATTCCCAGATGCGTGCCGCAGCATCTGAGCCTGCAGGGTGTATTGCTTCTGCAGCTCTCTAAGCCTGCCCATGATCTCCGAGAACGAAGGGCGCTGTCGTGGGTCGCTGCTCAAAGAAAGGAATACCCATCAAAGAGGCTATATCATTCCTATCTCTCAGAATGGAACAACAGTTTTCTCGAAATAGGTAATTGATCTATGGTGTTTTAAAAACTAATTCCGCATATGCATGCAACTAATAAAAAATAGTTTAGTAGGAAAAAAGTATGACGCTTACGTCTCCCAGCAATTCTCTATTAGCGATGCCCACTGAGGGTCTATGTCGCTGGGAATGTCCAACCTCTGATCCATGAAACCAACTGCTCCAATAACCTGCAGCATGGGTGGTCACATTACTAAGATTGTTTGTTGTATGAGAATTGCACAGGGCTGTCAGCAAAACCTACTATGGAGGTGATACAAGTTTTTGGAAGAAAAAAATGTTTTCCCAGTAGCTAGTGTTTTCAAAGGGAATTGCTACAGATTTCGCCAGGGGAGAAACAATAAAGCAAAGGACAACCTTGAGCCGAGGCTTCTTTGAGAATGTGGTCAAAGTGCTAGTCGTAGAGAGTTCAACACTTTTAAGGTCTTTTCTACGCAATCATAAAAAAAATAGCATACTCTGAAACATTAAAAGTGTGTGCTGAATATTCTTGTTGCTCACTGAATTAATGATGGAGCTAAGAAGCAAACATTAAACTAATATCACTGCTTGTTAAGTTCATTGTGTGTAAGCTTTACCCTTTTCTATCTGTCACCAAAATAACAATCACACACAGTAACCAAAAATATAACAGAAAATAAGATGAAAACCTAACCAAAAGACTACGGCATGAAAACATTGAAGGGTGTACCTGCATTGTATTGAGATTTTCCCAGGGTATCTTCTGTGTAGCAAGTTCCCAAAGAATGACCCCGTAGCTGTACACATCGGACCTATATGTAACAAGAACAAAAAGATTAACATCCATGAATCCTAAAATAGGTCAGCCGGTACAACCATACTCAGTAGTGCTTTTGAGTGACTTGCTTCTCATCTGAAGGTTCATTACTTAACACCTCTGGAGCCATCCACTGTGGCTGCACAAAAAAAAAAAGATGTTTATTGAATAGGCATAAAAGGTTAACAGCACTATATCTATATGACAATCTCATTCTACTTGAGAAAAGATGCCATATCCATCCAGTAATGTTATTTTGTACTTACAGTTCCTTTTCCACTTCTCGTTTTCAGAAACGTTTCAAGTTTCAGTCGTGAAAGACCAAAGTCTGCGACCTAGTAGAATCAAATACATCAGAAGAGAAAACACAGAAATTGGATAAAGTAATTCCAGGATTACCTTCACGGTCCAGTTCTTGTCAACCAACAAATTTGAAGACTTTAGATCACGATGAACAATAGGTGGACTGGAATTGTGAAGATAATTCATGCCTCTGGCCTGCAAGATTAAAAAAACGTGTTGTTTCTTTAAGAAAAAAGAGAGTCAAAGCTTCTTTACAGCTAACATATGTACTCATTTGTAAAAGCACCAAGTGATCTTTTGTGCCCAGTGGTTCAGAGCCCCAACAGAAGCATGGATGCAGAGTTGGGGGAACTTGTAGCAAACAGGTTCCATAGCAAAGATACTGATTGAATGGCTCGCTCTTCAGAATTTAGTAAAACAATTTGAAGTATAATATGAGTTGCCCTGTTACATGCTCTTATATCTCATACTTCCATACACTGAAGCTAACAAATACGGCTAATTCACATGTGATTTGATTCCTTGCTACATGATTGTCAAAAATTATTCTGTGTATATGCAATATGCATCTGGACATGTAGAATTGAATAATTTTTAGCCAATGCTCTACTAATTCATTTTGTTCATGTTTCAAAAGTTAAACTGGTATTTCCTAACTTGCTGGTAAGATAAAATGCACTCACAATATCTAAAGCCATGTGAATTCGCCGTCTTGGATCCAGCTTGCCAGTGTTCTTTTGAAGTAAGCGGAACAAACTCCCTCTTCATAATGAAACACACAGTAAAGAAAACGATCAAACAAGAAAGGCTTTAACTCTTTTCTGCTTTCAAACGATTACAGATGATGAGCAAGGGGAAGGTTGCCTAGAAATTTCCTTCCCCAGGCCCCACAATGTGGGAGCTTTCAGCACTGTGTGTGCCCCTTTTGTCTGAATAGTATTAAAATTACAGAAAATTGAACTGACCAACGTCATATATATTAAATCAGAGAAAGTAATAGAAACGAAAAATTCAAGTTCAGTTGGTGCAAAAACGAAACATAATAATTGTTAAGTCAGTGGCCATCTAGAAGTTGCATAGGAGAAAAAACAACACTGATAAAAGCTTCAGGTAATCTGGCGATATCAGTAGAACACTGAAAAGAACTGCTGTTGTAAAATTAACAGCACCACCAACAACAAAGCCTTTGCCCCAGGCACATTGGCGTAGGCTAGATATGAAACCCAACAATTTTAATTTTTTTTTTCTTAAAAAACAAAGGAAGAGAGAGGGGGTGAGAAGAGTAAACAAAGTATGAGTAAACTAAGATTCAGACGCATGAATATGATGAATATGTCTCTAAGTTATAACTTTTGTGTTTTGATTTTTTTCGAGATGTATGAGATAGAAACACACCGTGGGAGAAATTCTGTGACAATACAAAGTCGTTCTGGAGATGCAACTGCGCCCATGAAGAGTATTATGTTGGGATGTCGTAGTTTCTTCATCAGTGATACCTGAAAATTTGAAGAATGGGAATGATTTAACATCATATCGTCATTTTCTATGGCATAAAGCCTACAGAAGCAAACAGCAAAATACAAAGCAGAGTATCGTCGAAAAACACTTGATATGTTCCTTGTCACATTTCTTCCACATCAACTTACGGTAGAAAAAACATTATTTATAGTTTGATGGGTTTAAGCACATCCAGCTGTCCTGAATAGGACTTGTATTGAATAATAGCCCCACGGGGCAATATATAGAGATTACATGACTCAATACTATACTGCTATTGACTACTATACTGTTAAGGCAAACCAGTATTTACTGCTTAGAAGCTTATAACTCGTAAGACCGTTCGCACCGGACGCCTCTATATGCGCCTCTACTGTAAATTTGGAGGTCGGGCCTCTACAGGTTGCCCGCACCGGCGCCTCTATACGCGCCTCCAAAATACCGTCGTCCACAGTCCGCCTCCAAAGGTAGAGATCTGACAAAAAAACGCTACCAAGAGAGAGGGTGTCCGACGGTTGGCTTCGCGCGCATCTGGGCAGGCGGCGACGACGAGATGGAAGAAACGGCGAGGGGTATCTGGGCGCGTGGCGACGGAGGAGGCGCGTGGCAGAGTTAGTGAACGCACCCTAGCCGTCGACGCGAGGACGAGGCGGCGCTCGACGGCCGCGAAGCTTGGTGCGGGGGCCAGCGCGGGCATCTTGAGAGAGGGAGGATGTGCTCGAGAGAGGACCGAGGCGGGAGAAGGTTGTGGGAGCGGCGGAGCAGCTCCTGGCCATGGAGCGGCGGGGATCCGAAGATGGAGCCGAAGAAGAGAGTGCCGTGGAATATGGATCGGAAGAGAGAGTTCGGGAGAGAAATATGGCGAGGAAAGAAAGAAACGGGTGAGTCCAGGTGCCGGGAAGGTTCCAGAGTGGGAGGGAAGGACCAGGAAAGAAAGAAAAAAGGAAAAAAAGAAAAACAGAAAAAATATAATATTGTGAATTAAGGAGACAAAAAAATAAAAAAATAAGTGTACTGTCTTTTTCTAGATAGTAACACAAGAAAATATAATTAGTTATATGATAAAATAAAAAAAAGAGTTGGAATGAAATGATATAATATAGATGTTAGTTGATATAGAGGTTCGATATAGAGGTGAACGAGTGCAGAGAAGAGAACTGTAAAGATGATAATATTTTAGAGGTGACTGTAAAGGAGGTGAATATTCTTTTTAGAGGTGAATTTTAGAGGTAGACGAGTGCGAACGGTCTAACAGAAGCAAAACATTGCATCTATTGACACAAACTCTTAACCAACTCAGGTCGCCTCAGCTTCGATAACCAAAAAAGTGTGTGAGAGAGACTACATATGAAGTACAGAGCAAAGAACACAATAAAAATATAGATGTTTACCTCTTGTCTGAAGGTATTTATAACCTCTTCTGAATATTCCTGCATGGAGAAAACTTTAACTGCCACATCCTATAAGCGAGTTGTACATACATTTTAGAATCAATTGCTAAAAATTGAGGGGAATTAATCGACATTTTAGAACAAAATGCTTTTTTTTTCTCCGGAAAAGGAGAACCAATTGCTTAGAATTGAAGTTCCGTTCAGATCTTCATAACACAAAAGGTACATACCGAGCCATACCAGTGGGCATGATACACTGTTCCGCAGGAACCTGTAAAGCATGTAAATACACAAATGAACAATATCTATTAAAAACTAGGACAACAGCTGTCGGTACATAGCAGTTATTTTGTTTATTATCTGCATAAACAGAGAGGTAAAAATGCCATCACTGTCATGATATATGCATGACTTTGAAATGTAGCATTATCATGATATGATGATATAAATTCATGCCATTACGAATTTTGTCAATAACTTTCATGATATGCATGGCTTTGAAATGTAACATCGTCAGGATATGGGTACAAATTCATGCTCCTAAGACTGCTGCAAATCATCAAACTAATTAAAATTATCTGAAGATAAGAATAAGCACAAATGGTCCAGATTCTGCCAAAGAAAAACACATGAACCATATTATTAAAGAGAAGCCTGTTGAAAGAAGATTAATTGTAGACAAAGGACCAACTTCTTAAGTATTTCTTAAAACTAACAAGCCATATGAGTCTTCTGAAGCATATGTCAACTAGAGGAGTGTCTGTTTCCACATTTGCAGATCAAATGAGCATTTCACAGAGTGAGAAGAAAATACCTTGGCCTACTTGTTCTCCAATTACAAGGTTTTCCCACAGAATCTCGTAATCGAGGCAATCTGCTTCGTAATCTAGTCTCACAATAGCACTGCTATCCATGCTTAAAGTGCTACTTATACTACTACTGCTGCTATTATTGAATGACCACCAGGAACCTGTGACCTCATACTTGCTTTCTTGAACATATTCAGTATCTTGGCAGTCTGGGTTTATATTGGGCTCTGGAGCCCTGTCAATTGTGTGATCACTCTCTTGTGTATCATTAAACAGTGATGAGACAATGTGACTTTTGCCAGCACCATCATGTTCTAGTCCCCTCCAAGGCCATGATATCCCCATCTTGGCCAAAAATGCCACTGCCTTTGAACTTAGAATTTTGTCAAGTCCATCTTTTCCTTCACTTGAGTCATCACTACTTGTTTTGTTTGAATTCCTGGGAAATCTTTCCCTTTTAACTAAGGCATCATGCAATACATTCCCACTTGGGGCGCTTGTTCCACAGGATCCTGGTTCTTCCTTCGTGTCATGTTCGTCGTACTGGCTCTCACAGATGACGCCATATCGTTCATGGCAGTTCTGACTTGTCCTGATCCGAGAGTGGACTTTACATGTAACCTTGGTAGCCTGTGTCGATATTCTAAAAATCAAGAAAAGAATACACTAGCACATAAATTAAAAAGAAATACAGGAAGAGAAACTTTCCGCTACAACTGAGTGTATAGTCATTTCTTCTGTTTGTTCAGAAATATAACGTACCAAAGTTGTTATCTTCGAGGTGATAGAAGGTTGGGGAGATTGCTGGGAGTCAAAAGAACTTTTGTTCAGAGAACCACTTTTAGGCTGATTGTTAACTTGAAAACGGGGCTTTACTGAATTTGTATAAGGCTTCACTGAGGTGGAAGGGCCAATTATGTCTTCCAATGTACGTGTATCAACAGAGAGACAGATCAGGCCCACCAAGCTACCATCATCATCATACAAAGGAGTGTTATTGGCGACAATAAAAAAACGCTCTCCTGACTTGTTTTTAACTGGAAACTTCCCTCTCCAGCACTTCCCCATAAATATATTCCCAATGATGGTGTTTGCTGCAGCGGCGTCATCAGGATGAACCAATAATTCAACAGCATCCTGACCAACTGCCTCTGATGCAGAATACCCATACATATGCTCAGCATACCGGTTCCTGTATTGCAACAAAGATTGCGAGCATTTGAGGAAGGTGATCGAATAATGAGCCAATGTAAAATTGCAGACCAAAATAATATTTAGAATGTTTCCTGAGCCAAGTAAGCAACAATCTTAATGCACTGAATCTAGGTAATTACATGCATCGTACTATTTCGACGCACCTGTTGTCTAGAATTGCTGAAACTATTTCGACGTTCTACATCTGAATATCTACATAACGCTGGTCTTGCATTCGATCAAACACCCGGTTTGCACGTCGAACAAGCCAAAGAAGCAAGAAATGCTTACCAATACAGGAGCCTCCCCCCGGGCTCAATGACGTGGACGGCCTGCCCCAGAGCGTGCAGGGCCCTGATGTGCTGCCTGTCAGTCAACCCGACGCAGCCCACGCGCAGAAGACGTGACGACGACGACGACTGCGGCAGTGCGGCAAGAGCGCGCCTCGCCGGCGGGCGGCGCGAGGAGGAGGGGGACTGCGGGCGCCGTTGCTCCGGCACGAGCTTGGATATCTCTCGCTTGAGCTCCGCTTGGCCCTCCTCCAGCGCCCGTAGCTTCTTCAGGAGCTCCTCCGCTGCCATCGCCGCCGGCGAAGAGTTAACCGCCGCGTCAACTGGCACCCGACTGCAGCATCAGCTGCCTCTCCGGAGCTCACAAGGAGGCCAAAGATGGCGCCTTTGACTGGTACCTCAGAGGTTTCTGCGATCCAGGAGCTTCAGAAATGAACTTTCTATCGATTTATTACAGATTCCAACGATCCAGCAGCGCAAAAGCAGCGCCTTCTCCACGTGTCCAGACAATTTGGAGGACGAATTCGGCTCAATTCCGCTTCTTGTGAGCTTCCGAGAAGGACTTTGGAGCTAATCCAGAGATTGAGAAATGGGAGGAAGCAGTCGTCTGCCTGCCGCAGGATTTGTCGACCCGCTGCTACCTTGGCCTCGGGCCGCTTCTTCCTCGGCGATGCCGACGGCAGTAGTGAGGTGAGGAAAGGAATCTGCCGATCACAATCTCTCTTGGCTTTTGCTTTGGCCAAGGTCCATTGCCTTTTTGGGGTATGTTTTTCTTCTTTTTTCCCACGTGCACGACAACAAGTTATTTGTACTCTTCTATGTTGAAAGTAAGAGGCAATTTACTGAATAATTCCGGAAAAATACGAGAAAAACAACAGCGATCGGCGGACAGACGGGATGAGAAATAACGCGTACCGATTTGAAGTCGATCGCACTGCTGTAGATCGCCGCTGTAGGCGTTGATGACGACGTTGAGCCGCAGCGCCCGATCTGGTCGGTAGACGAGCCGTGGTGAAGAACGCGAGCAGTCGCGCAGTGCGCTTCCCAAAAACCTTATTCGCCCTCTCCCGGTGCAGGATCGCAAGGGCGAGCGGTTCCGGAGACCTGCTCTCCCGGTCGTCGGTGCACGCCGGCGCTCGGGATGGAGTAGACTAGAAGGCGGCGCAAGGAACGCGAACGTGGGAACGATCTGATCGTGGGGTGCTCTGCCGTACCGCGGACGCCCATATTTATAGAGTCCCAGAAGGCGGTTCGTATGCGATCTGGATCCTAACCGACTCCGCAGTCGTAGACGCGTCCGTCTCTAACGACTTGGACTCTGACTCGGTAGCCCCAAAAATTCGGAGGCCCAAAAGCCCAATTTAATTTTCTGCAAAAATATAAAATCTGGGCTCGGCTCGAGGCTCGAATTCACACGAACACACGCGCGCGCGCGCGTGTGCGTGGCGTGGCGGGGCGAGGCGAGCGAGCGAGGAGGAGGAGGAGGAGGAGCGCGCGTGGGCCACCCCTCTCTTCCTCTCTTCTCTCTCACTCAAGGAGTGGAAGAGCAACCTCCCTTATATGTAGGGGTTGCTCCACTTCCACTTCCCATGTGGGACTAAACACTTAGCACCACTCCCTCTTACCCTAATGGGCCTTTGAGATTTTCTAGGATTTATTTCTGAATTAATATTGGGCCAAGCCCATTAATTCCAACAATCCCCCACCAGATCTCAAAGCCATTAGGAGAGAGAACATTCTCGTTCCTTGTTTAATATACTAGTGTTTTCGGCAGAGACTGTAAAGTTGAACTTCTGCCTAGATCCTCAAGTTTCATCAGGTCACAACTTGAACAATGGACTACGCCTTGAATTGCAAGTTTTGTGTGAACTGACTTCACCCAAAGACCATTACCAGTACTTGGCTACCAGTAGTCTACCCCGCGGGTGGAGCATATGCGTCGTACTCCCTGGTCTCTTCATGAGCTTTCTAGAGATCACCCATATCTCACAGACTGCGACGTTAGACAGTCGGAGCTCATATAGGTGTGTTTCCTTCAAGACTGCCCTGTAGGACGGCATCTTTGCTACACATAGCCAACAGAAACACATTAAGGCAATTCGCCAACCTGCCTTACAGTTTGAGAGTACAAGTGTGCATCTTCACATAGAGAGGGTATAAAGGAAGTACTCTCCTCGGTGAACCACTAGCTTGTTTTCCCATGTCCTAATTCACGGGATCTCCGATCACATAGGTTGGGTTACTACTATGGTGTCACATCAATGGGTCTCAGACCCATCTCTCTCGATGCACTTTCTATCACATTACGTGATAGACCCTTCGTAAAGGGATCTGCCAGGTTTTTGTCTGTTTGTATATACGAAACAGTAATAACTCCGGAGTTTCTCATTTTCCTGACAGATTTTAAACGTCTCTTGACATGTCTTGATGATTTTGCGTTATCCTTAGAACTGGTCACTTTGGCAATCACCGTCTGATTGTCACAGTTCATAAGGATTGCCGGCAATGGTTTCTCAACTATAGGCAAATCCATCAAGAGCTCTCGCAGCCATTCTGCCTCCGCAGTGGCTGTCTCTAAAGCAGTGAGTTCTGCTTCCATGGTTGACCTCGTCAAAATGGTCTGTTTGCAAGACCTCCATGATATAGCACCACCAGCTAGAGTGAACACATATCCACTCGTGGCATAGAGTTCATCAACATCAGAAATCCAGTTCGAATCACTATAACCCTGAGGCACGGCCGGATGCCCAGTATAGTGAATTCCATAGCTCATTGTACCTCTCAGATAGTGCATAACCCTTTCAAGTGCATGCCAATGATCTGTACCCGGGTTTGACATGAACCTGCTCAGTTTGCTTACAGCAAACGAGATATCAGGACGGGTTGCGCTAGCTAAGTACATGAGTGAACCAATCATCTGAGAATATCTGAGTTGATCTCTTGACTCTTTCTTGTTCTTTCTAAGTATCACGCTGGGATCATAAGGCGTTGGAGAAATCTTGCTATCCATAAAGCCGAACCGGCTCAAGATTTTCTCAACATAGTGGGATTGACTTAAAGTAATTCCACTCTCATCCTTATTCAGCTTAATGTTCAAAATAACATTAGCTTCTCCCAGATCTTTCATATCAAAACACTTTGATAGAAAAGACTTGACCTCAGAAATTATATTAATGCTCGTACCAAAAATGAGTATATCATCTACATACAAGCATAACATAACGCTATCGCCTCCACCATGGCGATAGTACACGCACCGATCAGCCTCATTAATGACAAAGCCCGCAGACGTCAAAGTACTATCGAACTTCTCATGCCATTGCTTAGGTGCTTGTTTCAGGCCATACAAGGATTTCAACAATTTGCACACCTTTGTCTCTTCACCTTTTACTACGAATCCATCAGGCTGTTCCATATAAATCTCCTCTTCCAACTCTCCGTTCAGGAAAGCTGTCTTTACATCCATTTGATGGATGATTAGACCATAAGAGGCAGCCAAAGAAAGTAGTACACGAATTGTCGTCATTCTGGCGACAGGTGAATAGGTGTCAAAATAGTCTTCTCCTTCCTTTTGAGTATAGCCCTTTGCAACTAGTCTTGCCTTGTACTTTTCAATAGTACCGTCAGGTCTGAGCTTCTTTTTGAACACCCACTTGCAGCCTACTGGTTTGCACCCGTATGGCCGTTCAGTTAACTCCCAGGTTCCATTGGAAAGAATTGAGTCCATCTCACTATGAACTGCTTCTTTCCAGTCATCTGCATCAGGAGATGCATATGCCTCTGCTATGGATCTAGGAGTATCGTCCACAAGGTACACAATGAAATCATCACCAAAGGATTTTGCAATCCGTGATCTCTTACTCGACTGAGTTATTTCATTGTGTTCTTCCTCTGGGACATTCTCAAATGGTGTATCAAGAAACTCGCTAGTTGTGGTGGATTCAGGACAAATTTCAGAAGAGATCCTAGCAATACTATGCATATCTTTCATAGGAAAAATATTCTCAAAAAATGTTGCATCACGAGATTCCATAATAGTATCAACATGCATATCAGGTACCTCAGATTTAACTACTAAAAATCTATATGCGATGCTCCGATGAGCATAGCCTAGAAAGATACAATCCACTGTCTTTGGTCCTAGCTTGCGTTTCTTGGTAATTGGCACATTGACTTTTGCCAAACATCCCCAAGTACGCAAGTATGAGAGTGATGGTTTTCTCCCAACCCACTCCTCATAAGGGGTTTTCTCTTTATTCTTGTTTGGAACGCGGTTTAGGACATGACATGAAGTCAATAGAGCCTCCCCCCACCATGCCTTAGATAAACCGGACGTGTCTAACATGGCATTCACCAGGTCACACAATGTGCGGTTTTTCCTCTCTGCTACCCCGTTTGATTGGGGTGAATAGGGAGGCGTCCTTTCATGTATAATACCGTGTTCCGCACAAAATTCATCAAATATTTTGGGAAAATACTCACCACCACGATCTGACCTAAGACATTTGATCTTTCTCTCTAATTGAGTTTCTACTTCATATTTATAGATTTTAAAGTAGTCTAACGCTTCATCTTTAGTTTGCAACAAGTAAACGTAGCAGAATCTAGTAGAATCGTCTATTAATGTCATAAAATATTTCTTTCCACCTTTTGTCAACACACCATTCATCTCGCATAGATCAGAATGTATGAGTTCTAATGGTGCCAAGTTTCTCTCCTCGGCTGCCTTGTGAGGCTTTCGAGGTTGCTTTGACTGCACACAACTATGACACTTAGAACCTTTGACAATAGTGAATTCCGGAATTAATTTGAGACTAGATAGCCGATTCATTAAACCAAAATTAACGTGACATAAACGAGAATGCCAGACACTTGCATTATCATTAATACCACCACAAATATGGTTTACTGACTTATTATTAAACTCCGAAAGAGAAAAGCGGAACAGGCCTCCGCATTCATAGCCTTTACCAATAAATTGTCCATGCTTAGACACAACTATTTTATTGGACTCTAAAACTACTTTAAACCCATCTCTACATAGAAGGGTACCGCTAACAAGATTCTTGTTCATAGTAGGGACATGCTGCACGTTCTTCAGCTGGACAATCTTTCCCGAAGTGAACTTCAGATCGACCGTGCCAACACCACGAACAGAAGCATGTGACCCATTCCCCATTAGGACGGCGGAATCCCGGACGAACTGGTAAGAAGTAAACATGGACATGTCAGAACATACATGAACATTAGCACCCGTATCAAACCACCAAGATGATGTTTGACAAACAGAAAGAACAGTAAAGGAATTACCGTACCCATCTGCATTGCTGGATGTCACGATGTTGACATTCTTTTTCCCTTTGCGATCTGCCCTCTCAGGACAGTTCTTGGAAATATGTCCCTGCTCCCCACAGGTGTAGCAGCAGCCATCATTGGCTTTGTTTGACTTCTTCTTCTTGAAAGCAGTAGTTTTGTTTGGCTTGAATAGAGACTTGTTCCCTTTGTTCTTGACATAGGGTTTCTGCACCATATTAGCATTGGCGCTAGATTGACCCTCACCTCCTTTCTCAGTAGCGTCCTTAGCCCGAGCCTTCTCCTCAACATCAAGAGATGCTATCAGGTTTTCAACTGATATTTCCTGTCTCTTGTGTTTGAGGGCTGTGGCGAAGTTCCTCCATGATGGAGGTAACTTTGCAATAATGCACCCTGCCACAAACTTGTCGGGTAAAGGACACTTAAGGAGATTGAGCTCTCTCGCAAGGCACTATATTTCATGAGCTTGTTCAACTACAGGACGGTTGTTAACCATCTTGTAGTCATGAAAATTCTCCATGATATACAGTTCACCACCTGCATCGGCTGCACCATACTTAGCGTTAAGTGCATCCCAGAGCTCCTTCCCATCTGTGACTGTCAGATAGACATCACAGAGTTTATTATCAAGAACGCTAAGAATGCATCCTCTCAGGGCAGAATTGGCTTCCTCGAACTTTGTCTGTTCTTCAACAGACAAAGGACCTTGAGGCCTGCCCTCAGTTACCCAGAAGATCTTCAGCGATTGGAGCCAGAGCGTGGCCTTAACTTGCCACCTCTTGAAGTGCACGCCAGAGAATTTCTCCGGCCTCAGTGCATCGGCCAAAGTCATCATGTTCAATTCAGGAAATTGCCTAATAAGGTTTTTGGATTGTTGAAAGTAAGAGGCAATTTACTGAATAATTCCGGAAAAATACGAGAAAAACAACAGCGATCGACGGACAGACGGGACGAGAAATAACGCGTACCGATTTGAAGTCGATCGCACTGCTGTAGATCGCCGCTGTAGGCGTTGATGACGACGTTGAGCCGCAGCGCCCGATCTGGTCGGTAGACGAGCCGTGGTGAAGAACGCGAGCAGTCGCGCAGTGCTCTTCCCAAAAACCTTATTCGCCCTCTCCCGGTGCAGGATCGCAAGGGCGAGCGGTTCCGGAGACCTGCTCTCCCGGTCGTCGGTGCACGCCGGCGCTCGGGATGGAGTAGACTAGAAGGCGGCGCAAGGAACGCGAACGTGGGAACGATCTGATCGTGGGGTGCTCTGCCGTACCGCGGACGCCCATATTTATAGAGTCCCAGAAGGCGGTTCGTATGCGATCTGGATCCTAACCGACTCCGCAGTCGTAGACGCGTCCGTCTCTAACGACTTGGACTCTGACTCGGTAGCCCCAAAAATTCGGAGGCCCAAAAGCCCAATTTAATTTTCTGCAAAAATATAAAATTTGGGCTCGGCTCGAGGCTCGAATTCACACGAACACACGCGCGCGCGCGCGCGCGCGCGCGTGTGCGTGTGCGTGTGCGTGGCGTGGCGTGGCGTGGCGTGGCGGGGCGGGGCGAGGCGAGCGAGCGAGGAGGAGGAGGAGGAGGAGCGCGCGTGGGCCACCCCTCTCTTCCTCTCTTCTCTCTCACTCAAGGAGTGGAAGAGCAACCTCCCTTATATGTAGGGGTTGCTCCACTTCCACTTCCCATGTGGGACTAAACACTTAGCACCACTCCCTCTTACCCTAATGGGCCTTTGAGATTTTCTAGGATTTATTTCTGAATTAATATTGGGCCAAGCCCATTAATTCCAACATTCTATCAGTTTTGAATCCCGATCTATAGGTCATGTTTGATCCAACTTCTGATACAACTTCTTTATAAAAATAAGTCGAGGTGTGCCAAACAGGAACTTATTAGTCCAGTTGCTTTTTAGAATGAACTAAAAGCTGGATCTAAACAGAAGCTGTTTTCCAGCAGCTTTTCAAATAAGATGTTTTTGTAACAAGTTTCAGTTGTGTCGAACAGACCTATAATAAAGAGGCTTGCTCTATCTCTGTCTACCCAATTGTTGCAAGAATGCAAGTCTACTTGCTCCATCACAACTGGGTTCAGATTATAGTAAGTAGTACTCCTTCTGTCTCGAAAAATTTGTCGATTTGTAGTTCATTTTTTGAACTATAAAGCGACAAGTTTTTTGAGATGGGGAGAGTATTCAATTAATCGTCACTGCATTTTAGAATTCATTTTTTGTGAAAAAAAAATTCGCAACCGACGTTTCCCAACTTGTGATGAGTAGAGTCAAGCTTTGCAATCCTCCGCTACTGACTATGTATCTTTTCAGATTATAAATAAGATGTCTGGCTCTGGCTGGGCATGGACCAAGCAATTTGGATTCCATGAGAGGGACTGGTGCCTATCTTTTCACCCCCACTTGCACGTAGCGTGTTTGACCCTTCTCTGAAAGATAATGAATCCGATACGATCAGTACTAGTCATCCATCCGCATTTAGTAATAAGTCCAACGAATTTATTTCCATTTCGGGAAGATAGTTGCCCTCTCTCTCTCCAGCAACTTTTCAGAAGAAAAATAAACTTCTCTTGCAAGTTTCTCTTTGTTAAAAGATGCTCCTCGTTTGGACCGTTTGCAGTGGCACACTGTAAATCATATTGTATACACTGTATCACAGTTTAATTTAGAATATACAGTATAAAAGTAGAAGGAGAATAGTGTATAGAGTATATTTTAGAGTACGCTGGTAGCTGGTACGGATTCTGGTGCGGATAGTCTTACTACAAAAGCCGTGCTCATCCGACAAGCTAATTTAATTTGCTGCGAAAACCTAGGGCAACTGGCGTAGAAAACTGTAACGCCGAAGCGCGGTCCATATGAAATTTCCATCAAAACTGTTGTGCAAAGGCAGGCGACTATGAAACATGGGCTACAAACATTGAAGCTACAGGAGGCAGTTGGTTCAGGGAGAGGTGACATGAGGAGTCTCATTCGGCGGCAAAGCTGGCCGTTGCTTTTGGTTATGCTGAGGCCAAGCCCTTTCTCAGGACACACTTCATTTCAGGCGATCACGGTAATGAGACGAGGAGGAGGAACCAAAGGAACGGCCGGCGTTGCAAATTCCATGGAGTTTTCAGAGTCGGTTTTGGTAGTTTCCGAGGTTTTCCGTTGATTTATTTAACGGGAAAGAATGGGGGCTAATTCGCAAAAGAACCCAACTAAGCCCTCGCAACGCAAACCCCTCCCTCCCGATGGTCTTCGTGCCGCCGCCGCCGCGCCAGCTCGAGGTGCGGCGCTTCGCGGCCGCCCGAGCTGGCGAGCTCCACTCTCTCAATGCCGCAGTTTCCGCCCGCCTAGATAGCGGCGGCCGCCGCACTCAGCAGCCTCGCTCCGCGCGCCGCCGCACTACGGGACACCTCCCCTCCAAGCGCCGGCGCCGGAGCGGAGGTGGCGAGGGCGGTGCCGGGGCGGAGGAAGACGGGAATAACCCTTCCCAGAAACAGTCGAGGAGGGTGAGGCGGCGGCGGGAGCTCGCGGGCAACCCCGCGGAGGGGTTCTCTGTCGCCGGCGATGGCGCGCGCCGGTTGCGCACGCACCTGTGGCACGCCAAGAGGTTCTCTATGGAGAGGCGTTGGGGTTTCCTGCTGCCCGTCGGGGCCCAGGGGAGGTCAGTGACAGGGCTAATTGGGAAATTGCAGTGTCCTGTAAGCTCAAAAACGGTGTTTTAGTTGTTTCCTGGTTAAATTCTTCTTTCAGCGGGAGGGGCTCAACGAGTGTTCTCAAGCGGCTTAAAAATGGTACTGTAGTCCATGATGCTAGCTACTTCGTTCCAATTCAGCTGGATGGTCCAGAGGTAAAAGCTCCTTTCCTTTTTCTATCACCGAGTTGTATTTTTTCCCCATCCCTGTTAGTCTGGCTGTCAATCTTACATGCGTGTTGTCCAACTTTTTCAGGGCTCCCTGTTGTCCATTCTAAGAATGGTTTTGCGTCCTTCTGCTGCAGACAAGACACCAGATTTGAAGCCCATCCCGGATCAAGTCATGCGAGGTGTTTGCTATGAGAATGCAATGGTATTTATATATTCACCACAGACAGTATGGGTGGAGAATTCAGAAATATTAACATCGACTTAATTGGTTTTTTTCAGCTTTCAGATGCTGGGTGTCCTTGTCCTAAAATAGTAGGACCAGTAACATATATGTGGCGCCCATTCTTAGGAGAATACGACAAATTGAAACTCGAACAAGGAGATTCGTCCACTTATCACAATTTTGATGAAGAAAGTAGAAGTTCTTTACAACGCCAGTTGTGGATATGGATCCATCCTGCTGCTCTTGATGAAGGTTTTAATGCAATAAGATACGCATGTGAGAAACAGGTGCTTTCTCTATTTCCTTTTGCAAGGTTATAATATTTCTCAAATTTGACATAAAGTACATTTCTGTAGAATTTGTTTCTGTAAAGGAAATACCTTGCCCTTTTCTTTCGTAAGCGGACAATTTAAGTGTTGCGCCTTGAGCCATTGACCAGAAATACAAGTGATCAGTTTTCTGTTTTATGAGTGACACAAAAGCTGTGCTTTAACATTTTATTTTCATCCTAGCAAGGAACTCTCACCTATCTAGTATCTAGGCACTTCAATAGTTACCGCTTTTATGCTCTGAAAGGAGCATTTAGATGCCATTTGGTTAGCTTAGTTTTTCTTTGGAAATGTAAACCTTAATGCTGCGTAAGAAGTGCAGTAAACAATTCTTTTCCCTCCTATAGTTACGGTTCATACTTTCCTCTCGCCATCAATATGCTACTTCACATTGCAGATGCAAGATTCTGGTGCTGTCGTAAGATTTTGCTCATTAGAGGGGAAAATTGCTAGATTGGATGTCATGGGATGCAAGGCTATTCAGTCTCTTAAGAGGATATTGAATCCAGTCATCAAGTAAGTTTTTTTTCCTTTCCAGTGAGAATAAATGTTGTTGTGGCATGCTAATTCATTTTTTTTAATGAGTGCAGTTCAAGCACAATCAACATGGTACCTTGTACAAGTAATGTGCCTACATTAACTGATGCCTCTCTGGGTTCATCTAATGTCTCGGATCTTTCAAAAGAGTCACTCATTGATCATGTTGGGGTACTTCAGCCTGGTGCTATACTATCCATGATAGTTCATGACCCCAGGGTAGTTTCAGACCAGGGATCCTCTTCTAAATTTGTTGAACTTAACAAGGAGAATGTAGTTTTGGAGGAAGATGTGGTTACAAATGCTGATGAGGCTCCATCAGAGGTGGGACATATATTGTCGTCAATGTGGATGCACCCTGGAAGGCATGACTTATTCCTTTCTGACTGTAGTGAACTGTGGGACTCCAGTCATAAGATAAATCCTCCCGTGGCAGAGGAGGTTCTTCATGTGGAGAAGCACCATGAACGCATGAAGTTTTTCTGCTTGGATTCTGGAAATGATAAAGGACCAACGACTCAAGAGGGGGATAGCTTCAGTCGATCCTGTCCAGTTATTCTTCTGAAACATGCTAATGAAGGAACACACTCGCTTGGGTAAAATCTAGCTTGTCACATTGGTTGTCCTTGCTTGTGCATGCCTAAATTGTTGCCCTCTATGTAGCTTGCATATGGTTTCCTGATAAAAGAGAACTTCAGCATGTGTAGCCCTCCTAGCATGACCATGCCACACTTAAGTTATTGTGCTACCTCCGTCCTTAAAAGTTTGTCGCTTGTAGTTCAAAAATGAACTACAAAGCGATAAACTTTTAGAACGGAGGGAGTAGCTTGTTACATAACTCAGGATCAGTTTTCACGAATTTGTTGGCCCATTTATTTACTTTGGCCAAAAATGGGTCATGAGTATCTTTTTCCTATTTAATGTATGACTAGTTATGTTTTGTCTACTGAGTTGGTACATTAATCTTCCTAAAACTATGAAGTTGTACCTTCTATATTCTGTTATCGTGCCATCCTTTTAACTGAAAATTATCTTATTAATCCACCTTCAATGAATATGCAGGTGGTCCATTGTTCTACCGTTGAGTTGGGTAAAGCCTTTCTGGCTTGCTCTTGTATCTCATGGTGCACATGTGATTGGTTTAAGAGAGAGACGGTGGATCGCAACAAAGGTATTGTGTTTATAATACAATGAGTAAATTTAATATTCAAGTGTCATTGCTTATGTTAAACTAGCAACCTGGTATTGTCTTTGTAATACTATTAAAATGAACAAATGATCAAGCCTTAGCTTCTACTGACTGTTATTTCTTTTGTTGAACTAGAAGTAAAGCTGTCATAGCTATAATACAATGAAACATGCTTGGCCGTAGCTTTTGTTGACCAAATGGAGTAATATAGATCATTTTTCTGCCTTAAAGAAGCTTGAGTAGCTATTATTGATGGAACTTATCTTCAATATTACTGATACACTGGCACACTTTTTGTAGTTTAAAATTCCATGCTTTCCATATGACTATCCAGACAGCAAAGCGTATGCATCATTTATGGCCAAACAAGCTGCTGTTCTTGACAAAACATTTGAGTGTCGTCCTGTTGCCAAGAGACCTCCAAGGGTTCCTGTACCACCTTTATGGCATTGTATTGCATCCTGTTTTGCTAAAGATGGTGAAATAATGAGAGGTTTTGAAGATGACTTGATGAACGCTACTGTGTTGTTACCCAAAGTTTCTCCAGTAAATTCTGAATCTGGAGATGGAGGTGCAGAACCATTGGAAGGAAAGTTTTCAGCATCCTTGCAACCTCATGTGCCAAGAACTCTCCAGATGTTGAGACAGTATGTGAAAGAATTCGATATGAAGTATCTGAGTTCTTCATCTGGCACAGAAATGTCTATTGACAAAACTAACTTAGCTTCTAACGGCACTCCCAAGACGACATGTTCCTTGGATGAACTATGCCTTACAAGAGTTTTGATTCGAGCATTCAAGGAAGGCTCTTTTGAAGAGGGTGCTGTTGTCTGTGCCCCATTTTTTTCAGATCTTTCAGCTTGGAAAATCAGGTCAGTACGCCAATGTAATTTCTTAATTTGTACTGTAAGAGCTCTGCTAAGTTTGTTGCTCAGCTGATGCCAAGAAAGTGTATCAGGTTTGCAGCATGGAAATGCAATTTTGATTTTTCTTATGAAGTATGAAATGTACCTTAGCTGCTGTTGTTTATTGGTTGTGGAATTTTATTTCGGGATATTCTAGCTTATTTTTAACAATATATGCTGGATCTAGATCTTTGCTAAATATATACACATTCTGAAATCTGTTTCCCAGCAGTGTTCTTTATTAGGTGTTAACAGGAAAGAAAAACTGTTGAAACTTATTTCTTTCATGCATGGGCCAGATCAGAGGAAGACGAAGAAGAATGTGTAGAAAAATGGGAACTCCAGCTCCCTCAGTCCCATGTTAGCTCTTACTTCTCTTGGTTGGATCATAGCACCTGCGGCCCCCAATTGCCAAAAGATGATGCCGCACGGGAGGCATTCAGGTGGCCGATAGGCTTTGTCACTACTGGGTTTGTCCATGGAAGGTAACATTGCCTCTGTTGCCACCGTTCCACCGTTATGTGCATGTCGATACAATACTGTCTTATCTCTGAAAAAAAAAACACGCCTTTTCTCTCTGGTTACAGTAGTGGGCAAGATGCTGTTGCAGTTGCATTCTGCGAGGCCAAGCTTCTTGCGGTGCTGAGGCGACAGCAATGGGCGCACGAAAATTTGCAGAGTCGAGAAATCTGTGTCCTTGTCAGGAATGCAAGATCAGCAGCGTACCGGAGGGCGCTGGCGACAATCGTCCTGGAGCAGCAGGAGACAGACCTAGAGTTTCTGTAGCTTGTACATCTATGATATGAAAATTCCTCTTCCGCTGCAAAAAATTGTTGCGAGCACTGAAGCACTGTCAGTGAACGGTAACATAGCAATTTTGATCTATGTATGTGATTCATGTTTCCCCCATATACTTCTGTGCAACGAGTGCTGTGCAATAGGGCAATGACTACTATGCAATTAAAGATTTGGTGCAATCATGCAATTAAGCATTCACAACCATCGGATCTGCATCTTACGGTCATTGCCTATTTTTATTTAACCTCCTCTATACCAGATGGAGGGGTGGTGGATGGGGTTAAATAAAAAGTGCACTAACCGTTGGATACACATCTATTGGTTGAGAGTGCTTGATTGCACGATTGCACCAAACACATGATTGCATTGTAGTCGTTCCCGTGCAATGGACTCCTGTGTAAGCGTGCAATCCGCAAATCTTAGTCATTTGACGGACATCCAAGGGTGGCTGACATTTTGCACATAAAATCATTTCATTTGCCTGTGTAAAAGGAAGGATATATGTGTAAAATGATAGCTACCTTTAGATGCCCATCCAATAATTTGCGGATTGCACGCCTGCACAGAAGTTCAGATTGCATAGCAGTCGTTGTCATACTTCTGACCTGAGTTCAATGCATGTGTTTTGCCAACAGTGACCGGACAGATTTGTGAGCCAATTTGTGCAATTCATAATCTGTATTGGACCCATGTGTCTGTCTGGCAGCTCATTTACCACCCAAAATAAAACCTGCAACTGGGCTTAGTGGAAAAAAGTGGTAAAAAAATCAAGAGCAGCACCAACCTCCCGTCTCCCGCCAAATATGGACAATCCGGTCCCCACCCCGCCTCCGGATTCAAATAATCCCGTCGTCTTCCCAACTCTTTTGAGAGCCTTGGAATGACCAAGTTCTAGGGCCATGGAAAGACCAACCCGAAAACTGACCATGATACTAGAACAACACACACAGTTCTGTCATTTCTATGCTAGTTCTTTACGTGTGGATCATCCGAGTCTAGAACTAGTCCTCGCAATTGGGCCGGGCCCAAAACGGGCGGCACGAAGCACGCACCACCGGCCCGAGGATGGGCACGGCCCGGCACGATTTTTTTTCGGGCTGTGCCGGCCCGGCACGGGTAGTCGGGCCGTGTCGGGCCGTGATATTGGGCCCGGCGGGCGGCACGGCACGGCACGGGATTTGGGCCGTGCCCGGGCCGGCACGGCCCGAAATAGGCCCAAAGCACGAAATAGGCCCGAAGCACGAAAATAGGCCCGAGGCCCGAATGCGGCTGTTCTTCAGTTTGCTAGTCTTTTTTTAATTCCAATTAAAATATTCAAACTTGTATAGAATCCGCAAATTAGATCCAAATTCGATGATTCTTTTTTCAATATTCTTCAAAAAACAATATGTACCACTTGGATGAGTTATTTTCAGACTTATAATGATAACTTTTATTTGTTTAGGTAAATCTCAAAATAATCATTATGCACATATTGTTCATTTTTTATACCTCATCAAAATCAATGGATCTTGAGCTGAAATTTGTTGTGTGCATACTTGTTATATATGTATACATCCATGATTTTTGTACAAATTTTTTGAAGCACTCCAACATGTGAAAACTCATATTGCTTCTCATTCCATTCAAACTCTATTAACATATTAGCCATTTCTAAATTTTGAACACACATTGATGCAAACATAAACGAAAAAATCTCAAAAAAATCATAGATGTTCTTATTGTGATTTAACAACTGCACCAAAATTTTCATGTCAAAATTCGTTTTACTTTTTGAGATACAAAAAAGACAAATATTGCTTTTTCTTTGTTTTTTTATTACCAACAATATATCATGTTTTTGAATGTCAAATTTTGCAAGAACGTGAAATTCAATATTTCATACCTTCCCTAATTTTTTCATATTTTTTGAAGTATTTTTTGTCTATGTACTCTAACTGAATTTCTCTCAAAATCGAATTTTAAACATAATGGACCATGTCTGCTGCTTTTGGGCTGCTGCTGGGCCTTTGTGGCTTTTTTATTTATATTCAAAAGTGAAACTTCAAATATTTATAGTTTTCGTCAATATGGATGAAATTTGATGATTTTTCTTCCTAAATTCTTCAAATAATATTCTCTATCACATCCGAATTTGTCTATATTTTTTGCTAATTTTTCCATTTATTTTATAAAATACTCAATTTTTGTTCACATTTCAATTATGTGGGCCAAACCATCCTTGTGGGCCGTGCTTGGGCCGGCACGGCCCGAAGCCGGCCCGACGTGTTTTGGGCCGTGCCTGGGCCCTATTTTTCCGCAGCAGGCACGGTCGGCCCGGCACGAGGCGGCCCGACGTGCTTTCGGGCCGCGGGCCATTTCGGCCTGAAGCACGAACGGGCCGGGCCGTGCCGGCCCGGCACGGCCCGATTGCCACCTCTATCTAGAACACTGTTCTTCTGTTTGTCCTCCTTTGTTGCAGGAAAAAGGATTATCGATATGAAGAATGGCTGATGTCTGCGAACCAATAGAGTCGTCTGCACTTTGTATAGCATAACCACTTCCGTTAACGGCTTTTTGAAAGACATATTACTCACAAAAACACCTGCAACACTACCGATTGAAATTTTAAATCAAATGCTCAACGGGACACACTGTAACATTAAAAAAAAAAACAAATTGGACCAGCTCTGTATGCAAGAAACAAAATTGTTGAGCATTTACAGGTGCAGATCAATTGCCAGAAAATCATGAGGAATTGTAGTTGAAGAATAAAAACAGACAACCCATAATCAGCACAACGAGTCAGCGATAAGCTTGTCTGATGAGTACAACCCCATTAAGGCAAATATTGCTTGTCTGAATTGCACCATGCACTGCTAATGCTAGTCAGGCAGCATGAGCAGCATACAAAATACCCTTGAATGATCATAATAAAGAGGTTCATCTGAAAATGTAACAGATACCCTTAAGACCTACTTCCTTCGTTCCGAAAAGCTTGTCGCTTTGTAGTTCAAAAATGAACTACAAAGCGACAAGCTTTTGAGAACGTAGGGAGTACATCACTACATCATGAGTTCACTATACAGACAGCTACAAGATGGCTAGAGGCCATTAAGTTCCTTGATACTCATTTCTCTCTTTTCTGCTGCATCCTCGGTGACATGATCTTGTGCAAATCATCCAGGAAGCCCATTTTAACACCTGTATAGAGCAAGACAAAGATCCTCAAAGTATATCCAAAAGTTGGGCATACAACAAAGATGCACACATCAGTAATGTCAAGATCATCTCATTCCTCCAAGCCCTATTCAATCTGCTCTATCTTTTAGCGGTCTTGTTTGTCAAACTATTTACTCCACTTGGAACCAAGCTTTAATCGCCTACTAAACAGGGCTTTCAAAACTATGATCTGGAAACTTGTATTGATGTTAAAACTATAATAACACACATAATACGATTTGGAGTATTTGAGGACTTTCAGATTAGAGAAAGAAGACAAATGGATTTGGTATGCACACGGTTAGAACTTACCCTGGCTTCATTGTCAACATTCAAGCAAAAAGGTCCTTGTAGTATTTTTCACAACAATTTTAAGATCTCTTGCTTATTTATAAATAATTTATGGGCAGAAACAGAACAACTTCAGACAAAAGCTTCCTTACAGTTGTGAACAATTGCGTATAGCCATAATAAGGGCATGGTATATCAAGGAAATAGCAGATTTACCTCAGACCATATATCTTAGCTGCCTTGCTAATAGGCACTTTGCGCACACTGAGAACCCGCTGTTTTCTTGTTATGAGGCACGATTCTGGTTCTGTGCTAATAGTTGATGTGGCACCTTCATATTTCCGCTTCTTGAGAAATAGGTCATTGGAGGTAGGCGTCTTGTTGCCTTCTGTCATGGACTTGATACAATGTGGAACGTCTGCTTCTTTGAAGCTGCTTTCACCAGAACACAACCCAGCTACCCATGGTTCCTCAGTGTTGCCTCCATGTGCATTCATTTCTCTATTTGAAGACTTGTCTCTGATCATGGACTGAACACGAGGTGGAATATCTGATCCACCACTGTTGCTGCTTTCACCAGATGTCCATGGTTCGTTCTGGTCAAGAGATGGCTTCTTCCCCCTACCATGGGAACAACTTACCTGATTATAAGCCAAGGGATTATTGTTCAGATTTTCTTGCTCAATTCTACTGCTCTTTTCCTGTGCCAAATTAATATTAACTGTGGAGCTAGCAAGAGAGGAAATGTCATCACACTTTGCAACGATGCTTTTGTCATTTTTATCTTCCTTTTGAAAGAGTCCCGTCCCTCTTCGTTTTGCAATGACGTCTTTTTGTTGACCCCGCATAGGACCATTGTCTTTGGCTGCTGCTGATTCACCAAGATCTGGACTTTGTTGAAGCATGACATTAACAGTCCCATCGTCGAGCTGTCCTGAGGTGTAGTTAACATCTTTGTGAGATTCGTCTAGCTGATTCAGTGGTGGGGTCTCACATTCACTTGCCACAACATCAAAATCTGAACTTTCTTCATGCATAGTCTTTAAATTTCCATCTTCAGGCTGACCCGAGGCATGTTTAACACTTTCATAAGATTTGTCCGGCTGGTTCATTGGTGTGGTCTCACCTTCACCTGCCGATACACCAAGATCTGAATTCTCCTGAAATATGGCCTTTACATTTTTATTTTTGTGCTGTCCCAAGGCATGTTTAACACCTTCTTGATATTTGTTCTGCTTGTTCATTGATGAGGTCACACCTTCACCTGCCGTGACATCAAGATCTGAATTTTCCTGAAACATGGCATTCACGTTTCCATTCTTGTGCTGACCTGAGACGTGTTTAACACCCTCATAAGATTTGTCCTGCTGGTTCTCTGATGGAGTCTCACCATCACCAGCTGCAACATCAAGATCCGAATTTGCCTGAAACATGGCCTTCACATTTCCGTTCTTGTGCTGTCCCGAGGCTTGTTTAACACCCTCATAAGATGTGTCCTGCTGGTTCTCTGATGGAGTCTCACCACCAACAGCTGCAACATCAACATCTGAACTTTCATGAAGCATGATCCTTACATTGCCATCTTTGCACCGACTCAAGGCTTGTTCTACATCTTCGTGGAACTTGTCCAGCTGTTTCTTTGCTCGGGGGTCACTTTCATCTGCTGTTAAATTAAGATAAGAACTTTCTTGAAGCATGGTCTTTACATTACCATCTTCAGGATGACCCAAGGCATGTTTAACACCTTCGCACAATTTGTCCTGCAGCCCCACTGGGTTGCCACTGCCATCTGCATCAAAATAAAGGTCTGAACATTCCTGAAGCATGGTCTTGACAGTCCCATCTTTTCGTTGACCCAAGGCATGTTCGACACCTTCGTACGATTGGCCCTTCAGGTCCACCATTGATGGGTTGTCACTGCCACCTGCATCCAAATAAATATCTGAACTTTCTGGAGGCACGGTATTTTCAGCTTCTAGCCGATTGGAGGCACACTTGATACCTTGATGATTTTCATGCAGCTGGTCCAGCATTGGGATGCCATCACCGATGGCAAGTTCGCCATCTCCTTCAGATACTGCAGGAGACGACGTATTCTGTGTGGAGTTCCTGACGACAGGATTGCCTGCATTTTGTTCAGAACCATCACAGCTTCCGCGTTCCGCGTCCTCACGAACGAGTGGGTGAGAGCGAAGCTCGTGAACCTCGACCAGGATGTGCCAGGGTCCCTTAACCCAGCGGAAAGCACCTTCCACGGCCATGGAATCGGTGAGATGGAACAAGGAGCCATCGTGCTTCACCTGCGAAATGAAAAGCGGCGGTGTGTATTTATGTAACCCATCGATTTTCGATGAAAGCAGACGCGAAACTCGTGATCTAAGATCGGTTCGCGTTGCCATTCCGGCACCATACCTGCAGGGACTTGACGGCGATCGGCCCGGTTCCGGGGAAACACGCGGCGTGTTCGGCGCTCACTTGGCCTGTCCGATTTCAGGTTTAGGGTTCAATAGTTAGAATTCCGCAGGAAAAAAAAATGAGGAGGATATTCCGAGGAAAGAAATGGGGACCAATTTGCGATGGGAATCAAGTAGTAATCAAGAGGCAAAGAACGAAAAAAAAAATGAATTTTTTTCAGCTGGGGCTGGGGGGATGAAGAGGAAAAAAGAGCACGCACGCTTGAGGTCGGCGACGGTGGTGGCGTTGGCGGGGAAGGAGACGACGAGGCGAGTGCCGAGGGTCGTCTCGAGGAAGACCGTCGCGAACTCGGCGGCGGCGGCGGCCATGGCGAGCCCCAGGCGTGGGGTTTTCTCCGCCGCGCGGCTTGTCGACCTGTTCTAGTGCAGGGGCGGGTTTTGGTGTCTTGTCTGGTCGGCGGCGCCGGAGGTAAATAAAGCCTTGTACTACGCGTTTTTTTTTTATTTTCAATAGATGGAGTGGTGTGGTGTACTGTAGTCAACCAACGGTCAACACTTGTTCTCACCAGCCTTCCTTCCCTTTTGGTTCATCAATGAACACGGAACGGCAGTGACCTCGTCGCCGTCGGCGGCGTCATTGAACGCCGTCCAGTGACTTGGCCGAATGCGTTTCGGCCGTTTTGTACGCTCTATCTGCAGGTCGAAGCTTAAAGTATAAACCTGATACTGAACATGAGAAATTCTGAAGCTAATACTCCCTCCGTCCCTATGAACTTGTCGCTTTGTAGTTTAAAAATAAACTACAAAACGACAAGTTCATAGAGACCGAGAGAGTACACCATCACCAGTTCCATTGCGTTGCATTGCATTGCATTGCATTGTACAGCAACAACAAGCAGTTGAGGTTGCATCACGAGTTCAGTCGTCTCTCCATCGGTAGCCGCGCGCATCCGGGTTTGCAGCACACGAAGAAGAGCTAGCGACATGCCTTCCTCGTAGAGCCGTGCAGCACGACGGACCTGGTGCGGGGCAGCGTCGACGTCCTCGTAGAGCACGTACCCGCGTGAAGTGAACTCGCCGGCCGGCGGCGTGGTCCACCACGTTCCGGTACGTAAACCAAGTTGCTGTCCGAATCGATCGACACCTCCTGCAGATTTCGGTTTCAGACTTTTGAGCCACTTGCGGCACAGAGTGATGGCGGAGCCGTGTGCGTCGATGCATCATTGCATTGCAGCGAAACCAATGCAATATGCGTACTGTGTCATCTGATCACCGATCTGACTGGCGGAAGGTAGGGTAGGGCACCCCACCGGCCAGCCACTACTGCCCATCACGCAACTTGCAGCTGATGAAGAAGCGGATAAGACTACGGACAGACAGAGCGGCCTGCCTCTGCTGGCTGGTGCTCATCACTACTCTCGTTCAGTTAAACTCAGCTCGGTTCCTCCGTGGCTGCATTGCACGCATCAACTAGGTCAGACAGTGGTCACCAACCGCATCTCGATCGCTTCTCAGCACCGGGCCCACGACTCAGTGTCCTGCTCGGGCGTGATGGCTGCAGCTACAAGCCGGCACCAACCCTACGTACACAAGTATGGCGCTGTCTGATGAAGCCTGGGAAAGTGTAGGAAGCGTGGAAATCGAATCCTCGCCGGGTTCGGGGCACCAAATCCGGCCTGCCCGCGCCGGTCTGTTCCTCGGAACGGTGCAACTTGTACACGCATAATTGGGCAAGGGACAGACGGAGTGTGAGTACTGTGATGGTGCCAAACGCGCGCCATAACCCATACTACGTGCATAGTACAAGATCTTGGAGCTGGTACCGGTGTAGCGGTGGTTATCTACTTGTCTTTGCTTCGACAAAATGAGCTGGCCATGCAACAGCTGCAGCTAGCTCCATGAATACGTACTACAGGCCAACCAGATACGTATTCTCTCTGTTCCTAAAAACTGTCGTTTTGTAGTTCATTTTTAGAGGGAGTACATATTTGTAGTCCCAAAACTACAAAGTGACAAGCTTTTTGGAACGGAGTGAGTAAATTTTGGAGTTAACTGCAGCCCTGGCTACAACTAGTGCGGCAATGGTTTGCTCCATTTGCATTGCGTCGGTTGCCGACCTCCGATTTTCTTCCGGGCGGTCCTGCTGCAGTAGTTCACTGGATTGAGGGGGGGGGGGGGGGGGGGGGGTCAGAATCCATGGCTCAAACCCCACCGAGAATTCGGGGCCCAATGCAAGTGGTGGTGTGCGTGCACATGGTGACAGTGAGACGAGAGCTGAGTGTTGCTGCATGCCTTCCTTCCCGCCTGTTAATACTCGGTGTGGCTATAGTTTTCCAAATGTACTGGGCCAATTGGGCGGCCCGAAGCCCTGCACGAAAAAATATGGCCCAAGCACGGGCCCGACCCAAAGAGAATAGTGTCGGGCCGGCCCAGGCACGATGATCGGGCCGTGCTTGGGCCGGCTTCTCAGCACGTTGGGCTAGCCCGAGCCTGGCACGATTTTTAGGCCGACCTGTAGTGGCCCGACATCTCTTTAGATCTGACATTTGAACCGTTGATCGCCACGTCTATTTTCAGTCGTCGGATCTAATATTATCTCAGTATATAAATACGGTGTCACCTCAACTCAAACCCTAGCCGCCGGACCTGTGGCCTTCTCAGCCTCCTCACCAGGTACGCGCCTCCGCCGCCCGCGCTCGCTGGCCGCGCCGCGGCCTCGGAGCCGGCGGCCGCGCTCGCCGGCCGTGCCGTCGTCCGCGCCCACCGATCGTGCCCGTCGACCGCGCCGCCTGCCTCGGAGTCATCGTCCACGCCCGCCGGCCACGCCGCCGGCTTCGTATCCGCCGTCCGCGCCGCCGGCCTCGGTTCCGCCGTCAGCCGGCATCGGAGATGCCTCCCGCGCTCGTGCTCGGCCCCGCGCCCGCACCGCCCTTCGCGCTTGGCCGTCGGCCCCGCGATAGCGCTGCCGTCCGAGCTCGGGCTGACGTTGTCGGCCGCGCTCAGATCCCACGCTTGCGCCGCCGTCCTCGTTCGAGCCCTCGCACTCGCGCCAGGCGCCATGACGGCCATGTCCGAGCTCGCCCTCGGCGAGGGCCGTCTCCGCCGCCGACGGGCTCGTGCCGCCGCCGTGTGCCGGGCTGGCCCTGCACGAAGCAACGGTCGCCGTGCCATGTCTGGGCCGACTCTTCGGCACGGCGGAACGACACGGCACGGCACGGAAGCAGCTTCGTGTCTGGTAGTGCCGGGCTGCTTCGTGCCGGGTCTTACCGTGCTCGGGCCGTGCTCGGGTCGGGCGGCCCATTTGGGGATCTATAGGTGTGGCTTCACAAGGAGCCGACGAGCCTGTACGCAGTCGAGAAGTAAGGTCACCGAGCGAGCCTTGCAAGTCACGGCGCTGCATGCCACAGACAGGACTTGATAACCCTTCCCTTGTACGCGCGCGCATTGCATTTTGATGCCATCGGAAACCGTTTTCACCTGCCCCGATTCCAATTCCACTCTACTAGTAATATCAGCTCCGGTTGGAGACTGTCGTCGACATCTGATAACCCGACTTTGACAACATGTCTCTGAATTCGGTCTCTTTCTCTTCTTTGTCCCCGGCCCGGTCTGTCTCTCGCCGGTAGCAGGTAGCTGGTCGAAGACATTATGGTGCACACGGTAGCAGGTCGGTTGAAGAACTGACCACGGGAGGAGGGAAAACGAGCAAACACCTACGGCGAGTGAGCGTTAGTTGCGTGTGAAACGGAGAGAGATGCTTCCTCTTCGACCCCCTCTCTCGAGGTAAGTAGAATCGACTCTGCTTTCTGCAGAGAGAGAGGAATCATTTCGTGGTGCAAGTGCGAGGAAGAAGACGAAGCGGATGGTATTCAGGCACCAACCTGTGTGCTCCATCTCGGAAGTGCCTGCACACTGCACTGCTGTTGCATGCGTGTACTACCAACGTCTCGTCAACGACGGCGTGGTGTTGATGGAGAGCCCATAATATCCTTTGGCTCTGGCTGCAATGCAAGTGGTCCTTTTTTCTCATTTCACGTGCCCATTTTCATAAAATTTACTTGTGTGCTCTGCTAAAGGCGACGACGATCTCTTTTCCGTATAGGACGGACGGATCGGAGACGGACTGATGAGTGATCTGCTAAAGCAGGAGCACTACTTGCTCATTGCATTGCATTTGCATGCATGATACTAAACCATGGCGGAGTAAGTATTCACCTTCGACAGACTCTAGAAAAATCAGCACCAATGCAGGGGGTGGTTGCACTCCGTTCCGTCCTTGGCCCGAATGTAAACAAAACAGTTTGCCTGTATGGCTGTATTTTGTGTTGCAGCAGTTGAATTGCTCGATATCACCACCGAAATGTACCGTAGCATCCAACAAAAACCTCGATGTACCACGAACGCTACGAAATCCGCAGTATCTTCTGCTGCTGGTGGTTCTCACATGCACCGGAGAAAAACAGGGCAACCGACGGTCACTGAAACCATCGCCGGTTTCAGCACGGTGAAAAAAGAAGATATTTTTAACGAACCCAGTCCTCACATGCCCCGGACCGGAGTAAAACAGAGTCGCTGGACTGCACGAACTGTGTGCGAAGCAGCAGTAGTTGCAACTTGCAGCCACCTCCTCCTTCCTAATCACACCATTTCTCTCTCTCTGTGCGGTGTGTTGAACAGTTTGGAAATAGAAAAGATATGCTTTCCTTTGCACGGCCATTTTCCTCCTCCCCGGCGGTGGTTGTGCAAGTTGCACACTCGCCGCGCGCTGCTCCTGCTCTGCCCGCTTTCTCCTCCTTTATATAACCGCACCGCGCCGCCTCCCTCCCTCCGTCCATCACTCCATTATTAATTCCCCAGCAGCAAATCAGCGGCAATGCGCCGCCTCCTGCTCCTCCTCGCCGTGCTGCTCGCCGGGGCGGCATCGCTGCCGCCGCTGTCCTCCGCGCGCGCCCCGTTCGCGTGCGCGCCGGGCGGTCCGGCGACGTCGCTCCCGTTCTGCCGGCAGGGCCTGCCGCTGCGCGCGCGGGCGCGGGACTACGTGTCCCGCCTCACCCGCGCCGAGAAGGTGCGCCTGCTGGTGAACAACGCGGCCGGCGTGCCGCGCCTCGGCGTCGCGGGCTACGAGTGGTGGTCCGAGGCGCTGCACGGCGTGTCCGACACGGGCCCCGGCGTCCGCTTCGCCGGCGCGTTCCCCGCCGCCACCGCCTTCCCGCAGGTCATCGGCGCCGCCGCCTCCTTCAACGCCACGCTATGGGAGCTCGTCGGACGGGTACGTGCCTTTACCTTGCCTGTGCACCCACGCCGGCGGCACCGGCAATGTCGTCGCCGGCCATTGCCTGCTGGCCTCTGTCTGCCTTTTATGTGTTTGTCGTTGCTCTCTGTGTTTCTGCGTGCATGTCTTTGTCCTCGTCTGCGTCGCGCGCTTTGCTTGGGGTCCGCCAGCCCTCTACTAGTGTTCTTGCCAGTTAAACTGCGGCCTAGGACTGTCATCATCAGGCAACAGTTGGATCAAGATCGAGATTGATAATCCACCACATACGTACGTACGCGCATAGCTAGTGATGTACTTCACCTTTTCTAAAAAATTATCACCTTTAATTTAAAAAATAAATTAAAGGTGACAATCTTTTAAAAAAATAATGAGTACTGTACAGACAAAAACCCGAAGCCAGCCACAAATACCTTGGATTATTTATTTCGGAACGAGAAACAAATGATTTGAGAGAGAGAGCGAGACAGAGCCTGCTGAGTAGAGCCAAGACGAAATGGCGGCTGCCTGCTTGCTACAGTACAGGCCATTCGATCACGAGTTAGCTAGGCAGAGCATCGTAGCTTTGTTCACGTGCGTTCTTGCCGGCGACCATCGTAACTTGTTCACGACACCACAGAATGGTGCAACAGTGCGCCCGGGATAAGAACATGGTCCATTTCCCCGCCACGTACGTGATTGGCCTGGCAAACATACATCCTGCCTCGGCGTCCGTGCACCCTCTCTCGTGCTCCGCGACGACGTCGTATTCCTTCAAATACGATATGCGTACGGCGTATCTTTTTCCTCTGTACTGTACTCCTACCTGTTGATGGATACGTACTGGTACCTGTGGTGTGGTGTGCAGGCGGTGTCGGACGAGGCGCGCGCCATGTACAACGGCGGCCAGGCGGGGCTCACGTTCTGGAGCCCCAACGTGAACATCTTCCGGGACCCGCGGTGGGGCCGGGGCCAGGAGACCCCCGGCGAGGACCCCGCCGTCGCCGCGCGCTACGCCGCCGCCTACGTCCGCGGCCTGCAGCAGCAGCAGCCGTACGCCGGCGGCTCCAGCCGCCTCAAGCTCGCCGCCTGCTGCAAGCACTTCACGGCGTACGACCTGGACAGCTGGGGCGGCACGGACCGGTTCCACTTCAACGCCGTGGTGTCGCCGCAGGACCTGGAGGACACCTTCAACGTGCCGTTCCGCGCCTGCGTGGAGCAGGGCCGCGCCGCCAGCGTCATGTGCTCCTACAACCAGGTCAACGGCGTGCCCACCTGCGCCGACCAGGGGTTCCTCAAGGGCACCATCCGCGGGCGGTGGCGCCTCGACGGCTACATCGTCTCCGACTGCGACTCCGTCGACGTGTTCTACCGCGACCAGCACTACACCCGCACCGTCGAGGACGCCGTCGCCGCCACCCTCCGCGCCGGCCTCGACCTCGACTGCGGGCCCTTCCTGGCGCAGTACACGGAGAGCGCCGTCGCGCAGCGGAAGGTTTCCGACGCCGACGTCGACGCCGCGCTCGCCAACACGGTCGTCGTGCAGATGCGGCTCGGCATGTTCGACGGGGACCCCGCCGCGCAGCCGTTCGGCCGGCTCGGCCCGGCGGACGTGTGCACGCCGGCGCACCAGGGGCTCGCGCTCGAGGCGGCGCGCCAGACCGTCGTGCTGCTCAAGAACCGGCAGGGAAAGCACCGGGGCGTCCTCCCGCTCGCCGGACACGCGCGTCCCTCTTCCGTCGCCGTCCTCGGCCCGCACGCCGAGGCCACCGTCGCCATGATCGGGAACTACGCGGGCAAGGCGTGCAGGTACACCACGCCGATGCAGGGGATCGCCCGGTACGCGCAGCAGACCGTGCACCAGCCGGGCTGCACCGACGTCGCGTGCCAGGGAAACCAGCCGATCGCCGCCGCCGTCGACGCGGCCCGCCGTGCCGACGCCACCGTCGTCGTTGCCGGCCTCGATCAGAAGGTCGAGGCTGAAGGGTTGGACCGAACATCCCTGCTCCTTCCAGGACGCCAAGCAGAGCTCATCTCGGCCGTGGCACAGGCTTCCAAGGGGCCGGTGATCCTGGTGCTCTTGTCCGGCGGGCCCATCGACATTGCTTTCGCACAGAACGACCGGCGGATCGCCGCAATCCTGTGGGCAGGGTACCCTGGCCAGGCTGGCGGACAGGCCATCGCCGACGTGATATTCGGCCACCATAACCCAGGTACACTAAAACTACTACTCCCTCTTCATCATCAGCTCATTCAGGGTACATATTAACGTCAAACATTCAGGCGTGAGGAACATCAATTTGGGTTCAAAATTCCTGCAGGGGGCAAGCTGCCGGTGACATGGTACCCTCAAGACTACCTGCAGAAGGCGCCTATGACGAACATGGCGATGCGTGCCAACCCGGCGCGTGGGTACCCCGGCCGGACGTACCGATTCTACACCGGCCCGACGATCTACCCGTTCGGGCACGGCCTGAGCTACACCCAGTTCACCCACTCGCTCGCGCACGCGCCGGCGCAGCTCACGGTGCAGCTCTCCGGCCACCACGCCGCCTCCGCCACCTCCCTCATCGTCAACGCGACGCGCCTGGACTCCGTGCGCGTGGAGCACGCGCGGTGCGCCGGGCTCGCCGTCCCCGTGCACGTGGACGTGAAGAACGTCGGCGACCGCGACGGCGCGCACACCGTGCTCGTGTACCACGCCGCCCCCGCCGGCGAGGGCGCTCCCGTGCGGCAGCTGGTGGCGTTCGAGAAGGTGCACGTCCCGGCCGGCGGCGCGGCCCGCGTCGAGATGGGCATCGACGTCTGCGACGGGCTCAGCATCGCCGACGCGGACGGCGTCCGGAGGATCCCCGTCGGCGAGCACAGCCTGATGATCGGCGAGCTGACACACTCGGTCACTCTCAGCGTCGAGCAGCTCGGGGTATAATAGAAGCAGCGGTGGACTGATGAAGCGTAGGATTCAGAGAGCATTTCACAATAATTGTGATGTTATTTTGGGGGTTATCGTCTTCACGATTGGCACTGTGGTGCTTGTTTCTGTCTCGGCAAAGGCCGAGATGAGATGGATGGAAATCTACCGAATTAGAAGAGCACCGGATTACTGGAATTTTAAGTGGATGCAAACGATTAATGGGTGAACACAACGGAGTTCTCAGCTTGAACTATGACAGTGCTCTGCTCTGCTTGCTAACTCATGGTACGAGTGCCCACCAAAAACCCGAATTTTTTTTAGCATTATTAATTTATTATTTAATATTAATAGCGTCCAACTTTTTTTTTCAAAATTAGCATCCCTGCCGTCCACAGTGTGTACGACTTGCCACGTGGCAGCACATGTGGCAGTCTAAAAAATTATGGTTTTTGTTCACGTTTAGAGAAATATTTTGAAAATGTTGTTATTGAAAAAAATATAGTAGACAATGGTACTACAATTTATTAAGTAACAACATTTCCAAAATAAGCCTCAAGATATTTCTAAATAGCCGTCTAAATGTGAATAAAACTCAGCAAATTTGCGCTACAGAGGTAAATTTGTTTAGTCACATTTCGACGGTCCTTTTAAAATATATAGATACAAATTTAAAAAATTATGATATTGGAATAACTATAGATAACAATATTTTCTACATTTTATTCAATAACCACATCTCCTAAATATGTACCTAAATATTTTAAAATAACCAATCAAAAGTGACTAAACACAACAAATTTGTCTCCGCAACCCGAATTTTCTTAGTTTCATTCACTTCTGGACACCTATTTTAAAATACCTAGATACATATTTTTAAAATATTGTTATTGAATAAAATATAGTAAAGATTGTTTTATAGTTATCCAATATTAAAATTTCATGAATATGTATCTAGTTATTTTAAAATAGTCGCCAAAAAGTGATTGAACTCAGCAAATTTGCCTCTGCAGCCCAATTTTGCTGAGTTTTATTCAATTTTGAACGGCTATTTTGAAATACCTAGATACATATTTTGGAAATATTGTTATTGAAGAATTTGTAGTACACATTGTATACTACATTTTATTCAATAAAACATTTCCAAAATATGTCTCTAAGTATTTTAAAATAGATGTCAAATGTGAACAAAAACTAGAATTTTTGAGACTGTCACTTGTGCTACCACATGGCAAGTCGTCCAATGGACGGCTACGTGCCACGTGGCAAGCCGTCCACACTAGGATGCTAGTTTTGCAAAAAAAAAAAAGAAATTTAATATTAAATAATAAATTAGTAATGCTAAAATAAAAAAATTACCAAAAACCCTGTCACAACCGTACGGCCCAAAAGCTGGGTTGGGCTTTCAAGCCACGGCCCATTTCATATCATCCATCGCTTCAACTTCGACGCACGCGTACACCTACCCGCGCAAACTGGAAACCGTCTCCGCCGTTGTCTCGCGGTACCGTCCCGTCCCGATGCCGCCGCCCGCTGGCGAGTCCTTCGCCTCTCCCATCACCACGCCCGACGGGTGGCACCCACGCACGGCAGAGCGGCGCCTGCTCCACCTCCTCCACCACTCCGCCGCGGCGCGCCGCCGCCCGCTCGAGCTCCTTGCCTTCGCCGTGCGCCGCGCGCTCCCCTGCTCCCCGCCGTCGCCGCAGCACCACCACGCCCTCGCCGCGCTGCTCCTCCTCTCCACCCCGCCTCCGCCCGCGCTCCGCCTCCTCCGCCTCCTCCCTCCGGACCCCGCGCCCCCGCCCCCGCTCCCGCTCCTCAACGCCGCCGTCAAGGCCCTCTCCGACTCATCGTCCCCGTCGCTCGCGTTCCGAGTCCTGTCCACCCTCCGCCGCCTCCACGCGCCCGACCGTCTCTCCTTCCTCCCACTCCTAACCCGCACCACATACTCACCGCTCCTCTCCGCGCTCCACGGCCTCCTCCTCCGCCTCGGTTTCCTCTCCCACCACGCCATCTCCCTCGCGCTCCTCAAGTCGTACCCGTTACCATACGCCCGCCTCTCGTTCGACGAACGCATAGAAACAGGTGCACGGTCGCCTACAACACCCTCATCACGGCGTACCTCAAGGCGGCCAAAGACATACCTGCCGCGTGCCGCCTCTTCGACGAAATGCAGCAGTACAGACGGTCCAGGAGGAGCGTGGTCTCATGGAACGCGATGATCGCGGGGTGCGCGTGGTGCGGGCGGGACGACATGGCGGTGTGGTGTTTTGAGAGGATGGTCGAGGAAGGGGAGGTCGCACCGGATGACGGTACCTTAGCTGCAGTGCTGCCGGCTTGTGGGAGGACGGGGAATGTTGGGGCTGGGAGGTGGGCACATGAGTACGCGCGAAAGGCTGGGCTGCTGGACAGAAGTATGGTGCATGTTGCAAATGCGGTGATGGACATGTACTGCAAGTGTGGTGATGTCGGTAGCGCAAGGGCGGTGTTCGAGAGGATGCAGCATCGGAGTGTGGTGACCTGGAATACCATGATAGCCGGATGTTCGCTCAACGGGCATGGAGCTGAGGGGATCGAGTTGTTCCAGGAGATGAGTAGTGGGCACGGACTGGAGCCTAATGCAGTGACATTCTTGGGGGTGCTTGGGTGCTGTGCACATGCTGGGGCTGTGGATGTTGGCCGGGAGATCTTCCAGAGCATGCAATCAGACTATGGCATTGAGCCGGTAATCGAGCATTACGGTTGCATGGTGGATTTACTTGGAAGATCCGGCCTTCTTGAGGAGGCACACATGCTGATTCATGAGATGCCAATGAAGCCCAATGCTGCAATATGGGGAGCTCTCTTAAGTGCATGCCGTGCCCATGCTGGGCTTGGCATCGCCGAGGTGGCCTTGAAAGAGCTTATTCATCTGGAACCATGGAACTCAGGGAACTATGTACTGTTGGCCAATCTTTATGCTGAGACAGAACGGTGGGAGGAGGTAGGAGAGGTGAGGAGGCTGATGAGGAAAATGAGTGTGAACAAGGCTCCAGGGCAGAGCTTAATCGAAGAAGCTGAGTTTCAGTCCACAAATGGATGCTAGTAGCCAACTCTGTGGAAACAGTTTGGAAAGCACAAATTCTTAAGTGATGGGGACTAGTATTTGCAGGTAAACACCCCAGCTACCTTTTTTCTATGTTTCTTCCATTTGTTGTAGGTTGACCTGCTCAGTAGGTGATAATAGCGTGTTGTTCATATTTGTTCAGAAGATCATTCAAAAAACTATTTGTTCAGAAAAGCCTTACAGTATGTATTTAAGGAATTTTGAAAAGATCGATGTATCTTTTCAGAAACGGATAATAATTTTGTAAAGAAAAAGGAACAGGTTTGTGAAAATTCCTGTGCAAGGGAAATTCTAAAAATATATAGTTTATCTTGTTTGCGCAGACAGCAGCACTTCGTCAAGGTTTACTTTTGGGGAGCACACAATGTGGGGTAGGGGTCCTGAAACACTAACCAGCCTGACCTGACCACAGATTAGCAAAACACTAGGAAACAAATGCTCACAGTGGCCCAAACACGTGTTGGGCCCAGCACAAACCTTGGCATTTTCCTTTTGGTGGGCTCCCTAACATGGACAGCTCAAAACGAGTAATACGAAGTTCCCAATGAAAAGTAGGCAAATCAAAAGATGCTGCTGCCTAGAAGCAGGAGAAATTTCCGGTATTGGGCCTTGTGATCATTGTCGTGTCCTCTCTCTCTGCTCCTAGTAATTTGTTGCCCCACTCTTTGCTCTTAAAACCCGCAAAAGAGAAGGGTGGAAGCAGCGTCGTGTGAAAAAGGCAGCAATTTCGGAGGTCTGTCTCTGCATCCATTTGCGCGTGTTCTCATGCCTTGTGTTGTGTTCTGCTACGTATCGGTGCTGCTGACATGTGTGTGGATCTATGCCCCAAGAACCCATCCATACGTCAAAAACTTTATAAAAGCATGTGCACTTCAGATTAAGGTTTTCCAGTTAGATCTATTGATCTTTCCTATTGTAGTAACCAACTTAAGGAGGATCTGTTTGGAAATGCTTCTGGTAGTCATTAACAACACCGGTCCCTCAATTCTGGAGAAACACTGGTGCTTATATGTTGTTGCCCATTCTAATTATCCGGGCTAAACTTTATTCTCACAGCTGTTGTGGACACGAACAACAAAATAGCCTGCATAATAATGCTTGGGAGCATTAGCTGATAGATGTAAAGACATCTTAAGTACTACCTTTCCGTCCCTAAATACTTGTCGCTCTATAGTTCAAAAATGAAACTACAAAACGATAAGTACTTAGAGACGGAGAGAGTACTAGTATACTATATGCACACGCTAATCACAAAATGCCCCCCCCCCTCCGCATAATTCCAGTTGGGGCCAAGATACTCTTGTTTGCAGCAGGATCACGGCCACATGCCACCCACCTTTGGATTCCCTCTCTAACCTGCTCTGCTCTTATTTTGATTGATGCGTTCGATCGCAGGTCCCCACGAATGTGCAAGGAGCAGAGAGAGAAGGCACCCACCACCGGCCGGCATTTCTTTCTTTGTTTCTGTGTGCAGCGTTTGTTTTATCTACTGCCCTGCCCATGAGGAAGGGAGGGAGGGATCAACTTGCTTGCCATTGTTTTGTTTACTCCCGGCAGAGCAGCTCTTCCTGTTGCCTCAGCAGCTCCCTGCTTGGGGATCAGTGCGGCGGTTGCGCCGAGCAATGCCGGCCGGCCACCCGGCCGCCGGCGGCGGCTGCACCGGAGCCGGGGGAGACAGCCGTTGACCTTGGCAGCGCACCCGGCCCTTGCCTCGAATGCATGCCGGCGGTCCTGGTCCCGGGGAGCACGTATCGGCTCCCGGGGATACGTCCTGTCCTGTCCTGTCCATTGGACACGGACCACAGGCAGGCAGAGAAAGGATCAGGGGGCAGTGGATGTGCACTCGCAATTTGGTGCCCGCCTCATCTACGCCACTGACGAATTCTTAATCTGCCACAAGTATCATATCATCAGCGCGAGATAAAATACGAACGATCATGTTGGTGAGTGCTGTGAACATGATTCGAGGGCTCCAAAAAGCGCCGTGGATATAAACAATTTGCGAGTTCTCCAGAAGAGTTTGGATGATGATGAGGATGATGAAGAACGTGGCGTTTTGTATTCTCCTCACCTGATGATGTGTTATGCTCTATCTACTGTTTCGGCGATCTTGCTATTGGAGGTCAGCGAACCTTTTCTCTCTCTCTCTTTTTTTCGAAAATAAAAGGATGTCAAAAGGCTGCGTCTTTTATCATTGTTTTGGTGTCACCACATGATTTGCAATGACAGGAATCGACGTTTCCTTTTTTATTTTCCACTGCATTTAATTTTTTTTGTCTCTTTCCGTGACAGTGTGCATGATGAGATGATTGGTAGAGTACCAGAGCGATGCAGAGGGCGAGTGTCCTCCTCCTCCTCCTAGCTTTCGAGTTCTTCCGGATGCAGACCAGCTTTGTTCATCCTCGTCAAGGTACGTGGCTGTCAGAAGAGACGGTTACTGAAGGTGAAAAAAATAGTCTTGATAATGTTTCCGGCATTTTGTTAAGCAGTTAAAATTGAAAGGAAGAGATTCGCCGTCACGTCGAGTGTCACACAGCGTAGCACAGTACTGGCACTCTGGCAGCCGTCTGGTCTGGGTCTGGCATGGCCACTGCATGCACCACTCCAACATTCTTAAATTCTCGCCTCCTCCTCCTCCCGGGAGCTCGAGCTGTCCCTAGTCCCTACCCAACCTGCATGCATTTTTGCAATTGCAATGCCATCCGTCCATCACCAGCTGGAAGGAGAGTCATTAGTATCAACTGCTGATGGCGGTGTCATTAGCCTTGTTGATTATTAGAGCGAGTCTTTTAGTCTACTCCGAGGAAACCTGCAGCACGGTGAAAGACCGTTTATTCGGTTACCTTACCTTACCTTGGGCAGGTAAAAGTAAACGCATTACCCTTACTTAATTTACCGCCCAATTAAACAAAATTAACAATTTACCGCGGCGGCGGCTCTGCTCTGCGCTTGTGCCACTGCCAATGCCATGTGTCTCGCGACTGGCCCCGAGGCGGCGCAAGCGCAGGGAGATAAAACGACATGTCATCCGTGATTCGTCACGTGAGCCTGTCGTCCGCTCACCCCTCCTCACACAGCACAGTAATCAGCTCCAAAAGCAACGTGAATCACCCTCAACTCGAGCAAAACCAAAAGAGATGGAATGAAGATTTGGTGAAGGAGAAGAAGAAACGCTGCCTTTTTTCATCCGTAAATTGCCATGTTCGTGGGCTAATACCAGCTTCCACATGCTGCTGTTCAGTTCCTTCACCTGACTGATTCTTGCCTTTCAGTTCAGGAGATGGCATGGACTAGGAGGTAGACTTGTGTTTGTTGTGACCAAATGAAACATGCATGATACGTCTGCCTTCTGGTGTGGCTTCTGCTTTGCTTCTAGATCTAACAACCGGATTCAGCAACCGTCCATGCCATCTACAATCTGGTTGCTGGCCAACTGGGGATGTACGGCATCTGCGCTCGAATCTGGTGATACCTGCAAGAATCAGTTGTTAGTTGTTCGAGACGAAAACCTGCAAGACTCTATCGTCTGTTGGAGATGAAGTTTGGAACAACCTGTTGTTGCAGATAAATCTACAGCCAAAGCTGCACTTGCCTCTGAACGATTTGGACAGAAAACAGGGAAAGGGGAAAATAACTGCAGAGCTGCTAGAAAAGGGGATTTTTTTTTTTACAGTGAACGAACGGAGGGAAGGGAAATCCGGAGAAAAGGAAACTGCTACAGCAATGCGAGTAGCAGTACATTCTTTCCTTAAGCAACAAGAACATGCAGGGAATGATTGTTTGTTGGCTTTGATCTGTGTTCTTAGATCATCAGATATGTAAATTTCACTAGATAAACAGGCTGGTTTTCTTGCATCCTCCAAAATCCATACAAGCAGCTATAGATAACAACACGCGCAGAATAACATTTCCTACTAGCTAAAGAAGAGTAATTTCTTGACGCTACTTCACCGCCACAACGCGCTTGCAAAGTAGTGACAAGCAGCCACCAGCTGAGCTTCAAGGGCAGCCAGTGGCATCAACAAGGGCGGGCGGGCTGGCCGTGCGTGGTATGCGGGTCACGAGTCATGACCTGGAGGAGACGGCTGCGTTGATCCCGCGCGCCAGGCCGTGGACGGCGCCGTAGCCGCGGGAGCCGAGCCCGATGCAGCCAAAGAGGAGCACGCCCTGCCGGTACGGCAGGTACGTCCGCCGCCGCCTGTCCTCCGCCTCCGCGCGCCGCGCCTCGTAGAGCCGCTCGTGCGCGGACCTCCGCCTGCTGGGGCGGGCGGCTGTCGCGGCGGCACCTCCTGTTGCAGTCGTCGACGACCTGCTGCCCGCCGCGGGAGACGGGGAAGAATGGCTCGTCTTTTTGGGCGCCGATGCCGCGGCGGATTGAGGATGCGCTGTCGTCGTCGATGGAGGAGGTGCTGTAGGGTGGCGGGAGTGGTGGTGCGTCTTGCCGCCGTCGGACTTGCTCCGGTTGAGGAGGAGGTCCTTGAAGAAGCCCCAGCGGCGGGAGCCCCTTGACGAGGACGACGACGACGCCGCGGAGGAAGCCGTGGATGAGGAGGACGACGAGCGCGACGCAGCCGGGACAGCCTCTGCCTGCTCCGGCTGCTCGGTAGCCGCGGGAGCAGCAGGGGACGGCGACCTCCGCCAGTGGGAGCGGAACGGGGACATGGACCGCGCCTTGGGCCGCACGGATGACCGGGTCCGGACGCGGCCGCGCTCGTCCTCTGCCGCCGCTTCCTCCTCAGCAGCGGGCAGCTGCGGCTGGAGCAGCGCCGCGGCGAGGCGGACGGGCCGGATCTGGCCGTTGCAGAAGAGCTCGTCGGCGGAGGACATCGCGGCGGCCGAGGGGGACGGGAACCGGGACGAGAAGTCGAAGTCGAAGTCTAGGCATCCGGCGCCGCCGCCGCGGGTGGGGCTGGCCGGGGCGCTGTAGAAGCACGCGGCGCCCTGCAGGTAAGCGTGGTCCCGCGTGGGGCTGGACGGCGCGCTGACGAAGGGCGTGGAGCACTCGCTGTCAAGTCCGCCGGCGAAGGGGTCGTCGCCAGGGGTGCCGGCCGGCTCAGATGCTGCTGCTGGGGCTGCTGCTTCAGTGGTGGTGGTGGTGGTTGGGGTTGCCATCGCGCGGCGGCGGGGAAGGTGGTGGACTGTGTGTGGTGTTGTGTTGGTGGAAGTGTGGGAGCCGGGTGGGGGGAGGCATTTAACTCCCGGATCCGTTTTACGGTTCAGTCCTTTAAAGTTTCTGAAATGTGTTGCGTGCTTGATGATGTGTGGCAGTTTGGGGGTTCGTTGTAATTACAATATCGAGAGAGTGTTTTCAAGATAGTACGTACAGTATATTGACACACACATCACTTGAGTCCGGGCAGATAATCAGACCTGACCTTGTAGAATCTCTGAATGACGTTTGTGTCCTTGCCATCTGTGAAGCTTCTTGTTCTCTGGTCTCTTGGTTTATGAATTATGATGATAGCGCGGGTATGGGGTACCACGCTGACGTCCATGGTGGTCACCTCACCTCGGTCGCCTTGGAAATGAAGGAAGAAGCAGCAGTAGCCAGTAGGCGACGGGAGGCGTAGTGCGAGGCCTGAACCCAACCGTGTCGTACTGGTTCGATGTCGTTGCCGACGCTTGGTCTTCTTCGAGAAGCTGTGGGCGCAAGATGCGTGTGTGCAATGAACGGATGGATGGATGCAGATAGCTAGGGACAACGACTTTGTGATGGCCGTGCGCCGCCGTCCCACGGAACGTCGGGGGTCCACCTGTGGTCGTCCTTGCGTCCCCTCCCGAAGCAGCGGCAGCAGCAGTAAAAGCAAGCGCGGCGCGGACGGAGGAGAGAGAGAGAGAGACGAACAGGCGTGCGTGGGCCGGCCGGCCGACCTCGCCGTTTCCCCATGCGCATCCGCGTGCCAGGGAGAACGGCGCGGTGAACAGTGGTAGCAGTAGGAGTGCTGCTGTCATCACGCCGTGGCCTACTCGATTCTATCCTACCCCTCCGTAGCCTACTCCAGCAAACAAGACTGCCGGGTGGTGCATCTGCTACTGTTGCCTTCCGACTTGTCAGTTGTATGCGCGTGATGCAGAGGAATGCGGGCAACTAACTTGAACAACAAGAGTGACAGTCCTTCACGGTTGCAAATGGAGCAAGCTAAGGCTCACTTTATATAATTGTATGTTTTTACAATTATATAGGAATTGAAAATATAGGAATTGAGATGAGAATCTTTTTGGCAACATCATAAGAAAAACAAGGGGACCTGTAATATGAACTAGAAAAGGAAAAAGAGATTCAAGCTCATGTTATGTTTCCTACAAAATTTAGTAAAGGAATCCATTCTTATGAAAACTAGTACACTTTGTTTTTCTTATGAGTCAAATAGTCATGTAGAAAAAAAATCCTTTACAAATCTTATCCTTCAAAATTACTTTGCATTTCTTCAATCCAAAAGAGCCTAAGCTTAGCTAGGAAGACGCAACGCAAGCATGTTCGGGAGATTGCTCCTTGTCCTTGTTGGATGAACGATACAACAACAGGCAAAGCTGGCCAAAACAATGTGCACGGCCCGAGTTGCATGCACAGTTCTGCTGGGCATCTTTGCCATACTCCGAATCCTTTGCGTTTCTCATCTCTCTCTCTCAGTCTCTCTCTCATGCATCAACGGGAATTAATCACCCACTGGGTTGGGTTGGGCTTCTGAAAGCAACTTCACCCATCAATCGGCCCATATCCACATCCACCCAGGCTGCGGCAGAGAAGACGAGACGACGTTTCCCGCCCTTTCCTCTCTCCAGCCCACCCTCCTCGTCTCCGTCTCCCTCTCCGGCGCCGGCTTGGCTGCCGCCACTGGCAAACTGAAGGTCTGTCACCATCCAACGAGGACCGAAAAAGACAAGGCAAAACTCCTCCTTCGCCTTCTAAACGGTCACAAACCAGAGGATTGCCAAATGGCGATCGCTAGCTACTAGCTGGCTGGAAAGTGTACAAGAAACTGACACGCACAATTACGAATGCTAGCTAGCTAGCTGTGGAATGAACCGCGTCAGGTTTCTTGCACCATGTTCGATCGGCTCCGTGACTGATTTATTCTTCTTATACAGACTGTACAACACACACACACATGACAAACGGACCAAAATTCTCCGATAAAAATGCAAAAACAGCCAGCTAGCAAGGTGAAAGGCAAAGCTCCCATTTTTAGTCTCCCTGATTTTCCATTCTCTTTCCTTCACCACCTCGACCGTCTCCGCCCCCGCGAGGCGAGCGCCACCACCATTCCGCGGCTACCTCCTCGCCACAGCCTCCCGGCCCCTTTCCCCTCTCCACCCGCGATCGATCGCCACCTCCACCCCGGCCGGCCGGGCGTCCGGGCCCTCGTCCCATGGCGTCGTCGGAGCTGCAGGGGGCGGCGGTTGCCGCGGCCGTCGTGGAGGACGTGGTGCGGATGCACGGTGAAGGAGCTGCCGGTGCCGGCGGAGGAAAAGGAGGAGGAGGAGGGGAAACGGTGGGCGCCTGGGGGAACATCGACATTACGTGGCGCAAGGCGGAGGAGGCCGGTGAGTTCGTTGGTTCATTGCATGCAGAGTCTACAGGGAATGCACTCTTGCATGCCCTGACCCTGATGGTCTGGTGCTCGCTTCTTCAATTGATTGAGTTGGCGTCGGAATTTGCTTAAAATTGGTTCAACCATGGTCTTTTAATGGAAAATTTCATTTTTGTCCGAAATTGTTGTTGTTGTTAGCATAACCATGTCATCTGAAGAGTTATCGCTTTGTTTGGTTCGACAAACAAATGCAGCAATAAGAAGGTATGAAGCAGCCAACTGGTTGCGAAGGACAGTTGGAGTCGTATGTGCCAAGGACCTTGCGGAAGAGCCTTCTGAGGAGGAGTTCCGGCTAGGCCTGAGGAACGGCATTATTCTCTGCAATGCACTCAATAAAGTTCAACCAGGATCAGTGCCTAAGGTTCCATTTCTCTCTGCCCCCTTTAATATTTCAATGTCTATTTCATGATTTTGAATGCTAATTTCTAGGTTGTGGAGGTACCATCGGATTCTACGGTCCCTACAGATGGTGCAGCTCTCTGCGCTTATCAGTACTTTGAGAACGTGCGGAACTTTGTCATCGGGCTACAAGATTTGGGTCTTCCAACATTTGAGGCATCAGACCTTGAAAAGGTGATACTTTTGTTTCATTTATGAGATTGTTGACATCGATATATAGACCCTTTCGTTTTAACATTAGAATATCAGCATATTTTTGTGGATTACCTAATGAATCAAAAGGAACACCACTGAAATAAATAGATAAATAAATACTACCTTTACTTCAAAATTACTTTATTTCTAGAAATGACCTTATTTTGGGGCGGAGGGAGTAAGTTTCTGTTTCTTTAGCCATGGAATTGATGATTTCATCTGCCATGTCAATTACAGGGTGGCAAAGGTGTTCGAGTTGTAGATTGTGTTCTTGCTCTAAAGTCATTTTGTGAAGCTAAGCAAGTGGGGAAACAATCTTCATCATTTAAACATGGTGGTATTATAAAGCCTTCGTCTGGAACACAGTTCATTCGCAAGAATACTGAACCTTTTATGAAGGCGATGATTAGGAGTCACTCAGCTGAGCTGCTCCGGGATGGAATATCTCAGGAGCAAATAGGTCCCGATTTTTCTCTGGAATCCACTGAAACAGTAAGTCTATGATCGTCTCCCCCAATATGTAGCTCTCTCTAATTTGTAGTTATGATCGTCTTCTTGGCTGTAGACTTCAGACTCCATCCGAATGCTTGTACAAACGGTTCTCTCAGATAAGAAACCGGAAGAAGTTCCGTCGGTGAGTCTAATGTGTTGGCTCTTTCTGCAATGTAGTTGATGAACATGAATATAACATAACTCCTAGAGAAACGTGAAAATGAATATTTACATTAGGGACTTGCGTATGTGCAGATTGTCGAATCACTCTTGCGCAAAGTTATTCACAAATTTGAGAGACGTATTGCAAACAAGAATGAGTTGGTATGTTCAATTCCATTGTCACCTCATTTATTTATTTTTTTGCTAAGCTTCTTCTGATGAATGTTTACCTTCACCTAAATTGGCAAAACACGCAGCTGAACTAATAGAGAACTCTTAGCAGGTGACTGGCGTTATGGACACTAATGAGAGTAGTACATTATTCAGAACAGACTCACCAGAAATGGCGTCTACGTCCACCTGTGACCAGAATGAGGTGAAGGACGGCAGAGAAGGCCTCAGTATGGCGCATCTGAAGGAAGATGTCAGCACTGCAACGCCTACAACACAAAATGATAATTCTGTACAAGAGCTTGTACAACCGAAGCCGGAAACAAAATTTGATCAGCAACAGAAACAAATCCAGGTTTAATAATGTGTAGTGCTCTTTAGTGAATTTCCTTACTGCATTTGAACTATCACCATATGATTTTTGAGACTGGATGTAGGATTTGAAGAACAACCTTTGTACTGTTAAGGCTGGGATGAAGGACTTCAAATTGATGTACTGTGAAGACCTCACAAAGCTTGGTAACCTTTTGGATCATAACCTTCTATATTCTCCTTATTAAATCTTTGGGTTGTCTCTTATTTATCTTTCGCTCTAGTAGGCGATCATTTGCGTGTCATTTCTCATGCTGCATCTAAATACCATAAACTTGTTGAGGAGAATCGCAAGTTGTACAATCAAATACAAGACCTTAGAGGTATAAATTCTTTTTCAGTCTTATAAAATGAAAACATGAAAGCTATATACCTGTTTTCCTCAATACATTATAGTGACATCCATTTCATTTTGTTCACTGTAACCAGGAAATATTAGAGTATATTGTCGAGTGAGGCCTTTCCTTCCTGGAAAGGTAAGTTCCTCAAGCAGTGTTGATGGAATAGAGGATAGAACCATCACAGTCATTGTACCATCAAAATCTGGAAAAGATGCAAGGAAGTCTTTTACTTTCAACAGGGTCTTTGGACCCTTAGCCACACAAGGTCATAGTCACATGTTTCTCCATTGGACTACCTTTTTGAAAATTGATTATATGTTTGGTAGTTAAGTGACATAAATTCTTTCAATTAGTGCAGAGGAGGTCTTTTCAGACATGCAACCTTTGATCCGTTCTGTTCTTGATGGCTTCAATGTTTGTATATTCGCATACGGTCAAACTGGATCGGGGAAGACCTTCACAATGGTGCTCAACCTGTCAATATTTACTTTATACATTAGTAATGTTATTTTTCTCAATACCAGAACATAATTTTGTGGTTCTGTAGAGTGGTCCTAAAGTTTTGACGGACGAAGGGCTCGGTGTCAACTATAGAGCACTAAATGATCTATTCAGTATTCAAGAGCAGAGGAAGGATACATTTTATTATGAAATTGCTGTTCAGATGATTGAAATCTACAATGAGCAAGTGAGGGACCTCCTTCAAACTGGTGGAAATAAGAAATATCCTTTCCTACTAATTTTGATATTAATATTTATGCATAAATTAATTTTTTTTCATGAGATTGCATTTTTCTTAACGCCAATCAACATTAGAAATTCGGAATAGTTCACAAAAAGGCCTTGCAGTTCCAGATGCAAACATTGTCACAGTAACGTCAACATCAGATGTGATTGAATTGATGAATCTTGGACATAAAAACCGTGCAGTTTGCTCGACTGCCATGAATGATCGCAGTAGTCGCTCCCATAGGTAAGATTACCTTTGCCATGTTACCTTTTTATGCCAAGCATAATCTGAACATTTTTTGTTTTAATATTTTATCTGATGGTCGAAGAATTCACTTCACAGTTGCCTGACCGTTCATGTTCAAGGACGAGACTTAACTTCAGGAACCGTCCTACGTGGATGCATGCATCTGGTGGATTTAGCTGGCAGCGAAAGGGTTGATAAATCTGAAGTTGTAGGCGATAGGCTGAAGGAGGCTCAACACATAAACAAGTCACTGGCAGCACTAGGAGATGTGATTGCTTCTCTTGCCCAGAAAAACACACATGTTCCTTATCGAAACAGTAAATTAACTCAATTTTTACAAGACTCTCTTGGTAACTCTAAAGATCCTTATCCTTGGTTTACAAATTGTCGGTTCGATAATTTTTAGGAATAATATTTAGTTTCTGTTCAGGAGGACAAGCGAAAACGTTGATGTTTGTTCACATAGCTCCAGAACCAGAGGCTGTTAGTGAGTCTATAAGCACTCTAAAGTTTGCTGAGCGAGTTGCAACTGTTGAACTTGGAGCAGCGAAGTCAAACAAGGAAGGAGCAGAAGTCAAAGAGCTCAAAGAGCAGGTTCATTACCATTTCACTTGGCTAGCCGTTGATTTTTTTTTCTGGCAACTTTAGCTCATCTCTATGTTATTCCAGATTGCTTGCCTCAGGGCAGCATTAGCTAGAAGAGATGTAGAAAGTGATCACATAAGAAGCACACAATCAAGCCCAGATATCTATAGGATGAGCAATGCATCTTGTGCATTGAGGCACTCAGTGGATGAAATTGGAAATCTAGAGGTATTCACTTTTCCGAGGCGTATCAGAATGGAAATGGAAGCCATAAATAGTTTATTTCTCCAGGTTCCATTCAACTCAAGAAATTATTTGGAAATTATAGTTTATTCACATGCCCATTAGCATTAAAAATGAGATAAGTTACGTTTTTACATGAAAACTGTAGTGAAATGTTTAGGTAAGTTTTGAAAGATATTTTGCTACACAAACTAAAATAAGTGATGTAAAGCATCATCAAAACTGTCATGCCATACAGTTTAATCAATACAATTTAGTCCCTTAATCAAGAACCCAAAAAATAGTGATTAATGCATAAAGATGTGAAACTTTGAACTGTCAATCATTGTTCTAGACAATCATCCATCTTCATGCTTGATACTTATAATGATGTTTCAGAAGGAATCGGCCTCGGGAGACTGGGCTGACCGCTCCCACTTCGGAAGCAGCAATTCCCTGCCAGAGTTGGTACCTGATGGCACACAAGATCTAGCCTTCTATCAAAGAAGCAGTTTAGAACAGCAATTGAGTTGGTCTGGGTCGGTTGCAACCGAGGATTCTGATGATTTTGAGGTTGCTACCAGTTACTCGTCTGAACAAGAATGCTTGCGCCCGGCCAGTGCCCCAAAAGCTTCAGGTTCTGCCAATGGTGCTGCAAGGAAGGGCCAAGCCAAAAGTTTGAAAAGTTCAGACATCAGGTAAGTTCAACTGATAACCGTGAATTGTCCTAGAAACTTATCTTAATCACAGCCATTCTGAATTATGGTGTTTTCATTTTTTTTTTCTAAAAAATATCTTTAAGGGGTGTAAATCCTGCAAAAAAGACATCACTATTACAGAAGAAGCTGAACGGACCGTCTCCAGCGCCAATCAAGAAGAGTGCAGTCGAGGGAAGAAGAACTCCTAATGGTAAAGTGAGCGCCAAGTAGGTCGGCCGGCCATTCAGGTGAAGCTCGATTTTTCGGTGTGACCATCTTCGCCTCGGTCAGGGGTTGATTGATAAACATGTTGATGTTCTTGCTGAGTCATGTACATGGTAATGCTCGTCGGATGAACGTGTCAGTCCTCTTGAAAGGTCACTGGATGGTCAGCTATGCGGTATTTACATTGTAAATCTTTGATTCATTATGTTGTGGTATAGTTAGGAAAGAAAGATCTTGAGGATTGGAAGAGGTTGTCATCAAAATGAAATCTCTCTTTTCCCTTGTAACATATCAAATTATCATTGGTGAGGAATCGAAACTAGCACTCGTATTTCCAGAAGAAGAAAAAAAATACATCAATAGGGTTCTTCCTGCAAACCAGTTGTGACGGGAGGACCCGGCCACCGAAACCAGGAAGCATTTGCATAAGTTTGGATCGCGATCAAAATATTTACCAATAGCCCCTTAGTTTCGGTGAGATCCTGAAATTGCAGGATCCTGAACTGTACAGATCCGAAGAAACTGAGACTCAGATGATACATGAATTGATGATACTCGTAGTAGCAAGGCAAAATTGGCATCAAGGCGCTCTGACATCTTGGGTTATTGTTATTGCTGCTACGATAAACCATGGTTGGAACCGCTTTGACATTATCTCGGCTGAAGAGGAAGGAAATTTACAGCAGGAGGGACTTTAGGACAATAGAGTTGATCCTTATGTACTGCTGTTGTGGAACAGATGAATGTCACCGCATCGCCTCACAATAGCAACTCCTGTGAAGTGATGCTGATTTCTGAGGAATCTGAAGGCAGAAAGAGTTCAAGGTTAGAAGAGAGAAGATGAGATCATTTCAGTCTGATGGTACTAAGTTGTGTTGCAACATGAATGGTATAAAAATTTCAGCAAATCTGCGATACGATGCAGAAAGCTTGTTTATTTTTGAACCTGAAGTGTTGAAGCATGGTAACATGTTGCTGGCCTACTCATCGTGCTTCCGGGGTAGAAGCCTCAAGGACTGGACGGGTTCAATCTTGCTGGGTGATTGCCCCTGCTGGTGCCCTGGAACCTTGTTACTCTGATGAACCAAAATGTAAGCTTTGGATGCACAAACACAACATTGCAAACCCGGATGATTGAAAGAACGCAGGAGAGTTGGATAGGAAAGTTACTCTGATTCAGTGAACAAAGAGAAAATTCCAACGTACCTATTATGCACACATGAATGACAGGCAATCTCTAGCTAGCTATTCAAAGAACAGTATATGCTAGCTAGATAATTGTTCGGCGTAACCATGACAGGGGAAGGAATAAGTCAGTAATACGAAATTTATCTCCTGCAGGCACACGTGAAAACTTCACAGATACGGAGTAGTTTATAGGAGATATCGCAAAAGGAGATGCAAACCATAGGTAACCCTATATCGAGGCACACTTCCTGGACAATTGCTAAGCACCATCCATCCCAGGAGAGCAACAGGAACGGCACAAAGTATTGTCTTACCATAGGTGCCTGAACAAAGAACAATGGACGCATATATAAGTTATCCGCAAATAAAAAATGCACAAAACTGTAAGTTCAACATCTTTTGCTCTCAAACTACAACGAACCCCCAAAGATCACACACGTAGATTTATTGACCAGAGGGGCATAAATAAGTTAACCACCACCAGCCACGTTCTCCTAAAAACTAGTGTTTTCTTGACACAAATATATGCAAAATCGCAGCAAAAATTCATTATTTAGGGTGAATTTGGAACGTAAGAATTCCACAAGACACAGTTCAGGTGTTTTTTCCTCATGTTCTACACAGTGCTTAAATATGCTTTCTGCTAGATATAAGAAAAAAAATAACAACTTTAGAACTAGTTGTTGTGAATGGGTTGTACCTCTTGGCCGGAAGGATCGTCAGCTTTGCTGAGAAACTTCGCCCACGCGAGCGTGGCGTCGACATAGCTGACAAGAGGGAAAAGCTGGAGGTAGAAGCCGATCTCACCCTGCACCTCACGGAGCTCGTCGGCGTGCCGCGTCCCCATGAAGCACCGGTACACGTACCCGCGCCGCTGGCACGACCTGACGAGCAGGTACGCGCGGCGGAGCGTCTCCTCCAGCTCCTCGACGGGCCTCCTCGTCTCCGCCGGCCGCTGCGCGAGCGGCGCCTGCGCGGCGTGGAGCTGCCGGAGCAGGTCGCCGATCATCTGGACTCGCCGGGCGAGCTGCCGGCAGGTGGCCCTGTTCCGCCGCACGGTGAGTGCCGCCTCGGCGATCATGGTGATGAGACCGTAGGCGTCCACTCCGACGAGCTGGGCCACGGTGGCGACCTGGCCGACCAGTGCCATATCCTGCGTAGTTTTTCCTTTGGTATGCTAGGACTGAATGATTGAACTACTAGCTGGCTAACTGTACTGTAGGAGAAGAAGGTGTTCATCAGTAGGAGCATAAAAAAGGCCATGATGAATTAATGCTGGTAAAGACGAAGACTTTGTCTACTATGAAAGAGACAACAGACATGCCGTCTGTGACATTGACATTTGAACAAAGCACGTTGGTGACAAATGTAGGCGCACAGTTTCCAGGAAACTTCTATGCAAGAGCGTGTACTTGAGACTGACCTTTCAGACTTTGACAGATTATTCCAGGTTTTTTTTGACAGATTCTAAGTTGGACTCTTCAGTCTTCCGTTCACACTCGTGCCAGACTGACCTTGATCTGTGCGACGGTGGCGACCTGGCCAAACAGTAGAAGTAGAAGAGTTTGTCAACAAAAAAAAAACAGTAGAAGTAGAAGAAGGTGCTCAGTAGGAGCACAAAAAAGGCCATGATTTGGTAATGGTGGACGGGGGTAAAGACGAAGAATTTGACCAGTATGAAAGAGACAACGGATATGCTGAATTTCAACGAAGAATTTGAGCAGGTGGCACTGACATTTCGACGAAGAAATACATAATGTAGCCGGCAATGAAGGTGGGAGCTGAATTTCCAAGATGCTCCCAAGATTCTTTCTGCTTCGTTTGTCAACAAAATTTGCTGGAAGCAGACGCCATGCATGAGAGAGACCACTGACCAACATGCCACGCTCGACCTTCACTTATTCATCCCCTACAGGTTCTCAGGGAGGAAATCTCCCACTCTTTGCACCGCTGCAAGTATTGTTGCGACTATCCCACAGTCATGGTCACAAGATCGTACCATAGTATTATTGATATTATTCTTGTTATTCTAATACAAGGCTATGAAGAAACATCTGTGGTAGACCCTTCATACCATTGCAACAATCTCTATAAGGTTTTTTTTTTATAAATTACAGGCAGATTTATTCATACAGGCCTATCTACAGTCACATAATCTGAATGCTCTGCAGCATGGTAACAACTTCTGACATGGCAGGCCGATTTTCAGGAAGATTGTGAACGCACAGCAGCGCCACTTTAATGCATTCAATAATCTGAGCTCTTTCATGCCCTTCCACACCTAATAACGGATCAATGAGCTTCTGCACCTTTTTACGGTACTTGCGTGCCTGAAAGAATTTTCAATTCATTACGGGTGAAACTTCAAATTTCCAATGATGCTTTAGAAACAAAGAATGTTACTCAGATTTATTTCATTACGGGTGAAAGATTTATTGACATTTGAAAAGATTATATGAAGGAACTCCTTTATGTTAATCAAACTTAGTCATCTTATTTTGTGGAAGCGATGTTTTGAGCTGTTATTACATAGCTGTGATGGTTAAACCCAATATGGGATGTGGTTAAGGGTCTAGGCAACCCTAGATAGGTGAAGTTGCTAGACTGAACAGACGCTGCTGTATCTTGATCTCTATTTCTATGGAATGGAGGTGGCATGAGTCCGATTCAAAAAAGAGGCTAAAATATCACTGAAAGGTAGAAATGAGATAATGTAGCTGGGCTGCCAGCTACTAAAAGTTAGAATATAGCAACAATAACACAAGCATACAAATTTTCAATTGATCTATCACATACGTTATGCAAGTGTTAAACATAAATCATGTTGTGTCTAGGTAAAGAGCAAAGGACCATTTTCTAGTCAGACTCACAAAAAAAAATTAGCCTTTATCAGCAACAGCTATATTACAAAATGAAGGCAATACATAGTTTAGATTTTTATAGCATGTTATTCTTAAGAAAAATGAAACTTACATATTCAGGAAGTGGCACCCTTGAATATGTACCATCTGCCTTCTTTTTATCAACCCACAATGGCTTTCCACTAACGATTTCAAGGAGTAAGACACCGAAGCTGTACACGTCTGCTTTCTCTGATATCCTTCCGGTAGCAACATACTCAGGAGCTGCATAGCCACTAAACATAAAGATAATATCATGCTAATGCTCAAGCAAACACTTAAAATGATAAACAAGAACGTTGCATCTACAACTTCATTATTATATGAGTTGAGTTTTTACTATGTGCCCACAACAGTCACATCTGCATAAGTATTTGGAGCCAACATTATAGCTAGACCAAAATCAGAAATTTTAGCATTCATTTCATGGTCCAACAAGATGTTACTTGCTTTTATGTCTCTGTGGACAATACACATATGAGAATGCCCATGTAGATAAGCAAGACCATCGGCTACAGCTTTAATTATTTGGAGACGCTTAAACCATTTGAGCAACTCCCTTTTTGTTTCGTCTGCAAATATTGCAACAAAAATCAGCCAGGGTGTACTCATTGAACAAGGGATAGAATAAAGTGAAAGAGTCTTTGATCTTACTGAAAAGTTACCAGAAATTATAGATGCCAAACTTCCATTTGACATGTATTCATAGACAAGTATCTTTTCTCCTCGTTGTATACAACAACCAATTAGAGTAATTATGTTTTTGTGCTGAAGGTTTGGAATGGCTTCAATCTCAGTTTTGAACTCCTCTGAACCTTGAAATGCAGATTTATGGTGTCTTTTGACGGCAATGTGAAGACCATTAGATAGTTTTCCCTAAAATGATTGAATGCAACGATGAATATCACATCCAATGATATACGAGAAAACAAGAACATATTTTAGATATTATGCTGCTGGTTTCAGTACACAGTGGGCCAAGAGAGCAAACACTATGGATCAAGGTCATACCGATGAGTAGGCTTGTCCCACATGGAATATGCATTTTCAAAACATTTTATTATCCATATTTCACATTTAAATAATTCAAGAACATATCTCATAGTAGATATTATTTAGAGGAAATAATACCTTGTAAATACAGCCAAATGCACCTTCACCAACCAAGTTCCTCTCGGATAATTTTTTTGTAGCAGCCAGAATCTGAGAGAAACTAAAATACGCTAACTTTGTTTCTTTTCCGCCACCAATAAGATTTGCTAGTCCTCCTATGTCCATGACTTGGCCTGATTCATAGAAAACTCTTATATTCTCAATGATTGTAGATGGCAGTGCACATTTACTAAAAATGTAGCTCTAAGGTTGTAATGCAATATATGGAACAGTTGGAGGCTACAAGAATTTGATAAGTGTGTGCATGGACATACCTTCTATTCGGTTTTCATAAGACTTTTGGTGGGGATCGAGTTCAATTGTGTCAAGGTCCTTTGTTCTGAGCCTGCTACAGTAACAAATGTATATAAATGATAGGCTGTAAGAAAACATAATATTTTTCAATTGTTTTTCTGGATAGGGTGGATGGGGCAACAAGTTTGCCTGTTGTGCTAAATAGCTAGTATCACTCTGTGTGTGTCTATTTTGGTTTTTTATTTCTTTTGTATACTTCAGTGAAACAACGTTCTGTTTGTCATTCCTAAAATTATTTGTATTTGACGAGGAGTGTTTCTCTCAAGAAATTCTATTTTGCTGGGTGATAAGGTGATTTCTGCATCAATGGACCCCACTTCTAATCTAATAATATAAAAGCAGCCAACATGATGAAGATTTACAGTGTCTAGATGCACAAGGAATCGATGAACATGACATGAAAAAGAGTACCGTTGATATATCATTACCTATCGTCACATTCTGCATGATTTACTGTTTGTAATCCATCTGCAGTTACCTTGAAAATGGAAATAAAAAGAAAAGGCAAGTAAGATCCTTCAACTGAGCATGAATTTTATCTGGAACAGAACTGTGAAAATATTTAGTGAATATTCTAGAAACGAACTGCTGTAGGCATGGTATAATAATGGAGGTTTGAAATGTGTACCTCTGAGCACGAACTGGAAGGGCGGTCTCTGTTCATAACCCGCTCCAAGGTACGGGTGGTGTCAACAAAGCTGACAAGGGGGAAGAGCTGGAGGTAGAAGGTGATCTCATTCTGTACCTCCCGGAGCTGGTCGGCGTGCTTCCCTCCCATAAAGCAGCCGTGGAGGTAGCTGCTGTCTTGACAGGACGCGATGAGCATGTAGGCATGGCGGAGCGTTTCCTCCAGCTGCTCCATGGGGTTCCTCGTCTCCACGTGCTGCATCAGCTGGGTGCTCGAGAGCTGCTGCAGAAGGTCCCCGATCATCTTCACGCGACGTGCCAGCAGCTGGCAGGTCTCCCGGTTCCTCTTGACTGTCTTGGCGGCCTCCACGATCATGGAGATGAGCCCGTACGCATCCACCCCTGCAAGCTGCGCGATGCTGGCCACCTGACCGACGCTGTTCCAGAGTGCCATGTTTGCTTGACTTGCCTTTGTTGCAGGTCTACTCCGAGCAGCACAAAAAAGAGGAACAAGAGCAGGTTCATGGTGAGCAACCAAGTGATTCTAAAAGGCATGGCGATTGTGATGGTCAAGCCTTTTCTTTTGACTGAAGCAAATCAGGCCAAATTTTGTGAGTATGACCCAAACTGCATTACTGAACTCAAATATCAATTCTGGCATTTCTTCTGCACGAAAATAATGTTGCGTCACTTCCACAAACACTTGGACCTCAGAATCTCTGCACTGTCTGAAGAACTCTTTTTTTTTTGTTCACGGCATTTCCACAAACGTCTGTGCCGCACTGGATTCCACATAAAGAAACCAGCTCCAGCAGCCAGGCCAATATATATGACAGCGCCAGGACACAAAATGCTCAGGGAACCATAAGCTGAGGCGCGCAGGCTGCGTTCCGGAAGGCTGTCTCTGGAAGCAGCATTTTCGCAAACACCTTCCGCCCACTCTCGCGGACGACGACGCTGCGACCAGCGGTACCACGTAACTTGTGGCGCGCCAACTCCTCCGTCCATGCTGTGGACAGCGAGTCGGGGTAGCAGGGGCGCATCGGTAGACTAGCCGAATGGAGCAGAGAGGAGTTCGGGGGAACGGTAGGCGGCGGAGCTCCCTCCAGCGAGCGATTTGGCGCGCATGGCATGGCATGGACACGGACCAGGCCTCTCCGCGAGTTTATGATGTGGCAATCTCAGCCGCACGATTTGGATCGTACGGGTGGTCGTTATTTGAAATAGCGAGCGTCCCCGGGGGTCGGTCTCGTCGAACGCTGTCTGCGGCTCGCCGGAGCACCACCAGTACTCAGGCCCAGAAGCAACCGCGGCGACGTTGGCGACGGCCACAGACTGTGCATGCATGCAACTGGGCACGAGCTGCAGCCTCATCTGCTTGTTCCAGAACGAGGCGGAGGACGGTGGCCGGAAGCCCCTCAGCAATAATCGTCGCCGACAATAACTTTCATGGATGATCCAAACGAACGAGTCAAAGTTTACAGATCAACGGTTCCCACAGTCAAGCAAGCACGATTCATGATTGTTAGTACATAAACAAAACGAACAAGACGGCTCTACGATGCAAACATCATCTGTGAGTTGCCCGGACCGAGAGACTCTAACCATACTAGATACTACCCACACGCACTGTTCCAGTTGAGATCAAACGCCTCACTAGTCAGACAACCAATTCTTGCAATACATCATGCAATGCACGTACGAAGCCTTCCTTCCTTCTTCACACGCTGTCATCTTCAGGGATCGCTTCTAACTTGCTGCTCATCTTTGTTTGTGAACGAACTAACTTGCTGCTGCTTCTCCTTCTCTGCTACAGGGGCTGCAGCCCGGGCGGCGGCGACGGTGGTCGCGTTTCCAGTCACAGTAGCAGTGGACGGACCGTCTGCGGCCGACAGCGACGAGACGGCGTCGTAGGACGAGAACCAGGTGTGGCCGCACGAAGTGCACTCCAGCTGCAAAACCAAGGCCAAGTTCAGCAGCACGTCGTCAGGCGCTAGCTAATAAACAACAGTACATGCATCAATGCATGCATGTAACAAACAGATTGCAACATAAACAATTATATGTAAATTCAAAGGAATATAATCGTGCATGTTGAGAAATATAATGCATGCATGCACAGACCTGGTAGCGATGTCTGTTTCCAGCCTGAATAACATCAGATATCCCAACCTTCTTCTCTTGGCATCTTTGGCATCGAGCGTCAGTCATCTAGTGAAAGCAAAGGACCATATACAACAGATTAAATAACCATACGTGGAAAATAAAAACATGCATTGTGATGATTAGTCTCTTTTTCGTCTCCTGATGACATATAGTTGCCGTGTTTACTTTTTCTAAGAAAAAAAATAGTTGCCGTGTTTGAATATACATGCATGTCTAATAATACCTGCAACTGCCTTGGTTGCTCTGGTTCATACGTTTTCTCTGCTGAAATCAACCCAGCCTGAAATGTGGTATATAGTGTGTATAGCAGCAGTTAGTGGCAGCAGAAAATACATATCAGTATAGCATAGGTTCCGCAGAAATCTTTGAGCCAGCAATTTGTGGGCTACTGGAATAGGATGAATGAAAACTTGGTCAACGAGGTCAAGTAAAAGATATCAGCATCCAATATATATATATATATATATATATATATATATATATATATATATATATATATATGAAATGATAATATAGACCTACCCTAAAAAGTTGATAACATACCTTTAGTTCATCAGGGGACATTACTAATAGAGCCGGAGGATCAAGTTCCTTGTTCATCAATCGCTTACGTAGTTTAGGGCTATTCTGTATATCAAAGGCAAAAACAAAAAGTCAAAAAAATCAAATAACAAAAGAAACATAAGTATATGGCAAAGGACCCCAGATAAAATGTAACATATCACTGTAGCACTGAAAAACACAATAATCACATAGATTGTTATCCCTACTGCAAGCTTATGATAAAAAAATCTTCAGAATATGAGAGGTCCAATATCAAGTTACTATACGTCGTGGACCATGAATTAGAAAATTAATTACACCGAAAGGATTAATAATAAAAAAACATTGATACCTTGATATTGTACCATAAGTGTCTCAGTTTCTGGTTGTACTTCCCAAAATCAGTGCCTAGAGCTTCATATGCACATCTTTCCAAGGAAACTATTGTTGGAACAACATCGTCGAGTCCATATGGTTTCTCATTGTCCTGAATTAAAAAAAAAAAAGCAAATCATCATCATAACCAATGAGAGGCATAATAAAGTTCAACAAAATACAAGGAATGTGGAGCAAAGAGGGTGAAGCAAAAGGATATCAGATGATAACCTTGAAGAAATATGAGCGGCATTGAAGACAGATACAATATGCTAGAGTCTAAAAAAATAATGAGGGAAAAATGAACTTACATTTACAGAAACAGCAATCTTTGGGGATGATAAATTGCTTGAACTTTCAGTGGCAGCACCAGGATCAGTTCGAAGCATCACCCGAGCAGCAATCTCCTTAGACCATGCTAGTGGGATACTCTCTAACAACTTGTCAAGCCACTTATCACGGCACTCATTTCCAGTAATCGCTTTGTACCTTGCAAGTATGGCATAATTCTTCAGCACTTTAGCACTTGCAGGTGTCTTTTGTTCCTTTTCAAAGTTATTACTATCAGGTTCATTTGCTGCTGAGAAGCGACGACTGGTGCTACTACCACGGGGTGTATGTGTATCTTGAAAAGGAGGTTCAAGGTCAGGAAGCTCCCCAATACGGTCTATCGTTTTCTTGACAAGGATATCAATCGTTTGTTGTGTGTTTACATCATGTTCCTTGACGTCTGAAAGGTTCCACAGTTTCTTCTCAACCGCACCATAGACCTTCTGAACGATAAATCCAGGATGTCGCTTGCGATCGGGGATTTGCTTGTTCTCAGGAATAAAATGCACCACACACTTGTGCATAACTGACTCTGCATTCACATCGTCGGTATGGAAGCTGTAGAACAGCTCCCGTGTGTCGCGAGCAACGCAGAACTTACCTTCTGCGATCTCAGCCTCCTCTGGCCTGTAGAACCATTGACATGTTACTATCAGACCTCCCTCGGTTCCTGTTATATCCTGTTGTTCCAAATTACAAAAGAGAAATTTGTCACATATTGGGGTGACAATAGGTTTGTTGTATAACAAAACTAAGAATCAATATGCTGAAAATCAATTTTCCAGACAGCTGAACACATACAACAGCTGATCTGGCGATCTACTCACCCGGATTTAGAACAATAAGAGCATTACTATGTCATACGCGAAATAACATAGGACAATCTCAACAGGCTACAAAAGTTGTAGGAATCAGATGCATACACATCGAAACAGGCAGGGCACAACAGAAATACTAGTAAAATCACCAAAAAACATAACACGTGTGTCTATATATGATCACGAACCTTGATGATGGCTGCGTAGGGCTTCTGATTCCCCAGTTCAGGCTCGACCAGCACAAAGTCCTCCTAAGTAGTAGTGCCCGATCGAGACATTAATTAGGAAAACCATAAATAATATCCTCCCGTACGTGAGCAAAGATTGAGCGGCGGGGCGAAGAAAGCTAGAGGAAGGAAGGAGATGCATGCATGGTCGATGACGACCGGCGGCGTACCAGCTCGAACAAGAGGCCGTTGTACTCGAAGGACGCGTAGTGCTTCTTCTGCTTCTTCCCCCTCCTTCCGGTCGTAGTGACCATCACCGGGTCCCCGATCGGCACGGCTGCCGCGGCGTGCTCCAGCTCCACCACGTCCTGCTGCTGCTGCTTCTTCTTGTCCTGCAGGGGTTTTGCGGCCAGCGGCGGCGGCGACGCCTCCTGCCGTCGCTGCTGCTGTTCTTCCACCAGCTCCTCCTCCTCGTGCTGTCGTCGCTCCGCAAGTTTGACGTCTGTCACTTCCTTGTCGTTTTCCGAGGCGCGGCGCTTTGGTGGCCTGCCCCGGCCGCGCCGCCGCGGTGTCTCCTCCTCCTTCCCGACGACATCACTGATCCTCATCTTCGCCTTCTCCTCCTCCTGCTGGTTCTTCTTCTTCTTCAAGTCGCCCTCTCCCGAGGAGGGGCCGCCACCACCGAGGGGCAGCATGGCTTGGGATGCCTCTTCATCGACGTCGTCATCGTCGTCGTCGTAGAGTTGCACGATCCGGCGACTCCTACTCCTCCCCATATCATCGATCGGCAGCAATTTAATTTTCTTTTGGAATAAATTGAGGAGGAGAGGGGGAACGTAGCTAGCTGGGTTTTTATAGAAGAATTAAGTTGTCACCCGCCGCCCAGGCACTCACGTCACGTCCAAACGGGCTTGCCTTGGACTGTCATGAGTCACTCACAGGTCAGATCTTGTTGGACTACAGGTATGTCCACATTAGTACCCTCCAACCTCTCCTGCTCCTCTAGCTACGTACCACCGTCATGGCTGGATGCGTTACTATAGGCCGGCACGCGTACGTAGCCTCAGGGTCAGGGTTGTTGGCAGTTTCGCGTTTGACTAGGACGAGGAGACGTGCAGGACCCACCAACCTGCTGGACATGCATGGGGGCAATGTAGGACATGAAGTGACAGAGGTGAGAAGAGGGATTTGGGTGGAAGAAGGACGGTTGTGTGTGTATATAGATTCCCAATGGGCCGGGCTCATTCGGCGGCTCGGGACACGGCCCGAGCACGAGCCCGACCCGAGATGAAGAGTGTCAGACCGGTCCGAGCATGATAATTGGGCCGTGCCTGAGCCGGCTTTCCAGCACGTTGGGCCAACACGAGCCCGACCCGATTTTTAGACTGGCCTGATAATGGCTCGTCTGGTTATATAAAAGTGGATCTTTCCTCCAAACCCTAGAACTCTCTCAAATCTTTTACCCAAGGCGGCGGCCTCTCTCTCCCAAACCCTCTTTCTCTCTCTTCTTCGGCCCCACGGTCGCGCCGCCGCCCGTCGTCCACGCTCGCGCCGCCACCTGCCGCCCGCGCCTGGCCCCACGCTCGCACCGCCGCCTGCCGTCCGCGATCGGCTTTGTGCTCGCGCTGCCGTCAGCGCTCGATACGCTGCGCTCGCGCCGCCGGCGGGCCCTGTGCTCGCGTCGCCATCGGCGCTCGAGCCCCCGCGCTCGTGCTACCGTTCATGCCTCGATGCTTGCGTCGTCAACGGCCTCGTCCCCGCGCCATGGCGGCCATGTCCGAGCTCGCCCTCGCCGCCGGGCTCGTGCCGTCGTGCCGGCCCGGCACGAAGCAATGGTCGCCGTGTCGTGCCTCTGGGCCGACTCTTCAGCATGGCAAAAGGGCACGACACGGAAGCGGCGTTGTGTCTGGTAGTATCGGGCCGCTTCGTGTCGGGCCTTATCATGCTCGGGTCGTGCTCGGGTCGGGCGGCCCGTTTGGGGATCTATAGTTGTGTGACGAATCTATAATTCATTTATAGTGAAAAGTGACCAACTTTGATGAATCAGGTGCACAGTGCACGGTTTTAACAGGATCGTGATTGCAACACCTGAAAGAAAAAAATGTACGACGAGAGATTTTAGAAGAATGAAGGAATATGAATTTCGTTTGGAGCAATTTGTGATCGGTTTAGTGAATTAGGGTGCAAAGTGAACAATGGACGACTTTAGTTTAGGATAGTAATGTCACGCGGTGAGCGTCACGACCATCCGACCACTCCCCCCTTATGATGAAACTTATACATGTCACCTTTACACTACTACAATAAGCCTCATCACAGGCGGCTCCAAACCTATTATCACAGACGGCTTTTAAAACCGCCTGAAACGAAGAGTCTGTGATAATCCGCAATTTCACACGCGGAGAAGTGAAACCGCCTGTGAAGACACATTATCATAGGCGGTTCTTCACTTAGGCTAGCCGCCTGTAAAGACAGATTATCATAGACGGTTCTTTACTAAGAATAGCCGCCTGTGAAAATACTTTATCACAAGCGGGTCGTGCAGCATATATAACCGCCTGTGATAAATGTCTTATCACAGACGGTTATTGAAGCATAACTAACCGCTTATGATAATGAGTCTTCACAGTCGGGTATTGAAGCATAACTAACCGCCAATGATAATGTGTTTTCATAAGCGGGTTTTGAAGCATAACTAACCGTCTATGATAATGTGTCTTCACAGGCGGATTTTGAAGCATAACTAACCGTCGTTTATGATAATGTGTCTTCACAGACGGGTGTTGAAGCATAACTAACCGTCAATGATAATGTGTCTTTACAGACGGTTATTGAAGCATAACTAACACGTATATGATAATGGTGTTATCACAGACGGAGTTTACCTATATCAGCCGTCTGTGAAGACCCTTTAACGCAGTCGGTTTCTACCATAACAGACACCGCCTGTGAAAATTAGGTTATCACAGATGTTTCTTTACTTGTATCTAGCCGCCTGTGATAATTGTTTTTCACAGTCATGCAGTACTACTGCTGTTATTTCTAATTTTCAGGTCAATTCAATATAATCACAGAACAAAAAACAACAATCATCACAGAACAAAAGTCAACAATATTATCATCACAGAAGTCAATTTCACTAAAACAATATACATATGTACAAGTTACAGATACAATTCATCTCAAAGTTTACAAGTTTTCACTAAAACTGTTTAGATTGGCATAGTCGCAAAGTTCTGGCACATCAGCTGCTGAACCTCTCTTATCAAAGAACTTCCCCTTTTTGTGCAAAATTTCACGACGAATGAACTAACAGAGTTCAGAAGCAATCCTGTCGGCTCCTCCATCAGGAATACTTCTACAAACCGGCCATTCTTCTTTTAGATTCTTCTTGTGCTGCAATATAACACATAACAAGGTTTAGAATGTGTTGGTTTGAACAATCTCAAAGTATAGATCAAAGTGAGAGTATACAAGAATTTAGTAGGTATTTTTGGAGCAGTTGTACTATGAGCAATTGAATTTTGAAGTTGGAATCAAAATATGAAAATAATGTTTCTGGAAATATTGAACAGCAGAGAATATAAGCATAAAACTATGCTAGTTACAATGAAAATGAAACACAAAAGTAAGAAAATAAGGTATCGACATTAAGGATAACTTACATCCTCACGATTGACTCTATATACGGCGGCGGTTCGAAGATGCTCGCATACATAATACCCGCATAAAACACTCCCAACAGGATGCTTCGGACAAGCATAATACATTTTAATGTCCAATGCATTCGTATTAGGAGGTCTCTGACCGCCAAGCTCCGCGTAAAACTGCCAAGCGCTGTAATACAAGAAATGTCATATAAAACTTGTCAACACATTCTAAATGTGCGTAAATTAAAATTATTGAATAAACGTACTTTTTCAAAATGGAAAGGAAATCTTTGTAACGATCTGGTGGGTAATCGGCCGAGTCCAAGACTGTTGTCATTCCCTGCGTTGGCTTGATGAAGATCATTATGTAGTGATTACTGCAAACATACAAACACACGTGTTAACAATTACCAATAATTGCTATTTCAATGTCATGTGCCGAACTTACTCGAAGTGGTACGGAGCCTTTACGAGGTCCTGGCCGTCTCTGACAAAGTTAAACATCGCATTTCCTATGTAGGCTGCAACTTCTGCCTTTCTATCCTTCTTAAGTTTTGCAATTGCTCTTTCAAAATCTTTTTTTTTCATGTGTTTGTACTGACTTGATTCTCGATTCGCCTGGACGTCGAATAGCGACTTTGCAATCTTAGTAGGGTCAAGGAAACCGGTCTTGCGCGCCAACTTTACATTATCCATGTATTGCATCCTATTGAAGAAGTCCAGAATTGTTATAATCTCATAAAATGCGTATGCGTGTAGTAAGAAAAGCAAATACAAAATATTAGAGCACTTACAAGCACCAGACGAGCAGCAGGTTGATTTCGAGCATGCCCCGATGGAAAAGGGAAAGCAACTCGTCAAATAAAATGACTCGTTTATCTACTCCAGTGCTCCAGAATGCTTCTTTTGGAATACGAAATGTGACGCAATTAAGACCAAATTTTGTGCTGGCAGTGATGTACCACTCATGCATTCTTCTGAGCGCGACGGGTTGTTTGCTAAGTTGTACGGATGTCATGAACGGCTTCCCATTCTCAAATTTAGGAGGAACATTCTCAAGCTTGTATATTGGAACTCCTGGTTTAACTAAAGTCGTCCGCCGATTATACATGACACCGTCTTCTTCCCACTCCTCGATATCTTCTAATGCTGGCTCATGAGAAGAACGAGATGCACTCGATTTTCTAATATTTTCCTTCATAGCTTCCAAATACTTTGTCACTTCTGATGAAGGTTTCTTATTTTCGTATGAGCTAACTTTGACAGGCACTGATGATCGAGGAGTAGTCGTCGGAAGTTGGACACTGGCTTGTTGTTGAACCTGTTGTTCAACTGATTGCTCTTTACTCCCAGCAGCTGGCTCTAGTACTACTTCAAGTTGTTGCTCAACTAGTTGCTCTTTACTAGCAACAGCTTGCTCTAGTACTGCTTGAAGTTGTTGTCCAACTTGTTGCTCTTGGATATCATCATCCTTGCTCAGACATAGGGGGAGTGGATCTTCCCGGACTGGGAGTGGATCTTCATGCACTTTCGCCTTAGAAGATGGGGTTGCAGTATTTGTAGATGCGACGGGGCTAGAAATTGGCTCATCGTCCAATACGATATCGCGTCGGTTCTAAAGGATTAATTGGTTGACAGCCTGCCCCAGAGTCGTGATCCCCTCAGGTGTGATGTGGTCTATTTCATAATCTTCATAATCATTATCAATGATCTGAAGAACTTGCACCACAGAATAATACAACGGAAGTGGACTCCCGTTGAAGTCACGATCAGGCTTTGCCATAGCAGTGGCAACCTGTTTGGTTTTGTTCCCTGCTCTGCCTATCGGGACAAGAAGACGACAAGATTTGTCGTTAGCAATATCATCGACAGGGAACTTATGGGCTGACCCTGAGTCTGGCACGGAACCAACGCTGCTAGGATAGGCAGTTGGAGATACTAATTGCTCCTTTTGCACCGGCACCATCATTGTACTCGGTGCCACTAATTGTCCTGATTGTCTAAGTTGTTCCATTATTTCTTGCATATTTTCTTTGACCTTTTGAGCAATCGTTTCATCAAGTGTTTTCTTAAACTTCTCACGTCTTCTATATGTGTCTTTATCTTTAGGGAAACCATCTAGCCAAGACATTTGAGAAGAGACCGCTCGAACCCGTCCGCTGTGTTCAGGGTTTCCCAAGATAGCGGTAAGTTGGTCATTCTCCCTCTTCAGCTTGAAGAGACCCTTCTGTTGCTTTTCAATTACTTCTTTCATTTTATCCTCTACTTCATTCATCGGACTTTTCAAGTTTGCCCTCGCTGGTCAAACCTGACCGAGCAAAGACCCAACGTTGAGTTCGCTCATCGCACCCTTCTAATGGGTGAGGATTGCCCTTACTAAGAATTTCGTTTATTATCTTATTCCATTTCTGGACTTTGGGGCCATATCCGGCAGACCCCAAGCGATGATGGTATTTGTTATTTTTTGCAAGCTCTGACCTAGTTGCACTTAGAGCTTTAGCACCAGGTGTGCTCTTTTGACGAACAAACTCTTGCCACTGAGCTTGTGTGATTTTTCCCATCTTCCTCGGGCTAGGGACCTTATTAGCCTTAACATAAGCATTCATTTCACTCTTCCAGCATCGAAACTTCTTGCCGCAAGAGATCAATGTTGCTTTCTTTACAGCTTCTTCTGTGCCTTTCGGGAACTTGAATTATTTCTTTATCTTTTCTCACAACTCATTCTTGGTCTGCTCGGGTAATTTCCTCCAATTCTCGGTTGTGATCGGCACAACCTCCCTAACAAGAAAACAGCATGCATTACGGTACTTGGTAACTGAATCCAGTGGTTCTTGGGGAAGCCCACCTGGACCGACCCTTATTATGTACATGATGCGGTCCAATGGACCCTTATTGGGACCTCGTTGCCCTCGTTTCCGCTTGAGTGAAGCTGAGGATTCATCCATTGGTGAACCTTCTGCGGTTTTAGGAGCCGATGTCACCTCATTGTCTTCGAGATTAATCTAGGTAGAAAAAAATTATAAGACTTCGTATACTTGACAACCAACATTAACTTGAACTGCTGAAGTTAAGATTCGTGATCCATACCTCGTCGGCAGGATCATATTCCGGGTCTAGATCCACTGAAGTCTTTTTAATTTTTATATTCGGAAAGGGATCCGAAGGACTGTGATAGGAGCCTGAACTGCTGGAGTCAGTAAACTCCATATTGTCTTCTTTGTTGTTACTATCAGGACCAGTCTTCTTAGGGCTTTCCATGCTAGATCTAATAAGACAAAAAATCTAATAAATGGCATAACTAAATTTGGTCATATTTAAAACAATTTTTCTCAATTTTGGCTCAATTAAGTAAATTTAGCCAAAACACATTTTTGAAGTTATATAGGTCTAACTAAATTCTTGTATCATAGAGATCGGCATCATATGCTCAGACTCCATCGCCACACCTAGTGTTACCTAGATATGGGCGTGAGGATGCTCCTGGCATCACAAATGAGTTGACCAACAACTTGTTTGGCTTCAGAGCTAAATATAGCATAACTTTAGTAGCTCAGATTAGGTACAATTGCTCAAATGAAGCTGATGGAGCCACAAGTGCAGACATCTTTGGTAGCACAGATTAGCTACAATTGCTCAAATGAAACTTAGAGAAATAAAAGCAAACTTAGCCAAACTTAGTCTAGCATAGCTAACTATAAGCAAAAGTAGCCAAATAGAGCTAAATATAGCATAACTTAGTCAAAATTAGTCAAGTATAACTATATCTAATGTAACTTAGCCAAAATTAGCCAAATTTGGTCAACTTAACCAAATATAGCTAAATCTTGCCCCTAATAGAGAATTATGTGGCATATGCAAGGCCGATGACAGAAATAGGGAATATACTGCTGTTACTAGAGTCTAGAATCATGTTTACCACTAATGTGTCAGAACAGTTTCAGACACACAGAACCAACTACCAATTTATCGTGATATAACCATCCACGACGAAGGGAGTAACTCCTATTCATTCGAACTTGACAGTTTTATCTCTGCAAACTACCAGAAGATGAAATGCTACTGATTTCACAGTTTCAGACACACAAAACCAACTACCAATTTATCGTGATAGAACCATCCACATAAATCTTGCCACACCAAACCCTAACCAAAGATGCCACCGAACTTGACAGTTTTTCGAATTCTACCGAATCCTAACCAAGGATGCCTACCATTATCTAATTCCCGAACCCTAACCAATGATATGCAAGGCGGCAACGAGGGCGGGGAGGGAGGCGGCACGGCGAAGGAGGATGGAAGGTCGAAGGGTTTAGGGTTTACCTTGAAGCTCGGCGGCGACGGAAATGGCTTCGCTCGGCGTACCTGGAAGTGAGGAGGGCGAAGCTCGGCGGCGACGGCGAAGCTCGACGACGGCGAAGCTTGGCGGCGTACCTGGAAGTGACGAGGGCGAACACTTGGCAGCAAACGAAATTTTGGCAGCCTAACGGCGTCTAAGTGTTTCGCCCGGGTTAGGTTTTTCCAATGCTGCCGAGGGGTATATATAGACTCACATTTTCTCAGCGGATTTTAAGTACCGATCGTCAGAGAAGATTGTTACCTCAGTCAGATTTTACTTACCAACCGCCTGAGAAGATACAATTATCTCAGACGGTTGGTTAGTAACACTCGCCTGAGTTAAACATGGGCCTGTAAAGATATTTACTTCTTCTTAATTTGATGAATGCCTACATAAAGACCCCTCACCAACCGAGATGAGGATCCCCTGACTTAATCAGTGGTCACTGACATGTAGACCCGGTCCCACACGTCAGTGACCATGTCACGCGTGCGCGACCTTTCTTTTCCCCGAGGCACGACCTTTCTTTTCCAGTCCGCGCGGCCTTAAAGACGCGCTATCGCTCACAAGCGCATCGCTCACTTTGAATCCTCTTGTTTTCTTCGTCTTCCTCCGCTCCGACGACCCAACACCACTATGGCCGACCTTCCACCGCCAAGCCCTCCGAGGGAGCCACCTTGCAAGAAACTATGTTGCAGCTCCCCCGAGAAGATCAACACCGAGCAGCGCCTCCTCATGGCGCGAGAGGCGTACAACAATACGTCTCGCGCCATGAGTGCCTTGGGGCTGGGTACCCTTCCAGAGTATACTGGAACGGGTACCTTGGGCCTATACCTCTACGCCCTCATGGGGGTGGCTGATCGTCTCGACATTCTGTTCGCGACGATGGCCCACGTTCTTGGCCCCGAGGGCCGTAGAACGCTGGTGGAGGCGACGGCTAGCAACCTCGGGGTTACACCGCCGGTGCAGCCGGTGCAGCCGGTGCAGCCGGCCCTGTCTCCTGTTGCACCGGTGTCGGAGTCGCCGCCGGAGGACGAGGAGGAGGAGGAAGAGGAGTAGGAGTAGGATTTAATTAGTTTTTCTTTTTGTTGTTTTTAGTTACTTCTGTTTTGTAAATATTGTTAATGAATGCAATCTATCTTTTTTCATCTATGTGATTGAATATTACTTGTGTATCTTGTGTGTTCTTGTGTAAATATTGTGCATCTTGTGTGTTCTTTTGTGAGATGTGTGATTGAATATTGTTAATGAATGAGTATCTTGTGTGTTCTTCAACTGTGTGAATGAATGAATGTGTAGTGTGTTCATCGTTAATTAAAATTTCACGTCTGAGAAGAAGATTATCTCAGGCGGTTGGTAAGTATATTCTCAGGCGGTTGGTAATCACCAACCGCCTGTGAAGATATTTACTTCTTCTTAATTAATATTCTTGATTAAATGTGGTCCTTTAAAAAGGCAAAAATCCACTTTCTTGTAATATTATTGATAAGTAAAGGTTACCATTAAATTTCACTTCATAAATCCTTTGAAATTGGTCAGAACATAAAAAACATACAACAAATGCTATTTTTCATTTTTCTATCTTGATGAATATAATGCTTTTTTCATTTATTTTTTCAGTGGACATTTTCACTCATCATACCAAGTATAGGAAGATGAAAGAACAATTTGATAACAAAATCGAAAAAGATATTGCACTGAAACCTTACAGTGGAAAACTTGTGTTTGAAATGGTCAAGAACATTCATATTGCTTTCGGTAAGGGAAAAAAGAGTAAAGGAATTAAGAGAAAGAAAAGTACATCTTCGGATGATACAACTGACATGGCTTTCAAGAAACAATCAATTTTTTTCAAGTATCTTCCGTATTGGAAGAATCTGGAATTTTGCCATAGTATTGATTTGATGCACGTTACAAAGAATGTATTTGACAACATCATTGGGACTTTGCTGGACATGTCGAGGAAAACAAAGGACGGATTAAATTCACGTATGGACCTAGTAAATCTTGATTTGAGACCAGAGCTTCATCCAGTAGAAAAGGCGAACGGGAAGCATTACCTTCCCCAGCCAGCTACAACTTGACGCTAGAAGAGAAAAAAGCAATTTGCGAATGCTTGCGTGGGATCAAAGTGCTCACAAGTTTCTCATCCAATATCCGCAAACTAGTCTCGATGAAAGACTTGTCCTTATTCGGTTATAATTCTCACAACTGTCACATGATGATGACAGTTTTCCTTGCCATTGCAATAAGAGTAATCAAACCTGAGCATATAAAAGTTATCATCACACGTTTGTGTTACTTCTTCAATGCAGTATCGCAAAAGGTGATAGCACGTGAAGATTTAAACTATCTGAAAACATACATCGTCGAGACAATGTGCAAGCTTGAGATGTGTTTCCCACCATCCCTTTTTGATATGCAAGTACACCGAATCATACATCTTGTTGATCAGATAAAAGCATTGGGGCCACTATATTTACATCATATGTTTTCGTTGGAGAGATATTTAGGAGTATTAAAAGGTTATGTGTGGAACCGTGCTCACCCAGAGGGTTCAATTATGGAAGGATACACCACTGAAGAAGTGATTGAGGGTTGCGCTGATTACATCAAAGATGGAAAATCGATAGGTGTGCCTATACCGGTACATGAGGGTAGACTACGTGGGAGAGGCAAAGTGGGTAAGAAAACTTTTATTGTTCAAGATTACAAGAATGTACATCGTGCACATTTTGGTGTACTACAACAGCTCGCGATAGCTGAGCCGTACATCGAGGAACACCAAATTGAGCTTCGTGATAAAAACCAAGACTGCAAAGAGGACTGAATCATGAAAGAGCACACAAGATGTTTCACTGAATGGTTAATAGACGAAAATATATCATACGGAAACACTATAGAAGAGGCAACAATGAAAAAGTTAGCTTCTGGCCCATCTGCTTTGGTAACATCATGGCAAGCATATGACATCAATGGTTACACATTTTACACTAAAGAAAAAGACGGTAAGAGTGTTGCACAAAATAGTGGTGTTCGTATTGAGGCTTATGATTCACAAGGGCAGGAGACCACATACTTCGGGTTCATAGAGGAAATATGGGAACTCGATTATGGCGAAAGAATGGTAATACCCGTATTTAAGTGCCAATGGGTCAAACATCCTGATGGTTTGAAAGTGGACAATTACGGGCTAACACTGGTAGACTTGAATAAAGTGGGTTACAAAGATGACCTGTGGGTTCTCACCGATAATGTTGCACAAGTTTTTTATGTTCAAGATCCAGAAACTGAGAAGTTGCACGTAGTTGTTTCTGGAAAGCAAAATATTGTTGGGGTTGGCAATGTGGGAGATAATGAAGAGGAATATAATCAGTATGAAGAGATGTACCTTTTCACCGAACCAGAAAACATCAAACGCGTAGAGAGAAGCATTAAAAAGAATTTAAAACCCTATATGCAAGAAGATGTCAATGCTGGAAAAAATGTATATAGCAATGCGAGATGATATATATTGTATATATTTGTATATTCTGAAATCAACTTAGAACAATGTTGGTATATGAATTGTGTCCTTTTGCATTTGTGTACATATGCGTTTGGACTCAATGATTTGGAAGTTTGGAAGTTTGGTCTTTCTTCAGATAATGATGTATCGGGCGTGTAGCCGATTGAAGGAGGAGCGCTTGGCGTGGCGCAAGAACCATCCCCATGTATGTACATATGGCACACCGATCACATGGTTGTATATACATATGTATTTGTAATGGACTGATGAACTTAACTGTAGTTTGTTTTTCCGTGTTGTTTGTTTTTGGTATTTTCAATTTCTCCGCGTAGGGTTTCTCTGCGATGCCTGAATCGGGAGATTTATTGAAGTGGCAGTGCATCGTCCCCGGTAAAGAAGGGGTAAGTCATGAAGAACAAGCACAATATGAGTTTAACCATCGTCCTCCTATTAATAAATTTCTTTTGCAGACTGAATGGGAAGATGGTTACTACCCCCTGACAATCTCCTTCTCTGAGGACTATCCCTTGGTGCCTCCAAGATGCGCCTTTCCAATTGGGTTCTTCCACCCAAATGTCCATCGTTCAGGAGCACTCTGCATCGGGATTCTTGATCAAGAGACTGTAAGATATACCTATTTTGTTCATGTAATTATTACTTATAATTGTTGTCAAACTTATTTGAACTGGTTTCTTATATTGCTTAAATTATATTTCGTAGGGGTGGTGCAGTGCTTTTACAATCAAAACTATACTACTTGAAGTTCAGCGTTTGCTGCATCAGCCAAATATGCCTGATGTTGAAAATGATTGCTATAATCTACTTATCAAGGTTAGATGACACTTTGACTTAGTGACCAATGTAGGTTATTCATTCCTCCTTCGACATTTGTTAATTTAAATAATGTCAATATTTTCAGGATCCAGCGGAATATACGAGACGTGTTCGGGAGCAAGCAGGACAGTACAATTTAGATTGATCGATGGGAGCTTCATCGTCGATCTACAATGAATGTATCATGATTTTTGTTCAGTGTGTAAAGAAATTATCTTTGAACAATTGTAAAGTCTCTAATGGTGTATTATCACAATTAAGCCGGCCTCACTGGTGATCGAGCATTTCCTATAATGCATTACTGTACTAGTATCCGCTAGCTCATCTGTGTTTTTTCCTAATACAATTTTGCCTGCACAACTACATACGGCTGTGATATATAATTGCAACTACATCCCTGTAATTTCAATGAAAACCGCTTATGATAATTAAACAATGACCGCCACTGAAAATACATGATCTTCTCAAGCCGTTGTTAATCAAGAACCGGCTATGAAGTTCATTGCATTATAGACGGTTATTAATTAAGAACCGCCAACGAAGATCATGAGTTTACCCAGACGGTTGTTCCTTAAAATCCATATGTGAAGTTCATTGCATTACAGACGGTTATTAATTAAGAACCGCCAACGAAGATCATGTATTTACCCAGATGGTTGTTTCTTAAAATCCAACTGTGAAATTTGTTGCATTACAGACGGTTAATAATTAATAACCGTATGTGAAGATCATGTATTTACCCAGGCGGTTGTTTCTTAAAATCCGTCTGTGAAGTTCGTTGCATTACAGACGGTTCTTAATTAAGAACCGATTCTGAAGATCATGTATTTACCCAGACGGTTGTTCTTTAAAATCCGCCTGTGTTGTTCTTTCATCACAGACGATTATTATATCATTCGTCATCACAGTCGCATATTTTTAAGGACCACCTGTGTTTGAAAAATTGAGGCGTCTGTAAAAATGCTTTTTGTAGTAGTGTTATCATCGTCACCGCCAGATGTGTTACCGTAGTCCCACACAACCCCAAGGGTCAGACGTTGTCAGGTTCGTCAGATTAGGATATAGCTGTCCAAATGTCTAGCTGTCCAAATGTCTCAGGCTAATCGGGCCAACCCGAAGCCCGACGTTTTTAACCCGGCCCGAGCACGGTCCGACACAGAGGGGATCGGGCCTGGGCTGGCCTGTAGCTCGGCTCGGGCCGTGCTTGGGTTTAGGCACAGGCCCGTTGGGCCAACTCGGCACGACCTGTTTAACATTTGGCCCGCCTAGCCCGGTGCATGGCCCGTGAAGCCCGTGGGGCCCAGTCCGGCTTGACCCGTGTAAGCCTTTATAACATATATTTTTTTTAAAATTTTACATGTAAATTTTTATTATCAGGTTACAGGCTGACCCGACACGACCTGTTGAAGGCGCATCACTGCACAACTCACGTAAAATGAGCATAAGCGTGCTTGGGCCGAGGTGCAGGCCCGTCGGGCCGACCCGACACGATCCATTGGACAACTATAGATTAGCATATGAACAGGGCCCACCAACGTGGACATGCAACACATAGTGGGCGGTACGACACGATCCATTGGACAACTATAGATTAGCATATGAACAGGGCCCACCAACGTGGACATGCAACACATAGTGGGCGGTAAACATGGCGAGGCCATGATTGCATTACCTGGAAGGAGAGAGATGATAGAAGAGATTCAAGGAGAAGAAGGATAATCGTCTAACAAATTAAGATTTCATTCTTTAGTGAAAAATGATCTTGGCGAATGAGGGTGCGAAGTGAAAGAGCTCTCCCCTGATAAAGAATAACAAGCCAAGTGCATTATTTTTTTAACATGGACTCATGTATAAGCAATGATTTGTATATAAAAAAAGATGAATTCGGATACTCGTTCAATGGACATGATAGAGACTAGGCCAGCTAGAGGTCGGAATTCTCATGGGCCTAATTTATAAAATATCTCACTATCTCTATAAGAACGGATATTGTCTTTTTTGCTAGTAAGTTATGAGGCGTGTGACCGTTGTCCTAATGATATCTGCAAGATGAAAAATGTTTCCCCTATCAAGCGAGATATGGGTACCACATGAATGTCATTTCATTGGCATGTGGTACATGATGATAGTCAATTGGTATGTGGTATTTGATACTCCTTCGGTTCCATGAAAAATGTCGTTTAGGAGAGATAGCTAGTGTTCCATAAAACATGTCGTTTTAGACCTCTATGCATACTTTGGACCTAAATGCTCCCGCTTTCACTCTCTCATAATTGGCCTCGGTACTGCAACAACAAAAAATGAGGAGACAAGTTTGACACTGACGAGATATTAAAAAAATGAGTTGTGGCTGTTGGTATGGCCGATCACAACTTGAGGTACTATGGTTGTTCGCCTGTTTCAACACTATGCAAAGCGGGAAATCTTTTGACTGAGAAGTACAGTCCGCGCAGGGCGGGTGGGGAAAATGTGACGCATCGAGCTGCACGGCTGAAAAAAAAGATTAGTCATAGGTGTAACCTTTGTAAAAAATGTGTGTGAGTTGAGAATCGAACTTGCACCCAAGTTCACGCCGCCTGGTAGCGCTGACACTAACCAATCTGGCGTACAAGAACTATTGAATTCTATAGATCATTCAATATATTTAGGCCCCGTTTGGATGGTAGAAACGTTTCTGATTCTGACTAGAATCACTTAAAACTGCTCCAAACGGTAAAAGGGAGAAACATTTCAGGGGTAGAAACACCCTGAAATGATTCACCTTTCTTAACTAAAGAGGTGAAACACCTGAAAAGGTGTTCCACACTTTGGAATACTTTGATCAATCGTAAGTCGTGTCCAAGTTCTGGAAAAATTACGAAATTTTGCCATCACCCGCATTTGCGTTTATTCATATTTGATTCTCTTTAATAAAATCCAGGTTTTTAAAATTTGTGTTATCAATATCAATATTTGTTTACAGCCAACTGCATTGCCTGACAAGTACTAGTGTTCCTAAAATTTTGTTTATGGCCAGAAAGAAGTGATGACGGTTTTACTAGTGAGCTTTTGTACTAGTGCATGTTTTGTACTGGTGAGTACACACGTACTGACTATGGGAACATCCAACATGTATTTTCTTTTTAATGTTTATTTGTCAATATCGGAGTACATGTCACACAAAAACCAAACATAGATGAAGAACAACCAGAAAACAACCATGGGTAAATGAGTCAATTCACTTTTTTTCTCCTCTCTATTAAAACTGAAACATAAATGTTAGCCAAACAGTTTCTAAAGTGATTCTGTTTCATAGTATGAAACCGTTTCTAGATTGAAATGGACCCGTTTCCAATTCTGTGTGAATGTGGAACCCTACCAAACGGACATGAAAAATTATTCTTTATTAATGACTCCTTGATATGTGAGATCGTGTCTAAAATGACATTTTTTATGTAACCGGAGGGAGTATATATTATGCGAAGATCACTTGCGCACAATATGTGAAAGTCATTCTATTAGAATGTGACATGTGGAGATTATCCTATGGGTGAGTGTTTGGCGAAGATCACCCGTAGCTGTCTCACATAGAGATGGTTCATGGTAAGTGTCATGTGAAGATTGCTTTACTCGTAGATGTCGTGTGAAGATCTTTCAATTGGTCGTTGAGTATGGGCAAATAAATTTTTAGTATTAGAAGATTATTAATGGAGTTTTGCAACTCCAACAAGTCAACTACCCAAGCGAGCATGGTTTTAAGGTGATGTTGAATTAATATATATGTGAATCCAATATATATGGTTATTAAATTGATAATAAGGCAGTAAAAACAAGCACAATCATACTCGTACTCCGCCACAGAAGACGATGAAAGAGATCTTGAAAATCCTATAAGACGGCACGCAGCCTCCTCTCCTCTCCTCTCCTGTCGTTGACACCCAAAAAAGCTGAATAAAAAGAACCCAAAGCCAAACGAATTCAGAGGCGAAAACCTTGCCTTCGGCGAACGCCATGGTGGAGACTCGCCGGAGCTCCGCCTCCAAGCGCCCCTCCTCCTCCTCTTCCCCGTCCCCGTCATCCTCATCCGTTCCTCCACCCAAGCGACCCAAGGTGAGAGTCCTCCGCGGATCGAAGAATCTCGCGTCGCCGCCTCCCGATTTGACCGCTCGGCTAACCGATCTGAACCGTGGCGCTAACCAGACGGAGGCAGCGCCGTCTCCGACGACGACGTCCGCGCCCGGGAGGACCGAGGAGGATTCCGCGGCCGCGAGGACCCCCGGTTCAGCCGAGGGCACGACGCCGCAAAAAGGTGGGGGGCTTTAGGGCGTTTCGGTTCCTAGGGTTTGTTGGAGTGGGTCTGGAATCGGGCTCATGGGTTTCTTTTTTCGTGTAGATCAAGGAGCGGATAAACCAGCTTCCGCTGCAGCCGAGAGTTCGAAGAGGAAGAAGGACCAGGAGCAACAGCAGCCGACTGCGCCATGGGCAAAGCTGCTTTCTCAGTCCTCACAGGTGCGTAAACTGATTACCGGTACTTCAGTGTAGATGCTGGGATTGAAGTTAAATTCGACAACTTTTATGCTGGCTTCCATATAAACATAGTTTTTAAGATTTTAATGATGCTATTGTACTCTTCTTACTGTACCTTAAAGTATGTACTGTCTAGACTGTTTAGTGGTGCTGCCGTGGTTAGCAATTTACACTAGATATGGTTGGGAACACTAGTATCATATTCACGTAAGTGGGCAGTAGTAAGGGCCACTAGTGTACTAGACTATCCAGTAATTATAACAAGCAATGATGTTCCTCACCGCCTCCCATGTATGTGAGCCATTGAGGTTTAGGGAAAAGTGGGATCGGCTGGGAGCACCATGAGCAAGAAGGTCCCCTAGACAGCTTTGTAGCTATTTGAGGATTCTGTACATCTTATCTGGGATTTATTTATGTTGGTTTAATTTTATAGCTTTAATGCATCTTGCATCAATTAGAAATTCTGAACATTTTATCTTGGGAATTTCTTTTCGCAATAATGTCTTGTGGAATTCTCAGAAACTTGTTCAAATTCTCACTCATACTATTTTTAAATACATTCACATGCTCAAGGTTTCAGGCATCAAGTCACAGGTTGTTTATACATGGCTATTACATATACATTCACTTTGGAAGTTAGCAGACCATGGACCTTTTAAATTCACTATTGGTTGCTTTTGATAACTTACGTCTTTCAGCAGTATTGATCTCATGAATTATAAAAAATCAGTATGTAATTCATTTATGTCTCATGTAAGTTCAGTGATACATGGCTTATCTGTATATGCTAGTTACATTTGATCAAGGTACCCCCTCCGTTCCTTTTTATTTGACGCTGGTTAGTTTAAAAATTTACTAAACAGCGTCAAGCAAAAAGGAACGGAGGGAGTATCACATTTAAGTCACTGCTAGGTGACTAGATCAGATTTAAACATTCTGAAATAGTTGTTGATTTCTTTTATTAACACAAGTTTTTCAGTAATGTGGACTTTAAACATATATGTAATAGCCGTATCTAAATAATGTATGAATTATTCTGTTACTTTTTACTGATAGCCTACATTTTTGGATTACAGACTCCTCATCTTCCTATCAGCGTTGCTCAATTTTCTGTTGGCCAAAGTAAAAACTGTAATTTGTGTTTGAAAGATCAACCAGTTAGCAAAATGCTTTGCAAGCTGCGGCGCCTCGAGGTACACCCTTCTTATCAGCTTTACAAATTGTAGTTGGGGTCTAAAAAATGCATGAAAGGTCAAGTACTTGCTTGTCGTTATTTATTGGTTTTGATATCTTACTTTCAGCAAGGAGGTCAATGTGAGTTAGAAGTTATAGGCAAGAAGGGTATGGTCCTATTAAACGGAAGGTCCATAGGTCCTGGCATAAAAGTTACCCTTACAGGAGGGGATGAAGTCGTGTTCAGCTCATGCGGCAAACATGCTTATGTATCCTTTTATCAACTTTTGTTCATTCAGTCGTGCCATTTCCTCCTATAGTCCTATTGCATTTTATATATCTTTGTATTATCTAGATGTATGGAGTATTCACTCCAAGAATGTGAAAACTGTCATAAATCCGCGACCTTTTTTTCCCTTTACCACACTCACAGATTTTTCAGCATCCTTTGAATGACAAAGTTCCTAAAACGGTGCCATCATCTGCCGTTAGCCTTTTAGAGTCTCCAGTTGCAAGTGTCAAGCGTATCCGTACGGATAAGAGAACAGGAGATGCTTCAGCTGTTGCTGGTACAGAGATGTTGGCATCTACATCTAACCAGTCAAAGGACCTACAAGCAGCACCTTCCACGTCAGCCGGAGAGAACAGTCAAAGAGTTGTACAGCCAATTGCATCATCTGCTTCCGATAAATCGAAAGGGCACTGCATCAGCCTTGAAAAGGAATGTGGGAATGGAGAAAATGTTAATGACGTTAATTCTATCATCGAAGACTCTTCAGTAGATGTGGCTGCTGCCACCGTGTCTCCTGATGCTGTTGCCAACGATACCTGTCAACACAATGGCTTTGGGCCAGATGCTCATCTTGGCGCGGAAATCGGTAAGATTGCAACCTATAAGATAAGGCCAGTTCTGAGGATGATTGCAGGATCAACTGTATCAGAGTTCGATTTGACTGGTGATCTTTTTAAAGCTCTTGAAGATCAGAGGGATCTCATCAGGGATCTTAATGGTTCAACCGGTGGTGTGCCTCCGAGCAGATGTCAAGCTTTTAAGGATGCGATGAAACAAGGAATTATTAGTCCAAGTGATATTGATGTTACACTTGAGAACTTTCCTTATTACCTCAGGTGATATGCTTGTATCACAGTTCCTTTGGCTGCTTTGATGCTCATATGAAATTTTTATCATGCTGTCTATTTGAAATCCGCATATGCATTGTTGTTATTTGTATCCCAAATAAAAAAACTGAAGAACACTCATATATTTAATTTTTCACTGGTTCCGAGTTAGCTAAAAAGCACTATATGCCTATCACGTAAAAATTGTTGTATCATAGCTGCATGATATTTGGTTGAGTTTTCATTCTTTTGAAGTTAAGGCAGTCTGCAGATGTACCTTAGAATGCATCATGTTGTTTGTTGTTTGCTCACATGCTATATCTTCATATTATTATCATTCCTCATCTCTTGCAGCGAAAATACAAAAAATGTTCTCTTATCATGTGCGTTCATACACTTGGAAAAGAAGGATTTCATCAAACAATTCTCTGAAATTTCATCAATAAACCAGCGGATATTGTTATCCGGTCCAGCAGGTACCTTCTTTTTTATTGCATACGGTTTCTGTTATATTCTAAGTATGTGTTGTTCAGCCTTGAAATTTGACAGTACACATTCATTTGGTAATTATGCTGATGCCCATGTTATATTCGTCTAATGTTTGTAACACAATGCATTTAGGTTCTGAGATTTACCAGGAAACATTAGTAAAGGCCCTTGCCAAGCATTTTGGTGCTAGACTCCTTGTTGTGGACTCACTTTTGTTGCCTGGGGTAATCTCATCATGTGTTACGTATCATACTTCTCAAAAGTACGTTATGCGTCATTTTCATCTTACTGAAATTTCAAAAATAAATTTATGTAGGCACCTTCGAAGGATCCAGAATCCCAGAAGAATGTTGTAAAGGCTGATAAGTCTGCTGACAAAGCGGTTGGTGAGAAGTTTGCTATATTTCAGAAGCATCGTTCTTCCTTGGCAGACACTTTCCCCATTAGATCAGATGTACCAACATCCAGTGTGAACGCTGAAATTGTGGGAACATCCACGCTGCATTCTGCATCTCAACCTAAACAGGAATCCTCAACAGCCACATCCAAGAGCTATACTTTTAGAGAAGGTTTTCTATCTTGTGTCAATTATTTAACATGACTTTCAAGTATAGCTATATTTTGCTAACGTGTCAAATTTTCTGTAGGTGATAGGGTGAGGTATGTGGGTCCAGTTCAACCATCCACATTGTCACGGAGGTACCTTTATTGCTAACGCCATGCTCACATATTTTAGATTTACATATATTGCTTAGGTTTTCATTACAACCTCGTTGCTTTAGTTTGACTGGTATTTGATGAGAGATTATCTCTTCCTCGGATTTTTTAAAAGAAGTATTTTATGAACTTATCATTTGAATATTATGAGAGTTTCGAGAGGAGATGCTTCATGAACTATATTGCTCGAGTGTATGACATATCAGGTGCACAAGCCTATATTGTTGAGCATATGCACAAAATTTCCACTTTTGGCTGTCCAGATTGGATCCAGTAGACGATTGAACTGTGCATATGTTTACCAGTATAAGCTTGTGCACCTGATACCTCCCTAGTGTACAAAAATATTTTAGAGGGTCCACAGGTTAGATGTTTTATCCCTATAAAATTATAGGAATAGGAGGTACCTTGGAGGAAATACCTTGTAATTGCAGTCTAAAGGCCTGATAAACAGTATTGCTTATTGGATCCTAATACCAACACAATTTTTAAGTCATAATTGTTGGAGTATATAAGTGAATTGCCTACCCTTCCCCATCAGCTTAAGCTTTTGGGTGCAACTAGTCAGCGCATAGTAGCTTAACATGGTATCAGAGCCAGATGTCTCGAGTTCGAATCCTGACAGACGCAAGTCCACTCTTCCACGTTAGAGGTCCAAGGGAGCCTCACGTGAGGGGGAGTGTTGGAGTGTATAAGTGAATTGCCTACCCTTCCCCATCAGCTTAAGCTTTTGGGTGCAACCAGTCAGCGCATAGTTGCTTAACAATAATGTCTAGTCTTCATTTACCTGTAATAAGGAAATTTGCAATATTCAAGCAAGTTACAAGGTTGCTTTCTACTTATGAGTTATGACTCTATTGTTCAGTCAGAAACATTCTTTTCTCCCGGTGACTGTGTTGTTTTGTGGTCATCATATGTTCTTTAATGTGTAGATAACGTTTTTTGTTTCACTGGTCTCCAGGGGTCCAATTTATGGCTATAGAGGCAGAGTGATGCTTGCTTTTGAAGATAATGGATCCTCGAAAATTGGAGTCCGATTCGACAAGCAGATCCCTGATGGTAATGATCTCGGTGGTTTGTGCGAGGATGATCATGGCTTCTTCTGCTCTGGTTAGCTCAGACTTCTAAATCCCCATTTTGTTGGATGGTCTCATTTTCTTGTTTGTGCTTACCACATGTCATTTCCACAGCTAATTTACTTCGACCAGACTTTTCCAGTGGTGAAGAAGTTGAGAGGCTAGCCATTGCAGAGTTAATTGAGGTACCTTTCCTTTTGATTACAAGTACCCTGCACTCTGCAGATATATTTTAGTTTCTGGTTAGTAATATTGTTTTCTTTCCGTATCAGGTCATCTCAGAAGAAAATAAATCAGGACCTCTGATAGTTTTACTTAAGGATGTTGAAAAATCTTTCACCGGAATTACCGAGTCACTTACATCTTTAAGGAATAAACTTGAATCAGTTCCTCCCGGTGTTCTTATTATAGGATCCCACACCCAGATGGATAGCCGCAAAGAGAAGGTACATACACTATTTCTGAAAAAAAAAGTACAAAAAAGAATACTGTTATGGTTTTGATTTCTTATAGTACTGTTTCATACTGCATCCTGCTTCTGTATTTGATCAGAACTAGGTGTGGCTGCCATTTTTGTAGATTTTACTAATGGTACTCTTGGTTTGACTTTACGTTGCAGAACTGTTATTTACATTCCTGTACTCCCTGTCCCTGGGATAGTCTGTTGGTCTATCACAGTTATCCTTACCAGCTAGTCTGAGTAAAAATTTGCTAAGATGGTGATTGTTTTTTGCAGGCACATCCTGGAGGTTTCCTGTTCACAAAGTTCGCTAGTAGCAGCCAGACACTTTTTGACCTTTTCCCGGTATGAAATTTCATTGTCTTGTTCTATATTTCTAAATTCTAAGTTACATTTGGTAGCCTAATGAACCGAAGTTATTAGTGTAATGTCCCTGATTTGCAATTTTCGCTTATATTTTCCTTTTAAAATGCAGGATAGCTTTGGCAGCAGATTGCATGAAAGAAACAAGGAGAGTCCAAAGGCAATGAAGCATCTAAATAAACTTTTCCCAAACAAAATATCTATCCAACTTCCACAGGTGATAATATCGCTTGTTACTGTTACATATTTTGGTATTGTGATTAGGCATCTTGTCTGATTCGAAGAATAAACATTTACAGGATGAAGCTCTACTTACAGATTGGAAACAACAATTGGATCGTGATGTTGAAACCCTTAAGGCTAAATCAAATCTTGGTAGCATTCGCACGGTACTGTGGAAAAAATACATTGTGCTTGTCTTTTTGAACTTCACATTCCCACTATATATGCTTCTTCTTTGTACTGGAGTTTCTGTGATGCCTGAGCAATTCATTACTTGGGTCTATGCCGTGCAATCTAAATGTAGCTTCCTATCCCCTACTGTATTTCCCTCGAAAAAGTGTAGCTTCCTAACGTATTTCTCAAACAACACCTCTGCTATATTTTGCTCGAGTGTCAATCAATTGCATTTGCTCAGTAGTATTTATATGCTCTGTGATTATTGTGTACCTTCATGATTACACGGATCATTAATTTCTGTGATTATTTTGTGCTATGCATTTGCTGTCAATATAATTGAACACATATATATATCCTCATGGAATCAACATTTTGAGGCTGTCTAAATGACTAGCATCCGAGCCTTGCGTATAATAGCAAATTCTTCTTGATTATTTTTAGAACCTAATTTATGGTGGTTTCTGTATGATTAGCTACTGAAACCATGATGTTCATCTGGTTGGTAATGCAGTTTCTGAATCGGATCGGAATTGAGTGCAATGACCTTGAAGAATTATTTATCAAGGATCAATCACTGAGTAATGAAAGTGAGACCTTCTATTCTGTTCTTTGTGTTTTACCTAAAGAATTCCAAATTGAACTTTTGTTACTCTGAACTTCCTTAGATGTGGATAAGATCGTTGGTTATGCTGTGAGTTATCACCTTAAGCACAACAAAGCTGAAACAACCAGCTTCAAGGATTCTAAACTGGTACTTTCAACTGAAAGGTATCATTTCCCCTTTAACTTCTTATGTTTCCTTTCAATCAATCTTATCAGTTGAATGTTAAACTAATTACTTTGAATGGCAGCCTTAAGCATGGACTCAATATGCTTCAAAGCATGCAAAGTGATAACAAGAACTCAAAGAAATCATTGAAGGTACGCACTGTCTCACATATTGCTAACTTCCTGGTCATTCCTTGTGTTAGTTACCAAGTGCTCTACTTATAAGTTGTTTTCCCCCTTCAGGATGTTGTCACAGAGAACGAATTTGAGAAAAGGCTTTTGGCAGATGTTATACCGCCTAATGATATTGGAGTTACCTTTGATGATATTGGGGCATTGGAGAATGTAAAGGACACATTAAAGGAGATGGTGATGCTTCCTTTACAAAGGCCTGAATTGTTCTGCAAAGGGCAGTTGACAAAGGTAATATTGTACAATCAAAATATGCAAGAACTCACATCATGAGCCTTGAAAAATTTCTTCCCTACAGTAGGTTCCCCATATCGTTGAGATTTTTTTTTCTAGCGTTCAATCCATGATGATGAACCGTTAATACTCGGGCCTAATATTTCATGATGCCATTTTACATTATTGCCAGAATGTGCTGAAAGCCAACAATTTGCATGGAAACAGAAGCTATATCACTAAGATGCATTTAATTTCCTTGTCTTTGGGAGTTAGTGTGTGTACACTATTTCTCTTGTATTTTAGCAGTAATTTTCTAACGGATTTTCGTTTTTGTTTTCCCATGAGGCATACTAACTATGGATGTAAGAGTTGGGTTGAGATCTTATGACTGCCTTCTCAATTTGTTCATTGCAGCCTTGCAAGGGAATATTGCTTTTTGGGCCTCCGGGCACTGGTAAAACTATGCTTGCTAAAGCAGTAGCAACTGAAGCGGGTGCTAATTTCATCAACATATCAATGTCAAGCATTACATCGAAGGTATTTCCTCCAAGTAATAAATATGGTTTATTTTGTACTTCAGAACACTAACTAGTGTTTTGGATACTTTCAGTGGTTTGGTGAAGGAGAGAAATACGTAAAGGCTGTTTTCTCGTTAGCAAGTAAAATAGCTCCAAGTGTTATTTTTATTGATGAGGTATTATAGCTGACAAGTTGCTTTTGTTACCTTTACTAATGTGGTTGTCTATTGATACAATCTATACTGACTGTTTTCACTTTCTGCAGGTTGACAGTATGCTAGGAAGGAGAGAGAATCCAGGGGAGCATGAAGCAATGCGCAAGATGAAGAATGAATTCATGGTAAACTGGGATGGATTGCGCACTAAAGATAAAGAGCGTGTACTGGTTCTTGGTGCTACGAATAGACCTTTTGATCTGGACGAGGCTGTGATTAGGAGGTTCCCTCGCAGGTAACTATAACTTTGATCCGAGTCATTGAAAAATATAACTGCCGCCTTTTGTAGTTATAATCGTTATATTGCTGACTATCGTGCAGGTTAATGGTAAACTTACCCGATGCATCAAATAGAGAAAAAATATTGAAAGTAATTTTGGCAAAAGAAGAGTTGGGACCGGACGTTGATATGGAGTCTCTTGCTAATATGACTGATGGATATTCGGGAAGTGACCTGAAGGTTCGTTTGATGATGATATGCTTTCATGTATGCCAAATGATAGGTTTTGCATGGTTTTAACTGAATTGTTTGTGTTTTCAGAATCTGTGCGTGACTGCAGCACATTACCCAATTCGAGAAATTCTGGAAAAGGAAAAGAAGGTATGCAATGTTGGCCTTTCTTTTCTGCTTCCTGCTATAGTATCCCTTGCAGCTGCGAGAAATGATGCATGATATGAAGAGATGACTAATGGTTTTGCTGATAGTAATTAGTTAATTATCTTATGGCCATGTGTAGGTATCCTTTGTTGACGTGTTCATAGATGCCCATTTCATTCTTTCATTGATGTAGATTCTATGAATGTTTGTTTTATTGTCAATCATGATGGTTCCATTCCACTGTTTGCAGGAGAAGGATTTGGCGAAAGCAGAGGGTAGGTCTGAGCCTGTATTGTACGGAAGCGAACACATTCGTCCTCTGAGCATAGCTGACTTCAAATCTGCCCATGAGCAGGTGAGAGACTGGTTTACCACTACTGGTTTTGTAACATGGAGCAGGAACTTAACCTCTCTTTACTATAGGTTTGCGCAAGTGTTTCATCTGATTCGTCAAACATGAACGAGCTTCTTCAATGGAACGACCTGTATGGCGAAGGCGGATCAAGGAAGAAGAAAGCACTGAGCTACTTCATGTGATAGCTAGCCATACATCAAGGATGGAAACCGTGCCATATTGTACAGCCGCCTTACTACTCTCCTTGACATGTGCGTTGTCGCGACTTGGCCAGCCTACACCAGTTGGGTTTTTCCTCCTGTCCCCTCAGAAGCAGCAGCTGGCTCCCATCCCTTCGCCCGGTGTAATTAGATTGCCTACCGAGTTATTTGTCAAGTTAAACATCATTGCCCTCCACCCCACCCCCCTTTAAAGGTAACTTTGTTGGGAAGCCAGTGTCCTTGGACTCTGGCTATAGGCGTTTGTGTACTCTGTACATGTGAAATGAAGGGACATGGGAATAAGAACATTCTGCACCTGTTGTTGACAGTATGGTACAGTTAATTTCGTGCAGACTGACTGGTTCTTGATCTGGATTGGTGTCTAGACAAGAGTTAAAGAGAAGATAATTTTTTGTTTGTTTGTTTGTTTCGAAGTTATTTCCGGTTGCTGGTGCCATCATTGTATATGGTGATGGAGTTGCACATATTGCATGATAGTACCATTCAGTGGCACATAGACATAAGGAACTCTACGATTTACTTGACAGAATGTTTGCTCAGATTTCCTGTTAATTTCAACATGTAAGAGGCAAAAGGATGATAGGTAGTGTAAATTTAGAGTAAATGTCATAAAAGTAGAATGAGAATAATGTATATAGTAGAGTATAGAGTAACGAGTGCGGATAGTCTTAGCTATTCTAGATCTCGACAGTTTTAGTGATATTTATGTGACTTGCTATGATTTAATGTAGGCTACTCCTGGTATTCAGTATTCTTACTCCCTTAAGTGCAGCTGCAACCTGCTCCTTGGAAATCTCATTCTGTTCTTGCAACTTCCCCTGCCACCTCAGCTGCCAGTGTGCAACTCGCACTTCCGAGATGTACGCGCAATTGGAAATTAATTAATTTTAAAACTAAACGCACATGGGAACGTGATGTTTCATAATTTGCCAGCTCAGTTTGCTATTCAAATTGCCACTCAGATAAGACATTTTTAAATTTTTGGATGAGCCAAAAAATGTTCCCAACTCATCGGAAAACAAAATAAAATTATAAACACGTTTGGAATTCGAAACAAAAGATAAAAGATTTGAAAATTGCCACGCGACCGACCTGTGGGGTCCAGTAGACAGCGAAGAAGAGAGAGAGAGACATCTCACCACCCTCCTCTGCCTTCCGTTCCTTTCTCTCTTCTGATCTGCCTTCCCCTTCCCTTTCCTTGGTGCCCGCGCTCTCCTTCCCCCGTCGCCGCCGAGGCCGCTGCCGTCCCTTTTCCGCTGTCCATGGACGGCATCGAGGGCCTCCTGGCCCAGAATTTCGGCGTGCGCCCGCAGGGCAAGGCGGCGCCCATGGCCACTTCCGCCTCCCGCCCCGCCGGATCTGCCGCCCCCGCGGCCTGGACCAACCCCAGATCCATCCCCGCATCCTCCGCTGCACCGTCATACGACGACCTCTTCTCCACCCCCACCCCTGCCCCCGCCCCCGCCTCGGCCTCCGCCTCCTTCGACTCGCTCTTCGACTCCTTCAAACCCGCCGCGACCACCACCACCACCGCCGCCTCTTCCAAGCCAGCCTACGACGACGATATCTTCAACGCGGTACCGGGGCTGAAGACATCCAACTCCTCCGCGCGGTACGACGCCGGGGACGACTTGTTCGGGACGGCAGCGGCCCCCGCGTACGACGACCTGTTCGGCGGCAACCACTCCGCGTCGCCGCCGGCCTACGACGACGACCTGCTCGGGGGGTTCGCGAGCGGGCCGCAGGCAGGGGAGCAGAAGAAGAGGTCGGTCGCAATCGACGACCACGACGACGACGACTTGCTTGGGGGCTTCGGAAGGAGCACGGCCGAGGAGAAGAGGAAGCCCGCAGTGGTGGTGGAGGAGGAAATAGGGGGCGCCGCCTTCGATGATCTGATACCGGGGTTCGCTGGGAGCAGCCCACCCAGGAGCAGGTGAGCAAGCTTGCGCCTTTTCCTAGTTTGGATCTGCATTCGACATCGCTGCTAGTTCAATTGGACAAGAGACTTGGGCAAAGTGAAATTGGATAGGTTGAAATGAAATATTCAAGCTAGATCTGCTATTTTTGTAGGCAACTGTTCACTATTTGTGTAAAGATTGACATTGTGTTTATGCTTCCTCTCTCTTCAAGCTAACATCATTAACTTGCTGTGCTGTGTTTATACAAATCCTAATCTGTTTCTTCTATATGCTTGCTCTAATATATTTTGGTCCGGAGCCCTGAAAATTCTTCATGCTAATTATCTCTTTCAGGAAAGCTGACGATGATACCAAAAAGAGGCCAGCAGTTCCGACTTCGAAACAAACATCCAGCATGGAAGATGACCCTTTTGTTGTTCTACAAACAGCTTCCGCTTCAGATTTTCCTTACACATCCCCAGGAAGATCCTCAGATCCCTTGGAAGATTTGGATAAGTCTACAAATTCTGGAGGCAAGAATGTCAGCCATACTGATGCTGATGATAGTTTATTCGAGGATTCAAGTGCTTTTGACCAGGCCCCAGGACCAGATCCTCCGTTTAGCTCTGACATCAATGGTCATACTAAGAATAGGGCCAGTAACCCATCAAGCATAGCACGAGATTCCAGCCCTTTACATCATTTGGAGGATGAAAATCCAGCACGTAAATCTTCTATGGAGGACCTTGGAAGTTTCATGCCAAAGTCACAGTCTGCAAGGTATTCTGATGTTCATGGTGATGATATGGATCAGTCACCAAGATCTACTGAATCTGAAGATGATATATGGCTTACAGTTTCTGAGATTCCCCTCTTCACCCAGCCAACTAGTGCTCCACCACCTTCCAGGTCACCTCCTCTTCTTAAACAAAAACCACTGGGATCAAATGCAAACGGAAAAAGCAGTGAGCATGTTCGTCGCTCTAGCCAAAACCACAACCATTACACAGATTTGCCAAAGCAGCCTGATGTTTCTTCAGTAGATGATATGGAAGGTTTTGCCAGTGGCAAACCTCAAATGCCTGTTTACGACAACAATGTTTTTGATGAAGATTTTCAGAGAATTTCATCAGATCGCGAAGAGAAAGACAGGCAGGAAAGATTGGAACGAGAAATGAGATTGAGGGAGGAAAAGGAGAGAGAACAGAGAAGAATTGAAAAGGAGAGGGAACTGGAACAGCAGAGAAAAAGAGAAAGACAAGCAGTGGAGAAGGCTACAAAGGAGGCTCGGGAGAGAGCAGCTGCTGAATCTCATGCAAAAGCTGAAAGGGAGGCCCTCCAGCGTGCACAGCGTGCTGCTGTGCAAAGGGCCCAACAGGAAGCTCGCGAGAGGGCTGCAGCTGATGCCAAAGAAAGAGCTGCTAGGATTGCTGCCGAAGCAAGGGAGCGGGCTGCTGCTGAAGCCAAGGAGAAGGCAGCTGCTGAAGCTAAGGAGAGAGCTGCTGCCGAAGCCAAGGAGAGGGAGAAGGTTGCTGCCAGGGAGAGAGCTGCAGCAGAAAGAGCTGCTGCTGAGAGAGCTCAGCAAGAAGCAAGGAAGAGAGCCGAACGAGCTGCAGTGGAAAGAGCTGCCACTGAAGCTCGACAGAGGCAAGCAGCAGCAGCAGCTGCTGCTGCGAGAGAAAAACAGAGCACACCAGATGATTTGGAGTCATTCTTTGGTGCAGGTGCCCGTGCCAATAGTGCACCAAGGCAGAGAGATCCTACCCCAACAGTGGTGAGTTGCATCTGCCAAAATGTTACATATTAAATAAACTTTGTCTGTTGGGTACTGAACCTTTTGCTAATGCATGACGTTAGGATTCTATTTTTGGTTCTGGGGCTCAAGGTAGAGGAACCACTAATGGATCAAGTCGAACAGCATCGACCTCAACATCCGTGAGAAAAACATCATCAGCGACAAGTTTTGGGGATGATCTGTCTGACTTATTTGGAGGTATTAGTTTCCCTGAAATTAGCAACAGTTCCATTGTGCTCTTTTTTTTCCTTTTCTCTGCATCTGTAGCAAGTTGTTTTTTCAGCCCCTGCATCATCTGACACATTTCAAGAAGTTGAGGGGGAGAGTGAAGAAAGAAGACGTGCTAGGTTAGAACGTCATCAGAGGACCCGTGAACGAACGGTAATGTGTTTTCCAAATTGTTTTCATAGAAAGGAAGCAATATCTTGTTGTCAATAGGTGTTACTGCCATTTGTTCCTTTGTCTTATTTCATGTTGTATCAGTCTACCTTTTCTTTCCTATGACTACAAAGAAATGATTGCTACTCCATTCCCCTGCTATTCATCTTTTAACATATCTCCAGGCTAAAGCTCTGGCTGAGAAGAATGAACGAGATATGCAGGTCCAAAGGGAGCAGGCAGAGAGAGATGTAAGTCTATGTTGTCCATGTACATAGCAGTTTGATTCTGTGTATTTTAGTTGGTGCCAACAACAACATTCCACATTACGCTGCTTCTGTTCTTTTGTTTTCGCTTTTCATAATCTTGGCGGTAGTCACATGATCAGTGTCTCTTGACCCTTCCGTTGTTGCTAATAGTCCATTTGTTTTATTTGAACTTCTCAATTTCAGAGAATTGGTGACACACTAGACTTTGAAATTAAGAGGTGGTCTGCTGGAAAAGAGGGCAACTTGCGTGCTTTACTATCAACTTTACAATACGTGAGTCACTGATACAACCTCGATCTTACACAGTTGTATATGGGGTGCTATATGCAACTTTGTTATGGTTAAGATGTTTGATATTTTCTTTTGCGTACAACTAATATCATTGTTGCTTTGATCCTTTTATTGGTCATGCAGTTAAGCTTGCTTTGATTTTATTAGGTTCTTTACTTCTTTGTATGACCAAATGGTTTAGACTATAAGATTTACCAACTTTGATTCATGAACCGTAGTCAACAAGCGAGGACTGATGACTGTGTTTGCTTGCTGGGTTTTCACTTTTGGTATCTGTTAGCTTCTTGATAACATAATAGTATACCTTTTTCTCCCAAACACGAAGGAGAATTGCGTGTCATTGTGTTAAGACGATTACAATTCGAGTTTGAAACACTAAAAGAATAAGATACACTATACTGCTCTGCATTTTAACATTCCTGCTACAGAATTATAAAAGCATGACCATTCAACGTGCAAGTATCGACCCCCTTTGGAGAAGCAATTAAAATAAACTTTCTTCATGACGATAAAAGAACTGATAGATTTTCTAAACTTTCACCTGATAATGATTCATTTATCTAAATACTTGTTAGTCTGTTTGAAGGATATTAGGGACTTAGGGTGCAGATCTATTTGCTCAGTGAATACTCCAGGAAATCTGAAATTAGATAGGCTATTCCTCTCTAGTTGCATATTAGGGTACATCTGATTCCGTACTTGTGTACAAACTAGATGACTGTAAGTTATAAAGTAGTTCATCTACTAACATATACACCATCTTTCTTAACAGATACTTTGGCCTGAATGTGGATGGCAAGCTGTATCCTTGACAGATCTGATTACTGGTGCTGCTGTTAAAAAGCAGTACAGAAAGGCGACACTATGCATCCATCCTGATAAGGTGCAACAGAAGGGAGCAACTATTCAGCAGAAGTACATTGCTGAGAAAGTCTTTGATATTCTGAAGGTGTGTATATAGCTACCACATGCAGCTTTATGTAATGCCATTTAAAACCCATGTTCAAATTCACTTGTCTAGGAGAATCATGGATGTGGCATTACGAATCACATGCATGGCAACTGCAACGTTTTCAAATCGTCTAATCGACCCTAGTTGCCTAAGGGCCGATTAGGTCGATTAGGACGATTAGTCGTCGATTAGGGCGACTAATCGATGTCCAGTCGTCCGCTACTTTTCTTAGAGATGTACTAAGTCGATACAGAGCAGGGGAGAGACAGAGACGGTGCGCATGGGAGAGGCGGAGGCGGTGCGCAGGGGAGTGGCGGCCATGGGGCGACCAGATGGCGGCGACGAAGACTGGAGGCGGCGAGCGCGGAGCGATGACGGAGGCTGGAGGCAAGCGGCGGCGGAGGTGGAGGGGCGGTGGCGTCGCGCGGAGGACGAGCGTCCCGACGGCGGCGGCGCACAACGGGAGGAGCATCCGACGGCGGTGGCACACAGTGTGAGGGGCATCCTGGCGACAGCGGAGTTTGGAGTGGATGAAGGGCGAAGGCGGCTTGGAGTCGGGTGGCTTAGAGTCGGGCTGAGGTGGACTGGATCAGACTGGGCCTGAGTCATTTGACGTCTGATGTACGTGAACCGTCAGATGAGATCAGACGGTCCACATTCCAGATCGGCATATAAAACCGTATCCAGCTTTACCCTAACCCTAAAATCCCCACTTCACTCCTCTACGGCCGCATGACGGCGCAAGCGCGGCGGCACCGATAGCATCCAGCCTCGGCGGCGGCGGCGGCATCCAGGCACGTGACGGCGCAAGCCGGGCGCGATAGCATCCAAGCGTGGCGGGGCGCGACGGCATCCAAGCGCGGCGGCGACGTCGGCCAGGCCCGACGGCCAAGCGCGGCAGCGGTCAGGGGCGGCGGCGCCAGCCAAAGTTCCTGGTCGCCAGACCCCTTAATCGGACGACTAGTCGCCCGATTGGGACGACTAGTCGGACGACGAGGTTTCTAGTCGCCCTAATCGGGTCGACGGGCCTAATCGGGACCAAGGGAGCGATAAGGACGACTAATCGCGATTAGTCGGACGACTTGAAAACACTGGGCAACTGTGGAGATGATAAAACGATGTCTTCTGTCGTTCACATCGTTGGATTGTTCCGATGTTGGTTGTACTATGTGATATTAAACTTTTGTTACTTTTTGCTTTAACAGGAGGCATGGAACAAATTCAACTCCGAAGAGCTCTTTTGAAGCAATCTCTGTGACTGTGAATACATATATACAAACCCATACAAAGCACTGGCAGAAGACACGGGTGAACAAAGTGGAAGCCATATACTCCCCACCGTATGATCTGTATCTGTCTATTCCGTGGTACTTCCACTACCGTAGCACGGACAGCCGTGCATATGTAACCCTCTGTCCCTTTGAGGGCTATCTTGCGATGTCTTTTTACTTCATTTTGGGAAGGTTTTACTGCTGGTTTACCTCGCAGCAGCAAAGATTTGTGTCATCTCATGATATTGTGTTGTACAATGGACCACAGAATGTGGAACAATACTTGGTTACTCTCAAGCCTTATTCATTGTTTGTACTTGAAGAAGACGTACGTCGTACATATTGTACGGTTGATATAAAATTTGATTTGGTTTACTCAAATCTGTACATGCACTTGAAATTCATTCAGGTTGGTGATGCATCGGTCAGAAATGCATTGAGCCTAGGACTGATGATTGGGACTGATGATTCAGGTCAAAGATTTTGTTTATTTTTTGATTAAAAGATGATGACGACAGCAACAACTACTAAATCTTTGTTTATTTTTAATTAAAAGATGATGACAGCAACAACAACAGCTTTCAACAACAACTAAAGCATGTTAAGAGTTTGAAAGATGACAATCCAAAATTTGTGGAGACGGAAGGACTAGTAATGTTTCTGTAGCAGCAAAGCGTGAAATCATCTGACCTTTTCTTGTCCCAGTTTTAGTTAGCACCTTGCTTTCGGCCCGCACCTTTTCTTCCATTGAGATGGGCATTTACAAAGAAAATACAACATTCATCACAAATTACTTGTCACTCTTTAGTTAAAAAATAAACTAGAAAGTGACATATTGGGATGGAGTATTTTTCAAATAAAAAACATTCACTCTTGTTTTTTTTAAATATTTGACGCATTTTTTAGAGTAATATTGGAAGCAATAAAGTGGACTCTGTGATAAAAATAATATATGACGATATTTGAAACCAATAAAATGAAATTAATAGACTCGAAACACGAACACTTGCCAAGTTGCGTGCCGCCAATGCATTGCTGACTACCTCGGCATCTCATCTCAGCCGTCCATGTCCGAATGTCCGGCCCAAATAGAAGGTGGATATTTGAGCTGGGGTATAAGTACGGCCGCCTCCTGTCCGTCGAGTCTCCATCCTTCTCCGCTCCGCTCCGCTCTCCTCTCTTCTCGCTAGGGTTCCCAGGATCTGCTCTCTTCGCGGGAGGGCGGCGACATGTTGGTCTACCAGGATCTGCTCACCGGTGGGTTTGCCCGGCTCCTCGCCCCGGATTTCGATTTCGAGGCTTGGGTGCGTGGGACTGTGGGGGTAGCATGAATTGTGCGAAACCTGCGATTTTGCTCACTTGACTGGATTGCAGGCGACGAGCTCCTCTCCGACTCGTTCCCGTACAGGGAGATCGAGAACGGCGCCCTCTGGGAAGTCGACGGCAAGGTACGTCTGCTCCCTCCCTCCCTCCCTTCCGCAGTCCTCCTGGGCCTGTGAACCAAATTGAACCCGTCGTTTGTTCTGTACCCAGTTAAGTCGGATTGATGCAACATAGTTAGTAGTGGGATTTTGGTTGATCATGCCCGTGGGACTGCTCGATCTGGACAAGTTGAACAGTTTTATTAGTTGCAGCATGCCATGGAATTCTACCCCTTCAGCTTCATCTTGTCATTAATAGGACTCTGTACTGTTTGATGTGCCCTGTAACTATTATGGCATAAATGGTGCCCTGATCATATTGTCCTATTCTAGTGCTTAGTAATTACGTCTCCTGTCAAGTTGCACCGTTGCTTGTGTAGTGGTTTGCCAGAATTGATTTATTACATTTTGTTCCGAAATGCAGAAACCTTCCAAACTCTCGGCTTAGGTTAAGTTCCCTTGGTGACTGATACTGCAAACATTTGGTTCTAGATGAACTTAATTATATCATGCTGCCTGATTTTTTGTTTTCTCTTTACCATGCTTTGTTATTCACATGGTGCTGAATTTTGCAGTGGGTCGTGAAAGGTGCCCTTGATGTGGACATTGGTGCCAACCCGTCTGCTGAGGGTGGTGATGAGGAGGGTGTTGATGACCAGGCTGTGAAGGTTGTCGACATTGTTGACACCTTCCGTCTTCAGGTTGCTCCGCCTCTATGTTTCAGCTTGTTCTTCGCTATCCTGTTTCGCACTTTATTCTGAAATGACAACTGTTGCCGTTTGCAGGAGCAACCTTCTTTTAACAAGAAGCAGTTTATCGTCTTCATAAGGCGCTACATCAAGAACCTCACTCCCAAGCTGGATGCGGAGCAGGCTGAGGTTTTCCAGAAGAACATTGAGGGTGCCACCAAGTACCTTCTTGGCAAGCTCAAGGACCTCCAGTTGTAAGTTTTATGCTCCCATTTATCATCCTTTTTGTTATGTGCAATGTAATGTTTATTCGTGAAATCTCAACTATGTAGTTTAGTAGTCACCATCGAGTTGATTCTTACTTTTTGTACTCTAGATCATTGTGTTCTCCATATGACAATGAATTTCATTGTGCATGATTACAAAATACAAGGAGCTAGAATTTATTTATTAACTTTGCTTCAACATGATATTGCAGCTTTTCCACTAATGCCCCCATGCTTTTGATGAAAATTCATCTGTCTTACGTTGACTGTTTGACTTCTCACAGCTTTGTTGGTGAGAGCATGCATGATGATGGAGGCTTGGTGTTCGCCTACTACAAGGATGGAGCTACTGACCCGACCTTCCTGTACTTTGCACATGGGCTGAAGGAGATCAAGTGCTAGTCGCGTGCCCCCTTCTCTGAGCTGGGTGTTACCTATATGGTTCCTGTTTTTGTTCTTGCCAATTTGGGGTGTTACTTGTCAAACCTGTTTTCCTGTTCTGGATGCTAGATGGGTATCTTGGAAACTGTCGGATCATTGGATTATGTCTGAACCGTGAATTTGCTTTGTTATGGCAATGATAGATGAATGATAAACTGTTGTCATATCCTTATCCTTTCCTCGTCTTTTTTTTAATCGCATCTCATCCATCCTAAATCGTACGGCCTGACCTGTTAGTATATTAACGAGTAAAGTTCAGTAGTCCTAAACTTCTCTTAAGGTGTTCTAGGGTACTAAACTTACCTGTTACCTCATAATGCATATTTAAGTTCCAAAATTTGTTAAACTGGGCCTGAAAACACCTCTTATGTCTGCTGACATGGCTGTTAATAGAGCTTAGATTTTTACATTCTCTTTCTAAATTAGTGTATCATCACAACTCAACTATATGATACTCGGTTCTCAAAAGTTTGTCACGTTTTAGTTTAAAAATAAATTAAAACGTAATAAATATTTAGGGACAGAGGAAGTATTATTTAACTAAGTTGTGACGTGGGCATAGATAGACGCTAGTCATGTTTAGAAGTTTTATATTCTCTGTTGTCTATATCTTACGTAGGCATATTTAAATTTTGGAGAATCTTGGAACATATTAAATTTTTGTGTGAAATTAAAGAAGTTAGCCTTTGATTTTACTTAAAACGCAGTTTTTTTTAAATAATGATCGTAAATTTATTTTTCTTGGAGATCAAGTTTGTACTCCTTATTGTATATATTTTACGTAATCATACTTAAGTTTTGGATAAGTTTGGAATATCAAATTTTCGTGTGAAATTAGAAGGGTTAGCCTTGTTTTTACTCAAAACGCAATTTTCTTCAAAATAATGATTGTGAATTAATTTTTCTTCGAGATCGAGCTTGTATTCCATATCGCATATGTGTTACAGAGCCATTTTTAAGTTTTTGAAAAGTTTCAAATGTATCAAATTTTCATGTGGAATTAAGTTTTGGGTAAGTTCTGAAGATATCAAATTTTCACGTGAATTCAAAAGAGTTAACCTTAGATTTTAGTCAAAACGCGATTTTCTTTAAATGAATGACCGTAAATTTATTTTTCTTCAAGATAAAATCCAAAAGGGTTAACCTTCCATTTTATCGAGAATCAAGTTTTCCGCGAAAAAATGTGTCATACATTCATTTTTATTCGAGATCAAGCTTGTATTATATGACGGATATGCGTTACATAGTCATACTAAATTTTTGAAGAAGTTTCGACGGTATCAAGTTTTCGCGAGAAATTCAAAGGTGTTAGCCTTTGATTTTATTGAGAAGCGAGCTTTCTATGAAACGTGAGTCATAAATTCATTTTTCTTTGAAATCGAACTTGTATCACATGACGGATATGCATTACACATAATTTTTTGGGAAAGTTTCGAGGGCATCAAATTACTGCGAGAAATCCAAAGGGGCTAGCTTTCAATTTAAATGAGAACCAAATTTTCAGCGATAACTGGATCATAAATCCATTTTTCTTCGAGATCGAGCTTGTATTACATGTCGGATATGCCTTACGTAGTCATACTTATTTTTTTGGAAGAGTTTCGACGGTATCAAATTTTCGCGAGAAATCACAAGGGATTAGCCTTCGATTTTATCGAGAACCGAGTTTTTTTTTCTTTTGCAAAAAATGGGTCGTAAATTCATTTTTCTCCAAGATCTAGCTTGTATTACATGACAGACATGCGTTACGTAGCCATACTTAATTTTTGGAGAAATTTGAACAGAACCAATTTTTTCGCGAGATATCCAAATGGGTTAGCCTTCGATTTTTATCGAGAAGTGAGTTTTTTGCGAAAAATGGGTCGTAAATTCATTTTTCTTCGAGATCGAGCTTGTATTACATGTCGAATATGTGTTACATAGTCATACTTAATTTTTGGAAAAGTTTCAATGGTATCAAATTGTCCCGAGAAATCAAGAGGTTAGCCTTTGATTTTATTCAAAACATAGTTTTCTACAAAAATGGGCTATAAATACATTTTTTCCGAGATCGAGCTTGTATTACATGTTGTATATGCGGTACGTAGTCATACTTATTTTTTGTAGTAGATTTGACGGTATCAAATTTTCGCGGGAAATCCAAAAGGATGAGACTTTGATTTTATCTAGAACCGAGTTTTCTGCGAAAATGGGTTGTAAAAACATTTTTCTCTGAGATCGAGCATGTATTATATGTCGGATATATGTTACGTAGTCATAATAATCTTGGGAGAAGTTTCGACGGTATCAAATTGTCACGAGAAATCCAAAAGGGTTAAACTTTGATTTTATTGAGAACCGAGTTTTCTGAAAAAACTGAGTCGTAAATTGATTTTTCTTTCAGATCGAGCTTGTATTATATGTCGAGTATGCGTTATGTAGTCATAATTAAGTTTTGGACTAGTTTCGACGGTATCAAATTTTGGGATAAAATCCAAAGGTATTAGACTTCGATTTCATCGAGAACCGAGTTTTCTGCGAAAAATGGGTCGTAAATTATTTTCCTACGAGATCGAGCTTGTATTACATGTTGAATATGCGTTACATAGTCATACTTAATTTTTCGAGAAGTTTCGACGATATCAAATTTTTGCGAGAAATCCAAAGGGGTTAGCCTTCGATTTTATGAATAACCGAGTTTTTTGCGAAAAATGGTCGTAATTTTTTTTTTCAATATAAAAATTGTATTACATGTCGGATATGCGTTACGAGTCATATTTAATTTTTGGAGAAGATTTGACGGTATCAAATTTTCGCAGAAATCAAAAGGGGCGAGCCTTCAATTTTACCAAGAAAGGAGTTTTCTGCAAAAAAATGAGTTGTAAGTTCATTTTTCTTCGAGATCGAGCTTGTATTACATGCCGGACATGCGTTACGTAGTCATAGTTAATTTTTGGAGTAGTTTCGGAGGTATTTGCGAGAAATCCAAAACGGTTAACCTTCGTTTTTTATCTAGAATCGAGTTTTAAACGAAAAATGGGTCGTAAAAATTTTTTTCTCTGAGGTCGAGCTTGTATTACATTTCGGATATACGTTATATATTCATATTTAACTTTTGGAGAAGTTTCGACGGTATCAAATTTTCGCGAGAAATTAAAGGGGTTAGCCTTCAATTTAATTGAGAACTGAGTTTTTTAAGAAAACTAGATCATAAATTTAATTTTCTTCGATATTGAGCTTGTATTACATGTCAGATATGCGTTACATAGTCATACTCATTTTTTGGAGAAGTTTCGACAATATCAAGTCAACCTTCAATTTTATCGAGAACTGAGTTCTTTGCGAAAAATGAATCGTAAACTCATTTTTCTCGGAGATCGTGGATGTATTAAATGTCGGATATGCATTATGTAATTATACTTATTTTTTGGAGTAGTTTACCGTATCAAATTTTCGCGAGAAATCCAAAGGGGTTAGCCTTCGATTTTATCGACAACCGAGTTATCTGCAAAAAGTGGATCTTAAATTCATTTTTCAAGGAGATCGAGCTTGTATTACATGTCGGATCTGTGTTACGTAGTCTGTCGGAGGTTGATTCTGGCAATTCTCCCGGTACTACCGTTGGCAGCCCGCGGAGTTCTTGGTTCGGTTGTGGGCGCGTGGAGATTCAGAAGAAGGTGGCAATTTGACACAAGTATTTACGTGGTTCGGGCCGCCTAAGCGTAATACCCTACTCCACGGGTGTGTTGATGTTGTATTGAGCGTCTAAGCGTTAGAATGTCAGAGACTAGAGTGTCTTGAGCGCGTGTGGAAGCCCCTTACTGTGTATCGCTCGCCTAGTCCTTTTATAGTATAAGGACTGACCGTTACACCATCAGCCTGGCCCGACATGTGGCCCTCGCGGTTACTGATGTCTAATACACAGTTAATGTACTTAATTCCTCCTAATAGCGCAGTAACATCCCTTAATGGTGGCGTTACTGGTATTAAGGGTCATCCGATCGTGTGTCATTAAGATAGCATTAATGACATTTAATCGGGTATTGAAGTCTTTAATTGTTCCTCGAAGGTCCGAGCCGTTGGAGGTCCACCATTCTGCCTGTTGAGGTTGAAGGTCCGGCGGTTGGACGCGTGGCAGCTCCGGAGCTTACTGTCTTGGACGAGTAGGTCTGGTGCTGTTGTACACGTGTTGGTACCGGAGCTTCCCTCCGTCGGGGGTTAGGTCCGGGCGTGCCACCCAGGTATCTAGTCCGGAGCTTTCTCATGTATGGAATGTAGCTCCGGTTTAACGATACACGTGGCGGCACTGGGACTAACCATAGAAGGGAGGCAGGTCCGCTTCCGTATGACACGTGTGGCCTTCAGAGGTCTTCAACTCAGACACGTGGAGTTCCTTTGTGCTCTTTGCAGTCCCAAAGGGTATCCGGTACGCAGGGTACCGACAGTGGCCCCCTGGGCCCACCTCTGGGAGAGACTTTTTGGATTAAGTCATTCTGCCGGAGGTGGGTCCATTCTTCGATTCTTGCGCCGTGTCTTCAAGGGTCTTTGGATGTGCCATTGAGGTGGTGGTTCGCAGTTAAACCACTGCCGTGTGGCGCCTTCAGGATGCGGCAGGTGAGATCTGCGCGTGCGGATCTCACACAATTGAAGGTCGCCGGTTCCCAATACGAAAACTATATCGGTTCCGCGCGCCCTGTCAGGCCGCCGCCCTTGGGTTTCCCGCTCTCATGATGAAAATTGTTCACCTGGGGTAAGGACCTCAACTTGATCGTCAGGGTGGCCCCGGGCCCCCTTGTCATTGGCAGGTTGAAGTTTTTGAACTGTATCGTCGGCCCCTTTGCGGTTTCCATCCAAGCGTTGTAGAGGCTTACTTAAGAAGGAAAGCATGCACCGTTTGGGGATTTCTTACGCCTTCATTTGAACTTGCGCTCGAATCCTCCAAACTTTTGTTTGCTTTTCCTCTCTCGCCCCGCCGTGCTGCGATGGAGTTGGGTCTCCCTAAGAGCCGTCTCACGACCGACGACGATTTGAAGAAGGTCCGAACTTACATGGGGTGGTCCAGTGACTCCTTCAACCACCCGGTGCGCGCCGGTAAGCTCCCTTTCAAGAAGGAGCGCACCGGTGACATGGTGTACTTCTCCGCGTACGCCATGGTGGGACTGATCCCACCTTTCTCCACTTTTCTCTTGATGCTGCTAGATTTCTATGGTGTGCAGCTGTACCACCTTGGTCTCCACTCCATTATTCTCGTTTCAACCTTCGTCCACTTCTGCGAGATGTGGGTGGGTATTCCCCCCTGCGTCGAGCTCTTCCGCACCTTCTTCACCATCCACACCACCGACAAGAGTGACAAGTATCTTGGCTTCTACTACTTTGTGAAGCGCAAGAAGTGCCAGTACAAGTACTTGAGGTCGTTCCCTTCCGGCAAGTGGGACGACTGGAAGAAGGATTGGATTGTCGTCACGGCAGAGGAGCACGAGAAGCTGGAACTGCCCGAAGGCCTTCCCAACGTCGACACTAAATCTTGGAGCAAAGTTCCGGTGCTGTCAGACACTTTCAACCCTGCCCTGACCAGGATCCGCCAATGTGCGGAAGGAGGGTTGACTCCCCAGGCGGTCTTCTGCAACTTCCTGGTCAACAAGTGGGCTCCACTATAGAAGAGGGAGAAGCTCGCCTGATCCCTCAACAGTATGATGGACGATGACCGGATTGAGACCAGTTTGAAGCCCAATCTGGAAGGCGCAACTTTGGAGCTTCATATCAAGAAGTTCTAGCACGACATCGACGTCGAGGGCAACGGCTTGACTCCGCCGGCAGCTTTCCTCCCTCTGAACATGGAGGTGGAGTTTAGCAGGGAGCTCCAGCGGAAGATGCTGGTGCTTGCCAACCTCGGTGAAGCTGAGAGGCGTCCGACCACCAAGCTGGCGACCCCCGGAGCTTTTGAGGGTGGCCCTGCTCCTGCCTCGAGACAGAGAGTTGAAGTCGTAGGCAAGGGCAAAGAATTGGCCGAGCCCTCGAGCCGAAAGAGGAAGTTGAAGCACTCTGACGGGAGGTTCATCATACATGCTCCTTCCACGACAGCTCCATCTCCCTGGCGGGGGAGGTCTTTGACGGCGACAACCACTCCAGCATCAGCGTCTCCCCGGGACACCAACTCCACCCAAGTGACCCCAGCGCCGGAGCCAGCTAAGGGCTCTAGGTCTGAGGGTCCTTCTCAGTCAAGGGGGGCCTCAACCAAGACGTCGTTGGCGGCAGCAGCAAGCTCCGGAGGGCCTTCCGGAGCTACTACCCCAGTTGCGACTGGGTCGGGCTCCGAACGTCCGATGAAGTGGTTCCGCGCTAGCTGGAGCGGAAGTCCCCCAAGGTAAATTTGCTTTTTTACCTCATTTGGTTATTTTTTGTTGTAATCATATTTTGAGTTTCTTCGTCCTTCATCCACAGGGTATCCAAGAAAGGAGCTGAAGCTCTGGTTCCTGCAACAGCAGCTGATGCTGTGCAGGCGGAGGCTCCGGCTCTAGTTCCAGCGCCGCCCCAGGTGGGTGAGGTCGCGGCAGCTCCAACACCAGCTGTTGTGGTCCTTGACCTCGAGTCATCCCCTGAAGCTCCCGTGGTAGCACCGGACCACGAGAATGAACTTGTACCAGCGGCACCAGGTCCGGAGGTTGAAGCTCCGGTTTTGGATGTTGTGATGACGGACGCTCCAGCCTTAGAGCTGGAGATAGCTGCAGTTCTGGCCCTAGAGCCGGATGTTGTTGAAGCCCAGGCGGTGGATCTGGTGGTTGATGAAGTTCCGACGCCTAAGCCGGTTGTCGTGGAGGTGCCGGCCCCCGAACCGGTAGAGGTCGAAGCGCTGACGCCTGAACCGGCAGCGGAGGAGGCACCAGCACTGGAGCCGGAAGTGGCCTCAGCTCCGGCCGAATCTTCAACGCCTGCCCCAGAGGTGTTGGTTTCGGAGGTACCCGTGCCCGAGCCAGGGTGCCCAGACGAAGTGACCGATCGTTTGCAAGAGGGACGAGTTGCTGATGACCTGGCGGCGGGACCTTCGGAGCCGACACCGGAGGTAGAAACTTCCGTTGCAGGACCTTCCTCGGCGGCAACCGAGGCTATCTCGAAGGGCGGCCCTAGTGCCGCGGAAGCTCAGGGGACCGCTCTTGTAGAGTGGGACCCGCTTTTTGTTATGGAGAACACGCTCGAGCCAGTGGAGAGGACCCCGGCAGGTCCGGAGCCGATCCCCCTGTCATTTTCCATCGACAACGCCTGCTCCAGCCTTCGTCAGGTACAACTTGCATTTTACCACGACAGCAAGGCCCTCGAGGAGGAGCGCCAGACCCTTAGGAGGTGGCGCAACCGGATCCAATTCGAGACCAAGCTGGCGCAGACAAGACTGGTCGACGACAAGGAGTGGGTCAAGAGGGAGAAGGCTCGGATGGAGTACTGGGGCCAGGTGCTGGACGAGAGGGAAAGCATGGTGCGATCCCTCGACAACCAGTCCCGGGCCATCCATGAACAGGCCGTGGCTGCCAATGAAGCAGCGAATGATCGCTAGAAGAAGCTCAATGCCATCCACGACAGCCTCATCAAACGTCGAGAGGCTCTTGAGGAGCGTGAGAAAAATCTCAAAGATGAAGAGCAAAAACTCCTCGAGCTACAGGATGACCTCGTGAAGAGGGAGGAGGAGCTTGCTCAGAGGCTGGCTCTGGTTGACAAGAGCCTCACGGATCACACCAAGAAGTTGGAGGAGCTCTACGAGAAAGAGGAGAAGAAGGCCTGGCAGCAGGGACATGACCTCACCAAGAGGGAGAACAAAGTTGCTGCCAGGGAGAAGAAAGCGCGGGGCCGGGAGAGAGACCTGGTCGACCGCCAAAACAAGATCCACGTCCGGGAAGAGGAGCTTGGTAAACTCAAAAGGCAAGTTGTTGAAAAGATTCAGTAGCACACCAAAGAGGTCGAGCGCCTTGCTCGAGAGGATTCAGAGCTTGCGGCGACCAAGAGGTCCTTGGAAGAGGTGCGAGGCTCAAGGGTTGCGGAGTCCCAACAAGTATGGTACTTCTTGGGCAAAGACAATGACGCGCTGATGCCACTGGGCTTTAGTCCCGTGCGTCGAGATGATCCGGAGACAGAGCTGGACCAGACGTTGAAGGCGTTGAGCTCGGCGGGCCGCAAACTCAACAAGATGGGCGATGTCATCGCGGATCAATTGGAGAGTGAAGGGAAATCCCTTGCGCAGAACGTCGCAGAGTACATGCTGACGTGCTACACAAGTCGGGATCCTCACTTCCCATTAGATCCGGTGCTTGAAGGTCCCATCGACGGAGAGGGAGATGCCGCCAAAGCCAGCGTGTCAGAGGTTGCCCATAAGGTTGCCTCATTCTTCCGTAGGATCTAGGACTTTCTCCTTGTAGCTCCCACTTGTATCTCTTCTTTTCTCCAATTTTGTAATCTCCTGTCCTCAGATGAATGAAATCCAAATTTATGAATTTCATTTTTGTCTTCAACCTTTGTCTCCCTTGGCCCCCTGGTAGATGTGCACAATTTGATTGCGTACATGTACCAAGAGGATGTAACATTTTGTTGAAGACTTGAGTGCTTCGTACTTGTAGAGTATAGGTCCGAAGTCTTGTTGCATCGACAGTAGAGGCCCCTGAGGTTGTCGGAGCTTAGTAGCTCCGGTAGCGACCATCATTGGAGCTTAGTAGCTCCGGCAGCGGCCACCGTCAACACATGGAGCGTTGATAGCATGTCCTCTGGGGTTGTCGGAGCTTGGTAGCTCCGGCATCGACCACTGTCAACACGTAGAGGTTCGACGACAGGAAGTATTCTTCCACCATCTTTTCTTCATGTTGACGGATGGCCCCCTGGATTCGTTGGAACTTGATAGCTCCGGCAACACTCACTATAAATGTTTAAAACATCGACGGTGAGCTCCTTTGGGGGATGTCGGAGCTTTGATAGCTCCGGCATTGTCCACCATCATCACGAGATTTTTATTTTTCCTGCACACTGAAGTCAAGAAAAACAGTAAAATCCATTTCCTATCTATAACTCAATTGCGGCTTACTATTCCTGAAAGAAATTTTAGATCGGCAACAATTATGTATACAATCAAGCTCATTTGTTTGTTTTCTCCAGGTCCAATCATTTTCTGGACTCACCTTACTCAGGCCTGCCGGGGTGTAGGTAGAGTGGCATACTTAGGATGCAGGAACAGGCTAAGTCGATAGCACACTCCGGACCTAGATTGGCTTGGCGACGTTCAGGCGAGTAGGCCATTCAACAATGTTAAGACCTGAAAGATTTTAACAATGCAACTTGAATTATATATGAATTGTTTGATCTAAAGTTTCTTGAGAATTGCACAACTTTGTTATAGACAAGAAAGAGAAAAATAAAAAAGAATGAGCCTGTACAAAATAAATGCACGTGGAGTCTGTTTTCACATAATGATATCTTTCATTATAGGTCCGGGTACAGGGGAAATAAGTACACTCTTAGGGTACGAAACAAGGATAAGTGTGTTACATTTCTTGTTTGACCCAGGGTAATTAGCTACACTTTTAGTTCTGAGACTGTGTCAAGTGTCGCCTGAACTTTGCGGACCTTCCGGGCAAGGTCTGATTGTCCCCCCGGAGGGGCTACCCGACTCTTTACAATGACACTATAACATACATCATATGTAACTACAGACTCACCTCCGTGATATTAAGAAGTAGAACTTACGGAGGTGCTCAATGTTCCAAGGATTAGGGAGCGGTGTCCCATCCTCGGTTGCCAAGCGAACGCATCCGGGACGGGATACTTTGATCAATCGAAAGGGTCCTTCCCAGCCGGGGAAAAGTTTGTTTAACCATTCTCAAGTTTGTATTCTTCGTAGCACCAGATCACCTTCCTCGAGCTGTCGATTATGCATGTGCCTTTGGTGATAGCGCCGGAGCGCTTGGCGATATCGTGTGTTTCGAACAGCTGCTCGGCACCTTCCCTCTTCAACGAGGTCAAGGTCTTTACGTCGGAGCTGGTCCTGCGTGGCTTCGTCGAAGGTCCGGACCCGAAGTGACCCCAAGGTGATTTCCGGAGGAAGAACTGCTTCAGCTGTGTACACCAGGAAGAATGGTGTCTCTCTAGTTGACCGGTTTGGAGTTGTCCTGTTTGCCCACAAGGTTGGCGGAAGCTCTTCAATACAGTTAGATCCATGTTTTTTCAGGCGCTCATATGTGTGCGTCTTGAGTCCTTTTAGGATTTCTGCATTTGCTCTCTCAGCTTGGCCATTGCTTGCCGGGTGAGCTACCGAAGCGTAGCTGACCTGAATGCCGAGGTCTTTGCAATATCCTTGGAACGCAGAGCTTGTGAATTAGATCCCGTTGTTAGTTATGATCTTGTTTGGGACTCCAAATTTGCATACTATGGACTGCAAGAAGTTGATAGCTGATTGCTTGTTTATTGTCACAACTGGAATTGCTTCCGGCCATGTACATGAACTTGTAACCTCCGACGGCTCTTGGGAAAGGTCCCAAGATATCCATCCCCCACACATCGAATGGCCATGTAGGAGGTATCATTTGTAAGGGTTGAGATGGTGTGTGAATTTTCTTCGCATGAAACTGGCATGCTTTGCATTTCTTCACTAGCTCGGTTGCATCCTGGAGTGTTGTAGGCCAGTAAAAACCATGTCGGAAGGCTTTACCGACGAGCGTGTGGGAAGATGCGTAGTTCCCACACTCGCCTCCATGGAGCTCGCGGTCTTCTTCCCTTGTAATGCACCGCATTAGGATGTCGTTGACACCACGCCGGTAGAGATCCCCTTCTACCAGTGTGTATCTTTTAGACAATCTGACTATCCGGTCAGCAGATACATTATCTTCAGGAAGGATGTTGTCTTTCAAGTAGCCCCGGATCCCCGAGATCCATTGAAAGCATCTAGGCCCCATGAGGTACAGTTTCGATGATTAATGACAACCATTCGATATTACTAATGAATTTGTGAATGCGAGGTCCCAATAACACTCAATCAAATGAAATCAATATTACATTGGAGACCCATATAAAATCAACTAATGAGATCAAATCGAATCATATGAAGAAGTGAAAGCTCTAACTTGACACTATTCAATGCTTGAAGACTATCAAACAACATTTCAAACAAGTGTCAAAGAGGTCACAAGTTCAAATTCCAAAAGAACAACTCAAAACAACTCGAAGTCAACAAATTGAACACATCGGATCATACGATGTTTGTTGAGTTGACTGCATCGGTCGAGTTGATTCAACTGAAGAAGAAGACCTCAGACAAATGCACTCACCGGATCATCCGATGTGAGGGGCTCAGTGACATCGGTCCATCGGCACAGATTGCAATACCATTGGACCAAGTGAAGCACCGGATCATCCGATGTGCAGAATTACACACATCGGTCGATCACTCCAGTAAGCTTCAAGATCAAGCAAATTCTGGAGGAAGAGCCACCGGATCATACGATGACAAGACAGGTCAACATCGGTCTAACAACGGTCATATCTGACACAGTGACATCAGCTAATTTGGCTTTGACCGATGATAACTGAAGGGGAGACATCGGATCATCCGGTGTTCGCAGAGAAGTGATGTCAGCCTACTTTTCCAACGGCTATTTCGTGGAGGCTGGCTATTTATACCCCTTCAACCTGTCAAATCGACAAGACTTGAAGCCCAAACATACTCTACACATCCTAGAGCATTCAAGCAATAGAGCTACCACTTTCACATCATTTGTTCATCATTTGTACACCAAGAGATAGGCTAGAACTAGCTAGAGATAGTGCTTGGGTGCCTCCATTCTTGGTGATTGGAGTCTCTAGTGTAGTGAGAGCCATAAGGGAGTGTCCCTTGGTGTGTGTGACTTCCGGAGCTTGCCAAGAGGATTATGGAAGCCCGGAGGATTCAAAGTGTACAAGGCTTGAGCTCCACCTTGCCAAGGTTGGCGAACGGAGAAGAATAGTGAAGGCCCCCTTGTCTCGGTAAATTGGGAGTGGCAAAACCCTTCGGTGGGTGCCACAACGTGGATGTAGGAAGATCCTTGTGATCTTACCGAACTACGGGATAAAATCCATGTTCCTTGAGCGTTTGCATCCCTCTCCCTTTTACATTTATGCAATCTTCATTCCGCAACTTCAATTTACTTTGATTGCATAGTTTAATCACATAGGGAATTGGGCTTTAAGTCGTTAGTTTTTAATTGCCTTAAAATTTGAAAGAAAGCCCAATTCACCCCCCTCTTGGGCGTTTCGATCCTTACAATTGGTATCAGAGCAAGGTTGCTCATTGGATCATTCTAGCTTCACTGTTAGAGAGCTTAAATGGCCAAGAATGGGGGTTTGGTTCCTACCTTCGAGGGCAAGAACTTTGCCTATTGGAAAGCACGCATGCGTGCCTACCAAGAGGCTATTGCTCCCGAAGTTTGGGAAGCGACCCATGCGGGATTTGGAGATCTCAATTATGTTGGTGATCAACTAAAATGGGATGCTAAGGCTAGAAATGCTATCTATGAATGCATAAGTCAAGACGTATTTGCTAGAATTGCTAGTAAAGTGAAAGCTTGTAAAATTTGGGCATGTTTAATTGAAATACATGAGGGCTCATCTCGTGTTAAAGAACTCAAATATCACTTGCTTAAATCCAAGTATGATGAATTCAAAATGCTTCCTCATGAGAATGTTAACCAAATGTTTTCTCATTTAAATGTGCTCATTGAGGAGATTAACGCACTTGACATTGCTTCTCTTGGTAAGGGACTTATCAACCGCAAGATCCTCATGCTTCTACCCAAGCCCAAGTACAACATTATCAATTCAATGCTCCAAAAAGAGTCACTTGACAACATTGAAGTTTCAGAGCTCATTGAAGAAATTCATGCTCATGAGATGAGCGTACTTGGAATGATGGAGGAGTCATCATCAAAAACTATTGCTCTCAAGGCTTCAACCAAGAAGACAACTCCCAAGAAGAAGAAAGTGGTTGAGCCTAGCTCAAGTGAAGAAGAGCAAGCAACAAGCGAAGAAGATGATGATGAGCTTGCATTGATGATGAGAAAATTCTCACGTCTAAACTCCAAGATCGCAAAGAAGGGATACTCATTTGATCCCAAGAAGAAATCCTTCCTCCCAAGAAAAGATGAAAACAAGACATGCTATATTTGTGGTGATCAAGGCCACATATCATATGATTGTCCAAGACCGGACAAGAGGAAGGACAACCACAAGGGAAAGCATCAAAAGCTAGAAGAAAGTGATGAAGATGAAGAAGAGGTCAAGCCCAAACGCTCCTTTGGAAAGAAGAAATTTGACAAAGGCAAGAAGGCCAAGCTCTTTCCAAAGAGAAGAAGAGGGCCTCAAAAAGTCTTCATGTGCGAAGCCAATGAGTGGATCACGGATGAAGAGTCAAGCGACGAAGAGAGTGAAGATGACGAAAACTTGGCGGGCCTTGCCATCGTCGACAAGGACAACTCACCTCTTCGTCCACCTCCTATGTGCCTCATGGCAAAAGGTAACACTAAGGTACGTGACGACTCTAGCGATGATGATGATGAGCTCTCCCCTGATGATTAGCATCTATGATTAATGAATACCATGTCATCATAAAAAGGGAAAAGAGCAAGGTTAAGGCACTTGAACAAGCTTGTGCTAAGCTTGAGAGTGCGAAGCTCGATTTGCATGACAAGTATGTAACCATACTTAAAGAGCATGGCACGCTCAAAGCACATGTCAATCAAATCGAGGAGGAAAATGCTCAAATCAAGCTTGATCATCATGAGCTTGACTTAGCAAACCAAGCACTCTTGGGAAAGCACAATGACTTGGTTCAAGAACATGAAGTGCTTAACCGTGCTTATGAGGCAATTGAACTAAAAATGAAAAACATGAAAAAGGAAACCCTTGATGGCAAAGTATCAACTATTTCACATGCCACTAATATTTTGGATAAGTCTTTGCCTTTGAAAGCAAGCCTTAGGGAGAAGGAGTTGATGGACGAGATTGAAAGTCTCCACACTAGTGTGGCAAGACTCTCTAAGCGGGAGGACAAGCACAAGGAAATCCTCTACCAACAAGCTAAAGGCTTCAACAAGAGAGGACTTGGATCCTTTCCCGTGCTCAACAAAGGGAAGGTGCCCTCACCGGAGCTTAGGACAAGCTTCATCAAAGAAGTTGGTTCCTATTGCCAACATTGTGAGGTCACCGGACATCACACGAGGGAGTGTCCTCTTCCCAACCGTCCTTCTCCCAAATTGCCTCCTAACTACAAATCTACTTTCAATGATTATCACTATCTCTTGAGCAAAGTAGGTGGCAAGGTGAAGGCAAGGTTCATCGGCAAAGACATTAAGGGCATGAAGGGGAAGCTCCCCAAGCAACTTTGGGTCCCAAAATCACTTGTATCACACATACAAGGACCTAAGTTGGCTTGGGTGCCTAAACTCAAAAACTAACTTCATGTGTGTAGGTGAACTACAAAGCCGGAGGAAAGCATTGGGTACTCGATAGCGGGTGCACTCAACATATGACCGGCAATGATGGTATGTTCACCTCAATAGAGAACCCCGACAATCATGAACAAGTCACCTTTGGTGACAACTCAAAGGGGAAGGTAATTGGTTTAGGTAAAATTACTATTTCGCATGATTTGTCCATTTCTAATGTACTATATGTTAAGTCACTTAGTTTCAATTTACTTTCAATTGCACAACTATGTGACTTTGGACTAACGTGCACCTTTGACAAGAATGGTGTTGTAGTAACTAGTGAATCAAGCAAAGAACTAATCTTCAAAGGTTTTCGGCATGGACATCTTTACTTGGTGGACTTCTCCAACAAGGATGCTAGCTTGACCACTTGTCTTTTCACTAAGACAAGCTTGGGTTGGCTATGACATCGACACATTGCTCACATTGGGATGAGCAAGCTCAAGAAGTCGTTCAAGCTTGGGATGGTGACCGGCGTGAAGGATGTCACATTTGAGAAGAACAAGCTTTGTAGCGCTTGTCAAGCCGGGAAGCAAGTTGCTTCACACCACCCAATGAAGACAATGGTGTCAACCTCCAAGCCGCTTGAACTACTCCACATGGACCTCTTCGGACCGTCCACATATCAAAGTCTTGGTGGTAACTTCTATTGTCTTGTTATTGTTGATGACTATTCTAGATATGCTTGGACGTTGTTTCTAGGTGACAAGGGTGAAACTCCAGAAGTCTTCAAGACCTTTGCTAAGCGTGCTCAAAGGGAATTTCAACTTCCCATCATCAAGGTCCGGAGTGACAACGGCACCGAGTTGAAGAACTACAACATCGGGGAGTGGTGTGATCGTGAAGGCGTGAAGCATGAGTTTTCGGCCACATACACCCCTCAACAAAATGGTGTCGTTGAAAGGAAGAACAAGACTCTCATCACCATTGCTAGAGCAATGCTTGATGACTATGGCACATCAGAGAAGTTTTGGGCCGAAGCAATCAACACGGCGTGCCATGCCGCTAATAGGGTCTATCTTCATCGACTACTTCAAAAGACTCCATATGAGCTCCTCATTGGGAGAAAGCCCAACATCTCCTACTTCCAAGTCTTCGGGTGCAAGTGCTACATCTACCGCAAGAAAAGGCTCGGTAAGTTTGAAAGAAGATGTGATGTTGGTATCTTTCTTGGTTATGCGTCAAACTCAAAAGCATATCGAGTATTCAACCAAACCTCCGGGTTAGTTGAAGAAAGTTGTGATGTTGAGTTTGATGAGACTAATGGCTACCAAGAGGAGAGTTTTGGTCATGATGATATAGATGATGAGCCTCTACGAGAATCCATGAAAAACATGACCATTGGAGACATCAAGCCCGAAGTTGAGGAGAGCCATGATCAAGGGGGGCATCAAGTTCCAACATCAACACCTCCATGGCGCCTCAAGTTGATGAAGAAGAAGAAAAAGATGATCCATTGCCAATGCAAGATTCACAAGCCACACAACATCAACAAGAAGAAGAAGAAGTCCAAAATCAAGTCCAACCACAAGACGAGCAAGATGCTTCACCACCGCCAAGTGCTTCACAAACACTTATGAGGCATGGACGCATCTCCAAGGCGCATCCGATTGATCAAATCATCGGAAGTCCGTCACGGGGAGTGAGTACTCATTCTCGCCATGTCGCTTCGTTTTGTGAGCACTACTCTTTTGTTTCGTGTGTAGAACCCACTCATATAGAGGAAGCACTCCAAGATCCAAATTGGGTGATGGCCATGCAAGAAGAACTCAACAACTTCACCCGCAATGAAGTTTGGGTATTGGAGGAGCGACCCAAGGACAAGAACGTCATCGGAACGAAGTGGGTGTACCACAACAAGCAAGATGAGAATGGCGTTGTAGTCCGCAACAAAGCAAGACTTGTGGCCAAGGGTTTTTCACAAGTTGAAGGACTAGACTTTGGAGAAACATTCACTCCGGTCGCTCGGTTAGAAGCTATTCGTATACTCATTGCTTTTGCTTCACATCACAATATAATGCTTTATCAAATGGATGTTAAAAGTGCCTTTCTTAATGGTTATATTAACGAGCTTGTTTATGTTGAGCAACCTCCCGGGTTTGAAGATCCGAGGAATCCTAACCATGTGTATAGGTTACACAAGGCGCTCTACGGGCTCAAGCAAGCACCTAGGGCATGGTATGAACGTCTAAGGGATTTCTTGGTCATGCAAGGATTCAAGATCGGGAGGGTGGACACCACACTTTTCACCAAGGACATCGACGGGGATTTATTCATTTGTCAAATTTATGTCGATGATATTATTTTTGGTTCAACTAACAAATCTCTTAGCCATGAGTTTGGCACCATGATGTCTAGGGAATTCGAGATGTCAATGATTGGAGAGCTCAACTTTTTCCTTGGATTTCAAATCAAACAACTTCAAGAGGGGACCTTCATCTACCAAGAGAAGTACACCAAGGACCTCTTGAAGAAATTTGAGATGGGAGATTGTAGCACAAGAAGTACTCCAATGGCGACAAATTGTCATCTCGACGCGGACTTGGACGGTAAACCTATTGATCAATCTCACCACCGTTCTATAATTGGTTCATTGCTATATCTTACCGCATCTAGGACCGATATCATGTTTAGTGTGTGCTTGTGTGCTCGCTTTCAAGCGGCACCTAAAGAATCGCATAAGAAGGCGGTCTTTAGGATACTTCGGTATCTCAAGCATACCCCAAGTGTAGGTTTGTGGTACCCCAAGAACGCTAGTTTCCATCTCTTGGGATACTCGGATTCGGACTTTGCCGGATTTCGTGTGGATCGCAAGAGTACTTCCGGTGGGTGCCACTTACTTGGGCGTTCCCTAGTATCTTGGTCAAGCAAAAAGCAAAATTCCGTGGCTTTGTCCACCGCGGAGGCGGAGTATATAGCAGCCGGTGCATGTTGTGCCCAAATTCTATATATGAAGCAAACCCTTTTGGACTTTGGAATTAAATTTGGTCGTGTGCCTCTCCTTTGTGACAATGAAAGTGCGGTTAAGATAGCTAGAAACCCCGTTCAACACTCCCGCACTAAGCACATTGATATTCGCCATCACTTCTTGCGGGATCATGAAGCTAAAGGAGACATCTCTTTACAAGGTGTTAGATCCGAAGAACAATTGGCGGATATCTTCACTAAACCACTTGATGAGAAAACCTTTTCTAGACTTAGAAGTGAATTAAATGTGCTAGATGCATCTAACGTCATGTAAGTTGCCATGTTCATGTAAGGATGCATATCATATAGGTCTTGTCTAACTCCCAAAGGATAGGGGTGAGCTAGAAATAGTTTTCCCTGAGGAAGCCTTTGGAAGGTTTAAACTTGGTAAGATAGATTTATCTTATGCCTTGCATGATCCCTGCCATATAGACTTGCACTCATTTAATTTTTTGCACTATAATATGTTTGGCATTGCATACGGTAGATTGTCACAAAGGGGAACCCACCTCATGAGAAGGAGACTTGTTTGAAATACAATATCTCAACTCATATAAGGTGGAAAGAACAAAATGTTAGGTACGTTAATGCCTAGAGGAACATGCTTCAAAGAGATAGAAGTCTTCATACTCTACCTCACAAAGCATGGACCTTACATTTTATTTGGATATTTTCCTCCATTTTTCTCGGTGTTCCATTTGCATTAAGGCCTAGCCAAGCTATTGGCATATTAGCTTTTTGAGGGGTAAGGGGTTGCCCAAAAAGTCCTAAGACATGTGCTTCTCTTTGATTGTTTGTTTGGTCAAAGGACATATATGGGATGTTTTTGTTCTGTTGTCATCGGATTATCCGATGCCTAAGCCAATCCCTCATCGGACCAATAGGTGTTCAATTTTCAAGGGCCAGATCAGTCAGAACCTCAATTGATCCGACGCGTTCATTCCGAAAAACATCGGTCCATCCGGTGTTCTCTTTTCTGGAGCTGTGGTCAATTCAACCGATGTTCACTTCCTCCAACGTCGGATCATCCGGTGTCAAAATCACTCTTTTGAACACCCTTACTGTGCTATTCGACCGATGATCAAAACCCTAGACGTCGGTCCATCCGGTGTCAACTACAATTCTTGAATATCCTTTCTGTGGCATTCGACCGATGTTCATTTCTCCTAACATCGGTCCATCCGGTGTTAAATTTTTGGCTAGGGTTTGGGCCCCACTATTTAAACCCGCGCGCCGCCGCCGTTTCTCTCTCCCCGACCTCTCACTCGCCGCACACCCGCGCCGCCTCTCCTCCAAGCGTCGCGCCGCCGCCTTCACCCTCGCGCCGCCCGTCGCACCACCGCCTCCACGTGCCTCTCCACCTCAGCCACCGCCGCCGCTTCACCTCACCGTCGCAGCACCTCCACCCAAGCGACGCCGCCATCTCTGGTCACCTCCCCGTCGCTAGGGTTTCCCGGCCCGTTGATCTTCACGTCCCGTCGTCGACTCCGTGCAATCTCGTGATCGCAATGGCTCGCGACCAGAAGAACAAGGGCAAGGCCATCGCGGAGCCCGCCGCGAAGAAGCAGAAGCTCTCCAAGGAGGAGAAGAAGGCCTTGATGGCCGCTCGCGCCGCCGAGGAGCGTGAGCGTGGCCGAGGAGGGTCCCTAAGGATCCGCGAGGCTCGTCCGAGGCAGCCTCCCGTGATCGACGACTCCGAGGCCGAAGAGGAGCCAGTTGAGCCTCTCATCCGCCGGCGCTCCACCCGGACACGTGGAGGTCACACCGAGGCTGCTCCTCGTTCGAGACTGACGGCAGCTGACCGTCGTGAGGACAGGGAGGCCGAGAGGGCCATCTACGAGATGGACACGACAGTCCGTGTCGGTGAGGGAGTCCGTCTCACGGACTACCGGAAGATGAAGGCCAAGCGACTTCGGAAGCTCAGATGGAGCGTGTTGCTTGAGGAGTGGTTCCCGCAGCCCCGAGAAGCTATGGTGGACAGTCGGTTCTGGACGGTCACGCAGGCGTCTCTCTACGAGACCTACAGACGCCGTGGCCACAAGCTATTCCAGCATAACTACATGGATTGGGATCAGCTTGCCATAGCCGCAGGGACAGAGATCAGGCCGTTCTTTGAGAGATACAGGGGCCTGGTGCAGTTGCTGTCCTATGAGCGGAGTGCCTACGTAGAGGATTGGGTCCGCGTGTTCTACGCCACCCTCTGCGTCTCTGAGGGCAGACGATCCATTGACTTCATGTTCATGGGTCAGCATTACCATCTGACGAGGCAGACGCTGGGACAGCTGCTTGAAGTATACTTGTATGACACCTGCATACATGAGAGAGTCTACGGTCAGGTAGACCCGCCGAGGAGGTCGCTCACTGGAGGAGTGGCTCCTGCTCTGGAGGAGATCAGATCACTCTTTGGACCTACTTTCTCTCCAGACCAGCCGAGAGTTCCGGCCCTGTTGACTTCTGCAGCGCGCACGGTGCACCTTGCCCTGCGTCGCTCTCTCCTGCCAAGGTCCGACTACCTTGAGGGATTCACTAGCCTCCAGCAGACGATCCTGTTCTACATCATGAACGGGATGGACTTTGATATAGTGGATGTCATCATCTGCGAGATGGAGGATGTCATCACAGATGGAGTGGGCATGATGAGGCAGCTAGTCTATGGCCACTGGGTCAGCTACCTTCTCACGATGATGGTTCTAGAGGAGTCCGCCGTGCACAACTGTCTCTCTGACGAGAGTGTGACACGGTTCGGACATTACCGTGCCCCCGCTCCTGGAGACCGCCGCCTTGGCCGTCCAGTTGAGCGCCAGGTCAGGGCCCGACTGACGGAGGAGGATTGGTCTGACCTTGAGAAGGAAGATGAGCGTCTGGCTGAGGCAGAAGCTCAAGGTGGAGAACTGCAGCACGTCTGGTCCGAGAGTGACACAAACGAGAGTGTCGAGGAGTACTTCCCTCCTCCTCCACCCTCACCGAGGCAGCACGACGCCGAGGTAGGAGGATCAGCTGCTCCGCCACCGACACCACCTCCTGTGTCCGAGGCACAGGTGTCACAACCGTCCGAGCTGTCGACACTTCTCCAGCAGAGGATCGAGCAGAAGCGCCAGGACAGGCTCGCTGGTGAGCAGGCCAGGGCAGAGCAGGCTGCTCACCTAGCACAGCTCCAGAGGCAGCAGCAGGAGCTTCAGCTGGAGATCGCCCGACAGAGGCGAGAGGATACGGATCGGTTCACCAACTTGGTCGATCAGATGCACTGCCGTACCCTCGACCAGCAGCAGCAGACCCAGCAGGCCATGATGGGGATCCTAGGGTTGATCACCAACCTTTACACTTAGACCGGGATCGCCCTTCCTCCACAGAAGCCTGGACTGGGACTAGCTCCAGGTGTTGCTCAGGTGCCTACTACTCCTATTCCTTCGATCAGTATGTCACCACTTCTGGCACCCAGCGCACCGATTCACTCACCACTCCCGGCGATGACTCTGTTCCAGCAGACGCCGGCATCCGTGGTCAGCGCTCCACTTCCTCCAGCTCCACCAGCGCCTCCAGTACCTGCTTCCTCTCCTCCAGCACCGGCAGCGGACCCCCCAGCTCCCTCCGCTCCGGCAGCTCCCACGACCGGCGACTCCAGCTCCGACGACTGCGACGGTGACCAGTTCGTCATCGCGCCTAGCTCTCAGGGTCAGTAGGCTCTCTGATCCCTTTTTGGTGTCTTGATGCCTAGGGGGAGAAGAGGTAGAGGAGTCAGGGGGAGTAGTAGTAGTCTCAGGGGGAGTTTGAGTTTATCCTTTGTTTTCATGCTTGAGTACTCTTTTGTAATTTTAATTAAGCACTCTTCCGCTTGTCTCATTTGCTTATGGTTTTAATCGATTGAGCTTTTCGCGTCATTAATGTCATTTGCTTTTTACAAGCTTAATGTGTCTCATCTTGTGTTCATTGCATATCTACTTGAGTATTGTACCCTCAAATTCATTACTATTGCGCTTTAAATTATTGTGTTGTCATCAATCACCAAAAAGGGGGAGATTGAAAGCATCTAGGCCCCATGAGGTACGGTTTCGGTGATTAATGACAACCATTCGATATTACTAATGAATTTGTGAATGCAAGGTCCCAATAACACTCAATCAAATGAAATCAATATTACATTGGAGACCCATATAAAATCAACTAATGAGATCAAATCGAATCATATGAAGAAGTGAAAGCTCTAACTTGACACTATTCAATGCTTGAAGACTATCAAACAACATTTCAAACAAGTGTCAAAGAGGTCACAAGTTCAAATTCCAAAAGAACAACTCAAAACAACTCGAAGTCAACAAATTGAACACATCGGATCATCCGATGTTTGTTGAGTTGACTGCACCGGTCGAGTTGATTCAATGAAGAAGAATACCTCAGACAAATGCACTCACCAGATCATCCGATGTGAGTGGCTCAGTGACATCGGTCTATCAGCACAGATTGCAATACCATTGGACCAAGTGAAGCACCGGATCATCCGATGTGCAGAATTACACACATCGGTCGATCACTCCAGTAAGCTTCAAGATCAAGCAAATTCTGGAGGAAGAGCCACCGGATCATCCGATGACAAGACAGGTCAACATCGGTCTAACAACGGTCATATCTAACACAGTGACATCAGCTAATTTTGCTTTGACCGATGATAACTGAAGGGGAGACATCGGATCATCCGGTGTTCGCAGAGAAGTGATGTCAGCCTACTTTTCCAACGGCTATTTCGTGGAGGCTGGCTATTTATACCCCTTCAACCTGTCAAATCGACAAGACTTGAAGCCCAGACATACTCTACACATCCTAGAGCATTCAAGCAATAGAGCTACCACTTTCACATCATTTGTTCATCATTTGTACACCAAGAGATAGGCTAGAACTAGCTAGAGATAGTGCTTGGGTGCCTCCATTCTTGGTGATTGGAGTCTCTAGTGTAGTGAGAGCCATAAGGGAGTGTCCCTTGGTGTGTGTGACTTCCGGAGCTTGCCAAGAGGATTGTGGAAGCCCGGAGGATTCAAAGTGTACAAGGCTTGAGCTCCACCTTGCCAAGGTTGGCGAATGGAGAAGAATAGTGAAGACCTCCTTGTCTCGGTGACTTGGGAGTGGCAAAACCCTTCGGTGGGTGCCACAACGTGGATGTAGGAAGATCCTTGTGATCTTACCGAACCACGGGATAAACTCCGTGTTCCTTGAGCGTTTGCATCCCTCTCCCTTTTACATTTATGCAATCTTCATTCCGCAACTTCAATTTACTTTGATTGCATAGTTTAATCGCATAGGGAATTGGGCTTTAAGTCGTTAGTTTTTAATTGCCTTAAAATTTGAAAGAAAGCCCAATTCACCCCCCCTCTTGGGCGTTTCGATCCTTACATCCATGCATCAGAGCTAACTTGAGCATTTGAGTCTTGCGTGCTGGGTTGCTCGGAGCTTCTAGCAGCACCTACGACCCTTGATGGACGCCATGGTAATAGGGCCATCAAGACCGCCAGCTTCGAGGTGCTGGTCTCGCCCCTTTCGCTCAGTTCGACATGCTGAGCTGTTGGTCTTGACAATCTTCAGATGAAGGTTCTGTCGGGAATCAGAACTCCGGTTGAAGCTTTCGTCGAGAGTTTGTCAGCTTCAGCAATGTTGAGACGCTGGACATGGCAAAAATCCAGGACTTCGAAGTCCTTCTGAAGCTTCTGGACTTCAAGTAGATATGCAGCGAGTTGAGGGTTGTTGCAGCAGCATTCACCTTTGACTTGTTTTATTATGAGCTGCGAGTCACCCTTTACCAACAACTGCTTGACACCATATGATAGTGCCACCTTGAGCCCATAGATTAGTGCTTCATACTCCGCCATGTTGTTGGTCGCCTTGACGTCAAGGTGAACCATGTATTTGAACTTCTCCCCGGTCAGAGCGAGGAGAAGCACTCCAGCTCTGGCCCCTTGCTTCTACACGGAGCCGTCAAAGTAGAGAGTCCAGTGAGGCTCGGTGAAGACCGGAACCTTAGGTTTCAGCTTATGCTCACTGGGGCCCCCAGGATTTGATGGAGAGGGGGTCCATTCCGCCACGAAGTCCGCCAATGCTTGACTCTTGATCGCTTGTCTTGGGACGAATTCAAGATCGAACTCGGCCAATTCCGCTGCTACTTTGCAATGTTCCCAGTAGAGTTGGGGTTATGCAAGATTGCATGCAGTGGATAAGAAGTTACCACTGAAATGTTGTGAGCTTGGAAGTAGTGTTGAAGCTTCCTAGAGGCAATAAGGACTGCGTAGAGCAGCTTATGCACCTCCAGGTACCGAGTCTTGACGTCATGGAGTACTTCACTGATGAAGTACACTGGACGCTGGACTGTCCGGACTCTCACGGAGGGGCCCGAAGCTTCCTCCTCATCAACCCAGACCCTCCCGGAGGGGTCCGGACCTTCTTTGGGGGCCTCCAGGTTCTTGCTTGAAGAACCCGAAGCTTCTTCTGAAGTGACCCAGACCTTCCCGAAGGGGTCAGCAACTCCTTCATTTGAAGGAGGTTTATCCTCCGGTGTCTTGCCTTGAGGATCCAGGTCTGGGGGCTGGGACCCAAACTCGCCTTCAGGTAATTTCGGACCCTCCCAGAGGGGTCTGGCTTCTGAACTGGAGATGGTTCTGGTCTTTCCGCGACCTGGACCATGCTAACAACTTCGTCAGTTGCTGAAATGTAAAGCAGAAGTGGCTCACTAGGATTCGGAGCTACCAAAGTTGGTAGAGTGGTGAGGAGCTGCTTTAGCTCTTGAAAAGCCTTTTCTGCTTCTTCAGACCATTGGAATGGTCCGGACTTCCTCAATAATTTGAAGAAGGGTAGCGCCCGTTCCGCCAGTCTTGAGATGAACCGGCTGAGGGCAGCTAGACATCCAGTCAGCTTCCGAATGTCCTTGATGCGGGCTGGTAGCCGCATGTCTTCAATAACTTTAATCTTCGCCAAATTCGCTTCTATTCCTCGATGGTTCATCAAGAATCCAAGAAACTTTCCGGAGCTAACCATGAAGACACACTTGTCTGGGTTCAGCTTTGTGCGTGTGATTCGCAACTTGTCGAAGACAGCTTGCAAGGTGTCAAGGAATGACTCCTTGTTCTTGATCTTGACGACGATGTCATCAACGTACACTTCCACTACATCTCTGATGAGCTCTCCAAAAGTTTTGTACATAGCTCGTACAAACGTTGTAGCAGCATTTTGAGACCGAATGGCATGACAGTGTAACAGTATAATCCATCTACTGTGATAAAAGAAGTATGCTCTTCATCTTCCCTAGACATTTTGATTTGATGATACCCTGAATATGCGTCTAGAAAACATAGTAATTCACACCCGGAGGTGGAATCCACTATCTGATCTATTCTAGGTAGTGGAAATGGATCCTTTGGGCATGCTTTATTCAGTGTAGTGTAGTCGATACACATCCGAAGCTTCCCGCCAGCCTTAGGTACAACGACTGGGTTTGCCAGCCATTTTGAGTGGACGACTTCCCGGATGAATCCAGCTTCGAGCAATTTCTTCACTTCTTGACGTATGAAGTTCTGTCGCTCTACTGATTGCTTACGAGGCTTTTGGTGTACCGGCCGAGCATCGGGATAAATCTTTAGATTACTTTCAATCACTTCCCTAGGGATCCCACGCATTTGTGATGGTTGCCAGACAAACACATCGACATTAGCCCAGAGGAAAGTGATGAGTGCGAGTTCCTATTTGTCATTCAGACCTCCCGATATACGGGTGGTCTGAGCAGTTGGAACCGATTTGGATGACTTTGATGGGAATGTCGGTGTCGCCGCTTGGTTGCACACGAGGTGCGGAGGTTGAGACTCGATGACGAATGCTCAGAGGCTTCGGAGCTTGTTCCTTTCCGGATTCTTCCTCCTGCGCTGTAGCAAGCGCATGGAGTTCTTCCAAAGCAGTAACTCCAGCAGTGCGGTCTCCGCGGATTCGAAGAACACCTAAGGGTGTTGGCATCTTCAACACCAAGTAGCCATAATGAGCAACAACCATGAATTTGTACAAGGCTGGCCTGTCGAAGATGACGTTGAATGGTAAGTTGATCTGCGCCACGTCGAAGACCAACTTCTCGGTCCTGTAAGTCTCCCGAGTCCCAAAGGTCATCGGGACAGTAATGGCACCGAGTGGAGTGATGGCCCCCAGACCTACTCCGGAGAAAGGTCGCGAGGGGCGAAGATCAGAAGGTCTGAGTTGAAGCTTGACGAAAGCTTTGAAGCTTATGAGGTTCATCCCCGAACCCCCGTCCACCATTATGTGGTGGAGCTGGATGTTGTTGATGGTCGGAGATACCATCAGAGGAAGTTGACCAGCTCCAATCATGTTCCGCGGGCAGCCCGAAGCATCGAAGGTGATGGCTGTATCCATCCACTTCCGATGAGGCTCCGCCTTGGCGGTGGGAGCTACGGAGGCCATGTCCCGCCGCATGGTCTTGAGGAGACGGCGGGAGGTGATGTCCCACGAACCACCAAAGATTGTGTTCATGGTCTTCCGACGCTCATTGTCAGAGACGTAAGAGTCATCGTCAACGGAGGTGTAAACAATGCCGGAGCTATCAAAGCTCCTACATCCCCCAACGGAGCTCACCGTCGATGTTTTAAACATTGATAGTGAGCGTTGTCGGAGCTATCAAGTTCCAACAAATCTAGGGGGCCATCCGTCAACATGAAGAAAAGATGGTGGAAGAATACTCCCTGCCGTCGAACCCCTACCTGGCGCGCCAACTGTCGGAGGTTGATTCTGACAATTCTCCCGGTACTACCGTTGGCAGCCTGCAGAGTTCTTAGTTTGGTTGTGGGCGCGCGGAGATTCAGAATAAGGTGGCGATTTGACACAAGTATTTACGTAGTTCGGGCCGCCTAAGCGTAATACCCTACTCCACGGGTGTGTTGCTGTTGTATTGAGCGTCTAAGCGCTAGAATGTTAGAGACTAGAGTGTCTTGAGCGCGTGTGGAAGCCCCTTTCCGTATATCGCTCGACCAATCCTTTTATAGTATAAGGACAGGCCGTTACACCATCAGCCTGGCCCGTCATGTTGCCCTGGCAGTTACTGATGTCTAATAAACGGTTAATGTACTTAATTCCTCCTAATAGCACAGTAACATTCCTTAATGGTGGCATTACGGGTATTAAGGGTCATCCAATCGCGTGTCATTAAGATAGCATTAATGACATTAATCAGGTCTTGAAGTCTTTAATTGTTCCTCGAAGGTCCGAGTCGTTGGAGGTCCATCAATCTGCCTGTTGAGGTTGAAGGTCCGACGGTTGGACGCGTGGCAGCTTCGGAGCTTACTGTCTTGGACGAGTAGGTCCGGTGCTGTTGTACACGTGTCGGTATCGGAGCTTCCCTTTGTCGGGGGTTAGGTCTGGGGGTGCCACCCAGGTATCTAGTTCGGAGCTTTTCCATGTATGGAATGTAGCTCCGGTTTAACGATACACATGGCGGCACTGGGACTAACCATAGAAGGGAGGAAGGTCCGGTTCCGTATGACACGTGTAGCCTTTGGAGGTCTTCAACTCAGATAGGTGGAGTTCCTTTGTGCCCTTTGCAGTCCCAAAGGGTATCCGGTACACAGGGTACCGACATAGTCATACTTAATTTTTGGTGAAGTTTTGACAATATCAAATTGAAAGTGCATCTAGGATCCCCGTGGGTTTTGGATGATTGATGACGACAATTAAGTAACTAATGAGCTCAGTGATCTTAAGCATAGGTTTGTACTCAAGCGGAATCACAAACCCTCAAAAAGGAAAAGGATTGAAACGGCAGTGTCGACTCGAAAAGTAGAAACTAGGGTTTCTAGCGTGTCGAGTTTAGACTAGCCGTATATGTATGAGGGTGTGTGCGTAAAGTGCATTGATATCAAGTTGGGAGCTCAAAGCGGTTTAGGGATCAAAACCCATTGAGAGAAGAGTGCTAGTGTAGTCTGACAGGAGTGGCTGAACTAGTCTGTGTTGGTGGCCGGACTAGTCCGCTCCTGGCCGGCCTAGTCCGTTTTCAGGCGGACCAGAAGGTTCTGACTGACTTCGGACTAGTCCGTAGTGGGACGTACTAGTCCAATGAAGTCATGGAGTAAGTTTTAGGGACTAAGTCCCAAAACCCTGGACTTGTCCGTTTTAGTCCGGACCAAGAGGTCCTGACTGAGATCGGACTAGTCTGCTCTTAGTGCGGACTAGTTCGGGTTTTGAGAGTTGGGTGCTTCAGCGACTAAGTCTGAGAGGTCGGACTAGTCCGCCCTGGGGGCCGGACTAGTCCGTTGTCTCCAGACTAGTCCATTTTCACACGGAACAAAAGGTTTTGTGTGAGATCGGACTAGTCCAGTTTGGACCGGACTAGTCCGTTATGAAGTGACCGTTTGAATTTGATTTTGGCGGGTAGCATGACGATTGCCGCGCAGTGTGGTAGTTGTCAGGAATGTCAGTGGTCTCAAAGACCGGACAAGTCCGCCCTGGGGGCCAGACTAGTCCGTTGTCTCCAGGCTAGTCCGTTTTCACACGGAACAAAAGATTCTGTGTGAGATTGGACTAGTCCGGTTTGGACCAGACTAGTCCGTTATGAAGTGACCGTTTGAATTTGATTTTGGCGGGTAGCCTGACGATTGCCGCGCAGTGTGGTAGTTGTCAGGAATGTTAGTGGTCCCAAAGACCGGACTAGTCCGGTCCATAGGCCGGAATAGTCCGCCCATCTGCTGAGCTCAGCAGTATGGGTTGGGATCCTCTATAAATAGAGGACCCCCAGGTTCATTTGAACCCTCTCGAAACCCTAGCGCCGCCACAACAAACTTTGAGCCTTCAAAAGCCTCCTTCTTGCCTACTTTCCCACAAAAACTAATTCTTGTGTGGATTAGGGTTTGGTGAGGTGAAGAAGAGGAAGAACATCACTATTTGGCTCTCGGTTTGATCTCTTGCACTTGTTGAATCTTTGTGATATGTGGATGGAGTTGTTCTTTGTGATTTGTGATCATATTTGTGGTGGGAGCCTCAGATTGTGAGAAGCCCTAACAAATCTTGTATTCACCCTTGTGATAGTGGAGAACCGGTTTGGCCCTAGTGGCAAACTCGGTGAGGGAAGGTTTGTTGAACCCGGTCCTTCGTGGACTCCTCGACGGGGACGTAGATTCCTGTGCGGGATCAAACCTCGGGATAAAATCCTTGTGTCCCTTGTGTACTTCGCTTTCATTTATCGCACATTGCTTCTAGGGTTAGCTTTACTATTTTTCGTTCATCGTTTTCATTCCACTGTGATCCTTAGCTTCATACTTGCTCTATAACTTGTTAAGGTTCACTGAATCATTCTAACACATTTCGCATCACAAAAATCCAACTAAAACTTGTTAGAAACTCTTTTTAGGTTTTCCCTGCAAGTGGACCGGACTAGTCCGCCCCTAGACCGAACTAGTCCGCCCCCTAAGTATTGATTTCGTTTTATTAAGTCATTTCAGGTCGATTAGCCTATTCACCCCCCTCTAGGCAACTTTTAATTGGTATCAGAGCGATGACTCTCCCAAAGAGTCTAACAACTCGGAGAGAAGATGGCCGGAGTGGGGAATGACGAAGTCTCGACCAATGAGGTCCAAGCAACCCAAGAGGAGATGGTTGTCTACCAAGACAAATCGACAGATGACGAAGAGACTCGCCAGGTCAAGGCGAAACTTCGAGAGAAGTTGAAGATTCCAAAGGTTGACTCTTCAACCTCTACAAGAGGTGGCATGACCCACTACAACCAACAAGGCTACAACTATGAACGTCTTGTCTCCAACAACCACTACCACTCCATCCCATTGGGGAAGCCTCCCCAATTCGATGGAACCGACTATGGAATGTGGAAGCACAACACGAAGATTCACCTCGTGTCACTCAACCCTTCATTGTGGCAAATTGTGTTGACCGGAGTGCATATTCCAAAGAATGAGGAAGACATCACTCCGTAGCAAGCCGTGCTCCTTCACCGCAATGCCCAAGCTGTCGGAGTGATCATCTCGTCTCTCTCAAGAGATGAGTTCAACCGGGTAGATGGATTTAAGGTGGCCAAGGATATTTGGGACACCCTCAAGACGGCTCATGGAGGCAACCAAGTCATGAAGGAGGCAAAGATTGAGCTCATAGAAGGAGAGCTCGGGAGGTTTGCCATTATGGATGGTGAATATCCCCAGGAGATGTACAACCGCCTAAAGCTCCTCATCAACAAGAGTAGATCTTATGGCTGCACCAAGTGGACCGACCACGAGGTAGTGAAGAGGATGATTCGAACATTCATGCCTAGAAATGTCTCTCTTTGCTCCATGATCCGAGAAAGCCCGGGGTTTGCACAAATGACCCGGAGGAGGTCCTAGGAAGGATCATCAACCACGAGATCATGGAAAAAGAGGCGCTCTTCTACAATGACATCCAAACGTTCACCGCCTTGAAGATGAAGGATGTGGCACTCAAAGCAATATCACCCTCAACAGAGCAAAAAGAAAGTGATGAGGAGAGTCTCGACACCGATGAGGAAGAGACCCTCTTCATCAACAAGTTCAAGAGGATGATGAGGAGAAGGAAAGGAGGATACACCAACGAGAGCAAGGGAAAGGAAAAAGCAAGGCCCAAAACAAAGAGAGCTTGCTACAATTGTGGCAAGTACGGGCACTTCATTGTGGATTGCCCACATGAAGAGGGCAAAAAGAAGAAGGAGGGAAAGCCTCAAGAAAAGAAATTCTTCAAGAAGAAGAGGCCCTCCGGTCACGCTCACTTGGGCAAGGAATGAGACTCTAACGATGAGTCCTCCTCCGAAGACGAGGAGAAGGTGGCCACCATAGCCATCAGGAGGAGCTCCAAGGGAAGCAAGATTTTCCCCAACCTCGACGACCACAAGCAAACTTGCCTCATGGCAAAATAAGGAAGGAGAAAGGTTACTTCTCACTCATCCTCCTCCATATCTTCCCGTGATGAATTTGATAGTGCTAGTGAAAACAAACACATGCTTAAGGATATAAGTAAGAGCACTTTGCGTAGAATGAAATTGCTCTCAGATGAAATCTTTGAGAATGAGGAGCTCATATATAGACAAGAGGACATGCTCATCCATGAAAAAGAGAGATGTCAAGAGCTTATTGAGCTCCTTGAGCCTGAGAGAGAGAAGAGCAAGGCACTAGAGCATTAACTTGCTCTAAGCAAGAAGACTTGCTAAAGTCTTGAGGAGACTACCATTTGACTCAAGGACGAACTTGGCAACTTGGAAAAAGTTGACAAGATCCTTTAAACTCAAGTTGAGTCTCTCAAGACTAATGTAGCCTCTTCCTCCAAAAGCTCATCCTCCTCAAAGGTTGCATCCGAAGCAATCTCCATTTGCAAATGTTCAAACTTGATCCTTAAATTAAAGGATGAGCTTAAGTTGACTCAAGGCAAACAAGCACCTAAGGGTGCCATCTTTGACAAAGAGAAGGTGGCGTATGCACGAAGTGCATACACCAACACAAGACCTCCCTATGTCAAAGATGGTCTTGGTTATACTAGAGGTGGAAAGCAAAATGCTAAAACCTCCAAGTATGGCAAAGACTTGATTGTATTTGTCAAGGGAAGCACATCCCAAACTAAAATTGGGAAGAATATTTCAACTAGCAATAAAATGCCTAAAATTGAACTGCATCCTCTTTTTGATGATTTTGATGCAACTTATGTTCTAATTAGGAACAAGTATGGCAAAGTCTTTGCTAGATATGTTGGGCCCTTCCGCAAGAGCCCTAAGCCTTGTGTGTGGGTGCCCAAGTACCTCACTGCTAACGTTAAAGGACCCAACTCCGCTTGGGTACCTAAAAGGAAGGCATAATCTTGTTTTGTAGGCATACTCCTCAGGTGGATCGAAATGGGTGCTTGATAGTAGATGCACCGACCACATGACCGGAGAGAGGAAAATGTTCATGGAGTATGAGAAAAATGATGATCCAAGTGAAGGGATCTTCTTTGGGGACAATAGCCGAGGGAAAATCCTTGGCTCCGGTAAAATCATTATTTCCCCTCAACATTCACTTTCTCATGTGTTGCATGTTGATTCCTTAGACTATAATCTATTGTCCATATCACAACTATGTGACAAGAGTTATAACTGTGTTTTTACTAATGAGGGTGTGAGCGTCCTTAGAAGAAGGGATAACTCAATCGCTTTTAAGCGTGTGCTCAAGGGAAAGCTTTATCTTGTGGATTTCGCCACGGATAAAGCTCAACTTGACACATGCTTAATGGTGAAAACCAACATGGGATGGATTTGGCATAGAAGGCTAGCCCATGTTGGGATGAGGAACTTACAAAAGCTTCTTAAGGGCAAGCACATCTATGGCTTGAAGGATGTTGTGTTTGAAAAAGATAGGCCATGTAGCGCTTGTCAAGGGGGGAAGTAAGTAGGAGCTCAACACCCGTCCAAGAATATCATAACGACGACAAGGCCTTTGGAACTGCTACACATAGACCTTTTCGGGCCAATAACCTACATTAGCATTGGCGGTAACAAATATGGTCTTGTTATTGTTGATGATTTTTCTCGTTTCACTTGGGTATTTTTTCGTGCATGATAAGGGTGAGACTCACGGTGTTCTCAAGAGGTTCTTGAGGAGAGCTCAAAATGAGTTCACCTCAAGAATCAAGGCTATAAGAAGTAACAATGGCACCGAGTTCAAGAACACACAAGTGGAAGAGTTCTTGAATGAGGAGGGCATTAAGCATGAATTTTCAGCCCCCTACTCCCCTCAACAAAATGGGGTGGCAGAACGGAAGAATAGGACACTCATTGAGATGTCAATGATGATGCTTGATGAGTACAAGACATTGGACCGGTTTTGGGCGGAAGCGGTGAACACTGCTTGCCACGCCGTCAACCGATTGTACCTCCACCACCTCCTTAAGAAGACCCCCTACGAGCTTCTAGTTGGTAAGAAACCCAATGTCTCTTACTTTTGTGTCTTTGGGAGCAAATGCTATATTCTCAACAAGAAGCCTAGGACTTCGAAGTTCGCTTCAAAGTACGATGAAGGTTTCTTGCTTGGTTATGATTCGAACACCCACGCCTACCGTGTCCTCAACAAATCCTCCGGGATTGTTGAAATAGCACGCGACGTGATGTTTGATGAAACTAATGGCCCAAGTGGAGCAAGTTGATCAAAGTGTGTTAGATCAAGAAGACTCTCCACAAGAAGCTCTTAGGAGGATGGCACTTGGATATGTTCGTCCACAAGAACAACCTCAAAACTCAAGTAATCAACCACAAGATGATGCAAGTCACCCCCCACGTGACCAAGTTGAAGATGGACAAGTTGCACCTCAACATGATCAAGAAGACGAAAGTCAAGGGGGATGCATAAATCAAAGGGGAGACCAAGAAGAAGAAGATGATGATGATGACTCAAGATTTCAACCTCCAAATCCTCGTGTGCATCAAAGTGTTCAATGGGATCACCCCGTTGACAACATATTAGGAGACATTACAAAAGGGGTAACCACTCGTTCTCGTGTTGCAAAATTTTGTGAACATTACTCCTTTGTCTCCTCTTTGGAGCCTCATAAGGTTGAAGACGCATTGAGAGACCCAGATTGGGTGGTGGCCATGCAAGAGGAGCTCAACAACTTTGAGAGAAACAAAGTGTGGGAGCTCGTCAAGCGTCCACAAGCAAACGTTGTGGGCACCAAGTGGGTGTTCCGCAACAAGCAAGATGAGCATGGCGTGGTGACAAGGAACAAGGCACAACTTGTGGCCAAGGGGTACTCACAAGTCAAAGGTTTGGATTTCTATGAAACATTTGCTCCCGTAGGTAGGCTAGAGTCAATTTGTATATTACATGCCTTTTCTACTCACCATGATTTTAAGCTCTACCAAATGGACGTCAAGAGTGCGTTCCTAAATGGCCCAATCAAGGAGGAAGTCTATGTGGAGCAACCGTCGGGTTTTGAAGACCAAGACTTCCCCAACCATGTCTTCAAATTGCGTAAGGCTCTCTATGGCCTCAAGCAAGCTCCTAGAGCTTGGTACGAGTGCCTTAGAGACTTTTTGATCCAAAATGGTTTTAAGATTGGAAAAGCTGATTATACACTCTTTACAAAGCACTTTAATGATGATCTCTTTGTGTGCCAAATATATGTCGATGACATCATATTTGGTTCTACTAACAAAGTGTTTTGTGATGAGTTTTCTAAGATAATGACGGAGAGATTTGAGATGTCCATGATAGGGGAGTTGAAGTTCTTTTTAGGTTTCCAAGTCAAACAACTCAAAGAAGGCACGCTCATAAGTCAAACAAAGTACACTCAAGACATATTGAAGAAGTTTGACATGGACAAGGCCAAACCCATCAAGACTCCAATGGCAACTAATGGACATCTAGATCTCAACGAAGATGGTCCAAGTGTGGACCAAAAGGTATATCGTTCTATGATTGGTTCTTTGTTGTATCTTTGTGCATCTAGACCGGATATTATGCTTAGTGTGTGCATGTGTGCACGTTTTCAAGTTGCACCTAAGGTGTGTCATTTGACCGCCGTTAAAAGAATTCTTAGATATTTAGTTCACACACCTAGCCTAGGACTTTGGTACCCCAAATGATCCAAGTTTAACCTTATTGGCTATTCTGATGCGGATTATGCGGGGTGCAAAGTTGATAGAAAGAGCACATACGAGACATGTCAATTCTTAGGTAGATCCTTAGTTTCTTGGTCCTCCAAGAAACAAAACTCCATTGCTCTTTCTACAGCCGAAGCAGAGTATGTCGCAGCTGTAAGTTGTTGTGCACAACTTCTTTGGATGAGACAAACTCTAAGGGATTATGGTATAAACTTGCACCATATTCCACTCCTATGTGACAATGAGAGCACCATCAAAATAGCCCATAATCCAGTTGAGCATTCGAAGACAAATCACATCGATATTAGGCATCACTTCTTGAGAGATCATTCCTTGAAGGGGGATATAGTGATTTCCCATGTAAGAACCGATAACCAACTAGCCGATATATTCACCAAGCCCTTAGATGAGAAGCGCTTTTGTGAGCTTAGGAGTGAGCTCAATATCTTAGATTCTCGAAATGTGGCTTGAAACATGCACATTTGAATGTTTACTTTGCACCTTATTCAAAAGAACGCATGTGTTTGAAAAAATCATCTCTATCTCGAGTTTTTCTAAATATTTGAAAAACTATTAACTTTGTGAATTATGGTCATAGTTTGATTGTTGATTTCTTACTAACCATGTTCATAAAGTTTTCTCGTGTAAATTTGTCCAAAAGGATCCTTTATAGTGGCTAAAAACTCAATATATATATATATGTATATATATATATGTATATATATATATATATGTATATATATATATATATATGTTTTAGCCTTTTTTTTGCACCGGACTAGTCCGCCCGGAGGCCGGACAAGTCCGGCCATAGACTTGTCCGGGTCTGGTCCGCAAACCAGACTAGTCCGACCCTCATATCGGACTAGTCCGGCGCCTTGGGACTTAAACCCCCAAGAGGCGGCCTGACCCCTCCTCTCCCTCTCACTTGCCTCTCTCTCTCCCTCACGCACGAAAACCGCCCCCTTAGGCGATTTTCGATTCCCTCCACCAAAAACCGATTCCAATCCGTGCATTGGACCCTTTGGAGGTGTGGGAGACTTTCCCCGTGCATTCTCAACGCGATCCATCACCGATCCCCTCGATTCTTCAAGATTTGAAGAGGTATTCTCAACTTTTCGAAACTCTTTCCCATTCTTGATTTTAGAGTTATTGAAAGATGCATCTTTACAAAAGTTGTTTCTAGTACCCTTGTGATCATAGCCTAGGAGTATTGCGACTTTTTCGAAGATTTTTCGAAAAATTGTTAGGGTTAGGGTTCTTCCTGAGCAACTCGGACTAGTCCGGTCCAAGGCGGACAAGTCCGCTCTGTGAACTAGTCCGGCTCCTGGGCGGACAAGTCCGGTTTACACAGGACAAACCCTAATTCTGACCTTTTCTCATGATCTCTCTCGCAGTATTCCACTTCCTTGACCTCATCACTTCTGTCCTTATTGTGTTCGCAACGACCATGTCGGGATCTGAGCATAGCTCCCCTTGCTCAAACTCCTAGGAGCTCTATGATGAGGAGGCAGCTATGCAGCATGCCATTGAGGCAAGCCGCAAGGAGCTCCGAAAGAAGAAGCGAGAGGAGCGAGAAACACACAACTCTCAGGCTGCCGCAACACAAGTCTCTAAGCGGAAGAAGCTAGTAACAGTTGGAGAGAAAGAAAGGGCCAAGGAGCAAGCCCACGAAGAGTTTGCTGAACGCCGGATCGAGAGAGATCCAAAGAAGGGCAATGCTCCGGCTCCTGCGGAGCCCAAGAAGAAGAAGCCCTATGTGAAGTCTCCGACTAAGAAGGCCAAGGGCGTGGTCATAAAGGAGAAGGGGAAGGCCAAACCAATTGGCCCCCTAAAGATGCACTCTCCGGCTCGCAACCCGAACAGGCAGCCCAACCTGGCAGCAAATATTTTTAAGGGCAAAGGAGCTGAGAAGGCCCGAAGGCTAAGGACTAACAAAGTGTATGACAATGAGAAGCACACCGCCGATCCACGGTTTTGGTTTGTTTTTCATTGTGATTATTATCGATCAGTCTACCAAACCATGAAGACTCCTGTGATCCAAGCTCAATGGGTCGATTGGGAATACATGGCCAAGAAGAAGAATGCAGCCTTTGATGAAGTGATTGAAGCTGCTGAGCGCCATGGCATAAAAGACACTCTCGGTTTCAAGTATGACTGGAACATGGAGGTGATTGTGCAGTTTTACACAACTGTCTACTTTCACCCTCATGGCAACCGAGCCATCACATGGATGACGAATGGTGAGCATTACTCTGCCGCATTCAAAGAGTTTGCTAAGGATTTAAGACTTGAGCACCACCTGGACCACGAGATCATTATCTTGAATCTCAAGGCAGTGGACAGGGATGAGTTGGCCTATATGTAACCTAGTCATGTCCCCTATGAGGTCGGGCTTGCAAGGAACATCAAGCCCTTCTACAACATCCTGAACAGAATCCTGAGGAGCACCGTGGCTCCTAAAGAGGGTGATGTCGGGATCATACAGGGAAATCTGAGGCACCCTCTGCTATTGATTGATGGAGATGAGATGTTCAATCTTGTGGACTACATCTTCGATGGCATCTTCAACATCTCACACACTCCGAACCGTGCATGTGGGTATGCACCCTACATCATGTGCTTCATCGAGAAGGTGTCAGGGCTTGTGTTCGCCAAGGATACAACTCATCAGCCCCTCCGTCCTCAGATGCCTCCATCCATCCCGGAGCCAGCTCGCTGGAAGAATGCCGAGCCTCCTTCCCATCCGGCGATGCCAGCACCTCGCCCCGTGGCACCTCCATCTCCGCCTCCGCCTCAGTCGATGAGCGCTTTCTTCAAGTGCTTCAAGGCCATCTTCACCTTCTTTCGGAAGCAGGAAGTCCACAATCAGCGGGCGCACACGCGCCAAGAGAAGTACCTCAAGGTCATGTGTGACAAGCTTGAGGTCCCTATGTCTCCTCCGCAGGAGAGCAATGGCGAGATCACTCCATTCCCCGACTTCACCGCTGACGAGCTTTCCCAGTTCCATGAGGACGGGAGCTCTTCCCGGGCGGGTCCCTCGGCATGGGTCTCCAACGACGACGACGAGGACTACGAGGATCCGGAGGCCTCAGAGAGCGATGAGGCGGCTGATAGAACGGAGGATGATGACTAGACTCTGGGCCTATTAGTCTCCCACTCTTCTTTTCCTTTTTGGTGTCTTGATGCCAAATGGGGAGAGTTAGAGGGGGTAGTAGTACTTGTCTAGATATTTGGATCCTTGGACGTGTTGCACTCTATATAGTAATATCTATGTCATTTGGATGTTTAAATTTGTGCAATACTATGTTTGATTGTTTAATATTAATGTGATGCTTTAATTGTCTATCTTTTGATCACATTCATAATTATCATGTCTTGTAACAAATGTTGAACACAACACGTAGGCACCCCACCATAACGTGTGTGTGTGTATGAACGACTTCCTCATTTTTCTTTTCATAATGCATTCATTGTGGGGGAGTCACTCATACACCCGGACATTATGAAAATCAAATCTTATACTCTTATATGTTGAAGACTTGATGTGTTGTCATCAATCACCAAAAAGGGGGAGATTGAAAGTGCATCTAGGATCCCCGTGGGTTTTGGATGATTGATGATGACAATTAAGTAACTAATGAGCTCAGTGATCTTAAGCACAGGTGTGGACTCAAGAGGAATCACGAACCCTCAAGAAGGAAAAGGATGGAAACGGCAGTGTCAACTCGAAAAGTAGAAACTAGGGTGTCTAGCGTGTCGAGTTTAGACTAGCCGTATATGTATGAGAGTGTGTGCGTAAAGTGCATTGAGATCAAGTTGGGAGCTCAAAGCGGTTTAGAGATCAAAACCCATTGAGAGAAGAGCGCTAGTGTAGTCTGGCAGGAGTGGCCGGTCTAGTCCGTGTTGGTGGTCGGACTAGTCCGCTCCTGGCCGGACTAGTCCGTTTTCAGGCGGACCAGAAGTTTCTGACTGACTTCGGACTAGTCCGTAGTGGGACGTACTAGTCCAGTGAAGTCATGGAGTAAGTTTTAGGGACTAAGTCCCAAAACCCCGGACTTGTCCGTTTTAGTCGAGACCAAGAGGTCCTGACTGAGATCGAACTAGTCCTCTCTTGGTGCATACTAGTCTGGGTTTTGAGAGTTGGGTGCTACAGCGACTAAGTCTGGGAGGCCGGACTAGTCTGCCCTGGGGGCCGGACTAGTCCGTTGTCTCTAGACTAGTCCGTTTTCACACGGAACAAAAGATTGTGTGTGAGATCGGACTAGTCCGGTTTGGACTGGACTAGTCTGTTATGAAGTGACCGTTTGAATTTGATTTTGGCGGGTAGCGTGACGATTGCCGCGCAGTGTGGCAGTTGTCAGGGACGTCAATGGTCCCAAAGGCCGGACTAGTCTGGGCCATAGGCCGGACTAGTCCGCCCATCTGCTGAGGTCAATGGTATGGGTTGGGATCCTCTATAAATAGAGGACCCCCGGGTTCATTTGAACCCTCTCGAAACCCTAGCGCCGCCACAGCAAACTTTGAGCCTTAAAAAGCCTCCTTCTTGCCTACTTTCCCTCAAAAACTAATTCTTGTGTGGATTAGGGTTTGGTGAGGTGAAGAAGAGAAAGAACACTGCTCTTTGGCTCTCGGTTTGATCTCTTGCACTTGTTGAACATTTGTGGTCTGTGGCTGGAGTTGTTCTTTGTGATTTGTGATCATATTTGTGGTGGGAGCCTCAGATTGTGAGAAGCCCCAACAAATCTTGTATTCACCCTTGTGATAGTGGAGAACCGGTTTGGCCCTAGTGGCAAACTCGGTGAGGGAAGGGTTGTTGAACCCGGTCCTTCGTGGACTCCTCAACGGGGATGTAGATTCCTGTGTGGGATCAAACCTCGAGATAAAATCCTTGTGTCCCTTGTGTACTTCGCTTTCATTTATCGCACATTGCTTCTAGAGTTAGCTTTACCGTTTTTTGTTCATCGTTTTCATTTCCCTGTGATCCTTAGCTTCATACTTGCTCTATAACTTATTAAGGTTCACTGAATCATTCTAACACATTTTGCATCACAAAAATCCAACTAAACTTGTTAGAAACTCTTTTTAGGTTTTCCCTGCAGGTGGACCGGACTAGTCCGCCCCTAGACCGGACTAGTCCGCCCCCTAAGTATTGATTTCATTTTATTAAGTGATTTCAGGTCGATTAGCCTATTCACCCTCCCCTCTAGGCAACTTTCACAAATTTTCGCAAGAAATACAAAGGAGTTAGTCTTTGATTTTATCGAGAACCGAGTTCTTTGCGAAAAATGAAACGTAAACTCATTTTTTTCGGAGATCATGGATGTATTAAAAGTCGGATATGCTTTATGTAATCATACTTAATTTTTGGAGTAGTTTTCACAGTACCAAATTTTCGCTAGGAATTCTAAGGGGTTAGCGTTTGATTTTATTGAGAACCGAGTTTTCTGCGAAAAGTGGGTCGTAAATTCATTTTTCTTTGAGATCGAGCTTGTATTACATGTCGAATTTGCGTTACGTAGTCGTATTTAATTTTTGGAGAAGTCTCGACGGTATCAATTTTTTGCGAGAAATTCAACGGGGTTAGCCTTCGATTTTATCAAGAATCGAGTTTTTCGTGCAAAATATGTCGTAAATTCATTTTTCTTCAAGATAGAGCTTGTATTACATGTCGGATGTGCGTTTCGTAGTCATACTTAATATTTAGAGTAGTTTCGACGGTATCAAATTTGCGCGAGAAATCCAAAGGGTTAGCCTTTATTTTATCGAGAACCGAGTTTTCTACGAAAAGTGCATCATAAATTCATTTTTTTCGATATCGAGCTCATATTACATTTCTGATATGCGTTACCTAGTCATACTTTATTTTTGGAGAAGTCTTCACAGTATCGAATTTTCGCTAGAAACCCAAAGGGTTAGTCTTCGACTTTATCGAGAAACGAGGTTTTTTTGCGAAAAATAGGTCGTAAATTCATTTTTCCTTGATATCGAGTTTGTATTACATGTTGTATATGAGTTACGTAGTCATACTTAATTTTTAGAGAGGATTCATGGTATCAAATTGTCGCGAGATATCCAAAGAGGTTAGCCTTTGATTTTATCGAGAACCGAGTTTTCCACGAAATGTGGGTCGTGGATTCATTTTTCTTCGAGATCGAGATTGTATTACTTGTCGAACATGCATTACCTATTCATACATAATTTTTAGAGAAGTTTTGAAGGTATCAAATATCCGCGAGAAATCCAAAGGGATTAACCTTCAATTTTATCGAGAATCGAGTTTTCCGCACAAAATGGGTCGTAAGTTCATTTTTCTTCAAGATCAAGCTTTTACTACATGTTGGATATGCGTTACATAATCATACTTAATTTTTGGAGTAGTTTTGACGGTATCAATTTTTCGCGAGAAATAGGACATATACGATATGGAATACGAGCTCGATCTTAAAGAAAAATGAATTTATGATCATTCTTTTAAAGAAAATTCTGTTCCGAGTAAAAACGAAGGCTAACCCTTTGAATTCCCGCGAAAAATTTATATCTTCGAAAATTTCCCAAAACGTACGTATGGCTACATAGGACATATACAACGTGGAAGACGTGCCCGATCTTAAAGAAAAATGAATTTACGATGATTATTTTGAAGAAACTCTGTTTTGAGTGAAATCGAAGGCTAACCCCTTTGAATTCTCGCGAAAATTTGATATCTTCAAATATTCCCCAAAACATACATATAGCTATGCAAGATATATACAATATGTAATATGAGCTCCATCTCGAAGAAAAATAAATTTACGATCATTCTTTTGAAGAAAACTCCGGTTTGAGTAAAATTGAATGATAACCCCTTTGAATTTTCGCAAAAACTTGATATCTTCAAAAATTCTCCAAAACGCAGTAAAATGAATTTAATACAAGCTCGATCTCGAATAAAAATGAATTTACAATCATTCTTTTGAAGGAAAGTCCATTTTGAGTAAAAACGAAGGCTAATCTTTTTGAATTCTTGCAAAAATTTGATATCTTCGAAAATGATCCAAAACGTACGTATAGCTAGGTATGACATATACAACATAGAATACAAGCTCGATATCGAATAAAAAATTAATTTATAATCATTCTTTTGAAGGAAACTCCGTTTTGAGTAAAATCCGAGGTTAACCCCTTTGAATTCTCGCAAAAAATTGATATCTTCGAAAATTTCTCAAAATGTACTTATGGCTACGTAGGACATATACAATATGGAATACAAGCTCGATCTCGAAGAAAAATGAATTTACGATCATTCTTTTGAACAAAACTCCGTTCTGAGTAAAAACAAAGGCTAACCCTTTGAATTCTCGCAAAAAATTGATATCTTCGAAAATTTCCCAAAAGTGTGTATGGCTACGTAGAACATATACAACATGGAATACGTGCCCGGTCTTGAAGAAAAATGAATTTACGATCATTCTTTTAAAGAAAACTTCTTTTTGAATAAAATCAAAGGCTAACCTCTTTAAATTCTTGCGAAAATTTGATATCTTCGAAAATTCCCCAAAACATACGTATGTCTACGTAGGATATATACAACATGGAATATGAGCTCGATCTCGAATAAAAATGACAACCATTCTTTTGAAGAAAACTCCGTTTTGAGTAAAATCGAAGGCTAACCCCTTTGAAATCTCGCTAAAATTTGATATCTTCAAAAGTTCTCCAAAACAAAGGTATGCTACGTGGACATATACAACATGGAATACGAGCTTGTCGGAGTCTGGTTCCGACAATTCTCTCGATACTACCATTGGTAGCCCGCGAAGTTTGTAGTTCGGTAATGGGCGCGCATTGATTAAGAACACGATGGCAAGTTGACATGAGGATTTATGTGGTTCGGGCCGCCTAAGTGTAATACCCTACTCCACGGGGTGTGTAGTTGTTGTATTGAGCGTCTGAGCACTTGTGAATGTGTGTCAGAACCGAGTATGGAAGAGGTCTCGAAGAACCGTCCCTGTGTATCGCTCGACCAGTCCTTTTATAGTACAAGGACTGGTCGTTACATCGCTAGCCTGGCCCGATATGTGGCTCTGGCGGTTACTGATGCTTAATACACCATTAATGAGGTTAATTACCCTTAATAGTGTGGTAACGGGCCTTGATAATGTCATTACTGGTATTAAGGGCCTTCTGATCGTGTGTCATTAATATGGTATTAATGACACTTAATCGGGTCTTGAAGTCTTTGATTGTCCCTTGAAGGTCCGATACGTTGGGGGTACACCAGTCTAATTGTTGAGGCTGAAGGTCCGACGGTTGGACACGTGGCAGCTTCGGAGCTTACCATCTCGGACGGGTAGGTCTGGTGCAGTTGTACACGTGTCGGTACCGGAGCTTCCCTCTGTCTGGGGTTAGGTCCGGGGGTGCCGCGCAGGTGTTTAGCCCGGAGCTATCCCATGTGTGGGATGTAGGTCCGGTTGCAGTATACACGTGGCAGCACCGGGGCTAACCATAGAAGGGAGGCAGGTCCGGTCCCGTATGACACGTGGGGCCTTCAGAGGTCTTCAACTCAGACAGCTGAAGTTCCTTTGGTCTTTTTGCAGTCCCAAGGGGTATACGGTACGCAGGGTACCTCCAGTGGCCCCCTGGGCCACCTCTGGGAGAGACCTTTTGGATGAAGTCATTCTGCTGGAGGTGGGTCCATCCTTCGGTTTTTGAGTCATGTCTTCAAGGGTCTTCGGATGTGCCGTTGGCGGTAGTTCGCAGTTAAACCATTGTCGCGTGGCATATCCAGAATGCGGCAGGTGAGATCTGAGCGTGCGGATCTCACGCAATTGAAGGTCGTCGGTTCCTGATACAAAAACCGTATCGGTTCCGCACGCCCTGCCAGGCCACTGCCCTCGGGCTTCCCGCCTTTCATGATGACAACCGTTCGCCTGGGGTAAGGACCTCGACTTGGCCCCGGGCCCCCTTGTCATTGGCAGGGTGAAGTTTTTGAATTGTATCGTCGACTCTTTTGCGGTTTCCATCCAAGCGTTGTGGGGGCTTACTTAAGAAGGAAAGCACACACTGTTTGGGGATTCTTTACGCCTTCATTTGTACCTGTGCTCGAATCCTCCTAACTTTAGCCAGCTTTTCATCTCTCGCCCCGCTATGCTGCGATGGAGTTGGGTATCCGCAAGAGCCGCCTTAAGACCAACGGTGATCTGAAGAAGGTTCGGGCCCCCATGGTGTGGTCTAGTGACTCCTTCAATCACTTGGTCCACGTTGGCAAGCTTCTGTTCAAGAAGGAGCATGTCGATGACATGGTGTACTTCTCCGCGTACGCCATGGTAGGACTGATCCCACCCTTCTCCACTTTTCTCTTGATGCTGCTAGACTTCTATGGCCTGCAGCTGTACCACCTTGGCCCCCACTCCATTCTTCTAGTGTCGATCTTTGTCCACTTCTGCAAGATGTGGGTGGGTATTCCCCACTGCGTCGAGCTCTTCCGCACCTTCTTCACCATCCACACCACCGGCAAAAGTGATGAGTACCTTGGCTTCTATTATTTTATGAAGCGCAAGAAGTGCCCGTACAAGTACTTGAGGTCGTTCCCTTCTGGCAAGTGGGACGACTGGAAGAAGGATTGGATTGTCATCAGGGCAGAGGAGCATGAGAAGTTGGAGCTGCCTGAAGGCCACCCCAATGTCGACACTAAAGCTTGGAGCGAAGTTCCGGTGCTATCGGATGCCTTCAACCGTGCTCTAACCAGGATCCGCCAATGTGTGGAGGGGGGGATGACTCCCCAGGCGGTATTCTGCAACTTCCTGGTCAACATGTGGGCTCCGCTGAAGAATAGGGAGAAGCTCGCCTGGGCCCTCAACAGCGTGATGGACGACGACCGGGTCGAGACCAGTTTGAAGTCCAACCTGGAAGGCGCAGCCTTGGGGTTTCACCTCAAGAAGTTCCAGCACGGCATCGACGTCGAGGGTGACGACTTGACTCGACCAGCGGCTTTCCTCCCTCTGAACATGGAGGCAGAGTTCAGCAGGGAGCTCCGACGGAAGATGCCGGTGCTTGACGACCTCGGTGAAGTTGAGAGGCATTCGACCACCAGGTTGCTACTTCCCGGAGCTTCCGAGGGTGGTCCCCCTTCCGCCCCAAGACAGAGCGTTGAAGTTGTGGGCAAGGGCAAAGAATTAGCCAAGCCCTCGAGCCGTAAGAGGAAGCTGAAGCACTCTGACTGGAGGTCCATCACACCTGCTCCTTCCGGAGCAGCTCCTTTCCCTGGAGGGGAAGGTCTTCAACGGTAGTGGCAACCACTCCAGCATCGGCATCTCCTCAGGGCGCTAGCTCCGGCCATGTGGCTCCAGTACCAGGGCCAATTAAGGGCTCTAAGTCCGTGGGTCCTTCTCAGTCAAGGGGGGCCTCAACCAAGGTGACGCCGGCAACAAGATCCGAGGAACCTTCCGGAGCTACTACGCCTATGGCGTTAGGGTCCGTCCCTAAGCGTCCAGTGAAGAGGTTCCGCGCTAGTTGGAGCGGAAGCCTTCCAAGGTAAGTTTGGTTTTTTACCTCAGTTGATTGTTTTTGTTGTAATCGTGTTTTGAGTTTCTTTGTCCTTCATCCACAGGATACCCAAGAAAGGGGTTGAAGCTCTGGTTCCTGCAGCAGCGGCTGAGGTTGTGCAAGCGGAAGCTCCGGCTCCAATCCCAGCGCCGCCCCAGATGGTGGCTGAGGTCGCGGCAACCCCGGTGCCGGCTGTCGTGGTCCTGGACCTCGACTCATCCCCTGAAGCTCCCGTGGTAGCGCCGGACCACGGGAATGAAGATGTACCAGCGGCACCAGCCCCGAAGGTTGAAGCTCCGGGTTTGGATGCTGAGATGATGAACACTCTGGCCTCAGAGACGGAGGTAGATGCAGTACCGACTCTAGAGTCGGACGTTGTTGAAGCCCCGGCAGTAGAGACAGTGGTTGATGAAGCCCCGGCGGTAGAGCATGTGGTTGATGAAGCCCCAGCGATGGAGCCGGGTGTTGATGAAGCCCCGACGGTGGAGTCGGGTGTTGATGAAGCCTCGGCGGTAGAGTCGGGTGTTGATGAAGCCTCGGCGGTAGAGCCGGGTGTTAATGAAGTTCTGGCGGCGGAGACCAGTTTTTATGAAGTTCTGGCGCCTGAGCCGGTTGTTGAAGAAGTGCTGGCGCCCGAGCCAATGGCAGTCGAGGTACCAGCGCCTGAACCGGCGGTGGAGGAGGTGCCAGCGTCGGAGCCGGAAGTGGCTTCAGCTCCGGCCGGACCTTAAACGCCTGCCTCGGAGGTAGTGGTTCCGGAGGTGCCTGCGCCTGAGCCAGGGTGCCAAGAGGAGGCTGTAGGTCCCCCGCCTGAAGGACCAGTTGCTGATGACCAGGCGACAGGACATTCGGAGCCGACTCCGGAGGTAGGAACTTCTGTTGCACGACCTTCCTCGGCGGCGGTCGAGGTTATCCCGGAGGGAGGCCCTAGTGCCGTGGAAGCTCAAGGGACCGCTCTTGTAGAGTGGGACCTGATTTCTGTCATGGAGAACCCGCTGGAACCAGCGGAGAGGACCCCGGCAGGTCCAGAGCTGATCCCTCTGTCGTTGTCTATCGACAACGCCTGCTCCAGCCTTCATCAAGTGCAGTTGGCCTTCTACCACGACAGCAAGGCCCTCGAGGAGGAGCACCAAACCCTTAGGAGGTGGCACAAATGGCTCCAATTCGAGACCAAGTTGGCGCAAACCAGGCTGGCTGACGACAGGGAGTGCTTGAAGAAGGAGAAGGTCCGGTTGGAGTACTGGGGTCAGCTGCTGGACGAGAGGGAAAGCATGGTGCGATCCCTCGACAACCAGTCTCGAGCCATCCATGAACAGGTCGTAGCTACTAATAATGCAGCGAATGACCGCGAAGAGAGGCTTAGCGCCATCCACGACAGCCTCGTCAAGCGTCGGGAGGCTCTTGAGAAACGGGAGAAAAAGCTCGAAGATGAAGAGCAAAAACTCCTGGAGCTGCGGGATGACCTCGTGAAGAGGGAGGAGTAGCTTACTCAGAGGCTGAATTTGGGTGACAAGAGTCTCGCGGAGCGCACCAAGAAGATGGAGGAGCGCTGTGAGAAAGAGGAGAAGAAGTCCAAGCAGCGAGGACAGGACCTCCACAAGAGGGAGGATGAAAATGCTGCCAGGGAGAAGAAAGTGCGGGGCCAGGAGAAGGACCTGGTCGACCGCCGGAATAAGATCCACCTCTGTGAGGAGGAGCTCAGTAAACTCGAAAGGCGGGTTGCTGATAAGATTCAGCAGAACGCCAAAGGGGTTGAGCGCCTTGCTGAGGAGAATTTGGAGCTTACAGTGACCAGAAGATCCTTGGAAGAGATGCGAGGATCAAGGGCTGCAGAGTCCCAACAAGTTTGGGACTTCTTGGGCAAAGCCAATGACGCGCTGACGCCGATGGGTTTTAGTCCCGTGTGTCTGGATGATCCGAAGCCGGAGCAGGACCAGGCGTTGCAGGCATTGAGCTTGGCAGGCAACAAGCTCACCAAGATGGGCGATGTCATCACGGACCAGCTGGAAGCCGAGGGACAATCCCTGGCGAAGAACGTCGCACAGTTCATGCTGACATGCTACACAAGTCGGGACCCTCACTTCCCACTGGACCCGGTGCTTGAAGGCCCCATCGACGGAGAGGGAGAAGCCGCCAAAGCCAGCGTGTCGGAGGTTGCCCAGAAGGTCGCCTCGTTCTTCCATAGGGTCTAGGATTCTCTCTCTTTGTAGCTCCCGCTTGTATTCTCTCTTCTTTTTCTCCAATTTTGTAATCTCTTGCCTCCAGATTAATAAAATCCATTTTTTTGTCTTCAACACCTTTTTTCCCACTTGGCCCCCTGGTAGATGTACACAATTTGATTGCGAAAATGTACCAAAAGGATGTAGGACTTTTTTGAAGACTTGCACGCTTCGAACTTGTAGTTTGTAGGTCCGAAGTCGCCGATAGTAGGGGCCCCCTGAGGTTGTCAGAGCTTAGTAGCTCCGGAAGTGACCCTTGTCAACACGCTGTGCGTCGACAACAGACCCCACTGAGGAGTCTTCCCACCATCTTTTCTTCACGTTGACGGCTGGCCCCCTGGATTTGCCAGAACTTTGTAGCTCTGGTGATGTCTATTATCAATGTTTGAAACATCGGCAGTAGACCACCTTAGGGGGTGTTGGAGCTTTGATAGCTCCGGTTTCTTCAACCATCGTCATGAGATATTTATTTTTCCTACATACTGAAGTCAAAAAAAACAGTAAAATCCATTTCTTCTCTATAACTCATTTGCGGCTTACTATTCCTGAAAGAAATTTTTAGGTCGAACGCAATTCTAAATACAATCAAGTGCACTGGCTTGTTTTCTCCAGATCCGATTGTTTCTGGACTCGCCTTACTTCGGCCTGCCGGGGTGTAGGTAGAGTGGTGTACTTAGGGTGCAGGACCAGGCTAAGTCGATAGCACACTCTGGACCTAGATTGGCTTGGTGACATTCAGACGAGTAGACCATTAACAATGTTTAGATATAGAAGAATTGGCAATGCAACTTGAACTATATATGAATTGGCCGAACTAAAGTTTCTTAAGAATTGCACAACTTTGTTATAGACAAGAAAGAGAAAAATAAAAAAATATTGAGCATGTACAAAATAAATGCACGTGGAGTCTGTTTCACACAATGATGTCTTTCATTATAGGTTCGGGGTACAGGGGAAACAAGTACACTCTTAGGGTACGGAACCAGGCTAAGTGTGTTTCGTTTCTCGTTTGACCCAAGGTAGCTAGCTACACTTTTAGTTCTAAGACTGTGACAAGTGTTGCCTGAACTTTGCGGAACTTCCGGGGAAGGTCCGGCTGTTCCCTCGAAGGAGCTACCCGACTCTGTACAATGACTCTATAACATACATCACATGTAACTACAGACTCACCTCCGTGATATTAAGCGTAGAACTTAGGGAGGTGCTCAATGTTCCAAGGATTAGGGAGAGGTGTCCCATCCTCGGTTTCCAAGCGAACGCGTCCGGGACGGGATACTTTGATTACTCGGAAGGGTCCTTCCCAGCTGGGCGAGAGTTTGTTTAACCCTTCTCGAGTTTGTATTCTCCGTAGCACTAGATCGCCTTCCTCGAGCTGCCGGTTGTGAACATGCCTTTTATGATAGCGCCGAAGAGCTTGGCGGTATCAGGCATTCTGAACAGCTGCTCGGCACCTTCCCTCTTCAAGGAGGTCAAGGTCTTCACGCCAGAGCTGGTCCTGCATGGCATTGTCGAAGGTCCGGACCCGGAGTGACCCCAAGGTGATTTCCAGAGGAAGAACTGCTTTAGCTCCATACACCAGGAAGAAGGGTGTCTCTCCAGTTGACCGGTTTGAAGTTGTCCTGTTGGCCCACAGTGTGGGCGGAAGCTCTTCGATCCAGTTGGCTCCATGTTTTTTCAGGCGCTCATATGTGTGCGTCTTGAGTCCTTTTAGGATTTTTGCATTTGCTCTCTCGGCTTGGCCATTGCTTGCCGAGTGAGCTACAGAAGTGTAGCTGACCTGAATGCCGAGGTCTTCGCAATATCCTTGGAATGCAGAGCTTGTGAATTGGGTCCCTGTCAGTACCCTCCGTACCGGATATTTCTTGGGATTGCAAAGATCACAAGGAAACTCCATCTACTAGATTTGAAGACCTCCGAAGGCCCCACATGTCGGGCGTAACCGGACCTGCTTCCCCAACATGGTTAGTCCCAGGGCCGCCACGTGTATCATAAGATCGGAGCTATCACCCACACATGGGAAGCTCCGGTCGGAATACCAGTATGGCACCCCCGGACCTAACCCCAGACAGAGGGAAACTCCGGTACTGACACGTGTCTAACAGCACCGGACCTACCCGTCCACGACGGTAAGCTCCAGAGCTGCCACGTGGCAACCTCCGGACCTTTAACTTCAACTATCAGGCTGGTGGACCTCCCAACAGCTCCGGACATTCAAGGATCAATCAAAGACTTCAAGACCCGATTAAGTGTCATTAATACCTTATTAATGACACACGATCGGATGGCCCTTAATACTGGTAACGGCACTGTTAAGGCCCGTTACCAGGCTATTAAGGGTAATTAACCTCATTAATTGTGTATAAAGCATGTGTAACCGCCGGGGCCACCTGTCGGGCCAGGCTAATGGTGTAACGACCAGTCCTTGTACTATAAAAGGACTGGTCGACGATACACAAGGGACGGTTCCAGACCACTACGGAACTCCCTGAGCTAGTCGAGCTTCTTCTTCTGGAGCTTCTTCTAGACTCACATGCTTAATACATCACCAACACACCCCGTGGAGTAGGGTATTATGCTCAGGCGGCCCGAACCACGTAAATCTCTGTGTACACGTGTCTTTCACCTTCTTGAATCTCTACGCGCCCTTCACCGAACTACAACTCCTCAATCTACCAAAGGTAGTGTCGGGAGATCTGCTGGATCCAAACACCGACAGTTGGCGCGCCTGGTAGAGGTCTTCCGAGATTTTGAGTATGGTGAACTCAGCTGCTGGATCATCCAACGGCATCCCTGCTGTTCAACCCGCTGGAGGCAATCCCTCCAACATGCAGCAACCAGCAGGTGTCGTGACTCCAGTAGGAGTCATGCCTCCACTGCCACCGCCTGCACCAGCACGTCAAGATGGGCAGCGTGACGGTGCATCGGCGTCGATCACCGCATCGGCGAATAACAATAACCCTGAACACGCGCTTCATGCAGCGCGTGCTCTCCTCCAACGTCCACCACCTCCAGGTGCATCCCAAGGTGCAATAGAGCAGTGGAGGGCTGATGTGGAACATCTGGTTGCAGCAGCAGCCGACTGCATCAACAACCAAGGTCCTCCTCCTTCGGGGCGGGCCCCATCGCAGCGTTGGACCGTGTCTGGCAGACATGGTTCGCATGCTTCCCAGAATAGGAGGCGTGATGCGTCACAGCAAGTTACGTTGCTACCTTTTGGGGCGCGACGTACTCATACGGTAACCAGGCTTTCAACTCATGACCTCCGGGCACAGCTTGATCGCCGTTACCGTCAACAGGACGATCGTGCCCATATCGAGCGTGCTCGCGAAAGGCGAGAGGCTCGAGACAGTCCTGCTCCCGAGGGAGTAGGAGGAGGTTGTTCTGCACTGGCCATGCACCTACGCATGGTCAGATGGCCACAAAAGTTTCGGCCTCACCTGCCGGAGAAATTTGACAGGACTGTTAATCCCGCCGAGTTTCTCCAAATTTACACCACTGCAATCCTCGTGGCCGGAGGTAACGAGGCCGTAATGTCCAACTACTTCCCAGTGGCCTTGACCGGGACCGCCAGGTCCTGGTTCATGAACCTTCCTCACAAGTCCATCAATAGTTGGGAGGAATTGTGCCAACAGTTCACCGCCAATTTCGGGAGTTCATACACCTGGAACTGGACCTTTTTGCAGTCGTGCAGAAGAGGGGAGAATCCCTGCGCTCATTCATCCAGAGGTTCTCCCAGGTACGAAACACCATTCCTTCTATCTCTAGCGCTTCTGTTATCGTGGCATTTAGACAGGGCGTACGAGATAAGAAGATGCTGGAGAAGCTGGCGGTCAAGGAGATCACCAGTGTCACGGAGCTCTTCAGCTTCGCAGACAAGTGTGCCAAAGCTACGGAGGGCCATGAAATGCACTCCAAACCACCTCCGGAGGATGGCAAAAAATCCTCCAAAGGTGAAGCCACTACCTCCGGGAGTGGCAAAAAGAAGAAAAAGTACAACAGCAAGAAGAAGCCGTCGGCCGTCACATCTACCACTGCAGCTGGTGCAGCTACGGGTGGCCGGGGGCCACACCCCGAGAAACGGCCTCAGCCGTCCTCTAAAGACGGTGGCAACTCCAAAGTGTGGTGTCCCATCCACAAGTCGAATAGCCACAACTTGAAGGACTGCAGGGAGGTCCAAAACCTTGTCGAGTGCTACCACAAGCGTTGGGAAGAAGTTCCTTTCTGTCAGAGGGAAGGAAAAAAGAAAGTCGATGAAGCTCCGGCTGAAGAGGAGTTAGGCTTCTAGGACCCTAAAAAGGTCCTGAAAGCTGTTTACACCTCCGTCGACGACGACTCCGATGTCTCCGAAAATGAGTGTCAGAATACCATGAACACCATCTTTGGTGGTTCGTGGGACATCACCTCCCGCCGTGTCCTCAAGACCATGCGGCGGGGCATGGCTTCAGTAGCTCCTACAGCCAGGGCGGAGCCTCATCGAAAGTGGATGGACACTACCATCACTTTTGATGCTTCAGACTACCCTCAGAACATGATCGGAGCTGGTCAGCTACCTTCGATGGTATCACCTACCATCAATAACATTCAACTCCACCATGTAATGGTGAACGGAGGTTCGGGGCTGAATCTCATAAGCTTCGAAGCTTTCGTCAAGCTTCAGCTTCGACCTTCGGACCTTCGCCCATACCGACCTTTCTCCGGAGTAGGTCCGGGGGCCATAAACCGACGAGGTTGTCAGCATGGTACTGGTTGTGGAGAGACCAAAACCATCCCAAGATCAGGAATCCAGACCCCTCCGGGAGGGTCTGGAGGTTCCTGAAGGTGAGTCTGGGTCCCAGCCCCCAGACTTGGATCTACAGGGAGTCATTCCAGAAGATCTGGACCCCTCCGGGAGGGTCTGGGTCGCTCCAATGGAAGCTCTGGGTTCCCCTAGCAAGGACCCAGAGGTCCCCGAAGCAGGTCCGGACCCCTCCGGGAGGGTCCGGGTCGATGTGGAGGAAGCTCCGGGCCCCTCCGGGAGGGTTCGGACAGTCCAACGCCCAGTGTACTTCATCAGCGAAGAACTACATAATGCCAAGACTCGATACTTAGAGGTGCACAAGCTGCTGTACGCAGTTCTCATCGCCTCTGAGAAGCTTCACCATTACTTCCAAGCACACAAGATCTCAGTGATGACCTCTTACCCACTGCGTGCGATCTTGCATAATCCCAACTCTACTGGGAACATTGCAAAGTGGGCAGCGGAATTGGCCGAATTTGATCTTGAATTCGTCCCAAGACAAGCGATCAAGAGTCAAGCATTGGCAGATTTCGTGGCGGAATGTACCCCCTCTCCATCAAACCCTGGGGGCCCTAGTGAGCAGAAGCCAAAACTCAAGGCTCTGGTCTTCACTGAACCTCACTGGAACCTCTACTTTGACGGCTCCATGCAAAAGCAGGGGTCCAGAGCTGGAGTCCTTCTCCTCGCCTCAACCGGGGAGAAGGTAAAATACATGGTCCACCTTGACTTCAAGGCGACCAACAACATGGCAGAGTATGAAACACTCATTTATGGACTAAAGGTGGCACTATCATATGGTGTCAAGCAGTTGTTGGTCAAGGGAGATTCATAGCTCATCATTAAACAGGTGAAGGGTGAATGCTCCTGTAACAATCCCTAACTAGCTGCTTATCTCCTTGAAGTCCAGAGGCTTCAGAAGGACTTCGAAGTCCTGGATCTCCTCCATGTCCAGCGTGTCCATAACGCTGAAGCTGACGAACTCTTGACGAAAGCGTCAACCGGAGCTCCGGCTCCTGACGGAACCTTCGTCCGGAGGTTGTCAAAACCCACAGCTCAGCCTGCCGAACTGAGCGAAGGGGGCGAGACCAGCATCTCGAAGCTGGTGGTCCCGATGGCCCTATTACCATGGCAGCCATCAAGGGTCGTAGGTGCTGCCGGGAGCTTTGAGCAACCCAGCACACAAGACTCAAATGCTCAAGCAAGCTCCGATGCATGGATCTCGGAGATTCGGAGCTACTTGAAGACAAAATCCTTCCTAACGATGATGTATCCGCTGACTGGATAGTCATATTGGATAAAAGATACACACTAGTAGAAGAGGATCTCTACCAGGGCCAGTGTCGGTACCCTCCGTACCAGATACTCCTTGGGATTGCAAAGATCACAAGGAAACTCCATCTACCAGATTTGAAGACCTCCGAAGGCCCCACATGTCAGGCGTAACCGGATCTGCTTCCCCGACATGGTTAGTCCCAGGGCCGCCACGTGTATCATAAGACCGGAGCTATCACCCACACATGGGAAGCTCCGGTCGGAATACCAGTATGGCACCCCCGGACCTAACCCCAGACAGAGGAAAGCTCCAGTACTGACACGTGTCCAACAGCATCGGACCTACCCGTCCACGACGGTAAGCTCCGGAGCTGCTCGTGGCAACCTCTGGACCTTCAACTTCAACTATCAGGCTGGTGGACCTCCCAACGGCTTTGGACCTTCAAGGATCAATCAAAGACTTCAAGACCCGATTAAGTGTCATTAATACCATATTAATGACACACGATCGGATGGCCCTTAATACTGGTACCCGGCACTGTTAAGGCCCATTACCAGGCTATTAAGGGTAATTAACCTCATTAATTGTGTATCAAGCATGTGTAACCGTCGGGGCCACCTTCGGGCCAGGCTAACGGTGTAACGACCAGTCCTTGTACTATAAAAGGACTGGTCGACGATACACAAGGGACGGTTCCAGACCACTACGGAACTCCCTGATCTAGTCGAGCTTCTTCTTCTAGAGCTTCTTCTAGACTCACACGCTTAATACATCACCAACACACCCCGTGGAGTAGGGTATTATGCTCAGGCGGCCCGAACCACGTAAATCTCTGTGTACACGTGTCTTTCACCTTCTTGAATCTCTGCGTGCCCTTCATCGAACTACAAATCCTCGATCTGCCAAAGGTAGTGTCAGGAGATCTGCCGGATCCAAACACCGACATTCCCGTTATCAGTTATGATCTTGTTTGGGACTCCAAATCTGCATACGATGGACCGCAATAACTTGATAGCTGATTGCTTGTTTATTGTCACAACTGCAGTTGCTTTCGGCTATTTGGTGAACTTGTCAATGGTGACGTACAGGAACTTCTAACCCCCGACGGCTCTTGGGAAAGGTCCCAAGATATCCATCCCCCACACAACTAAGGGCCATGTAGGAGGTATCTTTTGTAGAGGCTGAGCTGGTGTGTGAATTTGCTTTGCATGGAATTGGCATGCTTCGCATTTCTTCACTAGCTCAGTTGCATCCTGGAGTGTCGTAGGCCAGTAAAAACCATGCCGGAAGGCTTTACCGACCAGCGTGCGGGAAGACGTGTGGTTCCCACACTCGCCTCCAAGGATTTCTACGAGGAGCTTGCAGCCTTCTTCCCTTGTAATGCACCGCATTAGGACGTCGTTGGCACCACACTGGTAGAGATCCCCTTCTACCAGTGTGTATCTTTTAGCCAATCTGACTATCCGGTCAGCGGATACATTATCTTCAGGGAGGAAATTGTCTTTCAAGTAGCTCCGGATCTCCGAGGTCCATGCATCGGAGCTAGATTGAGGATTTGAGTCTTGTGTGCTGGGTTGCTTGGAGCTTCGTGCAGCACCTACGACCCTTGATGGACGCCATGGTAACAGGGCCATCGGGACCGCCAACTTCGAGGTGCTGGTCTCGCCCCTTCGCTCAGTTCGGCAGGCTGAGCTGTTGGTAATGACAATCTCCGAACAAAGGTTCTGCCAGGAGTCGGAGCTCCGGTTGAAGCTTTCGTCGAGAGTTCGTCAGCTTCAGTGTTGTTGAGACACATGGCAAAGATCCAGGACGTCGAAGTCCTTCTGAAGCTTCTGGACTTCAAGTAGGTATGCAGCTAGTTGAGGGTTGTTGCAGCAGCATTCACCTTTCACTTGTTTTACAACAAGCTGTGAATCACCCTTTACCAACAGCTGCTTGACACCATATGATAGTGCCACCTTGAGCCCATAGATTAGTGCTTCATACTCCGCCATGTTGTTGGTCGCCTTGAAGTCAAGGTGAACCATGTATTTGACCTTCTCCCCGATCGGAGCGAGGAGAAGGACTCTAGCTCCGGCCCCCTGCTTCTGCACGGAGCCGTCGAAGTAGAGAGTCCAGTGAGGCTCGATGAAGACCGAAACCTTGGGTTCTGGCTTCTGCTCACTGGGGTCCCCAGGATTTGATGGAGAGGGGGTCCATTCCGCCACGAAGTCCGCCAATGCTTGACTCTTGATCGCTTGTCTTGGGACGAATTCAAGATCGAACTCAGCCAGTTCCGCTGCCCACTTTGCAATGTTCCCAGTAGAGTTGGGATTATGCAAGATTGCACGCAGTGGATAAGAAGTTACCACTGAAATCTTGTGAGCTTGTAAGTAGTGTCGGAGCTTCCTAAAAGCAATAAGAACTACATAAAGCAGCTTATGCACCTACAGGTACCGAGTCTTGGCATCATGGAGTACTTCGCTGATGAAGTACACTGTGCGTTGGACTGTCCAGACCCTCCCGAAGGGGTCCGAAGCTTCCTCCTCATCAACCCGGAGCCTCCCGGAGGTGTCTGGACCTTGTTCAGGGACATCAGTGTTCCCACTGGAGGAACCCGGAGCTTCTTCTGAAGTGATCCGGACCTTCCCAGAGGGGTCCAAATCTTGTTGCTCAGCAACAGCAACTTCATCATTTGAAGGAGGTTGATCCTCTGGCATCCCGCCTTGAGGATCAGGGTCTGGGAGCTGGGACCCAGACTCTTCTTCAGGAAGCTCCGGACCCTCTCGAAGGGGTCTGGATTCCTGAATTGGAGATGGTTCTAGCCTTTCCGCGACCAGTCCCATGCTGACAAATTTGTCAGTTGCCGAAATGTAAAGCAGAAGTAGCTCACCAGGATTCGGAGCTACCAAGGTTGGTAGAGTGGTGAGGAGCTGCTTCAGCTCCTGGAATGCCTTTTCTGCTTCTTCAGACCATTGGAATGATTCAGACTTCCTCAATAACTTGAAGAAGGGTAGCGCCCGTTCCGCTAGTCTTGAGATGAACCGGCTGAGGGAAGCTCGACATCCAGTCAGCTTCTGGACATCCTTGATGCGAGCTGGTGGTCGCATGTCTTCAATAGCTTTTATCTTCGCCAGATTTGCTTCTATCCCTTAGTGGTTAACCAGGAATCCAAGAATCTTTCCGGAGCTAACCCCAAAGACATACTTGCCAGGGTTCAGCTTTGTGCGTGTGACTCGCAACTTGTCGAATATAGCTTGCAAGGTGTCAAGGAATGACTCCTTGTTCTTGATCTTGATGATGATGTCATCGACGTACACTTCCACTACATCTCTGATAAGCTCTCCAAAGGTTTTGTACATAGCTCGTACAAACGTTGAAGCAGCGTTTTTGAGACCGAATGGCATGGCAGTGTAACAATATAATCCATCTACTGTGATAAAGGAAGTATGCTCTTCATCTTCCCTAGACATTCTGATTTGATGATACCCAGAATATGCATCTAGGAAACATAGTAATTCACACCCGGAGGTGGAATCCACTATCTGATCTATTCTAGGTAGTGGGAATGGATCTTTTGGACATGCCTTATTCAGTGTAGTGTAGTTGATACACATCCGAAGCTTCCCACCGGCCTTAGGTACAACGACTGGGTTTGCCAACCATTTTGGGTGGAAGACTTCTCAGATGAATCCATCTTCAAGCAACTTCTTCACTTTTTGACGTATGAAGTTTTGTCGCTCTACTGATTGCTTACGAGGCTTCTGATGTACAGGCCGAGCGTCGGGATAAATCTTCAGATTATGCTCAATCGCTTCCCTAGGGATCCCAGGCATTTGTGACGGTTGCCAAGCAAACACGTCGACATTAGCCCGGAGGAAAGTGATGAGTGCGAGTTCCTATTTGTCATTCAGACCTCCCGATATACGAGTGGTCTGAGCAGCGTCGGAAACAATGTGGACGACTTTGACAGGGATGTCGGTGTCGTCGCTTGGTTCCACATGAGGTGCAGAGGTTGAGCCTCGATGACGAATGCTCAGGGGTTTCGGAGCTTGCTCCTTTACGGATTCTTTCTCTTGCGATGTAGCAAGCGCATGAAGTTCTTCCAGAGCAGACACTCTGGCAGTGCGATCCCCGCGGATCCGGAGAACACCTGCTGGTGTTGGCATCTTCAACACCAAATAGCCATAATGAGCAGTAGCCATGAACTTGTACAAGGCTGGCCTGCCCAAGATGGCGTTGAACGGTAAATTGATTTGTGCCACATCGAAGACCAACTTCTCAGTGCGGTAATTCTCCCGGGTCCCGAAGGTCACCGGGAGAGTAATGGCACCGAGTGGGGTTATTGCCCCTGGACCTACTCCGGAGAAGGGTCGGGAGGGGCGAAGATTAGAAGGTCGGAGCTGAAGCTTGACGAAAGCTTCAAAGCTTATGAGGTTGAAACCCGAACCTCCGTCCACCATCACATGGTGGAGTTGGATGTTGTTGATGGTAGGAGATACCATCAGCGGAAGTTGGCCAGCTCCGATCATGTTCTGAGGGCAGTCTGAAGCATCAAAGGTGATGGCAGTGTCCATCCACATACGGTGCGGCTCCGCCCTGGCAGTGGGAGCTACAGAGGCCATGTCTCGCCGCATGGTCTTGAGGACACGGCGGGAGGTGATATCCCATGAATCACCAAAGATGGTGTTCATGGTATTCCGACGCTCGTTGTCAGAGACGTCGGAGTCGTCGTCGACGGAGGTGTAAACAGCCCTCAAGACCTTTTTAGGGTCTTGAAAGCCTAACTCCTCTTCAGCCGGAGCTTCGTCGACTTTTTGTTTTCCTTCCCTTTGATGACAGCCTTCCAAGTTGTGGTTGTTCGTCTTGTGTATAGGACACCATATCTTGGAGTTGCCTCCATCTTCAGACGACGGCTGAGGTCGTTTCTTGGGGCGTGGCCCCCGGCCACCTGGAGCTGTGGCAGTAGCGGGTGTAGGTGTGCCGGGCGATGGCTTTTTCTTGCCGTTGGACTTTTTCTTCTTCTCACCACTCCCGGAGGTAGTGGCTTCACCCTTGGAGGACTTTTTGTTGTGCTCCGGAGGTGGTTGGGAGTGCATTTCACGGCTCTCCGCAGCTTTGGTGCACTTGTTTGCCAAGCTGAAGAGTTCCATGATGCTGTTGACTTCCTTGGTCGCCAGCTTCTCCAGCATCTTCTTGTCTCATACGCCCTGTCTAAATGCCACAATGACAGAAGCACTTGAGATCGAAGGTATAGTGTTTCGTACCTGGGAGAACCTCTGGATGAAGGATCACAAGGACTCTCCCCCCTTCTGCTTGATAGCAAAAAGGTTCAGTTTGGTGCCTGGTCGGGTGTATGAACTCCCGAAATTGGCAGTGAACTGCTGGCACAGTTCTGCCCAACTGTTGATGGACTCAGGCGGTAGGCTCATGAACCAGGACCTGGCGGTCCCAGTTAAATCCACGGGGAAATAATTGGCCATCACGGCCTCATTGCCTCTGGCCGCAAGGATTGCGGTGGAGTAGATTTGGAGAAACTCAGCGGGATTGACAGTCCCGTCAAATTTCTCCGGCAGATGAGGCCGGAACTTCTGCGGCCATCTGACCATGCATAGGTGCATGGCCAGGGCAGAACAGCCTCCTCCTACTCCCTCGAGAGCAGTACTGTCGCAAGCCTCTCGCCTTTCGCGAGCGCGCTTGATATGGATGCGGCCATCCTGTTGACGGTAACGGTGATCAAGCTCCGCCTAGAGGTCGTGAGTTGAAAGCCTAGTTACCGTATGGGTACGTCGCGCCCCGGAAGGCAGCGACGTCGCTTGTTGAGACGCAGCACATCTCCTGTGTTGCGAAGCGTGTGGACCAAGTCTACCCAACACGGTTCGATACTGCGATGGGGCCCGCCTCGAGGGGGAGGACCTTGGTTGCTGATGCGATCGGCTGTTGCTGCAACCAAGTGTTCCACATTAGCCCTCCACTGCTCCATTGCACCCTGGGATGCTCCTGAGGGCGGAGGACGTTGGAAGAGCACGCGTGGCATGGAGCGCGTGTTCAGGGTTGTTGTTCGCCGATGCCATAACCGACTCAGACGCCCCATCCCGCTGTCCAGCTTGATTTGCCGGTGCGGACGGTGGCGGCGGTGGCATGACTCCTGTTGGAGCCACAGTACCTGCTGGTTGCTGCATGTTGGAGGGATTGCCTCCAGCTGGTTGCACAGCTGGGTTGCCGTTGGACGATCCAGCAGCAAAGTTCACCATCCTTGAATCTCGGGCGCCCCTACGTGGCGCGCCAACTGTCGGATTCTGGTTCCGGCAATTCTCCCGATACTATCGTTGGTAGCCCGCGGAGTTTGTAGTTCGGTAATGAGCGCGCAGAGATTCAGAACACGATGGTAAGTTGACACGATGATTTACGTGGTTCGGGCCGCCTAAGCATAATACCCTACTCCACGGGGTGTGTAGTTGTTGTATTGAGCGTCTGAGCACTTGTGAATGTGTGTCAGAGCCGAGTATGGAAGAGGTCTGGAAGAACTGTCCCTGTGTATCGCTCGACCAGTCCTTTTATAGTACAAGGACTGGTCGTTACATCGCTAGCCTGGCCCGACATGTGGCTCTGGCGGTTACTGATGCTTAATACACAATTAATAAGGTTAATTACTCTTAATAGTATGGTAACGGGCCTTGATAGTGTCGTTACTGGTATTAAGGGCCTTCCGATCGTGTGTCATTAATATGGTATTAATGACACTTAATCGGGTCTTGAAGTCTTTGATTGTCCCTCGAAGGTCCGATCCGTAGGGGGTACACCACTCTGATTGTTGAGGCTGAAGGTCTAGCGGTTAGACACGTGACAGCTCCGGAGCTTACCGTCTCGGACGGGTAGGTCCGGTGCAGTTGTACATGTGTCGGTACCAGAGCTTCCCTCTGTCGGGGGTTAGGTCCGGGGGTGCCGCGCAGGTGTTTAGCTTGGAACTATCCCATATGTGGGATGTAGGTCCGGTTGCAGTATACACGTGGCAGCACCGAGACTAACCATAGAAGGGGGGCAGGTTCGGTCCCGTATGACACGTGGGGCCTTCGGAGGTCTTCAACTCAGACATGTGAAGTTCTTTTGGTCTTTTTGCAATCCCAAGGGGTATACGGTACGCAGGGTACCGACGGAGCTCGATCTCGAATAAAAATGAATTTATAATCATTATTTTGAAGAAAACTCCGTTTTGAGTAAAATCGAAGGCTAACCCCTTTGAATTCTTGCGAAAATTTGATATCTTCGAAAAGTCGATCTCGAATAAAAATGAATTTATAATCATTCTTTTGAAGAAAACTCCGTTTTGAGTAAAATCGAAGGCTAACCTCTTTGAATTCTTGCGAAAATTTGATATCTTCGAAAAGTTCCCATAACGTACGTGTGGCTACATAGAACATGGAATACAAGTTAGATCTCGAAGAAAAATGAATTTACAATCATTATTTTGAAGAAAACTCCGGTTTGAGTAACATTGAAGGCTAACCCCTTTGAATTCTCACGAAAATTTGATATCTTCGAAAATTTCCGAAAATATACGTATGGCTACGTAGGACATATACAACATGAAATACATGCTCAATCTTGAAGAAAAATAAATTTACTAAGGCTAACCCCTTTGATTTTTTGCGAAAATTTGATATCTTTGAAAATTCTCTAAAACGTGTGTATGCCTACGTAGGACATATACAACATGGAATACAACCTCGATCTCGAAAAAAAATGAATTTATGATCATTCTTTTGAAAAAGCTTCGTTTTGAGTAAAATCGAAAGCGTATGTATCAAGTTTCGAATATATCAATTTTTCGCGTGAAATAAAAAAGGTTAGCTTTTGATTTTACTCAAAAACGCAGTTCTCTGTAAAAAAAGATCGTGAATTCATTTTTCTTCAAGATCGAGCGTGTATTCCTTACCAACTATGTGTTACGGAGTCATACTTAACTTTTAGGGAAGTTTCAAAGGTATCAATTTTTTGCTGAAATTAAAAGTGGTTAGCCTTCAATTTTATAGAAAACAGAGCTTTCTACAATAAGGCTTGTAATCCCTATTGGCTATGTGTTCATAGGATACCTAATTTTCGAGAAAGTTTCCAAGGCATTAAAATTTCGTAAAAAAAATGAGAGGGGTTAACCTTCAGTAGGGATGACAGATTCATTTTTCTTCGAGATTAATTTTTTATTATTTATGGGTTATGTGTTACAAATTCATACTTAATTTTCGAACAAGTTTCCAAGGTATAAAATTTTCAAGAAAAAGTCCAAAAAATTTCCCTTCAATTTTATCGAAACTAGAGTTTTCTTTATAAAATCATAAATTCATTTTCTTCAAAATCTAGCTTGTTTCCTTATCGAGGCTATGTTACATTAACCTAATCTTCAGAGTTCTAAAGATGTTAAATTTTCAAAGAAACTTTTAAAATATAAAATTTTCATCAAAACCCAAAAGAGATTGACATTCAATTTTATTAAAAATTGATTTTTCTTCAAAACATGCCGTAAATTTAATTTTCTTCAAGATTGTGCTTCGATTTCTTATCATATGTGTTAAATAGTTATACTTAGTTTTTGGTAGCTTTCAAAGGTATCCAATTTCCACGAAAAACAAGAGGTTAGGATTTAATTTTATCAAAATACATTTTTTCTTAGAAAAAATCATAAATTAACTCATCAAGATCAGACGTATTCATTCCCTACAAATTAGAGTGCTAAACCTACTATCAAATCATCATTCATAGACACATACACATGAGAGCAATCTCAGAGGAACAAATCCCAAGGTAGCGAAAACCTCAAAAAATGACGGGAAACGCAAAAGAAAAGAAACATATGTATCCTACAAGTGTCCTATCCTATGCTTGTCGATGGAAAAAATGTTCATATTCAGGAAATGTTCCTGTAATTCCTTCAATTAGGCTATCCGATAGCATTTGGGCCTGCAGAGCAGGTTGGTTCTGTATCAGAGAAAGAACCACCTGTTGTACGTCCACTTCATCCAAAGAGCCTGCATTTGCACCAAAACCAAATGGTCATGAAACTGTCTCACTTTCTAGGCAACATCCAATTGAGATGATAATTCAAGATGTTTACCAAGTTCAATGTCTTGGGTTTCTTCATCAATGTCTCCTTCCTCGTCAATCTGAATTGGCTCACCCGCAGCTGCCATTGCATATCTTTGAAGGAATTCCTCTTCTGTCTCGTCTCGAATATCATCGTCATCTGAATCCTAATTGCATCATTTTTTATAAGTAACATGCTCAAGCATGTAGTGAAAAAAATAGAGCGGATGACTCAACATCCCATTACCTCATCATCATCTTCAGTGTCTTTGTCCTCTTCATCATCATCATCAAGATCTTCAGCCCCATCATCGTCATCATTGTTCCCATCATCCTCAACTTCCTTCAGATGAATGCAAGACTCCAACAAGGATACATAGCAATCTTGCAACACTTTGCTGCCATCAATGGAGAGGGCCAAGAGGCGCTTGATCACTGTTGCTAACGTTAGCACTGCATGATGAGGACAAACAACAACAAGATGGCTCATCTTCCTGAGATGGCATAACCACGAGATTACACATTGCAGTGATCAGTACATAGCTACTTACCAGCTAATTTAATCTCCGATACAGATGACAGACCATGACTAAACAAGATACTTGAGACTTGTGCCAATGCAGATGCCCAGATTGCATAACCATTACTGTCTTCGTTGCACAAGACTTGTTCAATGTCATCTGGATAGCATATATAACAAGATGAAATCACCAACAGAAGCGGTTTCCATATCCCAGCAGGTCTGTCAGATTGAGACATGAAACGGGAAAATGCTGCTTGTGCAAATGATACAGCTAGAGGCTTTCTTGCATCTTCTGTTCCAAGAGAGAAATTTGGAGCATACAGAAGTGTATGGATGCACGAGCATGCCCTCCATGTTGCAGATGGGTAAGCTGCAATGGCCCTGGTCACAAAATTAGAAACCCTGATGATGATTGAACTTTGCGACTCATTTTCAGATTGTGAAGGAAGCATTTTCAGGAAGAAACCCGTGAAGTCAAATCTTTGGTGTAAATTGATGGCTTCTTTTATTGTGTTGAAAACTCCCTGATCTTCCATCTCCTCCCAGGAGTCCCAATAGGAAATAGTGTCAGCCCACACAGCTATTAACTCAAAGACCTTCATACTAGCAATTTCTTCCACACAAGTCACAGACCTTATAATAAATTCGAGTAACACGGAAGCATCATTTACACATGATGGAGGTGGCAACGCAGAAGAAAACTTCAACCCCTGAATCAAATATAAACAACAGTCAAGCAAATTAATTTTATGAATAGTGGAATACCTCATAGCAACGACAAGCTTTTTTCGATAATTTAGCAACAGCTAGCTTTACATACCATGCCTTCAATTGGCGACAACCAAGCTTTTTGTAATAATCTTGAAAATGTTTGAGAAATAGCAGACTGGCCTGACTGCCAGAGTTTCTTTTCATGTTTCTTGTTTTCATCTGGTGCAGAGCTCTCCCATGCTTGAGCCATGGATACCAGTGCACCAAAACCTTGTTCAACTAACTAAAATAACACATATTTAATAGTGCAGTTGTGAATTGCGGTATTTATATCTAAGAATCTAGTACACTAAGAACATTAGGATATAATTCAAGGAGATAATAAGAAAGGCCAGCACGTAAACATTAATTTCTTTAAAAACTTTACTCAGTAGTTTTCAATGGAGGTTTATAGAACCTTAAATAATGCAACGAATGAAGTCCAAATGTTGAACCTTCAGTTTCAGAGTATAAAGAACGTGAGCACGGTGGTGTGAGCTGTGAAAGAAAGAGGGTTTATATGACATGGATCGCTGCAGGTGCCAAAGATCTCAGGTGTTTAGTTGCTGGTAGTGACTTTAGTCTGGCTCTAGTGTTAACTCATCTTTTGTGGCGTTAATATACTAATATCGAACACGGGTGTGTGGATGCCTTCTGTTTTCATATCTCTTTAGTTTCTATTCTGTCTTTAATGAAATGATAGACAAAATTCCTGCATGTTCGAGAAGGAAAAAACAATCATATTATATGATTATGAAACTTACAACTGATTATATGATTAAATACAAGCAAAGAGGACTTGCATGTACACAGCATAAAAATATTGGCCACACTATTACCTGAGGCCACGGTTCTGGGGCAGGGGGCAGGAGTTTCCCAATGGTATTGGCAATGTTAGATACAATTTCAGGAATACAAGGCAGAACTTTTTCTTGGCCACCCTCAACTATAGTGCCCATAAGCTTAAACAAAAGAGCCGACATGCTGTCATCTCCGGTACTTATTCTTTTCACAACCGCATGCAAAAGGACGAGCCAGTCAGGTGGAGCGTAACCATTCTGCAAATTGCAGAGAGCTTACTAACTCAGTGCATATTTCCAGGAAAAAGTATATTACATTGACCGCTACCACATTGACTCTTACCTCAACGAGTTCTGCAATAGCACCAGAAGCAGAGGCACAAACTGGATAACAAGTTATATCCTCCACGTTCTCCGTTTTCAATGCCTTCATTAAGCAATCATAAATATCCGCGCTCATGACCTATAGGTAGTCAAACAAGAATACCAAAATCACATATATATATATATATATATATATATATATATATATATATATATATATATATATATATATATATATATACACATGAGGGCTTTGACTTAGTAAGTCCTATGGATGGATGAAAATTATAAAAAAAAAAATGAAAAGATGCAAACCTCTGGAAGGCACAAGGCAAGCTGTCCAATAACCCAGTTCGCTGTAGAAATCAAATATGGGCTGCATGAATCTAAAGAATACAATGGAAGAATTCGATTCCTGATCAATGTAACTGTCAAATCTTTCTTCTCGGCCAAAAACTGCAAGATGGATACTTAAATGAATTAGAATTTCTCCCAAAATGACACAATCGGACTTCTGAAGGGTGTAATATCTTACATCTTGAAGGCCTCCACATGCCATTAAAATGCCAAAATAACTGAAATGAATGATAGGATATCAGTAATTTCAGATTACAAAGAAAATAGACAGATAGGCCTAGACGTATCTCATAATTTATTTTAGGGCAATAACAAGTGTTTTCCGTAATCTTACTTCTGCACTGTTATTGATGATGCATCTTCACCATGAGAAGGTATAGGAAATTTTGACAGGAATGGGATAACCAGTAGCTCTCCAATGGAGCTCCTTTCTGACTTTACTTTACTTTTATCACCTTTCTTGCGCTTGGAAGCTGCAGATGCAACTGGTGGACCCTGACACACAAAAAATGTGTTAGTAAATGAATGAAAGATCTTTACATGCCTTGCTTGAATTCAATAAGCAACATGGTTCGATGAGAAATAGCAAAATGTATATTGACTTTGTTGTTTGCAGTTTGCACATGCAGTCATCTAAAGCATCTGATGTTAGTAAAATACATTGTTCATGTTGTTTTTCCTTAACATTTTGTGCCTTGGCACCAAGAAGATGTTTTAGGTGCCAAGCTTTAAGCTGCAAGTGGCAGCATGGTGTTGTAGGTAGTAGTAGTAGTTGGCTAGTTGCAACTAAATTTTTAGGAGTAGGGTAGTAGAGATATAGGCCCAAGTATGATCAGTACAGTTACAGTCAACAGTCTGTAGAGGCTGAGGTGTGGCAACGGTGCCTGGTACCTTTGTACTCTACTTTTGTGTATATAATTATATGGAGGCTTCCCTCCTTGGCTCCTTCAGCAGCTCAGCTGCTCAGAAATTCATCTGAGCCCTAGTGTGAGTGTTGTGCGTGTGTGCTGGTGCTGGTGCAGCAGGTGAGGCCAACATCTGATAGCATATACAGATGCAACCGTAAAAAAAGGATTGTTACCCTTCCGTCCTAAAAAGTGAACATTTAATTATCTATGGCAAGGACTGCAGAAAGGGTAAGTCAGGGACCATGAGGTAGAAACTCAGCACTGTGTGTGTCCAACATAATAGAAGGAAAAGAATCACAACCTTTGACAAAGCTATAACACCAAGTAAATTGATTGCACTTTTCCTGGCTGTGAATAAATCCTCAGCCCATCCTGAAATGTCATCCTGCAAACAAATGAATTAGTTGATGGCATGAAAATCAGCAACAAATTTGTACTCTCGAATCCTCTACTTACAAGTTCAGAAGGAAGATTCTTTTGCATGTACTCATCAGTATCCTCCTCCCATTCTGCTATATCCTATATAGATATAATAGTTGGAGCAAAAGAAGCACACATGATATTTATTCATAAAAATCCAGGGAGCTAACCTTCTCATTCAATGCTAATGCTGGAAAAATTGATGAATTTAGAAGTGAAGAAAAATGTGGTGAAACAAGTCGCCACCCCTGCAAAAAATAGAGCAGATGCCCATGAGCATCAAATATATAAAGTTATATGATGTAAGATAAGAGTTCAAATGGTTTTGGTGTAAACTCTTACCGGACCTGTTTCCAGAACACGAGAAATCACATCAAATGCTAATGAACAAATTCGATCAGGCAGTGAGTCTAGTTTCTGCAATTATTTGGCCATGTTAAAAATTTCATCAAATAATAACTAAAAAAGGTTATTGCAATGCCCATCACAACATTCATTAATTCAGAAGGGATGGAATGTTATATGCTTACACTTAAATTGATGCTTTGTTTTGATAATTTGATTGCACGGTTGACAATATGAGGCATCTGGCTGAGAACATAGGACAGTAATTATTACCGAAAATATGTTAGAAAAGGAGAACAGCAGTCGCTAAGGTAAACAATACGGAAATGGAAAAATATATTTAAAAGGGGAATGGTAAAGACTAAGGTACATACTCATCAGCATGTTTTCGGTGACGAGTCACAAGTGTGCAGCATATAATGAGACACCTCTTTGCAATTTTAAGTCGCATTGTGGCTCCGTCTTCAGGGGAACTGTTAAAACTTAGTGAATCCAGTATACGGAACATGTCTTTGCAAAAGGAAGGCAGAATCTGTTTTACCCTAGATGGCATGTATGACCGCATCTGTACGAGCATGACAATTAGATACCCATGACAGAAAGTTAACATATAATAGTAGGGATCCATGGGTATCTGTCAACCCACTCTAGTTCATTTGATCTGTAAATCCAAGAAAATGAATAGAAACTGGGCAAAAGTAAATTATGAGTGATCGACCCACTTCACATCGATGTCACATACCTGCTACTGCTAACAGGCATGCATGCACATTAGCCTTAGCATTATAATAGTGTAAATGTACAGAGCAGTAAAGCATTTAAAAATAAAAGAACATACCCAATATGGGCAACATATTCATATTTCTCATACAAAAATAAACATGAAAGATAACTAAAAAATACATGTATTTACTTTCCTATATATTGATGACTGGAGATCCTGAAATACATTTCTGTAAGACATTAATTTTTTTATTTTTGTTATGTTGTGCCTATGACTCATGAAAATGTTGCACTGTTTTCATACTTAAGGAATAAGAAATGAGAATAGAACTTACAGTAAAATACATGCATTTGCACGTGATAAGTAGGAGCTGCTCATATTCCAATTTTATCCCGTCAGGAGACAAAAGAACCTATTGAGGACACCAACGATATTCTTTTAAAAAAAACATATCAGCTGTGATTGGTACAATTATAGAAAATCAGAGTGCACTAATGCACCTTGTCGGTGAAGTGATGGAACGTCACTTGCAATGGTACAAGAATCTCAGCTGCAATTTGCTCCAACTGCTGTGGAACGGGCTCCTTTGCAACTTGTGGGTTCAAGAAATACTGTACGGTAACAAATAAGTTAGAAAACAAATATCCTACCGTTAATGCATTAGGCGTGGAATTTGTAGCATTAATTAATTAGATACAATCTGATGGTGGATTTAATAGGAATCCAAATCGAACTGTCATGTGTAGCCTTGTGTATGATACAGATAGTAAGAAAGGAATTTGTAACTGTACTGAATGCAAGGGCCACAATTACAGATGTCAAATTCATATGTTCATACTTATACTTCCTGAGAGAAGACTGAGGCTGAAGTTGAATGTTTCACAAGCATGTCAGAAGCAAATCATTGTTGACTTGTTGAGTTAATCACGCAATCTAGAATAAACTAGAGATTAGGGGGTGTCCCTCCGGACACAATGGATTAGGGATAGAGTCCAAGTCTGTTTTTAGGAGAAGAGTCCTAGTTTGATTCATGTGTAAGGGACTTATAATAGCCGGACTAGCCCTCGGTTCAACTAGAGACTAGGGGTTGTCCAAATCCGAACGTAATGGACTACGAATAGAGTCCAAGTCGTTTTTTAGGAGAAGAGTCCTAGTTTGAGTCATGTGTATCAATCCAACGAAGAAAGCAATTTAGATTTCGGAATCCCAACAATCATGAATACGCACATCATTTCATGAGATGTACCTGAAAGGGCCTAACAACAGCTTGAAGTACTTTGAGGGCACTAATGGTGTTCCACTTAGTATGTTGTGCCTGACCAACTAGATTGCTGTTCTGGAGCACTAGCTTCAATTGCGGGATAAGTTCAGGCCACAGATAATCCTTGACAAAATCCTTTTTAACAACTTGACGGAACTGTAGAGAAAAATGAAAGGAACATACGTCATTAGCAGATAACCTTACTAACGTGGAATCTAATTGAAGGGCCACTGAGTTCTACACATTGATCAAGGCTACATACAGCTTCGATTAGCACTCGAAGGATTGCAGGCTCGACTTGAAGCAAAGCCTGTGCAAGTTGATCACGAAACTCCTTGTAAACCGCAGATGATGAGAGGCTGCCTTCCAAATTGTGTCGCACATAATTTTTCAAGTATGTTGCTGCAGCAACTCTTATCCCTTGATCACCATCCCCTTAAAAACCAATAAAAAGAGTCAGGATATGACAAGCAATTAAGCAAACTGTGAGTTGGAAAAAGATTTTTTTTCTTTTTTTCTTCTATGGAGCAAGAAATATAATTGATATCTGTGAAGCATGTGCCTCTCTGATAAAACAATAGAAAACTTGGGAAAAAAAAGGTAAAATACAGTGTGGGATGAATTCATTCATTTCCATGGTGGCCGATCATGGGTCCGTTCAATCATGTCACTTAATTGATGTTTTGCTGCCTTAAATAAATATACACAAACAGTGTCTGCAGGTACCCCTTTTAAGGAAATATAAAGGAGGATTATGGGTGCAAATTTGGGATAAATGAAGGCACCACACAGTTGGAGCTATAAAAAGTAGGAGTAATTCCTGAAGTAGAAGTAATCTTTAACTTCTTTTAGCAACAGAATTATGGCTGCGTGGGTACACAGAATTATCGCGGCGAGAGAAAAGAGTGGTGCCGCTGGGCCCTGGTTATGGCACCGAAAACAAGACGCCGCACTGGCCAGGTTAAATTTCCAAGAGCCGAGAAAGCTTTTTGCGGAATCGGACGCAACTACACCTGGAGGGAGCGCAGATCTACGGTTCTTAGCTATCCCAGCGGGATTCCGTAAGCAAGCAAGGAAGGTAGGAAAGAAGGGTGGGCACCTGCGGCGACGGCGAGGATTGCCAGGGGAAACCGCGGGTCGGCAGCGACCCTGTCGAGCCCGGCGGCGGCGGCGTCCACCGTTGCTTTGTCGGGGCTGAGGGTGGCGGCGAGGAGCCGCCAGAGGTCGGCGGCGGGGTTGTCGACCTCCATGAAGGCTGAAGCTAAACCCTAACGAAATTTTTGTTTCCCCGCTTCTGACCTCAGCGGCGGGCTGCTCGACCAAATGGAAATGGAAGAGCGCGCGCGGCGCGGGGAAGAGACAAGAGAGGAGGAAGGCCCAACTGGCTTCTGGGCCCAATGCTACATTGTGCCACGAAATGGAAGGCCCAAACAGACAACCAAGAAGTCGACCAGATTCTGATGAACAGTTCTACTACTAGCACTCTACTTAGGCTGTCTCCAACAGTAAAGCCCAAAATAGACTACCTATTGGGCTGTTTGGGTTTTGTAATTTCATAAAATTGGTGGCCCAATATTAGTTGTCTCCAACAGTTAAGTTATTTTAGGGTACAACAGTGATTCGACTGCAGCGGCGTTCCGCGGCGGTGGCGTTCCACGGCGGCGGCATTGTGCGGGGCGGCGTTCCGCGGCGCCGGCGACCACCCCGACGCCCATAGCCCGCCAGGCCATCTGCATCAAGCGGCGCCGCAACGCCTCAAGGCCGCGTGCGAGCAGGAGAAGAGCTCCGACCAGGCCGCCGTCCGCAGTGCGTCTGCACCTCCGCAGTGCGTTGTGCTGCTCCTTTCAGGTAGTTGGCCTGTTGCTCCTTTGTTTATATGGATTTGTCTTTTTAGTGCTAGCTAGTTTATATTCTGGCATCGCCATTGCGTCTGTGCGGATGCTCCAGAAGGTGGGGGCCTTCTATTGAATTCCATTCCATTTTTGCTTCCATGAGTTAGATCTGTTGGATAAAATAGAATCAATTGGATGTTGATTTTTTCCTAGATGATTTTTTCCTAGATGAATCATAGAAGTGTGTTGATCTATTAGGTTCAAAAGGCTCGTGAATTTCTTGAGAATGTCATTATATCATGCTGTTCATTTGATGTTCTAGTGCAAACATCCAAGTTTATGATATCTCGGTTTTAAAGAAAAATCTATGACTGGTCTATGCTATTATGGTTGATAGAATGTCTTCAATTGTACTTAACATTCCTGCTTTTACCTCAAGACTAGTGGTCTACTGCTTTCTTGTTGTTTGCCTCAAGACTAGTGGTCTACTGCTTTTTTTACCTCACAGTATCATTAAGGTTTCCTTGTCTTAAGACAAGTGATCTACTGCTTTTTTTACCTCACAGTATCATTAAGGTTTCTTGTTGTTTGCTGTAGTAATGATCTAGTAAGTAATTAATTGCTTTGTGTATTATTTGTATAGGTTGATCGAGACATGGCATTTCAATTCTATCAAATGAATTGGTGTGGCACTGCGGCGGCTACGTTGCAAAATGATGAAGAACTGGAAGCGTGTGAGATTGTGGTTGCTACACTTCCAGTGAAGCGTCCGTGGGGAGGGTCTGTTGTTGGCCACAAGACGTACAAGCGTGACCGCCTTGGTGCTGAAATTCGCTTGAACAATGACTACTTCATTCGTGACCCACTATATGATGCAGAACATTTCCGTCGAAGGTATCTTATGAACTTAAATCTGAAATGTTGCATAATACAGTATGTTGTTCGTTTTGAAGCCTTACATATCTTGTTGCTTAACTGAATTTTCAGGTTCAGAATGCAGCAATCATTGTTCTTGCAAGTTGTTGATCGTGTCACAGCTGCAAATGATTTCTTCAAACAAAAGAGGAATGCAGCAGGGTCTTTGGGCTTTTCTCCAAAACAAAAGTGCACTGTGGCATTGAAAATGTTAGCGTATGGAGAGCCAGCAGATTTTCTTGACGATGGACAACGTATGGGTGAAAGCACTGTTCTTCGAACTGTTAAAGAGTTTGTTAGCACAGTGATCTCAGAGTTCGGGGGAGAGTTTCTTCGACCACCTACAGAGTCCGAATTGCAACATATTTTATCTGTGAATGAGACTCGTGGTTTTCCAGGAATGATCGGTAGCATCGATTGCATGCACTGGGAGTGGGAGAAGTGTCCAACAGGATGGGCTGGGATGTACAAAGGTCACAAGGACAAACCAACACTTATACTAGAGGTGGTAGCAACTCAAGATTTACGGATTTGGCATGCTTTTTTTGGCCTTCCAGGATCTCATAACGACATAAATGTGCTGCAACGCTCACCTGTTTTTGATGATTTAGCTAATGGAAAGATGAAACCAGTTGAGTTCATTGTTAATGGAAATCCGTACAGCCTTGGATACTATCTTTCTGATGGGATTTATCCTGATTGGGCCACTTTGGTTAAGAGCATTAGTGCACCAGTTAGCAACAAGCAAAGAGTGTATGCAACACAACAGGAAGCTTGTCGAAAGGATGTTGAGAGAGCTTTTGGAGTGCTTCAGGCAAAGTGGAAGATTTTGCATAGACCTGCTCGATTATGGAATCAAACTGATCTCAACTCCATTGTGCGGGCATGTGTCATACTCCATAACATGATTGTAGAGGATGAACGTGGTGTTCAACTTCCCAGCATGCATCCCTCTGAGTGGCCAGGTGCTGAAAATCCAGAAGTTACACCACTACGGTCCGTACCCGGCATTGAAGAGTTTGTTGAGTCATATTCGGTGATTCAAGACAAAGCTACTGCACTGTCACTTAAAAATGATCTTGTAGAGCACATGTGGGCTCTATATGGGTCTGCAGCTGGCCCTTTTTCTCACTATTAATGTGTCAGCTATAATGCTGTCCAAATACAATTTCTTCATATTATGATACAATTTCTGCATATTGTGATACAATTTCTATATACTGTGACTGTGATGCAATTTCTATATACTGTGACTGTGATGCAATTTCTATATATTGTGTTTTGGTTTGGTAGGGTTTGTATCTCTGATTCATCAGATGCAAAATCTAGATAGGTAAAGATGACTGGAGTAAAATGTCCAGTAAAGCCAGAGAGCAAAAAGGTGTTCACTTAACTCTACATAGGCAGCATAATTGTGTTGGCAAAGTGTATTTAGTACCAGTACAAATGCTGCTTAGTGGGACAACTCTCATGTTGTCTGCATTTCTTTTATGAGTAGGTCCATAAATGTTGTGAGATGTATCATTTTTATTCGGTAGTACTACCTATTAGATCCTGCCCAGCTACAACAATTATAAAAATAGGGTGCATTTGGTACTTTGATATTGGCACATGGTCGGTCACCACCATATCAGCACTGTCCTATGCTATCCAAACAAATTTTAGTTCCTCTTTTGTTGAGTCTTTTTTTCTGTTATGGTGGTCATGGTTGCTGGTGACTTCATCATGGTTATATCTATTATTGTAGTCACATTCGTTTTGCGTGTCATTGCCATCCATGATGGTTACTGCCCAGTTATACTCGATTGTGAAAATGTGTGTCATTGCCATCCATGCTGGTTACTGTCCAGTTATACTCGATTGTGAAAATGTATTGACATGCGGTTCTTGCGTCTAGTAAAAAAACCAACAACGATCCTTGTGTCTTGTAACAAAAAGGCTTATTTAGTACAATTGTCCAGAATAACATTCAAAAAATTGACAACATCACAATTGTCCAGAATAACATTCTAAAAAAAACAGAATTGACAACACAATTGTCTAGAATAACAAAGTACATTCAAGAATCTAAATTCATAAGACATAGTCCACAAAGTTCACAATAGCACACATAAGGTTGGCTAAGACAGAATTAACAACATCACACATAACACTACATAGTCTAGATTTTCCATAACCAAGCAAAACATTTTCAGATTGCAGTCCAGAAAACATATTGTCATAATCCAGAAAAGTTATATGCCTCTACGCTCCATTATCTGGTGTTGCATGGCAATGTAGTATGCCCTGACATGTGGTGCAAGCTTATCCAGATCAGCCCCCATAATTCCAAGCTCGGCCGTGAGCAATTGTGCCTCACTCTGTTGGGCCCTCACTTCTATATCTTTCTTAGTAAGACTTAGCTGCTCCTCCTTCAATCTAGTCCTCTTTTCTGTATCTTCAAGTAGTTTCTCACTTAGCTTCATCTTCTCCGCCTTCATCATAAGTATCTCTTGCATTTGGTGCTCTTGTTTCTGTTCAGTCTTCCCATGTCTTTCATGAATCTTTTGCAGCACATCAACAGCGGTACTAGAGGAAGCGGCATCTCGAGCACTTGACTTGCGCCTCTTTGCACTGTCACGACCTTCGGGCCTTAAGATTCCATCATTGTCATTATCAGTTGTGCTTTGGGATATTGGTACACCTTTCATTGCAGGCGTCGGGCGATTAAGTTCAAGCATACGATCATTCCACGTGGGCTCCTTGCACAATAACTTCCAACAGTGCAAATACGAGAAGGGCTGATTCTTCTCATATAACTTGATAGCATCCTCAATCTGAATTAGAATAAACAAATTATTCAGAACTTGCAAGAAAGTATGCAGTATGGAAAAAAAATAGTAAGACCATGAAACTAACCCTATCCTGTTCACACTTGCCACTTTTGTGTCTCCTATCCACCGCTGACTTGTACGCACAAAATTTGTTAACTCCTTTTTGAATTAGCTGCCATCTATGTTGAATGGCTAGTTGACTTCTTATGCCCCCATCCTGTTTGTGCTTACAAATGTATTCATGGAATCTTTTGTAGTACCCCCACTACTTTGGTTTACCCCAGTAATTGGATCTTTGCTGACGTTAAGGAAAGCAGAGCATATTATCTTATCTTCATCTTGTGTGAAAGAACTCCCTCTGTGGGCCATGTTCTTCTGCCTTGCTTTCTTCTTTGTTGCACCAGTATTGGATGGTAGAACCTCAATATGATCTTGTGTTGTCCTTGTTTCACTTCCATTTGCAGACTGCACATGTAATAATAAATTAATAATTCTAACAACCGGGTAGTAAAATACTTGCAAAATCAGTAAATCTGTGGTACAAGAAGTTACTTGAAATGCAGTGTTTTGGTCAAGTTCTTCAATGGAATTTGCAAATTGAGAGCTCCACTCAGCCTGTCCATAGCACTGATCATTTTGTTCTTCAAAAAAATCATCTATTGGGGGCAGGTTAATATCCATCGTATAAACAAATGATGCACAATAAATACCAGCAAGAGGAAACCATATTCTGAAACTATCACTGAGTTGCAATTATCACAATGTAAAACTAATACTCACTATGGCTGTTCAATCAGTGGACATAGCAATTTTGAGCTCAAGTACTAACATTAGCAGACAATTACTAATATTAGCAGACAAGTACTAACACTACTACTGCAATTTATTCACACAGAGAGCAATTCGGGAAGGCATGAATGATCCTGTTAAAATTTTCACTAAGCAAGCAAGTGGCCAATGCCAATAAAACATCAGTATGCAGTAACTTCTTTTCTCTTCACCCACACATCAGTCACCTAGGCCTTCAACAAGTACTGGCTGTGCTTAATGCACTTCGGAGTCTTGTACTGGTTAGTGGAGCTACCCTCAGATCCATCAAAGGGCAAAGGCAGATCCATCAACCGGGATTAGTTGCACAAAGGAAGAAAAAAAATAGCAGGAAGATGACCTGCGGTTGTGTGTGGTGATGGCAGCGGGGCAGTAGTCAGCGGGCTGGTTTGCCGAGACTTGCGCGGCCAGAGGAAAAAGCACGAGACTCACCTGCATCTTGAGGAACTGCGGCTGTGTGTGGTGCTGGCGCGGCCGGACAGTGATTAGCGGCAGATTCTGGGAGGCTTGCGCTGCGCGGCAGGATCTGGGGAGCAATGGCACACGCCGGCCGCCGGGTAGGAGGATGGCGCTGGGTATGAAACCTACGGATCTGGGGATGACGACACACATCCATAGAGATTGGGTTTGAAATCAACTGGGAAATCACGGCAGCTGCAGCCTGTCGACGAACTCGCGACAACCCTGCTCGACCTCCACGGAGATCGACTACGCGGCGAGGAGAAAATCAACAGCGAAAAGAGGAATCTCGTACCTTGTCTCGCGACGTGCCATGGCAACCTCCACTGCTGCACACCGAGCTTCGCCGCCGCCGTACCTCGAGGTCCGCCGCCGCCGCACCTCGAGGTCCGCCGCCGCCGGACCCCGAGGTCCCAGAGGTTACTTTTTCCTCGCTTGGGCCTTCTTCGGAAGAGAGAAATGTTCGTCCAGGAGAGTGACTATCTTTGGGCCGTGGTGAACACGGGAGTAAAATTGGGCTTCCAATGTGGATACACCGTTGGAGATAGAAAATTCAGGTTTATAAACCCTATTTAAGAGATGGGTTCCCTTTTAGCTATTCTGTTGGAGATGGGTTCCCTTGTCGAGCCCGGCGGCGGCGGCGTCCACCGTTGCTTTGTCGGGGCTGAGGGTGGCGGCGAGGAGCCGCCAGAGGTCGGCGGCGGGGTTGTCGACCTCCATGAAGGCTGAAGCTAAACCCTAACGAAATTTTTGTTTCCCCGCTTCTGACCTCAGCGGCGGGCTGCTCGACCAAATGGAAATGGAAGAGCGCGCGCGGCGCGGGGAAGAGACAAGAGAGGAGGAAGGCCCAACTGGCTTCTGGGCCCAATGCTACATTGTGCCACGAAATGGAAGGCCCAAACAGACAACCAAGAAGTCGACCAGATTCTGATGAACAGTTCTACTACTAGCACTCTACTTACGATGCAAACCAACCAACCAACTAACTAGAATGAATTTGATTTGAATTCGGTGACCAAACACCAACCCCCATCCTACCAGCACTTCCTTAACTTGCATTGCAAACCAGCTTGCTTGCTTGCTACTCAAGATGATTAACACCAAACCCAAACCCAAACCCAAACCAGCCACCACCTTGCCTTGCATTGCTTGCGCATGCAGTTTACTCGTATTACCAATCCATCAGACTCAAGATGATAGCCACACGCCGTGACACACACAGACAGCTGGGGTCGCCCGGACCACGGGCGTGACTCCCGAGGCCAGCCATTCCTTCACCTGGATTTTCTTCGAAAATGATAGTACTAATAAGTCTGTAGCAGTACTACTAATAAATACCGATTTGGTCAAAACACGATTTAATGCTTGCATCTGGAATTTCCAAAGGTAAACGCCGTGCTGCTACGTACGCACATGGATTCTGTCTGCCGATTGTGTCTCACTCGATCACAAATTCACATTTTAAAAAAATGCTTTTATTAATCTGGTGCATAGGTAGTTCACAGTCCCGTTCGGTGTTTATTAGCACAACACTTCCTAGTATATTACTAAGTACTTGGATCCCATCTAATCCCTCTCCTCCTCTACAGTCCGTCAAGAGAAGAGGGCCGACGTGCACTGCCTTGCCTCCTCACCATCCGCTTTGCATGGCGCGCAAGAAGATCCGGGAGTACGACTCCAAGCGACTCCTCAAGGAGCACCTCAAGCGCCTCGCCGGCATCGACCTCCAGATCCTCTCCGCCCAGGTGCGTCGCTTCTCTCTTTCTCTCTTTCCTCTCTCCCACCCTTCTCGTCTCATCTGATCCCAGGGGTGGATCTCCGAGTTCTTATCTCTGTTCTTGGAAGAGCGTAAAGATCCGGCTTCAATGAGTGAGCGGCTCATGAATGAATGAATGAGGCACCGACATTCTTAGATTTCTAATTACTTAAGCGACCAGCTGTTTACTAGTCCTCTAGGATTTCTATGGGAATAAATCGAGTCAAAAAAAGTCATTTTTCTTTGGACAAAATGTTGACTTGCTGAACTACGATCGGGATCTGGACCTGCACTTAGATCATGAAATAGAAATTGTGGCAGTTTACCCGAGGTTGGATAGTCCCTCCATTTTCTTCTTCTTTTTCGGAGTTTATTTTTTCTTTTATCGAGTAGTGACTCGCAAAGGTGCTACTTTTGCCAACACTATGAAATATAATGGTTGCCACAGGTTGATACTGTTAGTTGTATTCTAGTCAGATCTGGTCTTTGTTCGTTTGTGTGATCTGCTAGTTCAGGTCCGTTTAAAGTATTGATTCCTGCCCTGCGTGCATCTGTGGGATAGTGACAGTGATGCTCCACTTTTTAGCACCTAGAGATTCACTTTCTACTTTGTATAATAGACATAAGACCATATTAAAAATGACGGTTGAACTCTGGTTGATTTTTAGTTGTACTAATACTTCAATTTGAGGCACTACCGCGTTCTCTGATGATTCACAAGATTAGTCCGACTGAATTTGCCTACTTGCTTCTTGACAGATTACACAATCAACAGACTTTGCGGAGCTTCTGAACCAGCAGCCATGGCTGTCAACTATGAAGCTGGTTGTGAAACCCGATATGCTGTTCGGGAAGCGTGGCAAGAGTGGTCTGGTGGCCCTCAACCTAGACTTTGATCAGGTCAAGGAGTTTGTTAAGGAGCGGCTGGGAGTCGAGGTACATTTTTCTTTTCCGGGAGGAAACACCTCATATTGTTGGGCTTGATGAGCTGAGTTGTTTCTGATCTTTTGATTGGTGCTTCTCAGGTTGAGATGGGTGGCTGCAAGGCTCCAATTACGACCTTCATTGTGGAGCCATTTGTGCCCCATGATCAAGAGTACTACCTTTCGATTGTATCAGAGAGGTTGGGCAGCACCATCAGCTTCTCAGAATGTGGGGGGATTGAGATCGAGGAGAACTGGGACAAGGTTAAGACAATCTTTCTTCCCACCGAGAAGCCAATGACACCTGATGCTTGTGCTCCCTTGATCGCCACCCTTCCACTGGAGGTACTTATGACATAACATTGTTTAACTCATTACAGTTTGTATCCTCTGTTATATCCTCATAATTATTGTACTCCCTAATTGGACATTAGGCTCGTGGAAAAATTGGTGATTTTGTGAAAGGAGTTTTCGCTGTCTTCCAAGGTACCGTAAACTTGGAGAAAGTTCACCTGCAAATTTCAGTATAGCAATAAGTTGCTGTCATTGCAATCTTTCTTGACCAGTCATGTTTACAATTACGAGTATCTGCTCTTTTTGCAGACTTGGATTTCTCATTTCTTGAGATGAACCCATTTACCATGGTGAATGGGGAGCCATATCCCTTGGATATGAGAGGGGAATTAGATGACACAGCAGCTTTCAAGAACTTCAAGAAGTGAGCCTCATGCTTCAGAGGGACATGTTTCATTGTGATTGTTGCACTAATTGTTGCTTACTGTTTATAATAAATTTTTAGGTGGGGAAATATAGAATTCCCTCTACCGTTTGGAAGAGTACTCAGCTCTACAGAAGGTTTTATCCATGAACTAGATGAGAAGGTACATCTGTTTACACTTTTGATATTTCTCTCATCTTTTGAAGTACCGGTTACAAGTCGTCAGCAATTATCTTTGCACATAATGTATTTTGTTGAGCCATGCCCATTATGTGATATGTCATCCTCACTCTTTCAGACAAGCGCTTCTCTGAAGTTCACAGTTTTGAACCCTAAGGGGCGCATCTGGACAATGGTCGCCGGCGGTGGTGCCAGTGTCATCTATGCTGATACAGTAAGCAACAGTTCATTTCTTATTTCAAATTTCATTTGAACAGGTTTTCATGTTGCAGTGTGTTAAGAGATTCACCTTAATTAACTGCCATGTGAAATTATTATTTTCCTTTGTATACCAGGTTGGAGATTTGGGGTATGCTTCAGAGCTAGGAAACTATGCAGAGTACAGTGGTGCTCCGAAAGAGGAGGAGGTTCTGCACTATGCTAGAGTAGTACTTGATGTGAGCACTCAATATACCTTGACAATGCTCCTCTGCCGCTCCATCAGTCCCTTCTCTTCAGACCGAAGCTATGCTTACCTGTTAACCATAACATTCAATGCAGTGTGCCACTGCTGATCCTGATGGTCGTAAGAGAGCCCTTCTCATTGGAGGAGGCATAGCTAACTTCACTGATGTTGCAGCCACATTCAATGGCATCATCCGGGCCTTAAGGGAGAAGGTATTTAGGACCACTCAATCTAAAATCCTTGCTGATACTTTGTTTTCCTTGTCACAACCGATTTCTACTTTTTATCGGTACTTCACCCTAAAGCTCACTTTCAGGAATCCAAGTTAAAGGCTTCAAGAATGCACATTTATGTCCGCCGGGGTGGTCCAAATTACCAATCTGGACTGGCTAAAATGCGTAAGCTTGGTGCAGAACTCGGCGTTCCAATTGAGGTATGGATCTATTAACCTTCTAGGCATCCTACACAAAACCTACCAATTAGAGGCTAATTTGGGGTTTCATTAATAGAGTTTAGGGGTACATATATAGAGCCCTGATGGGCTGGATACAATGGGCCTAGCGCAGTACACAAACTGTCTAACACCCCCCCGCAGTCCCAACATCTAGCCACGGCAGATGTTGAGACTGGACCTAAACTCGGAGAATACCGACGAAGGGAGGCCCTTCGTGAAGATGTCGGCGAACTGCGACGTCGTCGGGACGTGGAGGACCCGAACCTCGCCACGAGCAACCCGCTCACGAACAAAATGGAGATCGATCTCCACATGCTTCATGCGCTGATGCTGGATGGGGTTGGTGGAGAGGTAGACGGCGCTGACGTTGTCGCAGTACACCAGTGTGCTCCGAGTGACTGGAGAGTGGAGCTCCTGAAGGAGCTGCTGGAGCCAGGAGGTCTCGGCCACCCCGTTTGCCACGGCGCGGTACTCCGCCTCGGCACTCGAGCGGGACACCACAGGTTGCCGCTTCGAGGACCAGGAGACGAGGTTGCCGCCCAGGAAGACGGCGTAGCCAGAGGTAGACCGACGGGTGTCTGGGCACCCTGCCCAGTCGGCGTCGGTGTAGACAACCAGCTCGGAGGCTGAGTCACCCCGAAGAGAAGGCCGTAGTCGAGGGTGCCGCGCAGGTACCGAAGGATCCGCTTCACCGCAGTGAGATGCGGCTCCCTCGGATCATGCATGTGAAGGCACACCTGCTGGACGGCGTAGGAGATGTCCGGCCTGGTGAAGGTGAGGTACTGGAGAGCACCTGCAAGACTCCTGTACACTGTAGGGTCAGCGACAGGGGCACCGTCAGCGGAGGAGACCTTCGCCTGGGTATCCACCGGAGTGGAGCACGGCTTGCAATCAGCCATGCCCGCCCGCTGGAGGACGTCCAAGCAGTACTGTCTCTGGTGGAAGAACAAGCTACCCGGTCTGTGCTCCACCGTCACGCCCAGGAAGTGGTGGAGTCGGCCCAGGTCCTTCATCGCGAACTCCCGCTGCAAGGCGGAGATCGTGCGCTGAAGGAGGACCGGACTGGACGCTGTGAGGACGATGTCATCGACGTAGAGAAGAAGGTACACTGTGTCCCCCTCACGGCTGTAGACGAAGAGCGAGGTGTCCGCCTTGGCCTCGGCGAAGCCAAGCGAGGCCAGGAAGGAGGCGAACCGGCTGTACCAAGCTCGGGGCGCCTGCTTGAGATCGTACAGGGACTTGTTCAGCCGGCAGACCATGTCTGGGCGAGCTGAATCAACGAACCCTGTCGGCTGACAGTAGTACACCGTCTCCGTCAGCGTGCCGTGGAGACAGGCGTTCTTGACGTCCAACTGGTGGACAGGCCAAGAACGCGAGAGAGCCAGCGACAGGACGGTCCGAACCGTCGCCGGCTTCACCACGGGACTGAAAGTCTCGTCGTAGTCGACGCCAGGCCGCTGAGTGAAGCCGCGAAGAACCCACCGAGCCTTATACCGCTCGAGGGACCCATCCGCCCGCCGCTTATGCATGAACACCCACTTGCCCGTGACAACAGTGCCACGACCAGGACGAGGAACCAAGTCCCAGGTCTGGTTGGCAAGTAGGGCCGCATACTCTTCTTCCATAGCCCGACGCCAGTGAGGATCGGCGAGGGCACTATGGACAGAAGAGGGGATGGGTGAAACGGCCGAAGAGGCAGGCGGTGAGGAGGTCGGCGAAGAGAGGACCACCCCGGAGAACCGCTCCACCGGTCGGAGGACCCCAGCCGCCCGACGAGTCACCATCGGGTGGACGTGACTAGGGTCTCGGTGGAGCAGTGGGGGGTGGTACACCGGAGGCTCCGGGTGGGAGGGGGCCGGTACGCCAACCCACACTCGTCGCTGATAGACAAGGGCAGGGTCGGCGTAACGCAACGCCGGGGCCGCGCGTGGCGCGGGGGGCGACGTCGGGGACGCCGGGGCCGCGCGTGGCGCGGGAGGCGACGTCGTGGACGCCGGGGGCCGCGCGTGGCGCGGGAGGCGACGTCGGGGACGTCGGGGACGCCGGGGCCGCGCGTGGCGCGGGAGGCGACGTCGGGGACGCCGGGGACGCCGGGGCCGCGCGTGGCGCGAGACGCGACGTCGGAGACGCCGGGGCCGCGCGTGGCACGGGAGGCGACGCCGGGGCCGCGCGTGGCGCGGTAGACGACGTCGGGGACGCCGGGGCCGCGCGTGGCGCGGTAGACGGCGTCGGGGACGCCGGGGCCGCACGTGGCGCGGGAGGCGGCGTCGGGGACGCCGGGGCCGCGCGTGGCACAGCGGGCACCAGAGCCGCGCGCTCCTGGGCGCGTGGGTGACCTGCAGGGGGTAAAACACAAGGTCGCTGGATGGGCGCGACCTCAAGGTCAGTGGGAAACAGGGAATCCAACTCAACAACAGAGTCGGAGGACGAAGCGGAGAAGGGGAAGGATGACTCGTCGAAAACAACGTGACGAGAGATCAAGACACGACGGGTAACAAGGTCAAGGCACCGATACCCCTTATGATCAGGGGAGTATCCAAGGAAGACACACCGGGTGGAACGGGGCGCAAGCTTATGGGGTGTGGTGGCGGAAAGGTTAGGGTAGCAAGTGCACCCGAACACTCGAAGGTGGTCATAGAGGGGAGTGGTGCCGAAAAGGGCGAAGTGAGGGGTGGGGGCACTAATCGCCTTCGTAGGGAGGCGATTAATGAGGAGAGTAGCGGTGTGGAGTGCCTCAGCCCAGTACCGAGCAGGAATGGAGGCCTGAAACATCAGGGAACGCATAACATCATTAGTGGTACGAATCATGCGTTCAGCCTTGCCATTCTGAGGAGAAGTGTACGGGCAGGACATGCGCAACTGAACACCGCGAGAGAGAAGAAAGTCACGGAACGCGGAGTTGTCAAACTCGCGTCCGTTATCGCACTGGATGGCTCGAATAATGAGGTCGAACTGGGTGGACACCCAGGCAAAGAAGTGTGAGAGAGTGGTGAACGTGTCGGACTTCTGACGCAAGGGAAAAGTCCACGAGTAGTGCGAAAAATCATCAAGTATCACCAAGTAATACTTATATCCAGAAACACTGATGACAGGGGAAGTCCAAAGATCACAGTGTATCAAATCAAAAATCCGCTCAACATGAGTAACAGAGTGCGGAAACGGAAGCCGAACATGGCGACCAAGCTGACAACCATGACACAAAGACTCATGAGTACCCCTAGTACACGAAATCACTGAGCTACTAGACAACTTAGACATGACATCAGCACTAGGATGGCCAAGCCGGCGGTGCCAAGTCGTGGAAGAAGCTGTCGTAGCCAGGGCAAAAGGTGAAGTCGAAGCGGAAGCGGGAAGACGAAACGTGTACAGGGGCCCCGAACTCTCACAGCGGTGAAGAAGACGCCGGGTAGTAAGATCCTTCACAGATAAACCAAAAGGATCAAACTCAATAGAAACATGGTTGTCAGTGGTAAAGCGACGAACAGAAAGAAGATTGTGAATGATGTCAGGAGCAACAAGAACATCACGAAGCTGGAAAGAACCCGACAAGCCCAAGTCACCTACTGAGGTGACTGGAAGAACAGACCCATTCCCAACAACGATAGATGAAGGATGGAAAGGGCGGGAAGGGTGGTAAGAAGAGAGTATACCAGCGTCGGGGGTGGTGTGGTACGAGGCTCCGGAGTCGGCGACCCAGTCAGCACCTGGCGGAGTAAGGGCCATCGTGCTGAAGGAGGAGGCCAGTGACTGACGGTCCCACCCGTCAGGAGTGGAGTGGGGCGCCGAGGACTCAGAACTCAGGCCCCAGTGACCGGAGGGTCCAGCCATAGGGTAGCCCGACCCGCCAGTGGGCGCAGTCCACGGTCCACTGGTCGAGTAGGCAGGACCGCCGTACGCGGGAGTGGTCACGTAAGCAGCCTGAGGGCGCGCCAAGCGTGGTGGAGGAAGACCCGGAGACGGTCCAGGCCACATGGCAATCTGGCCAGTCCACGGGTTATAGGGTGTGGGCCAGGATGGCAGAGCACCCGAACCCGTAGCACCCGGAGCAGAGCCACCACGCGGCGTAGAGGCAGCTCCGCCACCAGTAGAGCTGTCACGACCCCCGCGCCGACGACCACCACGGCGACGATTACCACCCCCGGGGTTGGCAGGAGCCCCTGGAGTGGTAGGTGGGCGCGAGGGTGGTCCTCCGGAGGCAGGACGGGAGTGCTGCCCAGAGCCGTAGAAGGCTGTGGCAGGCGAGGAGGCGCCAGTGCCTGCGGAAGTGATCTCCTCGAGCTCAAGGTCAGACCAAACCTTATCAAAGGTCGGTAGAGGCTGCTCACGGAGGATCACCGTCCGCAGGTGGGAGTAGCGCTCATTCAGGCCCTGCAGGACCTGAAGAACGAGCGAAGTCTCCGGGACAGGGTCACCGAGGTCATGAAGGGCATCGGACATGCCCTTCATCTGGCGACAGTAGGCAGAGACCGAGAGGTCCCCCTGAACGGTAGTAGCGAACCGTGCCCGGATGTGAAGAGCTCGGGTCGCACGGTTCCCCTGGAAGTGCTGCTCGATGACGAGCCAGGCCTGACGCGCCGTGCCACCACTGCGTCGACTCACCAGGTCCTCCAGCTCATCAGAGAGAGAGCCGAGAATCCAGGCAAGGACCAGGCTGTCCATGCCAAGCCAATTGTCGTCCAACGGGGAGTCATCCCGGATGACGTGGTCGTCAAGACGGAAGCGCCTCAACGTGAGGAGAAGCAGGTTACGCCAGCGGGCGTAGGTGGTGGAGTCGGAGCCGAGAACAACCGGGACTAGGTCCGGATGTTCGAGACGCCGGAAGCCTGGGCGTGGAGGCCGGCAACCAGGGTCGCAGCGTAGGTGCTGTGCGCCGCTCCATCACCGGGGGAGGTCTCACGAGAGAGGAACCACTGCGGGTGTGTCTCCTCCTCGAGCTGGTGAGTGAGGGCCGCCATGGACGCTCGCTCCTGCTCCAGGGCAAGAGCAAGAGTCCGCTCACGCGCACGCGAGGCCGCCAAGGCAGCAGCGACACCAGAGGGAGTCGCGGAAGGCTGGGCAGACAACCCGCTAGGATCTGCTAAGGTAGCAGGATCGGCGAGGAGAACGGACGACGACGCGGAGCCGTCGTGCGGGACAATCCCGGGTGGCGGTGGTGGTGCACCGACGGCGGGAGGGGACCACCACGGCGGCGGCGAAGGGACGACGCCGGCATGGACCGGCAGTGGGGCCCGAGGGTGTGGAGGAGCAACCCAAGGCGGCAGCGTGCCGGGCCAGGTCGCAGCACCAGCGGGCGACGGGCCGTAGGAGGCGGTGGCGGCAGCCCCGGGTGCAGATCGGGCGCCGGCACCACCGGCGGCGGCGGCCGGCGGCGGCGGCGCCATCCGCAGAGGAGAGGAGGAGGAGGGGAAGGGAGCCGGCGGCGGCGGCTGGGAGCAGGGCGGCAACGGCGGCGCCGGCCGGGTGGCCAGGGCCGGCGGCGGCGTGGCCCGGCCGGGCGGTGGCAGGAGCGCGCCGTCCGCCCGGGGCGGCGGCGGCGGCCGGCTCATTGGGAGGGAGGGAGGGAGGAAGAGGCTCTGACACCAAATTAGAGGCTAATTTGGGGTTTCATTAATAGAGTTTAGGGGTACATATATAGAGCCCTGATGGGCTGGATACAATGGGCCTAGCCCAGTACACAAACTGTCTAACACTACCCTTTGTAATGAGCAGTGGCAGAGCATGGTGGCAAAGTCAGGGGACAGTAGTGATAATCAAGAGTGAAATACGACAAAATATCCCTAAATAATCATTGTTTATCAAAAGAAATCTGCCGAGCAATCATTTTAGCTCAGAAACTAGATATTTGTTTGTTGTTGGTAGTTGTGAATTATTGTCAGCACAGGTACGCGTACATGAGTTGATTGGTTAACTATCCGCTGCAGGTTTATGGGCCAGAAGAGACAATGACTGGAATCTGCAAACAAGCAATTGAATGCATCATGGCTGCAGCATAAACTGGTGTGATGTTCTGTTTTTTTTTTCTTGTTCCTTTGAGGACATGGATTTCTGGGTAGTTTGGGATCTGCAAACAAACAATCGAACGTGTCACTATTGCAGCATAAATGAGTTGTTGGATGGTTCTCTTGTTTTCTTGTTTCTTCTTCAGTCATGTAGTTCTGAGCAGCAGTTGTTTGAATGAAACCTTCACAGATACTCTGTTGTGTTTTAAATTATTGTACGTTTGTTTGTTCTTGTTCCACTGCTGTCTAAACCGTCGGAGAAGCACTTATGCCATCCAAGTTCCTCCTCTACGCATCGCTGGTGAGGCTGCGGGACGGGTAGAGGGTAGACCCTACCAGCGACCCAAGGCCTTGTTTCATTCCATGATTTCATATGAGGCTGTTAACTTTCAGGTACCCGCAGGTGAGAAATGAAACCTGCACCCGACCCGTGTGTGCAAATGTTCACCTGCACCCGCACCCGCCGGGTGCCAAACTCGTCGGGTACCTGCACCTGTGGTTTTTTTTTTGCCATCCCTACTGTTAAGACAGTGTCTGATTGAGTTTTCACTTGGAATTGAGATTCCTCCTTAGAGTTGTACTTTTGGAGGTGAAGTCTTCTCCCTCTTTACATATACTCCCTCCTTTCTCAAAAGATTGTCACCTTTAGTTCAAAAAATGAACTAAAAGTGACAATCTTTTGAGAAAGGAGGGAGTACCAAGTTTTGCTTCACATAAACAAAAAGTTTGGTCTGAATTACAATCTTATTTGATCAATGGAGTAGTACCAGGGGATATGATCACCTCTATCAGTACATGCATATAAGGTACCCTTGTACTGCACGCTATGAAAGGAACTTATACAAGCTATTTGACATACTACATAGATGCATACATACATCATGCGCACAGCTGCAGTTCCTCCGTCGTCCCCCAAAAATTGTCACCTTTTAGTTCAAAAATGAACTTAAACATGACATTTCTTTGGGATGGAGGGACTATTGCAGCAGAATACCAAATCACAAAATTCATTCTAATACAGCAAACATAGCTAGTAAGTACTGCAAATTTGGTAGGTAGATACGTAGCTGGTAGTGACCTGACTATATATGTTGATGTATAGCTTCAGGTCCTAATCAAACTGTGGAGCCAAACATCCGGATTTCATCATCTTCCATCTTCCAGAATACCTCAGGGCATTTGTAATCCCACACGGCAGTAGTCGGCAGAGAGCAGGGGAGAGTACCACCACCATATGCCTTTTCTTTCGGTTCATCGATGCCCAGCAAGGCAGCTGGTGCCTCGATCTCCTTCCATATCTGATCCATGGGATATCCATCCACGGCACTCTGGTGGGTGCTCTCCAGGGTACCGCCGCCATTGCGAGCGTCACCACGACTTACCATGCCAGTGTTCGGATCAAGGAGGCGTGATTGGTAGTATGTCGTCAGTGAGGATGATGAAGACGACGAAGGTGACGTCGTCATTCTCATCGCCTTCCTGATCTCCTGTGCTTTCTTTCTCATGTGTGTCCTCCAGTAGTTCTTGATCTCGTTGTCTGTGCGCCCTGGCAGCCTCCGTGCTATCCTACACCACCTGCACGCATCATGCATATAGTACATGGGAAACTTTATCAGTGGCTGGGTTTCAACATCGAACTAGCTGCTAGAGAAATTAAAGCTTGGTTCTTTGTTGGATCAGACCTGTTACCCCACCGAGCGTGGAGGTCGATGATAAGGCGTTCCTCTTGCGGCGACATGCGCCCATGCTTGAGGCCAGGGTGGAGATAGTTCACCCACCGAAGGCGGCAGCTCTTGCCTGTCCGATTGAGTCCTGAATACAGTAATGAACATGATACAGGGGTGGTCGTGAAGAGAGTCGGTTAGAGATGATGGCGTTGCTGTGTTGCGTGAAGGATTTGCAAAATACGTAGCTAGCTAGCTACCTAATCTGAATCTGGAGTTCCCCAACCCCTCAAACCTGAGACTTGGGCTATGAAATCCCAACGCCGGTCACCGAACAGGCGGACAGTGCGTACCAGCTGCACGTCCTCCTGTTCTGTCCATGGCCCCTTGCGCATCTCCTCTTTCACTGTCACCATCTTGTTATGTTACAGTCAACAAACTAGCGTTGCTCGTTTCTACTACCTTGGACAGGGTGCATGGGAACCTGCAGTCTTGGTGGTCTTCTTCTTCTTCTTCTTCTTCCTCTGGTTGCTTGTGGATCGATTCCAGCTTCAGCTTTAGATCCTTGATGAACTCCAGTCCGGTAGGGAGGAAGTAACAAGGTACAGTATCTTCTAGGGAGATAGAGAACAGAGGAGGCCACTACTATGTCTCAACCTCTGCTCTGTACTGGATTGCTGGCTTTTGCCACTCATTTATAGGCAACAGGGAAGCCCTTCTGACACCAAAAAAAATAAAAAAATAAAAAAAAAGAGGGAGCTCTTGTGTGGTTACATGACGTTTTGTGTGTGATTTAGAGAATCCTTGAGAGACCCTATCATCACCGGGGTTGTCTGCAGACTAACCAATTAAATCTTCCCTTATAATGGATTTTTTTATTAAAGGGAACGAGTCAAGTCAACATTGATCAGTAGTGGATTCTGGATACATGTAACTTTTGTGTCTGTTAATAAGTGTGTCAGTTGATTTTGCTGCTAATGTGGTTTCAAATCTTTCATCAAATTACCATTTATATGGAAGGAGATTTGTGTAGATTACTTGAAGTTTCACTGTGCTTATCAAAACAAAGAGAGAAAGAGAGAGGGTAAGGAATCCAGTCTTGTGGGTGATCTATACCTGCAATCTTAACATGCACTTATTCAATTATTTCTCCCTTTTGCAGATGCTTCATGAGCATTGCAAACAGGTTGATATAGGTTTTTCCACAATCATAAAAAGTAAGAAAATAGTATACCTCCCCACCACACCCTACCCAACTCTTCATCAGAGCTTTTAACCAGGTGATTCATGATACTATTCAATATTCATTTAAAAATTCTTCATGCAAAACTATTTGTTTGCTGCAGTAGTCTTACATTCAAAGGGTCAAAAACCACCTGAGGTAGGTTGTCAAACATCTTCTTGATATATACTTCCACATTTTCTTTCTCCTGGAAGCGAAAAGCATCTGCATGTGAATCATTATCATATGCACAGAGGACTCCATCAGTCCTTCGTTGTCAGCCACTGAGATGTTTTGCATCTCCAATAGCAAAACATCTCAGTCATTCACACATCTCCAATAGTAACCACTAACCATACGTAAATCAACAAATGCATATTCCTCCACTGAGCGTGCCTTGTCAAAATGTATTTGTGGTCTTAATTACTTGAGCCACACAAATGTAATTTATACTTTGTCTATGTTGACTAGTATGATGGCTTGTACTACCATTATGCAGTGAACTGATGATACCCAGTGATAAGATGATTTTTAGTGTTTTAGATAGCATGTATTCCCTCCTTTCTCGAAATTTTATCGCCTTCTAGTTCAAAAATGAATTAGAAGGTAATAAACTTTTGAGAAAAATGGAGTATCAAAAGTGCAGTGATGAAGTTTTATGGAAGACGGGAGATAGATGACACAGTAACTGGAGGCGTGAGCCCCAACAGTTATAAAATATATTCCCTCCGTTCTAAAAATTTTGTCGCTTTGTAGTTCATTTTTAAACTACAAAGCGACAAGCTTTTTGGGATTGGAAGAAATAACATCTTTGTTGTCCTTTTTACTTGTGTACATTAGTAGATCTTGGTAAAAAGATTACAAATGAAGCATGGATACAAGCTCTAGACAGTAGGGCCCTCATGAGTCTTCTTTATCTCCAAGACCTAACTTCTCCATTGATACGGAATTAGTTGTTTTGATTTTGAAAGGTTCTCCTTATCAGCACTAAAGTTAAATAAGTACCATTTCTTGTGTGAGGCTCATGAGGCGCTGATCCGGATCAAGGGGAGAAAGAAGGCATGGAGGAAGCTCTGATGTGGAGGCCACCAACCTGCAATCTGTATCGTGGTGGGGACGGCCTAGCTTCCACCAACTTCTTATCTTGGCATCTACGTATGTTGCTTTCTGAAGGCCGGCCCCCTGTGGGTTGTGGCTGCATACTGTTATATCCCACTAAACTAAAGGGCTTATCTTCATTGCTCCTCTGGCTGTAACAGGATGTTCTAACTTTAGGACTGATGATGAGTCTCCATTGCTTAATTTGATGACAACTACTATTTCTGTTTCCATTTCCATGAAATGCATGACCTAAGTCAGGTCCCTTTCTCTGATATGTGCATCTGGTGGGACATCATGTTTTGAAGCAGTAAAAACTTAGTAAACCTCTGTAAATATTAGTATATACTCCTTCCGTCTCCATGAACTTGTCGCTTTGTAGTTCAAAAATGAACTACAAAATGACAAGTTCATGGAGACGGATGGAGTACTTGTCTTCATACTGACTATAGAGCTATGTCAGTTTATTACTTACGTCTAAGATTTTGCAATGATGCCTTTTCATCTTGACCATAAACAGTCTGAAGATAATTATCATGGTACAATGGTGGAGAGACCACCATAGGTTTTTATGGACCAGCCAATTTGTTCCAGGAAATTATATTATTAAATTGAAAGTAATATAAGTCTTCAGAGTTTCTATGCCTGAATTTAAAATCTTCTGTGAGGTGGTTGAAAATTTAGGAATTCTTATTGATAACGTGAACCTCGATCAGACATCTGCTAGTGCAGTAATCTTGGCCATGATGTAGATGCCTGCAGGCTGACGACGAACCAGTCGACCCTGAAAGCTTTGCTTGAGGTGATAACAAACACTGAATTGTGCGAGTTATCCCAATGACGACAGCGAGGGCGAGATGGCAATGCAAGCGAAACCAAAAACCACCTACACTCAACGTGGAGCATGGGGGGCCAAAGGTAATAAGCTAGCAAAAGCAACATCCACTGGACAGAGAATTAGGGGTGGTGCTTAATTGCTTGTGAGGTTAGCACCCGGTGATCGAGGTGATAACACTTGTCCTGCCATAGGGCTTAGTGTGTGGGTGGAGGTCATCTCATCGATCGATCGTCGTCATGCTGCTGGACAATATATTAGTGATCCGATCCGATGATCACCTTGTGGCTATGATTTAGACATGTCATTGCTGGGGAAGCTGAATTCTGCTTAGCTTTGCAGGCCAGTACTGTGACTGTGAGTGGGGTCTTTATGTGTACTGATCATGCACAGTTGTTTACGATGAACAGTAGAGGAGTGCAGTCCTGCTCAAAACGGACCGTTGAGTTGGTACGATCGATCGAAGCATGATCGATAGCACAGCCACAGACCGGCGGTTTGTTAATAAGTTGGGCCGCACCAGCTCACGGTGACGCTTCAGGCTTCGCTTGGACGAGTGGGCCGGCGTGGATCTGCTGCCCAGCCGGCAGACGAACTGCCAGCTGGCTTCATCACCAAGGAAAACGAAGGTGGTGGGCATGTCCATTTCTGTGTGCGCCACGCCAAGAAACGATGATTTGTCAGTAACCATACGTGTGCAACTGGGATTCCTGTTTGAGACCATATATGCCGCTCGATCTCCGTTTTCTAATGGTGGGCACTGTTGACTAACAAAGTCAATGATGATAACGATTCAATAATATAGATGTAAACCATTCGAAATTTACTACAGCATTCGGGAGACACTTTGAGGGCCAGAAATAAATACAGTACTTTGAGGCCACTGGGTATTCGCAACGCCATGCATGCAAAATTATCCAACCTCCAGCTAATAAGCATTGAAAATTAATTGGTACAAAAATGCAAATCCTATATTAAACACGTTCTCTCATGCATGTATTTTATTCACCATTTCTATTATTATTAACAGCAAGCGATTGCCGTCGATCGATTTTATCAGACTCCTCAGAGTTTCAGACCATGTCGCGGATGGCACGGCCGTAACCCGTGGCCTTGTCGTAGTACCTGTTCCACAGCACGACGCCGCCGTAGTTGGGTTGGTCCTGCACCGACGGCAGCACGCTCTCACGGAGCGTCTTGGGGTCGATCCACCCTCTGACCCCGTCCTCCGCCGCATGCAGCCCCACGTGGAGGAGCCGCGCCGCCGCGGGGAACCGATACGACCACTGCGTCCAGGCGCCCCAGAACGGGCGCGTCTCGTGGTAGTCGTACATGCAGCTGCTCTCATCGTAGAACCGCACGTGCAGCCGCTCCACCAGCCCCGCCAATATCATCGTCTCCAGCGCCGACGGCTGGTCGTCAGCTGAGAACACGCGCGAGCACGGCGGCGACGCCGTCAGGCGCACTGTTTTCTGCTTGCCGCCGCGGCTGGCGAGGCTCCTTGCAAGCTCGGCGTAGTATTGGTCCTGCGCGCTGAGGCCGATGTAGAAGTCGACGCCGTCGAGCACGACGTCGCCGAAAGGCCGGAACACGCCCCTCCGGTGGCCGCCGAGGTAGGCGTGCCATAGGTGGTCGGCGACGTCCCTGGCCGACCTGGCGGTGGGCAGCGAGTACTGGCCCCCGTCGTCGCCGCCGATGGAGAGGAGCACGGTGACGTTCTTGGACCGCTGGCAGTGCTTGATGTCGCTGCCGACGGCGGACACGTCGTGGCCGGAGATGTCGGTCCAGTACTTGTTGCCGTGGCCGAAGACGCTGAAGAAGGAGATGATGACGGTGGTGTAGAGGCCGGTGTCGCAGGCCTCCCTGAGCGTGCCCTCGGTCTTGTTCCGGCCCCAGAAGACGGTGAGCTGCCCGGTCTTGCCGACGGCTGTGGCTTGTTGGCTGCTGCTGAGGAAGAAGAGGAGGAGAAAGCAGAGGAAAATTATATTGGTGACGAGAGGTGAGCGGCCTTGTTTGAGCGCCATTGCTTAACTATCGTAGTATTACACTGCTTTGTGTTGAACGCCATGGCGATATGATGCTCCATATATACTGTGCAGTACTTACGTATTAGCTGATGGATGCCGCGTATGTATGCATGGCCATGGCGGGAGCAGACACGGTTCGCAAGCTAAGGGCGGCAGACGACGGATTGGGCGGAGGTGCTTCTTCATGCTGGGATGCAGCTGGACTGGACTAGCAATTTTCAAGCCCATGGGTTTCGTCTTCTTATATATGTGCACCGCGCTGCACGTACGGTCAAAAACCAGCTTCTGGAGTACACAAGTACGAAGCAAAAGTATTCGGTATTTGAATCACCTTCTAGCAGTAATTCCTTTTTCAGTTCCATTCATGCGCCACTTAGTAGATTACCATTCTGAAATTTAACAGGATGACACAAATGTTTTATTCCCTGATTTTTATATTTTTTTAAAATTTGCTACAATGCGCAGAGCCAGCATTAGTAAATTCAAGATTTACTTATTTGTCCAGTTTACAATCAAGAGCTGGCACATATAGCTCGTAGCAATGAACATTACAAATGATTAAAAAAACGACACTTGTTCGCGTTTATATACATATTTTATGATCATAACCAAAATATATGTGTACATATGAACCATTCAAGAGCCAACAAACTTGTTATTGAAATTCAAGTGACACCGTTGTTGCTCATATAAAATGGATTAGTGTCCTAGGCAAGGGGTCGTCCTCGGTGTGATGATCGCCCTCTTGTGTCAGCCCGGACGACGTGGTCGTCGGCATGGCCGTCTCCAACGCCGGCACATGGAACGCCGCCGCCTCCCTGTGCCGGCGCATGTGGCCGCCGAGCGCCTGCCCCGTGGGGAACGCCGTGCCGCAGGTGTGGCACCGGTGGACATTCTTGGGCGTGCCGCCTTTGCCTGGGCGCGCGCCGAGCAGGAGGTCGAGGCCGTCGGCGCGCACCCGCGGCCGCTTGTGGCTGGTCCGGTGACCACCGAGCGCCTGGAAAGTGGGGAAGCTGCGGCCGCAGGTGCGGCACTGGAACGCGCCGTCCAGCCGCACCCGCTTCGTCGTCGTGCGGCCCTTGTTGACGATCAACTTGCTCGCCGACGACAGCGACAGGGACAAAGATAAGAGCTGTAGTAAGTTCGCCGGCGTCGTCGACGTTCGTGAGGCGGTGGTTGCCCGGTCCATCGATCGTGGTTAATTAGAGCTTCCTCTAATCTGTTTAAGGGTGCGTGGAGCTGTAGGGTTTGTGTAATGGATGAGCTGGTTATCGAATGTTGTAATGCTAAGCCATCGCACGAATTTATAGGCGATCGACAACCGTGGCATGGATATGCTTCGATCGGCTGCTACAAGTCGACGCTCCACGGAAGAATGACTTGGAGTCAACGTCCACGCGCGAAGTTTCCGTGTGTTTTCTCACGGTGACGATTCATATTCATCTCTCTGCTTAATTAGGTCAGGCGGGAGACGCAAGCAGATCCGTGTGTATGCATAATGCATAGTCTCTAGAAATGCATGGAAACGCTAGCTGTGATGATCTCGATGTGAGAATTGCTAGGACGATAATAGACGAGTGTGTGTAACGCATGCAGTTCGATCTATGAGACAGAATCAACACGTCATTTAATTAGCGTGCTAATTTCGCCTGTTTTTGGTTGGTAACGCGTGATGCGCGTTTGCAGCATTATTAAGGTTAGGTTAGCTTTATTTTTCTTTGTAATTTCGTGTGACCAAGAATTAACATGAGTTTAATTGTGTGTTCATATGGATAACACCATATCTATATATACATGCTTCTCTATGCGCATGTGGGATTAGTTAGCTAATTAGTGACGATCAACTAGAATATAAATGACCAAGACCATGACTTGCATCGAGAGATGGACCTCGATATCTTGTGTTTGCGGTTTACCACCCCACATGAGGCACCTAATAGCTAGACGAATAGCGAGATCAAGACTGACTAGTAACAATAAGTCAAGAGCAAATAATACTGGTCACTAGCTAGTTATCACCAATAGCTAGAGTTTAATTAATTATCCTGCTCACCTCAGAGTCATGACGACGTATCTCAATGATCATCCAACTTAATTGTGATCCTATCATACTACAGTATTAGGAGACGAAGCAAGTGTATCATCCAAGTAGGCGTATCTATATACAGTACGAGTAGAGAATGATGTACACACCGGAATTAATTGAGACCAATATTTTAGCCGGTACAGTACACGGCCATATTTCCCTTCCTCAAAGTCAATATCAGTAGGAGGGAGAGAGCTTTCGAAGATGTACATGCACGCGCCTTCATTCTACACTAGACGTGTTTCATTAAAGATTATTAATACGCGTGTACGTAATTATTTCCTCCTAGGCGGCTAAGTCGTCTCAGCCAAAGATTAATTGATTTTTTGGGCTAGCAAGGCCCAAAAACGAGCCTGCTTAAGCTCAAGGCCTGTTTCTACCTCCCTACATACAGACAGATACAGGCACAGCCTCGGCTCGGCCCAAGAAAAGCAACCGCTTTGCCTTGCCTGAGAGAGGAGACCTCTCCGCGCTCCTAAGTCTGTCAGTCTTCTCAGTTCAATGTATGTATCATCCAATGGATAATGAAGAGTTCCAAGTTTACAATTTTAGAATAATCTGAAACACCTGGGCACTGTTCTCTGGAATTTACTACAATGTTGTAAATAAAATTTCTGATATTTGGAAATTGGAATTTCGTAAGAACCGTGTATTGAAGTTCGAAATCATGTTAGTACTGTGTTATGAGGGACGGGAGGAATTGAACATGGCACATTGTACCTGTACAAAAACAACCATATCCATCTTCGGAGTTTGGAGTTGCCAAGAAGAAGAAGAAGCTCTCTCCTTTTCCTTGTCAGTCAGAGCAGAGGAAACTGCTCTCGTCGTCGTTCCTCCCTCCCTCCTCGTCTCGCCCTTCCTTGCTTCCTCTCCTCCCCAAGCCACGACACGCGAGCTCTTCTTCCTCCTCGCAACAACACTCCTCATGCCAACCCACACTGCCGCCGCCGCCGCCTTCCCGTCTCCCCCTCGGCCGTGACGACGACCCTACCGTTTGCTCCCTCCCTGTGTCACCGGCCTCGGTCCTTGATTCATCCCGTCCCTTCCAATCACTCCTTTCGATCCCCTCACCTCGCCCACCAGCCTGCTCGCCATGCCGCCGAAGCGCGGGGCCAAGCGCCGCAGGAAGGCGGCGGCGGCGGCGGAGAAGAAGAAGAAGGCCGCGGCAATGGCCGCCGCGGCCGGCACCAACGGCACGCCCGCCGACTGGTGGGACGCCTTCTGCATGCGGACGGCAGGTGCGTGCGTGCTTCCTTCCTTCCTCCTCGCGTCACCCGACATACGTGATGAAGATTTGATTTGCGCGTACTGTTGTTGTTTCTGTAGCTCCATCCCACCCCAACCATATCAGGTGGCGATTGGTAGATCTGAATTCGCATCAGAGCTGGATTTTGTTGTCCATCTCGATCGTGGTAGGGAGTGTTCGTCATAAATTCGGTGCTTTCCTACGAGTTTGAAGCAATGCCATCGGGCTATGCTCTTTCATCACTAGTGTATGTCGTGTTAGTAGTGATTGTTGTGTCGTGGTGCATCATGGACGGGGAACATTGTTCGAGTTTTATTAGGTAGTATACTTTGATTTTTGCTGCCACTTTTGCATAAAAATGGTTTACTCTGTTGAAATTCGGACCAAAAATTACAACTACTTTACAAAGAACTGGGTCTCTGTTCCGATAGGCTACAACCTGGTGCCAAATGCAGGCTTCAGACACCATGTAGCCATGGACTTTGGTATTTGATTTGACTAATGATGCTAGCCACTCGGTCAGTGCTTTTTGATTCTGCATCCTTGGGGAATTTGAACATTCATGCTGCAGTTCATGTTCTCCCACAATGTCACAAACAGACAGTGTTTAATAGGCGTCGCCTAGTCACCACCTAGACATCCAAGCGCTCCGGTCTAGACGTCATGGCCGGTCGATTCGCCTGACGGCGCCCAGGACATCGCTGCCTCTGCTGGTTGCCCAGGCCACCGCCACCTCCGCCCGCCGGCCAGGCTGTCGCTTCCTCCACCCGCCGACTCCCAGGCCGCCACCGCCTCTGCCCGTTGTTAGAAAATTGCGTATTATTCTAAATCCGGATTCTAAATTGAGGCAAATTTTACAAATATTCAAAACTGTAACATGTACTCTACAGAGCAGTAGGTAGATCAACACAATAAAGACCAGCAAAAACATATGAACTCACTTTGGGTTTGTCGATGTAGCAATGTAGATCGATGTCCAAAACAGCTTCGAGCGGTCGCGCAGATGTGCTGCCCAGAAACCTTATTGTCGTCCCTCGTGCAGGCTTCACGACGGCAAAGGTTCGGAGATACCGCTCACCCTTCTCCTCGGTGCACGCCAAGTAAGAGGGTCGGTGAAGTTTTGGCAGCTCAAACACCACAACACAACTTTTCAAAAAGGAAGACGAATAGATGGAAGAAAATTTTATGTGTGTTGGAAACCTGAATGTCTTCAGGGCCTGATATAGGCACGGACGCCCTCTAGGAGCCGTTTCCTTGTTAATGATGTCCACTAATTGCTGGTGAATTAATGGCGTTTATGGCAATAAATCACACACTAATTCTCTATTAGTGCAGAACGGTTCAAATTTCGTAAAGGATACAAGTGGCAAAAATACTCAATGCAGCCACACCACGGTCGCGCGTCGCAAGTCACAAGTCACGCGGAACAACAAGCGAAAAATCGCAGAAACGCGCGCGCGTGCGTGTGTGTGAGTACATATAGCCAGACCCCTCATTATTGCTTTCTCTATTCAGCCATGAGTATGAGGACTAATATATATGTTGGTTTGCACCACCATACACTAGCAGTATGGACTAAAACCAACAACCATATTGCTTTGGAATTTCAGCTGAATGGGTCACATTAAATGGGTCAAATTCCAACACGCTCCACCTCCTAGGCCGCCAGTGCCTCCCTGGCCACCCACCGCCTCCGAGGCCGTCCACTACCCAGCCCCCCCCCCCCCCCCCCCCCCCCCCCCCCCCCCAGCCGCCTGCCTGATCTGTTGGGCACCATGGCTGGTGCCTATTTCTAGGCGCTCGCAGGCGCCAGGCGTCTAGACGCCCATTTAAAACTTTGATTACAGAAGGCTTGTAATGTTGGCCAGAATATTGTGATATTCTTTGATGTAAAAGCCTATCTGGCTTTACTAATTTGACTATAAGAAAAGTTCAGGTGTGCTTATGTTGGACAAAATTTTGGCGTATTCAAAACTAAAAGCCCCTCTCACTCTCAGTTCACTAATGTACTTTGAGAAAGCATTGATCAGCCCATAGCATGGTCAGCTTTATCGTAACTAATCTATCTTTAAACATGCGGTACTAAACTTTTGTGCAGCCATGTAGCAGCACTTAGCGTTAACCATTATTGTTAGTTACCAGAGTTGGTAGTTGCTCTTGCTACATTCGTTTCCTAATTCTGAGCTGTATAGTGAGCACTTGTGTTGTTGCATTCAAATTCTCACCAGCTGTTGTACTTCTCAAGGAGAATATTAATGAAGGGCGTTATGCTTCTATTTCTGGTTACCCGTGAGAAAGGTGTTGATTCCAATATCAACATGTTTAACCCCTTGTCTTGTTTCGATTATTTTTTGAAGATTAAACATTTTTATCCTTATTTGGCATTTTGCCGTAGTTCCCCAACAAGTTTGGTGTTTTGATAAACATCTTTATTGTTTCTATAAATCACCACATATACCTCATTTGGTTTGTGTGATTGGCTTCTATGCTGGAGCACTTGGTAGTTGGAATTAGTCAGCAATTACTAGGTGGAAAGATCGTGTTATGCCTGTCTTATTAGATATTACCACTTGCTGACTTAGGTGCATTCTACCATATCGATAATGAACTTTGATTGTTTCCATAGCTTATTGTGGCATGGATGCAAATTATGTACCTTCAATTCATTTTTCATCACTCAACACTCTCTGTTAGAACAAAGCTTTACTAAATGATTTTATTATAATTCATCTGTCATTGATGATGTTTCCTTAACTCTTTGAGAGTGAGGTATTGCCTTGCAAGTTACGTATTTTGTAACCAGTTTTAAATTTATCCTTAGGAACCTTATCTTCTATCGAAGACACACGCAGATTTGAGACTATCTTCAAAATGCCAAGGAGAACTTTCAACTATGTCTGCAGTCTTGTAAAAGATGAAATGATGGTGAGGTCCAGCAGCTACACCTTTCTCGATGGGATGATGCTGTCTTTAGAAGATCGAGTGGCCGTTTCTCTGCTAAGGTTGAACTCTGGTGGGTCACTGGTGACCGTGGGGTCATCTGTTGGTGTGAACCACTCGACTGTCTCACTAATAACATGGAGGTTCATTGAAGCTATGGAGGGACGAACAAGTCACCACTTGTGCTGGCCAGCCTCTGGTGAAATGGAAAAGATCAAATCCAAATTTGAGGAGATCCATGGTTTGCCAAACTGCTGTGGCGTGGTAGATACAACGCACATTACGATGTGCCTTTCCTCTGCCGAACCAAACTGCAAGATCTGGCTTGACCATGAGAAGAATTACAGCATGGTCTTGCAAGCCGTTGTGGACCCAGACGGGAGGTTCATGGACATCGTGACTGGATGGCCCGGCAGCATGAAAGAGTCTAGCATTTTGCACAGCTCTGGTCTTTTCAAGCTGTGTGAGAAAGGTGAAAGGTTGAACGGCAGCAAGCTGAAGGTTTCAGATGGATCAGAGATTGGGGAGTACCTAATTGGGGATGCAGGGTACCCTCTTCTTCCCTGGCTCCTCACACCTTACCAACAGAAGGACCTCACAGAGTCTGAGGCTGAGTTCAACAGGAAACACTCTGCAGCGAGAACAGTCGCTCCAAGGACGTTGGCAAAGTTCAAGGACACATGGAGGTTATTACAAGGGGAGATGTGGCGCCCGGACAAGCATAGGCTGCCCCGGATAATCCATGTCTGCTGCTTGCTTCACAACATAGTCATAGATCTCCAGGAGGAAGCGATGGGCGAGCCATGCACATCATCCAGCGAACATCATGACGCGAAATACATGCAGCAGCTGTGTCGTTTGGAAGATGAGAAGGGTCTGAAGGTGAGGGACAAACTGTCACAGCTCTTGATCAGCAGATAGATAGCCGTGGGGAGAGCTGAAACAAGTGTGTCTATGAAGAGAGATGGACCGTAATGTTTGTTCCGTCTGCTGCAAGCCTCTGTATGTTTTGATGCGCAATTCTGCAGAGCTGCAAGTCGATCAGGAATAGAGCGTCGTTGGTCGATACTGATGAAAAACTCGATATATATAGTACTATTTACAAACATGTCAAATCAATTTGGCTCGTTTATTCGTATATATTACTGGTGCTGAATGTCCCTAGATTGCCTTTGAAACTTTCTGGATAATATATATGCTGGCATTATAAACTGCAAAATATATGGTTCATTTTGTTCAAGTCGTGCCTATTTTCTTGATCTATTCTGCTGGTCTAACAACAAGGAGGCGATGCGGTGAACTCCACGGGCGGCCATGGCCATAAGCAACAACTCGTTTCGTTTCTACTGCTGCAACTGAAGCCTCACAGAGAAAGTGCCTGACTCTTGGCATGCATGCGTTCGCCGCTGCTTAACTAACCACCACTTTCGTTTCAACTCCTTTTATATATATATTCTCATCGTCATCGCTCACTAGCTAGGCTACTGTCACAGCATCACCATTTTTGGGATCATCATGGCGTCTTCCAAGACACCAAAGCATGCTATCATCATCATCTTTGCGACGATAGCCGTGCTCGCTACCGTCGCTGGTGGGGCAGCGGATGAGCGACTAGCGGCCCGTCCACGCACGGCGAACCTCACACTGCACAACCTCTGCTCGTACCCGGTCTGGCCTCTCATCACCGCCAACGCCGGCCTCCCACTCCCAGCCATCCCCGGCGACAACGACGACGAGGGCGATGAGCCAGTGGGCCGCCTGGACGGCGACGGCGTGGGCCTGACCACGCTCGCGTTCCCGCCCGGCGCGTGGTCGGGCCGCGTGACGGCGCGCACGGGCTGCACTACCCAAGGCGACGACGACGACGAGAAGACCGCCGGGCGGCGCATCAGCAGGTGCGCGACGGGCGAGTCGCCGCCGGTGACGGTGGCCCAGGTGAGCGTGGGCGGGCCGGGCGGGCTGGCGGAGTACAGCGTGAGCCTGGTGGACGGGTTCAACGTGGCGGTGGTGATCACGCCGCACGGGTTCCAGGAGGGCGGCCGCCGGCAGCAGTGCCCGTCCCTGGGCTGCGCCGTGGACCTGGGCTCCGTGTGCCCCGGAGACGCCAGGGCGCCCGGCGGCGGCGGGTGCGGCGCCGGGGCGACGACGGCCGGGCTGTTCAAGCGGATGTGCCCGGACACGAGGACCAACTCGACGGACGTGGAGGTGACGCCGCAGGACTGCGTCGCGCCCGGCGAGCTCAAGGTCGTCTTCTGCCCGACACTGGACAGCGTGGTGAATCACCATCGTCGTCCCTAATTAAGCCCTGGTTGTGGTTGTGGCATGCATGCACGAGTACGTTGAATAAGAAGCGACACCGATCCTGCTATATCATCAGTCAGAGATATAGTCGTGACGATTGTCTAGTTGATTTTGCCAGGCTTTTTCAATTCACTTTTCCTTTTCAAAAAGCTGTAGTATGCTCAACTATTATAAAGAAAAAAGGATGTTGAATTCAACGGACTATGTCATAAGCTTTGAGTTTGGAGTCTTTGATGTAGTAGTACAGTCTGGTTGGCTATGTCAACCTACTTATTGCACTACGTAAGAAAGGCTCATCCGAAATGTGGCATAACGAAGAAAGGAGACGAACAAATTGTGCGTCTCCGACGTCGCGTCTCGCATTATGTTGTCATCAGAGACGTGCTTATGGTGCGTCGCTGTTCATCCTTAAGTGCGAGACATGCTTAAAAGAAGTATATCTCCTTTCTTTGTGTCATAACAGACGATTTTTATGGGGTCATTGAAGATGCAGGTGGCACGCGTCGCCCATCAGCATACATGTGTGACAAGCCCTAAGACTGCTAGCACTCGTGTACCTCTATATCGAACCTCTATACCACTTTTTACAGTCAACTTTAAAAGATTTTCTACTTTACAGTTCTGTTTCCCCCATCCATTCACCTCTAAATCACACCTCTATATCAACTACCATCTATTTTATATTATATTATTCAACCACTTCTTATTTTTTACGTGACCATATAACTACATATACTTCCCACATTATTTCTTTTACTTATTCTTGTTCATTTTTCTTTTTTCTTTCCTATCATGTATCTTCTCCTCATCTCCAGAACGTTCTTGACCTCCCGATTTTTTCCCACTCCACCGCCTCCCAGCCTGCTCCCGATATTTTACGCAGCCTCCCATCCTCATCCTGCCACTCGCGCCGCCTCCCAGCGCCGGCGTTGACAGCCTCGCCGTCCCTTTCCTCGTCCTCTCCCAGCGCTCGGATCCGGCTCACTGCGGCGGCGTTTCGTCCTCGCCGTCCCTCCTCGTCGTCCTCATCCAGTTGTCCTGCCGCCGCACTCGTCCTCTTCTCCGGCAGCCTCAGATCCCAATCGGTCTTCCTTCGCCCCTGCGCCGATGGCCGCCAACCATGACGCTGAACTGGTTGTTCTCCGGGGGAGGCGGCGGCCTGGATGCTGCCTTGTTGCCGACGGTCTTGTTGCCGCCGGCGGCCTGGATGCTGCCTTGCGCCGCGGTGAGTGCGGACAAACATCTCGGTACTCTCCTCTGCAGCCATCCCGCATCGTCATCCCCGATTTGTCCCCGCGCTGATGGCCGCCACGCTCGCCCCCGAGCGCCGCCTCCCGACTCCGCGCCGCCCTCCCCGCTCCTCGCGTGCCTCTGCGTCCATCCCCGAGGGCCGCCACGTCCATCTCCGAGGGCCGCATGCCATAGAAGAGAGCGAGCAAGCTAGAAAGCGCGCCGTCCGGAAGCTTCCGTGGGCGGGAACCAACCGACGCCTCTTTGGAGGCTGCTACAGTTCACCTCTAGTTTTGGCGATGGTCTGTAGCGCCCGCTAGTATAGCGGGCGCGATAGAGGTGCTGGTGCGGGTGTGAATAGTGGCTCCGACCGCTAATATTGGTATAGCGGGCTGTTTAGAGTCGCCCGCTGCGACCAGTCTAACAAAGCACGTCGCAAATATATTGACTGATCCGAGACGTTCTATATTTTAGCACGTCGCAGATTTGTTTACTGATCTGAGACGGGCTTTATGGAAGTTTGTCTCCTTTATGTAGATTATTCGAGACATTCTCTGCTACAGCTCGTCACAGATTGTTTACAGGCAGGATCTCATATTAGGTGCCCCCCACCTCTGATTATCCTGATTGTCGGCTGCATCCTGGAGCTAGTTAGGATTTGGCAGCCGTATTACCAGTGTCGGCAACATACACATACATGAACATATGTATAGCAAAAAAGATCACACGTTAAATTATATTAACCAATCAAATATTAACAAAGTGTTAATCGTGATTATCAAGTATACTAATTACACAATAAAAATTGTTCATCCAGATCACAATGTAACTAATTACACACATCATAATTGTCATCATCTAATCCTGTATACCGTAATGAAGCTTCTTCCGATCAATAAATTCATTAACGATGAGCCTTCATAGCCCCTAATGCTCCGACTGAGACATTCTCAAATTCAATAAAATCACTGAAACCATATAAAATAATATCAAATTGCAGTCACATTCGCTTAATCAGTCACATAAGGTAGCAAATATCTGTTAGTAAATGGAGAACCGAGCTTACTTGTAGCATAGACAGTTGGTGAGCATCTGCAAAGCATCAGCATACAAATTGTTCTCATAGTAAAGGACATGGTAGTGAGCTGGTGTGCTTGTCCCCTGAAAAAAAAAAATTTACATTATACTGATGCATTTATAGCTGTCGGTATCCCGCGTACCGTATACCCTTTAGGACTGCAAGAAGACCAAAGGAACTTCACCTGTCTGAGTTGAAGACCTCCGAAGGCCCCACGTGTCATACGGGGCTGGACCTGCCTCCCATCTATGGTCAGTCCCAGTGCTGCCACGTGTATACTACAACCGGAGCTACGTCCCACACATGGGAATGCTTCGGGCTAAATACCTGCGCGACACCTCCGGACCTAACCCCTGAGAGAGGGAAGCTCCGGTACTAACACATGTACATCTGCATCGAACCTACCCGTCCCAGACGGTAATCTCCAAAGCTGCCACGTGTCCAACCGCCGGACCTTCAACCTCGACAATCAGACTGGTGGACCCCCAACGGCTTGGACCTTCAAGCGACAATCAAAGACTTCAAGACCCGATTAAGTGTAATTAATACCATATTAATGACACACGATCGAAAGGCCCTTAATACCAGTAATGGCACTGTCAAGGCCTGTTACCACACTATTAAGGGTAATTAACCTTATTAATCGTGTATTAAGCATCAGTAACTATCAGGGCCACATGTCGGGCCATGCTAGCGATGTAACGACTAGTCCTTGTACTATAAAAGGACTGGTCGAGCGATACACGGGGGCCCTCTCTCTGGCTCTCTCGACTCTGAGACCTCTTGGATACTGGGCTCTAACACATACTCACAAGTGCTCAGACGCTCAATACAACAACTACACACCCCGTGGAGTAGGGTATTACGCTTAGGCGGCCCGAACCACGTAAATCCTCATGTCTACTTGCCATCGTGTTCTGAACTTTGCGCGCCCAATACTGAACTACAAACTCCGCGGGCTACCAACATTAGTACCGGGAGAATTGCCAGAATCACACTCCGACAATAGCATGATATCAAAAACTCGTTAGAGAAACACCAATTATCGCAGAGGTATCTTGATTTCAGCATGGCTGCAGAGGTAGAAATCAAACTCATTGGGATGACAAATGCTAGTGTCAATCACAAATCCTACAGTTTCAAGGGTTTGCAAATCAGAATTCATTACATACATTGATAGTCAAAATAAATAAATTACTTCTGCATTGGACATAAACAAGGAAGATGAATGTATACCGTAATGAAGATTCTCCCTTTGGATCAATGACTTCATTAACGATGAGCCTTCATTGGACATCCTCAAATTCAATAAAATCACTGAAATGCACGCTCTGGGGGCAGGGTCGAGGCGGCGGTGTGCTCCGGGGACAGAGGACGAAGCGGCAGCGTACTCCAGGACGAGCTAGCGGAGGCGATAGAGTGGCGGTTCCTCAACTCTCTGATGACAGCAGGTCGGCGTGCTCCAGGGACAGGGAGAACATTTCCACTTATGTGAAGGTGGCGGCATGCTCATACCAATTACTGAAGTCGGGGTCGAGACAGCGGCATGCTCCAAGGATAGAGGACGAGGCGACGTGCTCCAACGTGCTCAACTCTCTGATAACGAAGGTCGGGGTTGAAGGCGAGGTAGGGGTCGACGGCGGTAGCACGACAATGACGAAGAGCGAGTTGAGAAAGAGGGATGGCAGAGGCGTGCTCCAGGGACAGGGATGAACCGGCATGCTCCAGCGTGCTCAACCCTCTGATGACGCGAGGGTCAGGGTTAACGGCGGCAACGCGACGTTGACGATGATAGGACGACGGCGACGTGCTCAGAAGCTGTGGTTTCTAGGTCGAGAGAGTGTGTGATAGCTAAATTTTTTTGCTAAATGTTGGGAGAGAGCGCATGATGGATAAAAATAGTAAAACTCAAAGACGTGCCTTTATAACCCCCGTCTCTCATTTCAGTGTCTTTTGGTCGAGAGAGCATGAGAAATTTTTTGCCATAGAGCGCGCGAGAGTTTAAAATAAAACTCGGAGACGCACATATATAACCCACGTCTCGCATTATCATCTTTCATATCAGGGCATTTTACCGCATGCAAAAGACGAGTCATGATGTGCTGAAGTCGGGAACATCTTTCGTATGCGGGAATGTACTACTCGCAACTGCGCACAATGCTTTATATGATCATTGTATTGCGCTCATATTTCCAAGGTGGGATAAACGATCTTCGGCGTAAGTCAGGGACGCGCCTAGGTAAGGAGCGTCTCTCATTATTTCGTGGCCGAACGGACGCGCAACATGCGAAAGCTGTTGTTCCCGCTACCAACAACTTTCACATGCTGACATGTCGACTGGAAACTGTGCGTAATACCTTATATGGTCGTTGGAATACACTCAGAATTCCGAGGTTGGACAAAAGATCTTCGGCACGAATTGGAAACGTGCTCGAGTAAGACACTTCTCCCTTTTCCCAGATCTTAGATATCTGAGACACGCCTTTCTGAAGTGCATCTCTCATGCACCCTTCACCCTATGACCACTCGCACGACATCGTGAGCGTCTGTTGCAGGGATAAACAAATGCAATGACATTGGAATTAATGGATTAATTAGAATTCAGAGATAAACAAATGCAATGACATTGCAATTCAGAGATAATTTGCAACTCAATAAATTTCATAGTTCATACATTGCGTGTCCTATAAACTAATTTTGAATCTAAACGTATTCCTAAAGCTCCTATCGATCAATCTAAATTGTTGGCTACGCGCCACGTCAAGCGCTCCTCCTTCAGTCGGCTACACGACAAGCCGATATCGTACCAAACCATGAACAGTGACAATGACGACGAGGACAACAACGACGACGAGGAGGATGGCGACGATGATGACGATGAGGACGGCAACGACAACAACAACGGTGATGGCGAACAAAGGCGATGGTCGCACTAAAGTTGGTCGATTAGTAAAGGACTGTTGGTCGATAAGTAAAGGGACACCGGAGGCGAAGAGATGAGGGAGATAAATGCGAGACACGCGAGAACAAAGACAGACATGAGTTATGTAAAAGCACATTTTCAGTTGTCCAAAGATAGATGTGCAACACGAGGACTGTAGAGAACTTAATTTCGACGGCGCAATGTAGAGACGTGTGCGACGTCTGGCGTGCGCGACCTTTTGTTTCCCCGAGGCGGTATCGATGCGTCCCATCGTTCCATCAATGCGCGGAAAACCAACCGCTCTATCATCGACTCCGCACAGACCTTATTTAAGACGCGCCATCACTCATCAATTCTCCACAAGTGCATCGCTCACTTTGAATTCGTTTCTTCTTTTCTTCGTCTTATCCGCGGCAATGACCCACCACCACTATAGCCGACCTTCCGCCACCAAGTCCTGCGAGGGAGCCACCGTGCAAGAAACTGTGTTGCAGCTCTCCCGAGAGGTTCAACACCGAGTAACGCCTCCTTATAGCGCAAGAGGCGTACAACAATATGTCTCGCATCATGAGTTCCTTGTATCTGGGTATCCTTCCCCAGTTTACTAGAAACCTGGTGGAGGCGACGGAGAGCAATCTCGTTCTCGGGGTTGCACCGCCGGTGCAGTCGGCGCAGCCGGCCCAGGCTCCTGTTGCACCGGCGCCGTGGTCGCCGCCGGAGAAGGAGGAGGAGTAGGAGTAGGATTTAGTTTTTCTTTGTTGCCTTTAGTTGCTTCTATTTTGTAATATATTGTGTTAATGAATGAAGTCTATCTTTGTTCATCTATGTGATTGAATATTATCTTGTGTGTTCTTACTGTGTGAATGAATGAATGTGTAGTGTGTTCATCGTGTTCCTCAGGTATCATAAGGAAGAATTTGATTATTTTCTGGACAAGTGAATGATTTAGTTATCAAGTGAATGTGCTCTAAGTTCAGTGATGTGTGATATCAACAGTGAACCGAAGCAAAATGGAGAAAATCACGAAGCTAAAGGTGACGTGTAGAATCAGAGACACGCTCTTTCTAAAATCGCGTCTCCATTTTGTTCTCCGCACAGACATTATATAAGACATCATCAGTCTCTTCTCTTCATTCGTCTTCTCCGCGCAGACAACCCACCATGGTCAACATTCCGCCACCAAGCCCGCTGAGGGAGTCACTCTGCAAGAAACAGTGTTGCCGCTCCTCCGAGAGGCTCATCAAAGAGCTGCTCGAGATGCTATTCGACAGGTTGTTCGACCGGTTCGAGAGGCTACTCGAGACGATGGTCGAGGTGCTCGGCGCTGAGGGCCGCAATATCCTGGTGGCAACGATGGCGAGGAACCTCGGTCGTGAGGTTGCACCGCCGGATCCGGACCAGCTAGAGCAACCGGCGGAGCAGCCGGGGAGGAGGGGAGGAGTAGGATTTAGATTTTCTTTTGTTGTTTTTTAGTTGATGTTGTTTTTATTTTCTTGTGTATTATATTTTTTCTTCTGTTATGTAATATATTTGTTAATGAATGTTAAGTGTTCATCCGTGTGATGAATATTTTGTATGTTCATCTGTGTTATATGTGTACATGTGTGAAGATAAAGGAGACGCGCTTTGTGTAGAGTACGTCTCATTTCTTGCGCATATTGGAGACACGCTTTGTTTGATGGGCGTCTTTCGTTTGTAAGAGAGGATAGCGTGTCTCAGATATCTATTTAATTGAGACAAAATTTATTTTAGCACGTCTCCTTGTACGTTCAGTCGAGCCATGTCAGATCCCCGCTAAAGCGAGCACATCTCGCTTAACTTTATTAGAGACATCCGCCTTTAAATGTGTCACCCATCTTTTTACTCTATTTGGATTTCTTACGTAGTGTTAGTAACACAAAGGACTGATCTCAGCAATGAGCTTCTTCTCCTGAGTCTGCAGCCCTGCCTCTCCCTCGATCTCCCTAATAGACTTGTCCAGCATCCGCTTATTCTCCCGCAGCGGCTCTGCAATAATCAACCAAGCAACCCAGAGGAAAACAACACGAGTTGGAAAAATCGCTCGGTTCTTCTTTGGTAAGGTAAACAAGCTGCAACAAACATATAAAAACTCGAAAGAGGAGGGAGGAGGGAGGGGTACCTGCTGTGGTCTTCTTGCCGAATTAAGATGAAGCTCATGGTGCCGGCCGGAAGTGGTTCCCTCCGATTCCCCGGCTGGAGGTGACGCGATTTGGTGGGCTGCACAACGATCCCTTGGCTGCTGCTGCTCCGCCGCTGGCGATTAATTCCGAGAGTTGGTTGGTTGGGGAGATGAACAGGAAAAAAAAAGATGTTTGATGTAGGGGTTGATTCGTCAACAAGGAACGGAACGGAATGGAACGAACGCGGTTTTGGCCGCGAGGGGAGGCGAGGCGAGGCGACGCGTTCATCCCTCGGAACGGGAGCGGTTGCTCAACACACAAACGGACAGACAGGAAGAGAGGGAGAGAGAAGAGACCAAAAAACTTGGCTTCTCCTCCTCTTGACGCCTCCCCACTACTGTACAAAACAGACAAGATCTAGTATCCATGTCTGCTACATGATGAATGAATAAATCCAACAGACATCAAGGTGATCGGAAGCTCATCATTGTTCTTGGGAGGGATCTCTTCGCCATTTTTTTTCATTCCTTTTGTATATGGTCGTTGCTCTTCTCCATGGCTAGTACTGCTACTGTAGCCATATCTGTAACACCCCCAAAATATTTAAGGGCCTAATTAGATTTTTGATTGCTTCTTTAGTGCTTAAATTAAGCTTAAATTTAAAATGCACTAGTTAAAACTTGATTAAAAGTATTAAAACTGGAATTTGTAAAGCTTTTTCCCTGGTGGAAACCCCCCTGGACCGAAAGCCCTTTATCTTACGCAAGCCCAACCCATTATTCTCCTTACTTTTTTTTTTCTCTTCCCAGCCGTGGCCCATTCTTTTCTTCTCCCGCCGGCCCAAACCGCGCACGCGACGCTCACGCGCGCTCGCCCGCCTTGGATTCCTCGGCGTCCCTGTGGTGTTCCTCCTAGTCACTGACGCGCGGGGTCCACAGGTCGACTTTCCCCTCCGCTACGTCTCTCCCTCACGCGCGCTGCATCATGCGAAAGCCGTGACTCGCCTGCGGCGCGGACGCCAAGATTCCCAGTCCAATCCGGTGAAATCCAGTTTCGTGGCCGCCAAGAAGCTCCCTCTCCTATAAATTTCCTGCCGATCTAATCGCCTCTTCGCTTCCGTTTCGTGCGCAGCACGGAAGCCCTGCTCCGCCGCCGCCCCGACCCCGGTGAGCACCTCGCCGTGCGTTCTCACCATCCCTTCTCTCCTGTCCACACGCTCACTCACCTACACGACTTGCAGGGACTCGGCGAAGCCGCTCGGACCTTTCCCGTAGTGCCTCGGGGTGTGGAACCCTAGTCCGGCAAGACCCCAGTGAGTTTCCGCCCTTTTTCGACGTTCCGGTTCATCCGCTCGATTTGATCTCGATCTAACCACGCTGTCGTGTTCCCTTCGTCCCAGAACACCTCCGTGGCAAGGCAAGCGCGGGAGATCGTCGTCGTTAACCTGCGATACCCGTGACCCGACGTGTTGACGCCCTCCTACACGTCGCGAGCCTGCTTCCACCTTTCCTCGTGGCCTGACACCACCCTCGGTGAGATCGCTACGTCCCTCTCTCTCTCCCTCTGTGCATTTAGACGTTGGCTTAGGGCCGTCTAAGGGTTTGTGTGCTCCGGCGAGTTTCCTCACTCCTCACGTCGAGACCGCGGCGCCATCCCTTGGTGGCTTGCGAAAAGTCTCTGGACGAGTTCGTTAGGCTCCTCTCTTTTGATCTGTGAGCTTAGATTTAGGGATTAGGGTTATATTTGTGCGGATTTCGCAGCGCTGGCGAGCACCCAGGCTGGCCATGGCACGCCGCCCTGCGCGGCCACCGCCGGTGACCAAATCCGACCGGAAGGCGCCATGGGCCGTTAGATCCCACATCCACGGTCACGATTAGGCCTACGATACCCCTTCGGCATTTTAAATCTTGGCCGGTCGTTTCGAAAGCGATGGCCCAGAGAAGGCCACGTAGCCCTTAGATCCCCACCCTCCATCTCCGATCCAATGGCTATTTTAAATTCCTCTGCATACCCCTTCGCCCTTCTAATCTGGGCCACAGACCTTGGATCCGGCGGTCCAGGTTCAGGCGCACATAACCCCCAGTCAATTTGGCACCCACACCCCTGTTAGTTTCGGTTTGTTTGCAGATAGGTCCTCGGTTTTGCTAGGAAGCCCCTAGAATGCTTATTTATTTTGTTTTTAGCTGTGAATTGGCACATAGACCCCTGCACTTCACTGTTATTGCATTTTTAATGTTTCTGCAGTAGACTATTTAGCATATTAGCCCCTGAAAATACATGATATTGGTATTTTAGCCCCTGCAGTAATTAATATTCACTTAAGACACATGCTTAGTAGGTAAATAAACATCATTTTATGTGTAATAATTCTAGTATTTGTAAAGATGATATTTCATGTATAATAAAGTATGTGAAAACTTAATAAAACATTTGGTGCACCCCTTTAGATGGTTCTTGGCACATGAAATGATGGTAAAATGTAATTTGGCATAGGGTAGATGTAATAGTACTTGATTTAATCACTTTGGAGTGTATGGGAATGATTTGTTGTGTGTACGTTATGTTTTATCCTTATGCCTGTATTTTCACACTTGTACTTATTTCCTTTGTACCATTTTCTTTCATGTGTTTATGTGATTAGAGGTGATCCCGGAGTCGACTTTCAGCCTTCAGGACCAAGTGTTTGACTTCGTCGAACCACACTACCCAGGCGAGTGTCCTTGACCACTTTGCTCCAGTTAGGAAATATTAAGGACGTAGATAGAACTAGTTGCATGCAAGTCAATTAATTTGGATCCTATGCTAGAATGTTTTCCTAGATTTCCATAATATTCCTTGTTGCTCTGTCGGGTAGATGTTAGGGTATTTTGTGGGTGGTTACAAATGCTTAGCCATGCTGTCATAGTTGGGGGAGTAACTTTATTTAAAATTGCTAATCTATCTACTCTACTATTATCTGTATTACTGTGGTTTTGGTGGTGGGATGTAGTTGATAGTGTCGGTACCCTAGAAACCGTACACCCCTTGAGGTTACAAAGATCTCAAAGGAAAGTCATCTACTTGGTTTTAAGACCCTCGGAGGCCCACATGTCAGACATAACCGGACCCGCTTCTCCAACATGGTTAACTCCTAGGTCGCCACGTGTACTACCAAACCGGAGCTACCGCCACAAGGGGGAAGCTCCGGGCCATGTACCGAAATGACACCTCCAGACTTAACCCCAGACCGAGAGAAGCTCCGGACTTGACACGTGTCGGGTAGTCCCGGAGCTACCTGTTTCCCACAGCAAGCTCCAGAGCTGCCACGTGTCCGATCGTCGGATCTTCAGCTTCTAACCTCCGGAAGACCCCGCAACGGCTCCAGATCTTCAAAGGAGAGCCAAGGACTTCAAGACCCGATTAAGTGTCATTAATGCCATATTAATGACACTTAAACGGACGATCTTAACACCAGTAACAGTGTTGTCAAAGCCTGTTACAGGATCATTAAGAGCAATTAAATGTGTATCAATACTAGTAACCGCCGGGGCCACATGTCGGGCCAGGCTAACCTGTAACGGCCTACCCTTGTACTATAAAAGGACAGGCCGATGATACACACGGGGAGAGACAGACACATGTGCCTCATACGCTCGTCACAAGCTCATACTGCTAATACAACACCAAACACCGTGGAGTAGGGTATTACGCTCAGGCGGCCCGAACCACGCAAATTCTTGTGTCTCCTGAGTCAATTCCTATTCACCTTCTTGAATCTCCGCGCGCCCACAACGAACATCAAACTCCTCTATCACTTTAGTAGTGTAGGGAGATCTGCCGGTTCAAACCGCCGTCATTTGGCGCGCCAGGTAGGGGCGCCTGAGATTTCGAGAATGGTGAACTCAGCTGCTGGATCATCCAACGCTCAACCTGCTGCTCAGGCTGTTGGGGGCAATCCCTCCAATAGGCAGCCACCAGCAGGAGCCTCAGCACCAGCAGGAGTCACACTCCCACCACCACCGTCTCCTCTAGCAAATCGTGCTGGGCAACGTGATGGTGCACCGGCGTCGATTACTGCGTCGGCAAGTCATGACAACCCGGAACACGCGCTCCATGCAGCGTGTGCTCTTCTCCAACGTCCACCACCTCCGGATGCATCTCGGGATGCACTGGAGCAGTGGAGGGCCAATGTGGAGCATTTGGTTGCAGCAGCAGCCGAACGCCTCAACAACCAGGGTCCTCCTCCTTCAGGACGAGCCTCGTCGCAGTGGCGGACTTTGTCCGGAAGACTTGGTCCGCACGTCTCCAATAGTAGGAGACGTGCTGCATCCCAACAAGTGACGTCATTGCCCTCCGGGGCTCGACGCACTCACAAGGTATCCAGGCTTTCGACTCATGACCTCCGGGCGGAGCTTGATCGCCGATACCGCCAGCAAGATGGTCGGGTCCATATTGAGCGTGCCTGTGAAAGACGGGAAGCTCAGGACCTTTCTACTCTTGAAGGAGTAGGAGGAGGCTGTTCAGACCTGGCCATGCACTTGCGCATGGTTAGATGGCCACAGAAGTTCCGGCCTCACCTGCCGGAAAAATTCGACGGGACTGTCAACCCCGCCGAATTTCTTCAGATATATTCCACTGCAATCTTGGCAGCTGGAGGAAACGAGGCCGTGATGGCCAATTATTTTCCAGTGGCCTTAACTGGGACTGCCAGGTCCTGGTTTATGAGCCTTCCACCCAACTCTATCAACAGTTGGGAGGAGCTGTGCCGTCAGTTCACTGCCAACTTCGGGAGTTCATACACCCGACCAGACACTGAACTAGACCTTTTTGCGGTTGTGCAAAAAGGGGGAGAATCCTTGCGGTCATTCATCCAGAGGTTCTCTCAGGTATGAAACACTATCCCTTCTATCTCTAGCGCCTCTGTCATTGTGGCATTCAGACAGGGCGTACGGGACAAGAAGATGTTGGAGAAGCTGGCGATCAAGGAGATCACCAGCATCACGGAACTCTTCAGCCTGGCAGACAAATGTGCCAGAGCTGCGGAGGGCCGTGAAATGCACTCCAAACCAGCCTCGGAGGATCACAAGAAATCCTCCAAAGAAGAACCCGCTACCTCCGGGGGTGGCAAGAAGAAAAAGAAGACCAACGACAAGAAAAAGCCGTCGGTCGACACATCCAACGTTGCAGCTGCTGCAACTCCGGGTGGCCGGGGGCCACGCCCCGAGAAGCGACCTCGACCGTCTTCTGAAGACGGTGGCAAACCCAAAGTGTGGTGTCCCATTCACAAAACGGGCAGCCACAGTTTGGAAGACTGCCGGGAGGTCCAAAACCTTGCCGAGCGCTACAACAAGCGCTGGGAAGGATCTCCTTTCCGACAGAGGGAAGGAAAGCAAAAGGTCGACGAAGCTCCGGCTGAAGAGGAGTTAGGGTCAGGATCCCAAAAAGGTCCTGAAGGCCGTTTACACCTCTGTCGATGATGACTCTGACGTCTCTGACAACGAGCGTCGGAAGACCATGAACACCATTTTCGGTGGGTCATGGGATATCACCTCTTGTCGCATCATCAAGACTATGCGACGGGATATGGCCGCTGTAGCCCCTACAGTCAGGCCGAAACCTCATCGAAAGTGGATGGACACCTCCATCACTTTTGATGCTTCGGATTGCCCGCGGAGCATGGTTGGAGCAGGTCAGTTACCTTTGATGGTATCTCCTACCATCAATAACATCCAGCTCCACCATGTCATGGTAGACGGAGGTTCAGGGCTTAACCTCATCAGCTTCGAAGCTTTCACTAAGCTTCAGCTCCGACCTTCGGATCTCCATCCCTCTCGACCTTTCTCCGGAGTAGGTCCGGGGGCCATTACCCCACTCGGAGCTATTACTCTCCCCGTTACCTTCGGGACCCGGGAGAAATATCGCACCGAGAAGTTGGTCTTCGACGTCGCTCAGATCAACTTACCGTTCAATGCCATCTTGGATAGACCTGCCCTGTACAAATTCATGGCAGCTGCTCATTATGGATATCTGGTGTTGAAGATGCCAACACCAGTAGGCGTTCTCCGGATCCGCGGAGATCGTACCGCCGGAGTAACTGCTTTGGAAGAACTCCACACACTCACCACGGCGCAAGAGGAGGACTCCAGATAGGAGCAAACTCCAAAACCCCCGAGCATTCGTCAACGAGGCTCGACCTCTGCACCTCGTGTGCAGCCAAGCGGCGACACCGACATTCCCGTCAAAGTCGTCCAAATTGGTTCCGATGCCGCTCAGACCACCCGTATATCGGGAGGATTGAACGACAAATAGGAACTCGTGCTCATCACTTTCCTCCGGGCTAATGTTGACGTTTTTGCTTGGCAACCGTCACAAATGCCCGGGATCCCCATGGAAGTGATTGAGCACAATCTGAAGATCTACCCCGATGCCCGGCCTGTGCATCAGAAGCCTCGGAAGCAATCTGTAGAGCGGCAGAACTTCATCCGACAAGAAGTGAAGAAGCTACTCGAATCCGGATTCATCCGAGAAGTATTCCATCCAAAATGGCTGGCGAACCCAGTCATTGTGCCCAAGGCCGGCGGGAAGCTTCGGATGTGCATCGACTACACCACACTAAATAAGGCATGTCCAAAAGATCCATTCCCACTACCTAGAATAGATCAGATAGTGGATTCCACCTCCGGGTGTGAATTACTGTGTTTTCTAGACGCATATTCTGGGTATCATCAAATCAGGATGTCTAGGGAGGATGAAGAGCATACTTCATTCATCACAGTAGATGGATTGTATTGTTACACAGCCATGCCCTTTGGTCTCAAGAATGCAGCTTCAACTTTTGTACGAGCTATGTACAAAACTTTTGAAGAACTCATTAGAGACGTAGTGGAAGTGTACGTTGATGACATCGTGGTCAAGGTCAGGAACAAGGAGTCACTCCTCAACACCTTGCAGGCTGTCTTCGACAAGCTGCGGGCCACCCGCACAAAGCTAAACCCGGACAAGTGCGTATTCGGGGTTAGCTCCGGAAAACTTCTTGGTTTCCTGGTAAGTCACCGGGGCATAGAAGCTAATCCGGCGAAGATAAAAGCCATTGAAGACATGCGGCCACCAACCCGTATCAAAGACGTCCAAAAGTTAACTGGATGTCTAGCAGCCCTCAGCCGGTTCATATCAAGACTGGCGGAACGGGCACTCCCCTTCTTCAAGTTATTGAGGAAGTCCGAACCATTCCAATGGTCCGAAGAAGCAGAGAAGGCATTCCAGGAGCTGAAACAGTTCCTCACCACCCTACCAATTCTGGTAGCTCCGAAACCTGGTGAGCCTTTGTTGCTTTATATTTCAGCTACTGACGAAGTCGTCAGTATGGTTCTGGTTGCGGAGAGACCAGAACTACCCCACACTCAGGAATCCAGACCCCTTCGGGAAGGTTCGGAGGTTCCTGAAAGCGAGTCTGGGTCCCAGCTCCCAGATTCAAACCCACAAGAAGTCGCTTCAGGAGACCTAGACCCCTCCGGGAGGGTCCAGGTCATTTCTGAAGAAGCTCCGGGTTCCTCCAGCCAGAACTCGGAGGTACCTGAAGAAAATCCAGACCCCTCCGAGAGGATCCGAATCAATGAAGAGGAAGTTTCGGACTCCTTCGGGAAGGTCCGGACCATTCAACGCTCAGTGTACTTCATTAGTGAAGTATTACATGATGCCAAGACTCGATACCTAGAGGTGCATAAGCTGCTCTATGCAGTTCTTATTGCCTCTAGGAAGCTTCGACATTACTTCCAAGCTCACAAAGTCTCGGTGGTGACCTCCTACCCACTTCGAGCAATCTTGCATAATCCCAATTCAACTGGGAATATTGCAAAGTGGGCAGCGGAATTGGCTGAATTTGATCTTGAATTTGTTTCAAGACAAGCAGTCAAGAGTCAAGCATTGGCAGATTTTGTGGCAGAATGGACTCCCTCTCCATCAAATCCTGGGGGCCCCAGTGAGCAGAAGACGGAGCATCAAGCTCCAACCTTCACCGAGCCTCATTGGACCCTCTACTTCGATGGCTCCATGCAGAAGCAGGGGGCTGGAGCTGGAATCCTTCTCCTTGCACCGTCTGGGGAGAAGGTGAAATACATGGTACACCTTGACTTCAAGGCAACCAACAACATGGCAGAGTATGAAGCACTCATTTACGGACTAAAGGTGGCACTGTCATATGGTGTCAAGCAACTGCTGGTCAAAGGAGATTCACAGCTCATCATCAAGCAGGTGAAGGGTGAATGCTCCTGCAATAATCTCCAGCTAGCTGCTTACCTCCTTGAAGTCCAGAGGCTTCAGAAGGACTTTGAAGTCCTAGATCTTCACCATGTTCAGCGTGCCCATAACGCTGAAGCTGACGAACTCTCGACCAAAGCGTCAACCGGAGCTCCGGCTCCTAACGGAATCTTTGTCCGGAGGTTGTCAAAGCCAACAGCTCAGCCTGCCGAACTGAGCGAAGAGGGCGAGATCAGCATCTCGAAGCTGACGGTCCCGATGGCCCTGTTACCATGGCAGCCATCAAGGGTCGTAGGTGCTGCCGGGAGCTCTGAGCAACCCAACACGCAAGACTCAAAAGCTCAAGCTAGTTCCGATGCATGGATCTCGGAGATCCGGAGCTACTTGAAAGACAACATCCTTCCTGACGATGATGTATCCGCTGACTGGGTAGTCATATTGGCTAAAAGATACACGCTGGTAGAAGGGGATCTCTACCGGCGCGGTGCCAACGGCCTCCTAATGCGGCGCATCACAAGGGAAGAAGGCTGCGAACTTCTCGCAGAAATCTATGGAGGCGAGTGTGGGAACCACACATCTTCCCGCACGCTGGTCGGTAAAGCCTTTCGGCATGGCTTCTACTGGCCTACAGTGCTCCAGGATGCAACTGAGCTGGTGAAGAAATGTGAAGCGTGCCAATTTCATGCAAAGAAAATTCACACACCAGCCCAGCCCTTACAAATGATACCTCCTACATGGCCCTTCGCTGTGTGGGGGATGGACATCTTGGGACCTTTCCCAAGAGCCGTCGGAGGTTACAAGTTCCTGTATGTCGCCATTGACAAGTTCATCAAGTGGTCGGAAGAAACTCCAGTTGTGACAATCAACAAGCAATTTGCTATCAACTTTTTGCAGTCCATTGTATGCAGATTTGGAGTCCCAAACAAAATCATCACTGATAATGGGACTCAATTCACAAGCTCAGCATTCCAAGGATATTGCGAAGACCTCGGTATACAAGTTGCTACGCCTCCGTAGCTCACCCAGCCAGCAATGGTCAAGCCGAGAGAGCAAATGCTGAAATCCTTAAAGGACTCAAAACGCGCACCTATGAGCGCTTGAAAAAACATGGAGCCAACTGGATCGAAGAGCTTCCGCCCACTTTATGGGCCAACAGGACATCTCAAAACCGGTCAACTGGAGAGACACCCTTCTTCCTGGTGTACAGAGCTGAAGCAATCCTTCCTCCGGAAATCACCTTGGGTTCACTCCGGGTCCAGACCTTCGACGAAGCCGCGCAGGACCAGCTCTGGTGTGAAGACCTAGACCTCCTTGAGGAGGGAAGGGGCCAAGCAGCCGTTCGGAATGCCCGATATCGCCAAGCCCTACAGCGTTATCACCAGCGGCATGTACACAACTAACAGCTCGAGGAAGGCGATCTGGTGCTACGGAGAATACAATCCAGAGAAGGGTTAAACAAACTCTCCCCCGGCTGGGAGGGGCCCTTCCAAGTGATTAAAGTACCCCGTCCCGAAAGCGTTCGCTTGGCTAATGAGGATGGGACACCTCTCCCAAATCCTTGGAACATCGAGCACCTCCGTAAGTTCTACACTTAATACAACGGAGGTGAGTCTTGAGTAACTTGGGGTGTATGTTATAGAGTCATTGTACAGAGTCGGGTAGTTCCTCCGGGACAGCAGCCGGACCTTTCCCGAAAGGTCCGCAAAGCTCATGCAACACTTGTCACAGTCTCAGGACTAAAAGTGCGGCTAACTACCCTGGGTCAAACGAGAAATGAAACACACTTAGCCTGATTTCGTACCCTAAGAGTGTACTTGTTTCCCCTGTACCCCGGACCTATAATGAAAGACATCTTCATGTGAAATAGACTCCACGTGCATTTATTTTGTACAGGCTCAACATTTTTATTTTTCTCTTTCTTGTCTATAACAAAGACGTGCAATTCTTAAGAAATTTTAGTTCGACCGGTTTATATACGATTCAAGTTGTATTGTCGATTCTTTGGACTCAGATATCGTTCATGGACAACTCACCTGAAAGCCGCCAAGCCAATCTAGGGCTGGAGTGTGCTATCGACTTAGCCTGGTCAAGCACCCTAAGTACGCCACTCTACCTACACCCCGGCAGGCCGAAGTAAGGCGGGTCCATGGACAGTTGAATCTAGAGAAAAAGACAACGCATCCGGTTGTATTTAAAATCGTGTTCAACTTAAAGTCTTCTTGAGAATCGTAAGCCGCGACGAAATTATAGACAAGGAACGAATTTTACTATTTTTCTTGGCTTAAGTGTGCAGGAAAAATAAAGTCTACATTGATGGAGAAAATCCGGAGCTAACTAAGCTCCGATTCCCCTAAGGGGGCCAACCGTCGACGCTGAATAAAAGATGGTGAGAAGACCCCGTAAATGGAGTCTGCTGCCAACAAACCAAGTGTTGGCAAACGTCACCGCCGGAGCTACTCAGCTCCGACACCCCGGAGGACCAACTATCGATGCTCTACGTGTTGATAGAGACTATTGCCGGAGTTATCAAGCTCCAGCGATGGACAATGCCGGAGCTTCTAAGCTCCGACAACCTCAGGGGGCCTTCACTATCGAAGACTTCGGACCTAAATTCTACAAGTTCGGGGCAAATGAGTCTTCAACAAAACACAATATCCTTTTGGTACATGTTCACAATCAAATTGTGTACATCTACCAGGGGGCCAAGTGAAGATAAAAGTGTTGAAGACAAAAAGTGAAATTCGCAAAAATTTGGGGATTTCATTCATCTGGAGACAAGGGATTACAAAATTGAGGAAGAAGAAGAGAAAATACAAGTGAGAATTACAGAGATGGTCCTAAACCCTATGGAAGAATTGGGCGACCTTCTCGGCGACCTCCGATACGCTGGCTCGGGTAGCTTCGCCTTCTCCTTCGACGGGGCCTTCAAGCACCGGGTCCAGAGGAAATTGGGAGTTTCGGCTGGTGTAGCACGTCAGCACATACTCTGCGACGTTCTTCGCCAGGGATTGCCCCTCAACCTCCAGTTGGTCCGCGATGACATCGCCCACCTTGGAGAGCTTGCTACCTGCTGCGCTTAACGCCTGCAGCGCTAGGTCCGGCTCCGGCTCCGGATCATCCGGGCGCACGGGGCTGAAACCCATCGGTGTCAGTGCGTCGTTGGCCTTACCCAGGAACTCCCAAATATGTAGGGAGTCCGCAGTCCTCAAGCCCTTCATCTCTTCCAGGGATCTCCTGGCCGCCGTCAGTTCGGAATCGCTCAACTTCTTTGGCGTTTTGCTGAATCTTTTCAGCAACCCGCCTCTCGAGTTTTTCGAGCTCCTCCTCCCGGAGGTGGATCTTGTTCTGGCGGTCAACCAGGTCCTTCTTCCTACCCCTCACTTTCTTCTCCCGGGCAACAAGGGCACACTCTTATTCGTAGAGTTCCTGCCCTCGCACCTAGGTCTTCTCCTCTTCCTCTTGGCAGCGCTCTTCCAATTTCTTGGTGCGCTCCTCTTCCCTCCTCAGGACATCATCCCGCAGCTCAAGGAGTTTCTGCTCTTCATCCTCGAGCCGTTTCTCCCTCTCTTCAAGTGCCTCTCGGCGCTTGATGAGTGCAGTGTTAATGACCTCCAGCCTTTCGTGGCGTTCCTCGGCCGCACTGTTGGCTGCTTTGGCCTGATTGTAAATCTCCTGGGATTGAGCGTCGAGGGCCCGAGTCATACTCTCCCTGTCATCAAGCAACTTGCCCCAGTACTCCAGGCGGATCTTCTCCCGCTTGATCCACTCCTTGTCATCCGCTAGCCTCGACTGCACCAGCTTGGTCTCGAAGTAGAGCCGGTTACGCCACCGCCTAAGGGTTTGGCGCTCCTCTTCAAGAGCCTTGCTGTCATGGAAGAAGGCCAGTTGGACTTGACGCAGACTGGAACATGCGTTGTCAATAGAAAGCGACAATGGGATGGGTTCCGGACCTGCTGGGGTCTCCTCCGCTAGTTCCAGCGGGTCTTCAGATACAAAAATTGGGTCCCACTCCACGAGAGTGGACCTCTGAGTTTCCAAGGCACTAGGTCCGTCCTCCGGGATGGCCTCAGTCGCCATCGAAGAAGGCCCCGTGAAAGTGCATCTAGGACTCCCTTGTGGGTTTTGGATGATTTATGGCAAGCAATTGGGATCCTAATCCTTTTGTTGAGATGAATGCAGGCAAATAATGAAAAATGAGCAAAGTGCCAAAAAGGAGGGAAATGAGAAGCAAAGTGAATTTGAGCTCAAGGAGAAGAAAATAGTAGATTATTATGTATGGAGTGTGTTAAGGAAACACACCCAAGAGCTCAATCACTTTCAAGCACACACACACAATGCACAAAGTTATACAGGACCGGACTAGTCCGATATCAGCTGGACTAGTCCGATATCACTTTCTGCACTAGATCGGACAAGTCCGGTATCCACCGGACTAGTCCGATATCTTTCTGATCCACTTCGGACTAGTCCTCCCCAATGCGGACTAGTCCTCAACACAATGCACAAGTCACACAAAATCGGACAAGTCCGTTGTGATCTGGACTAGTCCGATATTCTTTCTGTTCCTCTTCGGACAAGTCCGGTGTCTACACGGACTAGTCCGATATACACACTGAACTAAATCGGACAAGTCCTCCAAGTGCGGACTTGCCATCCTAAACACTTAGGGTTTCATTTGTCCGGACAAGTCCGATGGGAATCGGACTAGTCCGAAGATTTCCAGTAGTGAAATCGGACAAGTCTTTTTTTAACCGGACTAGTCCGATATTCCTGGACACTTAGGGTTTGCTACACACAGCACACCGGACTAGTCCGGTGACCACCACGGACTAGTCCGATCTTTCTGAACCCTAACGGTCACTTTTAGAAACCCCATATAAATAGAGGTGCACGGCCCACTTTTACTCTCTCTCGAACCCTAGCGCCGTCACACCTCCCAAGAGACTCAAAAACCACCTCTCTCCACGAAATTAAGTGCAAAATCGATCAATCTATTGAAGATCACTTCTAGATCATTAGAGAGACACTTGGCACACATCATTGAGCTCTTGGTTTGATTCTCTAACACACTCTTGCATTTCAATTTGTAATTTTCAAGTGTTTTATTGGTGGCTTTGTAAGTTGTAATCAAGGGAGCTCTCAACGTGTGAGAACGCCCCTTCAACTTGGTTATTTACCCTTTGTGATTAGTGGAAGAGGATTGGCCTTCGTGGCGATCCGACGAGGCAAGGGTTGGAGAAGACCCGATCCTTTTGTGGGCTCCTCAACGTGGACGTAGGTTGCCTTCGTGGTAGCCGAACCACGGGATAAATCGTGTATCTTGTCCTTTTGCGTTCTTCATCTTAATTGATCAACTTAATCTAGGGTTTGATTCACTTTGTTCAATTTGAGTTAAATTGTTGATCAAGAGCCTTAATTGTAATAGAATTTGACATATAACTATTAAACTGTCATTCAAGTTTATATTTCCGCTGCAAACATTAACGAATCAATCAAATTGACTAAACTTGATCAACTTAGCCCGTGAAAACCGGACTAGTCCGCACTTTACCGGACTAGTCCGATATCTCTGGTTTTGACTGTGTTGTTGAGTGTTACAGGAACCGAGAAAATTCAAAAGGGCCTATTCACCCCCTCTAGGCCTACATTCAATTGGTATCAGAGCGAGGTTCTTCAAGAAAGAGTGCAACCACTCGAAGAGATCATGTCGGACATGAAGGAAGTTCAGAAAATCAACAACCAAGAAGAAGTGAACAACGACAAGAACCAAAAGCTGGAAAAGTATCTCGAAGCAATTCAAGACTTCGATGATGATGACGAGGAGACACTGGAGCTGAAAGCACTCCTCAGAAAGAAAGCACTTTCCAAAGGGAAAGCTAAAGTTGAAGAAAAGAAGAAGGGGAGTAGTCACACCGACTACTCCCGATATCCTTTTAACTATGATCGTTTAAATTCAAACAATAGCCATTTCCTATCTACTCCTCTTGGAAAAGCCCCACACTTCGATGGAAGTGATTACTCCATGTGGAGGCAAAATATGAAGATGCACTTGATTTCCCTTAACCCAAGTTTATGGCATATTGTGTGCACAGGAATAGACATCCCAGATGACGACGAAGAGCTCACCCCAAGTCAAGAGCAAGCCATCCACATAAACGCTCAAGCCGCAGCCGTAATCACCTCCTCTCTAAGTCGAGATAAATTCACAAAGGTGGACGGACTGGAGATTGCCAAGGAAATATGGGACACACTACAAACAGCCCATGAAGGTGACTGGCATGTGCGGGAAGCGAAAATTGAAATGATTGAAGGCGAACTAGGAAGGTTCGCAATTGAGGAAGACGAGTCTCCCCAGGACATGTACAACCGATTGAAGACACTTGTAAACAAGGTTCGATCATATGGGAGCAAGAAGTGGAATGACCACGAGGTTGTAAAGCTCATCCTTAGAGCCTTTATGCCTCGCAATGTCACACTATGCTCTATGATCAGAGAAAGTCCCGGGTACAAGAGGATGACTCCAGATGAATTTATTGGCAAAATCATCAACTTTGAAATGATGGAGAAACAAGCCAAGCACGTCAAAGAAATAGCCGACCTCACATCGGCCAAGAAGAAGGGAGTTGCCTTAAAGTCCACACTTAAGCCTCTATCCAAAGAAGCAAGAGAAGCACAGCTTGAGGAGGACAGCGATGATGAAAGCAGTGAGCTGGACGAAGAGGATATGATTTTATTCATGAAAAAGTTCAAAAGAATAATGAAGAAAAGACAAGGAACAAAATCAAGTGAAGGCAAGTACAAGGAAAGGACAAAGCCAAAGATGAGGTGGGCGTGCTATAATTGTGGTGAGTATAACCACTTTATAGTCGATTGCCCGTATGAGGACAACAAGAAGAAGAATAAAGAAGCCAAGCCTCAACCGAAGAAATTCTTCAAGAAGAAGAAACAAGCTGAACAAGCACACATTGGAAAGCAGTGGGACTCAAACGATGAGTCCTCATCATCCGATGAAGAAGAGATGGCTAGCATAGCCATTGAAAGCACGTCCAAGAAACCCACACTCTTCCCCACGCTCGGTACAAAGAAGGGACATGGCACTTGCCTCATGGCAAAGGAAGGTAAACGCAAGGTAAACATCAAAACTCCTTCCATGCATTCCTACTCAAGTAATGATGAACTAGATAGTGATGATGAAGATATGTTAATTGGATTAGATAGAAAAACTGCTGCTAAAATGAAATTCCAACTTGACCAACTTGTTGAGAAGGAACAGCTAATTGATCGTCAAGAGGACATGATTATCTCCCAAAAGGAAAAGTATGTTGAACTTGACAATCTTCTAGTTCTTGAAAAGGAGAAAAATAGCTCACTAGAGCTTGAGCTAGCTTCAAGCAAGAAAACTTGCTTGGAGTTAACCAACTCAAACGTTGCAATCAAGGATCAACTTGATGACCTGATCAAGGTTAACAAGATCCTTGAAGTGCAAGTTGAGTCACTCAAGCTAAGTGAATCTTCCTCCTCTTCAAGTCTACCTTCTCAACCCACTTCAACTAATCTTGTTCATATGTGCAAATGTGGTAAAATCAACACCAGTTTGAAGGAAAAGTCTACCTCCACAAAGGATAAAAATCCTACCCAATGTGGAATATTTGACATGGAGAGGATCAACTATGCACGTAGTGCATACTTGGTCCAAAGACCTCCAAATGTCAAGTATGGCATTGGTTACTCTTATGATGGAAAGCAAAATGCTGGAAGTCATAAGAATAACAAGGGAAGGATTACCTTTGTGAAGGGAGGACCCTCAAACCTGGTAACTCGAAAATTAAGAACCTGAACTCTCATGAACACCGGACTAGTCCGGTTGTGGTCCAGACAAGTCCGGTCATCCGAACAAGTCCGGTCACCCAGACTAGTCCGATCCATAAACAACAGCAACTTTTGTTCAAAACCTTTGATGCCTCTTATGTATTGATGAGAAACAATCTTGGTAAAGTTTATGCTTATTATGCTGGGCCACGCCATGGGAACACAAAATCCCATGTGCGGGTGCCCAAATGTGTTGTAACTAACCTCCAAGGACCCAAGCAAGCTTGGGTACCTAAAACCAAGGCATAATTCGTTTCTGCAGGCCTATTCCTCCAGTGGATCCAAATGGGTGTGGATGCACCAACCACATGACCGGAGAAAGGAGGATGTTCGTGGAATATGAAGAAAACGAGGACCCAAACGAAGGCATCTACTTCGGAGATAATAGTCAAGGAAGGGTGCTCGGTACCGGTAAAATAGCAATATCCTCTGAACACACTCTTTCTCATGTTTTACATGTTAAATCTTTAGATTATAACCTGCTGTCCATATCTCAATTATGTGACAAAGGTTATAATTGCTTGTTCACTAACGAGGGTGTGATCGTCTCAAGGAGGAGTGATGGTTCCTTTGCATTCAAGGGTATGTTGAAGGGAAAGCTTTACCTTGTCGACTTCAACAAGGATAAAGCCGAACTCGACACATGCTTGATTGCAAAAACCAACATGGGTTGGCTGTGGTATAGACGGCTAGCACATGTTGGTATGAGGAATATTCAAAAACTCCTCAAGGGCGATCACATTCGAGGTTTGAAAGATGTTGTTTTTGAGAAAGACAGGCCTTGTAGCGCGTGCCAAGCCGGGAAGCAAGTTGGAGCACTTCATCCCGCAAAGAACATCATGACTACGACAAGACCGCTCGAACTACTTCATATGGACTTGTTTGGTCCAATTGCTTACATAAGCATCGGCGGTAATAAATACGGTTTAGTCATTATTGATGATTTTTCCCGCTTCACTTGGGTGTTCTTTTTGCATGACAAGTCAGAAACACAAGGGACACTCAAGAAATTCTTCAAGCGAGCGCAAAACGAGTTCTCACTATCGATCAAGAGCATTCGGAGCGACAACGGCACGGAGTTCAAGAACATACAAGTGGAGGAGTACCTTGATGAGGAGGGAATCAAGCATGAATTTTCAGCACCATACTCTCCACAACAAAACGGAGTTGCAGAAAGGAAGAACCGAACGCTCATAGAGATGGCAAGAACAATGCTCGATGAATACAAGACTTCGGATCGATTTTGGGCGGAAGCAATTAACACCGCTTGCCACGCCGCAAATCGACTCTACCTTCATCGACTACTTAAGAAGACTCCTTATGAGCTACTTACCGGTAACAAACCAAACATTTCATATTTTCGAGTTTTCGGCTCTCCATGTTATATCTTGAACAAGAAGCCCAGGACTTCAAAGTTCGCCTCGAAGTCCGATGAAGGTTTCTTGCTTGGTTATGATTCGAACACTTACGCCTATCGTGTTTTCAACAAGGCCTCCGGACTTGTTGAAGTGGCACGTGACGTAGTGTTCGATGAAACTAATGGCTCCCAAAAGGAGCAAGTTGATCAATGTGAATTAGGTAAGGAAGAAGCTCCTTATCAAGCATTGAAGAGAATGGCTCTAGGCGAAGTTCGACCACAAGAGTCATCGTCACAAATACAAGAGGAAAGTGAACCACAAGAGGAGATCAACAATCAAGGGGGAGCTTCGATACAAGATCAATCACAAGAATATGAAGATGATCAACAAATCAACGAGGGCAACCACTCAGGGGGAGAAGAAAATGATCACCAACACACAACTCTCCAAGTACCACACCCAAGAGTACACCAATGCATTCAACGGGATCACCCAATCGACAACATCATCGGTGACATCCAAAAGGGAGTAACCACTAGATCTCGTATAGCTAATTTTTGTGAGCATAACTCGTTTGTCTCCTTTTTGGAACCACGCAGGACTGAGGATGCATTGAAGGATCCGGACTGGGTGGTGGCAATGCAAGAAGAGTTGAACAATTTCAAGAGAAACGAGGTTTGGGAACTTGTGGCAAGACCCAATGCAAATATAGTGGGCACCAAGTGGGTCTTCCGCAACAAGCAAGACGAACACGGAGTGGTGACAAGAAACAAGGCACGACTTGTGGCCAAAGGTTACTCACAAGTCGAAGGTTTGGATTTCGATGAGACTTTTGCTCCAGTAGCTAGGCTTGAATCAATTAGAATATTACTTGCATATGCTACTCACCATGATTTCAAGCTGTATCAAATGGACGTAAAAAGCGCCTTCCTCAACGGACCGATCAAGGAAGAGGTGTACGTGGAGCAACCACCCGGGTTTGAAGACGAAGAGTTCCCCGACCACGTATATAAACTGCGTAAGGCTCTCTATGGCCTCAAACAAGCTCCTAAAGCTTGGTATGAGTGTCTTAGAGATTTCTTAATTGATAATGGTTTTCAAATTGGCAAAGTAGATTATACATTATTCACGAAGAATCTAGATAATGATCTTTTTATTTGCCAAATCTATGTTGATGATATAATTTTTGGGTCAACTAACCAATATTTCTGTGAAGAATTTAGTAGAATTATGACAGACAAGTTTGAAATGTCAATGATGGGAGAATTGAAGTACTTCTTGGGATTCCAAGTGCGGAAACAAAGGGAAGGAACATTCATAAGCCAAACCAAGTACACGCAGTACATACTCAAGAAGTTTGGCATGGACAAGGCAAAGACCATAAAGACTCCCATGGCTACGAATGGCCACTTGGATCTCAATGAAGATGGACCGAACGTCGACCAAAAGGTATATCGCTCCATGATTGGATCTTTACTCTACTTATGTGCATCTAGGCCAGATATTATGTTGAGTGTATATTTGTGTGCAAGATTTCAAGCCAACCCTAAGGAATGTCACTTGACAGCCGTAAAAAGAATCTTGAGATATTTAGTTCATACACCCAACCTTGGTCTTTGGTACCCAAAAGGCTCCAAATTCAATCTCATTGGTTACTCCGATGCAGATTATGCCGGGTGCAAAGTTGATAGAAAAAGCACCTCTGGCACATGCCAATTCCTAGGAAGATCTTTGGTTTCTTGGTCATCTAAGAAACAAAATTCCATTGCATTATCCACAGCCGAAGTGGAGTATGTTACAGCCGGGAGCTGTTGTGCACAACTCCTTTGGATGCGACAAACTCTAAGGGATTACAGTTACAATATGAACCGTATTCCTCTCCTTTGTGATAATGAGAGTGCCATTAAAATAGCCCACAATCCAGTTGAGCACTCTAGGACTAAACACATAGACATAAGACATCATTTCTTGAGAGACCATTCCATGAAAGGAGACATAACCATCTCACATGTCAACACCCAAAAGCAATTAGCCGACATATTCACCAAGCCACTTGATGAAAAGCGTTTTTGCGAACTCCAAAATGAGCTAAATATTCTTGATTCTCGGAGTGTGGCTTGAAAAGTTTCATACCTGTATGATTGCTTCAAAATGTTGGTTGAATTGTGAAAATCATCCCTCTCCATTTTTCTCTCGAAAAACTATGTCAATTATTAGATCTTGATGAATTTTGATCATTGTATGATTGTTGTATGCTTACTGGTCAAATTCATCAAGATTACTTGAATTGTTTTGCCTCTCTATTCTCTATTATTGAACCTTCAAATATATATGAATGGGCTATGCAATTCTTTCCTGGTGACCACGGACTAGTCCGTGGTTACCCAGACTAGTCCGCCCATGCAGACTAGTCCGCAGAGTGCCGATTAGGCCGGACTAGTCCGATAGTCCACGGACTAGTCCGATATAGGTCTCTGGATGACTTCGGACTAGTCCGGTCATGTCCGGACTTGTCCGATTTTTCGTGTCCATAACCCTAGCCGCCACCAAACCCTAATCTTCTCATCCCCACATTTGCTCACGCCCTCCTCTCTCTTGCGCTCGAGCTCCCAAGGCAATCTTTTGCCCCCTCCGTCGAAAAGCGACTCATTTGGGCGGAGATCAAGCTTGAAGACTTGGGGATTGAAGCTAGCGGACTAGTCCGGCCTCCAACCCCCAAAACTTCGAGCCTCCATCGATTTCTTTGGTAACTTTCTTCAAAACCCTAGAAATCTTGTTTTTCTCCATTGTTGATCGTATAGCCTAGCATCCTTCACTAGATACATGCTTATTTGATGTACTACGTGTATGCTAGACTAAATTTGCATTAGGAATCATTCCTTGTCCAATCTGTTAGGTTTTTGAGGATGAACACCGGACTAGTCCGGTCCATGCACGGACAAGTCCGGTACCCCGGACTAGTCCATGCCTGAGCACCGGACAAGTCCGATGTTTCTGAACCTGAAACCTAATTCCTTAATTCCTTAATGCCATCCATTTCTATCTTGTCTTACCTATGCCTTGTATAACTTGTCATTATTCTTGCTCAATCATTCTCAGATCATGTCGAGCTCCGACAACGAAATCTCTGACTTTGAGGCCGAGTTGGACCACGAGGTGGCACCTCGGTCCTCGGTGGATCTTGGAAAGAAACGCCAAGAAAGACCCTCAGAGCCAGCTCCTTCACCTCCCCAGGTTCGGAGAAAGGTGCTGGCAAAGAAGCCAGTGTCAAAGGCAGGAGCATCCTCTAGCCAAGCCAAGGGCAAGGGCAAGGGGATAGCAACGGGGCCAGTCGGGCCCTTGAAGCTCCATGCTCCCAGGGAAGGGGTTCGGGACCCCAATGAAGAGAAATTCAATGGGAATGGCAGCGATGTGGCAGCCAAGATAAGAAGCATTGATTGCTATGGCAGGCCAAAGCAGGCAGCTGATGGAAGCTTTTGGTCCAACTTCCATGCAGATTTCTACAGGCTGGTTTACCTGCCGATGAAGACTCCGTGGTGCACAGTAAGTGGATTGACTGGGCCTACCTAGAGAAGAAGAAGTGCTTAGCTTTTGATGAGGTCATTGCTGCAGCAGAAAGGCATGGTCTGAAGGATCTGTTTGCCTTCAGACACAATTGGAATGATGAAGTGATTGCACAATTCTATGCAACGTGCCACTTCTCGAGTGAAGATGAAGAGAGTGTGACTTGGATGACCAATGGATCTAAGTACTCCATCACTCAGGAGGATTTTGCAAGCCTGCTCCATTTAGACTCTGCTGGACATGACCACCTGATCATCCACAACATAGGGTTCATTGAGAGGGACAAAATGAAGTTCTTGTATGAGCCCAACTCTAAGTATGTTCCTCCCTCCACAAAGAACATGAAGCCCTTCTTTGTGGTTCTGAACAGAATTCTCCGGAAGACCATTGCCCCCAAGAATGGGGATGCAGGGAGTGTACAGGGCTACCTACAGACTCTAATGAGTGTCATAAGCAAGAAGAGACAGTTTGATGTTGCAGATTACATATGGAATGACATGGTCAACATCTCAAGCACCCCCAACCGGTCCTATGGCTATGCTCCCTACTTGATGTTCATGATTGAGAAGGTCACAGGAACAGAATTCGTGAAGGATGTAGAGCACACTCCCCTGAGGCCTCAGAAGCCTCAGCCTGTGAGTGTCCAGGCTGCTCCCTCGCCGGCCTCAAGTCCTGAGGCACCGACAAGAGAAAGAGATGCTAGGGCTCCTCCCCCCTCCTGGGAAGCCCCTCAGAGAGGATCAACCAGTGGGATCCTCAAATACTTGTCCGCGATATTCTCCTCCTGCAAGAAGACTGAAGTAAAGCTTCATAAACTCAATCAGAAGAGGAAGGAGGATATGAGATACATCAAAGCCAATGTGAAGCAACTGAGTGAAAAGCTGGAGATCAACCCCATTGGATCTCCAATAATTTCTGAAGATTCTGAACTTGACATCACCGAGCTCGGGCCTCTGAACCCCTCCGAGCTTGCCTACTTTGGCATTGGGGGCTCGAGCAGCTCCGCTCCTCCTCCCTCTCCTCCTCGTCAAGCGGAAAGCAAAGAAGATGAAGACGATGACGAGAGGACCGACAGTGCAGAGTGAAGACCCTAGGACCCTCCTCTCCTTCTTTTTGGTGTCTTGATGCCAAAGGGGGAGAGATTGAGGGGGAGTCTTAGCTTTAGCTGTGGTAGGGTGCGAGGAGAGAGTTCTCTTTATCTTTTATTTGTGATTGTAATAGTTTAACTCTGTTTTCATATTAAGTGTGGTCTTGTGATGAATTGCTCAATTTATTTGCGAGTATGTGATGAAAACTGCATTTTTTTGCTCCTGGAATGTCATATGCACTTGGTATCGGTTCATTAATGTAAATTCTATCATTCTCAATGTATTCATGCACTTAGTATGCATACCACCATAAAGAATGCACATATGGATAATTCTCTTGTTGCTTGATGTATTTTGAATCATATGTGCATACTTTATGAAAATCTCAATTTTTGCCTTATTTTGTGAAATCTCAATTGGTTGTCATCAATCACCAAAAAGGGGGAGATTGAAAGTGCATCTAGGACTCCCTTGTGGGTTTTGGATGATTTATGACAAGCAATTGGGATCCTAATCCTTTTGTTGAGATGAATGCAGGCAAATAATGAAAAATGAGCAAAGTGCCAAAAAGGAGGGAAATGAGAAGCAAAGTGAATTTGAGCTCAAGGAGAAGAAAATAGTAGATTATTTTGTATGGAGTGTGTTAAGGAAACACACCCAAGATCTCAATCACTTTAAAGCACACACACACACAATGCACAAAGTTATACAGGACCGGACTAGTCCGATATCAGTCGGACTAGTTCGATATCACTTTCTGCACTAGATCGGACAAGTCCGGTATCCACCGGACTAGTCCGATATCTTTCTGATCCACTTCGGACTAGTCCTCCCCAATGCGGACTAGTCCTCAACACAATGCACAAGTCACACAAAATCGGACAAGTCCGTTGTGATCCGGACTGGTCCGATATTCTTTCTGTTCCTCTTCGGACAAGTCCGGTGTCTACACGGACTAGTCCGATATACACACTAAACTAAATCAGACAAGTCCTCCAAGTGCAGACTTGTCATCCTAAACACTTAGGGTTTTATTTGTTCGGACAAGTCCGATGGGAATCGGACTAGTCCGAAGATTTCCAGTAGTGAAATCGGACAAGTCCATTTTTAACCGAACTAGTCCGATATTCCTGGACACTTAGGGTTTGCTACACACAGCACACCAGACTAGTCCGGTGACACCATGGACTAGTCCGATCTTTCTGAACCCTAACGGTCACTTTTAGAAACCCCATATAAATAGAGGTACACGGCCCACTTTTACTCTCTCTCGAACCCTAGCACCGTCACACCTCCCAAGAGACTCAAAAACCACCTCTCTCCACGAAATTAAGTGCAAAATTGATCAGTCTATTGAAGATCACTTCTAGATCATTGGAGAGACACTTGGCACACATCATTGAGCTCTTGTTTTGATTCTCTAACACACTCTTGCGTTTCAATTTGTAATTTTCAAGTGTGTTATTGGTGGCTTTGTAAGTTGTAATCAAGGGAGCTCTCAACGTGTGAGAACGCCCCTTCAACTTGGTTATTTACCCTTTGTGATTAGTGGAAGAGGATTGGCCTTCGTGGCGATCCGACGAGGGAAGGGTTGAAGAAGACCCGGTCCTTTTGTGGGCTCCTCAACGTGAACGTAGGTTGCCTTCGTGGTAGCCGAACCACGGGATAAATCGTGTGTCTTGTCCTTTTGCGTTCTTCATCTTAATTGATCAACTTAATCTAGGGTTTGATTCACTTTGTTCAATTTGAGTTAAATTGTTGATCAAGAGCCTTAATTGTAATAGAATTTGACATACAACTATTAAACTGTCATTCAAGTTTATATTTCCGCTGCAAACATTAACGAATCAATCAAATTGACTAAACTTGATCAACTTAGCCCGTGAAAACCGGACTAGTCCGCACTTTACCGTACTAGTCCGATATCTCTGGTTTTGACTGTGTTGTTGAGTGTTACAGGAACCGAGAAAATTCAAAAGGGCCTATTCACCCCCCCTCTAGGCCTACATTCACCCCGCCACCAAGTCTTCGTTCACCCCCTCGGGCAGGGGGCCAGCGACTTCGCTTGGGCACTCCGGCTCGGCCGCAGGTACCTCCAACGTCGTCACTTCCGGAGCAGGAGCTGCTACTGGCTCTGGTCTGGGCACCTCTTCCGAGGGAGGCTCGAGCTCCATCACCTCTTCAACCATCGACTCAGGAGCCGGAAGATCTTCAACTTCGACCGGCCCTGTGACCGGAGCTCCAACAATAACCGGCTCAACGGCCGGTGCTTCGGAGGTAGCCGGCCCAACTGCCGGAACTACCTCAACTTCCGGCTCACATGCCGGGGCTTCAGTAACCTCCGGCTCAACCGCTGGGGCTTCGACACTTTCCGACTCAGAGGCCGGGATTACTACTTCCTCCGGCTCAACAGCCGGAGCTTCCATCATTGCAGCACCAGGACCCAGAGCTTCAACCTCCGAGATAGTTGCCGCTGGCACATCTTCACTCCCATGGTCCGACGCTACCACGGGAACTTCTGGGGACGAGTCGAGGTCCATGACCACGACAGCCGGTGCCGGAGCTGTCGCAGCCTCAGCCACCACTTGGGGCGGCACCGAGACAGGAGCAGAAGCTCCCACCATCACGGCCTCAGACACTGTGGCTGAGGGTGGAGCCTCACTCCCCTTCTTGGGGACGCTGCAGCTGATGAACGAAGAAAATTAACAAACAATTGCTAGAATTAAATAATTGTCCAAGGTAAAGATTAAAAATTACCTTGGGAGGCTTCCGCACCAGCTTGCGCGGAACCTTTTTCCCGGGCGTTCCGGGCTGGCCATAGTCGGCGTAGAAGCTCCAGAAGGCCCCCCGGAACTTGTCGCAGCCACGGGCATTTCCCGGGTCGAGGCTCTCCTCGATCGCGAAGAACCCCCGTACCTGGAGGCTTCCACCAGCCCAGGTGCCGAAGTCGTGCGCCCGGAGCTAGCACCCCGGGAGGATCCCACCGCGGGAACAGACGCGCTCCGGGAGGACCCCACTGCAGGAACGGTCTCGTTCCGGGAGGACCCCATTACGGGGACAGTCGCCACGGTGGTAGAAGACCTTCCCCTCCGGGGAGAAGGAACCGAGGCGGAAGTAGCGGGCCTGACAGACCTTCCGTCAGCATGCTGCAGCTTCCTCTTCCGACTCTCCGGTTCATCCGCCAGCTCCTTGCCCTTGCCGACGACCTCGACCCTTGGCTTTGGGGCAGGGACGGAGCCATCTTCGGGCATTCCGGGGATCGCCACCCGGGTGGTTGATCTTCTCTCGACGACACCAAGGTCGTCAAGTACGGGCATCTTTCACTGGAGCTCCCTACTGAACTCCACTTCCACGTTCAGAGGGAGGAAGGCCGACGGGGGAGTCAAGTCATCACCGTCGACGTTGATGTCGTGCTGGAATTTCTTGAGGTGGAACTCCAAGGTTTTCCCCACCATGTTGGACTTCAACCCGGTCTCAACCCAGTCGTCGTCCATCACACTGTTGAGGGCTCAAGCGAGTTTCTCCCTCCTCTTCAGCGGCGCCCACCTGTTGACCAGGAAATTGCAAAATACTGCCTGAGGAGTCAATCCTCCCTCCACGCATTGGCGGATCCTGGTCAAAGCAGGGTTGAAAGCTTCCGCCAGCACCGGAGCTTCACTCCAGACCGTCGTGTCGATGCCGGGCAGACTATCAGGCAGCTCCAGCCTTTCGTGCTCTTCCACCCTAACGACTATCCAGTCTTTCTTCCAGTCATCCCACTTCCCAGAAGGAAACGACCAGAGGTACTTGAATGGGCACTTCTTGCGCTTCACGAAGTAGTAGAAGCCAAGGTACTCATTGCTCCGGCCGGTGGTGTGGATGGTGAAGAAGGTCCGGAAGAGTTCAATGCAGGGGGGGATGCCCACCCACATCTCACAGAAGTGAACGAATATAGACACGAGGAGAATGGAGTGAGGGCCAAGGTGGTATAGCTGCAGACCATAGAAGTCTAGCAGCATCAAGAAAAAGGAAGAAAAAGGCGGGATCAACCCCACCATGGCGTACGAGGAAAAGTACACCATTTCGCCGGTGTGCTCCCTCTCGAAGGGGAGCTCTCCGCCGACACGGACCGAGCGGTTGAAGAAGTCTGAGGACCACCCCATGAGGGCCCGGACCTTCTTCAAATCACCGTCGATCTTCAAGCGACTCTCGCGGAGACCCAATTCCATCGCGGCACGGCTAGGCAAGAGAAGAAGGGCGAAGCACGGGTTGGGAGTTTGAGCGCAAGATCAGATGAGAGGCGTAAAGAACTCCTGACGGTGCGCGTTTTCCTTATTAAGTAAGCCCTCGCAACGCTTGGATGGAAACCGCAAGGAAGTCGAAGATACCATTCAAAAATTCAACCCAGCCGATGACAGGAGGGCCCGGGAGCACCCCGACGATCAAGTCGAGGTTCTTACCCAGGCGAACGGTTGTCATCACGAGGCGGGAAACCCAAAGGCGGCGGCCTGACAAGGCGCGCGGAACCGATACGGTTTTCGTATCGGGAACCGACGACCTTCAATTGCGTGAGATCCGCACGTCAAAGATCTCATCTGCCGCATGAGGTGCGCCACACGGCGGGATCTAACTATAAATCCCTGCCAACGGCACCTTCAAAGACCCTTGAAGACTCAGTTCAAGAGTCACGAGGATGGACCCACCTCTGGCGAAATGACTTCACCCCAGTGATCTTCCCCGGAGGTAGGTCCAGGGGGCCACTGTCGGTACCCTAGAAACCGTACACCCCTTGAGGTTACAAAGATCTCAAAGGAAAGTCATCTACTTGGTTTGAAGACCCTCGAAGGCCCACATGTCAGACATAACCGGACCCGCTTCTCCAACATGGTTAATTCCTAGGTCGCCACGTGTACTACCAAACTTGAGCTACCGCCACAAGGGGGAAGCTCCGGGCCATGTACCGAAACGGCACCTCCAGACTTAACCCAAGACCGAGAGAAGCTCCGGACCTGACACGTGTCGGGTAGTCTCGGAGCTACCTGTTTCCCACAACAAGCTCTGGAGCTGCCACGTGTCCGATCGTCGGATCTTCAACTTCTAACCTCCGGAAGACCCCGCAATGGCTCCGGATCTTCAAAGGAGAGCCAATGACTTCAAGACCCGATTAAGTGTCATTAATGCCATATTAATGACACTTAAACGGACGATCTTAACACCAGTAACGGTGCTGTCAAAGCCCGTTACAGGATCATTAAGAGCAATTAAATGTGTATCAATACTAGTAACCGCCGGGGCCACATGTCGGGTCAGGCTAACCTGTAACGGCCTGCCCTTGTACTATAAAAGGACAGGCCAACGATACACACGGGGAGAGACAGACACACGTGCCTCATACGCTCGTCACAAGCTCATACTGCTAATACAACACCAACACACCGTGGAGTAGGGTAGTACGCTCAGGAGGCCCGAACCACATAAATTCTTGTGTCTCCTGAGTCAATTCCTATTCACCTTCTTGAATCTCCGCGCGCCCACACCGAACATCAAACTCCTCTATCACTTTAGTAGTGTAGGGAGATCTGCCGGTTCAAACCGCTGACAGATAGGAATCTAGGCAGGCATGTTTGAGTGGTGGGTGCAGTACGCACGAGACTTGAGTTCATTGTGTTGGCACCTGCTCTAGATTCTAAGGACCGATTCTTGGTGACTCGCTATCAGGCATTACCGTGCCACCACATGACAGTATGGAACGGCTTAGCCAATTAATTAGGTAATCTTTCGACGGGTATGAGCAAAGGATGGTGCGGGGAAGGAGTGGGTATTTACTGCTCTTAGATCCGCAAGGCTCAAGAGGGGGTTGTCCCGGCAGAGGGATTTACTCCAGAAATGTCGCGGTATGTGAAACCTTAGAGTGCTCATACTTGTCGGGAGACCCTTTGTAAAGGCTCTGTTGTGGACTCCTGGCCACACACCTTAGGTAGTGTGAGATGGCAGGATGGAGTTTTCTTAGTCGTCGTTAGACGATGAAATCACAACTTGTGGGTAAAGTGGTACATACTCTGCAGAGTATAAATCTATCTAGATAGCCGGGCTCACGGTCATGAGCATGCTTGTTAGCACTACCTTGATTAGTCGGATTGGGACTGGTTGGGTGGTTGGTAGCCGGGTGGTTTAACCCGGTGAGTTGGTTTCCAGGTGGGTATCCTGGACGGTGGTGAGTCGGGTGGGTGTAACCCGACGGTTTATATTATTATGGTATATATGTGTCCTTCACCTAGGAAATAGGATGCTAAGGTCAACTTAGGAAATTAAGGTTGCATAGAGGCTAACCCGTGTTAGCTTTTCCTCATTGAATAGCCCGCATGTCATAATTTCCCACACTCACGGAGTACATTAGGTACTCATCCTCACTTCTTTCCTTTTCTGTTTTTTTTGTACATGTCATGCTGTTCAGGACCCAGCGGTTGAGTGATGGACGAGGAGTTCGACGTTGGCGACACTGGTGCTCAGGACTTGGCGGGTGTTCCCACAGACGACGCCTGTGATGGAGATCTCACTGCTACCTTTCCGCTGTCATGAGTTTTTCTTTTAGACCTACGAGTCATTCTTGTATCGAGGATGATGTACTCGCCATACTTGGTTTATCATGATTATCGAGCTTGGCTTATTATATATGATATCTCTTATTGTGCTCGTGTGTGATGATGAAAATTGATCCTGACACACGCGAGTATGCGCTTTGTTTCCCTTGCAGGAACAGGGTGTTACAAAGTGGTATCAGAGCCAATGCTGTCCCTAGGACACCAGCTTAGCTGGAAATGGTCGTGAACTAAAAACTATTTTCGCCTCAACAATTCTTTTCACAAGAAAAATTTGCGAAAATGTGGGGTGTGTTTCTATTTCTACATGCCTTACCTCTTTTCAAGAAAACTTTACCTCTCCTACTTATTTGTTTGAAAATTTTCTAATAAATGAACTTTTCTATCCTCCCCTTGTTCAAAATTGTGAAACTACCCTAAAGAGCCACGCTTAGGCTAGGTGGTCACCCAGTCCTTGGTCGCGTAGCCCGTTAAATTTTCTTTGTGGCTCGATTTGTTTGATATTAGTTTTGTATGATGCATGTGCATGATTGTGATTGTTTTTATATTAATAGGGCTAGTAGGTGATTTTCCTTATTTTTGGAAAATTTTACCCCATATTGCCTTTTATTATATATTGCTATGACTTACATGTTATAATACATGTAACAGATGGCAGAAAGGGGTCGTGGTCGTGGCAGAGGCCGTGGCGAGCCTCCAGAGGATGAGGGCCCCGCCTTTCAGATGCCTGGTTGGGCGGGCCGTGGAGCTCGTGGTGCATCTGTCGCTTCCGGGGTGCAACAGATGTTGGCGGCACAGAACCAGATTCTTCAGAGTCTGACCCAGGTGCTGGCCAACATGCAACCAGCCCCCCCGCCACCGCCTGCTCCTGGTGGGGGACTGCGGTCGTGCCTCCGAGACTTTCAAAGCACGCAACCTCCTATCTTTAGCTGTCCCGTGGAGCCTATGGACGCGGATGACTGGTTGAAGGTTGTGGACAATAAGCTGAGGCTTATACAGTGTGTGGGCCCAGAGAGGGTTTTGCAAGCTGCACACCAGCTCGCAGGACCGACTGCTGATTGGTGGACGGCTCTCACTGCCGCTCACGCCGCCCCTAAGAGCATCACCTGAGAGGAGTTCTGTCATAGCTTCAGAAGTCACTTTGTTCCAGCAGAAGAGGTCAAGATGAAGCGCAAGGAGTTCCTGAGCCTGAAGTAGGGAGGGTCGACAGTGCGTGAGTACCTCACTCGCTTCACGCAGCTGTCGCGCTACGCACCAGAGGAGGTCAGGATAGATGACCTGAAGCAGGACTGTTTCATCCAGGGGTTGAACGAAGAACTGAAGGATGCTTTGTCCAGCAGTTACTACGGGTGTTTCCAGATGATGGTTGACAAGGCATACGTGATGGAGAGGAAGCTACCAGAGTTGGAGGCACACAGGAAGCGGAAGACTGCTTTCCAAGGTCAATCTTCGGGGAGTGGTGCACGCCCCCGCTTTGCACCACAGCCGGGTGGACCCTATAGACCACCGGTGGGACAGTGGCAGCCTGAGAGGTACCCGACACCAGCTTACAGACAGCCCCAGCAGCAGCAGCAGCGTGTCCAGCAGCCCCAGCAGCGCACTATTCTTCCGCCTCGTCCACCGGGACAGTTTCAGCAGCAGAGAGACATGTCTCAGGGAGTCCGTAGGGACCTCACATGCTTTGTATGTGGAGAGCAGGGACACTTTGCCAATCAATGTTCAAAGAAGTCAGCACAATAGTCTCGACAGCCGCAGCAGAGGCTCTCGCGTGGTCGGGTGAACCACGTGGCCTTGGAGGAGGCTCAGGATGCTCCAGACGTGGTGTTTGGTATGTTTCTTGCTAATTCTCACCCCGCTTCTGTCTTGTTCGATTCTGGTGCTACTCACTCATTCATTGCTTATGAGTTTGTTCGGCGGCACACTTTGGGGACTTCTTCTATTACTCATATGATGGTGGTCAACTCTCCCGGAGGAGAGTTCAGGACTAATGTTGTGTGCCCTAGTGTGGGCCTTGATATAATGGGATTGGTTTTCTCTGCAAACCTCATGTGTTGGAGTTGCAAGGACTGGATATTATCTTGGGGATGGATTGGCTGGCCAAGTATGATGGGGTGATTCACTGTGCGACCCGGACTGTGAGGTTGACTTATCCTGATGGCACTTTGGTGGAGTATACTTCTACACCAGCATCGATCGAGATTATTCAGATTAATCAGATGGGTGAACCAGAGGAGATTCGGGTGGTCAAGGAGTTCCCTGGCGTTTTTCCTGAGAAGTTGCCAGGTATGCCACCTGATCGCGATATTGAGTTTGTTATTGATCTAATACCTGGTACTGCTCCTATCTTTAAGAGACCCTACAAGATGGACTTGTAACAACTAGTGGAGCTTAAGGACCATATTGGTGAGCTCTTGAGTAAGGGCTTTATTCGCCCTAGCTCCTCACCTTGGGGAGCACCGGTTATCTTTGTGCCGAAGAAGGATGGGACCCAGCAGTTGTGTGTTGATTATCGGGCTCTTAATGTTGTGACCATCAAGAAAAAGTATCCCCTGCCGCGTATTGAGGATTTGCTTGATCAGCTTAGAGGAGCTTGCGTGTTCTCTAAGATTGATCTTTGGTCTGGGTACCATCAGATGAAGTTCGACCCTCGGACATTCCTAAGACAACTTTTGTCACCCGCTATGGTCTCTATGAGTACACATTTATGTCCTTTGGGTTGACCAACGCTCCAGCTTACTTTATGTACCTTATGAATAAGGTATTCATGGATTATTTGGATAAGTTTGTGGTGGTCTTAATTGATGATATTCTGGTTTTCTCGAGGGATGAAGACGAGCATGAGAAGCATTTGAGGTTGGTGTTGCAGAAGCTTCGGGATCATCAGTTGTATGCCAAGTTCAGCAAGTGCGAGTTCTGGTAGAAAGAGGTGTCTTTCTTGGGCATGTTATATCTGAAGGAGGAGTTTCTGTTGATCCAGGCAAGGTGGCAGATGTGTTGAAATGGGAGGCACCTGTGGATGTTGGCCAGATCAGGAGTTTCTTGGGGATGGCGGGCTATTACCGCCGCTTTATTGAGGGTTTCTCGAAGATTTATAAGCCGCTTACAAAGTTGCTTGAGAAGGGGGCAACTTTCGTCTGGACGCCCGAGTGCGAGGTAAGCTTTCAGGAGTTGAAGATGAGATTGACTTCTGCACCCGTGTTGGTGATGCCTGATATGCAGAAGGAGTTCTCGGTCTATTCTGATGCATCTTGACAGGGTTTGGGTTGTGTCCTTATGCAGGAGGGACATGTTGTGGCCTATGCTTCTAGGCAGCTTCGGAAGCATGAGAGGAACTATCCGACTCACGACTTGGAGATGGCTGCGGTAGTTCATGCTTTGAAGATTTGGAGGCACTATTTGATGGGGAAGAGGACGGAGATCTATACGGATCATAAGAGTCTCAAGTACATATTCACTCAACCGGATCTTAATCTCCGATAGCATAGGTGGCTAGAGCTCATTAATGACTTTGATGTGGGTATTAACTATCATCCGGGGAAAGGTAATGTTGTGGCAGATGCTCTGAGCAGGAAGGTGCATTGCAATGCTTTGTTATTGCAGCCTCAGTTGTGTGAAGAGTTTGCGAGACTTAACCTCAGCTTGGTGTCTAGTGCTGATACAGTGGTGATGGATGTGGATTCCACCTTTGAGCGTGATATTAGGGATGGCCAGAAGGATGATAAGGAGTTTATGAAGCTTAAGAAGTTGATGAAAGAAGGCAAGATTGCAGGTCATCGGGAAGATGAGCAGGGAACTTTGTGGCTTGGGAAGAGGATTTGTGTGCCTGAGGATAAAGCTCTCCTTCAGTTGATCTTGAGAGAGGCACATGATTCGGGTTACTCCATTCACCCTGGGAGTACCAAGATGTATCAGGATCTCAAGGAGGGCTTTTGGTGGCGTCGCTTGAAGCGAGATGTGGCTCAGTATGTGGCTCTTTGTGAGACGTGCCAGCTTGTAAAGGCGGAGCACCAGAGGCCTGCAGGGTTGCTTCAGCCCTTGAGAGTGCCGGAATGGAAGTTTGAGGAGGTTGGGATGGATTTCATTATTGGATTGCCCAGGACTCAGTTAGGATATGACTCTATTTGGGTGGTAGTTGATCGGTTGACCAAGGTTGCTCGTTTCATTCCTGTCAAAGAGTCTCACCCTGTTTCTGTCTTGGCTGAATTGTATATGTCCAGGATTGTTTGTCAGCACGGGGTGCCTAAGAGGATAGTCTTTGATTGTGGTGCTCAGTTCACGTCGAGGTTCTGGCAGAAGTTACAGGAGTGTCTGGGAACTCGCCTTGATTCCAGCTCAGCATATCACCCGCAGACGGATGGCCAGACTGAGAGAGTTAATCAGATTCTGGAGGACATGTTGAGAGCTTGTGCCTTGAGGAACACCAAGAGTTGGGATAGGCATCTGCCTTATGCGGAGTTCTCATACAACAACAGCTATCAAGCGAGTTTGAAGATGTCCCCGTTCGAGGCTTTGTATGGTAGGAAGTGCAGGACACCCTTGTTTTGAAGCCAGGCAGGCGAGGGTCAGGTATTTGGGCCAGAGTCATTGAGAGTTGCTGAAGAGAAGGTGCGTGAGATTCGTCAGAATTTGAAGGTAGCTGTCGGTACCCTAGAAACCGTACACCCCTTGAGGTTACAAAGATCTCAAAGGAAAGTCATCTACTTGGTTTGAAGACCCTCGGAGGCCCACATGTCAGACATAACCGGACCCGCTTCTCCAGCATGGTTAATTCCTGGGTTGCCACGTGTACTACCAAACTGGAGCTACCGCCACAAGGGGAAGCTCCGGGCCATGTACCGAAACGGCACCTCCAGACTTAACCTCAGACCGAGAGAAGCTCCGGACCTGACACGTGTCGGGTAGTCCCGGAGCTACCTGTTTCCCACAGCAAGCTCCGGAGCTGCCACATGTCCGATTGTCGGATCTTCAGCTTCTAACCTCCGGAAGACCCCGCAACGGCTCCGGATCTTCAAAGGAGAGCCAAGGACTTCAAGACCCGATTAAGTGTCATTAATGCCATATTAATGACACTTAAACGGACGATCTTAACACCAGTAACGGTGCTGTCAAAGCCCATTACAGGATCATTAAGAGCAATTAAACGTGTATCAATACTAGTAACCACCGGGGCCACATGTCGGGCCAGGCTAACCTGTAACGGCCTGCCCTTGTACTATAAAAGGACAGGTCGACGATACACACGGGAGGGAGACAGACACACGTGCCTCATACGCTCGTCACAAACTCATACTGCTAATACAACACCAACACACCGTGGAGTAGGGTATTACGCTCAGGCGGCCCGAACCACGTAAATTCTTGTGTCTCCTGAGTCAATTCCTATTCACCTTCTTGAATCTCCGCGCGCCCACACCGAACATCAAACTCCTCTATCACTTTAGTAGTGTAGGGAGATCTGCCGGTTCAAACCGCCGACAGTTGGCGCGCCAGGTAGGGGCCCCTGAGATTTCGAGAATGGTGAACTCAGCTGCTGGATCATCCAACGGTCAACCTGCTGCTCAGGCTGTTGGGGGCAATCCCTCCAATAGGCAGCCACCAGCAGGAGCCTTAGTACCAGCAGGAGTCACACTCCCACCACCACCGTCTCCTCCAGCAAATCGTGTTGGGCAACGTGATGGTGCGCCGGCGTCGATTACTACGTCGGCAAATCATGACAACCCGGAACACGCGCTCCATGCAGCGCGTGCTCTTCTCCAACGTCCACCACCTCCGGATGCATCTCGGGATGCATTGGAGCAGTGGAGGGCCGATGTGGAGCATTTGGTTGCAGCAGCAGCTGAACGCCTCAACAACCAGGGTCCTCCTCCTTCAGGACGAGCCTCGTCGCAGCGGCGGACTTTGTCCGGAAGACTTGGTCCGCATGTCTCCAATAGTAGGAGACGTGCTGCATCCTAACAAGTGACGTCATTGCCCTCTGGGGCTCGACGTACTCACACGGTATCCAGGCTTTCGACTCATGACCTCCGGGCGGAGCTTGATCGCCGATACCGCCAGCAGGATGGCCGGGTCCATATTGAGCGTGCCCGTGAAAGACGGGAAGCTCAGGACCTTTCTACTCTTGAAGGAGTAGGAGGAGGCTGTTCAGCCCTGGCCATGCACTTGCACATGGTTAGATGGCCACAGAAGTTTCGGCCTCACCTGCCGGAAAAATTCGACGGGACTGTCAACCCCGCCGAATTTCTTCAGATATACTCCACTGCAATCTTGGCAGCTGGAGGAAACGATGCCGTGATGGCCAATTATTTTCCAGTGGCCTTAACTGGGACCGCCAGGTCCTGGTTTATGAGCCTTCCACCCAACTCTATCAACAGTTGGGAGGAGCTGTGCTATCAGTTCACTGCCAACTTCGGGAGTTCATACACCCGACCAGGCACTGAACTAGACCTTTTTGTGGTTGTGCAAAAAGGGGGAGAATCCTTGCGGTCATTCATCCAGAGGTTCTCTCAGGTACGAAACACTATCCCTTCTATCTCTAGTGCCTCTGTCATTGTGGCATTCAGACAGGGCATACGGGACAAAAAGATGTTGGAGAAGCTGGCGATCAAGGAGATCACCAGCGTCACGGAACTCTTTAGCCTGGCAGACAAATGTGCCAGAGCTGCGGAGGGCCGTGAAATGCACTCCAAACCAGCCTCGGAGGATCACAAGAAATCCTCCAAAGAAGAAGCCGCTACCTCCGGGGGTGGCAAGAAGAAAAAGAAGACCAACGGCAAGAAAAAGCCGTCGGCCGGCACATCCAACGTTGCAGCTGCTGCAACTCCGGGTGGCCGGGGGCCACGCCCCGAGAAGCGACCTCGATCGTCTTCTGAAGACGGTGGCAAACCCAAAGTGTGGTGTCCCATTCAGAAAACAGGCAGCCACGGTTTGGAAGACTGCCGGGAGGTCCAAAACCTTGCCGAGCGCTACAACAAGCACCGGGAAGGATCTCCTTTCCGACAGAGGGAAGGAAGGCAAAAGGTCGACGAAGCTCCGGCTGAAGAGGAGTTAGGGTTTCAGGATCCCAAAAAGGTCCTGAAGGCCGTTTACACCTCCGTCGATGATGACTCTGACGTCTCTGACAACGAGCGTCGGAAGACCATGAACACCATTTTTGGTGGGTCATGGGATATCACCTCTCGTTGCGTCATCAAGACTATGCGACGGGATATGGCCGCTGTAGCCCCTACAATCAGCCCGGAACCTCATCTAAAGTGGATGGACACCTCCATCACTTTTGATGCTTCGGATTGCCCGCGGAGCATGGTTGGAGCAGGTCAGTTACCTTTGATGGTATCTCCTACCATCAATAACATCCAGATCCACCATGTCATGGTAGATGGAGGTTCAGGGCTTAACCTCATTAGCTTCGAAGCTTTCACTAAGCTTCAGCTCCGACCTTCGGATCTCCATCCCTCCCAACCTTTCTCCGGAGTAGGTCCGGGGGCCATTACCCCACTCGGAGCTATTACTCTCCCCGTTACCTTCGGGACCCGGGAGAAATATCGCACCGAAAAGTTGGTCTTCGACGTCGCTCAGATCAACTTACCATTCAATGCCATCTTAGGTAGACCTGCCCTGTACAAATTCATGGAAGCTGCTCATTATGGATATCTGGTGTTGAAGATGCCAACACCAGTAGGCGTTCTCCGGATCCGCGAAGATCGTACCGCCGGAGTAACTGCTCTGGAAGAACTCCACGCACTCACCACGGCGCAAGAGGAGGACTCCAGACAGGAGCAAACTCCAAAACCCCCGAGCATTCATCAACGAGGCTCGACCTCTGCACCTCGTGTGCAGCCAAGCAGCGACACCGACATTCCCGTCAAAGTCGTCCAAATTGGTTCCGATGCCGCTCAGACCACCCGTATATCGGGAGGATTGAACGACAAATAGGAACTCACGCTCATCACTTTCCTCCAGGCTAATGTTGACATGTTTGCTTGGCAACCGTCACAAATGCCTGGGATCCCCAGGGAAGTGATTGAGCACAATCTGAAGATCTACCCTGATGCCCGGCCTGTGCATCAGAAGACTCGGAAGCAATCCGTAGAGCGGCAGAACTTCATCCGACAAGAAGTGAAGAAGCTACTCGAAGCCGGATTCATCCGAGAAGTCTTCCATCCAAAATGGCTGGCGAACCCAGTCGTTGTGCCCAAGGCCGGCGGGAAGCTTCGGATGTGCATCGACTACACCACACTAAATAAGGAATGTCCAAAAGATCCATTCCCACTACCTAGAATAGATCAGATAGTGGATTCCACCTCCGGGTGTGAATTACTGTGTTTTCTAGACGCATATTCTGGGTATCATCAAATCAGGATGTCTAGGGAGGATGAAGAGCATACTTCATTCATCACAGTAGATGAAGAGCATACTTCATTCACCACCCTACCAATTCTGGTAGCTCCAAAACTTGGTGAGCCTTTGTTGCTTTACATTTCAGCTACTAACGAAGTCGTCAGTATGGTTCTGGTTGCGGAGAGACCAGAACTACCCCACACTCAGGAATCCAGACCCCTCCGGGAAGGTCCGGAGGTTCCTGAAAGCGAGTCTGGGTCCCAGCTCCCAGATTCAAACCCACTAGAAGTCACTTCAGGATACCTAGACCCCTCCGGGAGGGTCCATGTCATTTCTGAAGAAGCTCTGGGTTCTTCCAGCCAGAACCCGAGGTACTCGAAGAAAATCCGGACCCCTCCGAGAGGATCCGGATCAATGAAGAGGAAGTTCCGACTCCTTTGGGAAGGTCCGGACCATTCAACGCCCGGTGTACTTCATTAGTGAAGTATTACATGATGCCAAGACTCGATACCTAGAGGTCCATAAGCTGCTCTATGCAGTTCTTATTGCCTCCAGGAAGCTTCGACATTACTTCCAAGCTCACAAAGTCTCGGTGGTGACCTCCTACCCACTTCGAGCAATCTTGCATAATCCCAATTCAACTGGGAATATTGCAAAGTGGGCAGCGAAATTGGCTGAATTTGATCTTGAATTTGTTTCAAGACAAACAGTCAAGAGTCAAGCATTGGCAGATTTTGTGGCAGAATGGACTCCCTCTCCATCAAATCCTGGGGGCCCCAGTGAGCAGAAGACGGAGCATCAAGCTCCAACCTTCACCGAGCCTCATTGGACCCTCTACTTCGATGGCTCCATGCAGAAGCAGGGGGCCGAAGCTGGAATCCTTCTCCTTGCACCGACTGGGGAGAAGGTGAAATACATGGTACACCTTGACTTCAAGGCAACCAACAACATGGCAGAGTATGAAGCACTCATCTACGGACTAAAGGTGGCACTGTCATATGGTGTCAAGCAACTACTGGTCAAAGGAGATTCACAGCTCATCATCAAGCAGGTGAAGGGTGAATGCTCCTGCAATAATCTCCAGCTAGCTGCTTACCTCCTTGAAGTCCAGAGGCTTCAGAAGGACTTTGAAGTCCTAGATCTTCACCATGTTCAGCGTGCCCATAACGCTGAAGCTGACGAACTCTCGACCAAAGTGTCAACTGGAGCTCCGGCTCCTGACGGAATCTTTGTCCGGAGGTTGTGAAAGCCAACAGCTCAGCCTGCCGAACTGAGCGAAGGGGGCGAGATCAGCATCCCGAAGCTGATGGTCCCGATGGCCCTGTTACCATGGCAGTCATCAAGGGTCGTAGGTGCTGCTGGGAGCTCCGAGCAACCCAGCACGCAAGACTCAAAAGCTCAAGCTAGTTCCGATGCATGGACCTCGGAGATTCGGAGCTACTTGAAAGACAACATCCTTCCTGACGATGATGTATCCGCTGACCGGGTAGTCAGATTGGCTAAAAGATACACGCTGGTAGAAGGGGATCTCTACCGGCGCGGTGCCAACGACATCCTAATGCGGTGCATCACAAGGGAAGAAGGCTGCGAACTTCTCGCAGAAATCCATGGAGGCGAGTGTGGGAACCACGCATCTTCCCGCACGCTGGTCAGTAAAGCCTTTCGGCATGGCTTCTACTGGCCTACAGCGCTCCAGGATGCAACTGAGCTGGTGAAGAAATGTGAAGCGTGCCAATTTCATGCAAAGCAAATTCACACACCAGCCCAGCCCTTACAAATGATACCTCCTACATGGCCCTACGCTGTGTGGGGGATGGACATCTTGGGACCTTTCCCAAGAGCCGTCGGAGGTTATAAGTTCCTGTATGTCGCCATTGACAAGTTCACCAAGTGGCCGGAAGCAACTCCAGTTGTGACAATCAACAAGCAATCTGCTATCAACTTTTTGCAGTCTATTGTATGCAGATTTGGAGTCCCAAACAAAATCATCACTGATAATGGGACTCAATTCACAAGCTCAGCATTCCAAGGATATTGCGAAGACCTCGGTATACAAGTTTGCTACGCCTCCGTAGCTCACCCAGCCAGCAATGGTCAAGCCGAGAGAGCAAATGCTGAAATCCTTAAAGGACTCAAAACGCGCACCTATGAGCGCTTGAAAAAACATGGAGCCAACTGGATCGAAGAGCTTCCGCCCACTTTATGGGCCAACAGGACATCTCAAAACCGGTCAACTGGAGAGAGACCCTTCTTCCTGGTGTACGGAGCTGAAGCAATCCTTCCTCCGGAAATCACCTTGGGTTCACTCTGGGTCCGGACCTTCGACGAAGCCGCGCAGGACCAGCTCCGGCGTGAAGACCTAGACCTCCTTGAGGAGGGAAGGTGCCAAGCAGCTGTTCGGAATGCCCGATATCGCAAAGCCCTATGGCGTTATCACCAGCGGCATGTACACAACCGACAACTCGAGGAAGGCGATCTGGTGCTACGGAGAATACAATCCAGAGAAGGGTTAAACAAACTCTCCCCCGGCTGGGAGGGGCCCTTCCGAGTGATTAAAGTATCCCGTCCCGGAAGCGTTCGCTTGGCTACTGAGGATGGGACACCTCTCCCAAATCCTTGGAACATCGAGCACCTCTGTAAGTTCTACACTTAATACCACGGAGGTGAGTCTTGAGTAACTTGGGGTGTATGTTATAGAGTCATTGTACAGAGTCGGGTAGTTCCTCCGGGAGAGCAGCCGGACCTTTCCCGAAAGGTCCGCAAAGCTCATGCAACACTTGTCACAGTCTCAGGACTAAAAGTGCGGCTAACTACCCTAGGTCAAACGAGAAATGAAACACACTTAGCCTGGTTCCGTACCCTAAGAGTGTACTTGTTTCCCCTGTACCCCGGACCTATAATGAAAGACATCTTCATGTGAAATAGACTCCACGTGCATTTATTTTGTACAGGCTCAACATTTTTATTTTTCTCTTTCTTGTCTATAACAAAGACGTGCAATTCTTAAGAAATTTTAGTTCGACCGGTTTATATACGATTCGAGTTGTATTGTCGATTCTTTGGACTCAAATATCGTTCATGGCCAACTCGCCTGAAAGCCGCCAAGCCAATCTAGGGATGGAGTGTGCTATCGACTTAGCCTGGTCAAACACCCTAAGTACACCACTCTACCTACATCCGGCAGGCCGAAGTAAGGCAGGTCCATGGACAGTTGAATATAGAGAAAAAGACAACGCATCCGGTTGTATTTAAAATCGCATTCAACTTAAAGTCTTCTTGAGAATCGTAAGCCGCGACGAAATTATAGACAAGGAACGAATTTTACTATTTTTCTTGGCTTAAGTGTGCAGGAAAAATAAAGTCTACGTTGATGGAGAAAAGCCGGAGCTAACTAAGCTCCGATTCCCCTAAGGGGGCCAACCGTCGATGCTGGATAAAAGATGGTGAGAAGACCCCGTAAATGGAGTCTGCTGCCAACAAACCAAGTGTTGGCAAACGTCACCGCCGGAGCTACTCAGCTCCGACACCCCGGAGGACCAACTATCGATGCTCTACGTGTTGATAGAGACTATTGCCGGAGTTATCAAGCTCCAGCGATGGACAATGCCGGAGCTTCTAAGCTCCGACAACCTCAGGGGGCCTTCACTATCGAAGACTTCGGACCTAAATTCTACAAGTTCGGGGCAAATGAGTCTTCAACAAAACACAATATCCTTTTGGTACATGTTCACAATCAAATTGTGTACATCTACCAGGGGGCCAAGTGAAGATAAAAGTGTTGAAGACAAAAAGTGAAATTCGCAAAAATTTGGGGATTTCATTCATCTGGAGACAAGGGATTACAAAATTGAGGAAGAAGAAGAGAAAATACAAGTGAGAATTACAGAGATGGTCCTAAACCCTATGGAAGAATTGGGCGACCTTCTGGGCGACCTCCGATACGCTGGCTCGGGTAGCTTCGCCTTCTCCTTCGACGGGGCCTTCAAGCACCGGGTCCAGAGGAAATTGGGAGTTCCGGCTGGTGTAGCACGTCAGCACATACTCTACGACGTTCTTCACCAGGGATTGCCCCTCAACCTCCAGTTGGTCTGTGATGACATCGCCCACCTTGGAGAGCTTGCTACCTGCCGCGCTCAATGCCTGCAGCGCTAGGTCCGGCTCCGGCTCCAGATCATCCGGGCGCACGGGGCTGAAACCCATCGGTGTCAGCGCGTCGTTGGCCTTACCCAGGAAATCCCAAATCTGTAGGGAGTCCGCAGTCCTCAAGCCCTTCATCTCTTCCAGGGATCTCCTGGCCGCCGTCAGTTCGGAATTCTCACGGGCGAGGTGCTCAACTTCTTTGGCGTTTTGCTGAATCTTTTCAGCAACCCGCCTCTCGAGTTTTCCGAGCTCCTCCTCCCAGAGGTGGATCTTGTTCCGGCGGTCAACCAGGTCCTTCTCCCTACCCCTCACTTTCTTCTCCCGGGCAACAAGGGCACACTCTTGTTCGTAGAGTTCCTGCCATCGCACCCAGGTCTTCTCCTCTTCCTCTTGGCAGCGCTCTTCCAATTTCTTGGTGCGCTCCTCGAGGCCCTTGTCAGCCAAAGCTACTTTCTCGGCGAGCTCCTCTTCCCTCCTCAGGACATCATCCCGCAACTCAAGGAGTTTCTGCTCTTCATCCTCGAGCCGTTTCTTCCTCTCTTCAAGTGCCTCTTGGCGCTTGATGAGTGCAGTGTTAATGACCTCCAGCCTTTCGTGGCGTTCCTCGGCCGCACTGTTGGCTGCTTTGGCCTGATTGTAAATCTCCTGGGATTGAGCGTCGAGGGCCCGAGTCATACTCTCCCTGTCATCCAGCAACTTGCCCCAGTACTCCAGGCGGATCTTCTCCTGCTTGATCCACTCCTTGTCATCCGCTAGCCTCGACTGCACCAACTTGGTCTCGAAGTAGAGCCGGTTACGCCACCGCCTAAGGGTTTGGCGCTCCTCTTCAAGAGCCTTGCTGTCGTGGAAGAAGGCCAGTTGGACTTGACGCAGACTGGAACATGCATTGTCAATAGAAAGCGACAACAGGATGGGTTCCGGACCTGCTGGGGTCTCCTCCGCTGGTTCCAGCGGGTCTTCAGATACATAAATTGGGTCCCACTCCACGAGAGTGGATCCCTGAGTTTCCAAGGCACTAGGGCCGTCCTCCGGGATGGCCTCAGTCGCCATCGAAGAAGGCCCCGCCGCCAAGTCTTCGTTCACCCCCTCGGGCAGGGGGCCAACGACTTCGCTTGGGCACTCCGGCTCGGCCGCAGGTACCTCCGACGTCGTCGCTTTCAGAGCAGGAGCTGCTACAGGCTCTGGTCTGGGCGCCTCTTCCGAGGGAGGCTCGAGCTCCATCACCTCTTCAACCACCGACTCAGGAGCCGGAAGATCTTCAACTTCGACCGGCCCTGTGACCGGAGCTCCAACAATAATCGGCTCAACGGCCGGTGCTTTGGAGGTAGCCGGCCCAACTGCCGGAACTACCTCAACTTCCGGCTCACATGCCGGGGCTTCAGTCACCTCCGGCTCAACCGCCGGGGCTTCGACACTTTCCGGCTCAGACGCCGGGATTACTACTTCCTCCGGCTCAACAGCCGGAGCTTCCATCATTGCAGCACCAGGACCCAGAGCTTCAACCTCCGAGACAGTTGCCGCTGGCGCATCTTCACTCCCATGGTCCGGGGCTACCACGGGAACTTCTGGGGACGAGTCGAGGTCCATGACCACGACAGCCGGCGCCGGAGCTGTCGCAGCCTTAGCCACCACTTGGGGCGGCACCGAGACAGGAGCAGAAGCTCCCACCATCACGGCCTCAGACACTGTGGCTGAGGGTGGAGCCTCACTCCCCTTCTTGGGGATGCTGCAGTGATGAACGAAGAAAATTAACAAACAGTTGCTACAACTAAATAATTGTCCAAGGTAAAGATTAAAAATTACCTTGGGAGGCTTCCACACCAGCTTGCGTGGAACCTTTTTCCCTGGCGTTCCGGGCTGGCCATAGTCGGCGTAGAAGCTCCAGAAGGCCCCCCGGAACTTGTCGCAGCCACGGGCGTTTCCCGGGTCGAGGCTCTCCTCGATCAGGAAGAACCCCCGGACCTAGAGGCTTCCACCAGCCCAGGTGCCGGAGTCGTGCGCCCAGAGCTAGCACCCCGGGAGGATCCCACCGCGGGAACAGACACGCTCCGAGAGGACCCCACTGTAGGAACGGTCTCGTTCCGGGAGGACCCCATTACGGGGACAGTCGCCACGGTGGTAGAAGACCTTCCCCTCCGGGGAGAAGGAACCGAGGCGGAAGTAGCGGGCCTGACGGACCTTCCGTCGGCATGCTGCAGCTTCCTCTTCCGGCTCTCCGGTTCATCCGCCAGCTCCTTGCCCTTGCCGACGACCTCGACCCTTGGCTTTGGGGTAGGGACGGAGCCATCTTCGGGCATTCCAGGGATCGCCACCCGGGTGGTTGATCTTCTCTCGACGACACCAAGGTCGTCAAGTACGGGCATCTTTCGCCGGAGCTACCTGCTGAACTCGACTTCCACGTTCAGAGGGAGGAAGGCCGACGGGGGAGTCAAGTCATCACCATGGACGTCGATGCCGTGCTGGAATTTCTTGAGGTGGAACTCCAAGGTTTTCCCCACCATGTTGGACTTCAACCCGGTCTCAACCCGGTCGTCGTCCATCACGCTGTTGAGGGCCCAAGCGAGTTTCTCCCTCCTCTTCAGCGGCGCCCACCTGTTGACCAGGAAATTGCAAAATACCACCTGAGGAGTCAATCCTCCCTCCACGCATTGGCGGATCCTAGTCAAAGCAGGGTTGAAAGATTCCGCCAGCACCGGAGCTTCACTCCAGACCGTCGTGTCGATGCCGGGCAGACTATCAGGCAGCTCCAACCATTCGTGCTCTTCCACCCTAACGACTATCCAGTCTTTCTTCCAGTCATACCACTTCCCAGAAGGAAACGACCGGAGGTACTTGAATGGGCACTTCTTGCGCTTCACGAAGTAGTAGAAGCCAAGGTACTCATTGCTCCGGCCGGTGGTGTGGACGGTGAAGAAGGTCCAGAAGAGTTCAATGCAGGGGGGGATGCCCACCCACATCTCACAGAAGTGGATGAATATAGACACGAGGAGAATGGAGTGAGGGCCAAGGTGGTATAGCTGCAGACCATAGAAGTCTAGTAGCATCAAGAAAAAGGAAGAAAAAGGCGGGATCAGCCCCACCATGGCGTACGAGGAAAAGTACACCATTTCGCCGGCGTGCTCCTTCTCGAAGCGGAGCTCTCCGCCGGCACGGACTGAGCGGTTGAAGAAGTCCGAGGACCACCCCATGAGGGCCCGGACCTTCTTCAAATTGCCGTCGGTCTTCAAGCGACTCTCGCGGAGACCCAATTCCATCGCGGCACGGCTAGGCAAGAGAAGAAGGGCAAAGCACGGGTTGGGATTTTGAGCGCGAGATCAGATGAGAGGCGTAAAGAACTCCCGACGATGCACGTTTTCCTTCTTAAGTAAGCCCTCACAACGCTTGGATGGAAACTGCAAGGAAGTCGAAGATACCATTCAAAAATTCAACCCAGCCGATGACAGGAGGGCCCGGGACCACCCCGACGATAAAGTCGAGGTTCTTACCTAGGCGAACGGTTGTCATCACGAGGCGGGAAACCCAAAGGCGACGGCCTGACAAGGCGCGCGGAACCGATACGGTTTTCGTATTGGGAACCAACGACCTTCAATTGCGTGAGATCCACACGTCAAAGATCTCATCTGCCGCACGAGGTGCACCACGCGGCGGGATCTAACTATAAATCCCTGCCAACGGCACCTTCAAAGACCCTTGAAGACTCAGTTCAAGAGTCGCGAGGATGGACCCACCTCCGGCGGAATGACTTCACCCCAGTGATCTTCCCCGGAGGTAGGTCCAGGGGGCCACTGTCGGTACCCTAGAAACCGTACACCCCTTGAGGTTACAAAGATCTCAAAGGAAAGTCATCTACTTGGTTTGAAGACCCTCGGAGGCCCACATGTCAGACATAATCGGACCCGCTTCTCCAACATGGTTAATTCCTGGGTCGCCACGTGTACTACCAAATCGGAGCTACCGCCACAAGGGGGAAGCTCCGGGCCATGTACCGAAACGGCACCTCCAGACTTAACCCCAGACCGAGAGAAGCTCTGGACCTGACACGTGTCGGGTAGTCCCGGAGCTACCTGTTTCCCACAGCAAGCTCCGGATCTGCCACGTGTCCGATCGTCGGATCTTCAGCTTCTAACCTCCGGAAGACCCCGCAACGGCTCCGGATCTTCAAAGGAGAGCCAAGGACTTCAAGACCCGATTAAGTGTCATTAATGCCATATTAATGACACTTAAACGGACGATCTTAACACCAGTAACGGTGCTGTCAAAGCCCGTTACAGGATGATTAAGAGCAATTAAACGTGTATCAATACTAGTAACCGCCGGGGCCACATGTCGGGCCAGGCTAACCTGTAACGGCCTGCCCTTGTACTATAAAAGGACAGGCCGACGATACACACGGGAGGGAGACAGACACATGTGCCTCATACGCTCGTCACAAGCTCATACTGCTAATACAACACCAACACACCGTGGAGTAGGGTATTACGCTCAGGCAGCCCGAACCACGTAAATTATTGTGTCTCCTGAGTCAATTCCTATTCACCTTCTTGAATCTCCGCTCGCCCACACCGAACATCAAACTCCTCTATCACTTTAGTAGTGTAGGGAGATCTGCCGGTTCAAACCGCCGATAGCAGCCCAGACCAGGCAGAAGAGCTATGCAGATACTCGGAGGCGAGAGTTGACCTTTGAGGTGGGAGACTTTGTGTACCTCAAAGTGTCGCCCATTAGAGGGCTTCGTCGGTTCAAATTGAAGGGCAAGCTAGCACCTCGGTATATTGAACCTTTCAAGGTGTTGGCCAGGAGAGGAGAGGTTGCTTACCAGTTGGAGTTGCCACCTCGGTTGGCGGATGTGCATGATGTTTTCCATGTCTCTCAGTTGAAGAAATGCCTCAGAGCACCGAAGGAGCAGCTATCTATGGATGATCTTGATGTACAGGAGGATTTGTCTTATGAGGAGTATCCAGTCCGGATTCTAGAGAGGTCAGAGTGTACCACTAGGAACAAGAGGATTCCCATGTGCAAGGTGCAGTGGAAGCATCATTCAGAGGAGGAGGCTACATGGGAGAGAGAAGATGAACTCAGGAGGGATTTCCCCGACTTCTTCGGTAAGCCTCTTAAATCTCGGGTCGATATTTCTTTGAGGGGGGGAGGGTTGTAACACCCCATAATATTTAAGGGGCTAATTAGATTTTCGATTGCTTCTCTAGTGCTTAAATTAAGCTTAAATTTAAAATGCACTAGTTAAAACTTGATTAGAAGTATTAAAACTAGAATTTGTAAAGCCTTTTCCCTGGTGGAAACCCCCTGGACCGAAAGCCCTTTATCTTACGCAAGCCCAACCCATTATTCTCCTTACTTTTTTTTTCTCTTCCCAGCCGTGGCCCATTCTTTTCTTCTCCGGCCGGCCCAAACCGCGCACGCGACGCTCACGTGCGCGTTCGCCCGCCTTGGATTCCTCGGCGTCCCTGTCGTGTTCCTCCAAGTCACCGACGCGCGGGGTCCACAGGTCGGCTTTCCCCTCCGCTACGTCTCTCCCTCACGCGCGCTGCATCACGCGAAAGTTGTGACTCGCCCGCGGCGCGGATGCCAAGATTCCGAGTCCAATCCGGTGAAATCCAGTTTCGTGGCCGCCAAGAAGCTACCTCTCCTATAAATTCCCCCCCCCCCGATCTAATCGCCTCTTCGCTTCCGTTTTGTGCACAGCGCAGAAGCCCTGCTCCGCCGCTGCCCCGACCCCGGTGAGCACCTCGCCATGCGTTCTCACCATCCCTTCTCTCCTGTCCACACGCTCACTCACCTACACGACTTGTAGGGACTCGGCGAAGCCGCTTGGACCTTTCCCGTAGTGCCTTGGGGTGTGGAACACTAGTCCGGCAAGACCCTGGTGAGTTTCTGCCCTTTTCCGACGTTCCAGTTCATCCGTTTGATTTGATCTCGATCTAACCACGCCGTCGTGTTCCCTTCGTCCCAGAACACCTCTGTGGCAAGGCAAGCGCGGGAGATCGTCGTCGTTAACCTGCGACACCCGGGACCCGACGTGTTGACGCCCTCCTCCGCGTCGCGAGCCTGCTTCCACCTTTCCCCATGGCCTGACACCACCCTCGGTGAGATCGCTACGTCCCTCTCTCTCCCTCTGTGCATTTAGACGTTGTCTTAGGGCCGTCTAGGGGTAGATTTGTGTGCTCCAGCGAGTTTCCTCACTCCTCTCGTCGAGATCGCGGCGCCGTCCCTTGGTGGCTTGCGAAAAGTCTCTGGACGAGTTCGTTAGGCCCCTCTCTTTTGATCTGTGAGCTTAGATTTAGGGATTAGGGTTATATTTGTGCGGATTTCGCAGCGCTGGCGAGCACCCATGCCGGCCATGGCGCGCCGCCCTGCGTGGCCACCGCCGGTGACCAAATCCAGCCAGAAGGCGCCATGGGCCGTTAGATCCCACATCCACGGTCACGATTAGGCCTACGATACCCCTTCGGCATTTTACATCTTGGCTGGTCGTTTCGAAAGCGAGGGCCCAGAGAAGGCCACGTAGCCCTTAGATCCCCACCCTCCATCCCCACCCTCCATCTCCGATCCAATGGCTATTTTAAATTCCTCCGCATACCCCTTCGCCCTTCTAATCTGGGCCGCAGACCTTGGATCCGGCGGTCCAGGTTCAGGCGCACATAACCCCCAGTCAATTTGGCACCCACACCCCTATTAGTTTTGGTTTGTTTGCAGATAGGTCCTCGGTTTCGCTAGGAAGCCCCTGCAATGCTTATTTATTCTGTTTTAGCTGTGAATTGGCACATAGACCCCTGCACTTCACTGTTATTGCATTTTTAATGTTTCTACAGTAGACTATTTAGCATATTAGCCCCTGAAAATACATGATATTGGTATTTTAGCCCCTGCAGTAATTAATATTCACTTAAGACACATGCTTAGTAGGTAAATAAACATCATTTTATGTGTAATAATTCTAGTATTTGTAAAGATGATATTTCATGTATAATAAAGTATGTGAAAACTTAATAAAACATTTGGTGCACCCCTTTAGATGGTTCTTGGCACATGAAATGATGGTAAAATGTAATTTGGCATAGTGTAGATGTAATAGTACTTGATTTAATCACTTTGGAGTGTATGGGAATGCTTTGTTGTGTGTATGTTATGTTTTACCCTTATGCCTGTATTTTCACACTTGTACTTATTTCCTTTGTACCATTTTCTTGCATGTGGTTATGTGATTAGAGGTGATCCCGGAGTCGACTTTCAGCCTTCAAGACCAGGTGTTTGACTACGTCGACCCACACTACCCAGGCGAGTGTCCTTGACCACTTTGCTCCGGTTAGGAAATATTAATGACGTAGATAGAACTAGTTGCATGCAAGTCAATTAATTTGGATCCTATGCTAGAATGTTTCCCTAGATTTTCATAATATTCCTTGTTGTTCTGTTGGGTAGATGTTAGGGTATTTTGTGGGTGGTTACAACTGCTTAGCCATGCTGTCATAGTTGGGGGAGTAACTTTACTTAAAATTGCTAATCTGTCTACTCTACTATTATCTGCATTACTGTGGTTTTGGTGATGGGGTGTAGTTGATAGGAATCTAGGCAGGCAGGTTTGAGTGGTGGGTGCAGTACGCACGAGACTCGGGTTCATTGTGTTGGCGCCTGCTCTAGATTCTAAGGACCGGTTCTTGGTGACTCGCTATCAGGCATTACCGTGCCACCACATGACGATATGGAACGTCTTAGCCAATTAATTAGGTAATCTTTCGACGGGTATGAGCAAAGGATGGTGAGGGGAAGGAGTGGGGATTTACTGCTCTTAGATCCGCAAGGCTCAAGAGGGGGCTTCCCCAGCGAAGGGATTTACTCCAGAAATGTCACGGTATGTGAAACCTTAGAGTGCTCGTACTTGTCGGGAGACCCTTTGTAAAGGCTCTGTTGTGGACTCCTGGCCACACACCTTAGGTAGTGTGAGACAGCAGGATGGAGTTTTCTTAATCGTCGTTAGACGATGAAATCACAACTTGTGGGTAAAGCAGTACAAACTCTGCAGAGTATAAATCTATCTAGATAGCTAGGCTCACGGTCATGAGCGCGCTTGTTAGCACTGCCTTGATTAGTCGGATTGGGACTGGTTGGGTGGTTGGTAGCCGGGTGGTTTAACCTGGTGAGTTGGTTTCCAGGTGGGTATCCTGGACGGTGGTGAGTCGGGTGGTGTAACCCGACAGTTTATATTATTATGATATATATGTGTCCTTCACCTAGTAAATAGGATGCTAAGGTCAACTTAGGAAATTAAGGTTGCATAGAGGCTAACCTGTCGGTACCCTAGAAACCGTACACCCCTTGAGGTTACAAAGATCTTTAAGGAAAGTCATCTACTTGGTTTGAAGACCCTCGGAGGCCCACATGTCAGACATAACCGGACCCGCTTCTCCAACATGGTTAATTCCTGGGTCGCCACGTGTACTACCAAACCGGAGCTACCGCCACAAGGGGGAAGCTCCGGGCCATGTACCGAAACGGCACCTCCGGACTTAACCCCAGACCGAGAGAGGCTCCGGACCTGACACGTGTCGGGTAGTCCCGGAGCTACTTGTTTCCCACAGCAAGCTCCGAAGCTGCCACGTGTCCGATCGTCGGATCTTCAACTTCTAACCTCCGGAAGACCCCGCAACGGCTCCGGATCTTCAAAGGAGAGGAATTTAAGACCCGATTAAGTGTCATTAATGCCATGTTAATGACACTTAAACGGACGATTTTAACACCAGTAACGGTGCTGTCAAAGCCCGTTACAGGATCATTAAGAGCAATTAAACGTGTATCAATACTAGTAACCGCCAGGGCCACATGTCGGGCCAGGATAACCTGTAACGGCCTGCCCTTGTACTATAAAAGGACAGGCCGACGATACACACGAAAAAGACAGACACACGTGCCTCATACGCTCGTCACAAGCTCATACTGCTAATACAACACCAACACACCGTGGAGTAGGGTATTACGCTCAGGCAGCCCGAACCACGTAAATTCTTGTGTCTCCTGAGTCAATTCCTATTCACCCTCTTGAATCTCCGCGCGCCCACACCGAACATCAAACTCCTCTATCACTTTAGTAGTGTAGGGAGATCTGCCGGTTCAAACCGCCGACAGTTGGCGCGCCAGGTAGGGGGAGCCTGAGATTTCGAGAATGGTGAACTCAGCTGTTGGATCATCCAACGGTCAACCTGCTTCTCAGGCTGTTGGGGGCAATCCCTCCAATAGGCAGCCACCAGCAGGAGCCTCAGCACCAGCAGGAGTCACACTCCCACCACCACCGTCTCCTCCAGTAAATCGTGCTGGGCAACGTGATGGTGCGCCGACGTCGATTACTGCGTCGGCAAATCATGATAACCCGGAACACGCGCTCCATGCAGCGCGTGCTCTTCTCCAACGTCCACCACCTCCGGATGCATCTCGGGATGCACTGGAGCAGTGGAGGGCCGATGTGGAGCATTTGGTTGCAGCAGCAGCCGAACGCCTCAACAACCAGGGTCCTCCTCCTTCAGGACGAGCCTCGTCGCAGCGGCGGACTTTGTCCGGAAGACTTGGTCCGCACGTCTCCAATAGTAGGAGACGTGCTGCATCCCAACAAGTGACATCATTGCCCTCCGGGGCTCGACGCACTCACACGGTATCCAGGCTTTCGACTCATGACCTCCGGGCGGAGCTTGATCGCCGATACCGCCAGCAGGATGGCCGGGTCCATATTGAGCGTGCCCGTGAAAGACGGGAAGCTCAGGACCTTTCTACTCTTGAAGGAGTAGGAGGAGGCTGTTCAGCCCTGGCCATGCACTTGCGCATGGTTAGATGGCCACAGAAGTTCTGGCCTCACCTGCCGGAAAAATTCGACGGGACTGTCAACCCCGCCGAATTTCTTCAGATATACTCCACTGCAATCTTGGCAGCTGGAGGAAATGAGGCCGTGATGGCCAATTATTTTCCAGTGGCCTTAACTTGGACCGCCAGGTCCTGGTTTATGAGCCTTCCACCCAACTCTATCAACAGTTGGGAGGAGCTGTGCCGTCAGTTCACTGCCAACTTCGGGAGTTCATACACCCGACCAGGCACTGAACTAGACCTTTTTGCGGTTGTGCAAAAGGGGGGAGAATCCTTGCGGTCATTCATCCAGAGGTTCTCTCAGGTACGAAACACTATCCCTTCTATCTCTAGCGCCTCTGTCATTGTGGCATTCAGACAGGGCGTACGAGACAAGAAGATGTTGGAGAAGCTGGCGATCAAGGAGATCACCAGCGTCACGGAACTCTTCAGCCTGGCAGACAAATGTGCCAAAGCTGCGGAGGGCCGTGAAATGCACTCCAAACCAGCCTCGGAGGATCACAAGAAATCCTCCAAAGAAGAAGTCGCTACCTCCGGGGGTGGCAAGAAGAAAAAGAAGACCAACGGCAAGAAAAAGCCGTCGGCCGGCACATCCAACGTTGCAGCTGCTGCAACTCCGGGTGGCCGGGGGCCACGCCCCAAGAAGCGACCTCGACCGTCTTCTGAAGACGGTGGCAAACCCAAAGTGTGGTGTCCCATTCACAAAACGGGCAGCCACAGTTTGGAAGACTGTCGGGAGGTCTAAAACCTTGCCGAGCGCTACAACAAGCGCCGGGAAGGATCTCCTTTCCGACAGAGGGAATGAAAGCAAAAGGTCGACGAAGCTCCGGGTGAAGAGGAGTTAGGGTTTCAGGACCCCAAAAAGGTCCTGAAGGCCGTTTACACCTTCGTCGATGATGACTCTGATGTCTCTGACAACGAGCGTTGGAAGACCATGAACACCATTTTCGGTGGTTCATGGGATATCACCTCTCGTCGCGTCATCAAGACTATGCGACGGGATATGGCCGCTGTAGCCCCTACAGTCAGGCCGGAACATCATCGAAAGTGGATGGAAACCTCCATCACTTTTGATGCTTCGGATTGCCCGCGGAGCATGGTTGGAGCAGGTCAGTTACCTTTGATGGTATCTCCTACCATCAATAACATCCAGCTCCACCATGTCATGGTAGACGGAGGTTCAGGGCTTAACCTCATCAGCTTCGAAGCTTTCACTAAGCTTCAGCTCCGACCTTCGGATCTCCATCCCTCTCAACCTTTCTCCGGAGTAGGTCCGGGAGCCATTACCCCACTCGGAGCTATTACTCTCCCCGTTACCTTCGGGACCCGGGATAAATATCGCACCGAGAAGTTGGTCTTCGACGTCGCTCAGATCAACTTACCATTCAATGCCATCTTGGGTAGACCTGCCTTGTACAAATTCATGGCAGCTGCTCATTATGGATATCTGGTGTTGAAGATGCCAACACCAGTAGGCGTTCTCCGGATCCGCGGAGATCGTACCGCCGGAGTAACTGCTCTGGAAGAACTCCACGCACTCACCACGGCGCAAGAGGAGGACTCCAGACAGGAGAAAACTCCAAAACCCCCGAGCATTCGTCAACGAGGCTCGACCTCTGCACCTCGTGTGCAGCCAAGCGGCGACACCGACATTCCTGTCAAAGTCGTCCAAATTGGTTCCGATGCCGCTCAGACCACCCGTATATCGGGAGGATTGAACGACAAATAGGAACTCGCGCTCATCACTTTCCTCCGGGCTAATGTTGACGTGTTTGCTTGGCAACCGTCACAAATGCCTGGGATCCCCAGGGAAGTGATTGAGCACAATCTGAAGATCTACCCCGATGCACGACCTGTGCATCAGAAGCCTCGGAAGCAATCCGTAGAGTGGCAGAACTTCATCCGACAAGAAGTGAAGAAGCTACTCGAAGTCGGATTCATCCGAGAAGTCTTCCATCCAAAATGGCTGGCGAACCCAGTCGTTGTGCCCAAGGCCGGCGGGAAGCTTCAGATGTGCATCGACTACACCACACTAAATAAGGCATGTCCAAAAGATCCATTCCCACTACCTAGAATAGATCAGATAGTGGATTCCACCTCCGGGTGTGAATTACTGTGTTTTCTAGACGCATATTTTGGGTATCATCAAATCAGGATGTCTAGGGAGGATGAAGAGCATACTTCATTCATCACAGTAGATGGATTTTATTGTTACACAGCCATGCCCTTTGGTCTCAAGAATGCAGCTTCAACTTTTGTACGAGCTATGTACAAAACTTTTGAAGAACTCATTAGAGACGTAGTGGAAGTGTACGTCGATGACATCGTGGTCAAGGTCAGGAACAAGGAGTCACTCCTCGACACCTTGCAGGCTGTCTTCGACAAGCTGCGGGCCACCCGCACAAAGCTAAACCCGGACAAGTGCGTATTCGGGGTTAGCTCTGGAAAACTTCTTGGTTTCCTGGTAAGTCACTGGGGCATAGAAGCTAATCCGGCGAAGATAAAAGCCATTGAAGACATGCGACCACCAACCTGTATCAAAGACGTCCAAAAGTTAACTGGATGTCTAGCAGCCCTCAGCCGGTTCATATCAAAACTGGCGGAACGGGCACTTCCCTTCTTCAAGTTATTGAGGAAGTCCGGACCATTCCAATGGTCCGAAGAAGCAGAGAAGGCATTCCAGGAGCTGAAATAGTTCCTCACCACCCTACCAATTCTGGTAGCTCCGAAATCTGGTGAGCCTTTGTTGCTTTATATTTCAGCTACTGACGAAGTCGTCAGTATGGTTCTGGTTGTGGAGAGACCAGAACTACCCCACACTCAGGAATCCAGACCCCTTCGGGAAGGTCCGGAGGTTCCTGAAAGCGAGTCTGGGTCCCAGCTCCCAGATTCAAACCCACAAGAAGTCGCTTCAGGAGACCTAGACCCCTCCGGGAGGGTCCAGGTCATTTCTGAAGAAGTTCCGGGTTCCTCCAGCCAGAACCCGGGGGTACCCGAAGAAAATTCGGACCCCTCCGAGAGGATCCGGATCAATGAAGAGGAAGTTCCGGACTCCTTCAGGAAGGTCCGGACCATTCAACCCCCGGTGTACTTCATTAGTGAAGTATTACATGATGCCAAGACTCGATACCTGTAAGACCTATGTGTGCTGAATACATTGGCTTGTAGTAAATACACTTGGCTTTGATGATAAAAGTTTTAAATATCACCAAAACACCTTTTTATCAAGGTCCGACTCTAGCTCCGAGTTACAGCAAGGTCCGACGATAGGTCCGGCTTGCTTTGGGTAGCTCCGGCTACGTTAGACGATAGGTCCGGCTTGCTTTGGGTAGCTCCGGCTACGTTAGATGCTAGGTCCGGCTTCTTGGTAAGGTCTGACCAGCTTTAGTTAGCTCCGGTGAGCTTTATGTTTAGCTCCGGCATGTCTTAGATAGCTCCGGCATATATCTGATAGCTCCGACATGTTTTTGCTAAGCTCCGACTTACTTTGTCTAGCTCCGGTTTTGGGTTGACTAGTTCCGACTAGTTTTGATAAGCTCCGGATCCAGGATCTACTAGTTTTGGTAAGCTCCGGATCCAGGATCTACTAGTTTTGGTAAGCTCCGACGCTAGGTTCTACTAGCTTTTGTTAGCTCCGGCTCAAGCTCCGGGTTGCTCTGGCAAGGTCCGGAACTTGACTGCAGTGTTTCTTATTAGCTCCGGCTCAAGCTCCGGGTTGCTCTGGCAAGGTCCGGAACTTGACCAAAGTGTTTCTGTTTTTCATTTGCAATGATTCGTACTTGCTTTACTTGTTAGGAAAGATTGCTTAGTATTCATTTGCTAAGTTTTTGGTGCGTTTTGGATGATATGGTTGATATCGTTTTCTACTGTGGTTTTGCAACATGCTTATGTGAGGTTCTCACGTAAGGTGTTGTGTTCGGAACTAACGTGAGTCAAGTCGAGGACTTGGGCTCGTATGGATTGTTTGTTTATTCATGTGCAGGTGTTGCTTGACTTCAAGTCATGGCTGGTGACGGGATCCATTGGACTAGTCTCAGGAGGAGATGAGGTTCCAACAACCAAGTTCGGGAGGAACTGTGGTTGAGCGGGTCAGGAGGTCGCGCAGGATGATTGAATCAAGGGCAGTGCATATGAAGGTCGAAGGAAGGTGTTCGCACGTATGCATGAGGTGCATGACGTGGCAATATGCTTCTAGAGACGGATTATGGAAGGAAGATCTGATTGGAAGAATCGGATCGTATCGGTTGAAGACTTTGGCTGCGGCAGAGTTGGTTATGACTCGGTATGGGAAGTATCGAGTTGGTTATGTTAGGATTTCGTGTGTCTCACGAAATTGGGTTGTTTAGGAATGTGGGATACGTTCCTAAGGTGTTTGGAAGTCTTAAGATTGCTTCTATCTGCGTATAGAAGAATCTTGAGCAGTTATGGTAAGTTCCGATTGTGATCGGATTAGGATTAGAGTCCTAGTTGTCTTGGGATGGCCTAAGGGCTGGTTATATAAGCAAGGGAAGGCCAAAGCTCGTGTGTGACGACTTTGGGGCTGTTCCTCTTGTGTTCTATTGAATAAAATTCATAGTTTGAAGGAACTTTTGTGCCTTGTTCGTCCGACTTGTTCCAGACAAGTTTTACTCGTCGAGTTTCTGGACAGCACTACCTTTCGACGGTGGTTTTAGCATAACTCGAGTTTTACTGATCCAATTGACGTGATTCTTTTTCGGTTGTCTTCACAACTTGATTAACTATCATCTGCCAAAATTTCACGGTCATTGGATTTGTGGTTTTTGTGCTACACGAGTTTCTTTTCAGCATTCCAGAAACTGTTTTTCTCGAGTAGGTCAGATTGACCAGTGTTTGATCTTTTGATCATAACTTGAGTTGTTCTCAACGGATTTGAGTAATTCTTTTTGTATTGTCTTCGTGACTTGATTCTCTCTGATATCTATCACTTTTGTCACGGTGAAACACGTTTAGATTAGTCTCATACACGATTTATTTAACAGATCGTTTTTCTACCAAAGGGATTAGGGTTTTATTGTTTCCGCTGCGTAAGATTTTTAAATCTACCATTCACCCCCCCCTCTGGTAGCTTTTCACGTGCTCTTCGATCCTACAATTGGTATCAGAGCCAGGTTGCTCTAATCTTTGTGATTTGCACGTGTTTTTGACTAATCATCATGGAGAAGTACTCCGCCAAACCTTGTGTGTTTGCTGGTATTGATTTTCAGGTTTGGAAGGCACGCATGGAGGCTTTTATCCAGGCACAAGGCTTTGCAATATGGGAGAAGGTGTATAAGCCTTATGAAGTGCCACCCAATGATCAAGTCACGGCCACGAACCTCCGGGACGTCGACAACAACAACAAAGCCCGAAACTTGATCATCCAAGGACTCACTCAAAGCGACTTTGATCGTGTCGCACACCTCCGGTCAGCATACGACGTTTGGAGAGCTCTCTGTGATTATCATGAAGGCTCCAACACAATCAAGGAGGTAAAACAAGATATGTTCAAAAAGGAGTATATGCGTTTTGAGATGCAACCAGGTGAGTCTATCGATGACCTCTTTGCTCGTTTCAATAAAATTCTCAGCAACTTACGTAGTGTCAATGTAAATTTTTCTGATGCTGAGAATGCTAGACAACTTCTTAGTGCATTAGACATGACAATTTGGGAGATGAAAGTAACATCTATTCGTGAATCAACTGTCATGAGTTCTCTTACATTAGATGTACTTTATTCTAAACTAAAAACTCATGAAATTGACATCCTAGCACGTAAGAACCCAAACAAGTCTATTGCATTTGTCTCACAACGTGATATGTCTAGCTCCGGCCAATCATCATCCTGCAATACTCTTGCCTTGTTGTCCTCACTAACCCTGGAACAGATCGAAGAATTTCCAGAAGAGGAGTTAGCACTCATCTCTACTAGATTCTCAAAAGCATTGCAAAATGTGAGAACTAGAAGGAGAGGAAGCTCCGGACCTCAACGCTGTTTTGAATGTGGTAAAACAGGACACTTTCGTACAGAATGCCCTAACCTTTCAGGTCCGACCACCCGGGAAGAAAAACAAAGCAAGATCCGGACCTCCTCTGGAAATTCCAACAAGAAAAAGAAGGGTACCATAGGACGCAAGATGATCAACAGCTTCATCACCGCACTTCAAGAGCTCAGTTCAAGTGACATTGATTTTGAAAGTGATGAAGAGAATGATGATTTAGCCAACTTATGCTTCATGGCGAGCAAAGCAAGATCAAGATCAAGTCAGGAGGAAGCAGAACACAATAGTGACGATGATGAGGTATGTTCTACCTGCAATGAAATGTGTGATGCTATTTCCCGTGCAACTATTATTGTCAAGAAAAAGGACAAAAAGCTTAGGGATAGTGCTGCTAAAATTGAATCACTAGAATCTGAAATTAACCGTTTAAAAACTTTGATTCCTAGTGATGATGCATGTCCCTCATGTGACTTGATCTATGAACAATTGTCCTCTCTAAGAAGTGCACATTCTTCCACTCTAGACAGACTTGATGAAGAAATTGAAAAGAACAAAAAACTTGCTGCACTTAATGATAAAAACTTAAAAGATGCTTCTTGTTCTACAGATGATTTGCATTGTTCTGCATGTGAAAATCTTGATAAGAAACTAAAAGATGCAATGAATGAAATTTCCATTCTGAACAATGTTTTACGATCTCATGAAGTTAAAAATTGTTCCAATTGCAAACTAAAAGGAAAAACTTCATGTGCAAACTGCCTAGACTTGTCTAAGAAACTTGATGACATGAATAGGACACTAGGTCGGTTTTGTAATGGGAATAAGAATCTAAACTTGCTGCTGAATTCTTCAAAGTCTAGCAAAGATAAAACTGGTTTAGGTTTTGATTCTCATGTTCATGCTAAGGCACATCCACCTAAAATTGTAAGGTCATTAGGAAGTGGTTTGATTCAAACAGTTCCTAAACAAAATAGAGTGGTTTTCAAATCTGCAGGAGTGATGCCTCATTCCGTTTCAAATAAAAATGTTGCTTGCTCTTCTAGACATGAACACAAAGTTAAATTTCATTGTACCTTCTGTGGTAGAGATGCTCATGTCATAGATTTTTGTTATAGACTAGCTAAACAACAGAAAAAGGAAAGAAAAATTGCTAGATCTTATAACTTTCATGCAATTAGAAAAACACAACCTGCTTTAGTGAGTCAGAAATTTGAAAAGGTAGCTTCCAGATCTTCTGGTAAGGAATCTGCAAAGGCAGCTCCGATAGTTCTGATAGCTCCGAGAGCTCCCGGATCTTGTGTTGTTCCCTCCGGAGCTTCAGTTTTTGCCTCCGGACCTTCTGCTTTTACCTCCGGAGCTACTGGTTTTCACTCTAAACAAGTAACAACTGTTAGGAAAAGAAAACCTCAATCTTTGACTCATAAACCTGCTGTTTTGTCTCAGCTTTCGCGTGTTTTTCCTGCTGCACGTCGCGTGACTCAGTACTGGATTCCTAAATGCCTTTTGACTAACCCCAGTACTGAGTCATCGACGAATGGTGCTTCTATGTAGGTTACACGCTTGAGGAAGGAGAATATTTGGATTGTGGATTCAGGTTGCTCACGCCACATGACCGGTAACAAAGATTGGTTCTCCTCCCTCACCTTTGTGTCACGTGTAGAGAATGTTACTTTTGCCGATAATTCTTCAACTCCTATAATTGCTAAGGGTTCGGTTAGAGTAAATGATCACTACACTTTGAAGGATGTGGCACTTGTCAAAAATTTGAAATATAACTTGCTTTCTGTTTCACAATTGCTAGATGAAAATCTAGAAATTACTTTCAATAAAAACTGCTGCAAAGTTGTAGATTCAAATAGTGAGCTTATTTTTAACATGTCTCGGTTTGGAAGAGTTTTTAAAGCTGATTTTGATATGTCTTCTTCTAAGCATAGGTGTCTAGTTGCTAATGATTCAAAGGACTTATATTTTTGGCATCGTAGACTTGGTCACGTAGGCTTTGATCACCTTATGCGTGTCAGTGCTCTTGATCGCATACGTGGGCTGCCTAAGCTAAAAGGGGACAAAGAAATTGTGTGCTCTTCTTGTAGACATGCTAAGATGGTTGCAGGTTCACATACTCCTCTCACAATGATAATGACAACTGAACCATGTCAACTTTTGCATCTTGACACCGTAGGACCTTCACGTGTTCAATCCTTCGGAGGTAAATGGTATGCTCTTGTTATTGTTGATGATTATTCTAGATATTCTTGGGTGTATTTTATGGCGTCTAAGAATGAAGTCTTTAGTCACTTTAGAACTTTATTTCTTAGATTATCAATTGATCACCCAGGATCATTAAAAGCAATTAGAAGTGATAATGGAACTGAATTTAAAAATCAATTCTTTGATCACTTTTGTGCTGAAAATAGAATAGATCATCAATTTTCTTCACCATATGTACCTCAACAAAACGGTGTTGTAGAAAGAAAGAACAGAACCCTAGTTGAGATGGCTAGGACTATGCTTGATGAATATCAAACCCCTAGGAAATTTTGGGCTGATGCATTAGCAACTGCTTGTTATGTCTCAAATCGTGTTTTCTTGCGTACTAAGCTAGGTAAAACACCATATGAGCTCCGGTTTGGACATAGGCCTAGTGTTACACACTTTCGGGTTTTTGGTTGCAAATGCTTTGTTAAGAAACATGGTAATCTTGATAAATTTGAACCTAGATCCAATGATGGCATGTTTCTTGGTTATCCATCTCATACTAGAGGCTACCGTGTTCTTTTACTTGACACTAACAAAATTGTGGAGACTTGTGAAGTGTCTTTTGATGAAGCTAGTCCAGGTACTAGCTCCGGTGTTGCAGGACCAGATTCATATTCTCAGGGGGAGGGTATTTTCGAAGATGAAGAAGAGCCGGTGATACTGCCTGGTAGTTCCGAAGTTGACACGTGTCCAACTCCGGACATTGAACAAGCTCCGGCTGTCACCTCTGCTGGTCCTGATCATCCACAAATCACAAGCTCATCAATCTACAATGAACCTAATGAAAAAGAAGCTTGTGAGACATCTGTTCCCCTACGTTTTTACAAAGATCATCCCCCACAACAGATGATTGGAAGCTTGCATGAACGAGTCACACGGTCCAGGTTTTGCGATCCAAACTCTCATGCTCATTCTGCTTTTGTTGCCTCTTTTGAACCTAAAGATATATCACACGCACTCACTAATGAATCTTGGATTATTGCCATGCAAGAAGAGTTAGAAAATTTTGAAAGAAATAATGTTTGGAAACTTGTACCTCCACCTCAAGGCCACACTTTAATTGGAACTAAATGGGTATATAAAAATAAACAAAGTGAGGATGGGGTTGTGATTAGGAATAAGGCTAGGTTGGTTGCTCAAGGTTTCACTCAAGTTGAAGGTCTAGATTTTGATGAAACTTTTGCTCCTGTCGCTAGATTAGAAGCCATAAGAATTTTGTTAGCTTTCGCAGCATCTAAAGGTTTTAAGCTATATCAAATGGATGTTAAAAGTGCTTTTCTTAATGGCTACATAGATGAGGAGGTTTATGTCAAACAACCACCAGGTTTTGAAAATCCAGATTTTCCTAATCATGTTTACAAACTGTCCAAAGCCTTATATGGTCTCAAACAAGCCCCTAGAGCATGGTATGATAGGTTAAAAACATTCTTACTTGAAAAGGGGTTTACAATGGGAAAGGTTGATAAAACTCTTTTTGTGCTTAATCATGGCAATGACTCATTATTCGTTCAAGTGTATGTGGATGATATTATCTTTGGTTGTGCTTCTCATGATCTTGTGTCCAAGTTTTCAGCAATGATGAGTTCTGAATTTGAAATGAGTATGATGGGTGAACTCACTTACTTTTTGGGGCTGCAAATCAAGCAAACCAAGGAGGGTACCTTTGTGCATCAAACAAAGTATACCAAAGATCTCCTAAGGCGCTTCAACATGGACAAAAGCAAGCCTCTTCGGACACCAATGGGAACAGCAACAACACTTGAACTTGATGAAGATGGTGAATCCGTGGATCAAAAAGAATATAGAAGTATGATCGGATCACTTTTGTACCTTACAGCATCAAGACCGGACATACAATTCAGCGTATGTCTTTGTGCACGGTTTCAAGCTTCCCCACGTGTTTCACATCGTCAAGCTGTCAAAAGGATTCTCAGGTACTTACATGGAACTCAAGAATTTGGCATTTTTCTTCCTTCTTCCTCAATCATTTCTTTGAAAGCTTTTTCGGATGCTGATTTTGGGGGTTGTAGGATTGATAGGAAAAGTACTTCCGGTGCTTGTCATTTTCTTGGTAATTCTCTTGTTGCTTGGTCCTCTAGAAAACAAAGTTCAGTCGCACAATCCACAGCCGAATCTGAGTATGTAGCTGCTGCTAGTGCTTGTTCACAAATTCTTTGGATTGTTCAAACACTTAAGGACTATGGGGTTGATCTAGATAGTGTTCCACTGTTCTGTGATAACACTAGTGCTATTTGCATTGCTAAAAACCCCGTGCAACATTCTAGAACTAAGCACATTGACATTAGGTATCACTTTCTCCGTGATAATGTTGAAAAAGGAAACATTGTGCTTCACCATGTAGATACCGAACAACAATTGGCTGACATTTTTACAAAACCTTTGGATTTCACTCGTTTTTGTTACATTCGTAGTGAAATAGGGGTTATGCATCCTCATGGCTTAAATTGAGGGGGAGTTTTTGAAACTTAGGAAGTCTATGTGTGAATCTGAAATTAAAATAATATGAGCATATTATTTCATACATATATGACGTTGTGATTTCTCTTACATGCTGAAAGTTCTTACTACATTACTCGTGTTATACTTTTTGTAGTTTTTGCCATGTCTAGTAATTGGAATAATTACTTACACTAAATCTGGTCATGGTCGAACTTTCTTGCTGTTTTGAACTTGTTGCATGCTCACAAATGCTTTTAATTATTAAGAATTTATCAAGTAATCAACTCACATGTTGAGTTTTTATGAACAAATATAAATTGAGAAAAGATCAAGAGAATATGCATGCATCGCACTTCTTCTTTTGAGATGGCTTGTCATTGCACTTAGATATGAACTTGGAAGAAGTTGTGTATGACTAAAACCATGTCCTTAAGCTTCTGATTGTCAAGTGACATAGGCTTGGCTTGGTTGGTTAGAATAAGGCAGTTGCGCATATAATCTCTTGCAAATATCATATGATCTAGATTTATGCTTTGAAAATAATAAAATGCAGCAACTAGTGTCATGCTTTCAGGTTTTAAAATAGTTAAGTTTGTGAGATCATGACCTGCTAAAATTGAAAATCACACTTGCTCTCTAGCATGGCTTACACTACCTTATGTATTTCATTGATGTGATAATGTAAGGTACTTGATAGTATGACTTGGATGAGCTTTGTTTATATGTATATGTTATAATATGCTCATAACAACTAAAGAGGGAGAGATAATTTGTTTATATCTCATCACAATTAAAATTTCTCTTTTATCTTGCTGAATACATTGTCAAAGGGGGAGAGATTAATCACATTAAAAAAAAAGAGAGATAATAAAGGGGGAGACATTTTCACTTTCAAAAGAGGGAGAGATTTTCATTTACGTTTGTTTTACAAAAGGGGAGAAATTGTTTTCAAAACTTTTATTTGAATAAGCCAATGTTCGGAATTTTAAATGGTGTTGCCAATGCATTCATCAAGGGGGAGATTGTAAGACCTATGTGTGCTGAATACATTGGCTTGTAGTAAATACACTTGGCTTTGATGATAAAAGTTTTAAATATCACCAAAACACCTTTTTATCAAGGTCCGACTCTAGCTCCGAGTTACAGCAAGGTCCGACGATAGGTCCGGCTTGCTTTGGGTAGCTCCGGCTACGTTAGACGATAGGTCCGGCTTGCTTTGGGTAGCTCCGGCTACGTTAGATGCTAGGTCCGGCTTCTTGGTAAGGTCTGACCAGCTTTAGTTAGCTCCGGTGAGCTTTATGTTTAGCTCCGGCATGTCTTAGATAGCTCCGGCATATATCTGATAGCTCCGACATGTTTTTGCTAAGCTCCGACTTACTTTGTCTAGCTCCGGTTTTGGGTTGACTAGTTCCGACTAGTTTTGATAAGCTCCGGATCCAGGATCTACTAGTTTTGGTAAGCTCCGGATCCAGGATCTACTAGTTTTGGTAAGCTCCGACGCTAGGTTCTACTAGCTTTTGTTAGCTCCGGCTCAAGCTCTGGGTTGCTCTGGCAAGGTCCGGAACTTGACTGCAGTGTTTCTTATTAGCTCCGGCTCAAGCTCCGGGTTGCTCTGGCAAGGTCCGGAACTTGACCAAAGTGTTTCTGTTTTTCATTTGCAATGATTCGTACTTGCTTTACTTGTTAGGAAAGATTGCTTAGTATTCATTTGCTAAGTTTTTGGTGCGTTTTGGATGATATGGTTGATATCGTTTTCTACTGTGGTTTTGCAACATGCTTATGTGAGGTTCTCACGTAAGGTGTTGTGTTCGGAACTAACGTGAGTCAAGTCGAGGACTTGGGCTCGTATGGATTGTTTGTTTATTCATGTGCAGGTGTTGCTTGACTTCAAGTCATGGCTGGTGACGGGATCCATTGGACTAGTCTCAGGAGGAGATGAGGTTCCAACAACCAAGTTCGGGAGGAACTGTGGTTGAGCGGGTCAGGAGGTCGCGCAGGATGATTGAATCAAGGGCAGTGCATATGAAGGTCGAAGGAAGGTGTTCGCACGTATGCATGAGGTGCATGACGTGGCAATATGCTTCTAGAGACGGATTATGGAAGGAAGATCTGATTGGAAGAATCGGATCGTATCGGTTGAAGACTTTGGCTGCGGCAGAGTTGGTTATGACTCGGTATGGGAAGTATCGAGTTGGTTATGTTAGGATTTCGTGTGTCTCACGAAATTGGGTTGTTTAGGAATGTGGGATACGTTCCTAAGGTGTTTGGAAGTCTTAAGATTGCTTCTATCTGCGTATAGAAGAATCTTGAGCAGTTATGGTAAGTTCCGATTGTGATCGGATTAGGATTAGAGTCCTAGTTGTCTTGGGATGGCCTAAGGGCTGGTTATATAAGCAAGGGAAGGCCAAAGCTCGTGTGTGACGACTTTGGGGCTGTTCCTCTTGTGTTCTATTGAATAAAATTCATAGTTTGAAGGAACTTTTGTGCCTTGTTCGTCCGACTTGTTCCAGACAAGTTTTACTCGTCGAGTTTCTGGACAGCACTACCTTTCGACGGTGGTTTTAGCATAACTCGAGTTTTACTGATCCAATTGACGTGATTCTTTTTCGTTTGTCTTCACAACTTGATTAACTATCATCTGCCAAAATTTCACGGTCATTGGATTTGTGGTTTTTGTGCTACACGAGTTTCTTTTCAGCATTCCAGAAACTGTTTTTCTCGAGTAGGTCAGATTGACCAGTGTTTGATCTTTTGATCATAACTTGAGTTGTTCTCAACGGATTTGAGTAATTCTTTTTGTATTGTCTTCGTGACTTGATTCTCTCTGATATCTATCACTTTTGTCACGGTGAAACACGTTTAGATTAGTCTCATACACGATTTATTTAACAGATCGTTTTTCTACCAAAGGGATTAGGGTTTTATTGTTTCCGCTGCGTAAGATTTTTAAATCTACCATTCACCCCCCCCTCTGGTAGCTTTTCACGTGCTCTTCGATCCTACAATACCTAAAGGTGCATAAGCTGCTTTATGCAGTTCTTATTGCCTCCAGGAAGCTTCAACATTACTTCCAAGCTCACAAAGTCTCGGTGGTGACCTCCTACCCACTTCGAGCAATCTTGCATAATACCAATTCAACTGGGAATATTGCAAAGTGGGCAGCGGAATTGGCTGAATTTGATCTTGAATTTATTTCAAGACAAGCAGTCAAGAGTCAAGCATTGGCAGATTTTGTGGCAGAATGGACTCCCTCTCCATCAAATCCTGGGGGCCCCAGTGAGCAGAAGACGAAGCATCAAGCTCCAACCTTCACTGAGCCTCATTGGACCCTCTACTTCGATGGCTCCATGCAGAAGCAGGGGTCCGGAGCTGGAATCCTTCTCCTTGCACCGACTGGGGAGAAGGTGAAATACATGGTACACCTTGACTTCAAGGCAACCAACAACATGGCAGAGTATGAAGCACTCATCTACGGACTAAAGGTGGCACTATCATATGGTGTCAAGCAACTGCTGGTCAAAGGAGATTCACAACTCATCATCAAGCAGGTGAAGGGTGAATGCTCCTGCAATAATCTCCAGCTAGCTGCTTACCTCCTTGAAGTCCAGAGGCTTCAGAAGGACTTTGAAGTCCTAGATCTTCACCATGTTCAGCGTGCCCATAACGCTGAAGCTGACGAACTCTCGAACAAAGCGTCAACCGGAGCTCCGGCTCCTGACGGAATCTTTGTCCGGAGGTTGTCAAAGCCAACAGCTCAGCCTGTCGAACTGAGCGAAGGGGGGCAGATCAGCACCCCGAAGCTAACGGTCCCGATGGCACTGTTACCATGGCAGCCATCAAGGGTCGTAGGTGCTGCCGGGAGCTCCGAGCAACCCAGCACACAAGACTCAAAAGCTCAAGCTAGTTCCGATGCATGGATCTCGGAGATCCGGAGCTACTTGAAAGACAACATCCTTCCTGACGATGATGTATCCGCTGACCGGGTAGTCAGATTGGCTAAAAGATACACGCTGGTAGAAGGGGATCTCTACCGGCGCGGTGCCAACGACATCCTAATGCGGTGCATCACAAGGGAAGAAGGTTGCGAACTTCTCGCAGAAATCCATGGAGGCGAGTGTGGGAACCACGCATCTTCCCGCACGCTAGTCGGTAAAGCCTTTCGGCATGGCTTCTACTGGCCTACAGCGCTCCAGGATGCAACTGAGCTGGTGAAAAAATGTGAAGTGTGCCAATTTCATGCAAAGCAAATTCACACACCAGCCCAACCCTTACAAATGATACCTCCTACATGGCCCTTCGCTGTGTGGGGGATGGACATCTTGGGACCTTTCCCAAGAGCCGTCGGAGGTTACAAGTTCCTGTATGTCGCCATTGACAAGTTCACCAAGTGGCCGAAAGCAACTCCAGTTGTGACAATCAACAAGCAATCTGCTATCAACTTTTTGCAGTCCATTGTATGCAGATTTGGAGTCCCAAACAAAATCATCAGTGATAATGGGACTCAATTCACAAGCTCAGCATGCCAAGGATATTGCCAAGACCTCGGTATACAAGTTTGCTACGCCTCCGTAGCTCACCCAGCCAGCAATGGTCAAGCCGAGAGAGCAAATGCTGAAATCCTTAAAGGACTCAAAACGCGCACCTATGAGCGCTTGAAAAAACATGGAGCCAACTGGATCGAAGAGCTTCCACCCACTTTATGGGCCAACAGGCCATCTCAAAACCGGTCAACTGGAGAGACACCCTTCTTCCTGGTGTACGGAGCTGAAGCAATCCTTCCTCCGGAAATCACCTTGGGTTCACTCCGGGTCCGGACCTTCGACAAAGCCGCGCAGGACCAGCTCCGGCGTGAAGACCTAGACCTCCTTGAGGAGGGAAGGTGCCAAGCAGCTGTTCGGAATGCCCGATATCGCCAAGCCCTACGGCGTTATCACCAGCGGCATGTACACAACCGACAGCTCGAGGAAGGCGATCTGGTGCTACGGAGAATACAATCCAGAGAAGGGTTAAACAGACTCTCCCCCGGCTGGGAGGGGCCCTTCCGAGTGATTAAAGTATCCCATCCCGGAAGCGTTCACTTGGCTACTGAGGATGGCACACCTCTCCCAAATCCTTGGAACATCGAGCACCTCCGTAAGTTCTACACTTAATACCACGGAGGTGAGTCTTGAGTAACTTGGGGTGTATGTTATAGAGTCACTGTACAGAGTCGGGTAGTTCTTCCGGGAGAGCAGCCGGTCCTTTCCCGAAAGGTCCGCAAAGCTCATGCAACACTTGTCACAGTCTCAGGACTAAAAGTGCGGCTAGCTACCCTGGGTCAAACGAGAAATGAAACACACTTAGCCTGGTTTCGTACCCTAAGAGTGTACTTGTTTCCCCTGTACCCCGGACCTATAATGAAAGACATCTTCATGTGAAATAGACTCCACGTGCATTTATTTTGTACAGGCTCAACATTTTTATTTTTCTCTTTCTTGTCTATAACAAAGACGTGCAATTCTTAAGAAATTTTAGTTCGACCGGTTTATATACGATTCGAGTTGTATTGTCGATTCTTTGGACTCAGATATCGTTCATGGCCAACTCGCCTGAAAGCCGCCAAGCCAATCTAGGGCTGGAGTGTGCTATCGACTTAGCCTGGTCAAGCACCCTAAGTACGCCACTCTACCTACACCTCAGCAGGCCGAAGTAAGGCGGGTCCATGGACAGTTGAATCTAGAGAAAAATACAACGCATCCGGTTGTATTTAAAATCGCGTTCAACTTAAAGTCTTCTTGAGAATCGTAAGCCGCGACGAAATTATAGACAAGGAACGAATTTTACTATTTTTCTTGGCTTAAGTGTGCAGGAAAAATAAAGTCTACGTTGATGGAGAAAAGCCGGAGCTAACTAAGCTCCGATTCCCCTAAGGGGGCCAACCGTCGACGCTGAATAAAAGATGGTGAGAAGACCCCGTAAATGGAGTCTGCTGCCAACAAACCAAGTGTTGGCAAAGGTCACTGCCTGAGCTACTCAGCTTCGACACCCCGGAGGACCAACTATCGATGCTCTACGTGTTGATAGAGACTATTGCCGGAGCTATCAAGCTCCAGCGATGGACAATGCCGGAGCTTCTAAGCTTCGACAACCTCAGGGGGCCTTCACTATCGAAGACTTCGGACCTAAATTCTACAAGTTCAGGGCAAATGAGTCTTCAAAAAAACACAATATCCTTTTGGTACATGTTCACAATCAAATTGTGTACATCTACTAGGGGGCCAAGTGAAGATAAAAGTGTTACAAGTGAAGATAAAAGTGTTGAAGACAAAAAGTGAAATTCGCAAAAATTTGGGGATTTCATTCATTTGGAGACAAGGAATTACAAAATTGAGGAAGAAGAAGAGAAAATACAAGTGAGAATTACAGAGATGGTCCTTAACCCTATGGAAGAATTGGGCGACCTTCTGGGCGACCTCCGATACGCTAGCTCGGGTAGCTTCGCCTTCTCCTTCGACGGGGCCTTCAAGCACCGGGTCCAGAGGAAATTGGGAGTTCCGGCTGGTGTAGCACGTCAGCACATACTCTGCGATGTTCTTCGCCAGGGATTGCCCCTCAACCTCCAGTTGGTCCTCTATGACATTGCCCACCTTGGAGAGCTTGCTACCTGCTGCGCTCAACGCCTGCAGTGCTAGGTCCGGCTCCGGCTCCGGATCATCCGGGCGCACGGGGCTGAAACCCATCGGTGTCAGCACGTCGTTGGCCTTACCCAAGAACTCCCAAATCTGTAGGGAGTCCGCAGTCCTCAAGCCCTTCATCTCTTCCAGGGATTTCCTGGCCGCCGTCAGTTCGGAATTCTCACGGGCGAGGCGCTCGACTTCTTTGGCATTTTGCTGAATCTTTTCAGCAACCCGCCTCTCGAGTTTTCCAAGCTCCTCCTCCCGGAGGTGGATCTTGTTCCGGCGGTCAACCAGGTCCTTCTCCCTACCCCTCACTTTCTTCTCCCGGGCAACAAGGGCACACTCTTGTTCGTAGAGTTCCTGCCCTAGCACCCAGGTCTTCTCCTCTTCCTCTTGGCATCGCTCTTCCAATTTCTTGGTGCGCTCCTCGAGGCCCTTGTCAGCCAGAGCTACTTTCTCAACGAGCTCCTCTTCCCTCCTCAGGACATCATCCCGCAGCTCAAGGAGTTTCTGCTCTTCATCCTCGAGCCGTTTCTCCCTCTCTTCAAGTGCCTCTCAGCGCTTGATGAGTGCAGTGTTAATGACCTCCAGCCTTTCGTGGCGTTCCTCGGCCGCACTGTTGGCTGGTTTGGCCTGATTGTAAATCTCCTGGGATTGAGCATCGAGGGCCTGAGTCATACTCTCCCTGTCATCCAGCAACTTGCCCCAGTACTCCAGACGGATCTTCTCCCGCTTGATCCACTCCTTGTCATCCGCTAGCCTCGACTGCGCCAGCTTGGTCTCGAAGTAGAGCCAGTTACGCCACCGCCTAAGGGTTTGGCACTCCTCTTCAAGAGCCTTGCTGTCGTGGAAGAAGGCCAGTTGGACTTGACGCAGACTGGAACATGCGTTGTCAATAGAAAGCGACAACGGGATGGGTTCCGGACCTGCTGGGGTCTCCTCCGCTTGTTCCAGCGGGTCTTCAGATACAAAAATTGGGTCCCACTCCACGAGAGTGGACCCCTGAGTTTCCAAGGCACTAGGGCCGTCCTCCGGGATGGCCTCAGTCGCCATCGAAGAAGGCCCTGCCGCCAAGTCTTCGTTCACCCCCTCGGGCAGGGGGCCAGCGACTTCGCTTGGGCACTCCGGCTCGGCCGCAGGTACCTCCGACATCGTCGCTTCCGGAGCAGGAGCTGCTACTGGCTCTGGTCTGGGCACCTCTTCCGAGGGAGGCTCGAGCTCCATCACCTCTTCAACCACCGGCTCAGGAGCCGGAAGATCTTCAACTTCGACCGGCCCTGTGACAGGAGCTCCAACAATAACCGGCTCAACGGACGGTGCTTCGGAGGTAGCTGGCCCAACTGCCGGAACTATCTCAACTTCCGGCTCGCATGCCGGGGCTTCAGTCACCTCCGGCTCAACCGCCAGGGCTTCTACACTTTCCGGCTCAGAGGCCGGGATTACTACTTCCTCCGGCTCAACAGCCGGAGCTTCCATCATTGCAGCACCAGGACCCGGAGCTTCAACCTCCGAGACAGTTGCCACTGGCGCATCTTCACTCCCATGGTCCGGCGCTACCACGGGAACTTCTGGGGACGAGTCGAGGTCCATGACCACGACAGTCGGCGCCGGAGCTGTCGCAGCCTCAGCCACCACTTGGGGCGGCACCAAGACAGGAGCATAAGCTCCCACCCTCATGGCCTCAGACACTGTGGCTGAGGGTGGAGCCCCACTCCCCTTCTTGGGGACGCTGCAGATGATGAACGAAGAAAGTTAACAAACAGTTGCTACAATTAAATAATTGTCCAAGGTAAAGATTAAAAATTACCTTGGGAGGCTTCCACACCAGCTTGCGCGGAACCTTTTTCCCGGGTGTTCCGGGCTGGCCATAGTCAGCGTAGAAGCTCCAGAAGGCCCCCCGGAAATTGTCGCAGCCACGGGCGTTTCCCGGGTCGAGGCTCTCCTCGATCGGGAAGAACCCCCGGACCTGGAGGCTTCCACCGGCCCAGATGCCGAAGTCGTGCGCCCGGAGCTAGCACCCCGGGAGGATCCCACCGCGGGAACAGACGCGCTCCGGGAGGACCCCACTGCAGGAATGGTCTCGTTCCGGGAGGACCCCGTTACGGGGACAGTCGCCATGGTGGTAGAAGACCTTTCCCCTCCGGGGAGAAGGAAACGAGGCGGAAGTAGCGGGCCTGACGGACCTTCCGTCGGCATGCTGCAGCTTCCTCTTCCGGCTCTCTGGTTCATTCGCCAGCTCCTTGCCCTTGCCGGCGACCTCGACCCTTGGCTTTGGGGCAGGGACGGAGCCATCTTCGGGCATTCCGGGGATCGCCACCCGGGTGGTTGATCTTCTCTCGACGACACCAAGGTCATCAAGTACGGGCATCATTCGCCGGAGCTCCCTGCTGAACTCCACTTCCACGTTCAGAGGGAGGAAGGCCGACGGGGGAGTCAAGTCATCACCATCGACGTCGATGCCGTGCTGGAATTTCTTGAGGTGGAACTCCAAGGTTTTCCCCACCATGTTGGACTTCAACCCGGTCTCAACCCGGTCATCGTCCATCACGCTGTTGAGGGCCCAACCGAGTTTCTCCCTCCTCTTCAGCGGCGCCCACCTGTTGACCAGGAAATTGCAAAATACCGCCTGAGGAGTCAATCCTCCCTCCACGCATTGGCAGATCCTGGTCAAAGCAGGGTTGAAAGCTTCCGCCAGCACCGAAGCTTCACTCCAGACCGTCGTGTCGATGCCGGGCAGACTATCAGGCAGCTCCAGCCTTTCGTGCTCCTCCACCCTGACGACTATCCAGTCTTTCTTCCAGTCATCCCACTTCCCAGAAGGAAATGACCGGAGGTACTTGAATGGGCACTTCTTGCGCTTCACGAAGTAGTAGAAGCCGAGGTACTCATTGCTCCGGCCGGTGGTGTGGACAGTGAAGATGGTCCGGAAGAGTTCAATGCAGGGGGGGATGCCAACCCACATCTCACAGAAGTGGACGAAGATAGACACGAGGAGAATGGAGTGAGGGCCAAGGTGGTATAGCTGCAGACCATAGAAGTCTAGCAGCATCAAGAAAAAGGAAGAAAAAGGCGGGATCAACCCCACCATGGCGTACGAGGAAAAGTACACCATTTCGCCGGCGTGCTCCTTCTCGAAAGGGAGCTCTCCGCCGGCATGGTCCGAGCGGTTGAAGAAGTCCGAGGACCACCCCATGAGGGTCCGGACCTTCTTCAAATCGCCGTCGGTCTTCAAGCGACTCTCGCGGAGACCCAATTCCATCGCGGCACGGCTAGGCAAGAGAAGAAGGGCGAAGCACAGGTTGGGAGTTTGAGCGCAAGATCAGATGAGAGGCGTAAAGAACTCCCGACGGTGCGAATTTTCCTTCTTAAGTAAGACCTCACAACGCTTGGATGGAAACTACAAGGAAGTCGAAGATACCATTCAAAAATTCAACCCAGCCGATGACAGGAGGGCCCGGGACCACCCCGACGATCAAGTCGAGGTTCTTACCCAGGCGAACGGTTGTCATCACGAGGCGGGAAACCCAAAGGTGGCGGCTTGACAAGGCGCGCGGAACCGATACAGTTTTCGTATCGGGAACCGGCGACCTTCAATTGCGTGAGATCCGCACGTCAAAGATCTCATCTGCCGCACGAGGTGCGCCACGCGGCGGGATCTAACTATAAATCCCTGCCAACGGCACCTTCAAAGACCCTTGAAGACTCAGTTCAAGAGTCGCGAGGATGGACCCACCTCCGGCGGAATGACTTCACCCCAGTGATCTTCCCCGGAGGTAGGTCCAGGGGGCCACTGTCGGTACCCTAGAAACCGTACACCCCTTGAGGTTACAAAGATCTTTAAGGAAAGTCATCTACTTGGTTTGAAGACCCTCGGAGGCCCACATGTCAGACATAACCGGACCCGCTTCTCCAACATGGTTAATTCCTGGGTCGCCACGTGTACTACCAAACCGGAGCTACCGCCACAAGGGGGAAGCTCCGGGCCATGTACCGAAACGGCACCTCCAGACTTAACCACAGACCGAGAGAAGCTCCGGACCTGACACGTGTCGGGTAGTCCCGGAGCTACCTGTTTCCCACAGCAAGCTCCAGAGCTGCCACGTGTCCGATCGTCGGATCTTCAACTTCTAACCTCCGGAAGACCCCGCAACGGCTCCGGATCTTCAAAGGAGAGCCAAGGACTTCAAGACCCGATTAAGTGTCATTAATGCCATATTAATGACACTTAAACGGACGATCTTAACACCAGTAACGATGCTGTCAAAGCCCGTTACAATATCATTAAGAGCAATTAAACGTGTATCAATACTAGTAACCGTCGGGGCCACATGTCGGGCCAGGCTAACCTGTAATGGCCTGCCCTTGTACTATAAAAGTACAGGCCGACGATACACACGAAAAAGATAGACACACGTGCCTCATACGCTCGTCACAAGCTCATACTGCTAATACAACACCAACACACCGTGGAGTAGGGTATGACGCTCAGGCGGCCCGAACCACGTAAATTCTTGTGTCTCCTGAGTCAATTCCTATTCACCTTCTTGAATCTCCGCGCGCCCACACCGAACATCAAACTCCTCTATCACTTTAGTAGTGTAGGGAGATCTGCCGGTTCAAACCGCCGACAGCTAACCCGTGTCATCTTTTCCTCATTGAATAGCCCGCATGTCATAATTTCCCACACTCACGAAGTACATTAGGTACTCATCCTCGCTTCTTTCCTTTTCTGTTTTTTTGTACATGTCATGCTGTTCAGGACCCAGTGGTGGAGTGATGGACGAGGAGTTCGACGTTGGCGACACTGGTGCTCAAGACTAGGCGGGTGTTCCCACGGACGGCGCCTGTGATGGAGATCTCACTGCTACCTTTCCGCTATCATGAGTTTTTCTTTTAGACCTACGGGTCATTCTTGTATCGAGGATGATGTACTCGCCATACTTGGCTTATCATGATTATCGAGCTTGGCTTATTATATATGATATCTCTTATAGTGCTCGTGTGTGATGATGAAAATTGATCCTGGCACACGCGAGTATGCCGACTACATCATCAAGTATACCGACTACATCAAGCAAGATGGAACAATCACCAAGTCAAGCTGCACCAGCTCATGTTTTCGATGGACCAATTACTCGTAGCCGAGCTAAACAGCTACAAAAAGAGGTGCACGCGCTACTTTGTGAAATTCTATTTATTAATGAGAATTATATACTTCCTAAATCGTACATGTTTCTATTACTCAGGTTCACCAAGGAGGATGACAAGGACACGCCAAGACTGAACCAGAGAGGAGAACTACGTCGAACCAGTTCGGCCTGGCAGAACTATCATGAAGAAACAATCATATCTCTTGATTCATAGAAGATGTGAAGGTCCATGAGTACTTGTTGGAAAGGTGTTGAAGTCAACTTTTTAATTCCACTAAGTGACGAGTGCTTTAGAGCTCCCAGCTTGGCAGCCGAGTGCTTTTGGTGCAGACTGTTCAGAAGATCAACAGTCATCCTGATATCCAAGTTTCCGTGAGAAACTGTATCACTCTACAATATTTCGTGAACCATGATACACATTGTGTGAAAGGTTATCAATTTATATTTCCAACGCATCTGGTCCCATGTCTTTTGGATATCCCTAGATGGAGTTATGATTAAAACACTGAAGACCACTCAAAAGACCAGAAGACATGCGGGAAATTGATGACCATTGCATGAATGATCAAGCCAGTTGGCTTTCCACCTTCCCACGTGGCTTTTTCAGTTCACATCTATTTTAAGACTAGTTGTTGGTATAAACACCCCTCTTTTGTAAGCCAAGAAGGACTTTCTGATGAATTAAGATTATTCTAGTGATATTTGCAGCTGAGCTGCTTGAGTGTCTTACTCAACCCTTGTTCTTCCTTGTTCTTCTTTAACTTGTGGAGAGATCTCTCTGAGATCCACTAATTCGTGCTCTGCGGGTTCCAGTACGGCTGCCCCGTCTTGTGTGGATTAGCTCTGGTTGTGGTTCTGCGGTCGTTCGGATATCGAGTCGAAGTCTTCGCGGTTTCGGTGTCTCTCTCCCCGTCACTTGGTCGCATCCAACCTTGGTCAGGTATAAAGCTAATTATCCGTGCTGTTTCTACAGCAAGTTATCTTGTTTGTGAACCTCCTGTCGTGAAGATCGGGACACCCTTCGCCGAACCAATTTCGATGCATATCATGTGGTAATCAGAGCTATCGTTGTCACGGTAGGTTCATTTTTTTATCACCCACCCTCCCACCTTTTTTCAATCTGTTACAGTTTTCACCATCCACATATTCATCCCCGTGTTTATCTTTTACATATATTTGTTTGTCCTATAGTCCAAAGCATAAAAAAATACCTATAGCCCTTTTGACGGTATTGTTATCTTGTGTTTGTGTTCTTCCAGTTGCTCGTCACCACTGTTTACCTATATCTTTTGTAATCAGCACCTCTGTTAGTATTATAAAAAAAAGAAAGAAAGAATACAGTAAAAAAAGAGCACAAGTGAAAAGATTCTGAAGAATTTTGTGTTGCGGTTGGGTGTTGAAATTTTCAGTTTTCATATCCAAGTTGGTGGTAATCTTGATAGCAGCAAAAAAAATATCTTTTGAGCACATCTTTTTTCACTTGATTGGCAGTACCGTAGCCCTCTTTGTTCAGCCACCTATAGCTCCACCAAAAACCTGAACCGGGACTTTCGATTTGTACTCCTTACGGCCTCTTTACCACCTCCGTTGAAGCTGTCACACCAGCACCATCACAGTTCTTCAGATCAGGCAAGAACTTGGGTAAGTAAGAGGTGAGATCGAGTGTGTCCACACACACACACACACACACACACACACACACACACACATATATATATATATATATATATATATATATATATATATATATATATATATATATATATATATATATATATATATATTTCTTTTTCTTTTTCTTGCTGCTCCTAACATGGCAGACTCAGATTCAAGTGTTCATGGTGGACACCATGGTGATAGGGAACCCCCTGTCTCACGGGATGAGATGCGTTGCATGGTTGATTCACTAATGGAGGCCATGGGCAGGCTCCTCGATGAGCGTCTTCCCGCGGCTGGAGGACGTCGAGCATGTCGTGATCAAGAGAACCGTCATCGAGAGGAGTCCGGTGATGAGAATTCTGGTTTCAGCCATGGATTCAATCGCTTCGGACATGGCCCTGACGGATCTGGTGGTGGTCGCCATGCTGATTTTAATAATTACCACGGTGGGCGTCGCGCACATAGGCACAATGCTGATGGTCGCCGCGTGCATTTTGAAGACGAAGAGTTTGAAGATCAATATCATGAAGAAGGATCTCATGATGGTGAAAATCCTTTCGGTCAAGAAGGCAGGTTTGATCGGCGTCATCATCGCCGGCCTGGTGATTTTGAAGAAAGGGAATACCATCGTGGTCGATGTCCTCATGACAACCCAGATAACATCGCTCGTGTCAAATTGAGTATTCCAAAGTTTACTGGAAAGGAGAATCCTGATGAATTTCTTGAATGGGGGTGAGCAGTGTGATCAAATATTCCGAGTACATAATCTTTCGGCTCAGCGCCGTGTGAATCTTGCTTCGGTGGAATTCTCTGGATACGCTCTCACTTGGTGGAACCAAGTGCAGGAGAATCAACGTGATTTGGGACGTGGATATATCAATACATGGGAGGAGATGAAGCAAGTGATGAGAAGGCGATTCGTGCCATCTAGCTATCAGCGTGATCTCAGGAACCGGTTGCAAATGTTAAAGCAAGGGAAGAGATCAGTTGATGAGTATTTCAAGGAGATGGAGCTGCTGTTGGTGCGGATGGGAATAAGAGAAGATGCAGAGTCAACAATGGCAAGATTTCTAGGAGGTCTTAATGAAGAAATTTCTGGTTTTGTGGAGATGTTTCCATATCGTACATTGCAAGATCTTGTTGATCAATCTATGCGAACAGAGAAAAAAATTCAGCAAGAGTCACATGGAAAATCTTATGGCAGTTATTCTATTGTTGCCCCATGGCGCAAACAGCAGTCAAGTACTTCCTATGGTGGTGGACGATCTCAAGGGGCTGCAGCCAAGTCTTCTCAATCATTTGTTCCATCGAAGATGGCAGCCTCCACCGCATCATCACCAACAACTCAGCAGCGACCCGCTGCAAGTTCAGCAGCCCACAACAATGTATCGGGAGCTACATCTTCTTCTCGAAGCAGAGAAATTGTATACCATAAATGCCACGGCCGTGTGCACATTGCTGCCCAATGCCCAAGCAAGAGAACCATGTTGTTGAATGAGAAAGGTGAATGGGAATCCGAGAGTGATCCAGAAGATGCTGGACAGATATGTGATGAAGAAATTGAGGAGGAAGGGAATGAGATCCAGCCTGAAGAAGGAGAACATAATTGCTTTATTTCTCTACGAGTGCTTAGTGTAACAGTAGAAAAGGAAGACAACGGGCAGTGACATAATTTGTTCCATACCCGTGGACTAATCAAAGATAAGGTGTGTCGCATCATCGTTGATAATGGCAGCTGCAACAATATTGCTAGCCAAGAATTGGTGGACAGATTGGGACTGAAACCACGGCGTCATCCAAGTCCATACAAGATGCAGTGGCTTAATGATTGTGGTGCGCTACGTGTCAGTCATATTGTGACTGTACCATTCTCTGTTGGTAAATACAATGATCATGTGGAGTGCGACGTGGTGCCTATGCAAGCCTGTCAGCTTCTGCTCGGTCGACCATGGCTATATGATCGTGATGTCCAGATTTTTGGAAGGACCAACAAGCTGTCTTTTGTGTACAAAGGAGAGCGAATTTCCTTGCTTCCTTTGACACCGAAAGAAATTTTAAAGGATGACATCAGGAAGAAACAACGTGAGAGCGAGCACCACTTGCGAGTGAGCCACAAAAATAGTAAGGAAGAGTGTCCACAACCAAATCAAACCCCACAACTGCAAGGAACCCAAAAACTGGGAAAAGAGGGTTTAGTAATGATGGCTAGGAAGGGGGATATCAAAGCATTGAGTGAACCCGATGCCATGTTCTTTGTACTTATGTACAAGGACACTTTTCTTTCTACTAATGCCTTACCCTCTACCCTGCTGAGTACTCTTTTGAATGTCTTGCAGGAATATGAAGATGTCTTTCCGGACGAAGTACCACCAGGACGGACACCTAAGAGAGGGATTGAGCATCAAATTGACTTGGTTCCTGGTGCGTCACTTCCGAACAGGGCTGCATACCGCACCAACCCAGAGGAGACAAAAGAAATTCAGCGACAAGTGGAGGAATTGATGAAAAAAGGGTATGTACAGGAAAGTCTTTCCTCTTGTGCTGTCCCTGTTCTTTTAGTGCCTAAGAAAGATGGGTCTTGGAGACTATGTGTGGATTGCCGTGCAATTAACAACATCACAGTAACATATAGGCATCCCATTCCTCACTTAGATGATATGCTTGATGAACTTAGTGGTGCTAATTTTTTCACTAAAATTGATTTAAGAAGTGGCTATCATCAGATTTGTATGAAAGAAGGAGATGAGTGGAAAACAACCTTTAAAACAAAATTTGGATTGTATGAATGGTTAGTGATGCCCTTCGGTTTAACCAATGCACCTAGTACATTTATGCGATTAATGAATCATGTGCTTAGAACTTTCATTGGTAAATTTGTTGTGATTTATTATGATGACATCCTAATCTACAGCAAGTCTCTTGAAGAACATGTTGCACATATCCAGAGCGTACTTGTTGTCCTACATAAATAAAAATTGTACGCTAACCTTGAGAAGTGCACCTTCTGCACCGACAAGGTAGTTTTCCTTGGTTTTGTTGTTTCAGGACAAGGCGTGGAGGTGGATGTTGAGAAAGTCAAGGCTGTACACGAATGGAGGCCCTCACAGAACGTGAGCCAAGTGAGAAGCTTCCTTGGACTTGTTGGTTTCTACCGGTGCTTCGTGAAAGATTTCAGCACGATCGCTGCTCCAATCAATGAGCTAACCAAGAAAGACGTACCTTTCAAATGGGGTGAAGCACAACAAAAGGATTTTGAAGAATTAAAGAGGACGCTCACAACATCCCCAGTCCTTGCACTTCCAGATTTCAACAAGACATTTGAAATTGAATGTGATGCAAGTGGAGTTGGGATTGGAGGCGTGCTGATGCAAGAAAAGAGACCAATTGCATTCTTCAGTGAAAAGCTAAGTGGTCTGACTTTGAATTATTCAGTTTATGATAAAGAATTATATGCTCTCGTTCGGAGTTTGGAAACTTGGCAACACTACCTTTATCCTAAAGAATTTGTAATACATTCAGACCATGAATCATTGAAACATATTAAGGGACAACTAAAACTGAATAAACGACATGCTAAGTGGAGTGAATTTATTGAGTCCTTTCCTTATATTGTCAAATATAAGAAAGGTCAAGACAATATTGTAGCTCATGCTTTATCTCGACGTCATGCTTTGCTCACACAACTTGATGCTAAAATTCTCGGATTGGAAAGTATAAAGGAATTATATGCCACTGATTCGTACCTTGCTGAACCATATGCCAAGTGTCGTAATGGCAAAGGATGGGAAAAGTATCATGTGCATGATGGATTTTTATTCCGTACTAACAAACTTTGTATTCCAGATTGCTCTGTTCGACTTTTACTCGTGCAGGAAGCTCATGCAGGTGGACTTATGGGCCATTTTGGAGCCAAGAAGACGGAGCAAGTGCTGGCTGGCCATTTCTTTTGGCCAAAAAATGCGACGAGATGTAGAGATACATGTTCTTCGCTGCGAAAACTGTCACAAAGCTAAGTCTCGTCTGAACCCTCATGGTTTATATACCCCCCTTCCTATTCCTAATGCACCTTGGGAGGATATTTCAATGGATTTTGTTCTTAGGTTACCACGGACCAAAGGGGTAAGGGATTCAATTTTTGTCGTGGTTGATCGTTTCAGCAAAATGGCACATTTTATTCCTTGCCACAAGAGCGACGATGCTTCCCGTATTGCTGAATTATTTTTCAGGGAAACCGTGCGACTACATGGAATGCCACGTACCATTGTGTCGGATCGTGACACCAAGTTCTTGAGCTACTTTTGGAAGACATTGTGGGGCAAACTTGGGACAAGACTGTTGTTCTCCACAACATGTCATCCAAAACGGACGGCCAAACTGAAGTTGTGAATCGAACACTGTCAATGTTGCTCCGAGCTGTCCTTAAGAAGAACTTGAAACTATGGTAAGAAAGCTTGCCACATGTTGAGTTTGCATACAATAGGGCAGTACACTCAACCACTAGATTTTGTCCATTTGAAATTGTATATGGATTCACACCCACTGCTCCCATAGATCTTTTGTCTTTACCCATGCAGGAACGTGTGAACTTCGATGCAAGCAAGCGAGCTGAATTTGTCAAGAACATTCATGATAGGGATCGGGCCAATATTGAAAAGATGACCAAGAAGTATGAGAAGCACGCTAACAAGGGTCGCAGAAAGGTGTTTGTCGGCAGTTAGAACCGGCAGATCTCCCTACACTACTAAAGTGATAGGGGAGTTTGATGTTCGGTGTGGGCGCGCGGAGATTCAAGAAGGTGAATAGGAGTTTGACACAGGAGACACAAGAATTTACATGGTTTGGGCCGCCTGAGAGTAATACCCTACTCCACGGGTGTGTTGGTGTTGTATTAGCAGTATGAGCTTGCCACGAGTGTATGGGGCGCGTATGATCGTCCGTCCCCCTCCCCGTGTGTATCGTCGGCCTGTCCTTTTATAGTACAAGGGCAGGCCGTTACAAGTTAGCCTGGCCCGACATGTGGCCCCGGCGGTTACTAGTATTGATACACGCTTAATTGCTCTTAATGATCCTGTAACGGGCTTTGACAGCACCGTTACTGGTGTTAAGATCATCCGTTTAAGTGTCATTAATATGGCATTAATGACACTTAATCGGGTCTTGAAGTCCTTGGGTCTCCTTTGAAGATCCGGAGCCATTACAAGGTCTTCCAAAGGTTAGAGGCTGAAGGTCCAACGATTGGACACGTGGCAGCTCCGGAGCTTGCTGTGGGAAGCAGGTAGCTCCGGGGCTACCCGACACGTGTCAGGTCCGGAGCTTCTCTCGGTCTGGGGTTAAGTCCGGAGGTGCCATTTGGGTACGTGGCTCGGAGCTTCCCCCTTGTGGGCGATAGCTCCGGTTTGGCAGTACACGTGGCGACCCAGGGATTAACCATGTTGGAGAAGCGGGTCCAGTTATGTCTGACATGTGGGCCTCCGAGGGTCTTCAAACCAAGTAGATGACTTTCCTTTGAGATCTTTGTAACCTCAAGGGGTGTACGGTTTCTAGGGTACCGACAGTGTTGTTCGAACCAGGGGACTTGGTTTGGGTGCACCTTCGAAAGGATCGTTTTCCAGAGCTGCGCAAGAACAAGTTGCAACCCCGGGCTGACGGACCATTCAAAGTTCTGCGCAAGATCAATGACAACGCTTATGAAATTGATATGTCAAGTACTTATGGTGTAAGTACCAGTTTCAATGTGTCCGACCTCTCTCCATTCTTTGGATTGGAAGAGTCAATGATGACTCTTTTTCAAGGGGGGGAGGGGGATGATATGCCCACGCCGACCACACCATCAAGTATACCGACTACATCAAGCAAGATAGAACAGTCATCAAGTCAAGCTGCACCAGCTCATGTTTTTGATGGACCAATTACTCATAGCCGAGCTAAACAGCTACAACAAGAGGTGCACGCGCTACTTTGTGAAATTCCATTTATTAATGAGAATTATATACTTCCTAAATCATACATGTTTCTATTACTCAGGTTCACCAAGGAGGATGATAAGGACACGCCAAGACTGAACCAGAGAGGAGAACTACGTCGAACCACTTCGGCCTGGCAGAACTATCATGAAGAAACAGTCATATCTCTTGATTCATAGAAGATGTGAAGGTCCATGAGTACTTTTTGGAAAGGTGTTGAAGTAAACTTTTTAATGCCACTAAGTGCCGAGTGCTTTAGAGCTCCCAGCTTGGCAGCTGAGTGCTTTTGGTGCAGACTGTTCAGAAGATCAACAGTCATCCTGATATCAAGTTTCCGTGAGAAACTATATCACTCTACAATATTTCGTGAACCATGTTACACATTGTGTGAAAGGTTATCAAATTATATTTCCAACGCATCTGGTCCCATGTCTTTTGGATGTCCCTAGGTAGAGTTATAATTAAAACACTGAAGACCACTCAAAAGGCCAGAAGACATGCGGGAAATTGATGACCATTGCATGAATGATCAAGCCAGTTGGCCTTCCACCTTCCCACGTGGCTTTTTTAGTTCACATCTATTTTTAGACTAGTTATTGGTATAAATACCCCTCTTTTATAAGCTAAGAAGGACTTTTTGATGAATTAAGATTATTCCAGTGATATTTGCAGCCGAGCTGCTTGAGTGTCTTACTCAATGCTTGTTCTTCCTTGTTCTTCTTGAACTTGCGAAGATATCTCTCTGAGATCCACTAATTCGTGCTCTGCGGGTTCCAGTACGGTTGCCCCGTCTTGTGTGGATTAGCTCCGGTTGTGGTTCTGCGGTCGTTCGGAGATCGAGTCGAAGTCTTCGCGGTTTTGGTGTCTCTCTCCCCGTCGCTTGGTCGCATCCAACCTTGGTCAGGTATAAAGCTAGTTATCCGTGGTGTTTCTACAGCAAGTTATCTTGTTCGTGAACCTCTTGTTGTGAAGATCGGGCCACCCTTCGCTGAACCAATTTCGATGCATATCACTTATTATATATGATATCTCTTATTGTGCTCTTGTGTGACGATGGAAAATGATCCCGGCACACGCGAGTATGCGCTTTGTTTCCATTGCAGGAACAGAGCGTTACAATATCTGCATGCACTCATGATGATTGGTGACCAACCAAAGACTTCATGGACCACGAGTTGAGGACCATGCACCATCGAGCAAATCTTGCCTGCCTGCCTGCCAAATGGCAAGACTCCATCCATGACCGCACCATGTGTCGTGTTGCCTCATACATGATCTCGATACATATTTTCCTCCAAATATTGCATGGAAGCAACACACACTGTGATAATCTGCATCCTTCTTTCCACTCACTTGTCTTTTTTAAAAAAAATATTCATTGTCCTTGTTGTGTGTGATGTAGCTAGCACTGCTGTCGCTGCGGGTAATAGTGTTGTTAGAGTTGGAGGGAAGAAGGAAAAGCATTGGTGCGCGCAACGTGCACTACTACAAAAAGCCTTTTTACAGGCGCTTCAAATTTTCAAACACAGGCGGTCCTTAAAAATATGTGATTGTGATGACGAATGATATAATAACCGCCTGTGATGAAAGAACAACACAGGCAGATTTTAAAGAACAACCGTCTGGGTAAATACATGATCTTCACAGGCAGTTCTTAATTAAGAACCGCCTGTAATGCAATGAACTTCACAGAAGGATTTTAAGAAACAACCGTCTGGGTAAATACATGATCTTCATAGGCGGTTATTAATTAATAACCGCCTGTAATGTAATGAACTTCACAGACGATTCTTAATTAACAACGACCTGAGAAGATCATGTATTTTCAGTGGCGGTCATTGTTTAAGAACCGTATGTAGTTGTTCAATTATCATAAGTGGTTTTCATTGAAATTACAGGGATGTAGTCATTGCAATTATCACAACCGTATGTAGTCATTGCAGGGAAAATTGTATCAGGAAAAAAACACAGATGAGCGGATACTAGTACAGTAATGCATTATAGGGAATGCTCGATCACCAGTGAGGCTGGCTTAATTGTGATAATACACCATTAGAGGCTTTACAATTATTCAAAGATAATTTCTTTACACACTGAGAACAAAAATCATGCTACATTCATTGTAGATCGACGATGAAGCTCCCATCGATCAATCTAAATTGTACCGTCCTGCTTGCTCCCGAACACGTCTCTTATATTCTGCTGGATCCTGAAAATATTGACATTATTTAAATTAACAGATGTCGAAGGAGGAATGAATAACCTACATTGGTCACTAAGTCAAAGTGTCATCTAACCTTAATAAGTAGATTATAACAATCATTTTCAACATCAGGCACATTTGGCTGATGCAGCAAACGCTGAACTTCAAGTAGTATAGTTTTGATTGTGAAAGCACTGCACCACCCTTACGAAATATAATTTAAGCAATATAAGAAACCAGCTTAAATAAGTTCGACAACAATTACAAGTAATAATTACATGAACAAAATAGGTCTATCTTACAGTCTCTTGATCAAGAATCCCGATGCAGAGTGCTCCCGAATGATGGACATTTGGGTGGAAGAACCCAATTGGAAATGCGCATCTTGGAGGCACCAAGAGATAGTCCTCAGAGAAGGAGATTGTCAGGGGGTAGTAACCATGTTCTCATTCAGTCTGCAAAAGAAATTTAGTAATAGGAGGACGATGGTTAAACTCATATTGTGCTTGTTCTTCATGACTTACCCCTTCTTTACCGGGGACAATGCACTACCACTTCAATAAATCTCCCGATTCAGGCTTCGCTGAGAAACCCTACGCGGAGAAATTGAAAATACCAAAAACAAACAAGACGGAAAAACAAACTACAGTTAAGTTCATCAGTCCATTACAGATACATATGTATATATAACCATGCGACCGGTGTGCCATATGTACATACATGGGGATGGTTCTTGCGCCACGCCAAGCGCTCCTCCTTCAATCGGCTACACGCCCGAGACATCATTATTTGAAAGACCAAACTTCCAAACTTCCAAATTATTGAGTCCAAACGCATATGTACACAAATGCAAAAGGACACAATCCATATACCAACATTGTTCTAAGTTGATTTCAGAAGATAAAAATATATACAATATATATCATCTCGCATTGCTATATACATTTTTTCCAGCATTGACATCTTCACGCATATAGGGTTTCAAATTCTTTTTAATGCTTCTCTCTACGCGCTTGATGTTTTCTGGTTCGGTGAAAAGGTACATCTCTTCACACTGATTATATTCCTCTTCATTATCTCCCACATTCTCAACCCCAACAATATTTTGCTTTCCAGAAACAACTACGTGCAACTTCTCAGTTTCTGAATCTTGAACATAAAAAACTTGTGCAACATTATCGGCGAGAACCCACAGGTCATCTTTGTAACCCACTTTATTCAAGTCTACCAGTGTCAGCCCGTAATTGTCCACTTTCAAACCATCAGGATGTTTGACCCATTGGCACTTAAATACGGGCATTACCATTCTTTCGCCATAATCGAGTTCCCATATTTCCTCTATGAACCCGAAGTATGTGGTCTTCTACCCTTGTGAATCATAAGCCTCAATACGAACACCACTATTTTGTGCAACACTCTTACCGTCTTTTTCTTTAGTGTAGAATATGTAACCATTGATGTCATATGCTTGCCATGATGTTACCAAAGTAGATGGGCTAGAAGCTAACTTCTTCATTGTTGTATCTTCTATAGTGTTTCCGTATGATATATTTTTGTCCATTAACCATTCAGTGAAACATCTTCTGTGCTCTTTCATGATCCAGTCCTCTGTGTGGTCTTGGTTTTTATCACGAAGCTCAATTTGGTGTTCCTCGATGTACGGCTCAGCTATTGTGAGCTGTTGTAGTACACCAAAATGTGCATGGTGTACATTCTTGTAATCTTGAACAATAAAAGTTTTCTTACCCACTTTGCCTCTCCCACGTAGTCTACCCTCATGTACCGGTATAGGCACACCTATCGATTTTCCATCTTTGATGTAATCAGAGCAACCCTCAATCACTTCTTCAGTGGTGTATCCTTCCATAATTGAACCCTCTGGGTGAGCACGGTTCTGCACATGACCTTTTAATACTCCTAAATATCTCTCCAACGAAAACATATGATGTAAACATAGTGGCCCCAATGCTTTTATCTGATCAACAAGATGTATGATTAGGTGTACTTGCATATCAAAAAAGGATGGTGGGAAACACATATCAAGCTTGCACATTGTCTCGACGATGTATGTTTTCAGATAGTCTAAATCTTCACGTGCTATCACCTTTTACGATACTGCATTGAAGAAGTAACACAAACGTGTGATGACAACTTTTATATGCTCACGTTTGATTACTCTTATTGCAATGGCAAGGAAAACTGTCATCATCATGTGACAGTCGTGAGAATTATAACCGAATAAAGACAAGTCTTTCATCGAGACTAGTTTGCGGATATTGGATGAGAAACTCGTGGGCACTTTGATCCCACGCAAGCATTCGCAAATTGTTTTTTTCTCTTCTAGCGTCAAGTTGTAGCTGGCTGGGGGAAGGTAATGCTTCCCGTTCGCCTTTTCTACTGGATGAAGCTCTGGTCTCAAATCAAGATTTACTAGGTCCATACATGAATTTAATTCGTCCTTTATTTTCCTCGGCATGTCCAGCAAGGTCCCAATGATGCTGTCAAATACATTCTTTGTAACGTGCATCAAATCAATACTGTGGCAAAATTCCAGATTCTTCCAATACGGAAGATACTTGAAAAAAATTGATTGTTTCTTGAAAGCCATGTCAGTTGTATCACCTAAAGATGTACTTTTCTTTCTCTTAATTCCTTTACTATTTTTCCCTTACCGAAAGCAATATGAATGTCCTTGACCATTTCAAACACAAGTTTTCCACTGTAAGGTTTTGGTGCAGTATCTTTTTTCGATTTTGTTATCAAATTGTTCTTTCATCTTCCTATACTTGTGTGTATCTGTCAAGAACCGTCGATGTCTCATGTACACCGTCTTTCTGGATGAAGTGAGGTATAGAAATCCAGTTCTATCCACGCACCTAACGCAACCTTTCTTCCCTTTCATTTGTCCCGATAATGTAAACAATCCGGGATAATCATGCACGGTAACGAATATCATTGCTCTTAGCGTGAAATACTCCCGCTTGTACTCATCCCATGTACGTACCCCTTCATTCCACAATTTCGCCATATCTTCCATTAAAGGTTCCAAAAACACATCAATTTCGATACCGAATTGTTTCGGACCTTGGATAAGAACAGATAATAAGATATATTTCCTTTTGTGACACAACCACGTCGGTAGGTTGTACATCCTTGAGACCACGGGCCATGTGCTGTGTATGATCCTTTTTTCACCAAACGGATTCATTCCATCTGTACCCAAGGCAAACCTCACATTTCTGATTTCCTTCGTGAATTCTGGATACTGAATATCAAAATTTTTCCACTGCGTTGCATCACCAGGGTGTCATATATGTTTTTCATTCTTCTTGCGTTGCTCGGAATGCCAACACATAAGTTCAGCCTCCCTAGGGTTTGAGAACAAACGCTTCAAGCGATCAATTACCGGAAGGTACCACATCACCAAGGCAGGAACTTTTCTATTATTCTTCCCGTCTGCATCGCCAGAAGTTTCATCATCGTCACCTTCAGGACCAATAATAAAATTCTTATTCTTCTGAGTATTTTTCATGTTGGTAACATACTGGTGATTGTAGTCCTTTTTATATCTACTGACACCACAAATGGGGCATCTAGTTGCGAGCTCATGCTCTTTGCGATACAGAATACAATGGTTCACACAAGCGTGTATTTTTTTCACACCTAGTGCCATCGGGCAAAGAAGTTTCTTTGCTTTATAAGTGCTTCTGGGTAGTTTATTTGGATTTGGAAGGATTTCTGCCAGAAGATTCAAAAGATCAGAGAAAATACAATTGGAACATCCGTGCGTAGCTTTCAACTTTAGTAATTCTAAGACTGCACGCAATGTAGTAAACTCTTTATTACAACCGTTTGATTCATCATATAAAAGCTCTGTCGCCGCATTCTGCAATGTCTCCATTTTACTTAAATCTTTGCTTGCTCCCATATAAGTCAGTACATATGGTTCAATGTGATGCAACATCTCCTCACAATCGAACTCATCATCATCATCACCAGCTTGATTGTCACTACCATCATCGATATGAACATTATCATCATCTGAGCCTCTCTCATCATCTTTATCCACATCATGTATATCTAACTCACCATGCTCTGTCCATATTGTGTAGTTATTTTTGAAACCTCTTTTCACCAAATGAGATTGGATTACTATAGTATCCGTCCAAGCAATCTTATTTTCGCAATCGATATATGGACATAATATGTCATCTATCTTTTGAAACTTCGCATGTCTCTTGGATGCTTCAATAAAATTTGCAACATTATGAATGTACATAGGATCGGGTCTTGGCATGTTATACATCCACGCTCGACGGTCCATGCTTCAATAATAGAATTTTTGTCAGATTTACAAAATTTGGCCACAAATATTCTCTAAAGGTCTTCTATAAAATGAATTTACAGAGACATAACAAGTATGATTAGGGCGACTAATGTAGGAGACGGGCGACGTCTTGAGGCGAACGGAGTCAAAGGGGGAAACATGCCCAGCAGTATGGGCTAGGTCTGGGTGGGATCCGGTCCGTTATATCTTGACGTCGGATCTCATCCAACGATGGTAACTAAATGGGTGAGTTATAAAACCATCTCCTTAGAAATCTAACCCTAATCACTTCTTCAAAATATATGCAAGCAGGAGGTACGCACACACAAGTAACATATTGAAAAGGAAAACACATAAAACTACAATTACAAGTTTGGGTAAACTTCATGCATCTTATATATATTACAATAGCATCTGTTAATTAAACATCATATTCATGTCACGTAATAGGTACAAAAAGGAAACAATCCATACAGTCCATACATCAATATACCAGAACACAATCCATACAGTGCTTACACATGCAAAAGGACAGAATCCATATACCAGAACACACAAAACTAACAGCTTATCAGCTAATGAAAATATACAAAGAAAAAGTAAGTAAACTACATTTACCTTGCATCTGTTAATTAAACAATAGCATCTTATATATATTACAATAGCATCTGTTAATTAAACATCATATTCATATCACATAATAGGTACAAACTACAATAAGCTTATTACAATATAGTCCATACATCAATATATAAAAGACCAAACTAGCAGAACACACAAAAAGGAAACAATCCATATAGTCCATACATCAATATACCAGAACACAATCCATGCAGTGCTTACACATGCAAAAGGACAGAATCCATATACCAGAACACACAAAACTAACAGCTTAATAACTAATGAAAATATACAAAGAAAAAGTAAGGAAACTACATTTACCTTGCAGAGGCGTCAACACGGTGGGGAGGAGTCAGCACGGTGGGCCGGCTGGGTGGAGAAGTGGCGGTGCGGGGTTGAGTGGCGGCGCGGCAGTATGGGCTGGGCAGTGGAGCGGCGGCGCAGCGCAGGGGAAATTCAACAACCTTGCAGCGTCGATATAAATTCTCCAGGGTTGCATTTTGACTGCGGTGAGGGGTCCTTATATAGACGTCGGTTTTTCACAGGCGGTTTTTAACTTTATCTCAGGCGGGTTTTACTTACCAACCGCCTGAAAAGATATTTAATCAAGAATATTAATTAAGAAGTAAATATCTTCACAGGCTGTTGGTACTTAATAACCGCCTGAGAAAATGTTTATCTCAAACGGGTATTACTTACCAACCACCTGAGATAATGTCAACTGAACAAAATATTTTATACATGTATGATTTTTTTTAATTTTTTTAAAAGCATTCCAACATGTCAAACTTCAAATTATCCACCATTCTAACTAAATGCTCATATACATATGAGCATTTAGAGCACATTCACTTGATTGAAATCGAGAAATTCTAACACACCAATATTCATTAACACGAATGAACACATATATATGACAAAACACAAGAAATATGTATAAGAACAGAATTGAAGCTAAACATGTACAAGAACTCCTAAAACTACAAAAGAAATATGTATAAGAACTCCTAAAACTACACTACAGCCCCGCCTCCACCGCCCTCTCCGCCAACTTCTCAAACCACGCCAAGTGGTCCTCCTCCGACTCATCGTCGTCATTGTCGTCGTCACCATGGTGGTGGTCGCCGTCGTCGTCGCCGTCGTCATCGTCGTCATCATCATCGTCATCGTCGTCGTCCTCCTCCTCCTCCTCCTCCTCCTCCGACGACGACGATGCAGCAGGAGAGTGGGTCGGCTGCTCCGGCTGAGCTGATTGCTTCGGCTGTACCGGTGGCTCCGGCTGCATCGGCGGTGGAACGCGCTGGTCGTCATTCACCCTCTCGGGGGAGCTGCAGCGTATCCGCTTGCAGGGTGGCTGCCTCGGCGGGCTAGGAGGCGGAAGGTTGGCCATGGTTGTGGTGGTTCGTCGGTGCCGGGCTAGGAGGTGGAACGATGGAAGAAGAAGAAAGGAGTGCAAAAGTTTTGTGCTTGTACATAACCGACGACGCGCCTTATATATGGTCTATGCAGAGCGGTTCGTTTCCCGCGCATTGAACTCTTTGCAGACCTCGTGCGGCACACAATTAAACCACTGTGGAAGATGATCTTCAGAGATCCTTCCGTCTCTCTTGTATCCATGTGGAACGTCGCGCACGCATCCCTGTACCACGGCTTCTTAACTTCTCTGCAGACCTCGTGCGGCGCGTCAGTTAATTAACATCTTCTCATGCCATTAATTAACATCTTGTAGTTTCAAAAATGTTTATCTCAGGCGGGTATTACTTACCAACCATTTGAGATAATGTCAGATACTGTTCTTCAGTTTCCTTATCCCTTGTTTCTTTTTTATTTAGATTCCAATATAAATACTCAAACATGTTTAGATTCTGCAAATTGTGTCCAAATTCGATGATTCTTTCTTCTACATTTGTAAAAAATTAACATCTACCACCTGAACAAAATATTTTGTTCATTGCGCATTGAAATCTTTGCAGACATCGTGCGGTGCACAATTAAACCACTGTGGAAGACGATCTTCAAAGATCCTTCCGTCTCTCTTGTATCCATGTGGAACGTCGCGCACGCGTCCCTGCACCACGGCTTCTTAACTTCTCCACAGACCTCGTGCGACGCATCAGTTAATTAACATCTTCTCAGGCCGTTAATTAACATCTTGTAGTTTCAAAAATGTTTATCTCAGGCGGGTATTACTTACCAACCATCTGAGATAATGTCCGATACTGTTCTTCAGTTTCCTTATCCCTTGCTTCTTTTTTATTTAGATTCCAATATAAATACTCAAACATGTTTAGATTCTGCAAATTGTGTCCAAATTCGATGATTCTTTCTTCTACATTTGTATAAAATTAACATCTACCACCTGAACAAAATATTTTTAAAACTTGTATAACTGACATTGTAATGTTTTGGTAAATATCAAATTAATTTTTACTCACATATTATTCGCATTTGTGTATCTCATAAAAAAAAGTTCCTTCAATCAAAATTGTTGGTATGAACATATTTGTATAATTTATACATGTATGAATTTTTTTTAATTTTTTTAAAAGCATTCCAACATGTCAAACTTCAAATTATCCACCATTCTAACTAAATGCTCATATACATATGAGGCATTTATCAAATTATGAACACATATTGATTCAAAAAAATTTAAAAAAATCCGAAAAAATCCATAGAGGTTGGTATGATGAGTAAAAATGTCCACTGAAAAAATAAATGAAAAAAGCATTATATTCATCAAGATAGAAAAATGAAAAATAGCATTTGTTGTATGTTTTTTATGTTCTGACCAATTTCAAAGGATTTATGAAGTGCAATTTAATGGTAACCTTTACTTATCAATAATATTACAAGAAAGTGGATTTTTGCCTTTTTAAAGGACCGCATTTAATCAATAATATTAATTAAGAAGAAGTAAATATCTTCACAGGCGGTTGGTACTTACCAACCGTCTGAGAAGATGTTTATCTCAGGCGGGTATTACTTACCAACCGTCTGAGATAATGCCCGATACTGTTCTTCAGTTTCCTTATCCCTTGCTTCTTTTTTATTTAGATTCCAATATAAATACTCAAACATGTTTAGATCCTGCAAATTGTGTCCAAATTTGATGATTCTTTCTTCTACATTTGTATAAAATTAACATCTACCACCTGAACAAAATATTTTTAAAACTTGTATAGCTGACATTGTAATGTTTTGGTAAATATCAAATTATTTTTTACTCACATATTATTCACATTTGTGTATCTCAAAAAAAAAGTTCCTTCAATCAAAATTGTTGGTATGAACATATTTGTATAATTTATACATGTATGATTTTTTTTAATTTTTTAAAAGCATTCCAACATGTCAAACTTCAAATTATCCATCATTCTAACTAAATGCTCATATACATATGAGGCATTCATCAAATTATGAACACACATTGATTCAAAAAAATTTAAAAAAATCTGAAAAAATTCATAGAGGTGGGTATGATGAGTAAAAATGTCCACTGAAAAAATAAATGAAAAAAGCATTATATTCATCAAGATAGAAAAATGAAAAATAGCATTTGTTGTATGCTTTTTATGTTCTGACCAATTTCAAAGGATTTATGAAGTGCAATTTAATGGTAACCTTTACTTATCAATAATATTACAAGAAAGTGGATTTTTGCATTTTTAAAGGACCACATTTAATCAATAATATTAATTAAGAAGAAGTAAATATCTTCACAGGCGGTTGGTACTTACCAACCGTCTGAGAAGATGTTTATCTCAGGCGGGTATTACTTACCAACCGTCTGAGATAATGCCCGATATTGTTCTTCAGTTTCCTTATCTCTTGCTTCTTTTTTATTTAGATTCCAATATAAATACTCAAACATGTTTAGATTCTGCAAATTGTGTCCAAATTTGATGATTCTTTCTTCTACATTTGTATAAAATTAACATCTACCACCTGAACAAAATATTTTTAAAACTTGTATAGCTGACATTGTAATGTTTTGGTAAATATAAAATTAATTTCTACTCACATATTATTCACATTTGTGTATCTCATAAAAAAGAAGTTCCTTCAATCAAAATTGTTTTTTATGTTCTGACCAATTTCAAAATTAACGATGAACACACTACACATTCATTCATTCACACAGTTGAAGAACACACAAGATACTCATTCGTTAACAATATTCAATCACACATCTCACAAAAGAACACACAAGATGCACAATATTTACACAAGAACACACGAGATACACAAGTAATATTCAATCACATAGATGAACAAAAATAGATTTCATTCATTAATAATATTTACAAAACATAAGCAACTAAAAACAACAAAGAGAAAAACTAATTAAATCCTACTCCTACTCCTACTCCTCTTCCTCCTCCTCCTCCTCGTCCTCCGGCGGCGACTCCGACACCGATGCAACAGGAGACAGGGCCGGCTACACTGGCTGCACCAGCTGCACCGGCTGCACCGGTGGTGCAACCCCGAGGTTGCTAGACGTCACCTCCACCAGCGTTCTACGGCCCTCGGGGCCAAGAACTGGGCCATCGTCGCAAACAGAATGTCGAGACGATCAGCCACCGATGAGGGCGTAGAGGTAGTGGCCGATGGTACCCACTCCAGGATACTCTGGAAGGGTACCCAGCCCGAAGGCACTCATGGTGCGAGACGTATTATTGTACGCCTCTCGCGCCATGAGGAGGCGCTGCTCGGTGTTGATCTTCTCGGGGGAGCTGCAACATAGTTTCTTGCAAGGTGGCTCCCTCGGAGGGCTTGGCAGCGGAAGGTCGGCCATAGTGGTGTTGGGTCATCGGAGCGGAGGAAGACAAAGAAAACAAGAGGATTCAAAGTGAGCGATGCGCTTGTAGAGAACTAACGGGTGATAGCGCGTCTTTAAGGCCGCGCAGAGTGGAAGATGGAGCAGTTGGTTTACCGTGCATTGAAAGGTTGCGCCTCGGGGAAAAGAAAGTTCGCGCACGGTCATCAACACATATTAATTAAGAACCTCACAGTTGGTTGGTGAGGGGTCTTTATGTAGGCGTTCATCAAATTATGAACACATATTAATTAAGAAGAAGTAAATATCTTCATAGGCGGTTGGTATTAATAACCATCTGAGAAGATGTTTATCTCAGACGGGTGTTACTAACCAACTGCCTGAGATAATTGTATATTCTCAGGCGGTTGGTAAGTAAAACCCGCCTGAGGTAAAAATCTTCTCAGACGGTCGGTACTTAAAATCCGCCTGAGAAATGGGAGTCTATATATACCCCTCGGCAGCATTGGAAAAACCTAACCCGGGCGAAACACTTAGACGCCGTTAGGCTGCCAAAATTTCGTTTGCCGCCAAGTGTTCGCTCTCGTCAGTTCCAGGTACGCCGCCGAGCTTCGCCGTCGCCGCCGAGTTTCGCCCTCGTCACTTCCAAGTACGCCGATCGAAGCCATTACCGTCGCCGCCGAGCTTCAAGGTAAACCCTAAACCCTTCGACCTTCCATCCTCCTTCGTCGTGCCGCCTCCCTCCCCGCCCTTGTCGTCGCCTTGCATATCCTTGGTTAGGGTTTGGGAATTGGAAAATGGTAGGCATCCTTGGTTAGGGTTCGGTGGAATTCGAAAAACTGTCAAGTTCGCTGACATCTTTGGTTAGGGTTCGGTGGGTAGGCATCCTTGGGTTGTCGGTGTACTTCCATCAATTCTACGCAGCAACAGTTCCAGCAACCCAATGTCCTCACCTGATCGGAATTCGAATACGTAATGAACTGGAATATTCATGGTGACTCACACTCGATACACAAAATGAGTTAGGTTGAGGGGGTAACTGCAATGAAAACTCTATTGGAAGTAGGTGTGTCCATCTTCTAGTGGTGCTGGATGTCAAACATATGATGTGTCACTCAAATACGTAGGATTGTGATGATAATGGCCATATTGGCACAATTGAACAAAATTAGTGGCTACGATTTGCATTTTTTAGTACAATGGTCAAATTGAAATACATGAACACGTACAATAAACATATATGTATCTTATCCTTTGGAGAATGATATATTACTATGTTGAATAATTCTTGCTGATAGTGTAGCTGTTATATGACTATGAGTTTGTTTATTGAATAGCTTATTCAATCATGATGATGTGAAGAATTACAGAAGGATTGCATGCGTTAAAACAATTATGTATCCTATTATTGAACTCAGCTTAATATTAAGGCATTTCACAGGAAAAAAGTTTATGTACCCATTTATGATTTGTTAGCACCATTTGTATCAAACTAGATATATTGGGACTTCATTTTTGTTGGATGATCTGGGTATCTGGTGCACCCAGTAGAGGAGTCGAACTTGGACTTTGGACAAAGTTGCGGAAACACCAGTCTAGGGGTATATGATTGTTCTAGATAAAGTATATTTCGTCCTTAATGATATTAGTAGAGTCCTACTCTGAATAGAGTTAGGAGTCAGATTCAGTTTAGGAACCAGTCCTAGTATGAATTGAGTTACAATCCATATAGGATTTGGAGTCACATGAAGGGGGATTTCAAAAATAAGCCCCCAACCCCTCGACCTGGTTAATCCCATCCTATCAGAAATATTCCACCAAAGGTTTCATATGCCCAGACTTGATCAAGCCACCTAAACCTCGTGAACCTCTAGAACTCACCAAGTTTATCACTATAGGAGGCGCCGACTTCCCTATCCTGTTTTCTAAACAGCCAGGACAATTGACCATCCCAGAAATCCTTGGTGCCATCATATGTGGGGTACGTAATGCCTTTCATGATGGCTGAACCTGCTGCCACGATGAGCCCATTTGGTGCGGCCGGGCACACCAAGATTAGATTTTGGCGAATGTTTCCGGATTCCTGATTCGTTTGAGAATATGGGTCTTTTATCTTTTTTACCGTGCAAATCCCACGGTTGTAGAGATGATCGCTGAAAAAGAGTGTCTCTTCTCGCCTGCAGCTACTCTAAACGAAGCTAGCCTATTTAGAATAAAAAGATAAAATTGCCATTGCTGGTGATCAACTTTAACATGCTTGTCACCCTCGCAATGTATAGGAACCTTTTGGTCAGTCGCCTTAAACCCTAGAATGCCTTATCAAATCCTAGAATGCTTCCATCTTTTTCTTCATGCAACACTTCATGTAGAGTTAATATGCCATTTATTAGATTTTTTGTCTTATTAGATCTAGCATGGAAAGCCCTAAGAAGATTGGTCCTGGTAGTAACAACAAAGAAGACAATATGGAGTTTACTGACTTCAGCAGTTCAGGCTCCTATCACAGTCCATCGGATCCTTTTCCGAATACAAAAATTAAAAAGACTTCAGTGGATCTAGACCCCCAATATGATCCTGCCGACGAGGTATGGATCACGAATCTTAACTTCAGCAGTTCAAGTTAATGTTGGTTGTCAAGTATACAAAGTCTTATAATTTTTTTCTACCTAGATTAATCGCGAAGACAATGAGGTGACATCGGCTCCTAAAACCACAGAAGGTTCTCCAATGGATGAATCCTCAGCTTCACTCAAGCGGAAACGAGGGCAACGAGGTCCCAATAAGGGTCCATTGGACCGCATCATGTACATAACAAGGGTCGGTCCAGGTGGGTTTTCCCAAGAACCACTGGATTCAGGTACCAAGTACCGTAATGCATGTGGTTTTCTTGTTAGGGAGGTTGTGCCGATCACAACCGAGCATTGGAGGAAATTACCCGAGCAGACCAAGAATGAGTTGTGTGAAAAGATAAAGAAACAATTCAAGTTCCCGAAATGCACAGAAGAAGTTGTAAAGAAAGCAACATTGGTCTCTTGCGGCAAGAAGTTTCGATGCTGGAAGAGTGAAATGAATGCTTATGTTAAGGCCGATAAGGTCCCTAGCCCGAGGAAGATGGGAAAAATCACACAAGCTCAGTGGCAAGAGTTTGTTCATCAAAAGAGCACACCTGATGCTAAAGCTCTAAGTGCAACTAGGTCAGAGCTTGCAAAAAAAGAACAAATACCATCATCGCTTGGGGTCTGCCGGATATGCCCCCAAAGTCCAGAAATGGAATAAGATATTAGACGAAATTACCAGTAAGGGCAATCCTCACCCATTAGAAGGGTGCAATGAGCGAACCCAACGCTGGTTCTTTGCTCGGTCAGGTTTGACCAGCGAGGGCAAACTTGAAAAGCCCGTCTCTCTGAATGAAGTAGAGGATAAAATGAAAGAAGTAATTGAAAAGCACCAGAAGGGTCTCTTCAAGCCGAAGAGGAAGAATGACCAACTTACCACTATCTTAGGAAACCCTGAACACAACGGATGGGTTTGAGCGATCTCTTCTCAAATGTCTTGGCTAGATGGTTTCCCTAAAGATAAAGACACATATAGAAGACGTGAGAAGTTTAAGAAAACACTTGATGAAACGATTGCTCAAAAGGTCAAAGAAAATATGCAAGAAATAATGGAACAACTTAGACAATCAGGACAATTAGTGGCACCGAGTACAGTGATGGTTCCGGTGCAAAAGGAGCAATTAGTATCTCCAACTGCCAACCCTAGTAGCGTTGGTTCCGTGCCAGGCTCAGGGTCAACCCATAAGTTCCCTGTCGATGATATTGCTAACGACAAATCTTGTCGTCTTCTTGTCCCGATAGGCAGAGCAGGGAACAAAACCAAACAGGTTGCCACTGCTATGGCAAAGCCTGATCGTGAATTCAACGGGAATCCACTTTCGTTGTATTATGTTGTGGTGCAAGTTCTTCAGATCATTGATAATGATTATGAAGATTATGAAATAGACCACGTCACACCTGAGGGGATCGCGACTCTGGGGCAGGCTATCAACCAATTAATCCTTTGGCACCGACGCGATATCGTGTTGGACGATGAGCCAATTTCTAGCCCCGTCGCATCTCCAAATACTGCAACCCCATCTTCTAAGGCGAAAGTGTATGAAGATCCACTCCCAGTCCGGGAAGATCCACTCCCCCTATGTCTCAGCAAGGATGATATCCAAGAGCAACAAGTTGGACAACAGCTTCAAGCAGTACCAGAGCAAGCTGTTGCTAGTAAAGAGCAACCAGTTGAGCAACAGCTTGAAGTAGTACTAGAGCCAACTGCTGGGAGTAAAGAGCAATCAGTTGAACAAAAGGTTCAACAACAAGCCAGTGTCCAACTTCCGACGACTACTCCTCGATCATCAGTGTCTATCAAAGTTACCCCATACGAAAATAAGAAACCTTCATCAGAAGTGTCAAAATATTTGGAAACTATGAAGGAAAATATTATGAAATCGAGTGCATCCCGTTCTTCTCATGAGCCATCATTAGGATATATCGAGGAGTGGGAAGAAGACGGTGTCATGTATAATCGGCGGACGGCTTTAGTTAAACCAGGAGTTCCAATATACAAGCTTGAGGATGTTCCTCCTGAATTTAAGAATGGGAAGTCATTCATGACATCCGTAAAACTTAGCAAACAACCCGTCCAGCTCAGAAGAATGCATGAGTGGTACATCACTGCCAGCACAAAATATGGTCTTAATTGCGTCACATTTCGTATTCCAAAAGAAGCATTCTGGAGCACTGGAGTAGATAGACGAGTCGCTTTATTTGAAGAGTTGCATGCCCTTTTCCATCGGGGCATGCTCGAAATCAACATGCTGCTCGTCTGGTGCTTGTAAGTGCTCTAATATTTTGTATTTGCTTTTCTTACTACACGCATATGCATTTCATGAGATTATAACAATTATGGACTTCTTCAATAGGATGCAATACATGGATAATGAAAAGTTGGAGCACAAGATAGGTATCCTTGACCCTACTAGGATTGCAAAGTCGCTACACGACGTTCAGGTGAATCGAGACTCAGTACAGTACAAACACATGAACAAAAGAGATTTTGAAAAAGCAATTGCAAAACTTAATAAGGATAGAAAAACAGAAGTTGCAGCTTACATAGGACATGCGATGTTTAACTTTGTCAGAGACGGCAAGGACTTCGTAAAGGCTCCGTACCACTTCGAGTAAGTTCGACACATGACATTGAAATAGCAATTATTGGTAATTGTTAACACGTGTGTTTGTATGTTTGCAGTAATCACTACATAATGATCTTCATCAAGCCAACGCAGGGAATGGCAATAGTCTTGGACTCGGCCGATTTCTCACCAGATCGTTACAAAGATTTCCTTTCCATTTTGAAACTGTACGTTTATTAAATAATTTTAATTTACGCACATTTAGAATGTGTTGACAAGTTTTATATGACATTTCTTGTATTACAACGCTTGGCGGTTTTACGCGGAACAGCTTGGCAGTCAGAGACCTCCTAATACGAATGCATTGAACATTAAAACGTATTATGCTTGTCTGAAGCAGCCTGCTGGGAGTGTCTTATGCGGGTATTATGTATGCGAGCATCTTCGGACCGCCATCGTATATAGAGTGAATCGTGAGGATGTAAGTTATCCTTAATGTCGATACCTTATTTTCTTACTTTTGTGTTTCATTTTCATTGTAACTAGCATAGTTTAATGCTTATATTCTCTGCTGTTCAATATTACCACAAACATTATTTTCATATTTTGATTCCAACTTTAAAATTCAATTGCTCATAGTACAACTGCTCCAAAAATACCAAATAAATTCTTGTATACTCTCACTTTGATCTATACTTTGATGTTGTTCAAACCAATACATTCTAAACCTTGTTATGTATTATATTACAGCACACGAAGAATCTGAACGAAGAATGACCGGTTTGTGGAAGTATTCCTAGTGGAGGAGCCGACAGGATTGCTGCTGAACTCTATCAGTTCATTCGTCGTGAAATTTTGCACAAAAAAGGAAGTTCTTTGATAAGAATTGTGCAGCAGCTGATGTGCCAGAACTTTGCGACTATGCCAATAGAAACAGTTTTTAGTGAAAACTTGTAAACTGAGATGAATTGTATATGTAGCTTGTACATATGTATATTGTTTTAGTGAAATTGACTTCTGTGATGATAATATTGTTGACTTTTGTTCTGTGATGATATTGTTGTTTTTTATTCTGTGATATATTGAATTGATCTGGAAATTAAAAATAACAGTAGTAGTACTGCAGGTTATACCTTATCACAGGCGGCTATTAACCAACGGCTAGGCATGACTGTGAAAAACAATTATCACAGACGGCTAGATACAAGTAAAGAACTATTTGTGATAACCTAATTTTCATAGGCGGTGACTGTTATGGTAGAAACCGTCTACGTTAAAAGGTCTTCACAGACGGCTGATGTAGGTAAACGTCCGCCTGTGATAACACCATTGTCATAGACGGTTAGTTATGCTTCAATACCCGCCTGTGAAGACACATTATCATAGGCGGTTAGTTATGCTTCAATACCCGCCTGTGATAAGACATTTATCACAGGCAGTTATATATGTTGCACGACCCGTCTGTGATAAAATATCTTCACAGACGGCTAGCCTAAGTAAAGAATCGCCTATGATAATGTTTCTTCACAGGCGGCTAGTCTAAGTAAAGAATCGTCTATGATAATGTGTCTTCACAAGCGGTATTACTTCTCCGCCTGTGAAATTGCGGATTATCAAAGGCTCTTCGTTTCAGGCGGTTTTAAAAGCCGTCTGTGATAATAGGTTTGAAGTCGTCTGTGATGAGGCTTATTGTAGTAGTGATGGTGCAACGGCTAAATTGAGCACAGAGTGGTCACGCACATTTCACTATCTGACTTGGTGAATGATACGGTAGTTACAGAGGCTGTATTACAAGGAAATCCTGCATTGTTGCACTGACGACAGCTACCATTTTATAGACTGACATGACATATATGGAGACAACCGCACAGTCGAGTTTATGTCTGTATGCCTGGCTGTATACAACCTGCAGTTATTTACGGTTGGTGAGGAAACTGTTAGAATTCTAATTGAAGAGAGAAGAGAGATTGAACCCACAATGATTACAACTAACTCTTTCATTTATTCTTGTATTTATACATTGCGAGGAGGCACGATTCAAGGGACACGACAGATGGTGAAGGGTTGCCGCCGGCAACCGCCGGCAGTTACACGCGATGGAGATCACGTGGGCAAATGCACTGTAACACTCCCCTTGAACACTTGAGCTCCATATTGAATGTTATCTTCGAAAAACCCAGTGGGAAAAAATCGAATATATATATATATATATATATATATATATAGTAAAATACCCATGTAAAAACTCCTCGAAATATTATAAACCAGGAGAAACACACAGCATAAGATGTAATAATCGTTTTTAAATAAAAACCCATGTGGGGAAAATAAGAAAATAGACATTTGCTTGCACTGTCATTGCCTTATTAAAACTTATTGTGAGAAATCTTAAAAGTAAAACTCACATAAGAAAAAGAGTACAATTTGATGCTTTAGGTAGCTTTCGATGAAACTCCACCTAAACCTTGCAAATCTCTAAGTCTACGCATACCAATACATGCAACACATTCAGAAAATGTGGAGTATGGTAGGGACTTAGTGAATAGATCGGATAAATTATCACATGACTTAGTCTGTTGAACATCAATTTTTCCATTTACTTGAAGTTCATGTGGATAAAATAGTTTAGGAGCTATGTGTTTAGTAACATTAGTCTTCACATAACCTGACCGCATCTGATCAATGCAAGCTGCATTATCTTCATAGATAATGGTAGGTGACTCAATGGGTCCAATGCCACTTGAGACTTGGATATGATTAATCACTCTACGTAGCCAGGCACACTCACGTGCGACTTTATATAATACTATGATTTTGGAGTGATTTGAAAACGTAGCAATTAGAGTATGTTTAGAAGACTTCTAAGAAATTGTCGCCTGTCTATGTAAAAATACGAAACCAGCTTGTGATCTACCGTTGTGGGGATCACTTAAGTAACCCGCATCGGCATAACCAACGAGGTTTAGATCTTGTTTCTTTGGAAAGAAAAGTCCAAGATCTTGTGTACCTTGAATGTATCTTAATACATTTTTCAATCCATTCCAATGTCGTATGATAGGAGCATTACTATATCTGGCAAGTAAATTTACTGCGAAAGCAATATCAGGTCTTGTATTATTTGCAAGATACATAAGTGCACCAACGACACCAAGGTATGGGTATTCAGAACCCAACACCTCTTCTCCTTCTTGGCATGGCCAAAACGGATCTGTATCCCTTTCTAAGCCTCTTGCTACATAGGAGTTTTAGATGGATATGCTTTGTTCATATTGAATTTCTCCAATACTTTTTTATTATAAGCAGATTGGTGTACGAGAATGCCCGTTTGAAGGTGCTCGGGTTGTAGACCCAAGCAAAACTTAGTTTTACCTAAATCATTCATCTTGAACTCCCTTTTAAGATGATTTTGTGCCTTTTTAATGTCATTCTCAGTGCCAATGATATTCAAATCATCAACATACACTGAAATTATACAAAAATCAGTTGAGGATCTTCGAATGAAGACACAAGGGCAATCATCATTAGTTGAGTAGCCTTTTTTCAAAAGGAACTCCTTCAGTCGGTTATACCACATCCTTCCAGACTGCTTCAAGCCATATAAAGACTTGTTAAGTTTAACACAAAACATGTTGCGACCTACTTTTCCATTCGGTATAGGTATCCCATCGGGAACCTTCATATAAATATCCGAATCTAGTGATCCATATAAATATGCAGTCACGACATCCATCAACTGCAAAGATAGATGTTTTTGTGTTGCTAGAGATATCAAATATCGGAAAGTTATTCCATTCATAACAGGAGAATATGTTTCATTGAAATTAATGTCGGATCTCTGCGTGAACCCTTGTGCAACTAGCCTTGCCTTGTATCTCACAACCTCATTGTTCTCATTTAGTTTACAAACGAAAACCCATTTGAACCAAACATGATAGGTTCGAGGAGGAGTAGATATTACATTTCCGAATACCTCTCTCTTTTTAAGTGAGTCAAGTTCTTCCTTGATAGCTTCTTTCCATTTGATCCAGTCCGAGCGTTGTTTACACTCTGTCATGGTCTTAGGATCAGGATCATGGAGCAGATCAGCTATCATGGTTGAAAAGCATGAGTTGACAACTGTTGTACTACAGTCAAGTAATTCTCCAAAACTAGTATAATTGATGGAAATTTCTTTAGTCCCCTGTAATTCTTCATGACTTCCTAACATAGAAGAATTAGGGTTTTCCGATTGTCTAGCCTGCTCTATAGTGCGCACTTGAGGGCTAGATGTTGGATTTAAAATATCCCTTTGATTTAAGTCAATGTTTTGTTGACTCGCATTTACTTTCCTCGAGGAAGGTCTAGTCTTCGGACACTTACTTGAAGCATCTATTTCCTTTCTTGCTCTCCCCCTTTTTGGAGGTTGAGTGGTTTTTGTTGGTACCTCCACTCGGAAAGGTGCATTTATTGCAGGATTCAAAGACTTTAAGACATTATTATAGTCAGTAAATGCATCTGGTAGGTTACTAGCAAGTTGCTGTAACTCTATGATTTTCTGAACTTGAAGTTCAGTTTCATTTATACGTGGATCAACATTTAGGATGGATTTATCATCCCAAATTATTTCTCGGCTTTCATTGGAAAATTTATTATCTCCCCCTAAAGCCGGGAAATGATCATCATTAAATATGCAATCAGCGAACCGGGCCGTGAATAAATCTCCTGTTAAAGGCTCCAGGTATTTAATAATAGACGGGGGGATTGATATCCCACGTATATCCCTAATTTCCTGTGAGGGCCCATAGAAGTTCGCTTAGGTGGTGAAATTGGTGTGTATACAACACAACCAAATTTCCGCAGATGGGAGATATTGGGTTGATCTCCACATACAAGTTGTAAAGGGGAGGTGGTATGATATGAAGTTGGTCTAAGTAGGATAAGGTCAGCAGCGTGTAAGACTGCATGACCCCAACAAGATGTTGGTAAATTGCAACTTTGTAATAAAGGTCTTGCTATGAGTTTCACTCTCTTTATGAGAGATTCTGCTAAACCATTTTGTGTATGAACATATGGAACGGAGTGCTGGACTTCAATCTCTTGAGCCATATAAAAGTCATTGAAAGCACAGGATGTAAATTCAGCAGCATTGTCCATACGGATACTTTTTATCCTATATTCAGGATAATTTGCTTTCAACCTTATGACTTGTATCATAAATTTGGAAAAAGCATGGTTACGTGTATATAATAAACACACGTGCGACCATCTAGTAGATGCGTCAATTAAAACCATGAAATATCTAAATGGACCACACATAGGTTGTATGGGTCCACATATATCTCCTTGAATTCTTTCAAGGAATTTTAATGGTTCAGCATGGATCTTAAGTGGAGAAGGTCGTAAGATCAACTTGCCCATAGCACATGAAGTACAAACAAAATCATTAGATTTTGGAAATTTACTATTCTTTAAATCATGGCCAGTGCAATTTCCAATAATTTTCCGCATCATCCCTGTTCCGGGGTGGCCTAGGCGTGAATGCCAAGTCTTAAATGTATCTACATTTTGGTAAATCACCTTGTATGCAACATATGGTACGGGTTTTATGTACGTATAGTACAGTCTAGATGGAGTAGAAGGAATTCTTTCTAAAACTTCATTGTCATATTTGGAAGATTTAGAAATAAGAGGAAATTCTTCTTTATTCTCTTCATGGGTATGTATATGTAATCCATTTTTCCAAATATCTCTAAAACTTATGAAAGTGAATCGGGATACAATAATGCATCCTCGATCATCACTTGTGTCTCATTAGGAAGAGTAATAGTGGCTTTTCTAGAGCCAACTATTGTCGCATCGCGTCCTGCGATGGTCAAAACATTTCCCGACCTCCGAGTTAGGGTGTGGAAATATTTTGTTTCCCTAAGTATAGAGTTTGTGGTGCAACTATCCATAAGGCACATTTCTTCCTCCATCATTAATTTTCCCGTGAAGTCTAATAAATAAAATTTTAATAAACAATGAGTTGTATATATATATAACATTAGAGTGCTGAATAACCCTAATACAATTATACTTAATATATATGTACATTACAACACACTTGCATTTACATAGACTTTAAACATATGTACATTCTATGGTAGAAGATCTATAAAAGATCATTGAATACATCATTGGTATTATATTCCACCATAGCATTGTCCAAGTCCATGTTGTCATCATCTTTCAATGGTGACTCGTTGTTGCTAGGATCTTCAATATCCTTGCTTGAACAACCGACTTCAAATGTTGGCTTTGTCTGGATACTTAAATGAGTTCCATACTCATTTTTAGATCCTTGAGCTTTCTTTTTCCTTTAATGATTTCTGGTATAAAGCCACAAGGTGTTTAAGCGTGCGGCATTTATCAGCAGTATGCTTATAAGTGCCACATGCGTTACACTGCACATTTTTCCCCTTGAAGGGAACACCATCCTTTCCCATTTTCTTTGAGAATTTCTTATTCTTTTGCCTATTATGGCAGCGTCTAGCAGATCTACCATTTTTCTTAGAATTTTCATTCTTAGAAGCATTAGCTTTCTTCTCATTATGATGTACTTCAGGTAGAGGAGCAGTCCCAACACGACGTTGGTGATGATTCTTAATAGTAAGTTCATCATGTTTTTCTGCTTGAAGTAAATCACGGATGAGGTCAGCATAATGTTGGTAGTTACGAGCCCGGTATTGATGTTGTAAGACCCAATCAGAAGGGAGCATAGTTTGAAGAGTTTTCTCAATCTTGTCCTCTTCTGTTGGTACTTTCTCAGAAAACCTTAATTTGGCACATACTTTATAAACAGCATGATTATACTCTTCTATAGACTTAAAGTCTTGGAAACGAAGTTGAGTCCATTCATGATTGGCCTCAGACAGTAATATTGCCTTTTGCTATTCATAACGGCTTTTTAATGCTAGCCAAAGTGTATGTGGTTCTTCTTCCATCACATATTCTGATTTTAAATCAGAATGTAGATGGTTACGGATGATGTATAGTGCCTGATACTTAAATGTTTCCAGAAATACTGCAGGTCTTTCTTCTGGAGGAGTAAGAGCAGCTATAATTCCTCTAAAAGCCAAACTTATCTTGAAGTCAAGAGCCCATGTAGGATAATTGTGACCATCAAGAGCAAGTTCTTCAAACTCGCGAGCCATTGATTCCTACATGTAGGAAACCAGAGATTTTATTAATAAAATCATCATGGTGGTGTTGTAATGTGTGTTAATCATAATGAAAAACACATTAAATTTATTCTTTCTCATCTAGCCAAATTTATAAAATGGCTTGAAAAGAAGAACAAATATATGTATATTTCAAGTTAAAGATGGCCAATTTAAAGTAATGGCCAAAATAATATGAATTATACATATTATCACATATTAAGGTATGTTTCAAATTGTATTAAGCCAAAATATAGCAAAATGGCTTAATCAAATATGATAGTTGATTTCATATTTTATGTGTATTTTATGTCCATCATAAGCCAAAATTTGGAAATTAGCTTTAAATGATGAAAAGTTGTAAAATTTGTGAATGTGTTAAACAAAATTCAAAGTTGAGGCCAAATTCTGGAAATGGCCTAAAATTGAATTTTGGACAATGTAAATTTTAATTTTATCAATATGGCCAAAATTTGAAATTTTAGCCAAATATTGAATTTATTGCAAATAAATAATATTTAAATGCAATATATACATTGTCATAATATATATTTACATGAATCACAAATATTTACAACATTACACATACACACTTGCAGCAATTTAAACTTAGTCTAATATTAACTAGATTAAACTGCAAATTAAAACAGAAAATTAAAATATGTACATTGGGGCCGTTCCTGGAATTTTGGTCCAGAAAACGGCCCAAAAGGTTGAGGTGGCGCTGCCCAGCCGTGGATGCAGGTGGTGCGGCCCAGCAACGGACTGGCCAGCTAGTTCGATCGGCAGCGCAGCCCAGTCGCGGGCGGCCCAGACTGTCCGATCGGTGGTGCACCCAGCCGTGGGCGACCCAGGCGCTCCGATCGGGCGCGAAAGCCCATCCGCGAGCGGCCCTGGCTCTCCGATCGTGCGGCATGGCCCAGGCGCTCTGATCGGGCGCGGCCCGAGCGCGCGGTCCAAACCGGTGGCCTGTTGGCGAGGGATTAAGGGTGGGGGGGGGGGGGGGTCCGGCGGTGGGCGGTTAGGGTTATCCCGTAACCGCCTCCACATTGTTCCCGCCGCCGCTCCTCCTTTCTCCACGTCGTCGCACCCTAGTTCCATGCTCCGACGATGTTTTGCTCCTTTTTGCCGGTGTCGTGCCCCCTCAACCCCGTTCACACCGTTTAGTGGTTTGATCCGGCAACCGAGGCCCAAGATCTAGGCCTTCGTGTTGCTCGATTTGGGGTGGCGAGGTGCGCGAACCGGCGGAGAAACATATTTCCGCTCGGGCTCACAAGCGCTGCCGGTGGTGCGTTGATTTCTGGCGGGTTGGTCGGAGTCCTTGTAGTCAAAGGATGTTGAGGTCTGCCTCTTGAGCCAACGCGGATCCATGGAGTGCGGCGGACCGTCGGTGTTGCCACATCATCTGTGGGTGCAGTGACACCGCGGCCGCCATCTTCCACGCGCCTACTTCGTTCCTCCCCCTCTCCCTGTCCTCCCAATGACGAATGGACCAGATCCAGTGCAACCCGGATCGGGTTCTCCCCTTCGAGGATGGCACTGTACTCCCTTTGAGGACCCGTTTGACGAGCCTCTTGGTCCGAGGGCTGGACGGGGTATAGGGTCGGCTTTGGTCTTGAACGCGTTGTCTTAAGATGCTTCTCGGCTGTGGCGCTTGTTGAGCGGTCACCACTGCGTGGCGGCGCCGTCGTTCATGGCGGCAATCGCGGCAACGACGGCAGCGCCGTCCACCACGACGTGCAAAGCGGCATCGTCGGCCGCTAAGGCGTGCGCGGCGGCAAAGGTGATTTCTTCGGTTCATTGGTCTTGCAGTGTTGCGTAGAGATCCAATGCGCCGGTGATGACCACCATGGTGTCCATGATGATGCAGACGTTGAAGGTTGTCTTCTCCAGCGATGAACAAGATGAAAATTGGACCGGTAAGACTTGAATTTGCCATCTTACCAATATTTTCTTCTCCCTATCGCTCTTAGAGACAGGTGCTGATAATGTGTTAGAATTATAATTGAAGAGAGAAGAGAGATTAAACACAGAATGATTCCAACTAACTCTTTCATTCATTCATTGCGAGGAGACACGATTCAAGGGACACGACAGATGGTGAAGAGTTGCCGCCGGCAACCGCCGGCAGTTACACGTGATGGAGATCACGTGGGCAAATGCACTGTTACAGAAACTGCTAAAAAATGACTGAGGAGAAGAAGCATTGTTTGGTTCTGCGAGCGTATCGCATTTCGATCTTGTGAAGCCAGCTGGCACGTATGTGGAGTAGTATTACACTCCCCACATAAGGACGTGTCTTCTCACCGAACGCATGATACTCTCTCTCTCTCTCATTTATAGTGCCATGCTTGGAATGTACGGAGTATCTTGTTCTTGTGAAAGATTGGAAGGATTCAGTGTAATTATTGATTGAGCTAGCCTGACTTCTTCCTGCTACTACGATTCATGATAGTGCAATGGATTAAAGCTCTTTCTGTCTTTCATAAAGCTAGAGAGGCACAGAACGGAGACGAGCTGCAAAACAGTAATTCTGCGTTTCCTCAGAATGGGTGTAACGGCTCGGCCATTTTTCTTTGGTGCAGAGAATCTTGGCGAGAGGCCAGTGGAGGGCACCGTGCAGACATCAAAGAGTTCAAACAAGGTCCTCCATGTGATGTGAGATAGTTTGCCGCGAAGAGGAAAAGACGCCACCGGGGGAGAAGAAGATGAGAGGTCCGAGCAGGCTAGGCGTTGGGCTCGCGGTGGTGTCTGTGCTGCTCCTCTTGGCGCTCACTCCCGAGCTTTACTACATCTTCGTTCACAAGCGCCGGCTGCGGCGCCGCCATTTCCGACGCGGCGTCGTCTTCCTCCCGCGAGCTGCTCCAGCTCTTCTGCTTCAAGAAGCCGCCCGCCCTCGCGTTGTCCACCTACACGGTCCAGGAGCCGCACGCGACCGGCACGGCCGTCGCCGTGGTCGTCGAGGACGACGACGACGACGAGACGGTCGAGGCGCAGCTGATGCGGTTGAGCAGCCTCGTCGGCGGCCCGACGCGCCTGCTGTTCACCATCAAGGAGGAGACCAAGGAGGACCTCGATGAATCCGAGGACGGCCGGAGCAGGAGCCGGGGGAGCCTCGGCGAGCTGCTGCGTTGCCCCTGGACGCCGCCGGCCTCCTCGCACGTGCCGCCGTCCGTCGTCGCGGAGACGAACAACTCCTACAACCCGCCGTTCGAGTCCCCGGTGCCGAGCCCGGGCCACCCTGCTCCGGCGGTGTCGCCGCCGCCCAAGTTCCAGTTCGTCAGGGACGACGACGCGGAGTAGAAGCTGTTGCACCGGCGGGCGCTGGCCGAGGAGGCCACGAGGACGCGGAGGTCGCCGTCGTCAGTGGCTGGCGAGGAGGACGGCGGGGAAGAACTGAACAACCGCGTTATCCCGCTGTCATCGCCGCCCAGCAGCGGTGGCCATCACTGAGCTGGACGACGCATTGTTCTAGTGTAGCTCTTGTGCTGCAAACCTAGTATTTTTTGCTCTTTGGTTTATGATCTTCTGATCATGTCCAATTGGATGATTGGATGTACTGTATATAACATCAACATGGTGAGGAATCACAAATTTGAGATGAGCGTGACTGTTCCGGGCGGGGGGCAAGGCTGGATTCGTCGGAGGAAGCCACCGCACGGTTTTATCCTTCTCTTCTGTACCTGCAGGCTATTCTCGCCAGCAAGAGCAACACAACACAACCTATGCGTTTTGCCTGCAGAATGGCAAAAGCTATCAACCAATTCATATCTGAAAAAGCTTTTACCTCCCGTGTTTACAGTGTACTCCTCTCTCCATTCCAAAAAATTTGTCGCTTTGTAGTTCATGAATAGCACCACTGTTAAATGATGAAGCCAGCAATTTTCATGGTGTAGCGGAATTACATGGAACAGTTTCTGCTTCATACATATGCTTCTTCATCTAAAAAATATATATATGCCACTTCATTTTTTTCTGTGAATTTATGAACATAAAACAGAATTTCTGATTCGCTGAAGAATGAGGTACTAACATGGATTTAATATAACCTTTGTCGACTCTACGTGATACTCCTTTCTTTCTCTAAAGATTGTCACCTTTAATTTATTTTTTGAACTAAATGTGACAATTTTTTGAGAAAATAGAAAGTAACATTTTTATGTGCGACAACAAAATGAAAGAAAATCTCTTCCACGAATGGTTAGTTGTTAACGTGGTGGATGTGATGTTTTATTGCTTTGTTGCCTCCGTCTGAACTCATCGCAGCTGATGCAGACAAGCTAGTTGACAGCGTCGATGCATGATAAGATCACAATGCTTATTAAACTAGCGCGTTGGGTAGAAGGCATGAAAACGGAAGGTTGTTAGTACATGTATTTAAAATTCCAGAGTCTATACGTACTTTATCGATCGATATGTACAGTATAACAGTGACGTGTTTTCTTTTAAAAAAGTAACTGTTGATTAATTAACGTGCCGGCCTGTGATGATCAGGAACCTTCCGATCAACCACGCATTATATTGTTGCTTTAGCAGAAAGCAACCCAAAAATAATACAGCACGTCATAAAATTACTTATAGTTTGAGAAACATATAGACGCAAGTTAACTCTATCCACAAAACAAAATTCGTCAAGTAAAGGAGTGGTCCATTATATATGCGTGCGTTGAATCTCAATATGAAAGCATATGCCCATCTATTATCGGCTTCTGCAGAGCAACGATCAGATCTCAGTGAGCCGTAGAGGATTGTATACAGCGCAGAAAGATGAGACTAATTAAGCCTAATATTCACAGAGCTGTTCCTTCGTTTGAGAGCTTAGCAGCTGAGACTGGGAGAATATCGATATTATCATGCATGTTAACCCAGAATTAGTTCAGACTCACTATCATCGTAACGTAAGGGATACGGTGCCACCTATGTTGACAGGGACGATACAAAAATGCTTTCTTGCTTGTCAACAGAGAAAAAACGTAAAAGACAAGGACCATTCGAAATTAGTATCAACTTGATCGGAATCTTTTATTTATGCAAGCTTTCGCTCTCAAACATAATTGAACCGCCAGAAAATGCCCATTGGACAATACTATAGTAGTCGACAGAACCGATTCAAGGGAGGTGGCCCTATCACGTCGTGACACAATGAACCTTTCACCGTTGCGTGCCAATTTGCACAAACTGATTTGAGTGCTATAAATAGCGGTCTGGGGTTGAAGCTCTTCAGTGTGCTCAAGCAATCTCACAGAGCTCCTAGCTTAAGCAATTCCGTTTAGCTTCGTCTCACAGATCCATCAAGCAACATGTCGTGCAGCTGCGGATCAAGCTGCAACTGCGGCTCCAGCTGCAACTGCGGGTACGTATCTGTATCTCTATGGTTAACTGGTTCTTTTGCTGCTGCTGATGATGATGATCTGATTGATTTGCAGCAAGATGTACCCTGACCTTGAGGTGAAGCAGAGCAGCGGCGCCAAGGCCACCGTCGTCCTCCCTGAACAGAAGAAGGCCCACTTCGACGAGGCCGCGACCGAGTCCGGCGAGACTGCCCACGCTTGCGGCTGCGGCTCCAGCTGCAAGTGCAACCCCTGCAACTGCTGATCACGCATGCATGGGGTAATTCTCATGCATGTGTCATGTCATGTTGGAATATATCAACAGTGGAGTACGTATAAAATAAGGAGGAGCCAGCCATGTACTACCGACGATCTGGCTCTGCAGCTTGCATATGTACCTGTGTCTGTGTGGTTTGAATTTACCTCTTGATTGATGGTACCATCCTTGTGATGGATCATGTGTGTGCCTGTGTCTTAATTGCTCTGTAACGACGGGTACAGAGTGATGAATGAATACTGTATTTGGAGTCTGGTTTGGTAATGGTCTCTGCCTACCTTACCTGCTGTTTTGTTTTGATCGAACCTTACTATCCAGTGATTCAGATTTTTTTCTTCTCTTTTACTACCGATAGCAGTTTGTGACTGGTGATACTGGAACAAAGTCCCCACCGGTAGCAGTTAGGCTAACATTGAGGAGCCGACCAAGTTTTGATGTGACGTGCAGGGAGAGCGTCGAGGGAGATGGACGCCGGCGAGGAAGGCTCGTACAGTAGTTGGTTGTTTTGTGGAGCGCTTTGCAGATTTTGTTTGAGCATCTCAACGATTGTGAATTCGAGTCTTAATCCGAGTCTAGATTTTATATTTTTGCAGATAATTTAATTGGGCTATGCATTTTTGGGCTTTCGAAACTGAGTCCAAGTCTTTAGAGACAAATGCGTCTACGATTGCAGAGTCAGATCGGATGCGAATCTTCTGGATCGTAGCCGAGCCGCCTCCGCGGGACTCTATGAATACGGACGTCCGCGGTAGGGCAGATGGTCCCACGATCAGGATCGTTTCCATGTTCGCGTTCTTTGCGCCATCTTTTAGTCTACACCATCCCGAGCGCCGACGTGCACCGATGATCGGGAGAGTAGGTATCCAGAACCACTCACCCTTGCGACCTTGCACCGGGAGAAGGTGAATAAGGTTTTTGGGAAGTGTTTCGCGCGACTGCTCACGTTCTTCATCACGGATCATCTACCGAAGAGATCAGGCAATGCGATTCAACGTCGTCACCAGCGTCTGCAGCGGTTGTTCGCCGTCGAATCTACAACGGTTCTTTCGGCTTCAAATCGGTATGCGACATTACTCGTCTCGTCTGATTGTCGGTGTCGCTGTTGTTTTTCGCGTGCTTTTCAGAATTGTTCAGTAAATTGCCTCGTATTTTCTAACAATCCAAAAATATTATTAGGCAATTTCCTGAGTTGAACATGATGACTTTAGCAAATGCACTAAGACCGAAGAAATTCTCTGGCGTGCACTTTAAGAGATGACAAGTTAAGACCACGCTCTGACTCCAGTCACTTAAGATCTTCTGGGTAACCGAGGACAGGCCTCAATGTCCTTTGTCTGTTGAAGAACAGACGAAGTTTGAGAAAGCTAATTCTGTCCTGAGAGGATGTATCTTAAGTGTTCTTGACAACAAACTCTGTGATGTTTATCTAATATTCACAGATGGTAAGGAGCTATGGGATGCACTTAATGCTAAGTACGATGCAACCGATGCAGGTGGTGAACTGTATATCATGGAGAGTTTTCATGACTACAAGATGGTTAACAACCGTCCTGTAGTTAAACAGACTCATGAAATACAGTGCCTTGCGAGAGATCTCAATCTCCTTAAGTGTCCTTTACGCGACAAGTTTGTGAATGGGTGCATTATTGCAAAGTTACCTCCTTCATGGAGGAACTTCACCATAGCTCTCAAACACAAAAGATAGGAAATGTCAATTGAAAATCTGATAGCATCTCTTGATGTAGAGGAGAAGGCTCGAACTAAGAACGCTACTGAGAAAGGAGGTGAGGGTCAACCATGGAATTTTTTTATTAATATACCTTTTAAAAAATCATTTATAATAAATAACCCCCGATTTCGAAAAATTTGAAAAGTAACCCAGCTTCATATGTGCCTCATACGAAATGACACGTGGGCCACGCATTTCGTATGAGGCACATACGAAACTGACGTGGCCCGCCACGCTGTCCTCAGGTCCCTGAGGTGGCGGTTCCATTCCGAAGGAAGAGGGAATCTCGTATGAGCCGCATACGACATTCGAATTTCGTATGCGGCACATACGAAATTCGCCGATCTATGGGGCCCACCGGAGCCGTCGTATGTGTCACGGATGATTTGCGACCTCTATAAAATGTGGCCCGCTTCTTCTTCTCGGCACTCAGCCACGCCGCCGCCGCCGTTCGTCCACTGCGTCGCCGCTCCACTCGGCCACCGCTCCGCCGCCTCCCTCTCGGCCCCGCTCGCCCTCGATACTATTTCTTTCTTTGTATTTTCTATTTCGCTCTAGTACTAAAGTACTATTTGTTATTAGGTTGCTTAGTTATCTCAATAGGTATTTCTTTGTTAGTTATTTTAGTTAGTGATTTAGGTATTATTATGCAGTGCACATTATTATTTTAGTTAGTGATTTAAGTATTATTATTCTAGTTAGTGATTTAGGTATTATCTATGTATTATTATGTTGTGAGTTAGGTAGTGATTCATCTTTATTTTAGGTATTTTAGGTACTGCTAGTTATGTGTTATTATGTGTTATTACACTTTAGTTATTTTTTGACATTTTACAATAGTTTTGATAGTTATTTTACCATACATGTTATTAGGTTCTAATAGTTATAGTTTTTAGGTTTATATTCATAAGTTATTTTTAATTAATGTTGTTAATTTTAGAAGTAATTTTGGTAAATGTTTAGAGTGCACTTCTCTAATTTATACATTATTCGAAATATAATTTTTAGGTTTCTATTTGTTTTTAGATAATAAGATTGTGTATAGGCATTCTTAACATGCGATTACTTTTATTTGTTTGTATAAATTCTAATAGGAATGTCAGAGAAGTCAGTATTTCAGATATTTTATGGAGAAAGCACAATAGTTTATGACCCTAATGGGATTAATTTGTCTGATTTCACCTCGTGTGATGGAGGGATAACAAGAGCAAATGAGAGATTTAGTGGTGTCGTAAACTGGTTGATGAAAATATTTATCCTTGATCCACAACAACATCAGTTGACATTGAAAGGAATGATTAATCGGGCAAGAAATGGAATTTATTGGGATTTGATTGTTATTAAGGGAACACAGAATTGGAGGAAATTTATAGATTTAGTTGTGGAGCGGGGTTGGCCTCTAGTGCTTCTTGCGCAAGCGGAAAACAAAGAAGTAGAGATTGTAGCGGAAGCTGATGAAGCAAATAGTACGGAAAATGATGTAGAAATGGAAGAAGCTGGAGAGAACTCGATACATGTAGAAGCACGTGGTGTGACAGATGAAGGAGAGCACATTGAGAACATAGTTGAACAAATAAGGATCGAAGATATGGAACACGAAAATGTTCCAGAAGTTGACTCTTCTGATGATGAGAATGAGAATGATACTATTGTTCCTACAAAGTGGAACAATCTAATCCCGAGTAATTTATCAGCTACAGAAAAGTATTGTGGCTTATCAGGATACCATGAGAATCAATTAACACAAGGAGATATTTTTAAAGACAAAGATAGTTTGAAGAATGCAGTGAAATATTGGTCTCTGTCTTTGCAAAGATTATTTACAGTTTACAAGTCAAGTAAAAAATATTATAATGTGAAATGTGTGTTCTCAAGTTGTCCTTTTCGGGTCCATGGTTTCGAAGAGAAGTGGACGAAACTATGGAGAGTATCAAAAATGATTGATCACACATGCGAGTTGTATGAATTGGAGAAGTGCAATAGTGCTCTTACATCGCAGTTTATTGTGAATCATATGTACGCCCGAATTGTGGATAACATTCGGTTTGAACCGAAATCAATAATAAATACTATTGAGGAGGAGTTCAAGTACACAATAAGTTACTCCAAAGCGTGGAAGGCAAAACAGAAGGTGATTGAGCAAAGATTTAGTTCATTTTAAGTTTCTTATGAAAATATTCCAAAGTTATTGTAGACCATCCAGGAGAGGAATGTTGGTACTTATTATGACATTATGGATGTGCCGAACAGAGATATGCCTGGGAAGTTGTTTCTCCATCGTGCATCTGTCACAGCCCGAATTTCCACTAAAGATGAAAATCACTCTGATTAAAATTTTTGTGTAAAATACGAACAAACATTAACCGTCAACAAAAACTGAAGCATATAAGGGTACAAATACGAACATACACTTTTAAAAACAAACCAAATTATAAAATTGTTTTGAGATAAATGAAATCCAAAAGGATAGATATTGCTATATACCAATGTACTTGTACAGGTGAACCCACCTCAAAATAAAATAAAACATATAATGAGTATGTGCGATTTAAGGGATAGGTTTTTAGCCTTCAATCCGACATTTGTCAAAGTAATAACAACATATACCATATACAATTCAACACTAAGACGATGAACGATAAAACATAAACTAAACTCGAATTAGGAATTTAAAGTATAATGATTAAGACAAGAGTGACAAGATAAACAAAGCAACACACACACACACACACACAAACACACACACACACACACACACACACACACATATATATATATATACACACACACACACATACATACATACATGTATATATGTAATAGATTAAATATAGCAAATAAATCAAGAGTGAATGCATTCAACCAACTGGTAAGAAAAAGGTAACCAGAAACAAAGTTACGCAAAGGCGAATTAATTGGTATAAACCTAATCCAAAATCAAGCTTAAATTCAAACTCAAATCAAACTGCCAAAGTAGATCCAGAATAGTGAATTAATTGAGCACAGTTGAAATTCAATAAACCATAATCTGAATTACCCAAACTTGACTAAATACCAAAATCAAATTAATGGAACACCTTGGGAAAATTGACAATTTAAAATATCTGCATAAAATGAACTGGGAACAAATCAGCTAAATCAAATCCAAACCCAAATTTAAATTGAATGAATCAATGCTGGGGGAAAATCATCAACCAAGCAAACTCTGTTCGGGCTTGGCCCATTTTTCTCCCCCTCTTGTTTTTTCGCTTCGGCCCACTTACCCACTCCTCCTCCCTTTCGCGCGCGGCCCAGCCCGTTACTGTGCTTCTTCCTCCTCCACCGCCTCTGTCTAAGTCACTTGACAAAGCCGCCCGACACCAACAATCCAGGGACGTGATCCTTCCCGTCGCATCGCCAGCTACGCCGTCGCCGTTCGTGTACAATCGACTGTCCTCTCCCCGTGAACTCAGCCGCCTAGTCATGTGGCCGCTCCGCACCGGCATCATTGCCACCATGACCGCGCTGAAAGTCGCACCCACACTGCCTCCGTCGCTCCCTTGAACCGCCTTTTGACCATCACCTCGCCAGGCCTATAAAGCATCCTCCCTATCCCTTGCTTGAGCACGCAACAATCCCCCTCCACTTTTCCCTCGCTCGCTCGAATAGGAAGGCGGACCCCCGAGGTGATCCCCTGTTCTCACAGGAACCCGACCGCCGCCCAAATTTGCCGCCGACAGGCCTCCTACCCCTCACTATTGTGCGCTACGCTCTCGCCGCCCTCTACTACGCGCGCCTGAGCAGACACCGAACCGAGTTGGGTCCTCCCGCAGGGGAATTCCGAAGCTCTCGGGTTCTTCCCCAACTCCGCCGCCAATGTGCGTTCCCGCTCCGGTGAGTTCCTCCCACTAAATTACTTCCTACCATTGCTTCCTCAAGCTGCTATATCGCAAGAACATGCGTCGTATAGGGGTTTAGCACGTCGTAGCATAGATTTGCTGTCAACCCTAGGTGCACCGCGTTACCTACCGCCCCTCACCATCGCCGGCCGCCGTAGGGACCTCCCTGTCTTTTCCGAGCGCACCAACACGTTCACCACAATCTGGAACACGACCCTGGCAATTTATCTAGTCGGATTATAGCTCGCACGAGGGGATCGACGGCGCGACACCGCGCGCGGCCGCCACGGGCAGCCGTCGGTCACTGTCGGTGCCACCCATGCCTGGCCAAGCCACCCGACGCCTTCGTCGTACAACATAGCACGTCTACGACCACTTGCCGCCTCAAAATCCCGCACCAACGCATACTTCACCGAGCGCCGCCCTGACTCGCCACGGCGGCTAGCCGCTGGCCACCTTGGGCGTCGTCCTGGCCCGGGAAAGCCTGCGGAGGGAATCTCCACACCACTGAACACCCAGCCGACAACTCCTTTGGCTTGACGCACGCATAGCGCCGTCGCCAGCGAGATACTCTGGCCAGCGCTCCCCCACCTCCTTTGTTCGGTGAGGATGTGAGCTCGATGCTCATGTGGTGCGCACGTGGCTGCCACCTCAGCGCCACGTATGCGCCACCTCACCACACCTCTGCCACATCAGTGCATAGACACCGTCCACCTTTGCGTGAGCTTGGTTCATGTGGACCCGTTGTCACGCCTGGTCATCGTAAAGATGAACAGACGCTAATCACATGTACGCCAGGATCAGTTGAATCGTACATGCGTTGACGAAAGTGAAATATCATTACATAGCCATGTTCGAATACATAAATAGTCTTACAATACGACCCGAAGGTCTACAAATACACACCACAAACCTATTTACAACATCTAAATAGTTCACAAAGATTAAACTACAACGGAAGGCTAAATATATAAGTGGGGCTCCGTCTTCACAGGCAGTCGCGCGAAGGATCGTCAGCCTAGACCAAGTCCTCCGGGTTGACGAAGAAGTCTTCCGGTGCCGCTTCTTCTTCATATTCTAATGGAAAAGTAAACGCTTGAGTATATATAGTACTTAGCAAGTGTGGGAAGAGAATGACATGATTGGCTAAAGCAAGGGAAGGTCAATTATGGCTTAAGCACTATGCTTAGAACCTAACATTAGCTTTCAATTATCAATATCATAATTCAAGAAGTAATTTAACACATAATTAAAGATGATGAATGAAACTTGAATCATAAATAACCACCATTTCCCAACCATAAACTAATTATGAATTGGCCCCAAGCCGCTCTTGTCCGTGAGCACGGCTGTCATGAAAGTTTTACCAAATCTCCGCAGAGAGTGTACCCTTTACCCACAAGCAGTGATTTCATCCCCTATTGCCAGATGGACTAAGTGAACCTCCCTTAATGCCCATGGTAGCTAACCACATTACACACTTCCTTTGGTGTGAGGCCAGGAGATCACTACATGGTCTTTACAAAGGTACTCCCGACTAGTGCTAGCCCTCTAAGGTTTCCACCATTGAGGCATTTCCGGAGTAACCCTCCACCTCAGAGCCCCCTCTTGAGCCTTGCGATTCCCAGAGCAGTACCCCTGCATCATTCCTCGCACCATCCAACTACTAGCATTTCATCGGGAGAAACCCAATTAATTGACCAAGCTGCCCCATCTCAGTCTCGTGGTGGTACTATAAAGCTTAGTGGCTTCCTCCATAAGCCGGTCCTTAGAATCCGGTGGTGCCAAACCCAATCCCGAGTCTCGTGCAAACTGCACCATGCCAAAACTATCCAACCACCAAATTCCTATCCACTACTATTGTTTATCCATCACAATTAAAGTAGTCATAAATTTTAACATGTCACATTTGTATGAAATCCCATTCCCAATGTCTAAGCATGGCCAAACATAATTAATACCTATCTACTCCCCAACCCAAATCAGGTGACAAGGAATTACATGGTACGAGACATGTAACATGAAATAGGACATCATTTTATTTAGCATGCATCTAACTAAAATCCTAAAATTGGTACAAGATGGTCAAGGGCACTTGACTTCTTCGAAGACCTGGTTGTTGGTGAAGTCTTGGTCTTGGAGATTAAAGTTGGGGTCGTAGTACGACTCTAAATATATTGCCCAAGCATGGCAAAGAGAAATAAAAGCTAAAATAAGTAAAGAGCACACAATACATGACATCAAAACATACACATAAGCATAAAATTCTATACTAATGCGTCCCTATGAAGCATTTATTATTTTACATAGCCAAAATATGCATTTTATATTTATCTTACATTTTAGGATTTATTTATGGCCCAAAATCATTTTTAATGAATTTTCTTTGGACAAAATGTATTTTAAACATTTTTAATAAATTTTTCCATGGTCAAAATATATTTTATCTGCACTCTACAAATTAATTACAGCATAAAAACATTTTATACAAATTTTCCTACAGTTTTTGTATTTATTTACCATTTTTATCTATTTTCTACACATTAAATACTCTTATAAACAATATTCAGCAATTAAATAAAAGTCCAGGGGCTGGTTGGTAACTTTCCTACACTGTACAGGGGCTAAATCACTAATTCTACAAATTTCCAGGGGCTAGTTTGCTTATTTAAATGATTAAATCCAATTCCAGAGAGTCCAGGGGCTAGTTTGCATATTCTAGGGGTTAGATTTGCATTCCAGGGAAGTCCAGGGGGTAGCTGGCAAGATTCCAGGGGCTTCGATGTAAATGCAGAGGCGGGAAAAATTGAATTGAATGCGGGTCGTTGGATTTGAAATGGACGAACTGGATTTAATATAGCCGAACCGTTATGACCTTCTAATCTCAGTCGTCGGCCTCAAGCCAACGGCCGAGATGTGGCCACGTCGCCCCCGGCGACGCAGGCGGCGCACGGCGCCGCGGCGCTCGACTCCCGCGGCAGCGATCTCGCCGGCGTTGGCCCAAACGGCCAAAACGTCATCTAACGCATACATAAATTACACTAAACGAACGAGGGAGAAGAGGGGAGCATACATAGAGAGGTCTCGCGGTCCGAAATTGGCCGGAGATGAGTCGGCGATGAGAAGTGGCGGCAGTTGGCGTCAGCACCCGTCGATTCCGGTGAAACCTTGGTGAATTCCCCGCACCAACTTGCCCGACGTGCTCCTGGCGACAGAGCGAAGAGGTTAGGGTGGAGGGAAGAGTGAGGCAACCGGCGAGGCATCAGGAACATGCAAGACCAACCTCGACGTCGGTGAAGTTAGGGTTTGGGCGCGGGGAAGAAGAAAGAGAGGGGGAGGGGCTGATTTAATAGGGGGGAGAAGAGCGTCGGTTGATGGCGTGTGCGTGGGGTAGTTCCCCGGGTGGATCGGCGTGGGGTGAGGCGGTTGGAGGGGGGGTTGCGCGCGGCGTGGGTGCGGGAAGAAGAGGGACGGCGATTGCTCAGTGGGGAAGATGACAAGCGGGCCCCGCCCGACAGAGAGAGAAGAAGGGAGTGGGGTGGTTGGGCTGCGGGTGAGTGAAGGGGGAATTGGGCTGGGAGTGGGAGATTTGGCCCAATAGGGGGGTTTTGCCCTTTTCTTTTTCTTTTTCCATTTCTTTTCCTTTGATTTGATTTCAAATTCAAATTTCAACGTTTGCTACTCGTTTGAACTTCAAAATTCACACAAAAATGCATACTAGAATGTACATTGGTTTGGTCAATCTTATTTACATGAAATATGGGTGTTACAACTCTACCCCCCTTAAAAGGAATCTCGCCCTCGAGATTCGGATGTCCTAAGAGAAAAGATGAGGGAATTCAGCCTTGAGATCTTCTTCTCTTTCCCATGTTGTTTCTGCCTCCGAGTGATGTTTCCATTGCACCTTACACATGCGAATGACTTTGTTTCTGGTAACCTTTTCTAATGTCTCAAGTATCTTGACAGGTTGTTCCACATAAGACAAATCTTCTTGTACATCAACTGCTTCCATAGGTAATTGTTCCTCAGGCACTCTCAAACACTTCTTAAGTTGTGACACATGAAATACATTATGTACATCTGACAAGTGCGGCGGGAGCTCCAGCTGATAATCCACTTTACCTCGTCGTTCTAGTATCTTGAACGGACCAATGTAGCGGAGTGACAACTTGCCTCTTACTTTAAATCCTTTCAACCCCCTCATAGGTGACACCTTCAAGTACACATAATCACCAACCTCGAATGTTAGATCACGTCTTCGAGTATCCGCATAACTCGTCTGTCTTGTTTGGGCTGCCTTTAGATTCTTTCGAATTTCTTGTACTTGTCTTTGAGCCTCTTTTAATACATCAGGCCCAAAAACCTGACTTTCTCCAGTCTGATTCCAGAACAACGGTGTCCTACATTTCCGCCCATACAATGCTTCAAAAGGAGACATCTTCAAACTGACTTAATAGCTGTTGTTGTAAGAGAATTCGGCATATGGTAGATTCTTATCCCAACTTTGGCTATTCTTTAGAGCAAACGCTCTTAACATGTCTTCTAGTATCTGGTTGCTACGTTCTGTCTGACCATCAGTCTGAGGATGATACGCCAAACTAAAATTTAAACGGGTATCCATTGATTCATGCAACTTCTGCCAGAATCTTGAGGTAAATTGAGTGCCTCGATCTGAAATGATCTTCTTAGGAACTCCATGTAAGCATACAATCCTGGAGATATACAGTTCCGCCAACTTGGGACCATTGTAGGTTTCTTTCACATGAATGAAGTGGGCAACTTTAGTCAAACGATCCACTATAACCCATATAGAGTCATACCCAGACTGTGTCCTTGGTAGTCCCACAATGAAATCCATACTAATTTCTTCCCATTTCCATTCTGGCACTTTGATTGGTTGCAATAACCCTGCTGGTCTTTGATGTTCTGCATTAATCAATTGACATGTATCACATATGGCCACATATTCTGCTACATCCCTTTTCATTCCATGCCACCAATATCGATCTTTAAGATCTTGATACATCTTCGTGCTTCCAGGATTAATAGAGTATGATGAGTCGTGAGCTTCTCTTAATATTAATTCTCTAATCTCCTTTATATCCGGAACGCAAATCCTCTTTCCAAGCCATAGGGTTCCTTGTTCATCCTCTCTAAAGTTCGAAGCTTTTCCTTTCTTCATTAATTGTTTGATCTCCTTGACCTTCTCATCATTCTTTTGGCCTTCTCGTATATCACATTCAAGAGTTGAATCCACTTCCATAGCAACTGCTTCAGTACTAGTTACTAGGCATAAGTTTAACCTTGCAAACTCTTCACATAACTAGGGTTGAAGAGCTTGTACTGACAAATTATTACATTGTCCTTTTTTGCTTAGAGCATCAACGATCACATTAGCCTTCCTTGGATGGCAGTTGATTCCCACATCAAAATCATTTATTAATTCCAACCAACAACGTTGTTTGAAATTAAGATCTGGTTGTGTGAATATGTACTTCAAGCTCTTGTGCTCTGTGTATATCTCGGTTCTTTTTCCCATTAAGTAGTGTCTCCATATCTTCAATGCATGGACAACAACTGCCAGTTCTAGATCATGGGTTGGATAATTCCTCTCATGTTTCAGAAGCTGTCTTGAAGCATAGGCTACAACATGTCCTCCTTGCATTGAGACACATCCTAAACCATGACTGGATGCATCACAATAAACTACAAACTCCTTTTGCATATTAGGCATCACCAATACCGGTGCACTGGTTAACCTCTTCTTCAACTCGGCAAAGCTCACTTCACATTCGGGGGTCCACTTGAAAGCAACTCCTTTCTCGAGCAACTTGGTTAGTGGTCGAGAGATCTTTGAAAATCCCTCGATGAATCGACGATAATAACCAGCCATGCCTAAGAATCTTCGTATATCATGTACACTCTCAGGTGTTTCTCATTTAAGGACATCGGCCACTTTGCCTGGACCCACTACTATACCTCCTCCAGATATGACATGACCCAAAAATGATACTTCCTTTAGCCAAAATTCACACTTACTAAGTTTGGCATATAATTGGTGTTGGCGAAGCTTCTGTAGAGCCATCCTGATGTGCTCCTCATGCTCTTCTTCAGTCTTGGAGTAGATAAGTTATTCGTCAATGAACACCACTACAAACTTGTCCAAGTACTCCATGAATACCTTGTTCATTAGATACATAAAATATGCCAGAGAATTGGTCAATCCAAACGACATAACTGTATACTCATATAGTCCATATCAAGAGACAAATGCAGTCTTGGGAATATCTGAGGGTCTAATCTTCAATTGGTGATAACCCGAGCAAAGATCAATCTTATAGAACACACATGCTCCTCTCAACTGATCAAATAAATCTTCAATTCTTGGTAGTGGGTACTTATTCTTGATTGTTACCGCATTTAAGGCACGATAATCCACACACAACCTTTGAGTACCATCCTTCTTAGGTACAAATATGACTGGTGCTCCCCAAGGCGATGAGCTAGGACGAATATATCCTTTCCCCAGTAACTCCTCAATATGATCCTTTAGTTCAGCTAATTGTTTAGCATCCATTCTATACGCCCTCTTATATATTGGGGCCGTTCCAGGTACTAACTCAATGATAAACTCAATCTCTTGATCAGGGGGCATACCTGGTAAGTCATCTAGAAATACATCCGGAAACTCACTCACAACCCTGATGCCTTCTGTACTCTCAAGATGGTTGAGTTGTACAACTGCCTCTTGTGTCTGATCTAGCTTGAACTCCACTGTAGTGCCATCTGGGTGTGTTAACCAAACTGTCCTAGTTGCACAATGAATTACTCCTTGATTCTTTGTCAGCCAGTCCATTCCCAGAATGATGTCTAATCCTTGCGAGTCCAACACTATTAGGTTGGCTCAAAAGACTATCCCCTTATGTTTATACTCACTTTACGGCATAGATTCCTTGCCACCATCTCTCCTCCAGGAGAGTTTATCAACAACGGCTGATTCAAGAATGTAACTACCATGTCATGCTTCTTTATGAAATCTTTGGATATAAATGAATGTGTAGCACCCGAATCAAACAAGACTGTGGCAGGGTGGGAATTAGCAGAAAACATACCGATCACCACATCAAGTGCTTCCTGTGCTTGCTCTAGTGTCACATGATTGACACGTCCAGGTGGGTTCTGCTGCTTCTTTGGACAATTGTTGGAGTAGTGTCCCCATTCTCCACACTTGTAGCACTGAACTCCCGCAACATTATTCTGGCCCTTGTTACCTCCTGACGGATTCCTTGGTGGTTGACCATTGGGGCGGTTAGATGGTGCTGAAGGGCGAGGTGGTTGCATCTGCTGGTGAGGGGGTTGCATTGGCTGGCGTGGAGGCTGTTGTTGCTGGCGCATCTGCTGATTGTAGGGTGTGGGTGGCCTGTAGTTGGGGTTTGGAAATCTCTGTCCCGAGTGGTTCATAGGGCGAGTCATGGGTGTTGCAGGCTGAGGGGCGAAACGAGGGCGTACATTGCTACTAGAGGCATGTCCCAGAGCCAATTTCCTTTTCCTATCATCATCATCCAGATCCTTCTTAGTCCTCTCCACCTCAAAAGCTTTGTCAACCAATTTTTGAAAGTCGCTGTAGTCACTGGAAGACATGGCAAACTTCAACTCCTTGTCCAGTCCATTCTTGAAACGAAACTGCTTCTTGGAATCAGTATCCACATCTGTCGGTGCATAGCGAGATAACTAGGTGAATGCATTCAAGTAGGCTCGCACAGTCATACGGCCCTGCTTTAACATGAGGAACTCTTCACGTCTTGCTTGGACTTCTCCCTCAGGCACAAAGTGATTGCAGAAATTTGTCCTGAATTCTTCCCAAGTGATGTTCTCCGTTCTCTGGTGGGCTTCAGTGAAGGCGGTCCACCAGTTGGCTGTAGGTCCCTGGAGTTGATGAGAGGCTAGTAATACCTTCTCTCTTCCTTCACAATGTATGAGCCTCAACTTGCTTTCAACCGTTCGAAGCCAATCATCGGCATCCATTGGTTCACTAAATGTGGCAAAGGTTGGTGGATGAATGTTAAGGAAGTCCCTTAGAAAGGACCTGGGTGGAAAAGGTGGTGGTGGTGGAAGGTTGTATTGTGGTGGTGGTGGTGGTGGGGCTTGCTGCATATTGGTAACAATTTGGGTAAGGTTGTTGAGCAGTTGGGTTTGAATGGCCATCATTTGCTGCATCTGTTGCGCTGCTGGGGCTCCTCGACCACCCCTACCATTCCATCCTGGTAATCCTCCAAATCTATCATCTTGGGGCACAACACCCCTTCCACGACCTCTGCCTCTACCAGCCATCTGTATAGGGAATAATTGAAACTTTAGGATAATAGATAAGGTATAGAAGGGTACGCTATGGTAAACGGTCCCAACTACATGCATTAAGGGAAACATATATATAGCAAGCAAATTCATTAATCCACTAGTGCGGATGTGGACAGGATGCTAGTGCATTTCACAACTCACACGACACACTAACAAGCCTATATACAAATGACGTGGATGTGGACAGGATACCGAAGCATTCCACAACTCACGTCGCACACACACACACAACATGAAGCAAACTACTAATACAATACCACAAATAACACAACTCAAGACTAGAGACGGCGTAGCTACACGCTCCTACATACTAAGAGTAAGTGTCCTGAGTCGTCGAACAGGGTAACAAGTCTACTCCTGCTCATCGAGGTCCTCGTCGTAGTCCTCCTCGGTCTCCTCCTCCGGGTCCTCCTCCTCTGGGTCCTCCCCCGATTTCACGGGTGAGTTCTCACGGCGATCCGGAGAGTCTGGGTCCCAAGGCTCAACGTCCGAAGCGTACTGAGGAGAGTGCGGGTCAGCCGCAGTGATCCTCGCGTAACGTCGGCGAAGCTGCTCGTAGCGGTCAACAAGGTCCCTGCTGTCCTGAAGCTCCTGCTGACAACATTGGAGTCGTGAAGACAACTCCACAACGTCGTCCACCAGCCTCTCGCTCTGAGCGAGGTACAGAGGCCCCTCGACGTCACGTCCAGTGAAGTTGGTTGTGCCACTAGGGCGCTGAGGGGTGTACACGTGCTCCGTGCGCTCGAGGCGGAACCTATGGGCATGACTCCAGTAGGTAGTCGCCTACCACATAGCATCCTCCTCAGCAACATGCTGGGAGCTCCTCCAAGCCGAAGAGTAGTGTGAGTGCAGCGGCTCCGAGTCGTAGTAGACCGACAATTGAGTAGTCCACTCCAGTCCACCAGTAGAGGGTACAGAGATCCTGGTGGTGTGGTAGACGAAGCGAACACGGTACTCACGGTAACCCGCGGCATGAAGGAGAGAGCGGAGACGGGTATGCATCCTCGGTGCAGCACGTCCAGAAGAGATCAGCACTGTCTCCCTCCTGGGTGTGTGAGGTGCGGAGCGGATGGCTAGGGCGTGGTGAGGAACACGACCTCCAGTCGACTTACGTGTCGTCTGCTTGGTGCGCGCCATCTACAAACATTTGAAAAGAAGAGAGTGAGATCAATAATAAATAAATTAAGTTAGAATAAAAATAATAAGTACAGCAAGATAAAAAGCACAAGGATTGAGATGGAAAGCACAAGGTTTTGGAAATACTATTTTATAAGAAAATAGCATAGTCCTTATTTTCGACCATTTCTAACTAGGCTTGCGTCCTATGGGCAACACGGCTCTGATACCACTTTGTCACGCCCGATCATCGTAAAGATGAACAGACACTAATCACATGTACGCCAGGATCAGTTGAATCATACATGCGTTGACGAAAGTGAAATATCATTACATAGCCACGTTCGAATACATAAATAGTCTTACAATACGACCCGAAGGTCTACAAATACACACCACAAACCTATTTACAACATCTAAACAGTTCACAAAGATTAAACTACAGCGGAAGGCTAAATATATAAGTGGGACTATGTCTTCACAGGCAGTCGCGTGAAGGTTCACCAGCCTAGACCAAGTCCTTTGGGTAGACGAAGAAGTCTTCCGGTGCCGCTTCTTCTTCATATTATAATGGAAAAGTAAACACTTGAGTACATAGAGTACTCAGCAAGTGTGGGAAGAGAATGACATGATTGGCTAAAGCAAGGGAAGGTCAATTATGGCTTAAGCACTATGCTTAGAACCTAACCTTAGCTTTCAGTTATCAATATCATAATTCAAGAAGTAATTCAACACATAATTAAAGATGATGAATGTAACTTGAATCATAAATAACCACCATTTCCCAACCATAAACTAATTATGAACTGGCCCCAAGCCGCTCTTGCCCGTGAGCATGGCTGTCATGACAGTTTTACCAAATCTCTGCAGAGAGTGTACCCTTTACCCACAAGCAGTGATTTCATCCCCTGTTGCCAGTTGGACTAAGTGAACCTCCCATAATGCCCATGGTAGCTAACCACATTACACACTTCCTTTGGTGTGAGGCCAGGAGATCACTACATGGTCTTTACAAAGGTACTCCCGACTAGTGCTAGCCCTCTAAGGTTTCCACCACTGAGGCATTTCCGGAGTAACCCTCCACCTCAGAGCCCCCTCTTGAGCCTTGCGGTTCCTAGAGCAGTACCCCTGCATCATTCCCCGCACCATCCAACTACTAGCATTTTATTGGGAGAAACCTAATTAATTGACCAAGCTGCCCCATCTCAGTCTCGTGGTGGTACTATAAAGCTTAGTGGTTTCCTCCATAAACTGGTCCTTAGAATCCGGTGGTGTCAAACCCAATCCCGGGTCTCGTGCAAACTGCACCATGCCAAAACTATCCAACCACCAGATTCCTATTCACTACTATTGTGTATCCATCACAATTAAAGTAGTCATAAAGTTTAACATGTCACATTTGTATGAAATCCCATTCCCAATGTCTAAGCATAACTAAGCCTAATTAATACCTATCTACTTCCCAACCCAAATCAGGTGACAAGGAATTATATGGAACAAGGCATGTAACATGAAATAGGACATCATTTTATTTAGCATGCATCTAACTAAAATCCTAAAATTGGTACAAGATGGTCAAGGGCACTTGCCTTCTTCGAAGACCTGGTTGTTGGTGAAGTCTTGGTCTTGGAGATTAAAATTGGGGTCGTAGTACGACTCTAAATATATTGCCCAAGCATGGCAAAGAGAAATAAAAGCTAAAATAAGTAAAGAGCACACAATACATGGTATCACAACATACACATAAGCATAAAATTCTATACTAATGCGTCCCTATGAAGCATTTATTATTTTACATAGCCAAAATATGCATTTTATATTTATCTTATATTTTTAGCATTTATTTATGGCCCAAAATCATTTTTAATTATTTTTTATGCCAAAATGTATTTTAAACATTTTTAATAAATTTTTCCATGTTCAAAATATATTTTATCTGCACTCTACAAATTAATTACAGCATAAAAACATTTTATAAAATTTTCCTACTGTTTTTATATTTATTTACCATTTTTATCTATTTTCTACACATTAAATACTCCTATAAATAATATTCAACAATTAAATAAAAGTCCAGGGGCTGATTGGTAACTTTCCTACACTGTACAGGGGCTAAATCACTAATTCTATAAATTTCCATGGGCTAGTTTGCTTATTTAAATGATTAAATCCAATTCCAGAGAGTCGAGGGGCTAGTTTGCATATTCTAGGGGTTAGATTTGCATTCCAGGGAAGTCCAGGGGGTAGCTGGCAAGATTCCACGGGCTTCATTTTAAATGCAGAGGCGGGAAAATTTGAATTGAATGTGGGCCGTTGGCTTTGAAATGGACGCACGGGATTTAATATAGCCGAACCGTTACGGCCTTCTAATCTCAGCCGTCAGCCTCAAGCCAACGGCCGGGATGCGGCCACGTCGCCCCGGCGACGCAGGCGGCGCACAGCGCGACAGCGCTCGACTCCTGCGGCGGCGATCTCGTCGGCGTTGGCTCAAACAGCCAAAACGTCATCTAACGCATACATAAATTACACTAAACGAACGAGGGAGAAGAGGGGAGCATACCTAGAGAGGTCTCGGGGTCCGAAATTGGCCGGAGATGAGTCGACAACGAGAGGTGGCGGCGGTTGGCGTCGGCACCCGTCGGTTCTGGCAAAACCTTGGCTAATTCCCCGCACCAACTTGCCTGACGTGCTCCTGGCGACAAGGTGAAGAGGTTAGGGTGGAGGGAAGAGTGAGGCAACCGGCGAGGCGTCGGGAACATGCGAGACAAAACTTCGACGTCAGTGAAGTTAGGGTTTGGGCACGGGGAAGAAGAAAGAGAGGGGGAGGGGCTGATTTAATAGTGGGGAGAAGAGCGTCGGTTGATGGCGCGTGCGTGGGGTAGTTCCCCGGGGTGGATCGGCGTGGGGTGAGGCGGTTGGAGGGGGGGGGGGTTGCGCGTGGCGCGGGCGCGAGAAGAAGAGGGGCGGCGGTTGCTCGGTGGGGAAGATGACAAGCGGGCCCCACCCGGCAGAGAGAGAAGAAGGGAGTGGGGGTGGTTGGGCTGCGGGTGAGGGAAGGGGGAATTGGGCCGAGAGTGGGAGATTTGGCCCAATAGGGGGTTTTTGCCCTTTTCTTTTCCTTTTTCCATTTCTTTTCTTTTGATTTGATTTCAAATTAAAATTTCAACGTTTGCTACTCGTTTGAATTTCAAAATTCACACAAAAATGCATACTAGAATGTACATTTGTTTGGTCAATTTTATTTACATGAAATATGGGTGTTACAAACGTGGCCCATACACCACTGCTTGTTGGGTCCCGCCGGTCAGCCGATGTTAGGAGTGGAATCAATTACACTGGAGGCCCATACGGCAGCCTGCGAATGCACCTGGAACTTCTATGCACACCTCACGCGTACACACAAACAATGCCAGCCCCACTGTCAGCCTAATACCTGGAGTGAAAACGCTAAGTCCACCTAGACTTTATACACGGAATATGATAAAATGCATTTCTTGATATAAGAAAATTCTGGAAAATTTTCTAAAAATCCTTAATTGCTCTTAGACCATATTATGAGTGATTTATAGAAGAAATTAGTTGTAGATATTGTGGTAAGTATTATCGGCTTACCTAAAATGAATTAATCAATTAAGGAATTGAAGGGAAATTATGTATAGGCTCTAAAATAATAATTTTCCTACAAGCAATTTTCTAGAAATTTCCTAAAAATAATTTCACAGCAACTAAGAACATGAAAATGGGATTTTGTGGCGCACATGAGTTGAAGAAAATGTGAGACTCAGTGTTAGCTTATAAAATCATTTGATTAATTAGAAAATGGGGAAATCTATGTATAGCTCCCAATACGATAAACCCCCAAAATGAATATCTAAAAACTGTTAGGGATGAGGATGATTGGGATCAATAATGTAATAAATTGTTCCACCAATATAAGATATGGAGTAATCGAATAATTACCCTCCTTATGGAAATTAGTTAGAATGCCAATAGTCAGTGGAAAGCCTAATAAACAAACCCCCCTCACAGATAATAAAGTCCCTAGAAAATATTGCTAAGCATATATTATAATGTAAATAGAAAAGGGATAAAATAAAATATATGATAATAAACTAACTAGTGTAACTGTAGACAATTAATTAGAGAGCTATTGGATGATACAGACATGCATGTAAGTTCTAAATAGGGTGAACCCTACAATAATAACTCCATGAAGTCCTAATAATCATACACTAATGAAATTCCATAATAAGTTCATAATCTTTAGGGTTTATTAAGAAAACAATAAATTAATAAATCACACACTAGCAGGTCTTTACAAAAAATGTTGCCTTAAGTTCAAACACGTTACGACTCATGCTTAGTCTAAAAAATACATGAGACTTACATTAGTAGAACTTTAGCGAGTATACTACTGTGAAGATGGGTAATTATAAAGACGCCCATAGAAGTTATGGTCCACTCATTAACCACAGTATAGGCAATTTATAGAATAAGCTAGTGAGTTCACCTTAATGTCATAAACAAGTAAATAACTAAGAAGACTGATAAAACATTTATATCCTTTCAACGACCACTTAGTTGACCAATGAAATAGTAGCATTTCCAGATAAGCCACCAATAGAATGGCGTATTCTCCAATAAACCTTATAAGAATCTTACTAACTGTGTTATTGAATGATTGTACGTGTTTATTGGATTTCTATTTGGATTTCTCGGATCTTTATTGATGTTTCATATTTTATTCGCATAGCTCCGTACATAGTAATCGAAGAGTTCGCGAAGGAGATACACAAGACACGGATCTCGAAGAACAAGACAAGGACTTTGATAAACCACTGTAAAGGCAAGCTCTAACTCCTTGATCATATTTCACCTATGTTTTGCAATCGCACTTATGGCTTGTTTTCATTGCATGACTGTATGTCTATTTTAAAATGTTGTTATGCTATGAACCACTTGATGTGGTGGCATGAGCTATGTTGATGACTGAATATCGATGTCAGCTACTAGCCAACGGTGAACAGTAACACATAAGTTACTCGCTATCAATGGCTTGAAACAAGACACTGTATCAGTTATGATAATAGCAGTGACTATCACAATCCCCTACTTGACCTTGACAACACAACCCCTTGACAACCTAACAGCTTCATCGTTGTGCTATAGCAGCGATGTGGGCACCTCCTTGTTAGTACTATGCTTAGGAACCCCTGCGATGTTCGCATCGCAAACCACTACATACTGTATACATGATTGTGAAATGTGTTAAAAGGTGTTTGGTGGTGTGAGTTAGGATTTGGGTGGGATATTAATGAACTGTGTGTGTGAAGGGGATGGGTGGTCGAGGCGGGTATGGTGATGGGATGTTGTGGGCTCCCTAAGAGGTATACCAGCTACGGCTGTGTATTCGGTGTAATCCACCGATCGGCGCTGAGTGCTTCAGTAGTAGTCCGACGACCATGTTTTCCGGACTACCCAAGTGCTGAGTACTTCAGTTTAGTTTGATGTTGGGTGTTCCGAACTAGTCCTCTAGCCAGGGACGGATGGAGCCGCCTCACCAATATAAGGACCGGTTCATTTGAACTCAACATAGTGATTTCGTACAACCACAGAACTTGTATGGGCGGGACTCTCCCTACCTTTCTGGTGACTGCCACATGAGAAAACCTGTAGAGCCATGGAGGGCACGGTGGACCAGGAAATTGCACGGAGACCGAGAGTCGTCCGGTGTCTGGTTGGGTAGTTAATGCCCGAATAGCCCCTGCATCGGGCCGAGGTTTGAATGTGGGGTTACTCGGGGGAGATGGGATGAGCGTTACGTTACTCTCTGATTCGGAGTACGTAGCCTGTAGGTAAAGTGTACAAACTCTGCAGAGTCTTGATCTATCCGAATAGTTGTTGTCACAGTCTTGGCACACTATGCTTTGGGCTCCTATTGATTAGTGTTAGCACATCTCCTTGAAGTGTGAGTGTGGGTGGCCGAGGCCGCCGTGTTTTGGGAAAGAGTTGGCATGCGTGCTAGAGTCGTCAGGGCCTTGGGTCCAAAGACTCATTTAAAAATGAGGGAACTGGCGGGATGGTCTGAAACTCCCCCAGGACCCGCCAACTATAATAATATTGATTCAACTACCTCTCCCTCTTATAGAAAAACTCTTTTCAAAGAGAACCTGCATAAAATGCTTTTCGGCAAAACTAAGCCGTATGGCCTCTCCTTTCTACAAGCCCCAATGCATGATACACCTCCCCTTGAGTAGTGTTAGGGCTTGCGGAGTACCTTATGTACTCACTATTGTTTTATATGTGGTTTTATCACAAGACAAAGAAGCTGAAGTGTGTGAGGATGATGACTAGGTCTAGTCCTACTTCCCAAGTCTGCCTGTTGGGCATGGCGTCGTTCTGCTCTGCTGTTTTGAAGATTTTTTTATTTTGGTGGTCATCTCCGACCACATCCAATGTAATTTAGAACATTGTTGTAAGACTTTTATTGATTATAAATAAAAATCGTTGTATGGATCTCGATCTATTCTGTTGTGCATACCAACTACTGATTCAGGGATTGGTACGGGATGCACAAGTGGACCCTCGGAAGGCGGGTCCTGACAGAGTGGTATCAGAGCCATACTTGGCCGTAGGACAAAACCTTAGAGTCATCCTATACCCTGAACCTATATTTTGAAAAGTATAAAACTATTTTTGAAAGATTCTCTCTCCTCTATGTTCTTTTTGCACTTACCTCCTTCTATGTTGAAAACTCAACTTTATCCTATCAATGATTTCACCAACCTCCCTCAATCCATTTTTATCGTTCAAGAGTAAGATGGACACCAACACGGTACGCAAGGTTGGAACCGTGCAACGTCTGAACCGGACCATTCGAAGATTCGATCAGCCAAACAACCTTCAAATCAACTCAAGAGGGTGTGTGAAGATAAAGAAGCAATTACTCCACTAAAACTACTAGAAGATGTCATCGTCAAGTATCAGGGATGACATCACGTTCGGTGGAAGACCAACCGCGTGCAACTCTACATCCTCAGTCACATCGATAGAATCATAGAATGACCGTAGTGCCCATGAGAAGAATGGCTTAGCACTATAGTGACCTAGAGTAAGCCACAAATAGAACAATTAATATTATAATATATAAGTTTGTAATCTAGTTATGTTTGGGTGTGATTCGCTGGTTTTCATTTGGTTCTGTGAATGAGTGAAATTGTGTGCTCTAATATCAACACAGATCAATAATGAAATGAAAGAAGATAAGTTGGGTGCTTAATAAAATAAATACATAGGGGATGCGTGTATATATATACCCACACACGTATATCTATATGTATATCAAATATAATGTACAAAAAATAATACATAAAACAAAATCTAAATTATACATACGTACGTATATACGTGAGGATAATAATAACAACTAAAACAAAATCTTCCACTCCTCTCTTCCTACCAGATCAAGAAAATACCCATTCAGAAGCCTATCATGTTCGACTCACCATGAGCACACTGCTCATGCAGGAAACCGTCTCGATCCAAGTACTCCAGTTAATCCTCAAAGTCAATAAATAAATAATTAAGTGCATAAATAAACCAAACAAAACCAACAAACAAAACTACGAATAATAAATTTTAAATCAATAATAATAATAATAATAATAATAATGAACCCACGCTAACAAAAAAAACATAGAAGTTAAAATCCTATTTAAGTGGGGTAGGATCTTAACAGAACCGAAGACTCATAAGGCAAACGGCGTGGATCATACCCTTATGGACCGGTTGGCACACCAACAAGGATCTACACCCTGTCCCAACTGCAAGGTTACTACGGTGAATGATGTTGAGATAACGGTAAGAGGTCAGCCGCAAGAGCCCCATGGAATCCGTGACACGTAGTTTGGAAGCTACGCCTATAGAACGAGTGTCGAAAATATATACATGCTCAGATATAGATCGGAAAGGATTACAAGGAAAGGAACCCTACACAGGCGTAAAGTTTCTGACCAGGTCAACATCCAAAGCAACACTGAGGGCAAAGAGATCCTGACAGATGGACACATATTGACTGACCAAACACAAGGGATTCTCCAACTAGGTTCATCACCTTAGGGAACCCCAGTGTTGTGGTCAAGCAGAAAGAAAACAACTCAGGACGCGCACCGTCTGCCGAACATTGGGTGAAGTAGTAGAAATACCTGTCACCTTGAGTCGATGACTTGCCCAACCAGTTAAGAGAGTTAGGTACACCTATGATATGGGGTCAAGTCAATACCAATTCAAGATCATATATGCTCACATCATGAAACCGGTGCCCATGATCCAATGTTGAAAATATGAGTTTCCACAGTGAAACCCTTCATATTGACCAACATATCAGTCTGCTTCCTGAGTCGTATGTGCAAGATAACAGTAGAGGAGCTACCAGTAAACGTTTCTTGGACGGGCCATAAAAGCCAACATCATGGTTGTGTACCCCATAAAGTCTAAAGATATCACCTTCCGAGACCCTGTACGATGCAGAATATCGAGCAACACTGGTATGGTCAGAGAGGAAAGAACGTCATTAGGTGGTTCCGCCCGTAGTAAGGACCCTAAGAGGCAAAAACTGGAACCAGTGGTAGTCAACGGTAATAATAAACAAACAACCAATACGAGAATTCACCACCATAGTAGTGATTGCGTGTACCCTAGGGAGACACCGGTGTGGGGTACAAACAAATTTTTGGAACTAAGGCATGTTACCTCCATGACAAGTTGGACCAATTAACACAATAGGTGCCACCACCTAATACCGTGAGTACCAGACTAGGATGTTAGATACACGCCCCTCGAGATGTGCAATCACATGCAAGACACGTACAAAGTCCTAAAGGGCAAGTACTGTTTGATGTAATGGATCAACTGACCGATGCTACATACCGAGAACTAACTGTACAAATACTTGAACTTGAGGCACATTAAACAAGGGCAACTGCAGTACAGGTGATGTCGAGGTCAAGGAAGCAACCATATCAAGTCAGTAAAGATAACTTTAGAAAATAAATCCGTTCCTACCCAAGACAACTTCTGAATCTCGAGGATGAGATTCTATTTAAATGGGATAGATCTGTCACAGCCCAAATTTCCACTAAAGATGAAAATCACTCTGATTAAATTTTTTGTGTAAAATACGAACAAACATTAACCGTCAACAAAAACTGAAGCATATAAGGGTACAAATATGAACATACACTTTTAAAAACAAACCAAATTATAAAATTGTTTTGAGATAAATGAAATCCAAAAGGATAGATATTGCTATATACCAATGTACTTGTACAGGTGAACCCACCTCAAAATAAAATAAAACATATAATGAGTATGTGCGATTTAAGGGATGGGTTTTTAGCCTTCAATCCGACATTTGTCAAAGTAATAACAACATATACCCATATACAATTCAACACTAAGACGATGACCGATAAAACATAAACTGAACGCGAATTAGGAATTAAAAGTATAATGATTAAGACAAGAGTGACAAGATAAACAAAGCAGCACACACACACAGACACACACACACACACACACACACACACACACACACACACACACACACACACATATATATATATATATATATATATATATATATATAGACACACACACACATACATACATACATGTATATATGTAATAGATTAAATATAGCAAATAAATCAAGAGTGAATGCATTCAACTAACTGGTAGGAAAAAGGTAACCAGAAACAAAGTTACGCAAAGGCGAATTAATTAGTATAAACCTAATCCAAAATCAAGCTTAAATTCAAACTCAAATCAAATTGCCAAAGTAGATCCAGAATAGTGAATTAATTGAGCACAGTTGAAATTCAATAAACCATAATCCGAATTACCCAAACTTGACTAAATACCAAAATCAAATTAATGGAACACCTTGGGAAAATTGACAATTTAAAATATCTGCATAAAATGAACTGGGAACAAATCAGCTAAATCAAATCCAAACCCAAATTTAAATTGAATGAATCAATGCTGGGAAAAAATCATCAAACAAGCAAACTCTGTTCGGGCTTGGCCCATTTTTCTCTCCCTCCTGTTTTTCCGCTTCGGCCCACTTACCCACTCCTCCTCCCTTTCGCGCGCGGCCCAGCCCGTTACTGTGCTTCTTCCTCCTCCACCGCCTCTGTCTAAGTCACCTGACGAAGCCGCCCGACACCGGCAATCCAGGGACGTGACCCTTCCCGTCGTGTCGCCAGCTACGCCGTCGCCGTTCGTGTCCAATCGACTGTCCTCTCCCCGTGAACTCAGCCGCCTAGTCGTGTGGCCGCTCCGCACCGGCATCATTGCCACCATGGCCGTGCCGAAAGTCGCACCCACACCGCCTCCGTCGCTCCCTTGAACCGCCTTTTGACCACCGCCTCGCCAGGCTATAAAGCGTCCTCCCTATCCCTTGCTTGAGCACGCAACAATCCCCCTCCACTTTTCCCTCGCTCGCTCGAATAGGAAGGCGGACCCCCGAGGTGATCCCCTGTTCTCACAGGAACCCGACCGCCGCCCAAATTTGCCGCCGACAGGCCTCCTACCCCTCACTATTGTGCGCTACGCTCTCGCCACCCTCTACTACGCGCGCCTGAGCAGACACCGAACTGAGTTGGGTCCTCCCGCAGGGGAATTCCGAAGCTCCTGGGTTCTTCCCCAACTCTGGCCGCTAAAGCGCGTTCCCGCTTCGGTGAGTTCCTCCCACTAAATTACTTCCTACCATTTCTTCCTCAAGATGCTATATCGCAAGAACATGCGTTGTATAGGGGTTTAGCACATCGTAGCATAGATTTGCTGTCAACCCTAGGTGCGTCGCGCTCCCTACCGCCCCTCACCGTCGCCGGCCGCTGTAGGGACCTCCCTGCCTTTTCTGAGCGCACCAACACGTTCACCACACTCTGGAACACGACCCTGGCAATTTATCTAATCAGATTACAGCTCGCACGAGGGGATCGATGGTGCAACACCGCGCGTAGCCGCCACAGCCCGCCGTCGGTCGCCGTCAGTGCCACCCATGCCCGACCAAGCCACCCGGCGCCTTCGCCGCACAATATAGCACATCTACGACCACTTGCCGCCTCAAAATCCCGCACCAACACATCCTTCACCGAGCGCCACCCTAACTCACCATGGCGGCTAGCTGCCGGCCACCTTGGGCGCCGTCCTGGCCCGGGAAAGCCTGCGGAGGGAATCTCCACACCACTGAACACCCGACCGACAACTCCTTTGGCTTGGTGCTGCATAGCGCCGCCACCGGCGAGCTGCTCTGGCCAGCGCTCCCCCGCCTCCTCTGTTCGGTGAGGACGTGAGCTACTCATGTGGCGCGCACGTGGCTGCCACCTCAGCGCCACGTATGCGCCACCTCACCACACCTCTGCCACATCAGTGCATAGACATCGTCCACCTTTGCGTGAGCTTGGTTCACGTGGACCCGTGGCCCATACACCACTGCTTGTTGGGTCCCGCCGGTCAGCCGATGTTAGGAGTGGAATCACTGACACTGGAGGCCCATACGGCAGCCTGCGAATGCACCTGGAACTGCTCTGCGCACCTCACGCGTACACACAAACAATGCCAGCCCCATTGTCAGCATAATACCTCGAGTGAAAACGCTATGTCCACCGAGACCTTATACATGGAATATGATAAACTGCATTTCTTGATATAAGAAAATTCTGGAAAATTTTCTAAAAATCCGTAATTGCTCTTAGACCATATTATGAGTGATTTATAGAAGAAATTAGTTGTAGATATTGTGGTAAGTATTATCGGCTTACCTAAAATGAATTAATCAATTAAGGAATTGAAGGGAAATTATGTATAGGCTCTGAAATAATAATTTTCCTACAAGTAATTTTCTAGAAATTTCCTAAAAATAATTTCACAGCAACTAAGAACATGAAAATGGGATTTTGTGGCGCACATGAGTTGAAGAAAATGTGAGACTCAGTGTTAGATTATAAAATCATTTGATTAATTAGAAAATGGGGAAATCTATGTATAGCTCCCAATACGATAAACCCCCAAAATGAATATCTAAAAACTGTTAGGGATGAGGATGATTGGGATCAATAATGTAATAAATTGTTCCACCAATATAAGATATGGAGTAATCGAATAATTACCCTCCTTATGGAAATTAGTTAGAATGCCAATAGTTAGTAGAAAGCCTAATAAACAAACCCACCTCACAGATAATAAAATCCCTAGAAAATATTGCTAAGCATATATTATAATGTAAATAGAAAAGGGATAAAATAAAATATATGATAATAAACTAACTAGTGTAACTGTAGACAATTAATTAGAGAGCTATTGGATGATACAGACACGCATGTAAGTTCTAAATAGGGTGAACCCTACAATAATAACTCCATGAAGTCCTAATAATCATACACTAATGAAATTCCATAATAAGTCCATAATATTTAGGGTTTATTAAGAAAACAATAAATTAAGAAATAGAATGAATTGATCGGTCACACACTAGCAGGTCTTTACAAAAAATGTTGCCTTAAGTTCAAACACGTTAGGACTCATGCTTAGTCTCAAAAATACATGAGACTTACATTAGTAGAACTTTAGCGAGTATACTACTGTGAAGATGGGTAATTATAAAGACGCCCATAGAAGTTATGGTCAACTCATTAACCACAATATAGGAAATTTATAGAATAAGCTAGTGAGTTCACCTTAAATGTCATAAACCAAGTAAATAACTAAGAAGACTGATAAAACATTTATATCATTTCAACGACCACTTAGTTGACCAATGAAATAGTAGCATTTCCAGATAAGCCACCAATAGAATGGCGTATTCTCCAATAAACCTTATAAGAATCTTACTAACCACGTTATTAAATGATTGTACGTGTTTATTTGATTTCTATTTGGATTTCTCAGATCTTTATTGACGTTTCATATTTTATTCGCATAGCTCCGTACATAGTAGTCGGAGAGTTTGCGAAGGAGATACACAAGACATGGATCACGAAGAACAAGACAAGGACTTTGATAAACCACTGTAAAGGCAAGCTCTAACTCCTTGATCATATTTCACCTATGTTTTGCAATTGCACTTATGGCTTGTTTTCATTGCATGACTGTATGTCTATTTTAAAATGTTGTTATGCTATGAACCACTTGATGTGGTGGCATGAGCTATGTTGATGACTGAATATCGATGTCAGCTACTAGCCAACGGTGAACAGTAACACATAAGTTACTCGCTATCAATGGCTTGAAACAAGACATTGTATCAGTTATGATAATAGCAGTGACTATCACAATCCCCTCCTTGACCTTGACAACACAACCCCTTGACAACCTAACAGCTTCATCGCTGCGCTATAGCAGCGATGTGGGCACCTCCTTGTTAGTACTATGCTTAGGAACCCCTGCGATGTTCGCATCGCGAACCACTACACACTGTATACATGATTGTGAAATGTGTTAAAAGGTGTTTGGTGGTGTGAGTTAGGATTTGGGTGGGATATTAATGAACTGTGTGTGTGAAGGGGATGGGTGGTCGAGGCGGGTATGGTGATGGGATGTTGCGGGCTCCCTAAGAGGTATACCAGCTGCGGCTGTGTATTCGGTGTAACCCACCGATCGGCGCTGAGTGCTTCAGTAATAGTCTGACGACCATGTTTTCCGGACTATCCATGTGCTGAGTACTTCAGTTTAGTTCGATGCTTGGTGTTCCAAACTAGTCCTCTAGCCAGGGACGGATGGAGCCGCCTCACCAATATAAGGACCGGTTCATTTGAACTCAACATAGTGATTTCGTACAACCACAGAACTTGTATGGGCGGGACTCTCCCTACCTTTCTGGTGACTGCCACATGAGAAAACCTGTAGAGCCATGGAGGGCACGGTGGACCAGGAAATTGCACGGAGACCGAGAGTCGTCTGGTGTCTGGTTGGGTAGTTAATGCCCGAATAGCCCCTGCATCGGGCCGAGGTTTGAATGTGGGGTTACTCGGGGGAGATGGGATGAGCGTTACGTTACTCTCTGATTCGGAGTACGTAGCCTATGGGTAAAGTGTACAAACTCTACAGAGTCTTGATCTATCCGAATAGCTGTTGTCACAGTCTTGGCACACTATGCTTTGGGCTCCTATTGATTAGTATTAGCACATCTCCTTGAAGTGTGAGTGTGGGTGGCCGAGGCCGCCGTGTTTTGGGAAAGAGTTAGCATGCGTGCCAGAGCGTCAGGGCCTTGGGTCCAAAGACTCATTTAAAAATGAGGGAACTGGCGGGATGGTCTGAAACTCCCCCAGGGCCCGCCAACTATAATAATACTGATTCAACTACCTCTCTCTCTTATTGAAAAACTCTTTTCAAAGAGAACCTGCATAAAATGCTTTTCGGCAAAACTAAGTCATATGGCCTCTCCTTGCTACAAACCCCAATGCATGATACACCTGCCCTTGAGTAGTGTTAGGGTTTGCGGAGTACCTTATGTACTCACTCTTGCTTTATATGTGGTTTTATCAAAAGACAAAGAAGATGAAGTGTGTGAGGATGATGACTAGGTCTAGTCCTCCTTCCCAAGTCTACCTGTTGGGCATGGCGTCGTTCTGCTCCGCTGTTTTAAAGATTTTTTTTTATTTTGGTGGTCATATCCGACCACATCCAATGTAATTTAGAACATTGTTGTAAGACTTTTATTGATTATAAATAAATAATCGTTGTATGGATCTCGATCTATTCTGTTGTGCATACCAACTACTGATCCAGGGATTGGTACGGGATGCACAAGTGGACCCTCAGAAGGCGGGTCCTGACATGCATTTTTTTGTATTAGGTCAATGTATTGCTGCATTCAGACATTGCAGGCCTATCCTCTGCATTGATGGTACTTTTTTTAACTGGAAAGTACAAAGGTCAAATTCTAACAGTTATTGCAGTTGATGGGAAGCAACAGGTGTTGCCTGTAGCTTTTGCTTTTGTCAAAAGCGAGAACACTAAGAGCTGGTATTAGTTTCTTAGTCGGGTAAAGGTTGATGTAGTGCAAGAACGGCCTGATGTTTGTCTGATACATGATCGTCATGTTGGCCTGGTTAAAGCAATATCTGATTTGAAACATGATTCCTCCGAGCGTGGGTAACAACCTTATTGGACATACATTCAATCAAGATTTTGCATGAGGCATTTAGGCGCCAACTTTTTAAGTCACTTCAATAACAAACAACTTATAAATTTGTTCAAGATGTTGTGTAGTCAAAATCAAGAGAGGAAGTTTATTGCTCTATGGCAACGTCTTGACGAATTGACTACGACACAAGCAGAGGCGTCCACAAGCAGAGACAATCCTAATGAAGTATCTGTTCCAATTGTAGGTTCATCTAGCCGAAACTTCTCTAGTTGGATTCGGCGCGAACCGAAAGAGAAGTGGTCTTTGTTATACGACACTAATGGTGCTAGGTATGGCATCATGACAACTAATTTAGCTGAGGTGAGGTCCTTCTGTTACATTACTTCTATTAATTTTTATTTAGTCTTCTATATTTTACACATGCTAATACAGTGGTACTCAATACAAATATACAACTGGGTGATACGTGGTTTAAGAGGATTACCTTTGGTTGCTATTTTTTAGGGCATTTTATATGGGACATGCAAGTACTTTCGTGAGCGCTACGCTACTGCAATTTCAGTAAGAAATGATGTCAATTTTGCTTATTAACCCTACATGTGCAAGTTCATGGAGAAGAAGTTCCAAAATGCCGCATTTCATCGTGTGCGACCTATGGGAACTGCAGAGCACAGATTTGAAATTCTGTGTAGGGACAAGAATCGTCGTGGTGCTAACCGTGAGAGAGTATTTCATCAGTGCATTCTTCGTCAGGATGATTGCACGTGCACATGTATGAAACCACAACTCTTTCATAGGCCTTGTTCTCATGTTATTGCAGTTTGCTCATATACCAAGTTAACACCAAGTAATTACATATCCTACTACTTCCAGAAAGAGGTTCTTGTGAGTACTTGGAATGCAGAGATATATGGGTTTGCTACCAAAGGCACATTTAACACAGATCCAGGACCAACCGCTTTACGAGGACTTGACACCATGCGGTTGAAACAGAAAAGAGGTCATCGCAAGACTCATCGTATCAGAAACAATATGGATGAGTCCGAAATTGGCAGATTTCAAGGAACATGCAGCAAGTGCAACCAAACTGGACATACTTACAAAAATTGCATTTCAAACAATGAGGCAAATGTGGATGAAGTTGGACCTTCTGGGAATCCTAAGGATGGTCAGCGTCCTCGTGCACGCCGCACATCTATGTTTAGGGAGGGCAATGCTATTTGATGTGCATTGTTATATTCAAATGTGCTACATTGTAATATCTTATTATTATGAACTATGAATTTGTATGTGTACGTTAAGTTAAGTGTGTTGTATCGAACATTGATATATATATTGTTATAATATGTTGTTCATGTCTCTTATTTGAATATGTTGTCCACGTCATTCATTTGAATATGTTTTTCATGTTTCTCATCCTACTAATGTTATCCTTGTCATATATAGGTATGGCTACAGAACAAGGACAATGTCCTGAGTTACTTCAGTTTCGGATTGATATAACTCACCGAGCTTTCTGACTTTGGCGTGGTGAGGATCTGCCCATTCTTCGTCCTCAGTTGCCTTCCAAGTTTTGAAAGATAGACGATAGATGGATTCTCAGGTATGTTCTTCTGTTAATATGAAAGTAAATTTGTTTTTATCATTCTGTAGATTTTAATTTATTGCTTGGTATGAAACAGGTTGAGTGTAGCTGGGCTACTTCCAATATGTAGGCTGCTTGAGGAGAGGTCATATGTTCGGGATGATCGAAAGTACCATTTCAGCCTCGACAGAGCCCTGCTATCAGATTTGACAGATCGTTGGAGGTCGGAGACCCACACGTTTCACTTGTCGTGTGGAGAGATGACCGTCACGCTGGAGGACATGTTTTTCTTGTTGGGTCTTCCTATAGCAGGTGCCCCTATTTGCGCTCGTGAGGACTCACCCACTTGGCACGCAGAGATGTCTGCACGGTTTCAGGATGTGGCACGACACCCTGAGGCTGACCCTGTTTCTCCACTTCACAACGACTAGCACCATGGTCCGACAAAGAAGTGGTTAACATCCTACGAGGTAATGTTTCATATTACTTAAGTGTTATTTCAATGCACATGAACCTTGTAATGTTATTATGTAATTTAAAAGAAACTTACACTTTTTAGTTTTCAAATTGTAGGTGGATACTATGCATCCACACGCCGATGATGCCACAGTTACCAGATACTTGGAGGCATACTTTTTGTGGTTGTTTGGTGCGATCATGTTCACCAACACGCACGGTGACTCCGTAGACACACACCTGATTTCGTTTGCTCGACAGATTGCGGATTCCACACCACATGAGATGCCACAGTACAGTTGGGGTTTAGCTGTGTTGGCGACCACGTATAGAGGACTTTGTGACGCTTGCACGAAGGCTCGAGGTAACGCAGTACTAGCTGGTTGTCCCCTATTTCTGCAGCTATGGGTATACAAGCGGTTCATGATAGGTCGGCCGCAAGTGCTCCCAGCACCATACGATCTTGATGAGTATGGTGAGACACCGGATGATGGACCTACAATGGGTACTTTTTTGGGTGCGTCGACAGGTACGATAATATTTTAAGTGCACTCATATTGTTCACGATTACAATAATATAGTATTGTGACATATTTTGTTCTTTACGTAGCATGAGTGGAGTAACAAGCAGATGCACAAGGTGTACCAAGGGTTCGTCAAGGAGTTTGATTGGTTAGATGCGGACAAGGACATGCGTTGGACACCGTACGATATGGAGGAGCACGACCGCCGAGCACCGAGGGGACTTGCGTATCTGTGCTACAGAGACTCGGATTACTGACTTACAAGGAAGCCGCTGGTGTATGATATCTACATCGAGGAGTACGCAACACACTGAGTGTTGCGTCAGTTTGGCCTACACCAGGCATTTCTAGTGCTTCCACATTCTATTGTGCCTTATGCAGTGCATACGTAAGTAATTCCCCTAATAAATCTTGAATACATTAATATTTCTGAAATATTAATGTATTTATTTGTCCTCCAGGTATTGTCGTAAGGGTACCTTAGCGTCGGGACTTTGGTTGCAGCGCATGCATCCGTGGCTCCTACAGTGGACGGCTACCTTACATGAGGTTGTATTGGAGACACGACCGTTCTCACAGGCTGTTTACCAGGAGTACTTACAGTGGTACCTTCCTAGGACACAAGTTGTTCTCGCACACACACCAGCCGAGCGACAAACGCACGTACCCTCGGTGATAGATACGTATCCGCGTCATAGAGATGAAGCTTCTTCAATGGCGGTAAGATCGAATTCGTTGAAGTACATTTGCAACAATTTAATATGTTATTTTCATAAACATTACTAATTAATAGTTGTATGACCGATCACTTCGCACTTGTGAAGATGAGTCGGTTCTGACAGGTTCTTGCGGAGTCCTCTGCTGGACTATAACGACTGAGGGAGGGGATATCGATGAGTTCGTCAGAGATGGTGCACATGCTGCAAAGGATATATAGCCACACGAAAGAGGGGCTAAAGTTGGCTTCTTGTGCACAATCATGTGCACAAGACACTAATGTTCCGCCAGCACGTAACATTAGGCATCCCAACACAATAGGGTAAACTTGACATATTTGCACGAAACTAATATTTTTGTTTATATATCTTCTGCAGGGACCTCCACACAGGTACCTACTTCGGTTGCAGGCCCGTCCATGCAGGTACCTGCTTGGGTCCCAGGCCCATCCACACAGGTGTCTACTTGGGCTCCACGGTCGTCCACACAGGTACCTGCATCTTAGGCTCCAGGCCCATCCACACAGGTACCTGCTGCTTGGGCTCCAGGGCCGTCCACACAGGTACCTGGTTGGGATTTTCCAGACCCGTCGGCACAAATACCTTCTTGTGTTCTTTCTTCGGACCTGGCTGGCCCGTCCACGCATGTACCACACAAGGGCGCAGGTATGACGTGCAACAATTATGCTACTTAAATACATAATGGACACAATGAACTTGCTAACTATATATTTTATGCCAATGCAGGAGAGGGCGTTACAGACTACGATACTATGATTTCTGGATCGCTGACGCACCACGGCAGTCCTCCAGTTTCACCTTTCCATATCGATGACTACCTGGTGGACGTGTCATAGCAGGACACAGTTCCTGCATCACAGTTGGATGGTGCTCCCATTCCGACTCAGCCTTCACAACAGTTTGAGACACCCGCGCCTGTGCAGCAGCGATGGAGGAGGGCAACTCCTTCGCGCGTGTCTTATGGTCGGGCTCATGTGAATGCAGCGCGTAGGTTCGGCAACAAGTGTGGTAGACATTAGTAACGTGTACCCATGTATGTGTGTGTTATATTGTAGAAGAACTATGTTATGTTTTCTTTATGCACTATATCTTTTATCGTGACAATGCACTTTATCGTGTTAGGCGAATTTTATCCACGACATCAACAGATACATGACAGGCGAATCTCGTACATGAAAAGAACGACATTGCAGGTGAATCTCGTACGAGAGAAGAACGACCTTGCACTCATCGGCCTATATAAATACGACTCCTCATGCATCCTTGTGTTCATCACACCAACAATGACGAGTAGAGGTCGAGGTAGGCGTGGAGGTGAAACAAAGGTGAGTACAAGTTGTGCTACGCGAGGAGGTAGAAACTTTAGAGCAGTGTCTGAAAATTACTTGATGGGAGGTCCAACTTGGTATGAACCACCATTAGATGAGTTCTCGCTTTTTAGTAAGAGTGATTTTAGCCCGTTTAATCCACTATGACCATACGATGGTAGCAAACAAGAGTGGCCTAAATGTCGTTGTGACCTAGATTGTATTGTCCAAATGATGGATGAAGGAGACGCAACGGTCGTCGATTCTTTCGTTGTCCTGTTGGTGGAGTAAGCACTACATATCATTTGCAAAACATATTTCATATATGCAATTTTCATGACAATACTTTTGGTTTTAGGTTTACTATGATGATGAAAACTGTGGATATACACTCTGGGTTGATCCACCACCTATTAAGGCTACTCGAGAGTACATTAAACATGTACAACGTCGCAATCAAGATTTGGTAGGTGAACTAGCTTAAATGGAACTTCAACAAATGGAACTTTATCCTGTTACAAGTCAGACGAATGATAACGATGAAAACGGCGTTTGCAATAACATGTCTTGCAACTCTCTGCATCACAAGTAGTAGCGAATTAGCAAAATATGTTTCGCATGCATCAGAAGTATGTTTCATATGTATCATAAGTATGATTCCCATGTATAACAACTATGTTTCGAATGAGAATTTTGTTAAAATTACTTTGCCGTTGTCGGTACCCCGCAGACCGGGTACCCCCGCGCACAAGAAGAAAACCGCTAAGGACTCCGCCCCTACTAAGAGGCCGAATCCGAGGCTGCCACGTCGTGGAGGGAAGGACCAGATCCTACCTCTCCGCCGGGGGAGGCTCCCAAGCTGCCACGTGGCCGGCAGAGCTGGACCCTTGCCTCCCCGCTGAGGTGGGCTCCGGGCGCGCCACGTGGCCTGTTCCGTCAAGTGCTCGCCTCCCCGCTGAGGTAGGCTCCGGAGCCGCCACGTGGTCAATCGGGACCTCGGGGCCAGGCCCGCGTCCTCGTAGGGAAAGGCACCGGAACTACCACGTGGCCTGCAGGGCTGAGCCTCCACTCCTCCATAGGGGTGGGCTCCGAGTGCACCACGTGGCCTGTTCCGCTAAGTGCTCGCCTCCCCGCAGAGGCAGGCTCCAGCGCAACCACGTGGCGGATGGCCAACTCAGTGCGGTAGGAAGCCGCAGTAAAGGAGACGTGCGCTGCTCAGACGGGCATTAAGTGCGCGTGCCTTCCCCAGACAAGCTATGCCGCGCATGCTAAAGTCAAGACTCCAGTGTCCTGTCTTGTCCAAGTAGCCGGTACAGACCCACACCGCAAGACGGACGAATGGGCCGCAAGCACAAGATGGACGGGACGTGAACCGCCATCATCACCGACTATGTGTAGCCCTGGCGCACGACGCGGCGGGACGACGCATTGACGCCCCTGACAATGGGAGTAGATAGCATTTAATCATAGATCTTGTATAGGATTTGGCTCTCCCCGGGACCACCTGTCGGGTCCTGGAGCCCATCTTGTGACTGCAGAGTCCTTAAGCTATAAAAGGGCTCTGTAGACGTCCATAGGAAGGATCAGAAAATTAGACCAAGACTCTTACACGCGAAAGCAAGGCAATACACAACACTCCCGTGGACGTAGGGTATTACGCTCCGGCGGCCCGAACCACGTAAATCCCCGGTGTCCATCATTCTGCAGTGTTTGATCTCCTGGGACTAGCCCTCGTGAATCCAAAGAACCTCCGGCGGGCTGCTCTCTAGGCAGGTCCGAGGGAAGTGTCGTTTACGACCTTCGACAATCGTCTTCGTACTTTGCGACTCGCCATACTACTTTCTACCTTGTCAGAAGAATCTTGTAAGACGAATCTTATCTACATACAATACGACAAAAACTCACATGAAACTTATCCACGACATGGCAGGCGAATCTCGTACAAGAGAAATACGAAATTGCACTGTTATATGTCAGGCGAATCTCGTACTCCATGTCAGGCGAATCTCGTACAAGAGAAAAATGAAATTGCACTGCTCCATGTCAGACCCCGTGAAATGTCAGTTCACACTTATACATCTCAGGGATGAAATTTCTCGTACACTAGGTCCATACACCATCATCCGCTCATCTATATAACACTCACCCTGGTAACAGCTTCAACACACACTTGCTACAATCATTCCATATACTTTACTACCATGGACGAGAACTCACCACCCACAAATAGAGAAAAGGTTCTAATCCCCGAGGGATTACAACCTCCAATGTGTTTCCGTGGCACTGATTGTAGGTTTGTCAGAGATCTTCGACCTGGTTACTCGTATGGTTGTCGGCTTTGGATGTGCGACAACAACGAGTACGATCCTCCTCACAGGACGTGCCCATTTCTTCAAGGTGGTAGAAAACAGGTAATATGCAACATTATTTCTGTTTTATGAATGCTATACAATCTAATCTTTCATACAAAAACTTGTGCAGTCGCCACCACCTCTTTGCGACTTCAGGAACTATATCGACCAGGAATAATCGACAGAGGGTGCCGATGAGGTTGAGAGAATGGCTCGACATGCATATTGGAAGTTCAAAGAAGAAATAGAGTGGGATGAAAGAATAGAGCAAGAGAGGAGGAATAGAGCTGCACAGGAGGAGCGTCGTTGGAAGAGGCAAGAAGAAATTTGACAATGGAGAGCAGAGTGTGATCGCAAAGCTGCAGAGGAGGAACGCGTCACAACATAAGCACGAGAGGCTGAGCGAGAACGCATGCGCGAGAGAGCTCGTCGCGCAAAAGAAGCCGGTCCGGATGCTTTGCGTAAGGGAAAATACCCCCGTTGCACTCAGTAGCAACTTGTGTAAACTATGTTCGGCGTTTAATTCGACTAAGGCGTGTTAGGATTAGATCGACGCATCTTAAGTGTGTCGTACACATTCCATTTGTATTATCTATTTTATTTTTCCTTCCAGAAATATGTGTACATATGTTTTGCCTTATGTACCGCAGTAGTAGAGTGGCAAACAACATGCACATATTTTCAGAACTATATAATTTCATTTCATGTAATCATCGCCGAGCTTTTAAATTTTAATACAATTAATTACCGTCAATTAATATGCATTTGTATACATTAATACATTAATTGTATAATTTTCCAAACTATGCATTTGTTACCACTATATGATTTTAAAAAATTTTGAAACTCCCATTAAACTCCTATAAATTATATTCGTAACTTATTTTTCATACTAAACAATATTTATATTACAATAACTTCTATGAATGTTTCCAATGATTCTAACTCCAAATATTTCTAAACAAAAAATCAAAACTGAATAGATTTTACAAATGTCAAACGTGATCGTATTGCCTAATAACACATACAATTACTCTTGTTTCTACATACTAAACATAGAGGAAGTTCATTGAATTCAAAACTTCACAATGTATTCTCTATTTATACTTTGGAAATTTTTAGCAAATCGGTCCACAAATGTTTAAAAAGCTTTGCGTAAAATCCATTACAGCAGGGTCAAAACTGGGCCCCAACGAATATCGTACATGGCTCATACGAAGGTATTGTTCACTTTGTATGAGCCACGTATGAAATTCGTTCGTGCCCAATTCTTCCAACGTGGTCAGCGTTTTCTCCACCGTGGCACACACCAGCTTATGTGGCATAGACGAAACGAGCATTTCGTATGTGCCTCATACGAAATTCGAATTTCGTATGAGGCACATACGACAGTGGGTCATTTTGCCCAATTTCATATTCCGTGGGTTATTTATTATAAATGATTTTTTAAAAGGTATATTAATAAAAAAAATATTCGTCAATCTAGCGCTAATGATAATATGGTGCAGAAACCCAATGTCAAGAACAAAAAGAACAACAAGTCTCAATTCAAGCCAAATACAACTACTGCTTTCAAGAAGAAGAAGTCAAACAATGTCAATGATGGGTGCTGCTATACCTGTGACGAGCACGGGCATTTTTCCAAGGACTGTCCTGAGAGGGCAGATCGCGGAGAGAAAAAGAATGTCAACATCGTGACATCTAGCAATGCAGATAGACATAGTAATTTCTTTATTGTTATTTCTATTTCTCAAACACTGTCTTGTGGTTTGATACGGGTTTTGATGTTCATGTGTGTTCTGACATGTCTATCTTTACTTCTTACCAGTTCATTCGTGATTCTGCCGTCCTAATGGGGAATGGGTCACATGCTTTTGTTCGTGGTGTCGGCACAGTCTATCTAAAGTTCACTTCGAGAAAGATTGTCCAGCTAAAGAACGTGCAACATGTCCCTACGATGAACAAGAATCTTGTTAGCATCACCCTTCTATGTAGAGATGGGTTTAAGCAGTTTTAGAATCCAATAAAATAGTTTTGTCAAAGCGTGGACAATTTATTGGAAAAGACTATGAATGCGGAGGCTTGTTCCGCTTTTCTCTTTTGGAGTTTAATAATAAATCGGTAAACCATATTTGTGGCAGTGTTAATGATGATGCTAGTGTTTGGCATTCTCGTTTATATCACGTTAATTTTGGTTTAACAAATTGACTATTCAGTCTCAAATTAATTCTGGAATTCACCATTGTCAAAGGTTCTAAGTGACATAGTTGTGTGCATCAAAGCAACCTCGAAAGCCTTGCAAGGTAGACGAGGAAGAAAACTTGGCACCATTAGAACTCATACATTCTAATCTATACGAGATGAATGGTGTGTTGACAAAAGGTGGAAAGAAATACTTTATGATATTAATAGATGATTCTACTAAATTATGCTATGTTTACTTGTTACAAACTAAAGATGAAGCTTTAGACTACTTTAAAATCTATAAATCTGAAGTATAAACTCAGTTAGAGAGAAAGATCAAACGTCTTAGATCAGATCGTGGTGACGAGTATTTTCCTAAAATATTTGATGATTTATGTGTGGGACACAGTATTATACATGAGAGTACGCCTTCCTATTCACCTCAATCAAACGGGGTAGCTGAGAGGAAAAACCGCACATTGTGTGATTTGGTGAATGTCATGTTAGACACATCCGGTTTATCTAAGGCATGGTGGGGGAGGCTCTATTGACTTCATATCATGTCCTAAACCACGTTCCAAACAAGAATAAAGAGAAAACCCCTTATGAGGAGTGGGTTGGGAGAAAACCATCACTTTCATACTTGTGTACTTGGGGATATTTGACAAAGGTCAATGTTCCAATTACCAAGAAATGCAAGCTGGGACCAAAAATAGTGAATTATGTCTTTCTAGACTATGCTCATCGGAGCATCGCATATAGATTTTTAGTAGTTAAATCAGAGGTACCTGATAGGCATGTTGATACTATGATAGAATCTCGTGATGCAACATTTTTTGAGAATATCTTTCCTATGAAAGATATGCATAGCACTACTAGAATCTCTTCTGAAATTTGTCCTGAATCGACCACAACTAGTGGGTTTCTTGATACACCGTTTGAGAGTGTCCCAGAGGAGAAACACAATGAAATAAATCAATCGAGTAAGAGATCACGAATTACAAAATCCTTCAGTGATGATTTCATTGTGTACCTTGTGGACGATACTCCTAAATCTATAGCAGAGACATATGCATTACCTAATGTACATGACTGGAAATAAGCAGTTCATAGTGAGATAGATTCAATTCTTTCCAATGGAACTTGAGAGTTAACTGACGACCGTACAGGTGCAAACAAGTAGGCTGCAAGTGGGTGTTCAAGAAGAAGCTGAGGCATGACAGTACTATTGAAAAGTATAAGGCGCGGCTATTTGCAAAGGGCTATACTCAAAAGGAAGGTGAAGACTATTTTGACACATATTCACCTGTTGTTAGAATGACGACAATTCATGTACTATTTTCTTTGGCTGCCTCTTATGGTCTAATCATCCATCAAATGGATGTGAAGACAACTTTCTTTAACGGAGAGTTGGCAGAGGATATTTATATGGAATAACCTAATGGGTTCGTAGTAAAAGATGAAGAGATAAATGTGTGCAAATTGTTAAAATCCTTATATGGCCTGAAACAAGCACCTAAGCAATGGCATGAGATATTCGACAATACTTCAACGTGTGCAGGCTTTGTCATTAATGAGGCTGATAGGTGTGTGTACTATCGCCATGGTGGGGGTGATAGTGTTATATTATGCTTGTATGTGGATGATTTTTGGTACGAGCATTTATATAATTTCTGAGGTCAAGTCTTTTCTATCAAAGTGTTTTGATATGAAAGATCTGAAAGAAACAAATGTTATTCTAAACATTAAGATGAATAAGGATGAGAGCGGGATTATCTTAAGTCAATCTCTCTATGTTGAGAAAATCTTGAGCCGGTTCGACTTTATGGATAGCAAGATTTCTCCAACGCCTTATGATCCCAGCGTGATACTCACGAAGAACAAGAAAGAATCAAGATATCAACTTAGATATTCTCATATGATCGATTCACTCATGTACTTAGCTAGCGCAAGCCGTCCTGATATCTCGTTTGCTGTGAGCAAACTGAGCAGGTTCATATCAAACCCTGGTATATATTATTGACATGCACTTGAAAGGGTTATATGTTACTTTAGAGGTATAATTAGTTATGGAATTTACTATATTGGGCATCCAGCTGTGCCTGAGGGTTATAGTGATTCGAGTTGGATCTCTGATGTTGATGAACTCTATGCCACGAGTGGATATGTGTTCACTCTAGCTGGTGGCGCTATATCATGGTGGTCTTGCAAATATACCATTTTGACAAGATCAACCATAGAAGGAAAACTCACTGCTTTAGAGACAGCAACTGCAAAGGCAGAATGACTACGAGAGCTCTTGATAGATTTGCCTGTAATTGAGAAACCATTGTTGGCAATCCTTATGAACTGTGACAATCAGACGGTGATTGCCAAAGTGACCAGTTCTAAGGATAATGCAAAATTATGAAGACACGTCAAGAGACATTTGAAATCTGTCAGAAAAATGAGAAACTCCGGAGTTATTACTGTTCCGTACATACAAACAGATAAAAACCTGGCCGATGCCTTTACGAAGGGTCTATCACGTAATGTGATAGAAAGTGCATCGAGGGAGATAGGTTTGAGACCCAATTATATGACACCATAGTAGTAATTTAGCCTATGTGATCGGAGATCCCGTGAATTAGGACATGAGAAAAACAAGCTAGTGGTTCACCGAGAAGAGTACTTACTTTAGACCTTCTCTATGTGAAGATGCACACTTGTACTCTCAAACTGTAAGGCAGGTTGGCGATTTGACTTAATGTGTTTCTGTTGGCTATGTGTAGCAAAGATGTCGTCCTACAAGGCAGTCTTGAAAGAAACACACATATATGAGCTCCGACTGTCTAACGTTGTAGTCTGTGAGATTTGAGTGATCTCTGGAAAGTTCATGAAGAAACTAGGGAGTACGACAATATGCTCCACCTGCGGGGTAGACTATTGGTAGTCAAGTACTGGTAATGATCTTTGAGTGAAATCAGTTCGCACAAAACTTGCAATTCAAAGCGTAGTCCATTGCTCAAGTTGTGAGCTGATGAAACTTGAGGATCTAGACAGAAGTTTAACGTAATAGTCTCTGCTGAAACACTAGTATATCAAACAAGGAACGAGAATGACCTCTCTTCTAATGGTTTCGAGATCTGGTAAGGGATTGTTAGAATTAATAGGCTTGGCCCAACAATAATTTAGAAATAACTCCTAGAAACTTTTAAAGACCCATTAGGGAAAGAGAGGGTGCTGTTGTATGGTTAGTCCCACATGAGAAATGAAAAGCGAGCAACTCCTACGGTTGTTCTTACACTCATTGAGTGAGAGAGTACATGAGAAGAGAGGGGTGGTCCACACGCGCTCCTCCTCCTCCTCGCTCGCTCGCCTCGCCACGCCATGCCCCGCACATGCGCGCGCGCATGTGTTCGTATCAATTCGAGCCTTGAGCCGAACCCATATTTTATATTTTTGCAGAAATTAAATTGGGCATTCAATTTTTGAGCTTCCGAATTTTGGGCTTTCAAGACTGAGCCCAAGTCGTTGGAGACGGACGCGTCTACGACTACAGAGTCGGATCAGATGTGAATCCTCCGAACTGCAGCCGAGCCACCTCCGCGGGACTCTATAAATACAGGCGTTCGCGGTAGGGCAGATGATCCCACGTTTGCGTTCTTTGTGCCGCCTTTTTGTCTACTCTATCCCGAGCGCCGACGTGCACCGACGATCGGGAGAGCAGGTCTTCAGAACCGCTCGCCCTTGCGATCCTACACCGGGAGAGGGCGAATAGGGTTTTTGGGAAGCGCTTTGCGCGACTGCTCGCGTTCTTCATCACGGATCGTCTATTGAAGAGATCGGACGTTACGACCCAATATCGTCACTAGCGTCTGCAACGGTTGTTCGCCGCCGGATCTACAGCGGTTCCTCTAGCTTCAAATCGGTATGCGACATTACTCGTCTCGCGTGACTGCCGGTGTTTATCGTTGCTGTTTTTCGCGTGCTTTTCAAAATTGTTCAGTAAATTGCCTCGTATTTTCTAACACCATCTATGTTGACAGGGACGATACAAAAATGTTTTTTCCTTGTCAACAAAAAGACAAGGACCATTCGAAATTATCAACTTGATCGGAATCTTATATTTATGCAAGCTTTCGCTCTCGAACGATAATTGAACCGCCAGAAAATGTCCATTGGACAATACTATAGTAGTCGACAGAACCGATTCAAGGGAGGCCCTATCACGTCGTGACACAACGAACCTTGCACCGTTGCGTGCCAATTTGCACAAACTGATTTGAGTGCTATAAATAGCGGTCTGGGGTTGAAGCTCTTCAGTGTGCTCAAGCAATCTCACAGAGCTCCTAGCTTAAGCAATTCCGTTTAGCTTCGTGTCACAGATACATCAAGCAACATGTCGTGCAGCTGTGGATCAAGCTGCAACTGCGGCTCCAGCTGCAACTGCGGGTACGTATCTGTATCTCTATGGTTAACTGGTTCTTTTGCTGCTGCTGCTATGATGATCTGATTGATTTGCAGCAAGATGTACCCTGACCTTGAGGTGAAGCAGAGCAGCGGCGCCAAGGCCACCGTCGTCCTCCCTGAACAGAAGAAGGCCCACTTCGACGAGGCCGCGACCGAGTCCGGCGAGACTGCCCACGCTTGCGGCTGCGGCTCCAGCTGCAAGTGCAACCCCTGCAACTGCTGATCACGCATGCATGGGGTGCTTCTCCGGCATGTGTGTCATGTCATGTTGGAATCTATCAACAGTGGAGTACGTATAAAATAAGGAGGAGCCAGCCATGTACCGACGATCTGGCTCTGCAGCTTGCATATGTACCTGTGTCTGTGTGGTTTGAATTTACCTCTTGATTGATGGTACCATCCTTGTGATGGACCATGTGTGTGCCTGTGTCTTAATTGCTCTGTAACGACGGGTACAGAGTGATGAATGAATACTGTATTTGGAGTCTGGTTTGGTAATGGTCTCTGCCTACCTTACCTGCTGTTTTGTTTTGATCGAACCTTACTATCCAGTGATTCAGATTTTTTTCTTCTCTTTTACTACCGATAGCAGTTTGTGACTGGTGATACTGGAACAAAGTCCCCACCGGTAGCAGTTAGGCTAACATTGAGGAGCCGACCAAGTTTTGATGTGACGTGCAGGGAGAGCGTCGAGGGAGATGGACGCCGGCGAGGAAGGCTCGTACAGTAGTTGGTTGTTTTGTGGGGCGCTTTGCAGATTTTGTTTGAGCATCTCAACGATTGTGAATTCGAGTCTTAATCCGAGTCTAGATTTTATATTTTTGCAGATAATTTAATTGGGCTATGCATTTTTGGGCTTCCGAAACTGAGTCCAAGTCTTTGGAGACAAACGCGTCTACGATTGCAGAGTCAGATCGGATGCGAATCTTCTGGATCGTAGCCGAGCCGCCTCCGCGGGACTCTATGAATACGGACGTCCGCGGTAGGGCAGATGATCCCACGATCAGGATCATTTCCATGTTCGCGTTCTTTGCGCCATCTTTTAGTCTACCCCATCCCGAGCGCCGACGTGCACCAATGATCGGGAGAGTAGGTATCCGGAACCGCTCACCCTTGCGATCTTGCACCGGGAGAAGGTGAATAAGGTTTTTGGGAAGTGTTTCGCGCGACTGCTCACGTTCTTCATCACGGATCGTCTACCGAAGAGATCAGGCGATGCGATTCAACGTCGTCACCAGCGTCTGCAGCGGTTGTTCGCCGTCGGATCTACAACAGTTCTTTCGACTTCAAATCGGTATGCGACATTACTCGTCTCGTCTGACTGCCGGTGTTGCTGTTGTTTTTCGCGTGCTTTTCAGAATTGTTCAGTAAATTGCCTCGTATTTTCTAACAATCCAAAAATATTATTAGGCAATTTCCTGAGTTGAACATGATGACTTTAGCAAATGCGCTGAGACCGAAGAAATTCTCTGGCGTGCACTTTAAGAGATGGCAAGTTAAGACCACGCTCTGACTCCAGTCACTTAAGATCTTCTGGGTAACCGAGGACAGGCCTCAATGTCCTTTGTCTGTTGAAGAACAGACGAAGTTTGAGAAAGCTAATTCTATCCTGAGAGAATGTATCTTAAGTGTTCTTGACAACAAACTCTGTGATGTTTATCTAATATTCACAGATGGTAAGGAGCTATGGGATGCACTTAATGCTAAGTACGATGCAACCGATGTAGGTGGTGAACTGTATATCATGGAGAGTTTTCATGACTACAAGATGGTTAACAACCGTCCTGTAGTTAAACAGACTCATGAAATACAGTGCCTTGCGAGAGATCTCAATCTCCTTAAGTGTCCTTTACGCGACAAGTTTGTGAATGGGTGCATTATTGCAAAGTTACCTCCTTCATGGAGGAACTTCACCATAGCTCTCAAACACAAAAGATAGGAAATGTCAATTGAAAATCTGATAGCATCTCTTGATGTAGAGGAGAAGGCTCGAACTAAGAACGCTACTGAGAAAGGAGGTGAGGGTCAACCGTGGAATTTTTTTATTAATATACCTTTTAAAAAATCATTTATAATAAATAACCCCCGATTTCGAAAAATTTGAAAAGTAACCCAGCTTCATATGTCCCTCATACGAAATGACACGTGGGCCACACATTTCGTATGAGGCACATACGAAACTGACGTGGCCCGCCACGCTGTCCTCAGGTCCCCGAGGTGGCGGTTCCATTCCGAAGGAAGAGGGAATCTCGTATGAGCCGCATACAACATTCGAATTTCGTATGCGGCACATACGAAATTCGCCGATCTATGGGGCCCGCCGGAGCCGTCGTATGTGTCACGGATGATTTGCGACCTCTATAAAACGCGGCCCGCTTCTTCTTCTCAGCACTCAGCCACGCCGCCGCCGCCGTTCGTCCACTGCGCCGCCGCTCCACTCGGCCACCGCTCCGCTGCCTCCCTCTCGGCCCCGCTCGCCCTCGATACTATTTCTTTCTTTGTATTTTCTATTTCGCTCTAGTACTAAAGTACTATTTGTTATTAGGTTGCTTAGTTATCTCAATAGGTATTTCTTTGTTAGTTATTTTAGTTAGTGATTTAGGTATTATTATGCAGTGCACATTATTATTTTAGTTAGTGATTTAAGTATTATTATTCTAGTTAGTGATTTAGGTATTATCTATGTATTATTATGTTGTGAGTTAGGTAGTGATTCATCTTTATTTTAGGTATTTTAGGTACTGCTAGTTATGTGTTATTACACTTTAGTTATTTTTTGACATTTTACAATAGTTTTGATAGTTATTTTACCATACATGTTATTAGGTTCTAATAGTTATAGTTTTTAGGTTTATATTCATAAGTTATTTTTAATTAATGCTGTTAATTTTAGAAGTAATTTTGGTAAATGTTTAGAGTGCACTTCTCTAATTTATACATTATTCGAAATGTAATTTTTAGGTTTCTATTTGTTTTTAGATAATAAGATTGTGTATAGGCATTCTTAACATGCGATTACGTTTATTTGTTTGTATAAATTCTAATAGGAATGTCAGAGAAATCAGTATTTCGGATATTTTATGGAGAAGGCACAATAGTTTATGACCCTAATGGGATTAATTTGTGTGATTTCACCTCGTGTGATGGAGGGATAACAAGAGCAAATGAGAGATTTAGTGGTGTCGTAAACTGGTTGATGAAAATATTTATCCTTGATCCACAACAACATCAGTTGACATTGAAAGGAATGATTAATCGGGCAAGAAATGGAATTTATTGGGATTTGATTGTTATTAAGGGAACACAGAATTGGAAGAAATTTATAGATTTAGTTGTGGAGCGGGGTTGGCCTCTAGTGCTTCTTGCGCAAGCGGAAAACAAAGAAGTAGAGATTGTAGCGGAAGCTGATGAAGCAAATAGTATGGAAAATGATGTAGGAATGGAAGAAGCTGGAGAGAACTCGATACATGTAGAAGCACGTGGTGTGGCAGATGAAGGAGAGCACATTGAGAACATAGTTGAACAAATAAGGATCGAAGATATGGAACACGAAAATGTTCCAGAAGTTGACTCTTCTGATGATGAGAATGAGAATGATACTATTGTTCCTGCAGAGTGGAACAATCCAATCCCGAGTAATTTATCAGCTACAGAAAAGTATTGTGGCTTATCAGGATACCATGAGAATCAATTAACACAAGGAGATATTTTTAAAGACAAAGATAGTTTGAAGAATGCAGTGAAATATTGGTCTCTGTCTTTGCAAAGATCATTTACAGTTTACAAGTCAAGTAAAAATATTATAATGTGAAATGTGTGTTCTCAAGTTGTCCTTTTCGGGTCCATGGTTTCGAAGAGAAGTGGACGAAACTATGGAGAGTATCAAAAATGATTGATCACACATGCGAGTTGTATGAATTGGAGAAGTGCAATAGTGCTCTTACATCGCAGTTTATTGTGAATCATATGTACGCCCGAATTGTGGATAACATTCGGTTTGAACCGAAATCAATAATAAACACTATTGAGGAGGAGTTCAAGTACACAATAAGTTACTCCAAAGCGTGGAAGGCAAAAAAGAAGGTGATTGAGCAAAGATTTGGTTCATTTTAAGTTTCTTATGAAAATATTCCAAAGTTATTGTAGACCATCCAGGAGAGGAATGTTGGTACTTATTATGACATTATGGATGTGCCGAACAGAGATATGCCTGGGAAGTTGTTTCTCCATCGTGCATCTGTCACAGCCCGAATTTCCACTAAAGATGAAAATCACTCTGATTAAAATTTTTGTGTAAAATACGAACAAACATTAACCGTCAACAAAAACTGAAGCATATAAGGGTACAAATACGAACATACACTTTTAAAAACAAACCAAATTATAAAATTGTTTTGAGATAAATGAAATCCAAAAGGATAGATATTGCTATATACCAATGTACTTGTACAGGTGAACCCACCTCAAAATAAAATAAAACATATAATGAGTATGTGCGATTTAAGGGATAGGTTTTTAGCCTTCAATCCGACATTTGTCAAAGTAATAACAACATATACCCATATACAATTCAACACTAAGACGATGACCGATAAAACATAAACTAAACTCGAATTAGGAATTTAAAGTATAATGATTAAGACAAATGTCACACACACACACACACACACACACACACACACACACACACACACACACACACACACACACACACACACACACACACACACACACACACACACACACACACACACACACACACACACACACACACATATATATATATATATATATATATATATATATATATATATATATATATATATATATATATATATATAGACACACACACACACACACATACATACATACATGTATATATGTAATAGATTAAATATAGCAAATAAATCAAGAGTGAATGCATTCAACCAACTGGTAAGAAAAAGGTAACCAGAAACAAAGTTACGCAAAGACGAATTAATTGGTATAAACCTAATCCAAAATCAAGCTTAAATTCAAACTCAAATCAAACTGCCAAAGTAGATCCAGAATAGTGAATTAATTGAGCACAGTTGAAATTCAATAAACCATAATCCGAATTACCCAAACTTGACTAAATACCAAAATCAAATTAATGGAACACCTTGGGAAAATTGACAATTTAAAATATCTGCATAAAATGAACTGGGAACAAATCAGCTAAATCAAATCCAAACCCAAATTTAAATTGAATGAATCAATGCTGGGGGAAAATCATCAACCAAGCAAACTCTGTTCGGGCTTGGCCCATTTTTCTCCCCCTCTTGTTTTTTCGCTTCGGCCCACTTACCCACTCCTCGTCCCTTTCGCGCGCGGCCCAGCCCGTTACTGTGCTTCTTCCTCCTCCATCGCCTCTGTCTAAGTCACCTGACAAAGCCGCCCGACACCGGCAATCCAGGGACGTGATCCTTCCCGTCGCGTCGCCAGCTACGCCTTCGCCGTTCGTGTACAATCAACTGTCCTCTCCCCGTGAACTCAGCCGCCTAGTCGTGTGGCCGCTCCGCACCGGCATCATTGCCACCATGACCGCGCCGAAAGTCGCACCCACACCGCCTCCGTCGCTCCCTTGAACCGCCTTTTGACCATCGCCTCGCCAGGCCTATAAAGCATCCTCCCTATCCCTTGCTTGAGCACGCAACAATCCCCCTCCACTTTTCCCTCGCTCGCTCGAATAGGAAGGCGGACCCCCGAGGTGATCCCCTGTTCTCACAGGAACCCGACCGCCGCCCAAATTTGCCGCCGACAGGCCTCCTACCCCTCACTATTGTGCGCTACGCTCTCGCCGCCCTCTACTACGCGCGCCTGAGCAGACACCGAACTGAGTTGGGTCCTCCCGCAGGGGAATTCCGAAGCTCCCGGGTTCTTCCCCAACTCCGCCGCCAATGTGCGTTCCCGCTCCGGTGAGTTCCTCCCACTAAATTACTTCCTACCATTGCTTCCTCAAGCTGCTATATCGCAAGAACATGCGTCGTATAGGGGTTTAGCATGTCGTAGCATAGATTTGCTGTCAACCCTAGGTGCACCGCGTTACCTACCGCCCCTCACCATCGCCGGCCGCCGTAGGGACCTCCCTGTCTTTTCCGAGCGCACCAACATGTTCACCACAATCTGGAACACGACCCTGGCAATTTATCTAGTCGGATTATAGCTCGCACGAGGGGATCGACGGTGCGACGCCGCGCGCGGCCGCCACGGGCAGCCGTCGGTCACCGTCGGTGCCACCCATGCCCGGCCAAGCCACCCGACGCCTTCGCCGTACAACATAGCACGTCTACGACCACTTGCCGCCTCAAAATCCCGCACCAACGCATACTTCATCGAGCGCCGCCCTGACTCGCCACGGCGGCTAGCCGCTGGCCACCTTGGGCGTCGTCCTGGCCCGGGAAAGCCTGCGGAGGGAATCTCCACACCACTGAACACCCAGCCGACAACTCCTTTGGCTTGACGCACGCATAGCGCCGTCGCCAGCGAGCTACTCTGGCCAGCGCTCCCCCACCTCCTTTGTTCGGTGAGGATGTGAGCTCGATGCTCATGTGGTGCGCACGTGGCTGCCACCTCAGCGCCACGTATGCGCCACCTCACCACACCTCTGCCACATCAGTGCATAGACACCGTCCACCTTTGCGTGAGCTTGGTTCACGTGGACCCATTGTCACGCCTGGTCATCGTAAAGATGAACAGACGCTAATCACATGTACGCCAGGATCAGTTGAATCGTACATGCGTTGACGAAAGTGAAATATCATTACATAGCCATGTTCGAATACATAAATAGTCTTACAATACGACCCGAAGGTCTACAAATACACACCACAAACCTATTTACAACATCTAAATAGTTCACAAAGATTAAACTACAACGGAAGGCTAAATATATAAGTGGGGCTCCGTCTTCACAGGCAGTCGCGCGAAGGATCGTCAGCCTAGACCAAGTCCTCCGGGTTGACGAAGAAGTCTTCCGGTGCCGCTTCTTCTTCATATTCTAATGGAAAAGTAAACGCTTGAGTATATATAGTACTTAGCAAGTGTGGGAAGAGAATGACATGATTGGCTAAAGCAAGGGAAGGTCAATTATGGCTTAAGCACTATGCTTAGAACCTAACATTAGCTTTCAATTATCAATATCATAATTCAAGAAGTAATTCAACACATAATTAAAGATGATGAATGAAACTTGAATCATAAATAACCACCATTTCCCAACCATAAACTAATTATGAATTGGCCCCAAGCCGCTCTTGTCCGTGAGCACGGCTGTCATGAAAGTTTTATCAAATCTCCGCAGAGAGTGTACCCTTTACCCACAAGCAGTGATTTCATCCCCTATTGCCAGATGGACTAAGTGAACCTCCCTTAATTCCCATGGTAGCTAACCACATTACACACTTCCTTTAGTGTGAGGCCAGGAGATCACTACATGGTCTTTACAAAGGTACTCCCGACTAGTGCTAGTCCTCTAAGGTTTCCACCACTGAGGCATTTCCGAAGTAACCCTCCACCTCAGAGCCCCCTCTTGAGCCTTGCGATTCCCAGAGCAGTACCCCTGCATCATTCTTCGCACCATCCAACTACTAGCATTTCATCGGGAGAAACCCAATTAATTGACCAAGCTGCCTCATCTCAGTCTCATGGTGGTACTATAAAGCTTAGTGGCTTCCTCCATAAACCGGTCCTTAGAATCCGGTGGTGCCAAACCCAATCCCGAGTCTCATGCAAACTGCACCATGCCAAAACTATCCAACCACCAAATTCCTATCCACTACTATTGTTTATACATCACAATTAAAGTAGTCATAAATTTTAACATGTCACATTTGTATGAAATCCCATTCCCAATGTCTAAGCATGGCCAAACATAATTAATACCTATCTACTCCCCAACCCAAATCAGGTGACAAGGAATTACATGGTACAAGACATGTAACATGAAATAGGACATCATTTTATTTAGCATGCATCTAACTAAAATCCTAAAATTGGTACAAGATGGTCAAGGGCACTTGACTTCTTCGAAGACCTGGTTGTTGGTGAAGTCTTGGTCTTGGAGATTAAAGTTGGGGTCGTAGTACGACTCTAAATATATTGCCCAAGCATGGCAAAGAGAAATAAAAGCTAAAATAAGTAAAGAGCACACAATACATGACATCAAAACATACACATAAGCATAAAATTCTATACTAATGCGTCCCTATGAAGCATTTATTATTTTACATAGCCAAAATATGCATTTTATATTTATCTTACATTTTAGGATTTATTTATGGCCCAAAATCATTTTTAATGAATTTTCTTTGGCCAAAATGTATTTTAAACATTTTTAATACATTTTTCCATGGTCAAAATATATTTTATCTGCACTCTACAAATTAATTACAGCATAAAAACATTTTATACAAATTTTCCTACTGTTTTTGTATTTATTTACCATTTTTATCTATTTTCTACACATTAAATACTCCTATAAACAATATTCAGCAATTAAATAAAAGTCCAGGGGCTGGTTGGTAACTTTCCTACACTGTACAGGGGCTAAATCACTAATTCTACAAATTTCCAGGGGCTAGTTTGCTTATTTAAATGATTAAATCCAATTCCAGATAGTCCAGGGGCTAGTTTGCATATTCTAGGGGTTAGATTTGCATTCCAGGGAAGTCCAGGGGGTAGCTGGCAAGATTCCATGGGCTTCGATGTAAATGCAGAGGCGGGAAAAATTGAATTGAATGCGAGCCGTTCGATTTGAAATGGACGAATTGGATTTAATATAGCCGAACCGTTACGACCTTCTAATCTCAGCCGTCGGCCTCAAGCCAACGGCCGAGATGCGGCCACGTCGCCCCCGGCGATGCAGGCGGCGCACGGCGCCGCGGCGCTCGACTCCCATGGCAGCTATCTCGCCGGCGTTGGCCCAAACGGCCAAAACGTCATCTAACGCATACATAAATTACACTAAACGAACGAGGGAGAAGAGGGGAGCATACATAGAGAGGTCTCGCGGTCTGAAATTGGTCGAAGATGAGTCGGCGACGAGAGGTGGCGGCAGTTGGCGTCAGCACCCGTCGATTCCGGTGAAACCTTGGTGAATTCCCCGCACCAACTTGCCCGACGTGCTCCTGGCGACAGAGCGAAGAGGTTAGGGTGGAGGGAAGAGTGAGGCAACCGGCGAGGCATCGGGAACATGCGAGACCAACCTCGACGTCGGTGAAGTTAGGGTTTGGGCGCGGGGAAGAAGAAAGAGAGGGGGAGGGGCTGATTTAATAGGGGGGGAGAAGAGCGTCGGTTGATGGCGCGTGCGTGGGGTAGTTCCCCGGGGTGGATCGGCGTGGGGTGAGGCGGTTGGAGGGGGGGTTGCGCGCGGCGTGGGTGCGGGAAGAATAGGGGCGGCGATTGCTCAGTGGGGAAGATGACAAGCGGGCCCCGCCCGACAGAGAGAGAAGAAGGGAGTGGGGTGGTTGGGCTGCGGGTGAGTGAAGGGGGAATTGGGCCGGGAGTGGGAGATTTGGCCCAATAGGGGGGTTTTGCCCTTTTCTTTTTCTTTTTCTTTTTCCATTTCTTTTCCTTTGATTTGATTTCAAATTCAAATTTCAACGTTTGCTACTCGTTTGAACTTCAAAATTCACACAAAAATGCATACTAGAATGTACATTGGTTTGGTCAATCTTATTTACATGAAATATGGGTGTTACAACTCTACCCCCCTTAAAAGGAATCTCGCCCTCGAGATTCGGATGTCCTAAGAGAAAAGATGAGGGAATTCAGCCTTGAGATCTTCTTCTCTTTCCCATGTTGTTTCTGCCTCCGAGTGATGTTTCCATTGCACCTTACACATGTGAATGACTTTGTTTCTGGTAACCTTTTCTAATGTCTCAAGTATCTTGACAGGTTGTTCCACATAAGACAAATCTTCTTGTACATCAACTGCTTCCATAGGTAATTGTTCCTCAGGCACTCTCAAACACTTCTTAAGTTGTGACACATGAAATACATTATGTACATCTGACAAGTACGGCGGGAGCTCCAGCTGATAAGCCACTTCACCTCGTCGTTCTAGTATCTTGAACGGACCAATGTAGCGGAGTGACAACTTGCCTCTTACTTTAAATCCTTTCAACCCCCTCATAGGTGACATCTTCAAGTACACATAATCACCAACCTCGAATGTTAGATCACGTCTTCGAGTATCCGCATAACTCGTCTGTCTTGTTTGGGCTGCCTTTAGATTCTTTCGAATTTCTTGTACTTGTCTTTGAGCCTCTTTTAATACATCAGGCCCAAAAACCTGACTTTCTCCAGTCTGATTCCAGAACAACGGTGTCCTACATTTCCGCCCATACAATGCTTCAAAAGGAGACATCTTCAAACTGACTTAATAGCTGTTGTTGTAAGAGAATTCGGCATATGGTAGATTCTTATCCCAACTTTGGCTATTCTTTAGAGCAAACGCTCTTAACATGTCTTCTAGTATCTGGTTGCTACGTTCTGTCTGACCATCAGTCTGAGGATGATACGCCGAACTAAAATTTAAACGGGTATCCATTGATTCATGCAACTTCTTCCAGAATCTTGAGGTAAATTGAGTGCCTCGATCTGAAATGATCTTCTTAGGAACTCCATGTAAGCATACAATCCTGGAGATATACAGTTCCGCCAACTTGGGACCATTGTAGGTTTCTTTCACATGAATGAAGTGGGCAACTTTAGTCAAACGATCCACTATAACCCATATAGAGTCATACCCACACTGTGTCCTTGGTAGTCCCACAATGAAATCCATACTAATTTCTTCCCATTTCCATTCTGGCACTTTGATTGGTTGCAATAACCCTGCTGGTCTTTGATGTTCTGCATTAATCAATTGACATGTATCACATATGGCCACATATTCTGCTACATCCCTTTTCATTCCATGCCACCAATATCGATCTTTAAGATCTTGATACATCTTCGTGCTTCCAGGATTAATAGAGTATGATGAGTCGTGAGCTTCTCTTAATATTAATTCTCTAATCTCCTTTATATCCGGAACGCAAATCCTCTTTCCAAGCCATAGGGTTCCTTGTTCATCCTCTCTAAAGTTCGGAGCTTTTCCTTTCTTCATTAATTGTTTGATCTCCTTGACCTTCTCATCATTCTTTTGGCCTTCTCGTATATCACATTCAAGAGTTGAATCCACTTCCATAGCAACTGCTTCAGTACTAGTTACTAGGCATAAGTTTAACCTTGCAAACTCTTCACATAACTAGGGTTGAAGAGCTTGTACTGACAAATTATTACATTGTCCTTTTCTGCTTAGAGCATCAACGATCACATTAGCCTTCCTTGGATGGTAGTTGATTCCCACATCAAAATCATTTATTAATTCCAACCAACGACGTTGTCTGAAATTAAGATCTAGTTGTGTGAATATGTACTTCAAGCTCTTGTGATCTGTGTATATCTCGGTTCTTTTTCCCATTAAGTAGTGTCTCCATATCTTCAATGCATGGACAACAGCTGCCAGTTCTAGATCATGGGTTGGATAATTCCTCTCATGTTTCTGAAGCTGTCTTGAAGCATAGGCTACAACATGTCCTCCTTGCATTGAGACACATCCTAAACCATGACTGGATGCATCACAATAAACTACAAACTCCTTTTGCATATTAGGCATCACCAATACCGGTGCACTGGTTAACCTCTTCTTCAACTCGGCAAAGCTCACTTCACATTCGGGGGTCCACTTGAAAGCAACTCCATTCTCGAGCAACTTGGTTAGTGGTCGAGAGATCTTTGAAAATCCCTCGATGAATCGACGATAATAACCAGCCATGCCTAAGAATCTTCGTATATCATGTACACTCTCAGGTGTTTCTCATTTAAGGACATCGGCCACTTTGCCTGGACCCACTACTATACCTCCTCCAGATATGACATGACCCAAAAATGATACTTCCTTTAGCCAAAATTCACACTTACTAAGTTTGGCATATAATTGGTGTTGGCGAAGCTTCTGTAGAGTCATCCTGATGTGCTCCTCATGCTCTTCTTCAGTCTTGGAGTAGATAAGTATGTCGTCAATGAACACCACTACAAACTTGTCCAAGTACTCCATGAATACCTTGTTCATTAGATACATAAAATATGCCAGAGCATTGGTCAATCCAAACGACATAACTGTATACTCATATAGTCCATATCAAGAGACAAATGCAGTCTTGGGAATATCTGAGGGTCTAATCTTCAATTGGTGATAACCCGAGCGAAGATCAATCTTAGAGAACACACATGCTCCTCTCAACTGATCAAATAAATCTTCAATTCTTGGTAGTGGGTACTTATTCTTGATTGTTACCGCATTTAAGGCACGATAATCCACACACAACCTTTGAGTACCATCCTTCTTAGGTACAAATATGACTGGTGCTCCCCAAGGCGATGAGCTAGGATGAATATATCCTTTCCCCAGTAACTCCTCAATATGATTCTTTAGTTCAGCTAATTGTTTAGCATCCATTCTATACGCCCTCTTATATATTGGGGCCGTTCCAGGTACTAACTCAATGATAAACTCAATCTCTCGATCAGGGGGCATACCTGGTAAGTCATCTGGAAATACATCCGGAAACTCACTCACAACCCTGATGCCTTCTGTACTCTCAAGATGGTTGAGTTGTACAACTGCCTCTTGTGTCTGATCTAGCTTGAACTCCACTGTAGTGCCATCTGGGTGTGTTAACCAAACTGTCCTAGTTGCACAATGAATTACTCCTTGATTCTTTGTCAGCCAGTCCATTCCCAGAATGATGTCTAATCCTTGCGAGTCCAACACTATTAGGTTGGCTCAAAAGACTACCCCCTTATGTTTATACTCACTTTACGGCATAGATTCCTTGCCACCATCTCTCCTCTAGGAGAGTTTATCAACAACGGCTGATTCAAGAATGTAACTACCATGTCATGCTTCTTTATGAAATCTTTGGATATAAATGAATGTGTAGCACCCGAATCAAACAAGACTATGGCAGGGTGGGAATTAGCAGAAAACATACCGATCACCACATCAAGTGCTTCCTGTGCTTGCTCTAGTGTCACATGATTGACACGTCCAGGTGGGTTCTGCTGCTTCTTTGGACAATTGTTGGAGTAGTGTCCCCATTCTCCACACTTGTAGCACTGAACTCCCGCAACATTATTCTGGCCCTTGTTACCTCCTAACGGATTCCTTGGTGGTTGACCATTGGGGCGGTTAGATGGTGCTGAAGGGCGAGGTGGTTGCATCTGCTGGTGATGGGGGTTGCATTGGCTGGCGTGGAGGCTATTGTTGCTGGCGCATCTGCTGATTGTAGGGTGTGGGTGGCCTGTAGTTGGGGTTTGGAAATCTCTGTACCGAGTGGTTCATAGGGCGAGTCATGGGTGTTGCAGGCTGAGGGGCAAAACGAGGGCGTACATTGCTACTAGAGGCATGTCCCAGAGCCAATTTCCTTTTCCTATCATCATCATCCAGATCCTTCTTAGTCCTCTCCACCTCAAAAGCTTTGTCAACCAATTTTTGAAAGTCGCTGTAGTCACTGGAAGACATGGCAAACTTCAACTCCTTGTCCAGTCCATTCTTGAAACGAAACTGCTTCTTGGAATTAGTATCCACATCTGTCGGTGCATAACGAGATAACTAGGTGAATGCATTCAAGTAGGCTCGCACAGTCATACGGCCCTACTTTAACATGAGGAACTCTTCACGTCTTGCTTGGACTTCTCCCTCAGGCACAAAGTGATTGTAGAAATTTGTCCTGAATTCTTCCCAAGTGATGTTCTCCGGACTCTGGTGGGCTTCAGTGAAGGCGGTCCACCAGTTGGCTGCAGGTCCCTGGAGTTGATGAGAGGCTAGTAGTACCTTCTCTCTTCCTTCACAATGTATGAGCCTCAACTTGCTTTCAACCGTTCGAAGCCAATCATCGGCATCCATTGGTTCACTGAATGTGGCAAAGGTTGGTGGATGAATGTTAAGGAAGTCCCTTAGAAAGGACCTGGGTGGAAAAGGTGGTGGTGGTGGAAGGTTGTATTGTGGTGGTGGTGGTGGTGGGGCTTGCTGCATATTGGTAACAATTTGGGTAAGGTTGTTGAGCAGTTGGGTTTGAATGGCCATCATTTGCTGCATCTGCTGCGCTGCTGGGGCTCCTCGACCACCCCTACCATTCCATCCTGGTAATCCTCCAAATCTATCATCTTGGGGCACAACACCCCTTCCACGACCTCTGCCTCTACCAGCCATTTGTATAGGGAATAATTGAAACTTTAGGATAATAGATAAGGTATAGAAGGGTACGCTATGGTAAACGGTCCCAACTACATGCATTAAGGGAAACATATATATAGCAAGCAAATTCATTAATCCACTAGTGCGGATGTGGACAGGATGCTAGTGCATTTCACAACTCACACGACACACTAACAAGCCTATATACAAATGACGTGGATGTGGACAGGATACCGAAGCATTCCACAACTCACATCGCACACACACACACAACATGAAGCAAACTACTAATACAATACCACAAATAACACAACTCAAGACTAGAGACGGCGTAGCTACACGCTCCTACATACTAAGAGTAAGTGTCCTGAGTCGTCCAACAGGGTAACAAGTCTACTCCTGCTCATCGGGGTCCTCGTCGTAGTCCTCCTCGGTCTCCTCCTCCGGGTCCTCCTCCTCTGGGTCCTCCCCCGATTTCACGGGTGAGTTCTCACGACGATCCGGAGAGTCTGGGTCCCAAGGCTCAACGTCCGAAGCGTACTGAGGAGAGTGCGGGTCAGCCGCAGTGATCCTCGCGTAACGTCGGCGAAGCTGCTCGTAGCGGTCAACAAGGTCCCTGCTGTCCTGAAGCTCCTGCTGACAACATTGGAGTCGTGAAGACAACTCCACAACGTCGTCCACCAGCCTCTCGCTCTGAGCGAGGTACAGAGGCCCCTCGACGTCACATCCAGTGAAGTCGGCTGTGCCACTAGGGCGCTGAGGGGTGTACGCGTGCTCCGTGCGCTCGAGGCGGAACCTATGGGCGTGACTCCAGTAGGTAGTCGCCTACCACATAGCATCCTCCTCAGCAACATGCTGGGAGCTCCTCCAAGCCGAAGAGTAGTGTGAGTGCAGCGGCTCCGAGTCGTAGTAGACCGAAAATTGAGTAGTCCACTCCAGTCCACCAGTAGAGGGTACAGAGATCCTGGTGGTGTGGTAGACGAAGCGAACACGGTACTCACGGTAACCCGTGACACGAAGGAGAGAGCGGAGACGGGTATGCATCCTCGGTGCAGCACGTCCAGAAGAGATCAGCACTGTCTCCCTCCTGGGTGTGTGAGGTGCGGAGCGGATGGCTAGGGCGTGGTGAGGAACACGACCTCCAGTCGACTTACGTGTCGTCTGCTTGGTGCGCGCCATCTACAAACATTTGAAAAGAAGAGAGTGAGATCAATAATAAATAAATTAAGTTAGAATAAAAACAATAAGTACAGCAAGATAAAAAGCACAAGGATTGAGATGGAAAGCACAAGGTTTTGGAAATACTATTTTATAAGAAAATAGTATAATCCTTATTTTCAACCATTTCTAACTAGGCTTGCGTCCTACGGGCAACACGGCTCTGATACCACTTTGTCACGCCCGATCATCGTAAAGATGAACAGACGCTAATCACATGTACGCCAGGATCAGTTGAATCATACATGCGTTGACGAAAGTGAAATATCATTACATAGCCACATTCGAATACATAAATAGTCTTACAATACGACCCGAAGGTCTACAAATACACACCACAAACCTATTTACAACATCTAAACATCACAAAGATTAAACTACAGTGGAAGGCTAAATATATAAGTGGGACTCTGTCTTCACAGGCAGTCGCGTGAAGGTTCACCAGCCTAGACCAAGTCCTTTGGGTTGACGAAGAAGTCTTCCGGTGCCGCTTCTTCTTCATATTATAATGGAAAAGTAAACACTCGAGTACATAGAGTACTCAGCAAGTGTGGGAAGAGAATGACATGATTGGCTAAAGCAAGGGAAGGTCAATTATGGCTTAAGCACTATGCTTAGAACCTAACCTTAGCTTTCAGTTATCAATATCATAATTCAAGAAGTAATTCAACACATAATTAAAGATGATGAATGTAACTTGAATCATAAATAACCACCATTTCCCAACCATAAACTAATTATGAACTGGCCCCAAGCCGCTCTTGCCCGTGAGCATGGCTGTCATGACAGTTTTACCAAATCTCTGCAGAGAGTGTACCATTTACTCACAAGCAGTGATTTCATCCCCTGTTGCCAGGTGGACTAAGTGAACCTCCCTTAATGCCCGTGGTAGCTAACCACATTACACACTTCCTTTGGTGTGAGGCCAGGAGATCACTACATGGTCTTTACAAAGGTACTCCCGACTAGTGCTAGCCCTCTAAGGTTTCCACCACTGAGGCATTTCCGGAGTAACCCTCCACCTCAGAGCCCCCTCTTGAGCCTTGCGGTTCCTAGAGCAGTACCCCTGCATCATTCCCCGCACCATCCAACTACTAGCATTTTATTGGGAGAAACCTAATTAATTGACCAAGCTGCCCCATCTCAGTCTCGTGGTGGTACTATAAAGCTTAGTGGTTTCCTCCATAAACTGGTCCTTAGAATCCGGTGGTGTCAAACCCAATCCCGGGTCTCGTGCAAACTGCACCATGCCAAAACTATCCAACCACCAGATTCCTATCCACTACTATTGTGTATCCATCACAATTAAAGTAGTCATAAAGTTTAACATGTCACATTTGTATGAAATCCCATTCCCAATGTCTAAGCATAACTAAGCCTAATTAATACCTATCTACTTCCCAACCCAAATCAGGTGACAAGGAATTATATGGAACAAGGCATGTAACATGAAATAGGACATCATTTTATTTAGCATGCATCTAACTAAAATCCTAAAATTGGTACAAGATGGTCAAGGGCACTTGCCTTCTTCGAAGACCTGGTTGTTGGTGAAGTCTTGATCTTGGAGATTAAAATTGGGGTCATAGTACGACTCTAAATATATTGCCCAAGCATGGCAAAGAGAAATAAAAGCTAAAATAAGTAAAGAGCACACAATACATGGTATCACAACATACACATAAGCATAAAATTCTATACTAATGCGTCCCTACGAAGCATTTATTATTTTACATAGCCAAAATATGCATTTTATATTTATCTTATATTTTTAGCATTTATTTATGGCCCAAAATCATTTTTAATGAATTTTTTATGCCAAAATGTATTTTAAACATTTTTAATAAATTTTTCCATGTTCAAAATATATTTTATCTGCACTCTACAAATTAATTACAGCATAAAAACATTTTATAAAATTTTCCTACTGTTTTTATATTTATTTACCATTTTTATCTATTTTCTACACATTAAATACTCCTATAAACAATATTCAACAATTAAATAAAAGTCCAGGGGCTGATTGGTAACTTTCCTACACTGTACAGGGGCTAAATCACTAATTCTATAAATTTCCATGGGCTAGTTTGCTTATTTAAATGATTAAATCCAATTCCAGAGAGTCTAGGGGCTAGTTTGCATATTCTAGGGGTTAGATTTGCATTCCAGAGAAGTCCAGGGGGTAGCTGGCAAGATTCCAGGGGCTTCATTTTAAATGCAGAGGCGGGAAAATTTGAATTGAATGCGGGCCGTTGGCTTTGAAATGGACGCACGGGATTTAATATAGCCGAACCGTTACAGCCTTCTAATCTCAGCCGTCAGCCTCAAGCCAACGGCCGGGATGCGGCCACGTCGCCCCCGGCGACGCAGGCGGCGCACAGCGCGACGGTGCTCGACTCCCGCGGCGGCGATCTCGTCGGTGTTGGACCAAACAGCCAAAACGTCATCTAACGCATACATAAATTACACTAAACGAACAAGGGAGAAGAGGGGAGCATACCTAGAGAGGTCTCGGGGTCCAAAATTGGCCGGAGATGAGTCGACAACGAGAGGTGGCGGCGGTTGGCGTCGGCACCCGTCGATTCTGGCAAAACCTTGGCTAATTCCCCGCACCAACTTGCCTGACGTGCTCCTGGCGACAAGGTGAAGAGGTTAGGGTGGAGGGAAGAGTGAGGCAACCGGCGAGGCGTCGGGAACACGCGAGACCAACTTCGACGTCGGTGAAGTTAGGGTTTGGGCACGGGGAAGAAGAAAGAGAGGGGGAGGGGCTGATTTAATAGTGGGGAGAAGAGCGTCGGTTGATGGCGCGTGCGTGGGGTAGTTCCCCGGGGTGGATCGGCGTGGGGTGAGGCGGTTGGAGGGGGGGTTGCGCGCGGCGCGGGCGCGAGAAGAAGAGGGGCGGCGGTTGCTCGGTGGGGAAGATGACAAGCGGGCCCCGCCCGGCAGAGAGAGAAGAAGGGAGTGGGGGTGGTTGGGCTGCGGGTGAGGGAAGGGGGAGTTGGGCCGGGAGTGGGAGATTTGGCCCAATAGGGGGTTTTTGCCCTTTTCTTTTCCTTTTTCCATTTCTTTTCTTTTGATTTGATTTCAAATTCAAATTTCAACGTTTGCTACTCGTTTGAATTTCAAAATTCACACAAAAATGCATACTAGAATGTACATTTGTTTGGTCAATTTTATTTACATGAAATATGGGTGTTACACCCGTGGCCCATACACCACTGCTTGTTGGGTCCCGCCGGTCAGCCGATGTTAGGAGTGGAATCAGTGACACTGGAGGCCCATACGGCAGCCTGCGAATGCACCTGGAACTTCTATGCGCACCTCACGCGTACACACAAACAATGCCAGCCCCACTGTCAGCCTAATACCTGGAGTGAAAACGCTAAGTCCACCTAGACTTTATACACGGAATATGATAAACTGCATTTCTTGATATAAGAAAATTCTGGAAAATTTTCTAAAAATCCTTAATTGCTCTTAGACCATATTATGAGTGATTTATAGAAGAAATTAGTTGTAGATATTGTGGTAAGTATTATCGGCTTACCTAAACTGAATTAATCAATTAAGGAATTGAATGGAAATTATGTATAGGCTCTAAAATAATAATTTTCCTACAAGTAATTTTCTAGAAATTTCCTAAAAATAATTTCACAGCAACTAAGAACATGAAAATGGGATTTTGTGACGCACATGAGTTGAAGAAAATGTGAGACTCAGTGTTAGCTTATAAAATCATTTGATTAATTAGAAAATGGGGAAATCTATGTATAGCTCCCAATACGATAAACCCCCAAAATGAATATCTAAAAACTGTTAGGGATGAGGATGATTGGGATCAATAATGTAATAAATTGTTCCACCAATATAAGATATGGAGTAATCGAATAATTACCCTCCTTATGGAAATTAGTTAGAATGCCAATAGTTAGTGGAAAGCCTAATAAACAAACCCCCCTCACAGATAATAAAGTCCCTAGAAAATATTGCTAAGCATATATTATAATGTAAATAGAAAAGGGATAAAATAAAATATATGATAATAAACTAACTAGTGTAACTGTAGACAATTAATTAGAGAGCTATTGGATGATACAGACATGCATGTAAGTTCTAAATAGGGTGAACCCTACAATAATAACTCCATGAAGTCCTAATAATCATACACTAATGAAATTCCATAATAAGTTCATAATCTTTAGGGTTTATTAAGAAAACAATAAATTAATAAATCACACACTAGCAGGTCTTTACAAAAAATGTTGCCTTAAGTTCAAACACGTTACGACTCATGCTTAGTCTCAAAAATACATGAGACGTACATTAGTAGAACTTTAGCGAGTATACTACTGTGAAGATGGGTAATTATAAAGACGCCCATAGAAGTTATGGTCCACTCATTAACCACAATATAGGCAATTTATAGAATAAGCTAGTGAGTTCACCTTAATGTCATAAACAAGTAAATAACTAAGAAGACTGATAAAACATTTATATCCTTTCAACGACCACTTAGTTGACCAATGAAATAGTAGCATTTCCAGATAAGCCACCAATAGAATGGCGTATTCTCCAATAAACCTTATAAGAATCTTACTAACTGTGTTATTGAATGATTGTACGTGTTTATTGGATTTCTATTTGGATTTCTCGGATCTTTATTGACGTTTCATATTTTATTCGCATAGCTCCGTACATAGTAATCGAAGAGTTCGCGAAGGAGATACACAAGACACGGATCTCGAAGAACAAGACAAGGACTTTGATAAACAACTGTAAAGGCAAGCTCTAACTCCTTGATCATATTTCACCTATGTTTTGCAATCGCACTTATGGCTTGTTTTCATTGCATGACTGTATGTCTATTTTAAAATGTTGTTATGCTATGAACCACTTGATGTGGTGGCATGAGCTATGTTGATGACTGAATATCGGTGTCAGCTACTAGCCAACGGTGAACAGTAACACATAAGTTACTCGCTATCAATGGCTTGAAACAAGACACTGTATCAGTTATGATAATAGCAGTGACTATCACAATCCCCTCCTTGACCTTGACAACACAACCCCTTGACAACCTAAAGCTTCATCGTTGCGCTATAGCAGCGATGTGGGCACCTCCTTGTTAGTACTATGCTTAGGAACCCCTGCGATGTTCGCATCGCAAACCACTACATACTGTATACATGATTGTGAAATGTGTTAAAAGGTGTTTGGTGGTGTGAGTTAGGATTTGGGTGGGATATTAATGAACTGTGTGTGTGAAGGGGATGGGTGGTCGAGGCGGGTATGGTGATGGGATGTTGTGGGCTCCCTAAGAGGTATACCAGCTACGGCTGTGTATTCGGTGTAATCCACCGATCGGCGCTGAGTGCTTCAGTAGTAGTCCGACGACCATGTTTTTCGGACTACCCAAGTGCTGAGTACTTCAGTTTAGTTTGATGTTGGGTGTTCCGAACTAGTCCTCTAGCCAGGGAGCCTCACCAATATAAGGACCGGTTCATTTGAACTCAACATAGTGATTTCGTACAACCACAGAACTTGTATGGGCGGGACTCTCCCAACCTTTCTCGTGACTGCCACATGAGAAAACCTGTAGAGCCATGGAGGGCACGGTGGACCAGGAAATTGCACGAAGACCGAGAGTCGTCCGGTGTCTGGTTGGGTAGTTAATGCACGAATAGCCCCTACATCGGGCTGAGGTTTGAATGTGGGGTTACTCGGGGGAGATGGGATGAGCGTTACGTTACTCTCTGATTCGGAGTACGTAGCCTGTGGGTAAAGTGTACAAACTCTGCAGAGTCTTGATCTATCCGAATAGCTGTTGTCACAGTCTTGGCACACTATGCTTTGGGCTCCTATTGATTAGTGTTAGCACATCTCCTTGAAGTGTGAGTGTGGGTGGTCGAGGCCGCCGTGTTTTGGGAAAGAGTTGGCATGCGTGCTAGAGTTGTCAGGGCCTTGGGTCCAAAGACTCATTTAAAAATGAGGGAACTGGCGGGATGGTCTGAAACTCCCCCAGGACCCGCCAACTATAATAATATTGATTCAACTACCTCTCCCTCTTATAGAAAAACTCTTTTCAAAGAGAACCTGCATAAAATGCTTTTCGGCAAAACTAAGCCGTATGGCCTCTCCTTTCTACAAGCCCCAATGCATGATACACCTCCCCTTGAGTAGTGTTAGGGCTTGCGGAGTACCTTATGTACTCACTATTGTTTTATATGTGGTTTTATCACAAGACAAAGAAGCTGAAGTGTGTGAGGATGACGACTAGGTCTAGTCCTACTTCCCAAGTCTGCCTGTTGGGCATGGCGTCGTTCTGTTGTGCTGTTTTGAAGATTTTTTTATTTTGGTGGTCATCTCCGACCACATCCAATGTAATTTAGAACATTGTTGTAAGACTTTTATTGATTATAAATAAAAATCGTTGTATGGATCTCGATCTATTCTGTTGTGCATACCAACTACTGATTCAGGGATTGGTACGGGATGCACAAGTGGACCCTCGGAAGGCGGGTCCTGACAGAGTGGTATCAGAGCCATACTTGGCCGTAGGACAAAACCTTAGAGTCATCCTATACCCTGAACCTATATTTTGAAAAGTATAAAGCTATTTTTGAAAGATTCTCTCTCCTCTATGTTCTTTTTGCACTTACCTCCTTCTATGTTGAAAACTCAACTTTATCCTATCAATGATTTCACCAACCTCCCTCAATCCATTTTTATCGTTCAAGAGTAAGATGGACACCAACACGGTACGCAAGGTTGGAACCGTGCAACGTCTGAACCAGACCATTCGAAGATTCGATCAGCCAAACAACCTTCAAATCAACTCAAGAGGGTGTGTGAAGATAAAGAAGCAATTACTCCACTAAAACTACTAGAAGATGTCATCGTCAAGTATCAGGGATGACATCACGTTCGGTGGAAGACCAACCGCGTGCAACTCTACATCCTCAGTCACATCGATAGGATCATAGAATGACCGTAGTGCCCATGAGAAGAATGGCTTAGCACTATAGTGACCTAGAGTAAGCCACAAATAGAACAATTAATATTATAATATATAAGTTTGTAATCTAGTTATGTTTGGGTGTGATTCGCTGGTTTTCATTTGGTTCTGTGAATGAGTGAAATTGTGTGCTCTAATATCAACACAGATCAATAATGAAATGAAAGAAGATAAGTTGGGTGCTTAATAAAATAAATACATAGGGGATGCGTGTATATATATACCCACACACGTATATCTATATGTATATCAAATATAATGTACAAAAAATAATACATAAAACAAAATCTAAATTATACATACGTACGTATATACGTGAGGATAATAATAACAACTAAAACAAAATCTTCCACTCCTCTCTTCCTACCAGATCAAGAAAATACCCATTCAGAAGCCTATCCTGTTCGACTCACCATGAGCACACTGCTCATGCAGGAAACCGTCTCGATCCAAGTACTCCAGTTAATCCTCAAAGTCAATAAATAAATAATTAAGTGCATAAATAAACCAAACAAAACCAACAAACAAAACTACAAATAATAAATTTTAAATCAATAATAATAATAATAATAATAATAATAATAATAATAATAATAATAATGAACCCACGCTAACAAAAAAACATAGAAGTTAAAATCCTATTTAAGTGGGGTAGGATCTTAACAGAACCGAAGACTCATAAGGCAAACGGCGTGGATCATACCCTTATGGACCGGTTGGCACACCAACAAGGATCTACACCCTGTCCCAACCGCAAGGTTACTACGGTGAATGATGTTGAGATAACGGTAAGAGGTCAGCCGCAAGAGCCCCATGGAATCCGTGACACGTAGTTTGGAAGCTACGCCTATAGAACGAGTGTCGAAAATATATACATGCTCAGATATAGATCGTAAAGGATTACAAGGAAAGGAACCATACACAGGCGTAAAGTTTCTGACCAGGTCAACATCCAAAGCAACACTGAGGGCAAAGAGATCCTGACAGATGGACACATATTGACTGACCAAACACAAGGGATTCTCCAACTAGGTTCATCACCTTAGGGAACCCCAGTGTTGTGGTCAAGCAGAAAGAAAACAACTCAGGACGCGCACCGTCTGCCGAACATTGGGTGAAGTAGTAGAAATACCTGTCACCTTGAGTCGATGACTTGCCCAACCAGTTAAGAGAGTTAGGTACACCTATGATATGGGGTCAAGTCAATACCAATTCAAGATCATATATGCTCACATCATGAAACCGGTGCCCATGATCCAATGTTGAAAATATGAGTTTCCACAGTGAAACCCTTCATATTGACCAACATATCAGTCTGCTTCCTGAGTCGTATGGGCAAGATAACAGTATAGGAGCTACCAGTAAACGTTTCTTGGACGGGCCATAAAAGCCAACATCATGGTTGTGTACCCCATAAAGTCTAAAGATATCACCTTCCGAGACCCTGTACGATGCAGAATATCGAGCAACACTGGTATGGTCAGAGAGGAAAGAACGTCATTAGGTGGTTCCGCCCGTAGTAAGGACCCTAAGAGGCAGAAACTGGAACCAGTGGTAGTCAACAGTAATAATAAACAAACAACCAATACGAGAATTCACCACCATAGTAGTGATTGCGTGTACCCTAGGGAGACACCGGTGTGGGGTACAAACAAATTTTTGGAACTAAGGCATGTTACCTCCATGACCAGTTGGACCAGTTAACACAATAGGTGCCACCACCTAATACCGTGAGTACCAGACTAGGATGTTAGATACACGCCCCTCGAGATGTGCAATCACATGCAAGACACGTATAAAGTCCTAAAGGGCAAGTACTGTTTGATGTAATGGATCAACTGACCGATGCTACATACCGAGAACTAACTGTACAAATACTTGAACTTGAGGCACATTAAACAAGGGCAACTGCAGTACAGGTGATGTCGAGGTCAAGGAAGCAACCATATCAAGTCAGTAAAGATAACTTTAGAAAATAAATCCGTTCCTACCCAAGACAACTTCTGAATCTCGAGGACGAGATTCTATTTAAGTGGGATAGATCTGTCACAGCCCAAATTTCCACTAAAGATGAAAATCACTCTGATTAAATTTTTTGTGTAAAATACGAACAAACATTAACCGTCAACAAAAACTGAAGCATATAAGGGTACAAATATGAACATACACTTTTAAAAACAAACCAAATTATAAAATTGTTTTGAGATAAAGGAAATCCAAAAGGATAGATATTGCTATATACCAATGTACTTGTACAGGTGAACCCACCTCAAAATAAAATAAAACATATAATGAGTATGTGCGATTTAAGGGATGGGTTTTTAGCCTTCAATCCGACATTTTTCAAAGTAATAACAACATATACCCATATACAATTCAACACTAAGACGATGACCGATAAAACATAAACTGAACGCGAATTAGGAATTAAAAGTATAATGATTAAGACAAGAGTGACAAGATAAACAAAGCAGCACACACACACACACACACACACACACACACACACACACACACACACACACACACACACACACACACACACATATATATATATATATATATATATATATATATATATATATATATATATATATATATATATATATATATATATATATATATATATATATATATATATATAGACACACACACATACATACATACATGTATATATGTAATAGATTAAATATAGCAAATAAATCAAGAGTGAATGCATTCAACTAACTGGTAGGAAAAAGGTAACCAGAAACAAAGTTACGCAAAGGCGAATTAATTAGTATAAACCTAATCCAAAATCAAGCTTAAATTCAAACTCAAATCAAATTGCCAAAGTAGATCCAGAATAGTGAATTAATTGAGCACAGTTGAAATTCAATAAACCATAATCCGAATTACCCAAACTTGACTAAATACCAAAATCAAATTAATGCAACGCCTTGGGAAAATTGACAATTTAAAATATCTGCATAAAATGAACTGGGAACAAATCAGCTAAATCAAATCCAAACCCAAATTTAAATTGAATGAATCAATGCTGGGGAAAAATCATCAAACAAGCAAACTCTGTTCGGGCTTGGCCCATTTTTCTCTCCCTCCTGTTTTTCCGCTTCGGCCCACTTACCCACTCCTCCTCCCTTTCGCGCGCGGCCCAACCCGTTACTGTGCTTCTTCCTCCTCCACCGCCTCTGTCTAAGTCACCTGACAAAGTCGCCCGACACCGGCAATCCAGGGACGTGACCCTTCCCGTCGCGTCGCCAGCTATGCCGTCGCCGTTCGTGTCCAATCGACTGTCCTCTCCCCGTGAACTCAGCCGCCTAGTCGTGTGGCTGCTCCGCACCGGCATCATTGCCACCATGACCGCGCCAAAAGTCGCACCCACACCGCCTCCGTCGCTCCCTTGAACCGCCTTTTGACCACCGCCTCGCCAGGCTATAAAGCGTCCTCCCTATTCCTTGCTTGAGCACGCAACAATCCCCCTCCACTTTTCCCTCGCTCGCTCGAATAGGAAGGCGGACCCCCGAGGTGATCCCCTGTTCTCACAGGAACCCGACCGCCACCCAAATTTGCCGCCGACAGGCCTCCTACCCCTCATTATTGTGCGCTACGCTCTCGCCGCCCTCTACTACGCGCGCCTGAGCAGACACCGAACTGAGTTGGGTCCTCCCGCAGGGGAATTCCGAAGCTCCCGAGTTCTTCCCCAACTCTGGCCGCTAAAGCGCGTTCCCGCTCCGGTGAGTTCCTCCCACTAAATTACTTCCTACCATTTCTTCCTCAAGATGATATATCGCAAGAACATGCGTTGTATAGGGGTTTAGCACATCGTAGCATAGATTTGTTGTCAACCCTAGGTGCGTCGCGCTCCCTACCGCCCCTCACCGTCGCCGGCCGCTGTAGGGACCTCCCTGCCTTTTCTGAGCGCACCAACACGTTCACCACACTCTGGAACATGACCCTGGCAATTTATCTAATCAGATTACAGCTCGCACGAGGGGATCGACGGTGCGACACCGCGCGTAGCCGCCACAGCCCGCCGTCGGTCGCCGTCAGTGCCACCCATGCCCGACCAAGCCACCCGGTGCCTTCGCCGCACAATATAGCACGTCTACGACCACTTGCCGCCTCAAAATCCCGCACCAACACATCCTTCACCGAGCGCCACCCTGACTCACCACGGCGGCTAGCCGCCGGCCACCTTGGGCGCCGTCCTGGCCCGGGAAAGCCTGCGGAGGGAATCTCCACACCACTGAACACCCAACCGACAACTCCTTTGGCTTGGTGCTGCATAGCGCCGCCGCCGGCGAGCTGCTCTGGCAAGCGCTCCCCCGCCTCCTTTGTTCGGTGAGGACGTGAGCTCGCTACTCATGTGGCGCGCACGTGGCTGCCACCTCAGCGCCACGTATGCGCCACCTCACCACACCTCTGCCACATCAGTGCATAGACATCGTCCACCTTTGCGTGAGCTTGGTTCACGTGGACCCGTGGCCCATACACCACTGCTTGTTGGGTCCCGCCGGTCAGCCGATGTTAGGAGTGGAATCACTGACACTGGAGGCCCATACGGCAGCCTGCGAATGCACCTGGAACTGCTATGCGCACCTCACGCGTACACACAAACAATGCCAGCCCCATTGTCAGCCTAATACCTCGAGTGAAAACGCTAAGTCCACCGAGACTTTATACATGGAATATGATAAACTGCATTTCTTGATATAAGAAAATTCTGGAAAATTTTCTAAAAAATCCGTAATTGCTCTTAGACCATATTATGAGTGATTTATAGAAGAAATTAGTTGTAGATATTGTGGTAAGTATTATCGGCTTACCTAAAATGAATTAATCAATTAAGGAATTGAAGGGAAATTATGTATAGGCTCTGAAATAATAATTTTCCTACAAGTAATTTTCTAGAAATTTCCTAAAAATAATTTCACAGCAACTAAGAACATGAAAATGGGATTTTGTGGCGCACATGAGTTGAAGAAAATGTGAGACTCAGTGTTAGCTTATAAAATCATTTGATTAATTAGAAAATGGGGAAATCTATGTATAGCTCACAATACGATAAACCCCCAAAATGAATATCTAAAAACTGTTAGGGATGAGGATGATTGGGATCAATAATGTAATAAATTGTTCCACCAATATAAGATATGGAGTAATCGAATAATTACCCTCCTTATGGAAATTAGTTAGAATGCCAATAGTTAGTGGAAAGCCTAATGAACAAACCCACCTCACAGATAATAAAATCCCTAGAAAATATTGCTAAGCATATATTATAATGTAATTAGAAAAGGGATAAAATAAAATATATGATAATAAACTAACTAGTGTAACTGTAGACAATTAATTAGAGAGCTATTGGATGATACAGACACGCATGTAAGTTCTAAATAGGGTGAACCCTACAATAATAACTCCATGAAGTCCTAATAATCATAAACTAATGAAATTCCATAATAAGTCCATAATATTTAGGGTTTATTAAGAAAACAATAAATTAAGAAATAGAATGAATTGATCGGTCACACACTAGCAGGTCTTTACAAAAATGTTGCCTTAAGTTCAAACACGTTAGGACTCATGCTTAGTCTCAAAAATACATGAGACTTACATTAGTAGAACTTTAGCGAGTATACTACTGTGAAGATGGGTAATTATAAAGACGCCCATAGAAGTTATGGTCAACTCATTAACCACAATATAGGAAATTTATAGAATAAGCTAGTGAGTTCACCTTAAATGTCATAAACCAAGTAAATAACAAAGAAGACTGATAAAACATTTATATCATTTCAACGACCACTTAGTTGACCAATGAAATAGTAGCATTTCCAGATAAGCCACCAATAGAATGGCGTATTCTCCAATAAACCTTATAAGAATCTTACTAACCACGTTATTAAATTATTGTACGTGTTTATTGGATTTCTATTTGGATTTCTCGGATCTTTATTGACGTTTCATATTTTATTCGCATAGCTCCGTACATAGTAGTCGGAGAGTTTGCGAAGGAGATACACAAGACACGGATCACGAAGAACAAGACAAGGACTTTGATAAACCACTGTAAAGGCAAGCTCTAACTCCTTGATCATATTTCACCTATGTTTTGCAATCGCACCTATGGCCTGTTTTCATTGCATGATTGTATGTATATTTTAAAATGTTGTTATGCTATGAACCACTTGATGTGGTGGCATGAGCTATGTTGATGACTGAATATCGGTGTCAGCTACTAGCCAACGGTGAACAGTAACACATAAGTTACTCGCTATCAGTGGCTTGAAACAAGACATTGTATCAGTTATGATAATAGCAGTGACTATCACAATCCCCTCCTTGACCTTGACAACACAACCCCTTGACAACCTAACAGCTTCATCGCTGCGCTATAGCAGCGATGTGGGCACCTCCTTGTTAGTACTATGCTTAGGAACCCCTGCGATGTTCGCATCGCAAACCACTACACACTGTATACATGATTATGAAATGTGTTAAAAGGTGTTTGGTGGTGTGAGTTAGGATTTGGGTGGGATATTAATGAACTGTGTGTGTGAAGGGGATGGGTGGTCGAGGCGGGTATGGTGATGGGATGTTGCGGGCTCCCAAAGAGGTATACCAGCTGCGGCTGTGTATTCGGTGTAACCCACCGATCGGCGCTGAGTGCTTCAGTAATAGTCTGACGACCATGTTTTTCGGACTATCCATGTGCTGAGTACTTCAGTTTAGTTCGATGCTTGGTGTTCCGAACTAGTCCTCTAGCCAGGGACGGATGGAGCCGCCTCACCAATATAAGGACCGGTTCATTTGAACTCAACATAGTGATTTCGTACAACCACAGAACTTGTATGGGTGGGACTCTCCCTACCTTTCTGGTGACTGCCACATGAGAAAACCTGTAGAGCCATGGAGGGCACGGTGGACCAGGAAATTGCACGGAGACCGATAGTCGTCTGGTGTCTGGTTGGGTAGTTAATGCCCGAATAGCCCCTGCATCGGGCCGAGGTTTGAATGTGGGGTTACTCGGGGGAGATGGGATGAGCGTTATGTTACTCTCTGATTCGGAGTACGTAGCCTGTGGGTAAAGTGTACAAACTCTACAGAGTCTTGATCTATCCGAATAGCTGTTGTCACAGTCTTGGCACACTATGCTTTGGGCTCCTATTGATTAGTATTAGCACATCTCCTTGAAGTGTGAGTGTGGGTGGCCGAGGCCGTCGTGTTTTGGGAAAGAGTTGGCATGCGTGCCAGAGTCGTCAGGGCCTTGGGTCCAAAGACTCATTTAAAAATGAGGGAACTGGCGGGATGGTCTGAAACTCCCCCAGGGCCCGCCAACTATAATAATACTGATTCAACTACCTCTCCCTCTTATTGAAAAACTCTTTTCAAAGAGAACCTGCATAAAATGCTTTTCGGCAAAACTAAGTCATATGGCCTCTCCTTGCTACAAACCCCAATGCATGATACACCTGCCCTTGAGTAGTGTTAGGGTTTGCGGAGTACCTTATGTACTCACTCTTGCTTTATATGTGGTTTTATCAAAAGACAAAGAAGATGAAGTGTGTGAGGATGATGACTAGGTCTAGTCCTCCTTCCCAAGTCTGCCTGTTGGGCATGGCGTCGTTCTGCTCCGCTGTTTTAAAGATTTTTTTTATTTTGGTGGTCATATCCGACCACATCCAATGTAATTTAGAACATTGTTGTAAGACTTTTATTGATTATAAATAAATAATCGTTGTATGGATCTCGATCTATTCTGTTGTGCATACCAACTACTGATCCAGGGATTGGTACGGGATGCACAAGTGGACCCTCAGAAGGCAGGTCCTGACATGAATTTTTTTTGTATTAGGTCAATGTATTGCTGCATTCAGACATTGCAGGCATATCCTCTGCATTGATGGTACTTTTTTAACTGGAAAGTACAAAGGTCAAATTCTAACAGTTATTGCAGTTGATGGGAAGCAACAGGTGTTGCCTGTAGCTTTTGCTTTTGTCGAAAGCGAGAACACTAAGAGCTGGTATTAGTTTCTTAGTTGGGTAAAGGTTGATGTAGTGCAAGAACAGCCTGATGTTTGTCTGATACATGATCGTCATGTTGGCCTGGTTAAAGCAATATCTGATTTGAAACATGATTCCTCCGAGCGTGGGTAACAACCTTATTGGACATACATTCAATCAAGATTTTGCATGAGGCATTTAGGCGCCAACTTTTTAAGTCACTTCAATAACAAACAACTTATAAATTTGTTCAAGATGTTGTGTAGTCAAAATCAAGAGAGGAAGTTTATTGCTCTATGGCAACGTCTTGACGAATTGACTACGACACAAGCAGAGACGTCCACAAGCAGAGACAATCCTAATGAAGTATCTGTTCCAATTGTAGGTTCATCTAGCCGAAACTTCTCTAGTTGGATTCGGCGCGAACTGAAAGAGAAGTGGTCTTTGTTATACGACACTAATGGTGCTAGGTATGGCATCATGACAACTAATTTAGCTGAGGTGAGGTCCTTCTGTTACATTACTTCTATTAATTTTTATTTAGTCTTCTATATTTTACACATGCTAATACAGTGGTACTCAATACAAATATACAACTGGGTGATACGTGGTTTAAGAGGATTACCTTTGGTTGCTATTTTTTAGGGCATTTTATATGGGACATGCAAGTACTTTCGTGAGCGCTACGCTACTGCAATTTCAGTAAGAAATGATGTCAATTTTGCTTATTAACCCTACATGTGCAAGTTCATGGAGAAGAAGTTCCAAAATGCCGCATTTCATCGTGTGCGACCTATGGGAACTGCAGAGCACAGATTTGAAATTCTGTGTAGGGACAAGAATCGTCGTGGTGCTAACCGTGAGAGAGTATTTCAGCAGTGCATTCTTCGTCAGGATGATTGCACGTGCACAAGTAATGCTCACAAAAATTAGCTATACGAGATCTAGTGGTTACTCCCTTTTGGATATCACCGATGATGTTGTCGATTGGGTGATCCCTTTGAGTGCGTTTGTGTACTCTTGGGTGTGGCACTTGGGGAGTTGAGTGTTGGTGATCATTTTCTTCTCCCCCTGAGTGGTTACCCTCGTTGATTTGTTGATCATCTTCATATTCTTGTGATTGATCTTGTATCAAGACCCCCCCTTGATTGTTGATCTCCTCTTGTGATTCACTTTCCTCTTGTATTTGTGACGATGACTCTTGTGGACGAACTTCGCCTAGAGCCATTCTCTTCAATGCTTGGTAAGGAGCTTCTTCTTTACCTAATTCACATTGATCAACTTGCTCCTTTTGGGAGCCATTAGTTTCATCGAACACTACGTCACGTGCCACTTCAACAAGTCCGGAGGCCTTGTTGAAAACACGATAGGCGTAAGTGTTTGAATCATAGCCATGAAGGAAACCTTCATCGGACTTCGAAGCGAACTTTGAAGTCCTGGGCTTCTTGTTCAAGATATAACATGGAGAGCCGAAAACTCGAAAATATGAAATGTTGGGTTTGTTACCAGTGAGTAGCTCATAAGGAGTCTTCTTGAGTAGTCGATGAAGGTAGAGTCGATTTGCGGCGTGACAAGCGGTGTTAATCGCTTCCGCCCAGAATCGATCCGAAGTCTTGTATTCATCGAGCATTGTTCTTGCCATCTCTATGAGCGTTCGGTTCTTCCTTTCGGCGACTCCATTTTGTTGTGGAGAGTATGGTGCTGAAAATTCATGCTTGATTCCCTCCTCATCAAGGTACTCCTCCACTTGTATGTTCTTGAACTCCGTGCCGTTGTCGCTCTGAATACTCTTGATCGATAGTGAGAACTCGTTTTGAGCTCGCTTGAAGAATTTCTTGAGCGTTCCTTGTGTTTCTGACTTGTCATGCAAAAAGAACACCCAAGTGAAGCGGGAAAAATCATCAATAATGACTAAACCGTATTTATTACCGCCGATGCTTATGTAAGCAATTGGACCAAACAAGTCCATATGAAGTAGTTCGAGCGGTCTTGTCGTAGTCATAATGTTCTTTGCAGGATGATGTGCTCCTACTTGCTTCCCGGCTTGGCACGCGCTACAAGGCCTGTCTTTCTCAAAAACAACATCTTTCAAACCTCGGATGTGATCGCCCTTGAGGAGTTTTTGAAGATTCCTCATACCAACATGTGCTAGCCGTCTATGCCACAGCCAACCCATGTTGGTTTTTGCAATCAAGCATGTGTCGAGTTCGGCTTTATCCTTGTTGAAGTCAACAAGGTAAAGCTTTCCCTTCAACATACCCTTGAATGCAACGGAACCATCACTCCTCCTTGAGACGGTCACACCCTCGTTAGTAAACAAGCAATTATAACCTTTGTCACATAATTGAGATATGGACAGCAGGTTATAATCTAGAGATTCAACATGTAGAACATGAGAAAGAGTGTGTTCAGGTGATATTGCTATTTTACCGGTACTGAGCACCCTTCCTTGACTATTATCTCCGAAGTAGATGCCTTCGTTTGGGTCCTCGTTTTCTTCATATTCCAAGAACATCCTCTTTTCTCCGGTCATGTGGTTGGTGCATCCACTATCTAGCACTCATTTGGATCCACCGGAGGAATAGGCCTGCAGAAACAAATTATGCCTTGGTTTTAGGTACCCAAGCTTGCTTGGGTCCTTGGAGGTTAGTTACAATACATTTGGGCACCCACACATGGGATTTTGTGTTCCCATGGCGTGGCCCAGCATAATAAGCATAAACTTTACCAATATTGTTTCTCATTAATACATAAGAGGCATCAAAGGTTTTGAACAAGAGTTTCTGTTGTTTATGGATCGGACTAGTCTGGGTAACTGGACTTGTCCGAATGACTGGACTTGTCCGGACCTCCACCGGACTAGTCTGGCGTTTATGAGAGGTCACATTCTTAATTTTTGAGTTACCAGGTTGTGAGGGTCCTCCCTTCCCAAAGGTAATCCTTCCCTTGTTATTCTTATGACTTCCAGCATTTTGCTTTCCATCGTAAGAGTAATCAATCCCATACTTGACGTTTGGAGGTCTTTGGACCAAGTATGCACTACGTGCATAGTTGATCCTCTCCTTGTCAAATATTCCACATTGGGTAGGATTTTTATCCTTTGCGGAGGTAGACTTTTCTTTCAAGCTGATATCGACTTTACCACATTTGCACATATGAACAGGATTAGTTGAAGTGTGTTGAGAAGGTAGACTTGAAGAGGAGGAAGGTTCACTTAGCTTGAGTGACTCAATTTGCACTTCAAGGATCTTGTTGACCTTGATCAGGTCATCAAGTTGATCCTTGATTGCAACGTTTGAGTTGGTTAATTCCAAACAAGTTTTCTTGCTTGAAGCTAGCTCAAGCTCTAGTGAGTTGTTTTTCTCCTTTTCAAGAACTAGAAGATTGTCAAGTTCGACATACCTCTCCTTTTGGGAGATAATCATGTCTTCTTGACGATCAATTAGTGATTCCTTCTCAACAAGTTGGACAAGTAAAAATTTCATTTTAGTAGCAGTTTTTCTATCTAATCCAGTTAGCATATCTTCATCATCACTATCTAGTTGATCATTACTTGAGTACGAATGCATGGAAGGAGTTTTGATGTTTACCTTGCGTTTACCTTCCTTTGCCATGAGGCAAGTGCCATGTCCCTTCTTTGCACCGAGCGTGGAGAAGAGTGTGGGTTTCTTGGACGAGCTTTCAATGGCTATGCTAGCCATCTCTTCTTCATCGGATGATGAGGACTCATCGTTTGAGTCCCACTCCTTTCCAATGTGTGCTTCTTCAGCTTGTTTCTTCTTTTTGAAGAATTTCTTCGGTTGAGGCTTGGTTTCTTTATTCTTCTTCTTGTTGTCCTCATACGGGCAATCGACTATAAAGTGGTTGTACTCACCACAATTATAGCACGCCCGCCTCATCTTCGGCTTTGTCCTTTCCTTGTACTTGACTTCACCAGATTTTGTTCCTTGTCTTTTCTTCATTATTCTTTTGAACTTTTTCATGAACAAAATCATATCCTCTTCGTCCAGCTCACTGCTTTCGTCATCGCTATCCTCCTCAAAGTGTGCTTCTCTTGCTTCTTTGGATAGAGGCTTGAGTGTGGACTTTAAGGCAACTCCCTTCTTCTTGGCCGATGTGAGGCTGGCTATTTCTTTGACGTGCTTGGCTTGTTTCTCCATCATTTCAAAATTGATGATTTTGCCAAGCAATTCATCTGGAGTCATCCTCTTGTACCCGGGACTTTCTCTGATCATAGAGCATAGTGTGACATTGCGAGGCATAAAGGCTCTAAGGATGAGCTTTACAACCTCGTGGGCATTCCACTTCTTGCTCCCATATGATCGAACCTTGTTTACAAGTGTCTTCAATCGGTTGTACATGTCCTGGGGAGACTCGTCTTCCTCAATTGCGAACCTTCCTAGTTCACCCTCAATCATTTCAATTTTGGCCTCCCGCACATGCTGGTCACCTTCATGGGCTGTTTGTAGTGTGTCCCATATTTCCTTGGCAATCTCCAGTCCGTCTACCTTTGTGAATTCATCTCGACTTAGAGAGGAGGTGATCACGGCTGCAGCTTGAGCGTTTCTGTGGATGGCTTGCTCTTGACTTGGAGTGAGCTCTTCGTCGTCATCTGGGATGTCTATTCCTGTGCACACAATATGTCATAAACTTGGGTTAAGGGAAATCAAGTGCATCTTCATATTTTGCCTCCACATGGAGTAATCACTCCCATTGAAATGTGGGGCTTTTCCAAGAGGAATAGATAGGTAATGGTTGTTGTTTGAATTTAAACGATCATAGTTGAAAGGATATCGGGAGTAGTCGGCGTGACTACTCCCCTTCTTCTTTTCTTCAACTTTAGCTTTCCCTTTGGAAAGTGCTTTCTTTCTGAGTAGTGCTCTCAGCTCCAGCGTCTCCTCGTCATCATCATCGAAGTCTTGAATTGCTTCGAGATACTTTTCTAGCTTTTGGTTCTTGTCTTTGTTTACTTCTTCCTGGTTGTTGATTTTCCGAACATCTTTCATGTCCGACATGATCTCTTCGAGTGGTTGCACTCTTTCTTGAAGAACCTGCTCTGATACCAATTGAATGTAGGCCTAGAGGGGGGGTGAATAGGCCTTTTTGATTTTTCTCGGTTCCTGTAACACTCAGCAACAAGGTCAAAACCAGAGATATCGGACTAGTCCGGTAATGTGCGGACTAGTCCGGTTTTCACGGGCTAGGATGATCAAGTTCAGACAAATTGATTGATTCGTTAATGTTTGCAGCGGAAATATAAACTTGAATCTCAATTTAATAGTTGTATGTCAGATTCTATTGTAGTTAAAGCTCTTGATCAACAATTAGACTTAGATTGAATAAAGTGAATCAAACCCTATATTAAGTTGATCAAATTAGATGATGAACACAAAAAGGACAAGACACACGATTTATCCTGTGGTTCGGCTACCACGAAGGCAACCTACGTCCACGTTGAGGAGCCCACAAAAGGACCGGGTCTTCTCCAACCCTTTCCTCGTCGGATCGCCACGAAGGCCAATCCTCTTCCACTACTCACAAGGGGTAAATAACCAAGTTGAAGGGGCGTTCTCACACGTTGAGAGCTCCCTTGATTACAACTCACAATGACACCAATAACACACTCGAAAATTACAAATTGAAACGTAAGAGTGTGTTAGAGAATCAAACCAAGAGCTCAATGATGTGTGCTAAGTGTCTCTCCAATGATCTAGAAGTGATCTTCAATGGATTGATTGATTTTGCACTTAATTTCGTGGAGAGAGGTGGTTTTTAAGTCTCTTGGGAGGTGTGACGGCGCTAGGGTTCGAGAGAGAGTAAAAGTGGGCCGTGCACCTCTATTTATATGGGGTTCCTAAAAGTGACCGTTAGGGTTCAGAAAGATCGGACTAGTCCGTGGTGGTCACCGGACTAGTCCGGTGTGCTGTGTGTAGCAAACCCTAAGTGTCCACAAATATCGGACTAGTCCGGTTGACAACGGACTTGTCCGATTTCACTACTGGAAATCTTCGGACTAGTCCGATTGCCATCGGACTTGTCCGGATATATGAAACCCTAAGTGTTTGGGATGACAAGTCCGCACTTGGAGGACTTGTCCGATTTAGATCAGTGTGTATATCGGACTAGTCTATGCAGACATCGGACTTGTCCGAAGTGGATCAGAATGAATATCGGACTAGTCCGGGTCACAATGGACTTGTCCGATTTTGTGTGACTTGTGCATTGTGTTGAGGACTAGTCCGCATTGGGGAGGACTAGTCCGAAGTGGATCAGAAAGATATCGGACTAGTCCGGTGGACACCAGACTTGTCCGATCTAGTGCATAATGTGATATCGGACTAGTCCGACTGATATCGGACTAGTCCGGTCCTGTATAACTTTGTGCATTGTATGTGTGTGCTTGAAAGTGATTGAGCTCTTGGGTGTGTTTCCTTAACACACTCTATACATAATAATCTACTATTTTCTTCTTCTTGAGCTCAAATTCACTTTGCTTCTCATTTCCCTTCTTTTTGGCATTTTGCTCATTTTTCATCATTTGCCTGCATTCATCTCAACAAAAGGATTAGGATCCCAATTGCTTGTCATAAATCATCTAAAACCCACAAGGGAGTCCTAGATGCACTTTCAGGAGCGAAAAATCCCGAGATCACAAGATGGTGAATTCAGTTGTTGGATCCTCCAATGGCAACCACGCTGGACAACCTGCCGGAGGCAATCCCTCCAATGCCCAACAACCAGCAGGTGCCGTTGTTCCAGCAGACGCTATGGCACCACAACCACCATCTGTTCCAGCAAACAATGCTGGTCAACAAGACGGGGTATCTGCGTCAATCACTGCATCGACAAACAACAACCCTAAGCACGCGCTCATTGTTGTGCGAGCTCTTCTACAACACCCACCGCCTCCAGGTGCACCCCAGGGTGCTATGGAGCAGTGGAGGGCTGATGTTGACCATTTGGTCATAGCTGCGGCTGCAGGCATCAGCAACCAAGGTCCTCCCCCTTTGGGTCGAACACCTTCACAACGATGGACCTTGTCCGACCGACTTGGTCCGCAAGTCTCGCAACAGAGGAGACGTGTTGCATCTTAGCAGGTGACGTTGTTGCCTCCCGGGGCACGACACACCCACACAATTACCAGGATTCCGACTCATGACCTGCGGTCAAAACTGGATCGCTGTTACCAACAGAAGCATGGTCGTGTCCACATTGAGCGCGCTCGTGAGAGACGAGAAGCTCGGGGCAACTCTGCTCCTCAGGGAGTAGGAGGAGGTTGTTCTGCCCTGTCCATGCACTTACGTATGGTCAGGTGGCCACAGAAGTTTCGGCCCCACTTACCAGAGAAATTCGACAAGACTGTCAACTCCGCTGAATTTCTTCAAATCTACTCTACGGCCATACTAGCAGCGGGGGGTGATGAGGCTGTAATGGCCAATTACTTCCCAGTGGCTTTAACTGGGACTGCAAGGTCCTGATTCATGAGTCTTCCACCCGACTCCATTAATAGTTGGGCGGAATTAAGCCAGCAATTCACTGCCAACTTCGGGAGCTCCTACACCCGACCCAACACTCAATTAGACATGTTTCCTGTAAAGCAAACATCAGGGGAATTGCTACGGTCCATCATCCAGCGGTTCTCTCAGGTACGAAATACCATTCCCTCAATCTCAAGCTCCTCTGTTATCATTGCATTCAGACAAGGTGTTCGAGATAAGAAGATGCTAGAGAAGCTGGCTATTAAAGAAGTTACCAGCATCACGGAACCCTTCAGCCTAGCTGACAAATGTGCTAGACCTGCGGAGGGCCGTGAAATCCACTCTAAGCCAGCTCTGGAGGTCAACCAGAAGTCCTTCAAAACTGAAGCCGCTACCTCCGGTAGTGGCAAGAAGAAAAATAAGCCCAATGAGAAAAAGAAGTTGTCGGCTGGCGTTCCAGCTGCTGCTACCGCAGCTCCTGAAAGCCGGGGGCCACGCCCCGAGAAGCGACCTCAACCTTCTTCAGAGGACGACAATAGTTCCAAATCATGGTGTCCGATTCACAAGACGAACCGACACAACTTGGAATAATGTCGGGAGGTTCAGAATCTTGCCAAGCGCTATAACAAGCGCCGGGAAGAAGCTCCTTTCCGTCAAAGGGAAGGAAAACAAAAAGTCGACGAAGCACCGACTGAAGAAGAACTAGGTTTCCAGGACCCCAAAAAGGTCTTGAAAGCCGTCTACAACCCTGTCGATGACTTCGACGTTTCTGACAACGAATGTCGAAAGACCTTAAAAACCATCTATGGTGGCTCTTGGGACATCACCTCTCGCCGCATCCTCAAGACAATGCAGTGGGACGCGGCGGAACTGCATCGGAAGTGGATTGATACACCCATCATTTTTGATGCATCAGACTGCCCCCGAAACAAGATTGGGGCTGGTCAACTCCTGTTGATGGTGTCACCCACCATTAACAATATCCAAATCCACCATGTAACGGTGGACGGAGGTTCCGGGCTAAACCTCATAAGCTATGAAGCTTTCGTTAAGCTTCAGCTCTGGCCTTTGGACCTTCGCCTATCCCGACCTTTCTCCGGAGTAGGTCCGGGAACCATTACCCCTCTTGGTTCCATTACACTCCCAGTGACTTTCGGGACTCGGGAGAAGTACCGAACAGAGAAACTGGTTTTCGACGTCACGCATATCAGTCTGCCTTTCAATGCCATTTTGGGCAGGCCAACTTTATACAAGTTTATGGCTGCTGCCCATTATAATTACTTGGTGTTGAATATGCCAACACCCACGGGCATTCTCCGGATCCGAGGAGACCGTACCGCAGGAGTTACTGCAATGGAAGAACTCTATGCGCTTACCACAATGCAAGAAGAAGCATCTGGTAAGGAGCCAGCTCCGAATCCTCCAAGCATTCGTCACAAAGGTTCCACCTCCGCACCTTGTGTACAACCAAGTGGCGACGCCGACATTCCCGTCAAAGTCGTCCAAATTTGTTCCGATGCTGCCCAGACTACCCGTATATCGGAGGGTCTGAACAACAAAAAGGAACTCGCGCTCATCACTTTCCTCCGCACTAATGTCGACATGTTTGCCTGGCAACCATCACAAATGTCTGGGATCCCTAGGGAGGTGATTGAGCACAATATGAAGATTTATCCAAACGCACGGCCTGTACACCAGAAGCCCCAGAAGCAATCAATCGAATGACAAAACTTCATCTGGCGGGAAATCAAGAAGTTGCTCGAGGCTGGATTCATCCGGGAAGTCTTCCATCCAAAATGGTTGGCAAACCCAGTTGTTGTACCCAAGACCGGTGGGAAGCTTCGGATGTGTATCGACTACACCACCTTAAATAAGGCATGTCCAAAGGATCCATTTCCACTACCTAGAATAGATCAGATAGTGGACTCCACCTCCGGGTGTGAGCTACTGTGTTTCTTAGATGCATATTCTGGATATCATCAAATCCACACTATCGGGTTACATACCACCCGACGGGGTTTCCCTCTAACTTTGTGTCACGCTGGGGTACCGCGTGTCATATGTTCTTAGAAACATGGAAAGTTTCAAAGACTCATATTGACTTTCCGTACCAAGCCACGGAAATTTCACATACCACCTCTCGTATGCTGAGCTTACCGAGATTGATCCGCTCTCGGTGGCGTACCTTACCTCTTACCTGATGTCGGAGCGTCGTTACAGAATATAATAACACATAGTTAGTTTACCACCTTTATATCTTATACTAATAATACTCCTTATAACGGCATATAACTAATTCCTCACTCAAGTTCCTAATTTTTGAAAATATGTTCTTTTCCGGTACACTGTTCCCAACGAAGCTCTGATACCATGTCTGTGGGGACCGAAGTCCACACATCCGAGGATCTCATTGGGTGGTGTCGTGCGATGCGACACCCAACAGTTTACAAGAGTAGAACCAGAATAAAGTACAATACCAAGTCTTTTATTTACTACACAGCGGAAGTTTTCACAATACTAGCGGATGTAAAGAAATATATACATACCATAGCTACGCTCTCAGCACTAGCTATGCAAAAAGCAAAGTTTTCCATGCCAGGGATACTTTGCACTAGCAACACTCAAACTATGGCGGCGTGCAGGGTTCCCACTCGGCTGTACACCCTGGAGGGGGTGTTGCCTCATCGTCAAACCCATCCTCAATAGGGTAACCTGCAAAAACTCGTTAACTGCAAACGTGAGCTTAAGGCTCAGCAAGGCTTAACCGTCTCACTAGACAGATGCACGGGGACGCTAAACATAGGTAAGGAATAGCATAAATAACTTGCCTACAAGTGGATCCTTATAACCAAGTTTTAAGTAGCAAATGACATTCTCTGAGCACGGCACATCATGGGCTCCACAATCAAACAAGAAACGCTTTACCGATGATATGACATGCCCAAAGCACATAATGCTATTACAGCTAAAGTATGGGGAAATTGTAAATCTTTAGTTATACTATCTCTAAACCAACCAAAGTTGCAAAGTAATTATAATTCAATATCATATGACTTTCCTGACTTCTTTAGTATTTACTACGTCACGACACAGTGAACAAGTGGTACTCTATTACTGCGAGGGACAGTGATTGCAATCAGGACACACCCGGACAACACGACACATACGTCGTTCGGAAGTGTCAGCGAGCACACCCGTACCTACATAACACTTCAGTACTAGGCGTATATGGCAACCTTTCGCAAGACACTCAAATGCCGAACCGGTCGATCCGTCACGGGCAGGAGGTCCCTGCGTGGGGCGTACTCTGACGTGCCCACCAGCGGATTTACACCTTGCTACCCTCAACCCACACCTATAAAACGGAACGGTATGCCTCGACACCCAAGTGACCAAGCTACGTCAGTTTATTGGATTCCATATGTCCATTATATTGCCGGTACAATTCAAGCTTGTCCAGCGGGGCCGCATACGGACGGGCCTTAATCAACACAGGCAGGGCTATGCGACCGAGACTCAATTCCCGCCGCTTCCTATCCATTCCCTACCCGGTCTCAGTTTCATTATATTAAGCCATTTTCTATTCAACCAATCCTGTGAGATACATCTCTCGCGAGTAGATTCCAACTACTCGACTTCTACCGGATTTCCTATGCATTAGCAAAGCAGTTACTACAGGTCAAACTGTAACTCGTGCCAAATAAACCCCTGGGATTTTTGGTCATGCAAGTGGAGTATCATTCACCCTAAACGTAATGCACAATTCATATACTATTCATCATAGTGATAAAGCAAAAGCTTATAAACGACTTAAATGCAAACCGGGGCTTGCCTTGTTGCAGGTCAGGTTCTGAGTTAAAAATTGGAAGGTTCTCTTCCAAGGCTTCTGGCTCCTCCTCGACTTCGGTCACTATACGATATGCAGATAACATGGATATATAAATGACTTTGACATTTATTTAGTTTAAGACCATAAATTAATTCATGGTGATCACTATATGACAGGGACCTTAATTGGCTTTGGAACTTCGATGGTAGATACTAGGGATTATGATCAAAGCTCTTGCAAAGAACAGGAGATGATCATAGCAGATTGTGGTCTCCGAAAGTATGGCAAGTAAATCAACTTCCAAAAAAAATTTCCGAGAGGAAACTGTAGCTTGAACCTAGCTAACAGTTGATAATCAAGATGGAGGGAGTGGTTCTGGTCTTAGCAAAATTTGTTTCATAATTTTTCTAAGCTGTGGGGAAAGAGTTGTTGTATTTCTGATTCGGTAGGAATTTCTGAATTTACTTTATGATTGAGTTTCTAGACATTAAACCAATATTTAGTTTGTAACTGATTTAGGACTAGTATAGTAGGTTAATTAAATCCAAGACTTTAACAGGAGCTAGGGTATGACTAAAGGAAGACTCAGTAAAATTTTGGGACCTAATAAAGCAACCTAATAGCTGTGAAAATTCAATAACTGAAAAAGGAAATTTAATTATACAGAGAGTTAAACAGGTGCTATGGCTCCCAAATTTTGCCTGATAATCCAGAAAAGGACAATAAATTTTATGTGAATTTTGGGGATTCTTCCTGTGGATATCTTGTCTGGAAAAATTTCATTTGCATTAGGAAAGATTATTTTCTACAGAATTTAACTCTGAGTTTCACAGAACCTAATTGGTATTGACAGAAACTAGAGCTCGAGAGCTTTCGAACAAAATTTGTTTGAAGAATTTTGGAGTATCCTACAGAAAGTTATGGATTTTCTAAGTTGGAGCCTATTCTGGAATAATTTCCTAATTTGATTTAACTCGTGGGCCCCACTGTTTTAAAATGAACCAATAGTATTTAAACCACACGGGGGCCACAGATTCCCACCGCGTAGCCACAGCAAATCCCGTGGCCACACCTGATCCAACGGGATTTACCGCCGCTGACACGCGGGACCCGCCGCGTCGTCTTCTACCTCACGACGCGGGCGGCGCGCGGGGTTCCCGCGGCGGTGCTCTCCGGCGAGCCTCGCCGCCGGCCAATCCAACGCACCAGAATCGCGGAAACTTGCCGCCTGGGGGTTTTTGGGGTCGCTGAGCACGATGGTGAGGTCAGTGGGTCTTGAAACTCGCCGGAAAAGGTCGTGCGACGGCGGTGGCGGCGATGAGCGCTCGGGCATCATAGAACTCTCTACAGAGTAGCTCAAATCACTTGGGAATTGCTTCAAAACCTTCCTGGGATGATGGAGTTCAAGGATATGGGCGCAGAAGGGGAGTGAGTTGTCGGGAATCATGAGTTCGACGGTGAACCGAGGTTTTCTCACCGGCGGCGAGCAAAACTCGAAATTCAGAGCCGTTGCTTGATGATCCTTAAAGGTTTTTGATCAGACAGGATCGCTAGGGCCTATAGAAACTATCTCTAAGTAATTGCAAAGGATGATTGCTTGTCGAAAAGGAATTTGACATGAAATCATAGCTAGCTATCTACCCTCGGCCGTAGAGGAAACGAACAATAACTTGCTCAGGCTTCAACGATAAGGGAAACGGTTTGTACCATGAGCTAGAGTTTGATCAGGCGCACCTTTTTGCTCTTTGGAGCTAGGCTTGAAACGGCGCGGAACGGCGGCACGCCGCGGAGCAGTGGCGAGCGGCGGCGATGGCGCGCGGCGGAAGAAAAATGGCGAGGCAGTGGAGCTGTGATCGGGGATGAGGATTAAAAGGAGCTTCGGCCGGCCTTTTATAGAGCCGCGGCGAGCAGGCAGGCAGCTCGCTGGAGCTGCATGCGCGCGCGGTGTCGAGCGGGGGCGCGGCGGTGCAGAGGTGTCGGGGTTGAGCTGATCCGTTTAAAAGGGGAGCTGACATGTGGGGCCCACTGTCCAGTGATTCTCCCTACAGCTCAGTTACTAATTCATTTAAAAATAGAAGATCAACTCCAAAAATCATGAAATTTTGTGGAGATGGCAAATGAATTATTCTGAACACAATGGTGAACTCAATTCTTATGTCTAAAGAAGTTGGAGAAGAATTAAAAATTCAGATTTGAATTTGATTCAAATTTGCTAAGCACCTCAATAAAAATAGTAGATGAGTTTCTAAAATCTTGAAACTTTGTAAGCATGCTATTGAGGAATTTAGGAGCTCATGGAAAAATTTAGAGCCCTTAATTTGAATATTTGGTTTAGAGCTTATTAGGGCTTCATTGTGCATTGCTTACTAATCCTTATCCAAAATTCTTATTCTTAAAAGGTGAATAGAATATAATTTGGATTCATGGTGAAGTCTAATACCCATGATAAAAGAATCTAACAAAGAGTGCAAGAAAAGTTTTGGATGGCATAGTTCATGTGTACCCTTATATTGGAGATCCAAAATAGTTGATCACAAAACCCATATGAACTTAACATGCCATAAAAGTGGGGTTTTACATTCCTCCCCCCTTAAAAGAATCTCGTCCCGAGATTACAAAATAAGGCAAAGGAAAAAGGATCTATCGAACATATGCCGCTAACAAGTCCGGATAGTTCGTTCTAAGATACTCCTCGCTTTCCCACGTGGCCTCTTCGGCACTGTGGTGGCTCCACAAGATCTTGTAGAAACGCAAGGTGCGGCTTCTTGTGGTGCGAGTCTTTTCATCGATGATCTGGGTCGGATGCTCGGAATAAGTGAGATCTGGTTGGAGAGCTTCCAAATCCTCTATGCGGATATCAGCTGGAGTCTTAAGGCATTTCCACAATTGGGAAATATGGAACACATTGTGGACTCCGGAAAGTGACGTTGGTAACTCCAATTGATATGCCACAGGTCCGCATCTTTCGATTATTGCGAAAGGCCCAATAAAGCGGGGAGCTAGCTTCCCTTTTACCCCGAAGCGATGGATACCCTTCACAGGGGATACTCGGAGATAAACTTGATCTCCAACTTCGAAGTGAAGAGGTCGACGTCGTTTGTCCGCGTAGCTCTTCTGACGAGACTGAGCAGCTTTGAGATTCGCCTGAATAGTGCGAACTCGATCCTCGGCTTCATTTACTAAGTCGATGCCGTACACTGCCCGTTCACCTGATTCGCACCAGTTCAAGGGTGTGCGACACTTGCGGCCATAAAGAGCTTCATATGGCGCCATCTGGATGCTAGCCTGGTAACCGTTGTTGTACGAGAACTCTGCCAATGGTAGATGGTCATCCCAATTCTTACCATGGTGGATGGCACAGGCACGAAGCATGTCCTCAAGCACTTGATTCACCCGTTCAGTTTGTCCATCAGTCTGAGGATGATAGGCCGAGCTCCTAATTAACTTGGTCCCCAGTGCAGCGTGGAGATGCTCCCAGAATCGCGAAACAAATACAGCCCCACGATCTGAGATGATGGTGCGGGGTATTCCGTGGAGGCATACGATTCTGGCAATATATAACTCCGCGTATCTTGAGGAATGATAGTTGGTATTGACGGGAATGAAATGCGCCGTCTTAGTCAGTCGGTCAACTATCACCCAAATTGAGTCGTGCTTATGGAGAGTGGGAGGCAACCCAACAATGAAATCCATGCTGATATCCTCCCATTTCCAAGCTGGTATGTTTAAAGGTTGAAGTTGTCCTGCTGCTTTCATATGGTCGGCCTTCACTCGCCGGCACGTATCACACTCGGATACATATTTAGCTACTTCCCGCTTCATCCGAGTCCACCAGAACTTCTTTCTTAAATCTTGGTACATTTTGTTACTTCCCGGATGAATGGAATACTTGGATAAATGAGCTTCATCCAGTATCTTCCTCCGAAGTTCCATGTTTCGGGGTACCACTATACGGTCGTTAAACCAGAGGGTACCTTCATCGTCACTTCGGAAGCATTTCATCTCCCCCTTCTTTATTCTTTGCTGAATATGTGACATCCCCTTGTCCGCCCTCTGAGCTGCCATAATATCCTCTCTGATGGTAGGAATGAGAGCGAGATTGTAGAGCGCCCCATATGGAACTAAGTAAAGACTTTGTCCTTCTTCACCTTCCATTGTGGTGAGGGAAAGATTGTTGGCATGGGACTTGCGGCTCAGTGCATCGGCGACTACATTCGCCTTGCCTGGATGGTAGTGGATCTCAATCTCATAATCCTTGATCAGTTCTAACCATCGCCTTTGTCGCATATTCAAATCCTTCTGGGTGAAGATGTATTTCAAGCTTTTGTGATCAGTGTAGAGGTGTACTAAATTACCCAGTAGATAATGCCTCCACATCTTCAATGCTAGCACCACAGCAGCCAGCTCAAGATCATGAGTCGGGTAGTGCTGCTCGTGGTTCCGAAGCTGTCGTGATCCATACGCGATCACTCTTCGCTCTTGCATTAACACACAACCTAAACCAATCCCAGATGCATCGCAATAGACATCAAATGCTTTGGTAGTGTCTGGTTGGGCTAAAACTGGTGCCGTTGTAAGGTGTTTCACCAATGCTTTGAAACCTGCCTCACATGCCTCAGTCCATACATACTTTTGTCCTTTCTTCAGAAGTTCTGTCATTGGTTTAGCTATTTTGGAGAAACTGGGTATAAACCTCCGGTAATATCCTGCCAAACCCAGGAAACTTCGGACTTCATGTACAGACTTTGGAGACTCCCATTTGAGGACTTGCCTGATCTTGCTTGGATCAACTGCAATACCTTCTACTGAAATGATGTGCCCTAAAAATGGCACCTGGTTGATCCAGAATTCACACTTGCTGAACTTAGCATACAACTGATGGTCCCGTAATCGCTGAAGCACAATATGCAAGTGTTGAGCATGTTCTTCTTCGGATTTTGAATACACAAGTATGTCGTCAATGAAGACCACGACGAACTTGTCCAATTCCGGCATGAACACTGAGTTCATGAGATACATGAAATGAGCCGGGGCGTTGGTTAATCCGAAGGACATAACCAGATACTCATACAGTCCATACCTTGTTGAGAATGCTGTCTTGGATATATCTTCTGGTCGGATTCTAATTTGATGATAACCAGAACGAAGATCCATCTTCGAAAACACTTTAGCACCCACTAATTGATCGAAAAGAATATCAATGCGCGGTAGTGGATACTTGTTCTTGATGGTGACAGCATTAAGTGGACGATAGTCTACACATAGCCTCAAGGTCTTATCTTTCTTTTCTACAAACAGTGCAGAACAACCCCATGGTGATGAACTTGGACGAATAAAACCCTTGCTCTCAAGTTCAGTTAATTGTTCCTTCAGTTCTGCAAGTTCCTTGGGTGCCATCTTGTAGGGTGGTCTTGAAACTGGCACTGTTCCGGGCGCAAGTTCAATCTTGAACTCTATATCCCTTTCTGGTGGCATCCCAGGGAGATCTTCAGGAAACACGTCGGGGTATTCACATACTACCGGAATATTCTTAAGTTCCATAACCTCGGTGTTGTGAGTGGATGGGTCTAATGGAATGATGTTCTCAAGATTGAGAACCTGGGGCTGATGGAGTGGAGAGTTTAGACAAATTTTTCGAGGAACGATATCAAGGATAGCACCATGGTATTGCAACCATGCCATTCCTAAGATGATATCTAGCTTTTGAGTTTCTAGGATAATGAAAGAGGTAGGATAGACGTTCCCATCTAGGTCAAGAGGCACTTTATGGGCTACCTCATATGTTACTACCCTCCCTGCTGGAGTGCAAATCATATATGGAGTTTTTGTGGAGATAACAGGCAATTGACTTTTAACGACAAAAGATTTACTAATGACATTGTGTGAAGCTCCGGAGTCAAAGAGTATGACTACGGGTTGATCGAAGATAGAGAACGTACCCGTGAGCACGGGTGCGCCTTCTGGAACGTCCTCGACGGCGAGGTGGTGGATGTTGCCGGGTCTGGTGGCTGACTTCTTGAACTGATTGCGGGGTTGGTTGGCCCCCTGGTAAGATGATTGCCTTCCGCTTTGTCGATTCTGCGGACAGTCCTTGGCGAAGTGCCCCGTACGTCCACACGTGAAACACGTGTACGGGGTTTGGCCAATACGAAGGGGAGGACGGAATCCCGGTGCACGTGGTGGAGGTGGAAGTGCACGTGGAACCATCCCCTGTTGTTGCTGCGGCCGAAATCCGCCGTTGTTGAACTGACGACCACGAAACATTGGCGGTCGCGATGGCGGCTGCCACCTCTGGCCGGATGGTGATCGATACACCATACGGTACTTCTGAGGAGTACCACCTCCGCTGCTCTGTGGAGCACCCCTCTTCTTTTTATCGGAGGACAGCTCGCGCGTAGCGTCCTCCTGCATGATAGCGGCATTGACTATGTCGTTGAAGTTGCCGCGGTTGAACAGGACAAGCTTGTCCTTCAACTTGGGGTTCAAACCCCGGTAGAAACATTCCCGCTTCCGATCTTCGGTATTCACTTGGTCCTGAGCATATTGGGCCAAGTGGTTGAATGATTTGGAGTATTCGTATGCACTCCTTCCTCCTTGCCTTAGCTCCAAGAACTCTTGAAGCTTCCTCCTCATAATCCCGGGAGGGATGTGGTAGGCGCGAAATGCCTCCCGGAATTCGGTCCAGCTTACAACATGGCCTGCGGGGCGTGCGGCAAGGTAATTGGCCCACCACGCACCGGCAGACCCCTGCAGTTGTTGCGCTGCAAACAATGTCTTCTGCTGTTCGGTTACCGCAAGTAAACCGAACTTTCCTTCAATGGTGCGGAGCCAGTTATCCGCGTCCAACGGTTCATCGGCTTCTCTGAATACCGGTGGGTGTGTCGATGAAAAATCAGAGTAGGAACTCTGAAATTGCTGACGCGGTCCATCATCCTGTCGTCCCCCTTGACGGGACGAGTGTTGCACCAACGTCCGCAGTAACTCGGTTTGCTCGTCGCGCGAGCCGAGCACTGCAGCGAGAACCTCCGCGAGACTCCTGGGGAGTGTGGTTGGAGGTGGTGGAGGTGGTTGCGTCTGAGGCGTATTCTGCCCCGGGGGTGGTGTGTCATCCCCCTGTCCTCCACTAGATCCTCCCACCTCTGAGGCTGTACGAGTACGCACCATACTGCAATATAATGAATAACACGGTAAGTCCCATTGCCTCAAGTTTATCCTCCCTTAGAAATGCGGTAGACAATAATAGACGATGCATGACATTTACATATATTGATAAAGCACAAACTTTATACAAAATATATCATCTCAAGACCAAGTTTACAGTAGTAAACCCAAAATGATGGACTCCCTTTATGGAAACACATCTCTACCATACTTGGCCTTCCTGACATGTCATACTCATCTAGTTAGCTAGACACCACAACCATTACTCTTAATATGACACAAACATGGTCACAAAAGAGAAACACTAGCAACCATGTAACTATATGCCGCCCGGTGTTGGCGGAAGTGCTACCACATCTAACTTCAATACGCTCTACTCGATGTATTCAAGTTCCTCTGGGTCTTCTTCTTCTTCTTCATCTTCAGGGCTAGGCACCTCTGATACGGGTGCTGGAGTAGAAGTTGATACATCGTTCAACATCAACGTCTTCTTGGCAGCCATAGCTTGCCAATCTGCCTGTATCATAAACATCCCCCAGGCCTCATTCTCTTGATGAGCCTGTTCACAGCTGGTCTTCCAGCTCTGAGCTTCTACTCTGGACTGATCCCTGTCTGCAGTCACCATGTTCAACTGTGTGTCCCGTTGGTGCCCATAAAGTAGGCTTGCCTCCAGATCAATATCTCTCTCTAGAGTCTCCTGGCGAGACGCGGCCAAATCCATAACAGCGTCATGCCATTGATTCTCCCTAAGGTTCAAACGATGATTAAGAGGAGCCATCATATCCCTAAGTCCGTCGTTTGCCCACTCAAAGTGGTTTGCTCGCTTCATGGCTTGCTTCAGATTGTTTGTCAATTCTTTTATGCATGTCCGTTGATTACCCTTCTCGCGATGTGAGGCTGCTGCATACATCGCTAAGGCTGTTGCGGATGTTTCGCCATGCTCTCCCACCTCCGCAAGCAAGCGGGTTGCCCAGGCTTCAGAAGCCCTGCCGTTGACTGGAAAGAACTCATACGGAGTACCCACCAGATGACGGTAATGGAGTTTGCAAAACCTCCCTATGGCAACACTTGCAGCGTAGCTCCATGTTTCTTCTAATACCAATCCTTTGATCTTGATGGAGTATGGAGCCCATCCGAGATGCGGTGGACCGGCCGGCACATCGACGTAGATGGTGCAACTCCACATACCGCCCTCCTGGAACTTCTTGCCCCAATAGCTAGGTAACACCAAATAGCCAAACTGGCCGAGCAACCGTGCAAACACGTCCGGAAAACCGGCGTGCCCGGTGCATGTTGAGAACACCCATCCATTAGGCAACTGAATTCTTGGTGCTGCCATCTGTGGACAAATATACCCGAATGTCAATACACCGTTTAAGTATTCGACCCAATCACTGGTGATGTGGGACAAAAAGAAATATCCATAATCAATTGGTTCAGTCAAAGCTGCAATCTGGAAATGAGTACAGTTCTGGTTTATCTGACCTATCTGCAGTAACCCGTAAGTTTCATACAGAAGAAGTCAGAACTAAACTTTATGTTGAATACAAAAATTGTAGTACACTTCAAAACCTTTCCAGATTGTACTCATACAGCCACTGTTGAACTAGTATGAACAATCTATACCAGTTTCAAGTTGACTCAAGGGTTCTGAAAATTTTGACAGAACCTCCCCTGTATATGGGCTTATCTCCACATTCTATACAGGTTCATCATGATAAGATATTGAGGTAGTGTCAAAATAAACATTGAGTAACATCGTGTTAGCAACCCGGAACTAAAGAAGTTCCACCACGACAACCTTGTCATGAAGGTATTATGCATCAATTCACAATTATGTGCAAACTGTTCCAAGTTCTGGACTGCAGGAACCAAATTTGCGACAAATGGAATTAGGCATAGCTACACCTAGATTCAGGTCAGGAGTGATAAATAAAGTTGATAGATGACTTCCCAAGCTTTCCAGAAATGTACATGCGTAACCATATCACTGTTCTGGATTAGGAGTTATAATTATCCAAACTCAACAGTAAAGCTGACTGGTTTGCATCAGCAGTCATGCAGTTTACTGTGCTGTCTTTCCAATTTGGTTAAACTCCAATTGAAATCAGGAAGGACTCCCCAAAACAAACTCGTGAATCTCCACCTACCCTTCTCAAACATATATCCCAATAAGGTAGTGGATTTTTCTACAGTGAGTTATGGCAAGAATACAGAAACGATACAAAGGTGGGTTCATGTGGAGTAATTACAGTAAACCCCAGTTTTCAACAGATTAACAAGCTTTTCTGTCTTTATGGTCAACGGAAAAGTTGGAGAGACCTTCACGAGCTTTCCATTCATGTAGGATATGCTTATGTTATCTAAGTACTAACCAAGATTACAACCTGGCGAAGTTGAGCTACTTCTACCAGAAAGCAAGAATCTTGGTTCTATCCATTTTATCAAGTCGAGCCCGAAATTATCAGTATCTGATAGTCGGACTTTCTCAAAACACAATGCAACCATTTTGTCGGTGGGGAGGGTCTAGTATCATGTTTGATACTGACGGTACTACGTGCCTCACAAAAGAAAATTCTATCCGGTACATCCGGTTACGTCTATAGGTGGTTCCTATATCGTTCACTCGCAAACGGCTTCTACACGGGTTGCTACCGGAGTTAGGTTACCTGCAGAAGACAAACAATCCCCTTTCACACCTTCGCACCTCAAGGGCGGCACAGGGAAACACGGCAGGCAGTCACAATAATATATAACTAAAAGTAAATGCATACGACTCTGGCGTGAGTCGCCCTCGAGTGAGGCCATGTCTCGAGGTACATGGCTGTAAATACGTCTGTACAGCAAAGACTCCCGTACGATCCGGCTTATACACGCTCGGGCATACGTGTTCGCATGTTCTCATAAATATGAGAACACACTATCGGGTTACATACCACCCGACGGGGTTTCCCTCTAACTTTGTGTCACGCTGGGGTATCGCGTGTCATATGTTCTTAGAAACATGGAAAGTTTCAAAGACTCATATTGACTTTCCGTACCAAGCCACGGAAATTTCACATACCACCTCTCGTATGCTGAGCTTACCGAGATTGATCCGCTCTCGGTGGCGTACCTTACCTCTTACCTGATGTCGGAGCGTCGTTACAGAATATAATAACACATAGTTAGTTTACCACCTTTATATCTTATACTAATAATACTCCTTATAACGGCATATAACTAATTCCTCACTCAAGTTCCTAATTTTTGAAAATATGTTCTTTTCCGGTACACTGTTCCCAACGAAACTCTGATACCATGTCTGTGGGGACCGGAGTCCACACATCCGAGGATCTCATTGGGTGGTGTCGTGCGATGCGACACCCAACAGTTTACAAGAGTAGAACCAGAATAAAGTACAATACCAAGTCTTTTATTTACTACACAGCAGAAGTTTTCACAATACTAGTGGATGTAAAGAAATATATACATACCATAGCTACGCTCTCAGCACTAGCTATGCAAAAAGCAAAGTTTTCCATGCCAGGGATACTTTGCACTAGCAACACTCAAACTATGGCGGCGTGCAGGGTTCCCACTCGGCTGTACACCCTGGAGGGGGTGTTGCCTCATCGTCAAACCCATCCTCAATAGGGTAACCTGCAAAAACTCGTTAACTGCAAACGTGAGCTTAAGGCTCAGCAAGGCTTAACCGTCTCACTAGACAGATGCACGGGGACGCTAAACATAGGTAAGGAATAGCATAAATAACTTGCCTACAAGTGGATCCTTATAACCAAGTTTTAAGTAGCAAATGACATTCTCTGAGCACGGCACATCATGGGCTCCACAATCAAACAAGAAACGCTTTACCGATGATATGACATGCCCAAAGCACATAATGCTATTACAGCTAAAGTATGGGGAAATTGTAAATCTTTAGTTATACTATCTCTAAACCAACCAATGTTGCAAAGTAATTATAATTCAATATCATATGACTTTCCTGACTTCTTTAGTATTTACTACGTCACGACACAGTGAACAAGTGGTACTCTATTACTGCGAAGGACAGTGATTGCAATCAGGACACACCCGGACAACACGACACATACGTCGTTCGGAAGTGTCAGCGAGCACACCCGTACCTACATAACACTTCAGTACTAGGCGTATATGGCAACCTTTCGCAAGACACTCAAATGCCGAACCGGTCGATCCGTCACGGGCAGGAGGTCCCTGCGTGGGGCGTACTCTGACGTGCCCACCAACGGATTTACACCTTGCTACCCTCAACCCACACCTATAAAACGGAACGGTATGCCTCGACACCCAAGTGACCAAGCTACGTCAGTTTATTGGATTCCATATGTCCATTATATTGCCGGTACAATTCAAGCTTGTCCAGCGGGGCCGCATACGGACGGGCCTTAATCAACACAGGCAGGGCTATGCGACCGAGACTCAATTCCCGCCGCTTCCTATCCATTCCCTACCCGGTCTCAGTTTCATTATATTAAGCCATTTTCTATTCAACCAATCCTGTGAGATACATCTCTCGCGAGTAGATTCCAACTACTCGACTTCTACTGGATTTCCTATGCATTAGCAAAGCAGTTACTACAGGTCAAACTGTAACTCGTGCCAAATAAACCCCTGGGATTTTTGGTCATGCAAGTGGAGTATCATTCACCCTAAACGTAATGCACAATTCATATACTATTCATCATAGTGATAAAGCAAAAGCTTATAAACGACTTAAATGCAAACCGGGGCTTGCCTTGTTGCAGGTCAGGTTCTGAGTTAAAAATTGGAAGGTTCTCTTCCAAGGCTTCTGGCTCCTCCTCGACTTCGGTCACTATACGATATGCAGATAACATGGATATATAAATGACTTTGACATTTATTTAGTTTAAGACCATAAATTAATTCATGGTGATCACTATATGACAGGGACCTTAATTGGCTTTGGAACTTCGATGGTAGATACTAGGGATTATGATCAAAGCTCTTGCAAAGAACAGGAGATGATCATAGCAGATTGTGGTCTCCGAAAGTATGGCAAGTAAATCAACTTCCAAAAAAAATTTCCGAGAGGAAACTGTAGCTTGAACCTAGCTAACAGTTGATAATCAAGATGGAGGGAGTGGTTCTGGTCTTAGCAAAATTTGTTTCATAATTTTTCTAAGCTGTGGGGAAAGAGTTGTTGTATTTCTGATTCGGTAGGAATTTCCGAATTTACTTTATGATTGAGTTTCTAGACATTAAACCAATATTTAGTTTGTAACTGATTTAGGACTAGTATAGTAGGTTAATTAAATCCAAGACTTTAACAGGAGCTAGGGTATGACTAAAGGAAGACTCAGTAAAATTTTGGGACCCAATAAAGCAACCTAATAGCTGTGAAAATTCAATAACTGAAAAAGGAAATTTAATTATACAGAGAGTTAAACAGGTGCTATGGCTCCCAAATTTTGCCTGATAATCAAGAATAGGACAATAAATTTTATGTGAATTTTGGGGATTTTTCCTGTGGATATCTTGTTTGGAAAAATTTCATTTGCATTAGGAAAGATTATTTTCTACAGAATTTAACTCTGAGTTTCACAGAACCTAATTGGTATTGACAGAAACTAGAGCTCGAGTGCTTTCGAACAAAATTTGTTTGAAGAATTTTGGAGTATCCTACAGAAAGTTATGGATTTTATAAGTTGGAGCCTATTCTGGAATAATTTCCTAATTTGATTTAACTCGTGGGCCCCACTGTTTTAAAATGAACCAATAGTATTTAAACCACACGGGGGCCACAGATTCCCACCGCGTAGCCACAGCAAATCCCGTGGCCACACCTGATCCGACGGGATTTACCGCCGCTGACACGCGGGACCCGCCGCGTCGTCTTCTACCTCACGACGCGGGCGGCGCGCGGGGTTCCCGCGGCGGTGCTCTCCGGCGAGCCTCGCCGCCGGCCAATCCAACGCACCAGAATCGCGGAAACTTGCCGCCTGGGGGTTTTTGGGGTCGCTGAGCACGATGGTGAGGTCAGTGGGTCTTGAAACTCGCCGGAAAAGGTCGTGCGACGGCGGTGGCGGCGATGAGCGCTCGGGCATCATAGAACTCTCTACAGAGTAGCTCAAATCACTTGGGAATTGCTTCAAAACCTTCCTGGGATGATGGAGTTCAAGGATATGGGCGCAGAAGGGGAGTGAGTTGCCGGGAATCATGAGTTCGACGGTGAACCGAGGTTTTCTCACCAGCGGCGAGCAAAACTCGAAATTCAGAGCCGTTGCTTGATGATCCTTAAAGGTTTTTGATCAGACAGGATCGCTAGGGCCTATAGAAACTATCTCTAAGTAATTGCAAAGGATGATTGCTTGTCGAAAAGGAATTTGACATGAAATCATAGCTAGCTATCTACCCTCGGCCGTAGAGGAAACGAACAATAACTTGCTCAGGCTTCAACGATAAGGGAAACGGTTTGTACCATGAGCTAGAGTTTGATCAGGCGCACCTTTTTGCTCTTTGGAGCTAGGCTTGAAACGGCGCGGAACGGCGGCACGCCGCGGAGCAGTGGCGAGCGGCGGCGATGGCGCGCGGCGGAAGAAAAATGGCGAGGCAGTGGAGCTGTGATCGGGGACGAGGATTAAAAGGAGCTTCGGCCGGCCTTTTATAGAGCCGCGGCGAGCAGGCAGGCAGCTCGCTGGAGCTGCATGCGCGCGCGGTGTCGAGCGGGGGCGCGGCGGTGCAGAGGTGTCGGGGTTGAGCTGATCCGTTTAAAAGGGGAGCTGACATGTGGGGCCCACTGTCCAGTGATTCTCCCTACAGCTCAGTTACTAATTCATTTAAAAATAGAAGATCAACTCCAAAAATCATGAAATTTTGTGGAGATGGCAAATGAATTATTCTGAACACAATGGTGAACTCAATTCTTATGTCTAAAGAAGTTGGAGAAGAATTAAAAATTCAGATTTGAATTTGATTCAAATTTGCTAAGCACCTCAATAAAAATAGTAGATGAGTTTCTAAAATCTTGAAACTTTGTAAGCATGCTATTGAGGAATTTAGGAGCTCATGGAAAAATTTAGAGCCCTTAATTTGAATATTTGGTTTAGAGCTTATTAGGGCTTCATTGTGCATTGCTTACTAATCCTTATCCAAAATTCTTATTCTTAAAAGGTGAATAGAATATAATTTGGATTCATGGTGAAGTCTAATACCCATGATAAAAGAATCTAACAAAGAGTGCAAGAAAAGTTTTGGATGGCATAGTTCATGTGTACCCTTATATTGGAGATCCAAAATAGTTGATCACAAAACCCATATGAACTTAACATGCCATAAAAGTGGGGTTTTACAATGGGGTTCTTGGTGACTCACCAAGGAATTGAAGCAAATCCGGCGAAGATCAAGGCTATAGAAGATATGCGGCCCCTAGCCCGCATGAAAGATGTCCAAAAGTTGACTGGATCTCTAGCTGCACTCAGCCGGTTTATATCAAGACTGGCAGAACGGGCACTACTCTTCTTCAAACTCTTGAGGAAGTCCAGACCTTTTCATGGTCTGAAGAAGCAGAAAAGGCGTTCCGAGAACTAAAACAGCTCCTCACCACACTACCAATATTGGTAGCTCCTAATCCTGGTGAGCCTTTACTGCTTTATATTTTGGCAACCACCGAGGTTGTTAGTATGGTCCTGGTTGCAGAAAGGCTGGAGCCACATCTAATTCAAACGCCTGGACCCCTCTGGGAGGGTCCGAAATCACCTGAAGACGTGACTGGGTCTCAGCTCCCAGACACGGAACCTCAAAAAGAAGTGTTAGGAGATCAACCTACTTCGTCTGAAGAGGTTCACCTCGCTAACCAAGATAATGTGGTTCCTCCTAGTGAGATCCGGATTGAACAAGAAGGAGTTTTGGACCCCTCCAGGAGGGTCCAAGAAGCACAACCTGAAGGTCCGGTACCCTCCAACAGGGTCCGGGTCGATGGAGAAGAAGCCTCGGGTCCTTCTGAAAGGGTCCAGACCATCCAACTCCCTGTGTACTTCATCAGTAAAGTACTCCACGATGCCAAGACAAGATACATTGAGGTGCATAAACTGCTTTATGCGGTTCTTATTGCCTCAAGGAAGCTCCTTCACTACTTCCAAGCCCACAAAATATCAGTGGTAACTTCTTTTCTACTACGTGCAATTTTGCATAATCCTAATTCTACCGAGAACATTGCAAAGTGGGCAGCGGAACTTGCCGAATTCGATCTAGAATTCGTGTCAAGACAAGCAATTAAAATTCAAGCTTTGGCTGACTTTGTGGCGGAGTGGACCCCCTCTCCATCAAACCCTGGGGGCCATAGTGAACAGAAACCAGAACTCAAAGTTCCGGTATTCACAGAGCCTCACTGGACCCTCTACTTTGACGGCCCCGTGTAGAAGTAGGGGGCCGGAGCTGGAATCCTTCTCCTGGCTCCGATCGGAGAGAAGGTCAAGTACATGGTACACCTTGATTTCAAGGCAACCAACAATATGGCGGAGTATGAAGCCCTCATTTATGGACTCAAGGTGGCACTATTTTATGGTGTCAAATAGATGTTGGTAAAGGGAGATTCGCAACTAATTATCAAACAAGTGAAAGATGAATGTTCCTGCAACAATTCTCAATTAGCTGCTTATCTCCTTGAAGTCCAGAGGCTTCAGAAGGACTTCGAAGTCCTAGATCTCCATCATTTTTAGCGTCTTCACAACTCTGAAGCCGACAAACTCTCGACGAAAGCCTCAACCGGAGCTCCAGCTACTGACGTATTTTTTGTCTGGAGGTTGTCAAAACCAAGAGCTCAGCCTGCCGAACTGAGCGAAGGGGGCGAGACCAGCACCTCAAAGTTGGTGGTCCCGGTGGCCCTGCTACCATGGTGTCCACCAAGGGTCGTAGGTGCTGTTGGAAGCTCCGAGCAACCCAACACGCAAGACTCAGAAGCTCAAGTTAGCTTCGATGCATGGATCTCAGAGATCTGAAGCTACTTGAAAGACAACATCCTTCCTGAAGACGGTGTATCCGCTGACCGGATTGTCAGATTGGCTAAAAGATACACGTTGGTAGAAGGTGATCTCTATCGACGCGGTGCCAATGGCATCCTAATGTGGTGCATTGCAAGGGAAGAAGGTCGCGAGCTCCTCGTGGACATCTATAGAGGCGAGTGCGGTAACCACACATCTTCTCGCACGCTGGTCGGTAAAGCCTTTCAGCATGGTTTTTACTGGCCTACAACACTTTAGGATGCGATTGAGCTAGTGAAAAAATGTGAAGCGTGTCAGTTCCACACCAAACATATTCACACATTGGCTCAATCACTACAAATGATACCTCCTACATGGTCATTCGTTGTGTGGGGCATGGACATCTTGGGACCTTTCCCAAAAGCCGTCGGAGGTTACATGTTCCTGTATGTTGCCATTGACAAGTAGGGGTGGGCATTCGGTTAGTTCGGTTAATTCGGTTTGGTTAATTCGGTTAATGGTCAATTCGGTTAATAGAAATCGATAACTGAATATGACCGAACAAAATCATTAACCGCACAATTCGGTTGCGGTTAATTCGGTTCGATTAATCGGTTAACCGAATTAACCGCATATAGATTAAAACACAATTTAAACATAAAAATAAATAAAGAAAATTTGAAATTTTGAATAATAAAACAACATGAAATCATCTCAAACATAAAAGACCAATATATAAGTTAATATACAAGCATACATCCATATTTGATAAATTATAAATCAAGAGAAACAAAAATAGACATGAACAAATCACATAAAATTTGGTTAATTCGGTTAATTGGATTAAAAACCGAATTATTATCGAAAACCGAATAGCGAAAAAATCATAACCGAACCGATAACAGAAAACCGAATTAACCGAAAATTTCGGTTAATTCGGTACGGTTAATTTCGGTTAACGGTTATGCGGTTAACTGCGCCCACCCCTATTGACAAGTTCACCAAGTGGCCGAAAGCAACTCCAGTAGTAACAATCAACAAACAATCAGCAATCAAGTCCTTGAAGTCCATTACATGCAGATTTGGAGTTCTGAACAAAGTCATAACTGACAACGAAACCCAATTTACAAGTGTTGCATTTCAAGAATATTGCGAAGACCTCGACATTCGACTTAGCTATGCTTCAGTAGCTCATCCGGCAAGCAATGGCCAAGCCGAGAGAGCAAATGCAGAAATCTTAAAAGGACTCAAGACACGAACATATGAGCACTTGAAAAAACACGGAGCTAACTGGATTGAAGAGATTCCGTCCACATTATGGGCAAACAGGACAACACCTAACCGGTCAACTAGGGAGACTCCATTTTTCCTGGTGTACGAAGCTAAAGCAGTCCTTCCTCCGGAGATCACCTTGGGGTCTCTCCGGGTCCGGACCTTCGACGAAGCCACGCAGGACCAGCTCCAGCGTGAAGACCTTGACCTCGTCGACGAGGGAAGGTGCCAAGCAGCTGTTTGGAATGCACGTTATCGCCAAGCGCTCCGGCGCTATCATCAAAGGCATGTGCGCGATCGACAGATTGAAGAAGGCGACCTGGTGCTCTGGAAGATACTAACTCTTGAAGGGATGAACAAACTTTCCCCCAGCTGTGAGGGTCCCTTTCGAGTAATTAAAGTATCCCGACCAGGATGCGTTCGCTTGGCGACAGAGGATGGGACCCCGCTTCCCAATCCTTGGAACATCGAGAACCTCCGTAAGTTTTATGCTTAGAATCGCGGAGGTGATTCCGTAATTACACACAATGCACATTGTAGAGTCATTATACAGAGACGGGCAAATCCTCCGGGAGAACATCCGGACCCCTCCGGGAGGGTCTGAAAAGTTCAAGTAACACTTGAGACAGTCACAGCACTAAAAGTGTAACTACTTGCCCTGGGTTAGTACAAGATGTATAGCACATTTAGCTTGGTCCAACATCCTAAGTGTGTCCTTGTCTCCCCTGTAATCCGGACCTATAATGAAAGGCATTTTTGTGTGAAAACAGACTCCACATGCATTTACCTTTTGTGCAAGGCTCAATATATCAAATTATTTTTACCCCACTTGTCTATAATGAAGTCATGCAAATCTTTTTGAGCTTTGTTCCAAGTAATTCACATGTATTACAAGCCTTATTGATAGTCTTTTTGGATCTTAACACTGCTACCTAGTCTACTTGCCTGAACGCCAAGACAACATAGGTCTGGCGTGTGCTATTGGCTTAGCTTGGTCCTGCACCCTAAGTACGCCGCTCTACCTACACCCCGACAGGTCTCAGTAGGGTGAGTACTAAAAAAGCATGCAGATCTAAAAATATTATATCAAAACGCTTGTTATCATGTCGAGTTTCTTCGATCCCAAAGTCCAAATAAGAACAATAAGTCACAACCAATTTATAGACAAGAGGACAAATTTTACTTTTTCTCTTGCCTTTAATGTGCAGGAAAAGCAAAAGTTCATAGCGACGGTGGACGACGCCGGAGCTACTAAGCTCCGACATCTTCCAAGATGGGTCCACCGTTAATGTTTAATATGTTGACACCGGAGCTACCAAGCTCCGACCATCCCAGAGGGCCTGTCTTCGACGCTTCAAATTTAAATACTTCAGACCTAAAACCTATGAGTGTGAAGCATTTAACCTTTGGTACATGCACACACTTCAATTGTACACATGTACCAGGGGGCCAACAAGATACGGCACAGTATATTGAAGACAAAGTGAAATTGAAGACAGAAAGGAGGATTTCATTAATTTGAGATACTGGATTACAAAATGGGTAGAGTACAGCAGAAGGCAAAAGAAAGAAAGTCCTAAGCTACTGGAGAACCTAAGACCTGCAAAAGAATGAAGCTACTTTTTGGGCAACTTCTTGGACGCTAGCTTTGGCAGCATCTTCCTCTTCAGCGATGGGACCTTCGAGCACCGGGTCCAGTGGGAATTGGGGATCTCGGCTCACATAACACGCCAGCTCGTATTCTGCGGTGTTTGTAGCCAAAGACTTCCCCTCTGTTTCCAGTTGATCCGCGATGACGTCACCCATTGCGTCAAGTTTGCTGCCAGCACCGTTGAGGGCCACCAACGCTCGGTCCAAGTCCAGTTCCGGGTTGTCCGAACGTACAGTACTGAATCCCAACGGTGTCAGCGCGTCATTTGCCCGCCCTAAGAAGTCCCACACTTGAATAGCTTCTGTCTCCTTCAGGATCCGCAGCTCCTCCAGCGACTTCCGGGCGGTCGCAAGCTCCGAACCTTCACGGGCAAGGCGCTCAGCCAACTTAGCATGCTGTTGCATGCTCTCAGCAACTTGATTTTCTTGGTCGGCCAGCTCCGTCTCCCGGAGGTGAATGCGGTTCCGCCTTTCATCAATGTCTTTCTCCCTGCCTTTAGCTCTCTCCTCCCTAGCAGCAACGCCAGACTCTCTTTTTGAGAGCTCTTGCCTCACCTTTCAGTTCTTCTTCCTCTCTTCCTCCTTCCATAGATCCATCTTTTTGCCGCGATCTGCCAAATTTTTCTCACCCAGAGTCAACTTCTGGGTGACCCCCGCCTCTCTCCTCACCACATCTTTCTGCCGACCGAGGAGTTTTTCCTCCCTCACCTCCAGGTCCGATCGACGCTTCAGGAGAGTTTCATTCAATTCAGTGAGCTTTTCGTAACGCTCGTCAGCAGCGTCACGTCTCTCCTTGGCTTGATCCACGATTTCCCTGAAGTTAGCATCAAGTGCCCGGATGGTGGCTTCCTTCCCTTCCATCAACTTATCCCAGTATTCTAACCGGGCTTTCTCCCCCTTTATCCATTCCTTCTAGTCAGCGAGCCTCGTCTGAGCAAGCCTGGTGTCAAAATGGAGTCTGTTGCGCCAACGCCTCAAGGTGTTGCGCTCCTCTTCCAAGGCTTTGCTCTCATGATCGAAGCCAAGTTGGACCTGCCGCATACTTGAGTAGGCGTTGTCTATGGACAACGCCGGAGGGATAGGTTCTGGGCCTGCTGGGACCATTTTTGCAGGCTCAAAAGGGTTTTCCATCACAAAAATTGGGTCCCACTCTACAATAGTGGTCCTCTGGACTCCTGCAGCGCTAGGGCCGCTCTCCTGGAACCCTTCAGCGGCAGCTGAAGAACCCATTGGGGGAACTTCCACCTCTGGAGCAGTTGAGGGTGCCGCTTCAGGATCTTCAGTTGTCGGCTCCGAAGTCGGAGGACCTGTTGCCAGTTCTGCAAGCTGCTCTGGCTCAGGCCCAGGTACCTCCGGGACCACCACCTCTGGAGCAGCAGCTGGAGCTTCGACTGGGGCCACAACCACCGCTGGCTCAGGCTCCAGCACAATGACTACCTCCGGCTCAGCTGCCAGACCTTCAACCACTTCTGGCTAAGTCGTCGGATCTTCAACCGTTTTTGGCACAAGGGGCGGATCTTGACCGACTTCCGGCTCAATGGCCGAGACTACAACTTCTTATGGCTCAGCGGCCAGGGCTTCGACAACTTCCGGCTCGAAAGCCGGAACTTCTGCATTGCTAGTGCTGGAGCATCAGCCTATGCCCCTAGGGGTACATCTTCAACTTCTCTCTTGTGGTCTGGCGCTACCACAGGAGCTTCGGGTGAGGACTCTGAGTCCAAGCTAACGACATCTGGTGCCACACTGTTGCGACTTGTGCCTCCGCTTGACAAGGAGGCTCAGCGCTTGAAGTCGGAGCTTCGGCAGGCGCAGCCTTGGCTGCTGCAACAGACGCTGAAGCTCCTGACCCCTTCTTTGACACCCTATAAATAAAGGTAAGAAAAGATTAAAAATATGTCAAGAACAAGATTGGCATTTTAGGGTGAGAAATCAATGCTTACCTCGGGATGCTACCACCCCAGTCACTTCGGAACCTCTTCTTCTGAGGCCCGGAACTAGAGCCCACCAGATCTGGTGAGACAGTTGCTTCGAACCTCAATTGAGGAACACTCGCAGCCGCCGGAGTCCTTTCAGTCGGAGCTTCTTTTCGACAGGAAGAACCCCCGGACCTGGAACTTCTAGCCGGCACTGAGACCGGGGTCGCCTGCCCGGAGCTTACGCCTCTTGAAGACGCTTGCACTGGGGCAGAGGTAGCTACAGAAGACCTCCCCCGCCGGGAAGAAGCAGCCGTCGAGGAAGGGATAGGTCTGATGGACCTCCCGTCAGCATGCTTCAACTTCCTCTTCCGGTTGGAGGGCTCAGTTGGTTCTTTGCCCTTGCCCTTGCCGGTGTCTTCAGTCTCTCGGCTCGGGGCGGAGGCAGGACCACCCTCGGAAGCTTCGGGGATCACCAATCTGGTGGTTGAATGCCTCTCTACCTCGCCAAGGTCATTCAGCACCGGCATGCTCCCCCGAAAGTTCGGAGCTCCCTATTGAACTGTGCATCCATGTTCAGGGGGGGAAGACTGCTGGCGCAACCAAGTCGTCGCCATTGACGTTAATCCTATGCTGGAATTTCTTCAAATGAAACTCCAAGGATTCATCATCCAAGTTGGATCTCAGACCGATTTCAATCCGTTCATCATCCATCATGTTGTTGAGGGCCCACGCGAGTTTCTCCCTCTTCTTCAGCGGAGCCCACCTGTTGACCAGCAAGTTGTAGAAGACCATATGGGGGGTCACTCCACCTTTCACGCACTCGCGAATCCTGGTCAAAACAGGGTTGAAGTCATCTGACAGCATTGGACCTACGCTCCAAGCGTCAGTGTCAATATTGGGGAGGCCTTCGGGTAGCTCCAATTTCTCGTGTTTCTCCACCGTAATAATGATCCAATCCTTCTTCCAGTTGTCCCACTTGCAGGAAGGAAACGACTTCAAGTATTTGTAGGGGCAGTTCTTGCGCTTCACAAAAAAGTAGAAGCCAAGAAACTCAGACCTCTTGTCGGTGGTGTGGATGGTGAAGAAGGTGCGGAAAAGCTCGACGTAGGGGGAAATAACCACCCACATCTCACAAAAGTGGACGAATGTCGCCACGAGAAGAAGGGAATGGGGGCCAAGGTGATATAGCTGCAGACCATAAAAGTCTAGTAGCATTAACAGGAAAGAAGATAAAGGTGGAATGAACCCCACCATGGCGTCCGCTATGAAGTACACCATATAGCCACTGCGCTCCTTCTTGAATGGGAGCTTGCCGGTGCGGACCAAATGATTGAAAGAGTCGCTGGACCACCCCATGTAGGTCCGGACCTTCTTCAGATCATCATCGCTCTTAAGGCGTCTCTTGGGGAGACCCAACTCCATCGCGGCAAAGCGGTGCAAAGGAAGGGAAGCTAGGCGGAGTTTAGGAGGCTCTGAGCGCTAAGTTAATCGAAGGCTTAAAGAGTCCTCAAACCGTGCGCACTTTCATTCTTAACTAAGCCTCAGCGATGCTTGGATGGAAACCGCAGTGAGATTGAAGGCACTCTGCAAAAATCTACCCCTTCAATGACTAGTGGGTCTAGGGCCACCTCGACAAAGAGATCGAGGCTCTTACCCAAGGCGAACCGTTGTCATGATGAACGGCGGGAAACCCAAAGTCGGCGCTTTGACAGGGCGCGCGGAACCGATACTGATTTCGTATTGGGAACCAGCGACCTTCAATTGCGTGAGATCCGCACTCAAAGATCTCATCTGCCGTATTCATAACAAGCCACGCGTTGAAGGTTCACTCCCGAACCATCACTCTATCGGCTCATCAAAGGACTTTTGAAAACCGAAGTGCGGGAATCGAGAATGGCCCCACCTCCAGCAGGATAACTTAACCCAACGGGTTCCTCCCAGAGGTGGGCCCGGGGGCCACTATCGGTACTCTGCGTACCGGGTACCCCGCGATACCGCAAGAAGTGCAAGAAAGTTCCACCCATCAGAGTCGAAGGCCCTTGCAGGTCCCACATGTCACGTTGCACCGGACCCGCTCCCCTCGCATGGCTGGCTCCCGGGTTAACACGTGTAAAAGAAGACCGGAACTAAACTCCCAACCAAGGGAAACTCCGGCTACTACACGTGTACAACAGCCCCAGACCTAGCCCCCGTCAGAGAGGAGTTCCGGTGCCGACACGTATACAGCGACCCTGAACCTACCTCCTCGTAAGGGAAGGCTTCGGATCCGCCACGTGTGGAGCTTCCGAAACTTCGTTGCTAACAGAAATACAAGCAGGCGATCACGTCCATTACAAACATCCAAGGGCGGTTAAAGCAGCAGTTATAAGGCCTGATAATGTGTCATTAATGCCATATTAATGACACACGATCAGTGCATCATTAATAGGGGTAACGCTGTCATGAAGGCACGTTATCACACTATTAATTATACTTAATACTCTTTAGAAAGTGTATTAGGGCATTAAGCACGCCAGGGCCACATGTCGGGCCAGGCAAGCTTTGTAACGGTCAGTCCTTAGAACTATAAAAGGGTTGCACCACGCAAACTCAGGGGGAGGCTGATTCGACCTGATCCTAGCGAACATACTCGCTCAATACAACTACACAAACCCTGTGGAGTAGGGTGTTACGCTCAGGCGGCCCGAACCACGTAAATCTTTGAGGTCACCATCTTGATATTGATATGTGCTAGCCCCAACCGTAAAAGAACCTCCGCGGGCTGCTTCTCAGCGGGTCCGGGGGAAGTGTCGTATCACACATTTCGACAACAAGATTTCCCCAACGCCTTAAAATCCCAGTGTGATACCCAGGAAGAACAAGAAAGAATCAAGAGATTAACTTAGATATTCTCAGATGATCAATTCACTCATGTAGTTATCTAGCGCAACCCGTCATGATATCTCGTTTGCTGTGAGCAAACTGAGCAGGTTCATTTCAAACCCGGGTATATATCATTGACATGCACTTGAAAGGGTTATGCGCTACTTGAGAGGTACAATGAGTTATGGAATTCACTATACTGGGCATCCGACCGTGCCTGAGAGTTATAGTGATTCGAACTAGATCTCTAATGTTGATGAACTCTATGCCACGAGTGGATATGTGTTCACTCTAGCTGGTGGCGCTATATCATGGAGGTCTTGCAAACAGACCATTTTGACGAGGTCAACCATGGAGGCAGAACTAAATGCTTTAGAGGCAGCAACTGCAGAGGTAGAATGGCTGTGAGAGCTCTTGATGGATTTGCCTATAGTTGAGAAACTATTGTTGGCAATCCTTATGAACTGTGACAATCAGACGGTGATTGCCAAAGTGACCAGTTCTAAGGATAATGCAAAATCATCAAGACACATCAAGAGACGTTTGAAATCTGTCAGAAAAATGAGAAACTTCAGAGTTATTACTGTTTCGTACATACAAACAAATAAAAACCTGGCAGATCCCTTTACGAAGGTTCTATCATGTAATGTGACAGAAAGTGCATCGAGGGAGATGGGTTTGAGACCCATTGATGTGACACTATAGTAGTAATCCATCCTATATGATCGCAGATCCTGTAAATTAGGACATGGGAAAAACAAGCTAGTGGTTCATCGAGGAGAGTACTTCCTTTATACCCTCTCTATGTGAAGATGCACACTTGTACTCTCAAACTGTAAGGCAGGTTGGCGATTTGACTTAATGTGTTTCTGTTGGCTATGTGTCGCAAAGATGCTATCCTACAAGGCAGTTTTGAAAGAAACACACATATATGAGCTCCGACTGTCTAACGTTGCAGTCTGTGAGATTTGAGTGATATCTGGAAAGCTCATGAAGAGACTAGACTAGAGAGTACGACACATATGCTCCACCTGCGGGGTAGACTACTGGTAGTCAAGTACTCGTAATGATCTTTGAGTGAAGTCAGTTCGCACAAAACTTGCAATTCAAGGCGTAGTCCATTGTTCAAGTTGTGAGCTGATGAAACTTGAGGATCTAGGCAGAAGTTCAACGTAACAGTCTGTCGGTACCCTAGAAACCGTACACCCCCTGAGGTTATAAAGATCTCAAAGGAAAATCATCTACTTGGTTTGAAGTCCCTCGAAGGCCCACATGTCAGACATAACCGGACCCGCTTCTCCAACATGGTTAATCCCTGGGTCGCCACGTGTACTACCAAACCGGAGCTATCGCCCACAAGGGGGAAGCTCCGGGCCATGTACCGAAACGGCACCTCCGGACTTAGCCCCAGACCGAGAGAAGCTTCGGACCTGACACGTGTCAGGTAGCCCCGAAGCTACCTGTTTCCACAGTATGCTCCGGAGCTGCCACGTGTCCAACCGTCGGATCTTCAACCTCTAACCTTCGGAAGACCCCACAACGGCTCCGGATCTTCAAAAGGGAATCAAGGACTTCAAGACCCGATTAAGTGTCATTAATACCATATTAATGACACTTAAACGGACGATCTTAACACCAATAACGGTGCTGTCAAAGCCCGTTACAGGGTCATTAAGAGCAATTAAATATGTTAAATAAGTGTCAATACTAGTAACCGCCGGGGCCACATGTCGGGCCAGGCTAACTTGTAACGGTCTGCCCTTGTATTATAAAAGGACAGGCCGACGACACGTTCAAGGGGCTAGAGAGAGACACACACGCCATTGACGCTCAACACAAGCTCAAACAGCTAATACAACACCAACACATCCGTGGAGTAGGGTATTACGCTCAGGCGGCCCGAACCACGTAAACTTTTGTGTCTCCTGTGTCAATTCCTACTCACCTTCTTGAATCTCCGCGCGCCCATACCGAACATCAAACTTCTCTATCACTTTAGTAGTGTAAGGAGATCTGCCGGTTCCAAATCACCGACACAGTCTCTACTGAAACACTAGTATATCAAACAAGGAACGAGAATGACCTCTCTTCTAATGGTTTTGAGATCTGGTGGGGGATTGTTAGAATTAATGGGTTTGGCCCAACAATAATTTAGAAATAATTCCTAGAAAATCTCAAAGGCCCAATAAGGAAAGAGAGGGTGTTGTTGTATGGTTAGTCCCACATGGGAAGTGGAAGGAGAGCAACCTCTACATATAAGGGAGGTTGTTCTTACACTCATTAAGTGAGAGAGTACAGGAGAAGAGAGGGGTGGTTTACATGTGCTCCTCCTCCTCGCTCGCTCGCCTTGCCACGCCCCGCCCCGCGCATGCGCGCGCGCGTGTGTTCGTATCAATTCGAGCCTCGAGCCGAGCAGAAAATTAAATTAGGCATTGGATTTTTTAGCTTCCGAATTTTTGGCTTTCGAGACTGAGTCTATAGATGGCCAACGGGTCATGGCCTGACGGGCCGATGCCTCGGCCCAGACACGACCTGGGTTGACTTCACTCGTGTCGGGTCGGGTCGGGCCCGAGACAGGGCCGGGCCGGCTCAGAGTCTGGTTATAAAGAAAATTGGTTAAAAATAGGGAAATATTATATTTTTTGAGCTTATTCGGGTCGGGCCTGGCCGGGCCCCCGCAGGCTACACGGGCCACACGCTAGGCTAGCCGGGTCGAGCGTTAAATGGGTCATGCTGGGCTGGCCCAACAGGCTGACACCTAAGCCCAGGCACGGCCCGGGTCGGGCTTCGGGCCAGCCCAGGCACGGCCCGAGTCGGGCTTCGGGCCAGCCTGGGTCCGATCCCTTTCGTGTTGGATCGGGGTCGTGTTGGGCCGATTTGGTCGTGCTTCGGGCCGACCCATTTGACCCGACCCATTTGGCCATCTATAACTAGTCCAAGTCGTTGGAGACGGACGCGTCTATGACTACAGAGTCGGATCAGATGCGGATCCTCCGGATTGCAGCCGAGCCGCCTCCGCGGGACTATAAATGCAGGTGTCCGCGATAGGGCTGATGATCTCACGTTCGCGTTCCTTGCGCCGCCTTTTAGTCTACTCTGTCCCGAGCGCCGGCGTGCACCGACAATCGGGAGAGTTGGTCTTCAGCACCGCTCGCCCTTGCGATCCTGCACCGGGAGAGGGCGAATAAGGCTTTTGGGAAGCGCTTCGGCAACTGCTCGCATTCTTTATCACGGGTTGTCTACCGAAGAGATCAGACGCTACGACCCAACATCGTCACCAGCGTCTGCAACGGTTGTTCGCCGTCGGATCTACAGTGGTTCTTCCGGCTTCAAATTGGTGCGCGACATTGTTCGTCTCGTCTGACTGCCGGTGTTAATCACTGTTGTTTTTCGCGTATTTTTCGGAATTATTCAGTAAATTGCCTCGTATTTTGTAACACCATCTATGTTGGCAGGGACGATAAAAAATGCTTTCTCGCTTGTCAACAAAAAGACAAGGACCATTCGAAATTATCAACTTGATCGGAATCTTTTATTTATGCAAGCTTTCGCTCTCAAACGATAATTGAACCGCCAGAAAATGCCCATTGGACAATAATTTAGTAGTCGACAGAACCGATTCAAGGGAGGCCCTATCACGTCGTGACACGGCCTTGCACCGTTGCGTTTGCGTGCCAATTTGTACAAACTGGTTTCAGTGCTATAAATAGCGGTGTGGGGTTGAAGCTCTTCAGTGTGCTCAGTCAGCAATCTTTCAGACAGCTTAGTCCCACAGACAGATCCATCAAGCAAGATGTCGTGCAGCTGCGGATCAAGCTGCAACTGCGGCTCCAGCTGCAACTGCGGGTACGTATCGGTATCTCCATGGTTAACTGGTTCTTTTGCTGCTGCTGCTGCTGATGATGATCTGATTGACTTGCAGCAAGATGTACCCTGACCTTGAGGCGAAGCAGGGCAGCGGCGTCCAGGCCATGGTCGTCCTCCCTGAGCAGAAGAAGGCCCACTTCGACGAGGCCGCGACCGAGTCCGGCGAGACCGCCCACGCTTGCGGCTGCGGCTCCAGCTGCAAGTGCAACCCCTGCAACTGCTGATCACGCATGCATCGGGTGCTTCTCATGCATGTGTCATGTCATGTCATGTCATGTGGGAATCAACAGTGAAGTACTAGTACTATACAATAAGGAGGAGCGAACCAGACGATCTGGCTGGCTCTGCAGCTTGCATATGTACCTGTGTCTGTGTGGTTTGAATTTACCTCTTGATTGATGGTACCATCCTTGTGATGGATCATGTGTCTGCCTGTGTCTTAATTGCTCTGTAACGACGGATACAGAGTGATGAATGAATACTGTATTTGAAGTCTGGTTTGGTAATGGACTCTGCCTACCTGCTGTTTTGTTTTGATCGAACCTTACTATCCAGTGATTCAGTTCTTCTCTTTTACCGATAGCAGTTTGTGACTGGTGATACTGGAACAAAGTCCCGACCGGTAGCAGTTACGCTAACATCGAGGAGCCGACCAAGTTTTGATGTGACGTGCAGGGAGAGCGGCGAGGGAGATGGACGCCGGCGAGGAAGGCTCATACAGTAGTTGGTTGTTTTGTGGAACGCTTTGCATATTTTGTTTATCTCGACGATTGCTGCATGAGATTTGAAAAGGAATAGGACCAGCCTTTGCGTATTGCCGCCACTTCTTACTCCTACCGACCCGGACGGCTGTATCATCCACGATACATACTGTATCAGGAGGAGGCACGCCAAACACATCCATCAATCCACACTCAAAGAAACAGCCAAGAAATTCAAGCCAACCATACATAGGTTCCAATGCATGCAATCCAAAACCATCCAATTAACGAGTACGACTCAACTAACAACACGCAAGATAACATTCTCAGTCAGCAACCAGGCAAGGCAAATCCCTCCCTCCCTTACGTCCATCACAAAGGCACACAGCCGACTCACAGAGGCCACGATCTCAAGGGTACCGGACGGGCCATCAGCTGCTGCGGGCACAAGACGCCCCATCAGGGAGACGCCGACCTAGACCCAGATCCTCGAGGAGACTCCGACGGTGACCTCCTGCGGCGGAGTCGCCCACGTTCTCCATCATACTTTGCTGGTGGCGACTGCCTGTCAAACATAACACATATCAACTAACTGCATCGTTATCCGACAGAGGACCCAACAAAACCAACGCAAAACAAATGGCATGGCCAAATTGAAAATATTGAAACTTTTAGCTCATAGGAGACAATTTAGAACTAATATACACAGGCTATAAACAACCAGCATTCCTATGCAGCATAGATGAACAAAGGTATACCGTAAAAAATAATATACTCCCTCCGTCCTAAAAAAAAGCTTATCGCTTTGTACTTCATTTTTGAACTACAAAATGACAAGTGTTTTGGGGACGGAGGGAGTACAACTTTACTCATCATTACCATCAAAAGCATTAGCTCATCAATACACAGCAAAATATTGCTCAGAAGCATTAGCTATACTGTATCACGTATACAAGTACCAGCAGCAGACAGATAACTTACTCATCATGACCATTTGTTGCACCACGCCGATCACTCCTCTCATCGGGGGTATACGATCTCCGCTTCTTATCCCCGTCGTATTCTTTACCCTGTCGAGGCGACCTTCGGTACTCTTCCTTTGCCCCTGGAGAAGCAGAGTAGTCATCTCGCCTTCTCAGGGCAGGGGAGTATGACCTACAGTGTATGCATGGTATTTTTTATGAACATCGCGGCCCAGTGCATAATGGTTGAATACTGCTTCAGAAATACAGTAGCATACCGTGATCTAGCACGACCACGGGGCCGCGGTGAGCGGGAAAGCGAGTATGAACGAGAACGAGACCGCCCTGCAGGAAACATTGTAACCCAATATTGATTATTTACCTTTATTTAAACACATTCTGGTACAAGTGCAGCTTTATATGAAATTATCAATGCTGCCAGGGTACGACACACGAAGCATGAAATCAATGGACCAAGACCCTAGAAGAATTCAACTGTGCATTTTCAAAAACAGGACAACAAATAAATAGTTGGACATAGATCCCATTACCATAGCGAGAAGAACGACGCCCATCATAATCAGAATAACCTCTGCAGAGCAGACACTCCAAGTCAACCTCAAGTGAAACACAGACAAAGCTTCCACAACAGCAATGGTGAAACGTCATACCTTGGTTTAGTTCGCCTACGCATTTCCTCGGGCCTTTTCCGTGTATCCGCAGCAAGCACAACAGTGATCTCACGTCCAGCAAACATCTGACGGTTCATGTGATACTGTGCCTCAGAAGCATCATAAGGATCAACAAACTCCACAAATCCAAAACCCCTTGGCTCCCTAAACAATTATAAAGGTGATCAGCAAAGTTCACACCACATAATCAACAAAGAGGGGATACATTGATTATAAGTAGTACGTGCCCAATGAGTTACGACCAGAGTTTCATATTTCAGCAAACCCTTTAATTCACCATGAAGCACAGCTAATAACAACTTACAAACATGTTTACCAATTGGTAGCAAGCCTCAGTCAGGAGCCCAGGCTTGTCCCAGTATCGAAAATATTTCTTGTATACATCTTGATAAATTGATTCGCTTCATGTTCTTCAAATGTTTGAAAAGTCATGAAAGTACTTGAAACCAACTTCTCTTGATAATATCTTGTGAAGGAATATAAAGTAAGACCCTCTTCTCTTGGGCAAACTAATTTTGTTTGTCAACATATCAAATCTTGTCTTGGTAAAAGAACTTCAATCGCATGCACAGACAGTACTCTATCTCACCAAGCAAATGAAAAGTTAGGACTGGTAAAGAGAACTTTGACAAGTTCAGGCCTTGTATTTACTTCAAACAAGTACAATCATGGGAATAATTTGAAAAGAGTAATTCGTATCATAAGACAACCGTAGGCATTATTATAATATGAAGTAAATATATCCTACTCTACAGGACACCAATCTGTGATGTCAACAGAGTTCCTAGCCTTAGTTCACAGACTGGGACCACATGACAGTTCAAGAGCCGTGAGCCTGTGAATTGTCTCCAGCAAATTCAATGTTTGGATTCATGCAGATCAAATGAAGCAAGGAGGGTGGATTCGCTAGCACTCAACTTACCCAGTGTAATAGTCTCTTGGCAGGTAAACATCCCGAACAGGACCGAACCTTTCAAACGGGACTCGGAGATCCTCAGGCCTGCAAAATCGTGAGGAAGGCATACGTACGAAGAAAAAACGACCAAAATGAGATGGAAACAACCAATGGGTAAAACAGTCGATGGGGGAGGGGAAGGTGAGGTGACAGTTCCTGTACCTGCATCTGAGCGGAATGTTGCGAACCAGCAAGCTTACAGATCCTTGGTCGGCACGTCCTCCGCGGCCACCGCCGTATCCTCTCGTGGGCGGGCTCCTTCCCCTGCCGCCATATCCCCTCCTAGGGGGGCTATGGTAAGAGGGGCTGTACCCGCGCATTGCTCTCTGTACCTGCACTGCACATGGCAGTTCATTCAGCAACGGATTATCCGCATGGTAGCAAGCAATCCAGGACGGTGCGGGAGGATAGATCGGCGGTACAGATGAAAAACAACAAGATCGATTGATTCCAGCGGAGAAAGAGGTGGGAGGAGGAGGAGGAGGGGTGTTACCGAGGCGAGGGTGAGCCGGCGCCGCCGCCGCCGCCGGAGATGCGGGATTAGGGCAGGCAAAGCGAGGAAGAGAAGACAGGGGAGGGGAGAGGCTGGTCTCGTCTCTGCTTTGTACTAGTGGGCTCATCAGTCGGTTTCCATCCACCTTTGCTTCACTTCAGGCCCGGCCCGACCCGATCAAGGCTTATTTGAATCGAATGAATTGAAAAACACAGTTATATAAAAAAGGAATTGAAATTGTATATCTTTACAATCCTATAGACTCTTTTTAGATTGAAGAAATGATAAAGAGATTTTGAATAATAAGATTTGTAATAGATTTTTTCCTACATGACCTTCAATCCTTTGTTTTTCCTGAGAGCAAGAATAAATCCTTTACAAATTCTATACTTCAAAATTCCTTTTATCATTCCAATGGAAGCGAGGGCACGGCTGCTTCGGCTTCCTCCTATTCCAACGAGCGTAGCCCCCCGTGCTGCCGGTCCACGTCTCCTCTCCGACCTCCCACCACCGGCGATCCCCCATCCCCGGCACGGACGCATGCTGGCGTCGAATTTATCTGCAGCAGATTGGTCGCAGAAGACCGTGTCAGATGAGTCATGATCTGACATTGTGATCAGATTATCTGCAGCAGCAAGCCCGGCCACACGGACCAGGATCAGCTGGATGCCCTTATTTGCCGCCCAAAGAAACTTGTATTGCATTGCGATCCAGAAAAGAGAAGAAAACATATGCTCCACACAGCACAACACTGCATGCTTGTACAAGTATCAAATGACGAAGAATTACAAAGTCGACTGACTGAAACTAGACACCACACGCAACATAAATACATATGCGGGCATCTAGTCTACTTCAAACAACTACAGTAGTAACTAGTAAGGATATCACAGAACGAATCCAGTAAGTACAATACACACACAAACAAGACATGCATCTGAAGGTTGTTGGAAAGTAAGAGGTAATTTACTGAAGAATTCCGGAAAAACACGAGAAGAACAACAGCGATCGGCGGACAGACGGGACGAGAAATAACGCGTACCGATTAGAAGTCGAATGCACCGCTGTAGATCGCCGCTGCAGGCGTTGATGACGACGTTGAGCCGCAGCGCCCGATCTGGTCGGTAGACGAGCCGTGGTGAAGAATGCGAGCAGTCGCGCAGTGCGCTTCCCAAAAACCCTATTCGCCCTCTCCCGGTGCAGGATCGCAAGGGCGAGCGGTTCCGGAGACCTGCTCTCCCGGTCGTCGGTGCACGCCGGCGCTCGGGATGGAGTAGACTAGAAGGCGGCGCAAGGAACGCGAACGTGGGAACGATTTGATCGTGGGGTACTCTGCCGTACCGCGGACGCCCGTATTTATAGAGTCCCAGGAGGCGGTTCGTATGCGATTTGGATCCTAACCGACTCCGCAGTCGTAGACGCGTTCGTCTCTAACGACTTGAACTCTGACTCGGTAGCCCCAAAAATTCGGAGGCCCAAAAGCCCAATTTAATTTTCTGCAAAAATATAAAATATGGGCTCGGCTCGAGGCTCGAATTCACACGAACACACACGCGCGCGCGCGCGCGTGCGCGTGGCGGGGCGAGGCGAGGCGTGGCGTGGCGTGGCGTGGCGAGGCGAGCGAGGAGGAGGAGGAGGAGGAGGAGGAGGATCGCGCGTGGGCCACCCCTCTCTTCCTCTCTTCTCTCTCACTCAAGGAGTGGAAGAGCAACCTCCCTTATATGTAGGAGTTGCTCCACTTCCACTTCCCATGTGGGACTAAACACTTAGCACCACTCCCTCTTGCCCTAATGGGCCTTTGAGATTTTCTAGGATTTATTTCTGAATTAATATTGGGCCAAGCCCATTAATTCCAACAATCCCCCACCAGATCTCAAAGCCATTAGGAGAGAGGTCATTCTCGTTCCTTGTTTAATATACTAGTGTTTTCGGCAGAGACTGTAAAGTTGAACTTCTGCCTAGATCCTCAAGTTTCATCAGGTCACAACTTGAACAATGGACTACGCCTTGAATTGCAAGTTTTGTGTGAACTGACTTCACCCAAAGACCATTACCAGTATTTGGCTACCAGTAGTCTACCCCGCGGGTGGAGCATATGCGTCGTACTCCCTGGTCTCTTCATGAGCTTTCCAGAGATCACCCAAATCTCACAGACTGCGACGTTAGACAGTCGGAGCTCATATAGGTGTGTTTCCTTCAAGACTGCCCTGTAGGACGGCATCTTTGCTACACATAGCCAACAGAAACACATTAAGGCAATTCGCCAACCTGCCTTACAGTTTGAGAGTACAAGTGTGCATCTTCTCATAGAGAGGGTATAAAGGAAGTACTCTCCTCGGTGAACCATTAGCTTGTTTTCCCATGTCCTAATTCACGGGATCTCCGATCACATAGGTTGGGTTACTACTATGGTGTCACATCAATGGGTCTCAGACCCATCTCTCTTGATGCACTTTCTATCACATTACGTGATAGACCCTTCGTAAAGGGATCTGCCAGGTTTTTGTCTGTTTGTATGTACGAAACAGTAATAACTCCGGAGTTTCTCATTTTTCTGACAGATTTTAAACGTCTCTTGACGTGTCTTGATGATTTTGCATTATCCTTAGAACTGGTCACTTTGGCAATCACCGTCTGATTGTCACAGTTCATAAGGATTGCCGGCAATGGTTTCTCAACTATAGGCAAATCCATCAAGAGCTCTCGCGGCCATTCTGCCTCCGCAGTGGCTGTCTCTAAAGCAGTGAGTTCTGCTTCCATGGTTGACCTCGTCAAAATGGTCTGTTTGCAAGACCTCCATGATATAGCACCACCAGCTAGAGTGAACACATATCCACTCGTGGCATAGAGTTCATCAACATCAGAGATCCAGTTCGAATCACTATAACCCTCAGGCACGGCCGGATGCTCAGTATAGTGAATTCCATAACTCATTGTACCTCTCAGATAGCGCATAACCCTTTCAAGTGCATGCCAATGATCTGTACCTGGGTTTGACATGAACCTGCTCAGTTTGCTTACAGCAAACGAGATATCAGGACGGGTTGCGCTAGCTAAGTACATGAGTGAACCAATCATCTGAGAATATCTGAGTTGATCTCTTGACTCTTTCTTGTTCTTTCTAAGTATCACGCTGGGATCATAAGGCGTTGGAGAAATCTTGCTATCCATAAAGCCGAACCGGCTCAAGATTTTCTCAACATAGTGGGATTGACTTAAAGTAATTCCACTCTCATCCTTATTCAGCTTAATGTTCAAAATAACATTAGCTTCTCCCAGATCTTTCATATCAAAACACTTTGATAGAAAAGACTTGACCTCAGAAATTATATTAATGCTCGTACCAAAAATGAGTATATCATCTACATACAAGCATAACATAACGCTATCGCCCCCACCATGGCGATAGTACACGCACCGATCAGCCTCATTAATGACAAAGCCCGCAGACGTCAAAGTACTATCGAACTTCTCATGCCATTGCTTAGGTGCTTGTTTCAGGCCATACAAGGATTTCAACAATTTGCACACCTTTGTCTCTTCACCTTTTACTACGAATCCATCAGGCTGTTCCATATAAATCTCCTCTTCCAACTCTCCGTTCAGGAAAGCTGTCTTTACATCCATTTGATGGATGATTAGACCATAAGAGGCAGCCAAAGAAAGTAGTACACGAATTGTCGTCATTCTGGCGACAGGTGAATAGGTGTCAAAATAGTCTTCACCTTCCTTTTGAGTATAGCCCTTTGCAACTAGTCTTGCCTTGTACTTTTCAATAGTACCGTCAGGTCTGAGCTTCTTCTTGAACACCCACTTGCAGCCTACTGGTTTGCACCCGTATGGCTGTTCAGTTAACTCCCAGGTTCCATTTGAAAGAATTGAGTCCATCTCACTATGAACTGCTTCTTTTCAGTCATCTGCATCAGGTGATGCATATGCCTCTGCTATGGATCTAGGAGTATCGTCCACAAGGTACACAATGAAATCATCACCAAAGGATTTTGCAATCTGTGATCTCTTACTCGACTGAGTTATTTCATTGTGTTCTTCCTCTGGGACATTCTCAAATGGTGTATCAAGAAACTCGCTAGTTGTGGTGGGTTCAGGACAAATTTCAGAAGAGATCCTAGCAATACTATGCATATCTTTTATAGGAAAAATATTCTCAAAAAATGTTGCATCACGAGATTCCATAATAGTATCAACATGCATATCAGGTACCTCAGATTTAACTACTAAAAATCTATATGCGATGCTCCGATGAGCATAGCCTAGAAAGATACAATCCACTGTCTTTGGTCCTAGCTTGCGTTTCTTGGTAATTGGCACATTGACTTTTGCCAAACATCCCCAAGTACGCAAGTATGAGAGTGATGGTTTTCTCTCAACCCACTCCTCATAAGGGGTTTTCTCTTTATTCTTGTTTGGAACGCGGTTTAGGACATGACATGAAGTCAATAGAGCCTCCCCCCACCATGCCTTAGATAAACCGGACGTGTCTAACATGGCATTCACCAAGTCACACAATGTGCGGTTTTTCCTCTCGGCTACCCCGTTTGATTGGGGTGAATAGGGAGGCGTCCTTTCATGTATAATACCGTGTTCCGCACAAAAATCATCAAATATTTTGGGAAAATACTCACCACCACGATCTGACCTAAGACGTTTGATCTTTCTCTCTAATTGAGTTTCTACTTCAGATTTATAGATTTTAAAGTAGTCTAACGCTTCATCTTTAGTTTGCAACAAGTAAACGTAGCAGAATCTAGTAGAATCGTCTATTAATGTCATAAAATATTTCTTTCCACCTTTTGTCAACACACCATTCATCTCGCATAGATCCGAATGTATGAGTTCTAATGGTGCCAAGTTTCTCTCCTCGGCTGCCTTGTGAGGCTTTCGAGGTTGCTTTGACTGCACACAACTATGGCACTTAGAACCTTTGACAATAGTGAATTCCGGAATTAATTTGAGACTAGATAGCCGATTCATTAAACCAAAATTAACGTGACATAAACGAGAATGCCAGACACTTGCATTATCATTAATACCGCCACAAATATGGTTTACTGACTTATTATTAAACTCCGAAAGAGAAAAGCGGAACAGGCCTCCGCATTCATAGCCTTTACCAATAAATTGTCCATGCTTAGACATAACTATTTTATTGGACTCTAAAACTACTTTAAACCCATCTCTACATAGAAGGGTACCGCTAACAAGATTCTTGTTCATAGTAGGGACATGCTGCACGTTCTTCAGCTGGACAATATTTCCCGAAGTGAACTTCAGATCGACCGTGCCAACACCACGAACAGAAGCATGTGACCCATTCCCCATTAGGACGGCGGAATCCCGGACGAACTGGTAAGAAGTAAACATGGACATGTCAGAACATACATGAACATTAGCACCCGTATCAAACCACCAAGATGATGTTTGAGAAACAGAAAGAACAGTAAAGGAATTACCGTACCCATCTGCATTGCTGGATGTCACGATGTTGACATTCTTTTTCCCTTTGCGATCTGCCCTCTCAGGACAGTTCTTGGAAATATGTCCCTGCTCCCCACAGGTGTAGCAGCAGCCATCATTGGCTTTGTTTGACTTCTTCTTCTTGAAAGCAGTAGTTTTGTTTGGCTTGAATAGAGACTTGTTCCCTTTGTTCTTGACATAGGGTTTCTGCACCATATTAGCATTGGCGCTAGATTGACCCTCACCTCCTTTCTCAGTAGCGTCCTTAGCCCGAGCCTTCTCCTCAACATCAAGAGATGCTATCAGGTTTTCAACTGATATTTCCTGTCTCTTGTGTTTGAGGGATGTGGCGAAGTTCCTCCATGATGGAGGTAACTTTGCAATAATGCACCCAGCCACAAACTTATCGGGTAAAGGACACTTAAGGAGATTGAGCTCTCTCGCAAGGCACTGTATTTCATGAGCTTGTTCAACTACAGGACGGTTGTTAACCATCTTGTAGTCATGAAAATTCTCCATGATATACAGTTCACCACCTGCATCGGCTGCACCATACTTAGCGTTAAGTGCATCCCAGAGCTCCTTCCCATCTGTGACTGTCAGATAGACATCACAGAGTTTATTATCAAGAACGCTTAGAATGCATCCTCTTAGGGCAGAATTGGCTTCCTCGAACTTTGTCTGTTCTTCAACAGACAAAGGACCTTGAGGCCTGCCCTCAGTTACCCAGAAGATCTTCAGCGATTGGAGCCAGAGCGTGGCCTTAACTTGCCACCTCTTGAAGTGCACGCCAGAGAATTTCTCCGGCCTCAGTGCATCGGCCAAAGTCATCATGTTCAATTCAGGAAATTGCCTATTAGGGTTTTTGGATTGTTGGAAAGTAAGAGGCAATTTACTGAAGAATTCCGGAAAAACACGAGAAGAACAACAGCGATCGGCGGACAGACGGGACGAGAAATAACGCGTACCGATTAGAAGTCGAATGCACCGCTGTAGATCGCCGCTGCAGGCGTTGATGACGACGTTGAGCCGCAGCGCCCGATCTGGTCGGTAGACGAGCCGTGGTGAAGAATGCGAGCAGTCGCGTAGTGCGCTTCCCAAAAACCCTATTCGCCCTCTCCCGGTGCAGGATCGCAAGGGCGAGCGGTTCCGGAGACCTGCTCTCCCGGTCGTCGGTGCACGCCGGCGCTCGGGGTGGAGTAGACTAGAAGGCGGCGCAAGGAACGCGAACGTGGGAACGATTTGATCGTGGGGTACTCCGCCGTACCGCGGACGCCCGTATTTATAGAGTCCCAGGAGGCGGTTCGTATGCGATCTGGATCCTAACCGACTCCGCAGTCGTAGACGCGTCCGTCTCTAACGACTTGGACTCTGACTCGGTAGCCCCAAAAACCAATTTAATTTTCTGCAAAAATATAAAATCTGGGCTCGGCTCGAGGCTCGAATTCACACGAACACACGCGCGCGTGCGCGGGGCGAGGCGAGCGAGCGAGGAGGAGGAGCGCGCGTGGGCCACCCCTCTCTTCCTCTCTTCTCTCTCACTCAAGGAGTGGAAGAGCAACCTCCCTTATATGTAGGGGTTGCTCCACTTCCACTTCCCATGTGGGACTAAACACTTAGCACCACTCTCTCTTGCCCTAATGGGCCTTTGAGATTTTCTAGGATTTATTTCTGAATTAATATTGGGCCAAGCCCATTAATTCCAACAAAGGTAAGTTATATCCTCGGTTCTTCAGTTACAGTTAACAAGTACTACTACTACATCCAAGAGTAACTTTTTTCTTCTTCTTCCTGTCCGTTATACAGTATGAGTGAGATCATCACTCCATCTCTTGCGTATGCGTGTATCTGATGGTATGCTGTCTTCATCTTCTGTACTGACATGAGGAGGTATGGATCTGCCAAAATATAGGCGACGACGACTCACTGCTGACCTGCTGTTCCCTGTACTGTCAGTTGGTCCTCCAAAGGGAGGAGGAATCTCTGAACTTGGGCTCCTCCGCTGCTGCTGCTGCTGGTCACTGTACATCTGGTCATTGCTCCAGTAATCCAAGCTTGCATAGAGTGCTTCCATCGTGTTGAAGCACTCATCGCTCTCAGTTACCGATGGACAGTACTCTGGACGAAAAAGGAAGCTGCTCATATGACCGCCGCAGACGTCAGCTGCCTTATGATGATTCTGCAGCAGCACCACACACCGGAGTGCAGAGGACGCGATAACAGAGGGATCAAACCGGAGCAATGAAGTCTCTGCATCACATTTGATCTCAATTAAAATTCTAATTAGTTCACGCCACTTATTACTTGTAGATGACGAAAACGGTGAGTTTTTCTGAAAGTTGAGATTTGCAAAAGGTTTTTTTCTTCAAAAAAAAGAATTGTAAATGGTAGTAACTGAATAATTTCACCTGAGAGCGAGCGGATGAGGAGACGGGTGCAGCGGGAAAAAGCTGTTGCTGCCGTGCAGGTGGTAACAACGAAGAGTTGGAGGAAGGAGAAGGGGGTGACGCAGGCGATGCGCCACTGGAGCGCCTTGAGCAGCGTCAGCTCCATGTCCCGGATGGTTGCCGGCCGGAACGAGTGGCTCATCACCTCCTCCATCTGCACAGGCATTGCATCAGATCATGTTTCTCTCCAAGAAATGAAATGAAAATTATAAGAATAGTCAGGTGATGCACGAAATGTACCTGGAGCTGGTGGAGTGATGGGATATTGACCTCGTCCAGCTTGCAGGCGATGGACAGGCATGCCAGGCTCACCAGCTCAACCATCCACCTCTCCCACCGCTGGAGATGGCAGTTGATGGCGAGGAATCGATCCAGGTAGTTGACTGCGTTGAAGGCCGTCGCCGCCGCCAATCCCAACCTACCAAATGCCTGCTGACTCAGGAATGCCAAATGCGTACCACATCAAAACACCAGTCCAGGTAGTACTGATCGATTATTCAATCACATACTTTGCATCTATATACTACTAGCAGCTTGCAGTACTATAACCTCTATCTAGCTACTAGTATTAGATTATTAAGAAAACAAATTAAAGTTGGAGAATAATGCAACTTAAAACGCATGCAACAATTAATGCATGAACAGTAAGCAGCAGTAGTAGTGCGGTGCTTAATTACGTACATAGACGATGTAGTGTACGCCTCTGGAGCGCGCGTAGGAGAGACCGTCGTCGCCGTCCTCTGCAGGAAGTGATGATGAGAGCCTGCAGAGATGGTCGAGGTAGCCTCCGCTCGGCGCGTAGCATCGCTGCCTGGCCATGTAATCCGTCATCATCACAAGACGACTGTCATCGTCATCCAGCACCGCTTGTTGCTGCTGATGATACGCATCTCCACCACGGGGGCCGCGTGCTGCTGCTGCCGCCCGCGGAGTCATCGACGACGGCGGCGTGGAGACCAGAGGGTCTTCGTGGCAGTAGAGATCGAGAAGGCTGCTACTGGGGGCGGCATCCTCATCATCCATGACCATGAGCTGGTCGTCGTTGTCTTCTTCCATGGCTCCGGCGGGCCGGGCCCTCCTGGCCTCTTATTAGCCTCTGCTAGCTAGCTATGTTATTTGATTCATGGAGCTGTAGATGCGTGCGTGCGTGCTAGTGGTATATATTGCTATGGCTGGAGAGAGGAAGAGGGAGACGAAGGAGAGGGAGTTATGGAGTCAAGTCGTGCGCGTGCGTACGTCGTGGATGGTGGTTGTTGCCTTAACACTCGGAAGACTCGCCTGCATGCATGCATGCATCAACTGGTATGTCACGTACACGCCGCTCTCACGCAAGGAATTATTAGTACCACATCATGAGTAATATATACTCCTATCTCGCTATTTTTTGTATGGAATATATAATTGTTACGTACCGATCAATTATAGTTGACGGATCCAGTGAAACTATAAATTCTCGGTTCACAAATATAAGACATCTCGAGTCATTTTTTTAACATTTTATATTTGTTGAGGGAATAAGTACATACATCTTGATAAATCAAGGTTCATGAAAATACATTAGTTCTCTTAATAAACAAAACGTTTTCATAGAAAAAATAATAAAAGTAGTAGTATATATACGGGCCGGGCAGTTGCATGCAGATCGGAGCTGGGTTCAACATGTTGCTAATATCACGGCTAGAATTAATTAGCCAGCGAGCAAGCGCTAGCTAGCAGGTCCTGCTGTACACGTACGTAGCTCTACTACGTTGTTCGGATTTTGATATATATCCTATATTATGTGTACGTCTGCATATACTCTTTGCATCCCAAAATATTTGTCACTCTCTAATTCAAAAATAAACTAGAGAGTGACAAATATTTTCAGATAGAGAGTATATATATAAATTGTAAATAATTGATACAATGAACATACTGTATATATGTACAAGCAGATGCAGTAGTGTGGATCTGAATGCATTTACTACGGGGTCACGTACGTACCTCCACTACACACGCGGTCTAGCGCCGCGACCGACCATGTAATATATAGCAATGCCACTATGTATACGTATATCTACCCAGCCAGCCAGCTTGCATGCGTCTACCAAGAACGAACTCGTGAGCATGGTAATGACCATGCATGCATGGCTCCTACTGTACGCGTGCTCATCATCATCGTCCTAGTATCATTCTATCCTGCATGCATGCCTCAGATCAGTATATGACCCCTAGCAGAGCAGTGCCTCTCTGTATTCGGGATTGGTACGTTTCTGAAAGTCGCCGGCCGGACACTTGTACTGCCATGGCAGGCAGTCAGTATCAGTACAAACACCAGTGTGGTCACTGGTGACGACTGGCTCATCATGAGAAACACCAAGCAGCAAGGACATCTGACTGTTCGTCTGTGTGTGTGACCGGTCGTCCACTATAAATATCAGGTTACTATGTGATGGTAAAAGAGCATAATTGTGTAGTTTTTTTTTTAAAAAAATATTGGTCTCAAAATATTACCTTAAGCTAAGCTTTTGAGATATGTATTCGATGTCACCGAGAATGGTGAGTACTGTTACTGCGCTCTTGCTTCATCTTATATGTCCAGTCCGATCGGTTGACATGCATGCATCACAGTTCCTTCCCCTCGTAGTAGGACGTTGAAGGTCACTCCAATATATTGTCAACTTACATACGTAGTCAATTCCTTCTAACGGAAATGTGAGAAATTCAGGTCCGGGAGAAGATTTGGTTTTTGCACGAATCTCAAAGCAAAATCAACGATCATTTGAAAATGAATGTTATTGCCAGGCAGCTGTAGCGTAGTGGTGGGCTATTTTTGTGGAAAAGCCACCCCAGCCCAGCCCATGTAGATAAAAGCAAAGGACCGAATTGGGATTTCCACGGGCCTACGTCTACACTGCCGTCTTCCTCTGCCTGGCAGTTGGCAAACTGAGAACAAACCCCGCGCGCCGGTGCGATTCATTCGCCGTGCCGCCACCGCCATTTGCTGTCTTCTTCTACCTTGGCGCATCGTCGTGGTGTGCTTCTCGCGTGAATGTAGTACGTCTTCCGCAGTGGGTAAAAGTTATCCGTCCTTTGCTAGTCCTCTACCGGTCGCCTCAGGTCAAACTTAGTGCTTGCTGGGTGTTCGTCTGAATGCCTGCGTCAGCCACCCTGTCAAGTAAGGACTCCAACTACAGGCTACCTGACTTAACCTAATGGCGTTTGCTGCTGGCATTGTTGCAGGCCGGCACCAGCATCACTGGATCTGGATGGACACGAGTTGCAGATGCACCAAACTAATCGGTACCCGGCCGGCCTACAGTAATGTACAGTAAGTACCCTTCTATGTATCTCATTCCTGTCGGTTTTTCTTCAAATCTGCAGATCAATTTAGGCCCTGTTTGAGCAACTACAGTTCACTCTTCTTTCTTAGGTTGCCTACCTAGCGCGTCTGAAACTACTAGTACCAACTTCATGCATGGTTTCACCAACACTGGACACAGTTTATAGATTTGGGATTTTTTTCCTGGCACTTGTCACATACTCTCTCCTTATCTTTTTAATTGACGTTTCAGATAAAGGTTTGAACTAAAAATAAGCTAGATTTCCTGTCCTAACGTAAATTAGAGGGAGTATATCTTTATGTGCCTGAAGCAACTTTAGGTGTTGTTGAATTGGATCTCAGGTGGGGGTGTTAATTTGAAGAAAGCAACATTCCTATTAGTTTGTTTCTATGAATTTTATGGATGTCGTTCACTTAGTTGATGGCTGTAAGATGCAAATGAACTGATATATATTCTTAATTGTGCTCTTTTGCACATACAAATCAATAATAGGGCCTGACAAGAATCGTCTTTTCATTCCCAGCACTTGGCTGAATCTTCTATTTTGCAACAAAGAGTAAAGCATCACCAGGGGTAATAAAAATGGCAAGCCTAGAAGCTGTAAAGGCATGCAGCTGGCGTCTTCTCTCCGTGTCATCACCCGGGTGAGTTATTCATCACCGTCCGGCGAGGTACAGGAACAGTTTTAACTCGCTTTGCTGCTTTACCTCCTATATATGCAGACCGCCTATCATTCCTCTACTTCGACGTGCTGTAGAAGGCGCCGGTCTTCATGGAATCCTCATTAGCTTCACCAAGAGCCGCCTCGCTGAGGTACTTGTCAGCAAGCTGCACACGCTTGACGTTCTCCTGCTCCATCACCAGCATGTGACCGTACTCCAAGAGCTTCTCGATGGTCATCTTGGGCTGCTCGAAGATCGGAGGCCCCTCCCGGGAGTTGACGAGCTTCTTGCCGATGTTCTCCACGCCGACTTGGGCCACCCACTTGCGGACCTCGTCGTCGTAAACACGGGCACGCAGAGCACCGAAGAAGTCGATGGACTGGCCGGGGAAAGTGTCGACGAGCTTGACAACGTCATCATCGGCGACGTTGTCGGAGCGGAAGATGCCCTTGCAGACACCGATCCTGTCCTCGCGGTTGGGAGCCCAGTAGAACTTCTCCATACGACCGTCGCGGATGAGCGGCGCGTAGAGGGTGGAGAAGTCGTTGCCGGTGACGATGATGGGCACACGGGGGTTGTCCTCCTTGTTGTACATGCCGGGGAGCTGCACGTTGGTGGGGTTGTCGGCGATGTTCATGAGCGTGGCGTTCACCATCTGGTTGTTGACGGTGTACTGGGTGGTGCCTCCCATGCGACCGGCACCGGCGTCGAGATCGTTGATGAAGAGGGCGCACATCTTTCCCTTCTTGATGATGTCGGAAGCCTCGCGGTACCTCTGCCTGATGAGCTTGGCCGGCTCTCCAGCGTTGCCGCTCTCCAGCTCTCCGGCGCTCATCATGATGGGGCTGTCGTTATTATAGTTGGTGGATATTAATTACAGTACGTATTATAGTTGATATCCACACCAAGCTAGACCAAGAAAACAGAAGAAGAAGAGGTAATACTTACGTGATGCCCATCTTGGCAAAGACAAGCTCGCATTGAAAGGATTTGCCTTGACCCTTGCCTCCCCAGATACCCAGGATGAGTGGCACCTTGATGTTTGGCAGGGTCATGAAGTTCTTGGAGAGGTGGACAACGAGCTTGTCCATGAAGGCCGGGGCGATGTAGAGGCCGTCCAAGGTGTTGTCCATGTTGTACCTGCAGCAGATTATAAGGAATGATATATTCACCTCACCATTGATTCATGATGTGCTGAATCCGTTCAAATATGGAGAGCTAGGGTAGAATTAATAGCTAGAAGCAGCAGCATCCAGGGGTGCTTACTGCCTGAGCCCCTGGCTGAGATACTCGTAGGAGCTGAGCACGGCCTCGTGGGTGCCGTCACCCATGGGCGCCTGGAAGAGGGAGTCGACGATGCCCTTCCCCCTGACGATGTCCTGCTGGTCGTCGGAGATGTCGTAGGCGAGGCCCCTCCACCTGTCCTGGTCGGTCTGCTTGCTCTCGTCCACCTCCTTGGCCGCCATGACTTTGAACCTGCTGTTGGCGTTGCCATGCTGGTAGTTCACGGCGGCGGTCACCTGCTGCTTCTTGAGCTTCTTACCCAGGAAGCTGGTCGGGGTGGACGACTGCATGCAAATATCACGCGACGGGCGGCGGTCACCTTCTTCTCCATCTAGTATCTTGTGCAGACACCAACAACAACAATTAATTGATCATGGACGCATGCTGCACTTACCGGAGCTCCGAGGGTGGAGGAGGAGAAGGACGCGGCCGCCATCGTCTCCGATCGATCTGAGGTGCACAACACTTGTCGTCGGAGTGTGGAGATCGAGCCATCATGGTAGGACTTAAATACAGAGCACGTGTGGTGCAAGCGTGTTAGGAGGATCGCCATCGCAAGGGAAGCAGAAGAGGGAGGAGAGGCGCTCTCTTGTGGATGAGCTTCCAGATCACCGGGAGGCCACACGCTGAAGATGGGGTTCTGCACGCCTGGCCTAATCTAGGCCGGCCAATAGGATAGATGACTAGCTTGCATGGACCGCCAACACATAACGAGGGCATCATCCATCCATCACTGTGCACCTCTTGGATGCCCTCAGGCAGGGCGTGACAATGCATGGCTGCTAAGCTGGGCCGCTGGTTAGCTGAAACTAGCCAATCAGTGTAAGTGACAAAGTTATTTTATTTTTCCAAACACAAAAAACTTTGCGCGACATTTTCATACAAGGAAGAATCAAGATGGGCTGATGGTTCGCAAGAGATAAGGAGTAGTTCTTGGTTTATGTAAATTACAACCTCATGATTTATTTGATATTGGGAGAACCAGATCATGCCATTGCCCGCCTATCACCAGCCACAAATGACGCAGCTCCTGGTCACAATCCACATCCTCACCTCGCCCCGAATCCGATGAAAGACGACATGTAGGTAGGACAAAGTGTTGTTGAAAACCCTGGCGTTACGTTCCTTCAACAGCATCCAAGTGATAGCTATGAAGGTTACATTCATGGAGCGAGTGCGTGTGTGTATCCGCTATAATTGTATTTGTTTCATTCCTTCTTCCCTTGTATGACACGTAAGTCGGAGAAACTCCGGACCTTTCGAAAAATATTATGTTGAGTTTAATTTTCTTTTGCTTGATTTAATTATAAGCTTTCAAAAACTCGGTTCACAGCGCTTTCTTTTTTTTTTTAAAAAAAAAAGATACTTTTTTCACAGCTGTCCAGCATCACCCTATTATTTAACTCCGCCCCAGCAAAATACCACTACAAGAAACACAATCATTTGCGACGACCGAGTTTATTTGCGACAGCCAGCCGTCGCAAATAAATTAAGTTGTGACAGCATGACGGTGGCCGTCGCAAATAACTAGACCATCGCAAATAAGTCCTTATTTGCGACGGCTAATCCTAATGCCGTCGCAAATACGAGTTTATTTGCGATGGCCAACCCTATGGCCGTCGCAAATACCGGCCTTATTTTGCGACCGGCCAGACTAACGCCGTCGCAAATAAGAGTTTATTTGTGACGGCCAAACATAAGGCCCGTCGCAATTAAGTCAGCTGTCGCAAATGAGGGCTAAAACGGGACCCTCCGTCCCGACACATCATTTGATCACCTCCACCGCCTGCCGCCAGCCGCCACCGCCACCGCCGCCCCGCCCCCGGCCGCAGCGCGCCTCCGTGCCCCAGCCCGCCGCCCGCCCGCCCCCGCCACGCCGCCCCTGCGCCCTCCTGCCGCCAAGCCCGCCCAGCCGCCCAGGCACCTGCCCCCGCCACCAGCGCCCCCGGCCCCGGACCCCGAGCACCACGCCCCACCGCCCGGCACCCGACCCCACTGCACCCCCACGCGCTCGCCCCCGGCCCGCCCACTGCATCCCCGTCCGCTCCGCCCTGACCTGCGCCCCGCCCCTGCCCCCGCCCGCCCCCAGCCGCCGGCCCGGCCCCAGCGGCGCCCTCGGCCCACCGCGGCGCCCCCCCCCGGCCCCGCCCCTGAGCCCCCGCCCCGGCTGCACCACCCTGCCCCCCCACTGCACCCCCGGCCGACCACTGCACCCCTTCGCGCCGACCCCCCGACGCCCCCGAACCCTGGCAGACTCAATCGGCGACAATGGAGTCCCGGGAACGCGGGACTCAAGAACGGATCAAGGTGAAGGCTCATCGCCCATAGCGGTCGTGTAGCTTCCGTCCCCTCGATCTGTTGGCGATGAGCATTTCCCTCAATCCGTTCTCGAGTTCGCGGCGGCCACGGTGCCACTTCGACCCTGCCTCTGGTCTGACGACGCTGATGATCTGCAACATACTTTTAAATCTGTGCGTTGGTATTCTCCCCCTCATATTTTTTGATGTGTTAATACCTGATGTTTTACATCGTTTTCCACAAAAACATCATTTTCCACAGGAGGCAAAAAGTGATGAACATCATTGATCAACACTGCGCCGAGGAGAACACGAAAATTGCAGTGGGCCGCGTCAAGTCAGAATACGATTTTATTTACGTTCCATTTGACTTCAAGTACCACGCCTATGCTTTGAAATATATGATTATACTAATCAAGCTCTGGTCTTTTACTGATTGATACTTAACCTCGTTTGTTGCATTTGCCAAGGTACGAGGCCAACAAGGGCTACTGCTTTGTCAATGTCACATCGCCAGATGCGGCGTTCCAGCTGTGGAAGCACCTGCATGGCTTCCGTTGGGAGGTGAACGACTCGCGAAAGATGTGCGAGGTCGACTACGCCAACATCCAGGTACGTCACCGTCTGCTGCCACCGTTTTCCATTGCGCTGCCGCTGCATGGTGTTCACCTGTCGCTGCTCGTCATCCTTTCGCAGGGTGGGGATGCGTTGGTGGCCCATTTCTCCATGTCATGCTTTGACTGTGAAACCTAGGAGTTCCTGCAGTGTGGTTCAGCTCGCCGCGGAACGTGAACGACTCGCGGAAGATGTGCGAGGTCGACTACGCCAACATCCAGGTACGTCGCCGTCCACTGCCACCATTTTCCATTGCGCCGCCGCTGCAACGTGTTCACTGCCGCTGTTCGTCATCCTTTCGCAGGGTCGGATGCGTTGGTGGCCCATTTCTCCAAGTTATGCTTCAACTGCGAAACCGAGGAGTTCCTGCCAGTGTGGTTCAGCCCGCCGCGGAACGGAGTCGGCCCGCTGTGGTACAGCAGCATGTTGTCAGCCGCCTTGGGCACCGCTTGTGAGATAGGCACCGCCTTAGAGTGTTATGATGTTTATATGACTATTTGTAATATATATTGTCTGTTCTGTGATTCTAGTCATCGAGCTGGGTAGTATTTTCTGTTTTTTTAAATAAAAAAACCTTATTTACGACGGCCAGGTCATCGCAATTAATGACTATTTGCGATGGCCTGGCTGTCGCAAATAGCCGCGTAGGTCCCAGAGGATGACACGTGGGCGCTGCCGGCTGAACTTATTTGCGAAGGATAGGCCGTCGCAAATAGGTTTTAAATTGCGACGGCCAGGTCGTCGTAAATACTGTTGCGGGGCCCACCAGCCCCTGGGCAATAACTTGTGACGGCCGCTGCGAGCCGTCGCAAATAGACTTATTTGCGACGGTGGTCGTCGCAAATAAGCTTAATTGCGATGCATAATTTGCGACGGCTAGAAACGGTCGCAAATAGCTTATTTGCGACGGCCCTGGCCATCGCAAATCGTCGGAATTCCTGTAGTGTACTCCCTCTGTTTCTTAATAAATGTCATTTCAGACAAAATAACACAATTAAAAATGAACTGCAAATGGTTGTTATGGTTGTCCTAATGACAATTATTCTGAAACAGAGGGAGTATACTACTGTACTATATAATTAAAGAGCAATAGGATAACAATATTAGAGATCACGCTTTTCGAGAAAAAAATATTAGATATCATCCTTTAGAGGATCCAAGGGAGTGAAATTACTACGATGCAAATATGACTCTTTTGAGGCATCTCTGATTTGTGGCTAAAGAAATCAACCTATAAATAAATATTAGATATATTCAAGCAATATATTTCAAACTGAAATAAAACCAAACTCTACCTTTGCACCTGTACTGAGATATATATGGAGGTAGTATCCCATATCGAGACAAATTCCTAAAGCTGCATATTGTTTTTATACTGGGTAACACTCTGTTTATTTTATCTCAATGTCACACAACAAACTTATATTCATTATTATTTTTTTGTTGTGAAAGTAGAAAACAACAGTTTGTCTTTTCCCGTGGCCCAAGCATGACCAAGCAAACTATAATAAAGGGTAACATTACGAGAAAAAATTCTGTCAAAATTATAATCATAGTCCCAGTGATATAATATATACAATGGATCGAGCTGCATCTCCCCCACATGACGCGTATTGGATGTACATGTAGGACAACAACACATGATCAACTCGTCCGTTCGTCCTCACTACTGTCTGCTTGTGATCTTGATCATTATCTCAAGCAAGCGAAGCCAGCCTAATATTTATTAAGTCACGCATTTTGATTGGAACTTCTACTACCTCCATTCCTATTTAATTGTCGTTCCGGACAACAAAGTAAACTGCAAATGAATTGCGGTGTTGTGTCCGGACGACAACTATTCTGATACGGATGTAGTATAATTCTAGTTTACGAAAAAAATAATTCTAAATTAGGTTTAGGGTGTAATAATAGAGCAAGGCTTTTGCGACTTGCTGTTTCACTTATACAGTATTCTCGTGGGGAATAGCTGGGGGTTAGACATAAATCATCATCAAAAGCCTGTATTATCAATTAGTTTCAGTTCCAGTTTAGTTTGAATATGTGATCTGTGCAAGGTAATAACTGAAATTGAGTTAGATGATAAAGGTATACTATAAAAGGTCGCAACACATGATCAATAAACCAAAAGTGTAACTGGCTCAGATGCAAAAAATGACAAAAAAATATAAATCCAACAGAAGTTCTGAATGCAAGATAACTGGCTCACATCATGTAACTTTTGGAGTAGTCCCCAGCCTAAGCTCTAGATCTACTTCTTGTTGATCCACGAGAGGGGGGATGATGGAGCTAGGGTTTGAGATAATTATTGCTCGTCCGGGTACCTTTGCAGCATGATCAACTCTTTGTGATCCACTTTCTGCTACCATGGAAACGGTAGTAGTCTGCGCAAAGATTGGGAGCGTTACCGACGACGGAGGACCCAGACGACGCCTCCTCTTCATCCTCCCTGCTGACTCCACATCATCGTCGTCATGTTCGCACTGATCTGATGTAGCTTCTAGTCTCATCAACATGAAGAGCTTGCTCTTGCTCTCCTTGATGATGGATTCTAGGTAGGAAGGAGGAGAAGCAGTACCACGGTTGACGTCATCCCCCTTGGTTGCTGGGACGGCGCCGAGAGCAAGACTACTGCTAGTAATGCTAGGGTTGGAGGCTGCAGCTCTGTATAATAAGGAAGGCCCTTGTTGTGGTTGCTGCTCCAGCTGGGGAGCTGCTGCTTCTTGGCCGTCTTCGACGAGGGATGATGAGCCCTGCTGACGGAGAAGAGCTCGGTCGCGTCGATGGACGTTCATGTGGCCGCCGAGAGCTTGCGCCGACCGGAACTCGCGCTTGCAGAAGCTGCACGAATAGGAGCGCGGCGGCCACACGCAGCCACCGAGGTGCGCCGCCGCGTCCCACGCGAACGCCTGCTCCTCCCTGCTGCTTCTCGTTGATTGCCACGGGCCCCAATACTTCTCGATTTGCTCCATTGCTGTGGAGTTCATGAGCTAGCTAGGCGGCCTTCCTCTTTGAATTAATTTGTTGCAACAAAAATCAAGCTAGTATTAGGAAGCTAGGGAGATCGATCGATCGATCGACGAATATGGAAGAAAGAGAAGAGGTGGAAGAAGAAGTTTAGGTAAAGATGCGCGAGAATAATAGGTATGATCAGATGACAAGTCTCTTCTCATGTCTACTATTTAGGTCTTGGTATGGTAGGTGGGTGTACACTTATTTTTTTTGTTTTCTTCTTTGATTTCAATTCCGAAAGCAGCGTATAATATAAAATGGCAGCACAGCGCTGTTTATGCTATCTAGGTGTAATTAAGCAATGTTTTTTAGACAATAAAAAAATATATAAGGTTATCCGCACTCGTTACTTTAAAACATATTCTATACACTATTCTCCTTCGACTTTTACAGTATATAATCTAAACTAATACATATCCAATATCGTTTACAGTAGTGGTTCATCAGAGAGAGTCTGCTTTCTGTTTCATCTCAATAGATTGAAGCATTTGGAATGCATATTAGTTAGTTTTCAATTATTCGACCAGATCCAAAATTTTGGACTAGTTGGCTGGTCGGGCCCTTACAGAATTCAACGGGATTCCAGCGCGTGCATTCTTCGATCTATCTTTGACTAAGAGCAGAAGCTCTGCCTGAACTAGCTAGCGGGTTCCATCGTCAATTACTAATCGATCAAGGGCGGGGCCTAATTGATTTGAATAACGCATGCGGCAACATGTGGACATGACCGTGTCAGCTATCGTGAAACGCTTAATCTTCTGTACATACGTGACTGACAGATTATCTAGTCGAACGCTAGAATCATTATAAAGCTTATGCTTATGCTATGCGATGTGTTTGTTGTCTTGTGTGGCTGTCGATCGATCCGTCGTCGCCAGCGCCTTAGTTAGTTAATCAATCCAGTGGAATTTCTGTCAGTGCTTGTACGTGTGCTGCCTGCTGCAATCAGTTTTGTGTTTGTGCGTGTCACGTATAAACAGTGCGTCCTGTAAATTTGTTTTGCTCCATGCTGCATGCAGCGCCTGATGACAGTACTGACCATGAACTGCATGCATGCATCTGAGATTCCCATCGAGATATCTTTGGCTAGCTGCAGCTGTCGATACAGTCGATCGATGTGCACTGTACTATCCTTTTCTGCACAACCTTTTAATTAATAATTGGACCGGGACGATATATATATGGATGCCTGTTAGTTCATATCTGAGATAAGACGACAGAGGTCGGGGCTACAAATACGAAATAAAAGCTGTATATTAGTTTTCCTCAATCAGAGTGCAGGGGCTGCCAGCAAAGATTCTTGTTTGCATGTCTATATACGTACTCTGAACTGAAAGCTGCTTTACACTGGGTGCAATGTAAAAGCCCGCTTTTCGGAAGAACAAAAATGTAAAAATGTGAACTTAAAAATTTTTGAAAATGAACTTAGAAATCCAAACTCACATGTATCACGTGCGTTAACCCATGTTCACTACAAATATGGACTTGTTAAAAACTTAAAATCTTAATAGGAATTATTTCAACCCTAAAATGGGACATTCAAAAATATTCAAATCTCATGCCGTAAATTTTTCCATGACCTTCTAATATTCCAATTAGACTCTCGGTAAAGTTTCAAAATTTTTGAAGCACGTTTTCCATTTATTGGACACGTACTGAGAGTTTAATCAACGTCGACTTTAAATTTAAACTTTGTGCTCAACCTTGTCCAAATCAACTCCAAATTTTTCCTGAGGTCCCTTATGGTTCAAAAAGGTTAACTTCAAAGTTTCAGGATTTTTGAACCTAATCTACTATTTATTTCCTTGGGTCAAGTATCACCACTTGAATTCAAATTCAAATCTGAGTTCAAATTAAACTTGCTCAGTTTTGAAATCTGATTGCACCATAAAATTCTCCACATTTTATTTAGTCACTGGGCCAAAGTTGACTATTTTTGAAGCATGTTTGCTAGCCTATTTGAATTTTGGAAAGAAGAAGAGGGAAGTGGGTCCCACAGGTGGTCCCCACCTGGCAGGTCGGCACCGGCTTCCTCTCTCCTCCCCTGCCTCCACGCGACCGCGTGCATGTGCCACCGCGATGGCCACCGCGACGTTCCCGGTCCTTATCACCGCGCTGAGCCGACCCTCTCGGTCCTCATCTTCGCGCTCGTCACCTCCCGCTCCGCTTCCTCTCCCAGGCCGCGCCGCCGTATGCCGCTCGCCCGCCCCTCACGCCGCCGGCCACCTCGGCCCGCTAGCGCCCAGCCACGGCGACGGCCGCCTGCTCCTTCCGTCGGCCGCCGGCCTTCCCCTGCTCGAGCGCGCCTCCTCGTCTCCTCCCTGGCGCCGCTTCGCCGCCGGGTCGAGCCACCCCGTCACCGCACTGCCTCTGGTCCCAGCAGCGCCGCGCCCCAGCTCCTCCCTGTCGAGCTGCCCCGTCGCCGCACTGCCTCTGGTCCCAGCAGCGCCGCGCCCCAGCTCCTCCCTGCCGAGCCGCCCCCAAGCACCGCTCATGCCGGCGCTCCATCTCCTGGCCACCGTGGCGTCGCTCCGCGTCCGCGCCCCACGCCGGCCGCCTCCTCGTCGCCCACGACGCTCCCGACGGCGCGCTCACCGCCGCCTAGTCCCCCGGCCACCGGCTCCCGCCGCCAGCGCCTGCCTCCGGTGCTGTCCCCGAGCCGCGCGCCCCTGCTGGCCCGCATCGCCCAGCCGCCTTGCCGCCGGCCAGCGCAGCTCCCCCACCGGCCGCCTCCTCGTCTCCCCGGCTGCACCTCGCCCTGGGCTCTGTCTCCTCACCGGCACCGCCCCACGCCGACGCCGTGCTCGCCCCTGCTGCCTTCGACCGCAGCGCCTCCCTTGCCGCCGCCCTGCTCCTGTGCAGCCCCTCAGCCGCACTTGCGAGCGCCGTTCCAGCCCATGTGCCATGGCCATGGCCACTCCAAGCCGCCGCTCGCCGTGGTCCTTGCAGCTCGCTGCAGCACCTCGCCACGTCAAGCCGCGGCAACCGCGTTCCTCCTGTCAACGCCGTCCGCCGACTCTCTCTGCCGCTCACCATGACGCCATGTCTGCGTTCCACGCCGTGGCTATGTCCTGGAAGCAAGGCGAGTAATGGGTGTGATGGAGGATATGCAGGAACACGTCGTTGACACAACGGCGACGACAATTGGCTCAAGGTTAGCTCTGATTTGTGCAAAGGTTAGTTGGGACAGAGCTGCAGCCTAGGTATTCGATGAAATGTTCACAAGGAAAGAACCAACTTCGTTGATGTTCAGAGCTGGTCTTGATGCAGGGGTATGGTGATGTGGCAACTCGACAAGCCCAAGTGCCAAGATACCCTTTGAATGGTGATGAAGCGACGGAAATCAAGTACACACCCAAGATGTTCGGCGAAATGCCTACAAGGTGAGCCTTGCCCTGGAATACCTTGCTTGACGTCATCGATGTCCGTTCATCGTGACCCCTAATGGTACTCATGTCTCGTCAAGTCATACGTCCAGTTTTCGCATTGATATCATTTCTATAGAAGTCCCTAAGTCGACCTCCTTTGTCGTTTGTATCACGTCGGCCTGTCCGTGCGTGCTCGTGATGCTCCACCATGAGTTGCGTAGACGTCGTTGACCATATGACGTCGTCGTGACGTTCCGAGCCATCATCGTGTCCTGGCATCGAGATGAAGGATGCCTGTAACGTACATGATGCTGAAACACAACCACGACACAACGGTCGACAGTCGTTTAGCCAAATTAGGGTTTGGTCAAGGCGAGACTCTTCGAGTCCTAGGTGTAGCCTAGATGCTCTATGAAATGCCTTCTAGGTCAAACCAAGTGGTTCGGTGATCACCGATGACTTGGAGTAGAGGTATGCAATAACGTTGCGACCAACAAGGAGAACTAGACCAAGGGGGACCTTGGATAAGAGTTCCTTGGTTGTGTCGAGGATGTTCCGTAGCCGATCACAGGATTGGTTAACTTGGTGTACCCCGTCTTCGACGGCAGGTTCGTCGAGTCGCTTATCAACAACCGAGTCGACATCACTAGTCTTAAGACTCACAAGGTGGTGTTCGGGATTCTGATCACCCTATTGACGAGTCCGGGTCAATGTGGACGTGGCTAATCCGATCTTCCCGTGATGGCAAAGCATGACCGTCACGACAAGGTCTTGCATCATGTTCGAGTTCTAGGAGTTCACCGAGCTCATCTGGACAATCTTGCAAAGGACACTACAATAGTGTCACGTAAGCACTTGAACGATGCTCGAGAAGCTTGCCGTAGAAACTACTTTACCTAAAGGTCATTTGAACGTTGTCTCAGTACTCACGTCAGGTTAACAAGGCTCGTTATGATGTCTTAAGTCCAAAGAATGTTGACCTCACTTCACTCCCAAGTGTCGCTAGGGTTTCATCCTGGTTCATCCTTATCAGGACCCTGCGATCACACTTGTCACGTAATTAGGTTTACTCCTTAATGAGTTTGTGTAACTTCATTGGTCGACTTCTAAGTCACAACCTCTTGTTGCACAGTTCACTCATGCCTTAAGATTTCTATGCTCCATCTTGATCGCTTAGTCTTCCTTACATCACACAGTCCAGTAATACTTCTTCACCATTCTACCTTATCACTCTTTGTGTGGCATAGCTCCAAGTGTCGAGTGCTAAATTGCGATGTGTCATTACATTGCACTTTTCAGTGCTTATCTCGACACTACTATGCCACCTTGACTCTTAGGTCATCCTTACACTACCAGTCCAACACTTCCACACCATTCAGATGTATCATCCTTGAGTGGCATAGCGTCGAGTGTTGAGTGCCAAGTTGCAATGTGTGCTTACATTGCACCTTTCAATTCACATCTCGATACTACTATGACCACTTGACTTCATCCTTTGTTCATTCACACAACAGAGGCATATCTGTCCTTCCTAGTCGAACTCCTCATTCTTAGAGTTTACACAACCCTGTGGAGTCTTTTCTTAAATTACTTAATTACTTAATTACTTATATGCATATCATGTCGATAGGAAACGTGATGGTAGGTGATCGACGAGGAGCTTCGCTTGGAGGAGAAGGCCAAGGTGTTTCCACTGAGGTTCCATGGTAGGTTCTCCGGAGGAAGATCAAGCCCTAACAATTGACATTTGTTCAGTCGCAAACTAAGGCAAGCCCCGGTTTGCATTTAAGTCGTTTATAAACTTTTGCTTTATCACTATGATGAGTAGTATATGAATTGTGCATTACGTTTAGGGTGAATGATACTCCACATGCATGACCAAAAATCCCAGGGTTTATTTGGCACGAGTTACAGTTTGACCTGTAGTAACTGCTTTGCTAATGCATAGGGAATCCGGTAGAAGTCGAGTAGTTGGAATCTACTCGCGAGAGATGTATCTCACAGGATTGGTTGAAAAGAAAATGGCTTAATATAATGAAATTGAGACCGGGCAGGGAATGGATAGGAGGCGGCGAGAATTGAGTCTCGGTCGCATAGCCCTGCCTGTGTCGATCAAGGCCCGTCCGTATGCAGCCCCTTCGGACAAGCTTGAATTGTACCGGCAATATAATGGACATATGGAATCCAATAAACTGATGTAACTTGATAACTGGGATGTTGAGACCCATTAACTCACCATCGATAGGGGTGGGTTGAGGACAGTAAGGTGTAAATCGGTCGGCGGACACATGAGGTGTTCCGTGCGGAGACCTTCTGTTTGCGGAGGTGAGACGGGCTCAGCATTCGAGTTTCTTGTGAAAGGTGGCCATATACGCCTAGTACTGAAGTGTTATGTAGGTACAGGTGTGCTCGCTGACACTTCCGAACGACGTATGTGTCGTGTTGTCCGGGTGTGTCCTGATTGCAATCACTGTCCCTCGCAGTAATAGAGTACCACTTGTTCACTAAGCGGTGACGTAGTAAATACTAAAGAAGCCAGAAAATCATATTGTATTGAATTATAATTACTTTGCAACCTTGTATGATTTAGAGATAGTACAATTAAAAGTTCACAGTTTCCCCATACTTTAGCTGTAATAGCACTATGTGCTTTGGGCATGTCATATCATCGGTAAAGCGTTTCTTGTTTGATTGTGGAGCCCATGATGTGCCGTGCTCAGAGAATGTCATTTGCTACTTAAAACTTGATTATAAGGATTCACTTGTAGGCGAGTCATTTATGCTATTCCTTACCTATGTTTAGTGTCCCCTTGCATCTGTCTAGTGAGACGGTTAAGTCTTGCTGAGCCTTATGCTCACGTTTGCGCTTTAACGATTTTTGCAGGTATTAGTTTTATTTCTGCTGTTCAGGTTGTACATGAGACTCGAGGTGTCGAGATAAATCTCATGTGAGCCACGCCGCTGCTGTTTGTTCTTCGTGTTGCTAGTGAGAATCGTCCTAGGGCATGGACGCCTTCTCTCCTGCTTAGTTAGGTGAGATTATGAGTATGTATTTTCCGCTGCGTGTGTACTCCTATTGTACACTCTTTTGTAAACTCTTCTTATTATGAAATGAAAACTTTATATGTTTTGGTATCCTTTTTGTGTGTGCTGTTAGGTGCCGCATCGCACGGTACCACCCAATGAGATCCTCGGATGTGTGGACTCCGGTCCCCACAGACATGGTATCAGAGCTTCATTGGGAATAGCACGCTCGAAAAAGAGCCTATTTTCAAAAAAAAACTCCGAAGTAGTCGAGTGAGGATTAGCTATATGCCCATTAAGGACTATTACTAGTATAAGTTATAAAGGTGGTGAACTAACTTGTTATATTATTCCGTAACGACGCTCCGTCTTCAAGGTAAGAGGTAAGGTACACCGCCGAGAGCGGATCAATCTCGGTAAACTCTGCATACGAGATATGGTATGTGAAATTTCCGTGGCTTAGCACGGAAAGTCAATATGAGTCTCTGAAACTTTCCATGTTTCTGAGAACATATGACACGCGGTACCCCAGCGTGACACAAAAATTAGTGGGAGCCCCCGTCGGGTGGTGTATAACCCGATAGTATGCATCTCTAGAACCATTCATGTTCTATGGGATCATGCGAAACACGTATGCCCGAGCGTGTATAAGCCGGATCGTACGGGAGTCTTTGCTGTACAGACGTATTTACAGCCATGTACCTTGAGACATGGCCTCACTCGAGGACGACTCACGCCAGAGTCGTATGCATTTACTTTTAATTATATCTTATTGTGATTGCCTGTCGTGTTTCCCCGTGCCGCCCTTGAGGTGTGAAGGTGTGAAAGGGGATTGTTTGTCTTCTGCAGGTACACTAACTCCGGTAGCAACCCGTGTAGAATATGTTTGCGAGTGATCGATATTAGGACCACCTATAGACGTATCCGAATATACCGGGTTAGACTTTTCTTTTGGTAAGGCACGTAGTACCGTCAGTATCACAATTGATACTTTGACCATCCCCCACGAGAGAAATGGCTTCATATTCATATTAAGCCCAAATATCAGTTGCTGATATCTTGTGGACAAAGTAAAATGTTTCTTTTCAAGAGTAGGTGAACCAAAGTCCTTTGCTCCTGGCGAGAGTTTAGCTCGACTTCGCCGGAGTAAGACTTTGGTTAAGTTTGAAGATCCATAGTGATATGCTATGGATAAGAAGGTTGTCAAGTCCCTTTTAAGATTCCATTTGGTTCTAAAGGAAATGATTAGTTGTGAATCAAGTTCTAGCCATCGGACTTGAGTTTTGAGCTAAGTTTCAAAATTTGAGTTTGTTTCCAAATTCTTGTGTTTCGAAGCCGGTGAGTTCTGTTTTCGAACAGAATGGACCTGACTTTGAAATTCCATATCTCTTCAACCTGGAGGGCTTTGGAGGCAAGTGAATACTTTTTGAAAAGCTTTTGAAGTCTTCTAATAGTTTCCTATTGACATCCAAGCCAAAAGATGCTTTTATGGTGATGAAAATGCACCATAACCACTGCAGCTGCTGTTCTGAAACTGTACAAGACAGTATCTGAACTTTTGTCATATTTCCTTGAAGAAAGCTCTTCTATTCCATTATGATACATTTCTGGAAAGTGGAAAAGCTATTCTACAACTTTGTTATTCAGTGATACCTCAAATTCAGCTTATAACTAATTAGAAAACAGAGTTGAAGATAATACATGTATATAGGTGCTATCTAAAACAGTCGGAAAAATTCTGAACTTTGAACGGACATAACTCTTAAACTAGAAATGCAAACTATGCATGTTTATACATGCCTGGAAAGCTTAAATAGTCCTCTACCAACTTCCTAATCAACACGAAGGCTAAAACTCGCAATAACCAAGTCTAAATTGAAGTATCGTTTAAGGTGTCGAAACAGTTCAGAATATGGTCCGTTACCTATTCAGTTACTGTTTCGATTATAATTCCTAGTAGAATTGTCGAATGGATTCGTATTTTACATTTCTGGAATCTTGAGAATGTATGCAACATGTTTTCTATGTATTACTTTTGCAAATATTGATGTTTGTATATCTGCAATTTGTGGACAAAATCAGCCTTAAACAAAGGAGGTGCTGTCCAAATTTTCAGAAAAACTGTCAACTTGCAAATGCTGTATCTTCTCAACCAGAAATGCTACGAGGGCAAGTAAATACTATTTAGAAAGGTTTGGAAGTCCTCTACATGTTTTATGTTCAACACCAGACCAGAATCCTTTTCTAAATGGGTGAAATTTGGATAATCGCAGAGACTGTCCAGGCATACCCAAACTGGACAGCAATCTGTACACCTCTGAATTTAATCCATAACTCGCAGACCCCTGATCCAATGGTGTCACGCGAGTAACCGTTGGAGAATTTATAGAGTCAGCTACAATTTTTGCAATTGGCTCCAGACCTGAATCGGTCATCTACCTTTTCCAAATCGAGTTTGAATACAGAGTGGTCAATCTGAACTGAATTCAGTTCTGAATACTGAAATTTTACCTAACTTCAAAAATTCATATCTTTTGAGCTAGAGCTGATATGAAGACAAGTAAGTACATTCTGGAAAGCTTATTACATTGGCTACAACTTTGTAAATAAGAATATTTCCAGATTTCCATCAGAACAGCCTGAAAACTTTAGATCAAAACTGCTACTGTTTAAGCAGATTCTGCTGAAAGTGCAGAGAAATCTGCTAACTTTAAAATTGCATAACTTGCAAACCAGAGACGATCTAGAGTCAACTTGGCCAAAATCTAAGTTGCGTCCAAGCTGTTCATCCTCCACCAGGATTTAATCGGGTGATGACCCTTTAGGGTGTTTATGGATTTGGTTCTCGAGTTCAACTCGAGGAGTTCCATAACATCCCAGGTGTTGCGACCCAACAATATTTGCCTTTAGAGTTGAGTATTACACTAAGGCAATCCCTTTTTGCTCGGATGCACATGCTAGTGTTTTGACTATGCAACCTTGCATCTCACACTTTAATTGTGCATTGAGCATGTACGACACTTCCCTTAGTTGGACGACCCTCCCCATAAATATTGCTTGGAGTAAGTTTCTTGCTCACCTAGCTTGAATCTTAAGGAGGAAGGAGTTCATCTAGTAATTGAAGTGTTACGTTCACCTAGGTGTCATACCAAGGTACATCGACACCGAACCAACGTGCTGGGAGCAATGCTCAAGTAAGTAGGACCGAGTACAACATTGACTCATTAAGTCAATGCGAAGCTTAAGTAACGGATTACCTTGAACCCCGTTTCTTGTGGAACTCGATCATCGAGTTAAAGAAGTCAGTTGATTCTTCACGCTAAACCACTCATTTGCTTCAGTCTTTGAGACGAGAAGCCATAAGTGAGTAGTATGAGCTGGAAATTCTTTAGCAAGAACGTGGATTACTAACCAAGGTCGTGCCTAGCACAGTACCTTGTCAACCACTTAGTGCAACCTACGGAAGTGAGGAGAACCTTACTCTTCAAAGGTTACTCTCTTTGCCACTTCTGAAGGCAACCCTACTGCACCTTTTAAGGGGTAGACATAGTACTTTAAGAAAACTACGAGATGAAAAAAAAAACTGACCCTTTGTTATGGAACCACAACTACATGTAAGTTATGATTAACAAGCTTTAGGGAACTTCCGATCAACAAAAAGTTCAATCACTTTGCTCCATTTTGTACACTCCGTTGCCTTGAGATGAACCTCACCATTCCTTGCTAATACTTTTACCTTGAAACCATCGAACTTGGTCGAGATATGAAAGTAGCAAGTCTTGTCTAGCGCCTTTCATGACCAAGTTTATTCAATCCTCCTGTATTTGAGATACTTCTGACTGTGTTTGGATTGTCCTACCTATTTTTGCTCAAAGCATAATAATGAATGCATCATACCGTCTACATTTCTAGCTGGCCAGCGTTGCATCATTAATGCATAACATTATTCCACTTGTGATGCATCATGAAACGTAATTACTAATGAGTTTTGAGCAAGAATATATGACCCCATTCAAATACCTACGTTGTGTCTCACAATTTTGAGTTGTGATCAACTTTTTCATTCGCAACGCCTTCGACTTGTTTCATTATCTTGAGTGGCACAAGGGAAACCACTTAACACCTTGTGACCAAAACAAAGTTGAGCCTTTGTCCTTGACCCGTTGAAACTCAAATCAACTTGAGTCCTGGAAACTGATTGTTTCTAGTTGCGAGGAGCTTCCTATGGACTTCTCGACCTCGCTAAAACTCTGCATCTTTCTTTTCGCGAGGTTATCAGTTAATTATCAGGTCTTGGAACTCCTTGACTCGTAATGGATGGTGACATTGCTTTAGCCACAAGACCAGGGCAGCAAAGTCTTCGTAAGAGAAACACCCAGAGTTAAGAACACCTAACTATCTTAGAGTTCTAAAGTCCTCCAATGCAGAAGCTTACTTCCTTTTGACGAAAAGAAGAAGACCCTAAATTATCAATATAGCTTTCTAAGCTACAAACTTTACGGTGTGATCCCAGTCACGCCGAGCATCCAAACCATAGATGCAATAAGAAGACGAAGAGTCTCTTTCTCCAATCACATGCCAGGAGATGGTTGTCTCATCAACAACTCGGCCTAACTTTCTCTCTTCCTTAGAATCTCGGGACGAGATTCCTTTAAGGGGGAAGGATTGTAAAAGCCCGCTTTTCGGAAGAACAAAAATGTAAAAATGTGAACTTAAAAATTTTTGAAAATGAACTTAGAAATCCAAACTCACATGTATCACGTGCGTTAACCCATGTTCACTACAAATATGGACTTGTTAAAAACTTAAAATCTTAATAGGAATTATTTCAACCCTAAAATGGGACATTCAAAAATATTCAAATCTCATGCCGTAAATTTTTCCATGACCTTCTAATATTCCAATTAGACTCTCGGTAAAGTTTCAAAATTTTTGAAGCACGTTTTCCATTTATTGGACACGTACTGAGAGTTTAATCAACGTCGACTTTAAATTTAAACTTTGTGCTCAACCTTGTCCAAATCAACTCCAAATTTTTCCTGAGGTCCCTTATGGTTCAAAAAGGTTAACTTCAAAGTTTCAGGATTTTTGAACCTAATCTACTATTTATTTTCTTGGGTCAAGTATCACCACTTGAATTCAAATTCAAATCTGAGTTCAAATTCAACTTGCTCAGTTTTGAAATCTGATTGCACCATAAAATTCTCCACATTTTATTTAGTCACTGGGCCAAAGTTGACTATTTTTGAAGCATGTTTGCTAGCCTATTTGAATTTTGGAAAGAAGAAGAGGGAAGTGGGTCCCACAGGTGGTCCCCACCTGGCAGGTCGGCACCGGCTTCCTCTCTCCTCCCCTGCCTCCACGCGACCGCGTGCATGTGCCACCGCGATGGCCACCGCGACGTTCCCGGTCCTTATCACCGCGCTGAGTCGACCCTCTCGGTCCTCATCTTCGCGCTCGTCACCTCCCGCTCCGCTTCCTCTCCCAGGCCGCGCCGGCGTATGCCGCTCGCCCGCCCCACACGCCGCCGGCCGCCTCGGCCCGCTAGCGCCCAGCCACGGCGACGGCCGCCTGCTCCTTCCGTCGGCCGCTGGCCTTCCCCTGCTCGAGCGCGCCTCCTCGTCTCCTCCCTGGCGCCGCTTCGCCGCCGGGTCGAGCCGCCCCGTCGCCGCACTGCCTCTGGTCCCAGCAGCGCCGCGCCCCAGCTCCTCCCTGTCAAGCCGCCCCGTCGCCGCACTGCCTCTGGTCCCAGCAGCGCCGCGCCCCAGCTCCTCCCTGCCGAGCTGCCCCCAAGCACCGCTCACGCTGGCGCTCCATCTCCTGGCCACCGTGGCGTCGCTCCGCGTCCGCGCCCCACGCCGGCCGCCTCCTCGTCGCCCACGACGCTCCCGACAGCGCGCTCACCGCCGCCTAGTCCCCCGGCCACCGGCTCCCGCCGCCAGCGCCTGCCTCCGGTGCTGTCCCTGAGCCGCGCGCCCCCGCTGGCCCGCATCGCCCAGCCGCCTTGCCGCCGGCCAGCGCAGCTCCCCCACCGGCCGCCTCCTCGTCTCCCCGGCTGCACCTCGCCCTGGGCTCTGTCTCCTCACTGGCACCGCCCCACGCCGACGCCGTGCTCGCCCCTGCTGCCTTCGACCGCAGTGCCTCCCTTGCCGCCGCCCTGCTCCTGTGCAGCCCCTCAGCCGCACTTGCGAGCGCCGTTCCAGCCCATGTGCCATGGCCATGGCCACTCCAAGCCGCCGCTCGCCGTGGTCCTTGCAGCTCGCTGCAGCACCTCGCCACGCCAAGCCGCGGCAACCACGTTCCTCCTGTCAATGCCGTCCGCCGACTCTCTCTGCCGCTCACCATGACGCCATGTCTGCGTTCCGCGCCGTGGCTATGTCCTGGAAGCAAGGCGAGTAATGGGTGTGATGGAGGATATGCAGGAACACGTCGTTGACACAACGGCGACGACAATTGGCTCAAGGTTAGCTCTGATTTGTGCAAAGGTTAGTTGGGACAGAGCTGCAGCCTAGGTATTCGATGAAATGTTCACAAGGAAAGAACCAACTTCGTTGATGTTCAGAGCTGGTCTTGATGCAGGGGTATGGTGATGTGGCAACTCGACAAGCCCAAGTGCCAAGATACCCTTTGAATGGTGATGAAGCGACGGAAATCAAGTACACACCCAAGATGTTCGGCGAAATGCCTACAAGGTGAGCCTTGCCCTGGAATACCTTGCTTGACGTCATCGATGTCCGTTCATCGTGACCCCTAATGGTACTCATGTCTCGTCAAGTCATACGTCCAGTTTTCGCATTGATATCATTTCTATAGAAGTCCCTAAGTCGACCTCCTTTGTCGTTTGTATCACGTCGGCCTGTCCGTGCGTGCTCGTGATGCTCCACCATGAGTTGCGTAGACGTCGTTGACCATATGACGTCGTCGTGACGTTCCGAGCCATCATCGTGTCCTGGCATCGAGATGAAGGATGCATGTAACGTACATGATGCTGAAACACAACCACGACACAACGGTCGACAGTCGTTTAGCCAAATTAGGGTTTGGTCAAGGCGAGACTCTTCGAGTCCTAGGTGTAGCCTAGATGCTCGATGAAATGCCTTCTAGGTCAAACCAAGTGGTTCGGTGATCACCGATGACTTGGAGTAGAGGTATGCAATAACGTTGCGACCAACAAGGAGAACTAGACCAAGGGGGACCTTGGATAAGAGTTCCTTGGTTGTGTCGAGGATGTTCCGTAGCCGATCACAGGATTGGTTAACTTGGTGTACCCCGTCTTCGACGGCAGGTTCGTCGAGTCGCTTATCAACAACCGAGTCGACATCACTAGCCTTAAGACTCACAAGGTGGTGTTCGGGATTCTGCTCACCCTATTGACGAGTCCGGGTCAATGTGGACGTGGCTAATCCGATCTTCCCGTGATGGCAAAGCATGACCGTCACGACAAGGTCTCGCATCATGTTCGAGTTCTAGGAGTTCACCGAGCTCATCTGGACAATCTTGCAAAGGACACTACAATAGTGTCACGTAAGCACTTGAACGATGCTCGAGAAGCTTGCCGTAGAAACTACTTTACCTAAAGGTCATTTGAACGTTGTCTCAGTACTCACGTCAGGTTAACAAGGCTCGTTATGACGTCTTAAGTCCAAAGAATGTTGACCTCACTTCACTCCCAAGTGTCGCTAGGGTTTCATCCTGGTTCATCCTTATCAGGACCCTGCGATCACACTTGTCACGTAATTAGGTTTACTCCTTAATGAGTTTGTGTAACTTCATTGGTCGACTTCTAAGTCACAACCTCTTGTTGCACAGTTCACTCATGCCTTAAGCTTTCTATGCTCCATCTTGATCGCTTAGTCTTCCTTACATCACACAGTCCAGTAATACTTCTTCACCATTCTACCATATCACTCTTTGTGTGGCATAGCTCCAAGTGTCGAGTGCTAAATTGCGATGTGTCATTACATTGCACTTTTCAGTGCTTATCTCGACACTACTATGCCACCTTGACTCTTAGGTCATCCTTACACTACCAGTCCAACACTTCCACACCATTCAGATGTATCATCCTTGAGTGGCATAGCGTCGAGTGTTGAGTGCCAAGTTGCAATGTGTGCTTACATTGCACCTTTCAATTCACATCTCGATACTACTATGACCACTTGACTTCATCCTTTGTTCATTCACACAACAGAGGCATATCTGTCCTTCCTAGTCGAACTCCTCATTCTTAGAGTTTACACAACCCTGTGGAGTCTTTTCTTAAATTACTTAATTACTTAATTACTTATATGCATATCATGTCGATAGGAAACGTGATGGTAGGTGATCGACGAGGAGCTTCGCTTGGAGGAGAAGGCCAAGGTGTTTCCACTGAGGTTCCATGGTAGGTTCTCCGGAGGAAGATCAAGCCCTAACAATTGACATTTGTTCAGTCGCAAACTAAGGCAAGCCCCGGTTTGCATTTAAGTCGTTTATAAACTTTTGCTTTATCACTATGATGAGTAGTATATGAATTGTGCATTACGTTTAGGGTGAATGATACTCCACATGCATGACCAAAAATCCCAGGGTTTATTTGGCACGAGTTACAGTTTGACCTGTAGTAACTGCTTTGCTAATGCATAGGGAATCCGGTAGAAGTCGAGTAGTTGGAATCTACTCGCGAGAGATGTATCTCACAGGATTGGTTGAAAAGAAAATGGCTTAATATAATGAAATTGAGACCGGGCAGGGAATGGATAGGAGGCGGCGAGAATTGAGTCTCGGTCGCATAGCCCTGCCTGTGTCGATTAAGGCCCGTCCGTATGCAGCCCCTTCGGACAAGCTTGAATTGTACCGGCAATATAATGGACATATGGAATCCAATAAACTGATGTAACTTGATAACTGGGATGTTGAGACCCATTAACTCACCATCGATAGGGGTGGGTTGAGGACAGTAAGGTGTAAATCGGTCGGCGGACACATGAGGTGTTCCGTGCGGAGACCTTCTGTTTGCGGAGGTGAGACGGGCTCAACATTCGAGTTTCTTGTGAAAGGTGGCCATATACGCCTAGTACTGAAGTGTTATGTAGGTACAGGTGTGCTCGCTGACACTTCCGAACGACGTATGTGTCGTGTTGTCCGGGTGTGTCCTGATTGCAATCACTGTCCCTCGCAGTAATAGAGTACCACTTGTTCACTAAGCGGTGACGTAGTAAATACTAAAGAAGCCAGAAAATCATATTGTATTGAATTATAATTACTTTGCAACCTTGTATGATTTAGAGATAGTACAATTAAAAGTTCACAGTTTCCCCATACTTTAGCTGTAATAGCACTATGTGCTTTGGGCATGTCATATCATCGGTAAAGCGTTTCTTGTTTGATTGTGGAGCCCATGATGTGCCGTGCTCAGAGAATGTCATTTGCTACTTAAAACTTGATTATAAGGATCCACTTGTAGGCGAGTCATTTATGCTATTCCTTACCTATGTTTAGTGTCCCCTTGCATCTGTCTAGTGAGACAGTTAAGTCTTGCTGAGCCTTATGCTCACGTTTGCGCTTTAACGATTTTTGCAGGTATTAGTTTTATTTCCGCTGTTCAGGTTGTACATGAGACTCGAGGTGTCGAGATAAATCTCATGTGAGCCATGCCGCTGCTGTTTGTTCTTCGTGTTGCTAGTGAGAATCGTCCTAGGGCATGGACGCCTTCTCTCCTGCTTAGTTAGGTGAGATTATGAGTATGTATTTTCCGCTGCGTGTGTACTCCTATTGTACACTCTTTTGTAAACTCTTCTTATTATGAAATGAAAACTTTATATGTTTTGGTATCCTTTTTGTGTGTGCTGTTAGGTGCCGCATCGCACGGTACCACCCAATGAGATCCTCGGATGTGTGGACTCCGGTCCCCACATGCAATACAATGGCAGATCATCGATCTGGACGAATTGAAAGCAGCGGCTCCTCAGGCTCACCTGTTCATGTAGTAATTTACAGCTGACACAGTGCACATTGTACTACGTTAGTACCCAGCCAGCTCGTATTAAAAGGCGACCCGATGGATGGACTAAAACCCACTGGAACTTGAAGAATATTACTCTCTCTGTTCTTTTATATTTATCGTTTCAGACAAAGAAAATGAACTATGAATAAACTAGTTATAATTGTCGGGACGACAACTATTTTGATACCGGAGGGAGTATCTATTAACTTGTATCAATGCACATCGAACACACATACTCCTTCCGTCCCAAAAAAATTGTTATGTTTTAAGTAAAAAAGAATTAAAACGTGACAAATTTTTGAAGATGGAGTATGTCGGTGCCTGGCGAACTGGGTATCCCTGGGTACAGGGATAAATGCATAATGGGCCCCATCGCCCACGGGGGCGAGGCCTGCCATGGGCCCAGGGTGCCACGCGGCAAGCGGAGCAGTAACACCTTCCATTGAGAGATGATCCAGTGCCGCTACGTGGCCTGCAGCTCTGGATCCGCCACCTTGCAAAAGGAAGGTCCAACGTGCTCACTAGGTCGGCAACCCTGGACCTCCCCTCATGAGGAGAGGGTCCGATGCTTCTACGTTCTCGGTAGCTCCCGACCCAACCTCCCGGACCTGGACCTCCCACTGAGGGAAGGTCCGCGAGCTGCCACGTGTCAGGCAGCGCTGAGCCAGAGCCTCCGCGCGGAAGGAGCAATAAAGGGAGACGTGCTTGGTATGCCAAAGCTAGGAAGGACGCGCATGTTCCCTAGGTAGGCGGGAGCTCGCACTCATAAGTCAAGTGGACAGTGGCCGGTCTTGTCATGACTGGTCAGAGCCGAACTGCTACGTACGGCGGGCCAATAGAAGGCCTCAACAAGACAGACAAGACACTGCCGACTATGATGAGGGGCTATAGGTAGCCCTGCGGCAAGGTATGGACAGGCAGCACATTGAAGCCGTTGTCAGTGATAGCATTTACTCCCGGATCTTAGGGTGGATTTGGTACTCCCAGGGCCACCTGTCAGGCTATGGGTCCCACTTGTAAGCTGCTCGACCTTGAACTATAAAAGGATCGAGTAGCCACAGACGAGGACAAGTGCTCTCAGACCCAAGCAATACAACACAGAAAAACCACCGTGGAGTAGGATATTACGTTCAGGCGGCCGGAACCACGTAGATCCCTCGTGTCCATCATTCTCTGAGCTTGATCTTGTTAGGACTAGCCCCTCGAATATTCATTGAACCTCCACGGACTACACTCGTGTAGATCCGGGGGAGGTGTCGGTTTAGACACCTCGACATTTGGCGCGCCATGTAGGGGGCTTTCTCCTGCAAGAATCTTCACCAGTAGTATGGTGAACACTCGTTCCAATGGCAGTTCCTCCAGGCCACAGTCCCGTCAGCAGGTGGCACGTGAGGACCAAGCTTCATCTCAACCCAGAGATGGGTCCCGCTCCAGAGCGGGAAGATCTAGGCCGTCGCGTCGCCAAACGGCCACCCCATCGACTGCAGGTCAGCACCATGGGGCATGGCGGACCCCTGCGGCGACAGCTGTCACGGCACCATCGGCGGCAAGCCCAGAGAGCGCGCTTCTAGCTGCGCGGGAGTTGCTCCGCAATGCACCAACTATAGGAGCTCCTCAGGGGGCAACCCAACAGTGGGTAAACGATGTCGACCATCTGGTCGTTGCCGCGCTCCAGGCAACTCCACAGGGTGGAAGGCGAGCGGCAACAACATTTGTTTCGTTGTCACACACGCCTACTGTCGACTGGCAGACCACCGATAGCCGTTCAACTAGGATTTCGTCGGCGGACCTGCGAACGAGGTTGCAGCGTCGCCGCAGAGCCAACGAGGACTGTCGGGTCGTCATCGAGCGACAACGGGAGCGAAGCTGCAACCTCGAAGCTAACTACAGCTAGCCGGGTTTTGGTGCCCAGGTCCACGACGCTCGTCCATCGCGTCAGGCGTACGTGGCGCCTCTCGAGCAGCACCAGGCATGCATGACGCCTCCCCTGCACCAAGCATATGTTGCACCTCCTCCACCGCAGGCGTATGGTGTGCCCCCGCCGCACCAAGCGCCGGCCGCAATACCCCAGCAACCGATATACGCGGTGCAGACAACTCATTACGGCCACAAAACGCCAAACTTGCCACCCACGAGCACAGGTGGTGGCTGCGCAGCCTTAGCTCCCCACCTGCGAAGGGTGGTTTGGCCCCACAAGTTCCGGTCGCACAAGCCGGAGAAGTATGATGGGAGCGTCAACACAAGTGAGTTCCTACAGATCTACTCCACCTCAATTCTGGCTGCTGGAGGTGACAAGGTCATCATGGCCAACTACTTCCCTGTGGTTCTGGCCGGCTCGGCCCAGTCATGGCTCATGAACCTGCCCCCGGGATCCATCACCTCCTGGAAGGAGCTGTGCCGGCAGTTCATAGCGAACTTTGGAAGTTCGTATGAGCGTCCCGACACGGAGCTCGACCTTCACGCTGTTAGATAGTGATCGGGAGAACCGCTGCGGGCCTTCATCCAGCGATTCTCCCAGGTACAGAATACCATCCCCCACATCTCGAATGCATCTGTCATAGTTGCGTTTAGACAGGGTGTGAGGGACAAGAAGATGCTCGAGAAGCTTGCCACGCATGACGTGCGCGATGTCTCTGAGCTGTTTGCCCAGTCGGACAGATGTGCCAAGGCTGCAGAGGGGCATAACTGGCATGCCCGAACCTCCTCGGAAAGCGGGGAACCTGTACAGTCTGAAGCGGAGGCTGCTACCAGAGGAGGGGGCAAGAGGAAGAACATGTGCATGGTTGAAGTAAGCTGAGGCCCGGAGTTCCCATGGTGGCAGCCGCGACACCTAGCAGAGCCCGAAGCTCGCATCAGGATAAGCGTCCGCGCCCGTCCCCCGAAAGGGATGATGCTGACTTCAGATGTCCGGTGCACCGGACCAATGGTCACAGTGCAAGCGAGTGCCGGGAAGTCAAGAAACTCGCGGAGCGTTTCCGTGAGCAACAGTAGAAGCAGCGGAGTCAAGAGAGCGAGCCCCCCGCCAGAGGGAGGGTAAGCAGAAGGTTGACCCCGCGGAAGAGAAGGACGACGATATGGGGTACCAGAAGCCCCATAGAGCAGTGAAAGCAGTGTTCGCGGGTGCTGACTCGGACACTAGCAGTGACCAGGAGCGGCGAAAGCTCCTCTACGTCATCTACGAGGGCACCTCGAACCCCGTGTCTCGAAACGCAATGAAAGTCCTGCGACGCGCCGTGGCGGCGGTGGCCCCGGTGCCAATCCCGGCTCCCCACAGCAAGTGGATGAACACGAATATCAGCTTCAACGCTTCAGATTGCTCGAAGAACATGGCAGGAGCTAGGGTGCTTCCGCTGCTCGTGGCCCCAACTATCGCCAACGTGAAGGTCCATTACGTGATGATCGATGGCGGGGACGACCTCAACCTCATCTCCACTACATCTTTCCGGAAGCTACAGATACCCATGTCCCGACTCGCGCCTTCGAGCCCGTTCTCACGCGTGGGTCCAGGGCGGATTGTGCCCAGTGGAAGTATCCACCTCCCGATTACCTTTGGTACCCTGGGGAACTACCTCACGGAGAATATCCTATTCGATGTGGCGGATGTTGAGCTCCCCTTAAATGCCATCATCGGAAGGCCGACACTCTACCAGTTCATGGCCATAGCCCACTATGGCTATCTGGTCCTGAAGATGCCAACGCCTTCCAGAGTCATCAGGGTCCGGGGGGATCGCATCGTAGCGGTATCAGCCTTGGAGCTGCTCCAAGCACTCGCTGCGGGGCGAACCCCGAACCTGGATGATGCAAGGGAGGGCCAGCCAAGTCATGGGGCGCCTCAACTAACCCCCACCGCAGCCCCGCGCGTGCTGCCCACTGAAGACGACGTCCCAGTGAAGGTCGTCGGGATTGACTCTGAGGCTACCCAGACGACCCGCATAGCGGGTAACGTGGACAACAAATAGGAATTCGCGCTCGTCACCTTCCTCCGGGACAATGTCAATGTGTTCGCGTGGCAACCATCGCAGATGCCCGGGATCCCCACGGAGGTGGTTGAGCACTATCTGAAGATCTACCCTGATGCCCGCCCGATACAACCGAAGCCCCAAAAGAAGTCCGTTGAGCGCCAAAAATTCATCCAGGAGGAGATCAAGAAGTTGCTCGACGCCGGCTTCATTCGGGAAGTTCACCACCCTCGGTGGTTGGCCAATCCTGTCGTCGTCCCTAAGGTTGGCGGGAAACTTCAGATGTGCATCGACTACACCAACCTAAACAAGGCATTTCCAAAAGATCCTTTCCCGCTCCCCAGGATAGATCAAATTGTAGACTCTACGTCAGGTTGTGATCTGCTGTGTTTCCTCGATGCGTATTTCGGTTTCTATCAAATACCTATGTCTAGAGATGATGAGGAACACACTGCTTTTGTAACAGTAGATGGCATGTATTGTTATGTCTCCATGCCTTACGGTCTTAAGAATGCTCTCCCTACCTTTGTAAGTGCGATGCATAAAACATTTGGGGACCTCATTAGAGACCTGGTCGAGGTGTATGTTGATGACATTGTGGTCAAAATCAAAGAACGCACGTTCTTCCTAGACAGCTTAGCACAAGTCTTCAGCAGGCTGCACCTTATGCGCATGACGCTAAACCTCGAGAGGTGTGTCTCCAGTATAGATCCCCAAATGGGCTGCCCAGCCCAAGCACGGCCCAAGCACGGTATGGCCCGACACTAACCGGCCCGGCACTATCAGGCACGACGCCGCTTCCGTGCCGTGCCGTGCCGTTCCGCCGTGCCGAACAGTCGGCCCAGGCATGGCACGATCTCCCATTTTTCGTGCCGGGCTGGCATGGCGACACGACGGGCACGACAGGTACGACGGGCCGATCGGGGCGGTCGGCGGGCGGACTGTGGAGGTTCGAAGGCGGGCGCTCGGGCGGGGGCTCGATGGCCGCCGGGCGCGGTCGCCAGGCGGCGGCTCGGTGGCCAGCAGGCGCGGTCGCCGGGGGGCGGCCCGGTTGCCGGCAGGCGCGGTCGCCGGGCGGCGGCTCGAAGGCCGGTGGCGCGATCGGTGGTAGGTGCGCTCGGTGGGCGGCGGCTCGGTCGGCAGTGGACGGTGGGCAGGCGGCGGCGCAGTAGGCGTGGCCGGCGGTGGCGGCTCGGTGGACGCGCGGTGGGGGAATGGGCGGCTAGGGTTGGAGATGGCAGGACAACTAGGTTTTGAGAAGGAGGCACTGTATTTATATGTCCATCTAACATTAGATCCAACAGTTAGAAATGAACACTAAGAGATCTGTGGAAATGTCGAGCCACTAACGGGCCGGTCTAAAAATCGTGCTGGGTTCGGGCTGGCCCAACGTGCTGGGATGTCGGCCCAAGCACGACACTACTATCTCACCCGGGCCGGCCCAGTACTATTCACCTCGGGCCGGGCCCGTGCTCAGGCCATGTTTTTTCGTGCTGGGCTTCGGGCTTCCCGATTGGCCCAGCCCATTTGGGGATCTATAGTCTCCGAGGTCTCTTCTGGGAAGCTGTTGGGATTTTTGGTTTCCCACCGGGGGATCGAAGCCAATCCAGAGAAGACCAAGGCAATAGAACTGATGCGAGCCCCGACGCGTATCAAGGATGTACAGAAGCTTGTCAATTGCCTCGCGGCCCTTAGCCGCTTCATCTCGAGGATGGCAGAACGAGCACTTCCCTTCTTTAAGATTCTGCGCAAGGCAGGTCCCTTTGCCTGGACGGAAGAAGCGGAAGCAGCGTTCCAGGAGCTCAAGAGGCACCTGACGTCCCTCTCGGTTATGGTAGCGCCGGAGCCCGGAGAGCCCCTGCTGCTGTATGTTGCTGCAACAACTGAAGTGGTCAGTATGGTCTTGGTTGCAGAATGATCCGAACCACAACGGCAACATACACAAGGAGGAGCCCGCAGTGCAAACACCGAGCCTCCGGTCCCTAACCAAGTCATGAACCTCTCTCAGGAGGGCTCCGGGAGCCAGGAAGTCGCTGGCCCCCAGCCCCCGGGATATGATGCGGGCCCCGGGAGCTAGGAGCCCCCAGACCTAGATCCAATGCAGGAACCACCGGACCTCTCAGACAGAGGCCGATTTACTACATCGGCAAAGTCCTCCATGAAGCAAAGACAAGATATCAGGAGATACATAAGCTGTTGTACGCTGTGTTGATAGCATCGAGGAAGCTCTGAGACTACTTTCAGGGACATAAGGTCTCAGTGGTCACCTCCTTCCGACTGAAAATGGTCCTCCACATCCCTAATGCTACCGACAATGTCGCCAAATGGGCAGCCGAGCTAGCAGAGTTCGAAATCGAGTTCCTTCCTCAGCATGCGGTCAAAAGCCAGGCCCTGGCAGACTTCCTGGCTGAGTGGACTCCGTCGCCCGGCAACCCTGCAAGCCCAATCAGTGGAGATACACTGTCCAGGGCATCGACTTTCACTGAAACCCCGTGGATACTTTACTTCGATGGTTCTGCCTGGAGGTAGGGGGTCGGGGCCGGCGTGGTGCTCATAGCCCAGACGGAGGAGCAGTTCAGATATATGGTGCGTCTTAGCTTCAAAGCCACCAACAACATGGCACAATACGAGGCCCTAATCTACGGGCTGAAGACAGCACTGACCCTCAATGTCCGCCAGTTCCTTGCCGAAGGTGACTCCCAGCTAGTTGTCAAGCAGGTCAAAGGGGAGTGCAGTTGCAATGACCCCCAGTTGGCAACATACCTACTTCATGTCAGGAAGATGGAGGAAGATTTCGAGGTCCTGGATCTATGCCATGTACCTTGAGCTGACAACTCAGTCGCAGATGACCTGTCAACAAAGGCTTCTATAGAGGCACCAGTGCCTGCAGGGGTATTTGCAAGGACGTTATCGCGACTAACCGCTCGAGTTGCCGAAACGGGTGAAGGGGGTGAAGTTAGCACCTCGAAGCTAACAACCCCGACAACGCTACAGCCATGGTGCCCACCAAGGTTCCTATGCGCCTCAAGCAGCTCCGAGCAGCTGGGCGCCCATGAACCAGGAGCAAAAGGAGGTCCCGATGCATGGATCTCGGAGGTCCGGGACTACTCGAAAGACAACTACCTTCTCGACGAACATGTCCTGGCAGAAAGGATCGTGCAGATGGATAAAAGATACACACTGGTAGAGGGGGATCTCTACTGGTGTGGCGCCAACGACATCCTACTGCGTTTCATTACCCAGGAGGAAGGTTGTGACTTGCTCGCAGAAATCCATGGAGGTGAGTGCGGGAACCACGCATTGGCCCATACGTTGGTCGGCAAAGCCTTTCGGCACGGTTTCTACTGGCCCACAACACTCCAGGATGCCGCTGACATGGTTAAGAGATGCAAGGCGTGCCAGTTCCATGCCAAGAAGATCCACACACCAGCTCAAGCGCTGCAGATGATCCCTCCCTTGTGGCCATTCGCCGTGTGGGGACTGGACATCCTGGGACCTTTCCCAAGAGCCGTCCGAGGATTCCGGCACCTCTACATCGCCGTAGATAAGTTCACCACATGGCGAGAAGCCACCCCAGTCGTCACCATTAATAAGCAGTCCACAGTGAAGTTCATCAAGTCGATTGTATGCAGGTTTGGAGTCCCGAACATAATCATCACTGATAACGGGACCCAATTTACGAGTGCGGAATTTCAAGAATACTGCGAGGACCTTGGGATCCAAGTTTGTTATGCCTCTGTCGCCCATCCTGAGAGCAATGGGCAGGTAGAGAGAGCAAACGCCGAGATTCTCAAGGGCCTCCGGACTCGTACATACTCAAGCCTTGAGAAGCATGGTGCAAACTGGGTGGATGAGCTACCATACGCACTGTGGGATAGCTGGACATCAACAAGCCGGGCTACGGGAGAAACGCCCTACTTCCTGGTGTACGGGGCGGAGGCCGTCCTTCCCCCAGAGATCACCGTGGGCTCCCCCCGTGTCCGGATGTACGACGAAGCCACGCAGGACCGGTTCCAGCGTGAAGATATCAACTTCGTCGACGGGGGACGCGTACGAGATACCCTCTGGAACGCATGGTACAGGCAAGCGCTCTGACGCTACCACCAGCGGACCGTGCGCAGTAGGGAGCTCAAGGTGAATGACCTGGTTCTGCGACGTCTGCTTTCCGGTGAAGGGACAAACAAACTCTCTCCCAAGTGGGAGGGTCCCTTTCGGGTCACAGAGGTTTGTCGCACAGGGTGTGTCCGTCTAGCTACGGAGGATGGAGAACCGGTATCCAACCCATGGAACACCGAACACCTCCATAAGTTCTATCCATAACCAAGGGTGGTCCCTCATGTAAAGTCTGTTCTTTCATATGAGAAGTTATAATGAAAAAGTTGTTTGCCCTACCCTGGAATGCCTTCTTCATTTGAAATTATCTTTAGTTCTTATGAATGATGTCACGCAGTTGCCATTAGCTCTTCACCTAGCTTGGGTGTGGTCAATCTTTCATTCGTCTCTACAATAGTGGGAGCTTTGCAATCTGTTTACCGGCAGGCCGATTTGGGTACCTGCTCAAGCCTCCACAGTGGCAACGGAACGTGAGACAAGCGACACTAATAGAGCATAGGTAAAAGATTGACTCGAGAGCGGAATTATCTTTTGTCTGTCATATGCGCAGGTCCCTACGGTACAACCCCTAAGCTCCTGAGCTCCACTAATTGTTGGAGACATGGCGTTGACGTCCTACCGATATCATGGGTGTTGCCGCAGCTCCTAAAAGCTCTGACAATCCCAGGGGGCCAGGCGGTGTGCCACGTCTCCTACGAAGGTCCGGCCCTGCCGGAGCTCCTAAGCTCCGACAATCCCAGGGAGGGGGCTGGCGGTGGCGTCTCGTGAGAAGATCATGGATATCGCTAGAGCTCCTAAGCTCCGGCACCCCTAGGGGGGCCCGACGGGGGCATCTCCTATAGAGACCACGAATGTTGCCAAAGCTCCTAAGCTCCAACAACCCCAGGGGGCCGGTGTCCACGAAGCAAGTGCTAGTCCCCCTTGGTCCAAGTACATAAGCAGAGTTGCGTGCATATACCAGGGAGCAGGACACAAAATATCCTAACCAAAGATCAAGAGGAATCCACTCATTAAAAAATTTTCATACAAAGTTGGAAGCATACAAGAGGGAGTGAGAGAAGAGAGACCTAAGTCCTACAGATAGATAAGGCGACAGCTTCGGCGACCTCCTAAACGCCCTCCCGGGCAGTGTCCAGCCCTACCGCGATTGGCCCTTTGACTGCTGGACTCAGGGGGGAAGTGGGGGTCCCACCTCCGGTAGCACGCTAGCACGTACTCAGCGATAGTCTTGGTCAGGGACCTCCCCTCTGTCTCCAGCTGGTCAGCAACGACGTCGACCACTGCATCGAGCTTGCGGCCAACGGCGCCAAGAGTCGCCAACGCATCGTGTAGCTCCGGCGCCGGGTGGGCCGGACATAAAGGACTGAGACCAAAATGTGTTAGTGCTCCGTCTGGTCGCTCCAAGAAGTCCCACACTCGCTAGGACTCAGACGCCCTTGCGCCCTGCAACTCTTCTAGAGCCCTCCTAGTGGCTGCCAGCTCTGCGCCCTCCTTTGCGAGGCATTCGACCTCCTTGCCGTGCTGCTGGATGCTCTTGGCAAGTTGCCGCTCGCGATCAGTGAGCTCCGACTCCTTGGCAAGAATGCGGTCACGATGCTCTGCCAAGTCTTCCTCCTAGCCCCGAACAGTGGATTCCCTGGCAGAGACGTTGGTCTCCAACTCGTTGAGGCTTTGCCCCTGCTTCCAGAGCCCGTCCGCCTAGAGCTTGCACCGCGCTTCAAACTGTTCGCGGCGCTCCGCCAAGCTCTGCTCCCCCGCCGACAGCTTACAGGAGAGCTCCTCCTCTCTCTGAGTCAGGTCCTCCAGCTTCTCGGCGAGCCTGAACTCAACCAAGTCGAGCTCCTGATGGCGCTTCTGGAGGGTCTCATGCTAGGCAGCCAAACCACCTTGGCGCTGGTCCGCAGCTTGGTGGCATTCCACATATTCTTCATAGATCTTTTGGGCCTTCTGTTTAAGAGCCTTGATGGTAGCCTCTCTTGCGTTGAGGAGCTCACCATGCTCAGCCAGCCAGGTTTGCTCGCCCTTGACCCACTCTTCATGTTGGTGGAGCCTCCTGCGCTCCTCCTTCAGAGCCTTAAGGTTGTGCTCGAAGGACACGACGACCTGCTAAAAACTGGAGCGAGCGTTGTCGATGGCCAGATCTAAGGGAAGGGGTGTTGGACTGTATAGGGGAGACCCTTCCCCCGTCTCTGAGTGTGGCCTAGAGGGAGGGGGTGAATAGGCCTTTTTGCAAATTGTCGGATCCAGCAACACTTAACAACCAGTTCAATACCAGAGATATCAAACTAGTCCGGTAAAGTGCGGACTAGTCCGGTGTTCACAGACTAAGTTGGTTGAGCTTGATCGATTAGATTGATTCTTGCATGTATGCAGCATAAATATAGAATCAAATAAAGGTTTCAATGTTATATGCTAGATTATAACACAATTAAATCTTATGTTCAACAATTCAACGTGAGATAAGCAATGATTATGAAACCCTAGGTTATATTGATGAATACGAACGATGAACACCAAAGACACAAGACACAAGGATTTATCCCGTGGTTCGGCTCCCACAAAGGCAACCTACGTCCATGTTGAGGAGTCCACAAAAGGACCGGGTCTTCTCCAACCCTACCCTCGTCGAATCGCCACAAAGGCCAATCCTCTTCCACTAATCACAAAGAGGTGAATAACCGAATTCAAAGGGGCCTTCTCACACGTTGAGAGCTCCCTTGGATTACAACACGAAATACCACCAAAACACACTCAAAGGATTACAATTAAATTGTAGGAGTGTGTTAGAGAATCAAACCAAGAGCTCAATGTGGTGTTGAACGTGTCTCTCCAATGATTTAGAGTGAATCCTCAAATGATTGATCATTGTTGCACTTAATTTTGTGGAGAGGTGTGGTTTTTGAGTCTCTTGGGAGGTGTGACGGCGCTAGGGTTCGAGAGTGGGAAAAATATGGCCGTACAACTCTATTTATATGGGTTTCTAAAAGTGTCCGTTAGGGTTCAGAAAGTTTGGACTAGTCCATGATGGTCACCATACTAGTCCGGTGTGCTGAGTGTAGCAAACCCTAAGTGTCCCGAAATATCGGACTAGTCCGGTTAGGAGCGGACTTGTCTGATTTTGCTACTGGAAATCTTCAGACTAGTCCGATGGTCATCGGACTTGTCCAAACATGTGAAACCCTAAGTGTATAGGATGACAAGTCCGCACTTGGAGGACTTGTCCGATTCAGATCAGATGGTTTTTCGGACTAGTCTGTGCAAACATCGGACTTGTCCGATTTGGATCAGAAAGAATATCGGACTAGTCTGGATGTGATCGGACTTGTCCAATTTTGTGTGACTTGTGAAGTGTTTTGGGGACTAGTCCGCACTGGGGAGGACTAGTCCGATTCTGGTCAGAAAGGATATCGGACTAGTTTGATGGATATCGGACTTGTCCAATTTCGTGCAGAAAGGATATCAGACTAGTCCGGTGTCTGTCAGACTAGTCCGGTCCTGTGTAACTTTGTGCAATGTGTGTGTTTAAATGTGGTTGAGCTCTTGGGATGTGTTTCCTTAACACACCCCATACACAATAATCTACTACTCTTCTTCCTTGAGCTCATTTCCACTTTGCTCCTCATTCTTCCTTCTTTTTGGTACTTTGCTCATTTTTCTATCATAAGCCTGCACTCATCTCAATAAAGAGGTTAGGATCCCAATTGCTTGTCATAAATCATCCAAAACCCACAAGGGAGTCCTAGATGCACTTTCAATCTCCCCCTTTTTGGTGATTGATGACAACCAATTGAGATTTCACAAAATATGATAAAAATTGAGATTTTCATAAAGTATGCACATATGAATCCAAAATACATCAAGCAGTGAAAATTATTATCCATATGTTCATTCTTTATGGTGGGATGCATAACTAAGTACACTGAAACATTGATAATGATATAATTGACATTAATTACCAAATAGCAAGCATATATGACATTCTAGAGCAAAATCACGGTTTTCATAAATACTACTCAAAGGATTAACTCATTGCATCACAGAACCATAATTAACATAAGATCATTGTGAAAACGTTACAAGCCACAAAAGAGTTAAAAAGAAAAGCATAGAACTCTCTCCTCGCAAACTACAACTAAGACTAAGACTCCCCCTCAATCTCTCCCCCTTTGGCATCAAGACACCAAAAAGAAGGAGAGGAGGGTCCTAGGGTCTTCACTCTTCGCTGTCAGTCCTCTCATCGTCGTCTTCATCATCTTCATCTTCAGCTTGATGAGGAGGAGGAGGAGGAGGAGGTGCGGAGGTACTCGAGTCCCCAACGCCAAAGTAGGCAAGCTCGGAGGGGGTCAAGGGCCCGAGGTCAGTGAAGTCCGGGTCGGAGTCCTCAGAAATCACTGGAGATCCAATGGGTTCGATCTCTAGCTTCTGGCAAATTTGCTTCACATTTGCCTTGATGTACCTCATGTCCTCCTTTCTTTTCTGATTGAGCTTGTGAGCCTTCACTTCGATCTTCTTGCAGGAGGCAAAGATTATAGCCAGGTACTTGAGAATTCCGCTGGCTGAACCTTTTTGAGGGGCTGCTCTAGAAGCGGGGGCAGCCCTTGCATCTTCTCTTGATCTTGCCGGTGCCTCGGGACTGGAGGCCGATGAGGGAGCAGCCTGCACACTTGGCTTTTGAGGCATTTGGGGCCTCAAGGGGAGATGCTCCACATCTTTCACAAACTCAATGCCAGTGACTTTCTCAATCACAAACATTGGGTAAGGAGCATATCCGCAAGATCTGTTGGGAGTGCAGGATATGTTCACCATATCATTCCAAATGTATTCCGCCACATCAAATGGGCGGTCCTTGCTTATGGCTCTCATCAGAGTCCGGAGGTATCCTTGCACACTCCCAGCATCCCCATCCTTGGGAGCAATCGTCTTTCTTAACACTCTGTTCAACACCACAAAGAATGGCTTCATGTTTTTGGTGGAAGGAGGGTTGAACTTTGAGTTTGGCTCATATAGGAACTTCATCCTATCCTTGTCAATGACACCAATGTTGTGTATGACTAAGCAATCAGATCTTGTGGTGTCAAGGTGGAGCGGGTTAGCAAAATCTTCTTGAGTAATGTTGTACTTGGATCCATGGGTCATCCAAGTGACACTCTCCTCATCCTCACTTGAGAAGTGACAGGTCGCAAAGAACTGCGCAATCACTTCATCATTCCAGTTATTTCTGAAAGCAAACAGATCTCTCAGTCCATGCTTCTCAATGGCTCTCACAACATCAGTGAATGGTGAGCAACCCTTATTCTCAAAATGTGCCCAGACAATCCACTGACTGCGCACCACCGATGTCTTCATCTGCAGGTAAACATCCCTGTAATAGTCAGCATGAAAATTGCTCCAGAATCTTCCATCTGCAACTTGCTTTGGATGACTGTAGCAATCCACACTACGGAACTTGGCCGCTGAGTCACTGCCCTTTCCATTAAACTTCTCTTCTGTGGGGTCCCGGGCCCCTTCCCTCGGAGCATGTAGCTTCAACAGGCCAACTGGACCTGTAGCAATCCCTTTGCCCTTGCCCTTTGCATGGCGAGGGCCACTCGATGATGCAGCTGCCTTGGACACTAGCTTCTTAGCCAACACTTTCCTCCGAGCCTGTGGAGGAGACTGAGCTGGCTCGGACGGTCTTTCTTGGCGCTTCTAGCCAAGACCCGTCGAGGTCCGAGTTGCCACCTCAAGGTCCATCTCGGCCTCAAAATCGGAAACTTCATCGTTTGAGCTTGACATGACCTGAGAATGAGTGGCTTGATTGAGAATGAATGGCGCAAGGCATAGCTGTGAAAGTATAGCAAGGACTTGCATTGAGGAATTGAAAAGTTAGGTGTTGAGTTCAGAAAAGTCGGACTTGTCCGGTGTCTAGGCACGGACTAGTACGGGATATCGGACTTGTCCGTGCATGGACCAGACTAGTCCGATATTCAAACTCAAAAACCTAGGAAACTAGACAACTGGTGATTCCTGACGCACAACATGCGTAGCATAAACATAATACATCAAGGAGGCATGTATATAGTGAAATATGCTAGGCTTTTGATCAACAATGAAGAAATTTTGGATTTCTAGGGTTAGGGTGAAAAATTACCGAAGAAATCGACTGGAGTTTGAATAAGAGGATGTTGAAGGCCGGACTAGTCCGAGAACTTCAATCCTGATGCAATGTCGATCAAATCCCACCCAAACTTGCGAAGTTTCGATGGAGAAATCAAGAAATCGCCTTGGGGGCTCGAGCACGAAGAGAGAGAGCGCGTGAGGCAAGAGTGGAGGTGAGGAATTTAGGGTTTAGCGGCGGCTAGGGTTATGGACACGAAAAATCGGACAAGTCCGGAGACGATCGGACTAGTCTGAACTTTTCTAGATGCTATATCGAACTAGTCCGTTGTCTACCGGACTAGTCTGGCCTAACCGACACTCTACAGACTAGTCTGCATGGGCGGACTAGTCCGGGCAACCACGGACTAGTCCGTGGTCACGAGACAAGAATTTTTAGCCCATTCATATATATTTGAAGGTACATATTTAGAGAAAAGAGAGGCAAAACACATCAAATAATCTTGATGAATATGATCAGTGAGCATACAACAATCAAGCAATGATCATAATTCACCAAGATCTAGTAATTGACATAGTTTTTCGGAGAAAAATGAGAGAGATGATTTTCACAATCCAATCAACATATTTGAAGAATTCATACAGGTATGCAACATTTCAAGCCACACTCCGAGCATCAAGGATATTTAGTTCATTTCGGAGTTCACAAAAACGTTTTTCATCAAGTGGCTTGGTGAATATGTCAGCCAATTGCTTTTGAGTGTTGACATGTGAAATGGCTATGTCTCCTTTCATGGCATGATCTCTCAAAAAGTGATGTCTTATGTCTATGTGTTTAGTTCTGGAGTGCTCAAGTGGGTTGTGTGCAATTTTAATGGCACTCTCATTGTCACAAAGGAGTGGAATATGGTTCATATTGTAACCATAATCCCTTAGAGTTTGTCGCATCCAAAGGAGTTGAGCACAACAACTCCCGGCTGCAACATACTCCGCTTCAGCTGTGGATAAGGCAATGAAATTTTGTTTCATGGAGGACCAAGAAACTAAGGATCTCCCTAGGAATTGGCATGTACCAGAAGTGCTTTTTCTATCTACTTTGCACCCGGCATAATCTACATCGGAATAACCGATGAGATTGAATTTTGATCCTTTTCGGTACCAAAGGCCAAGGTTGGGTGTATGAACTAAATATCTCAAGATCCTTTTTACGGCTGTCAAGTGACATTCCTTAGGATTGGCTTGAAATCTTGCACACAAACATACACTCAACATAATATCTGGCCTAGATGCACATAAATAGAGTAGAGATCCAATCATGGATCGATATACCTTTTGGTCGACGTTAGGTCCATCTTCATTGAGATCCAAGTGGTCATTTGTTGCCATAGGGGTCTTTATGGGCTTTGCCTTGTCCATACGAAACTTCTTAAGTACGTCTTGTGTGTACTTGGTTTGGCTTATGAACGTCCCTTCCTTTTGTTGCCGCACTTGGAATCCCAGGAAGTACTTTAACTCTCCCATCATTGACATTTGAAACCTGTCTGTCATGATTTTACTAAATTCTTCACAAAAAGATTGGTTAGTTGACCCAAAGATTATATCGTCAACATAAATTTGACAAATAAAAAGATCATCATCAAAATTCTCTGTAAACAGTGTATAGTCTACTTTGCCAATCTTAAAGCCATTTTCAATTAAGAAATCTCTAAGACAATCATACCAAGCTCTAGGAGCTTGTTTGAGGCCGTAGAGAGCCTTACGCAATTTAAACACGTGGTCGGGGAACTCTTCATCTTCAAATCCGGGTGGTTGCTCCATGTACACCTCTTCCTTGATTGGTTCGTTGAGGAAGACACTTTTCACATCTATTTTATACAGCTTGAAATTATGGTGAGTAGCATATGCAAGTAATATTCTAATAGATTCAAGCCTAGCTACTGGAGCAAAAGTTTCATCGAAATCCAAACCTTCGACTTGTGAATACCCTTTGGCCACAAGTCGTGCCTTGTTCCTTGTCACCACCCCGTGTTCATCTTGTTTGTTGCGGAAGACCCACTTGGTGCCGTCAATGTTTGCATTGGGTCTTGCCACAAGTTCCCACACTTCATTCCGCTTGAAGTTGTTCAATTCTTCTTGCATTGCCACCACCCAGTCCGGATCTTTCAATGCATCTTCAACCCTGCGTGGTTTCAGAAAGGATACAAACGAATAGTGTTCACAAAAGTTAGCTATGCGAGATCTAGTAGTTACTCCCTTTTGGATGTCACCGATGATGTTGTCGATTGGGTTATCCCTTTGGACGCATTGGTGTACTCTTGGGTGTGGCACTTGAGGAGTTGTATCTTCATGGTAATCTGCTTCTCCCCCTAAGTCATTGCCTTCATTGACTTGTCGATTATCTTTTTATCCTTATGGTTGATCTTGTGTTGAAGCTCCCCCTTGATCGTTGATCTCCTCTTGTGGTTCATATTCTTCATGTACATGTGGAGGTGGCTCTTGTGGTCGAACCTCACCTAGAGCCATTCTTTTCAATGCTTGACAAGGCGCTTCTTCTTTACCTAGTTCACATGGATCAACTTGCTCCTTTTGGGAGCCATTAGTCTCATCGAACACTACGTCACGTTCTACTTTAACAAGTCCGGAGGTCTTGTCGAAAACACGATAGGCGTAAGTGTTCGAATCATAACCAAGCAAGAAACCTTCATCAGACTTCGAAGCAAACTTTGAAGTCCTAGGCTTCTTGTTCAAGATATAACATGGAGAACCGAAAACACGAAAATATAAAATATTTGGTTTGTTACCAGTGAGTAGCTCATATGATGTCTTCTTGAGTAGTCGATGAAGGTAGAGTCGATTTACGGCGTGGCAAGCGGTGTTAACCGCTTCCGCCCAAAATCGATCTGATGTCTTGTACTCATCGAGCATTGTTCCTGCCATCTCTATGAGTGTTCGATTCTTTTTCTCAGCAACTCCGTTTTGTTGTGGGGAGTACGGCGCTGAAAATTCATGCTTTATGCCTTCTTCATCAAGGTACTCTTCCACTTGCATGTTCTTGAACTCCGTGCCATTGTCGCTTCGAATATTCTTGATTGTCAATGAGAATTCGTTTTGAGCTCGCTTGAAGAACTTCTTGAGTGTTCCTTGTGTCTCTGACTTATCATGCAAAAAGAAAACCCAAGTGAAGCGAGAAAAGTCATCAACAACTACTAAACCATATTTGTTACCGCCAATGCTTATGTAAGCAATTGGACCAAATAAGTCCATGTGTAGTAGTTCGAGTGGTCTTGTTGTAGTCATGACGTTCTTTGCGGAATGAGGTGCTCCAACTTGCTTCCCGGCTTGGCACGCACTACAAGGCCTGTCTTTCTCAAAAACAACATCCTTCAAACCGCGTATGTGATCGCCCTTGAGGAGTTTTTGAAGATTCCTCATACCAACATGCGCTAGCCGTCTATGCCACAGCCAACCCATGTTGGTCTTTGCAATCAAGCATGTGTCAAGTTCGGCTTTATCCTTGTTGAAATCAACAAGGTAAAGCTTTCCCTTCAACATGCCCTTGAATGCAATGGAACCATCACTCCTCCTAGAGACGGTCACACCCTCGTTAGTGAACAAGCAATTATAACCTTTGTCACATAGTTGAGATATGGACAGCAGGTTATAATCTAAGGATTCAACATGTAGTACATGAGAAAGTGTGTGTTTAGATGATATAGCAATTTTACCGGTACCGAGCACCCTTCCTTGACTATTATATCCAAAGTAGATGCCCTCATTTTGGTCCTCATTCTCTTCATATTCCACGAACATTCTTCTTTCTCCGGTCATATGGTTGGTGCACCCACTGTCTAGCACCCATTTAGATCCACCGGAGAAATAGGCCTGCAAAAACAAATTATGCTTTGGTTTTAGGTACCCAAGCTTGCTTGGATCCTTGGAGGTTAGTTACAATACATTTGGGCACCCACACATGAGATTTAGTGTTCCCATGGCATGGCCCAACATAATGAGCATAAACCTTGCCAAAATTATTTCTCATTAACACATAGGAGGCATCAAAAGTTTTAAACAATAGCTATTTGTGTACAGGACTAGTCTGGGGGGCCGGACTTGTACGGAGAACGGGACTTGTCCGGACACCGACCGGACTAGTCCGATGTTCCTGTGCAGGTACAATCTTAATATGTGACTTTCCGGTTTGAGAGGGCCTTCATTTTACAAAGGTAATCCTCTCCTTGTTATTCTTATGACTTCTAGCATGCTGCTTTTCACCATAAGAGTAACCAATGCCATATTTGACGTTTGGAGGTCTTTGGACCAAGTATGCACTACGTGCATAGTTGATCTTCACCTAGAGCCATTCTTTTCAATGCTTGAAGAGGCGCTTCTTCTTTACCTAGTTCACATGGATCAACTTGCTCCTTTTGGGAGCCATTAGTCTCATCGAACACTACGTCACGTTCTACTTCAACAAGTCCGGAGGTCTTGTCGAAAACACGACAGGCGTAAGTGTTCGAATCATAACCAAGCAAGAAACCTTCATCAGACTTCGAAGCGAACTTTGAAGTCCTAGGCTTCTTGTTCAAGATATAACATGGAGAACCGAAAACACGAAAATATGAAATATTTGGTTTGTTACCAGTGAGTAGCTCATATGATGTCTTCTTGAGTAGTCGATGAAGGTAGAGTCGATTTACGGCGTGGCAAGCGGTGTTAACCGCTTCCGCCCAAAATCGATCTGATGTCTTGTACTCATCGAGCATTGTTCCTGCCATCTCTATGAGTGTTCGATTCTTTCTTTCAGCAACTCCGTTTTGTTGTGGGAAGTACAACGCTGAAAATTCATTCTTTATGCCTTCTTCATCAAGGTACTCTTCCACTTGTGTGTTCTTGAACTCCGTGTCATTGTCGCTTCGAATATTCTTGATTGTCAATGAGAATTCGTTTTGAGCTCGCTTGAAGAACTTCTTGAGTGTTCCTTGTGTCTCTGACTTATCATGCAAAAAGAAAACCCAAGTGAAGCGAGAAAAGTCATCAACAACTACTAAACCATATTTATTACCGCTGATGCTTATGTAAGCAATTGGACCAAATAAGTCCATGTGTAGTAGTTCGAGTGGTCTTGTTGTAGTCATGACGTTCTTTGCGGAATGAGGTGCTCCAACTTGCTTCCCGGCTTGGCACGCGCTACAAGGCCTGTCTTTCTCAAAAACAACATCCTTCAAACCGCGGATGTGATCGCCCTTGAGGAGTTTTTGAAGATTCCTCATACCAACATGCGCTAGCCGTCTATGCCACAGCCAACCCATGTTGGTCTTTGCAATCAAGCATGTGTCAAGTTCGGCTTTATCCTTGTTGAAATCAACAAGGTAAAGCTTTCCCTTCGACATGCCCTTGAATGAAATGGAACCATCACTCCTCCTAGAGACGGTCACACCATCGTTAGTGAACAAGCAATTATAACCTTTGTCACATAGTTGAGATATGGACAACAGGTTATAATCTAAGGATTCAACATGTAGTACATGAGAAAGTGTGTGTTTAGATGATATAGCAATTTACCGGTACCGAGCACCCTTCCTTGACTATTATCTCCAAAGTAGATGCCCTCATTTTGGTCCTCATTCTCTTCATATTCCATGAACATTCTTCTTTCTCCGATCATATGGTTGGTGCACCCACTGTCTAGCACCCATTTAGATCCACCGGAGAAATAGGCCTGCAAAAACAAATTATGCTTTGGTTTTAGGTACCCAAGCTTGCTTGGATCCTTGGAGGTTAGTTACAATACATTTGGGCACCCACACATGATATTTAGTGTTCCCATGGCGTGGCCCAACATAATGAGCATAAACCTTGCCAAAATTATTTCTCATTAACACATAGGAGGCATCAAAAGTTTTAAACAATAGTTGTTTGTGTATAGGACTAGTCTGGGGGGCCGGACTTGTACGGAGAACCGGACTTGTCCGGACACCGACCGGACTATTCCGATGTTCCTGTGCAGGTAAAGTCTTAATATGTGACTTTCCGGTTTGAGAGGGCCTTCCTTTTACAAAGGTAATCCTCTCCTTGTTATTCTTATGACTTCTAGCATGCTGCTTTTCACCATAAGAGTAACCAATGCCATATTTGACGTTTGGAGGTCTTTGGACCAAGTATGCACTACGTGCATAGTTGATCTTCTCCTTGTCAAATATGCCACATTGGGAAGGATGTTTATCCTTTGTGGAGGTTGACTTCTCCTCCAAACTGGTGTCACCTTTCTTACATGTACAAGCATGAGCGAAATCAGTTTTAGAGGGTTGAGAAGGTGAACTTGAAGAGGAGGAAGGTTCACTCAGCTTGAGTGACTCAACTTGCACTTCAAGGATCTTGTTAACCTTGATCAGGTCAGCAAGTTGGTCCTTGATTGCAACATTTGAGTCGGTTAACTCCAGGCAAGCTTTCTTGCTTGAAGCTAACTCAAGTTCTAGTGAATTGCTTTTCTCCTTTTCAAGCTCTAGAAGTTTGTCAAGTTCGACATACTCCTCCTTTTGAGAGATAATCATGTCCTCTTGACGATGAATTAACCTCTCCTTCTCAACAAGTTGATCAAGTAAAATTTTCATTTTTGTTGCAGCTTTCCTATCTAGTCCAATAAGCATATCCTCATTATCACTATTTATTTCATCATCACTAGAGTAGGAATGCCCGGAAGGGGCTTTGATGGTTACCTTGCGTTTACCTTCCTTTGTCATGAGGCAAGTACCATTTCATTTCCTTGTGCTGAGTGTAGGGAAGAGAGTAGACTTCTTGGACGTGCTCTCGATAGCTATGCTAGCCATCTCTTCTTCTTCGGATGATGAGTACTCATCATTTAAGTCCCACTCCTTCCCTATGTGAGCTTGTTCAGCTTGTTTCTTCTTCTTGAAGAATTTCTTGGGTTGAGGCTTGGCTTCTTTTGTCTTCTTCTTGTTCTCTTCGTACGGGCAATCAACAATAAAGTGGCTATACTCACCACAATTATAGCATGCCCGCCTCAACTTTGCCTTTGTTCTCTCCTTGTACTTTCCTTCACTTGATTTTGTACCTTGTATTTTCTTCATTATTCTCTTGAACTTTTTCATGAATAATATCATGTCATCTTCATCTAGTTCACTGCTCTCGTCATCACTATCTCCCTCTAGTTGTGCTTCTCTAGCTTCTTTGGATAGGGGCTTGAGGGTGGACTTCAAAGCAACCCATTTCTTCTTTGCCGAGGTGAGGTCGGCAATTTCCTTGACGTGCTTTGCTTGTTTTTACATCATCTCAAAGTTGATGATCTTTCCAAGCAATTCATCCGGAGTCATCCTTTTGTATCCGGGGCTTTCCCTAATCATGGAGCATAGTGTGACATTGCGAGACATAAAAGCTCTAAGGATGAGCTTTACCACCTCGTGATCATTCCACTTCTTGCTCCCATATGATCAAACTTTGTTGACGAGTGTCTTCAATCGGTTGTGCATTTCTTGGGGTGACTCGTCTTCCTCAATTGCGAATCTTCCTAATTCACCTTCGATCATCTCGATTTTTGCTTCACGCACATGTCGGTCACCTTCATGTGCGGTTTGCAGTGTATCCCATATCTCCTTAGCAATTTCGAGTCCATCCACCTTGGTGAACTCGTCCCGACTGAGTGAGGAGGTGATTACTGTTGCGGCTTGAGCGTTTCTATGAATAGCCTGCTCTTGGCTTGGGGTGAGCTCTTCGTCGTCGTCCATAATATCTATCCTTATGCATACAACATGCCATAGACTTGGATTGATGGAAATCAAATGCATTTTCATATTCTGGCTCCACATTGAGTAATCACTTCCATCGAAGTGTGGAGCTTTTACAAGTGGGATAGATAAGTAATGACTATTATTGGAATTTAGACGATCATAGTTAAAAGGATACCGGGAGTAGTCGGTGTGACTACTCCCCTTCTTCTTCTCTTCAACTTTCACTTTCCCTTTGGAAAGCGCCTTATTTCTGAGGAGCGCCTTTAGCTCCAGTGTCTCCTCATCATCATCCTCAAAGTCTTGAATGGCTTCGAGGTACTTCTCCACCTTTTGATTTTTGTCGGTGTTAACCTCTTCTTGGTTGTTGATTTTGTGGATGTCCTTCATCTCTAACATGATCTATTCGAGTGGTTAGACTCTTTCTTGAAGAACCTCACTCTGATACCAATTGAATGTGGCCTAGAGGGGGGGGGTGAATAGGCCTTTTTGCAAATTGTCGTATCCTGCAACACTTAACAACCAGTTCAATACCAGAGATATCGGACTAGTCCGGTGTTCACGGGCTAAGTTGGTTGAGCTTGATCGATTAGATTGATTCTTTTATGTATGCAGCGGAAATATAGAATCAAATAAAGGTTTCAATGTTATATGCTAGATTATAACACAATTAAATCTTATGTTCAACAATTCAACGTGAGATAAGCAATGATTATGAAACCCTAGGTTATATTGATGAATAAGAACGATGAACACCAAAGACACAAGGATTTATCCCGTGGTTCAGCTCCCACAAAGGCAACCTACGTCCACGTTGAGGAGTCCACAAAAGGACCGGGTCTTCTCCAACCCTACTCTCGTCGGATCGCCACGAAGGCCAATCCTCTTCCACTAATCACAAAGGGGTGAATAACCAAATTCAAAGGGGCCTTCTCACACGTTGAGAGCTCTCTTGGATTACAACACGAAATACCACCAAAACACACTCAAAAGATTACAATTAAATCGCAGGAGTGTGTTAGAGAATCAAACCAAGAGCTCAATGTGGTGTTGAACGTGTCTCTCCAATGATCTAGAGTGAATCCTTAAAGGATTGATCGTTGTTGCACTTAATTTCGTGGAGAGATGTGGTTTTTGAGTCTCTTGGGAGGTATGACGGCGCTAGGGTTCGAGAGTGGGAAAAATATGGCCGTACAACTCTATTTATATAGGTTTCTAAAAGTGACCGTTAGGGTTCAGAAAGTTCGGACTAGTCCGTGGTGGTCATCGGACTAGTCCGGTGTGCTGAGTGTAGCAAACCCTAAGTGTCCCGAAATATCGGACTAGTCCGGCTAGGAGCGGACTTGTCAGATTTCGCTACTGGAAATCTTCGGACTAGTCCGATGGTCATCGGACTTGTCCGGACATCTGAAACCCTAAGTGTATAGGATGACAAGTCCGCACTTGGAGGACTTGTCTGATTCAGATCAGAGGGTTTTTCGAACTAGTCCGTGCAAACATCGGACTTGTCCGATTTGGATCAGAAAGAATATCGAACTAGTCCGGATGTGATCGGACTTGTCCGATTTTGTGTGACTTGTGAAGTGTTTTGAGGACTAGTCCACACTGGGGAGGACTAGTCCGATTCTGGTCAGAAAGGATATCGGACTAGTCCGATGGATATCAGACTTGTCCGATTTCGTGCAGAAAGGATATCGGACTAGTACGGTGTTTGTCGGACTAGTCTGGTCCTGTGTAACTTTGTGCAATATGTATGTTTAAATGTGGTTAGCTCTTGGGATGTGTTTCCTTAACACACTCCATACACAATAATCTACTACTCTTCTTCCTTGAGCTCATTTCCACTTTGCTCCTCATTCTTCCTTCTTTTTGGTACTTTGCTCATTTTTCTATCATAAGCCTGCACTCATCTCAATAAAGAGGTTAGGATCCCAATTGTTTGTCATAAATCATCCAAAACCCACAAGGGAGTCCTAGATGCACTTTCAGTCTCCACTAAGATGTTCGCCGTCACCCGGGAGGGGCTATCCCCTGAAGGCGGTGGCACCTGTGGGGCCGAGGTGCCTGGGGTCCCTGCCAGACCCTCCAGAGCAACCGCAGCTCTCCCGGTCCGGCCTCTGGTGCTCCTGACCCAGTCCCAGATGCTTGAGAAGCGGGACGTGTGCCTAGAGCCTCCGCGGCTTGAAGCACCGTCGCCGGGACACTGGACGCCGCTGACTGAGGCGCTGCAGTGGGAGCGGGTACTTCAACGACTGCCGGCATGGGGACCGGCTCTTCGACCACTCCTGGCACCCCGGCCGGAGCCGCTTCCGTGTCTGGCATGGGGGCCAGCTCCTCATCTACATCCGGCTGGGGCGCCAGAACCTCCTCGGAAGATGGCGAGGGAGTCAGTCCCTCGGTGGCCCCTAGCACCACGGGTGGAGTATCCACCGACACCTGATCCGACAGGGGCGCCGGGGCTGGTGCCTCGGTGGCCGATGCCTCGGTGGTTCCAAGCACCATGGGCGGAGCCCCCTGCTGACTCCTGAGTTGGGCTGACTCTTGGCACCTCCGTCGGAGCCTCGGGGGCCACTGGCTCTGGCACCAGAGCCCCAGCCTTCGAAGCCCCAACCTCCTCCGCGTCAACGGTCGGGACCCTTGATTCAGACGCAGTTGCACTCGGGATGGGAGCCGCCCTCGTGTCGGCCGAAGCCTCCGCAATCGTCTGGGCCGATGCGGGAGTAGAGGTTGAAGCACCTACTTGCACAGCCTCCCGAGATGCTGGAGGTGTGATGGTCGACTCACCCTGCTTGGAAGTGTTGCACAATCAAGTTGGAAATGTTTAAAGGGTGACCTTGGCCAGAAGTGGAATCGAAGCAAGAAGCTCGGCTGCTTACCTTGGGAAGCCCCAAGTCCCGCGGAGGCAGAGCCACTTCTGGGTAGGACCGGAGCCAGAGCCTGATGTGTTCAGAGTCTCAGGTCTCTAAAAGGCTTGGATAGGAGTCAGAGCTGGAGCCTCCCTCGCTGAATAAGCCCTTGTTTGAAGGGGACCTCCGGAGCTCAGTCCCGTACTTGGCGCCATGGCGGGAAGTGGCCCCTCGGAACTGGCACCCGTCGGAGGTTCCGGAGCCGGATGGGGTTGCTCCCTGGAGGCACCGACGTGACTCCCATCGCCCCGCACCAGTTTCCTCTTGCGACTAGAGGGTGCCGCCGAAGCCTCGCCCTTGCCGGAGCTGACGGCTCCATCCCCCGGGCTAAGGAGGACTGGGGCTGACCCCCCGGAGGTTCCCGGAGCACTGGTTGCCGAATGAGCCACCCTTGTCGCGATTCCGATGTCATCCAACCTCGGCATCAGGAGCTCCTTGCAGAACTCATGAACTGTGTTCAAAGGTGGGAAGGACGTTGGGGGCGCCAGGGACCCAAGCGAGATGTTGGGATTGCTATGGAACTTCTTCAGCAGGTCCTTCAAAGCTTCGTCTTTCACATGGGTGTTAGCATCCCGCGGAGTGAATGTCCACGCCATCCGTTCCCTAAACTTCAGTGACACCCACCTGTTCCTCAGGAAGTTCCCAAAGACCATCTTGGGAGTCACTCCACCATCTACGCAGCCTTCAATCCTTGCCACAACGGGTCCGTACGCCGATGGCAGCTCCAGGATCTTGTTCCAGAGGTCCATGTCCACGTTCGGGAGGCTCTCTGGCAACTCCAGCCTCTCGTGCCAGTCCACAGTGATGACCACCCACTCCTTCTTCCATTCGTCCCATTTGCTGGAGGAAAAGGTGTCCAAGTACTTGAAAGGGGACCGCTTCCGCTTTGCGAACACTACAGGAATCCCGACGATTTGCGACGGCCGGGGCCGTCGCAAATAAGCCAAATGCCGTCGCAAATAAGCTATTTGCGACGGTTTACCTTATTTGCGACGGCTTCCGGCCGTTGCAAGTACGTCGTCGCAAATAAGCTTCTTTGCGACGGCCACCGTCGCAAATAAACTTATTTGCGACGGCTGGGGGAGGCCGTCACAAGTTATTGTTGCGGGCTGGTGGGCCCCGCAGAATTATTTGCGACGGCCTAGCCATCGCAATTAATGCTTATTTGCGATGGCCGGGCCGTCGCAATTAAGGGCCTCTATTTGCGACGGTCGGGCCGTCGCAAATAAGTTCAGTGGGCAGGGCCCACGTGTCCTCCTCCGGGACCCACGACGCTATTTGCGACGGCGAGGCCGTCGCAATTAATGCTTATTTGCGACGGCTAGGCCGTCGCAAATAACAGTGGTTTAATTGCGACAGCTTGTACCCTTATTTGCGACAGTACTGTATAAAAAGTCGTCGCAAATAAGGTTTTTTATTTTTTTAAAAACAGAAAATACTACCCGGCTCGATGGCCAGAATCACAACAAACACAATATACACAATATATACACAGCATACACAAACATCATCACAATCACAAACTAAAATTCTGATACATCTCATATCGTCATCAACAAAGTAAATAAAAGGGCTCACTCGCCCATCTGACCTCCGGAGCCACCTCCGAAGTCGAAGTCGTCGTCGTCGCGCCTCATTCCAGGCGGCGGTAGCGAAGGCGACGGCGTTTGTGCAGCCGTCGCGGATCCCTGCAATTAATAAAACTTAGAGTTAGAATATAAATGCATCAACATCTCTCTCCCTCCCTCTCCCTCTATCTTCATCTTAGATCACCCTCTCTTTCTCTCTCTTTTCATTTCTCTCTTTGTCTCTCACTCTATCTTTCTTTCTCATTCTATCTCTCTATTGCTATCCTTTTCCCTCTATCTTCCTCCCTCTTTCTCCATCTACATCTCCCTCCCTCTATCTTCCCCTCTCTCTATCTCCATCTACATCTTACTCTCTCTTCATTCCCATCCTACTCTATCTATCTTTCACTCTTTCTTCTGTCTCCCTTTCTTCTATCTCTTTCTTTCTTCTATCTCAATCATTTTCTTCTATCTAACTATCTCTCTCTTTCATCTATCTCAATCTTATTACGCTGGAGAAGAAGGATTACATAGAAACTTACCTGACCCGCTGAAGAAGGATCGCCTGGGAGGACCGGTGGTAGTACCGGTAGCTGGATTCCCAGACCCTGCGCCCGAGCGATGGCCTGTCATTACAAACATTAAATGCTACCTATTAGTAAGTCATTTACGCTGAATTAATGAGAATTTTAATTTTTAGATTGTTACCTCCATTGCTTCCCGCATCTGCGCCAACGCTGCTGCCTGGGTTTGGATCGTGGCCTCCATCGCCCTCCTTTCCTCCTCATGTCGCCTTTCGTTTTCTTTTATAGTTTCTCAGAGGAACTGCATCTCAATGTCCCTCTGCGACACGCGGCGACCTCCCATGCCCGAAGCCTACGTGGAGCTGCCTCTCGCAGGTCTACCCGCCCTCGAGTCGACAACTCCGTCGAATATGGCGAGCCTATAAAAAAGAGAGTCAGTAATATGAAATTGAAATATCTTGAATACTTTGAATTGAAAACGATAAAATGACTTGCAAACTCACCTTCCGTGTGCTTTTCCACCACCGGTTGCATACGCGGCTTGAGGATCGATCGGTTGACGTTCCCAATTGAAATCCTCGCCGTGTATCTTCCTAGCCTCCTCCCCGTACTTAGCCTGCAAAACAATAAAATCGTGTAAGTTCAACAATCTATATAGTTATATTTAATATGAATGATTTCTAAACTTACCAAACGCTCGGCTGCAGCCTGACTGCACCCCGTTGGCTGAGAAGGGTCCCTGTGACCTCTCTTCCAAACCTCAGCAGGGGTGGACGGCACCCCCGTCTCGCACTCCTATCAATACGTGTTAGTACGAACAATATATTATCAATATACAAACATAAGTTAAACACACTTACCATGCGTTTAGCTAAACGCAAGTGGTTATCTTGCCTGTGCCTGCTCTTCCCCTCCACCCCTCTGCAGTCTCGAGCCTTCTCAGACTTAGATTTAAACTCGTCGCTAGCCCAGTAGCGACAAAGGGCCCGAAATGCATCGGTCCGACCCTGCAACCAGCTCACGTGGCCCTGCACATAGTTCGAAGTCGTTAAAAGTACCATCGAGGACATTATCAGAAAAAATACTTACTACACTCCACGTACCTGCGCGTACTCCTCCTCCGTCAGGTGCCTCTCGCTCTCTTGTCGGAAGTGTAACACGTGCTGCTGGTTCGCCTTCAAGTGCTCATTAATAATTTGAACACGGGCGTTCGACAAAGCTTGTCGAAGTGCCTTGGCAGCGTTGAAGTGAAACACTCGCCTCGCATCCTCAAACATGCGACGGTCGTTCGAGTCCTCTAAAGTATATCTTGCCTGTGATAAAGAATATATTGAAGAGATGTTCACTAAAAGAGTTTAAGAGTTGTAACTTAGAAACTTTTTTAACATACTTACCATAAAATCGGCCCATATGGCCTCCTGAAGGTTGCCGTGCTCTTGGTGATGGACGCGTGCGTAGTCCTCCCACGAAAGAGCAGGCACCCCGTCGATGACCCCGGGATAGTGCAAACGCACTATAGACCCGAGGACACCGTTCACCGGTCTTTGGTGTTTATCACCGGTGAAAGACAAGTCATCCCAAGCCCTGTAAGATATTTATTCATTCATTCATTACTTAAGTAATCAAAAGAAACTAAAATTGAAAACTATAATTTTATTACCTGTCTCTGACTAGACGAATCACGGTCCTCTGTGAAGGGATCGCGGGAGGACTGACAAAGTGAGTCCTCCTCGTCCTCCGCGTCTGCTGGGGCGCCACGTCAGGTGACCCAGACGGCTCCTCACCAGCCGAGTCAAAGGCCTCAGGAACAAACTCATCGTCAGCCGGGGGCTGGCTGGCCGAGGGCTGGCTCGCCGAGGGCTGACTCGCCGAGGGCTGGCTGGCCGAGGGCTGCCTCGCCGAGGGCTGCCTCGCCGAGGGCTAGCTCACCGAAGGCGCTGCAGCCTCTGAGTCAGCCGGTGAGGACTACAATATTCAAATGATTCATAAGTAAGTTTAATGTGAATTTGAATTTAAAAAATTTGTCAAAAACGAGTGACATTTACCTGTGACGAAGCTCTAGAGCTGGTCTGAACATGCCCCAACAGCTGAGAGCGTCTGCTGCCAGTCGACGAGGCACCAACGAAAGCGTCCTCAGGTCTAGAGGGGTAGAACCCCCTCGTCGGCGGCACCTTCTTACCCTTCTTTGACGCCATCCTATTGTAATTAGATAATTAGTAAATATGCAAATCAAATATATAAAATTCATGTTACTATCTTCAAGAAAACATTACTTGTAGTCACTTTCAAAATTCATCAACATCATTGTCATGTGCCTGTGCCCCACTCCTTAAACCAGCCCAACGATCTTCCATCGTGGCCTGTTCTAATTTTCGTTTTCGCGTATCATCTGCCTCTACATCTTCAACGTCTTCAACATCTCCAACTAATTGATCGAGTCCTGCACCAAGCTCGACGATAAAAGTGTCTGGCAACTCTTCTTCTTGGTACACTTCTTCAACGTCTTCGCTATCATGGTAACCATCATCCCCGGAAGTATATAGCCGCTCACGAGGATTCACCTTATATACCACCCACCAAGCACTGAGCTTCGTGCATGGATAAGGTAGATAATACACTTGTTCAACTTGATGCGCAAGAACAAATGTATCGTAACCTCGTAGTCGGTCCTTATGTTTCACTTCCACCATTCCAAATTGGTTTTCTCGAGTTCCATGAGTACGATCAAACCAGTCACAATCAAAGAAGACAACTCGAAGGGTCTTATTTCCGATAAAAGTAAATTCAAGGATTTTGTTAATGATACCATAAGAATCGGTTAAATTCCCTTGAGTGTCCATTGCTCTCGTCACAACACCGGAATTTGATGTTACCACATTTCAAGCACATCTTCTCATTGGCGTGCTCTTTCCAAAATAGCATGCAGTTGTCTGGGCACACATCAATTTTCTCATACTTCATACCGAGACCAGATATCTTGATCTTTGACTGATACATATCTGGTGGCGCTTTGTGAGGTTGTGGAAGGATATCGCAGATCAATTTCATGAGATCATTGTAGCAGTTGATGGAAAAAAAAGTACTTGGACTTAATTGTCATAAATCTGGTCAAGAAAGCAAGTACGGTCACAGCCGTGTGTTCATGCAACGGCTCTTGTGATTTCTTCAGCTCCTCAAAGAACTTCTCTGCCTCATTTGTAAGAGGATCCTCCACTTCAAGAGCTTCTAACATCTCATCCATCCTATCAACCTCTGTTATATCATCATCCTCATCCACTTCGGCTATGACTCGAGAATTAGTCTCGCCGTGGAAGGTCCACACTTCATATTGTGGAGTGAAACCGTTTCGACATAAGTGAAACGAAAGCTCCAATCTTCTCAAAAACTTAGTGTTCCGGCATTTTGTACATGGGCACCGCACCATATCTTCCGTTGACAACGAAAATGCTCGATCCAAAAATTGATCTAACTTGATAAACCACTCATCGGAGTGACCACCATTTCTGCTCTTCCAGCCAGTATACATCCAACTGTGGTCTTCACCCATGTTTGACTCTGCAGTTTAATGCGAAAGAAATTGTCGTTAATGTATTGTTGTGTTATGTCACGGCCCTACAACCTAGGCAGATAGATCCTAAACCCACCCAAGAGTGACCGAGCGGAGCGTGCTCATGACGAGACGCGTGATCCGGATTCGAACGAAATTTCGGCAGCATAGCCCCGCTGTTCTCCACTGCACGCCCAAAAATGGTGCAGCAGAGAACAACAGGGTTACGCCACCGAAATCTCGTCCAAATCCGGACCCGCGTCTCGTCACAAGCCGCGCCCCCTCGGTCACTCTGAGGCTGTCCAAAAAGGGACAATTTCGAACCTGCACGTCTCACATGCCAATGGCATGTGAGACGTGCCGATCCGAAACGGGTAATCAATTGCTATAGGTTACGTTGCTCATGTTCATTTATAAATCATTTACGAATGAGGAAAGAGAATGAGAGTGAGGAGAAAAGTGGGTCAGAGTTGAAAGTTTCATAGTCAGGGCCGTCCACGATAATTGTGTCTATATATATGCACGCAAACCCAACTCAAAAGATCAACGAGCCAAGCATCCACAATGACCTTCTAGCTTTCTGCAACAAAAGCTCTACCACAAGCTAGGTTTTGACCGGGTAGCAGCTCTGCTCGATCGCCCCTTCCAGCTAGAACGAAGGCAACAGTTACCATGGCGAGAGCTCTTGCAGTTGCAGTCGTGGCCTTCATGGTCGTGGACGTGTTCGGCATGGCGTCGGCGGCAACATACAACGTCGGCGAGCCGAGCGGCTCCTGGGACCTGCAGACCAACTACGCCAACTGGGTCGCCTCCAAGAGGTTCCTCCCCGGTGCTCAGATCGGTGGGTACCTGCACGGCCACGAGCCCTCGCTCCCGGAGCCTCTCCTCCGCTGCCGTCCACGCCTTCCGGAGGATCCTCTGCCGCTACCAAGACCACCGCCACCGGCTTCGGTCTCGCCGCTGTCATGCTCACCGCAGGCGATATGGCGTAGAATATCTCCTCTCTCTTTTGATATTTCTTCTGATACATTATCGTTTTAACCCGCTTATATATATATATACATATTTATATTTATATATTTATATATATAAAGAACATTAAACATGCTAAAAGAAACATAACAATTAATCAAAATTTGAACATTTAATAACTTAATTCAATAACGATAAGCAGCAATGAACATAAACATTAAGAATACTAAAGCAAAACATAAGCATGCTTAACATCTACATAATCAACAACATTATCAACAAATTTGCATAACCAACATCATTAACAACTAACCATAATTAACATCAAGATCGAGCAACAATTTCTACTCATTCGATCAACAATCATTCGAAGATTGAACAATCCATATCAAATATCAAGAAATCCACAACAAATTTGCATAATCAAAATCATTACTTGACGATCGGCGACGACGAGGAGGTCGGGGCGCGCGGGCGGCGAGGTCGCCGGGGCGCGCGGGCGGCGACGATGGGGAGGCCGGGGCCGCCGGGGCGCTTGGGCGGCGAGGAGGCCGGGCCTCGGGCGGTGAGGACGCCGGGGCCGCGGGGCGCTCGGGCGGCGGCGGCGGGGCGCGCTCGGCCGGCAGCGCGGGGAGGCGGAGGGCGGCGGCGGGGCGCGCTCGGGCGGCGGCGCGGGGAGGCGGAGGGCGGCGGCGGCGCGGGGAGGCGGCTCAACGAGTCGTGAGTGGACGAGAAAGAAGGGTCGGGTCGGGATGAAGGCACTTATTTGCGACGGCCAAATAAATTGCGACGGCCCGGCCACGTGGTCGTCGCAATTAACTATAATTGCGACGACCCTTTAAGCTGCCGGTGTAAATAAAGACTTATTTGCGACGGCGCCCTTATTTGCGACGGTATTAGGGTTGGCCGTCACAAATAAGTGTTTATTTGCGACGGCTATGAGGTTGGCCGTCGCAAATAAGCCGTTATTTGTGACGGCCGCTTTATTTGCGACGGCCAGTGGCCGACCGTCGCAATTTACTCTATTTGCGACGGCTGGCCGTCGCAAATAAATATAGCCGTCGCAAATGATCGCTTTTCCTGTAGTGGAAGTAGTACATCCCAATCAACTCGTTCACCTTCCCGGTCGTCTGCAGGGTGAAGACATTCCGGAAAAGCTCCATATTGGGCCGTACCCCCACCCACATCTTGCAGAAGTGGGCAAAGATAGCAACCAGCAGAATGGAGTGGGGCCTGAGGAGGTGTAGCTGGATTCCGTAGAACTCCAACAGGGTCATCAGGAAGGATGAGAAGGGTGGAAGCAGGCTGGCCATGGCGTACCCCTGAAAGAAGACCATGTCGCCGGCGTTCTTCTTCTCGAAGGTAAGTTCGCCGATGCGGATCCTGCCGTTGAAGGACTCATGGGACCAACCCATGTAAGCCCAAAACTTCTTCAGCCCTTTCTCGGTCTTGATCTTGCTAGCAGGCAGACCAAACTCCATGGCGACAAGATGGGGGAGGGAGAGGTTGGATTAGCAGAGGACTAGGGCTTAAAGTCGAAGGAAGTGGGAAGGCTGCAAGGTCTCAAGTGCGGGTGCGAGTGGAGGTGTGAAGAGTATGTGACTTGTGCCACTCCCCCCGTTAAGTATGGATCTATGGCGTTTGGAAGGAAACCCCAGGCACCAGGATACTGGGGTAACCATCGTATGACTGGTGGGTCAAGAGCCTGAATCGGCAAAAATACCGAGTGGCCACCTCAAGATAGCTGCTTTCGTAGGTGAGAATTCAAAATTTAAGCGTAGAAACTTAATGGGCGCGCGAAACCGAAACTAATTTCGGGAACCGGCGCCAGTTGATGGTGCAGTATCCGTAGACAAAGATTTTGTCTGCCGCATTGAAGGGAAGAACTTAAAGCTACGCCACGAAGATTCAGAATGGCCCCACCACGGGTATAACCGCCTTTACAAGGAAGATTCTCCCCGATATGGGCTCGGGGGCTACTGTTGGTGCCTGGGGAATCGGGTATCCCTGGGTACAGGGATAAATGCATATTGGGCCCCATCGCCCACGGAGGCGAGGCCTGCCATGGGCCCAAGGTGCCACGCGGCAAGCGGAGTAGTAGCACCTCCCATTGAGAGATGGTCTAGTGTTGCCACGTGGCCTGCAGCTCTGGGTCCGCCTCCTTGCAAAGGGAAGGTTCGGCGTGCTCACTAGGTCGACGACCTCGGACCTCCCCTCATGAGGAGAGGGTCCGATGCTGCTACGTTCCCGACAGCTCCGGACCCAACCTCCCTGATATGCACCGAATTTGGTTCGGCGAAGGGTGGCCCGATCTTCACGACAGAAGGTTCAAGAAAAAGATAACTTGCTGTAGAAACAGCGCGGATAACTAGCTTTATACCTGACCAAGGTTGGATGCGACCAAGCGACGGGGAGAGAGACACCGAAACCGCGAAGACTTCGACTCGATCTCCGAACGACCGCAGAACCACAACCGGAGCTAATCCACACAAGACGGGGCAGCCGTACTGGAACCCGCAGAGCACGAATTAGTGGATCTCAGAGAGATCTCTCCACAAGTTCAAAAAGAACAAGGAAGAACAAGGGTTGAGTAAGACACTCAAGCAGCTCGGCTGCAAATTTCACTGGAATAATCTTAATTCATCAAAGAGTTGCCCTTGGCTTACAAAAGAGGGATATTTATACCAACAACTAGTCTAAGAATAGATGTGAACTAAAAAATCCACGTGGGAAGGTGGAAGGCCAACTGGCTTGATCATTCATGCAGTGGTCATCAATTTCCCGCATGTCTTCTGGCCTTCTGGGTGGTCTTCAATGTTTTAATCATAACTCCACCTAGAGACATCCAAAAGACATGGTACCAGATGCGTTGGAAAGATAATTTGATAACCTTTCACACAATGTGTAGAATGCTTCACGAAATATTGTAGAGTGATACAGTTTCTCACGGAAACTTGGATATCAGGCTGACTGTTGATCTTCTGAACAGTCTGCACCAAAAGCACTCGGCTGCCAAACTGGAACCTCTAAAGCACTCAGCACTTAGTGGCATTTGAAAGTTGACTTCAACACCTTTCCAACAAGTACTCATGGACCTTCACAGCTTCTATGAATCAAGAGATATGACTGTTTCTTCATGACAGTTCTGCCAGGCCGAACTGGTTCGACGTAGTTCTCCTCTCTGGTTCAGTCTTGGCATGTCCTTGTCATCCTCCTTGGTGAACCTGAGTAATAGAAACATGTACGATTTAGGAAGTATATAATTCTCATTAATAAATGGAATTTCACAAAGTAGCGCGTGCACCTCTTGTTGTAGCTGTTTAGCTCGGCTACGAGTAATTGGTCCATCGACAACATGAGCTGGTGCAGCTTGACTTGATGATTGTTCCATCTTGCTTGATGTAATCGGTATACTTGATGGTATGGTCGGTGTGGGCATATCATCCTCCCCCCCTTGAAAAAGAGTCGTCCTCGACTCTTCCAATCCAAAGAATGGAGAGAGGTCGGACACATTGAAACTGGTACTTACACCATAAGTACTTGGCAGATCAATTTCATAAGCGTTGTCATTGATCTTGCGCATAACTTTGAATGGTCCGTCAGCCCGGGGTTGCAACTTGTTCTTGCGCAGCTCTGGAAAACGATCCTTTCGAAGGTGCACCCAAACCAAGTCCCCTGGTTCGAACAACACCTTCCTGCGACCCTTGTTAGCGTGCTTCTCATACTTCTTGGTCATCTTTTCAATATTGGCCCGAGCCCTATCATGAATGTTCTTGACAAATTCAGCTCGCTTGCTTGCATCAAAGTTCACACGTTCCTGCATGGGTAGAGACAAAAGATCTATGGGAGCAGTGGGTGTGAATCCATATACAATTTCAAATGGACAAAATTTAGTGGTTGAGTGTACTGCCCTATTGTATGCAAACTCAACGTGTGGCAAGCTTTCTTCCCATAGTTTCAGATTCTTCTTAAGGACAGCTCGGAGCAACATTGATAGTGTTCGATTCACAACTTCAGTTTGACCGTCCGTTTGCGGATGACATGTTGTGGAGAACAACAGTTTTGTCCCAAGTTTGCCCCACAATGTCTTCCAAAAGTAGCTCAAGAACTTGGTGTCACGATCCGACACAATGGTACGTGGCATTCCATGTAGTCGCACGATTTCCCTGAAAAATAATTCAGCAATACGGGAAGCATCGTCGCTCTTGTGGCAAGGAATAAAATGTGCCATTTTGCTGAAACGATCAACCACAACAAAAATTGAATCCCTTCCCCCTTTGGTTCGTGGTAACCCAAGAACAAAATCCATTGAAATATCCTCCCAAGGTGCATTAGGAATAGGAAGGGGAGTATATAAACCATGAGGGTTCAGACGAGACTTAGCTTTGTGACAGTTTTCGCAGCGAAGAACGTGTCTCTCTACATCTCGTCGCATTTTTGGCCAAAAGAAATGGTCGGCCAGCACTTGCTCCGTCTTCTTGGCTCCAAAATGGCCCATAAGTCCACCTGCATGAGCTTCCTGCACGAGTAAAAGTCGAACAGAGCAATCTGGAATACAAAATTTGTTAGTGCGAAATAAAAATCCATCATGCACATGATACTTTTCCCATCCTTTTCCAATACGGCACTTGGCATATGGTTCAGCAAAGTACGAATCAGTGGCATATAATTCCTTTATACTTTCCAATCCAAGAATTTTAGCATCAAGTTGTGTGAGCAAAGCATGACGTCGAGATAAAGCATCAGCTACAATATTGTCTTGACCTTTCTTATATTTGACAATATAAGGGAAGGACTCAATAAATTCACTCCACTTAGCATGTCGTTTATTCAGTTTTAGTTGTCCCTTAATATGTTTCAATGATTCATGGTCTGAATGTATTATAAATTCTTTAGAATAAAGGTAGTGTTGCCAAGTTTCCAAACTCCGAACGAGAGCATATAATTCTTTATCATAAACTGAATAATTCAAAGTCGGGCCACTTAGCTTTTCACTGAAGAATGCAATTGGTCTCTTTTCTTGCATCAGCACGCCTCCAATCCCAACTCCACTTGCATCACATTCAATTTCAAATGTCTTGTTGAAATCAGGAAGTGCAAGGACTGGGGATGTTGTGAGCTTCCTCTTTAATTCTTCAAAAGCATTTTGTTGTGCTTCTCCCCATTTGAATGGTATGTCTTTCTTGGACAGCTCATTGATTGGAGCAGCGATCGTGCTGAAATCTTTCACGAAGCGCCGGTAGAAACCAACAAGTCCAAGGAAGCTTCTCACTTGGCTCACGTTCTGTGGGGGCCTCCATTCGTGTATAGCCTTGACTTTCTCAACATCCACCTCCACGCCTTGTCCTGAAACAACAAAACCAAGGAAAACTACCTTGTCGGTGCAGAAGGTGCACTTCTCAAGGTTAGCGTACAATTTTTGTTTACGCAGGACAACAAGTACGCTCTGGATATGTGCAACATGTTCTTCAAGTGTCTTGCTGTAGATTAGGATGTCATCAAAATAAACCACAACAAATTTACCAATGAAAGTTCTAAGCACATGATTCATTAATCGCATAAATGTACTAGGTGCATTGGTTAAACCGAAGGGCATCACTAACCATTCATACAATCCAAATTTTGTTTTGAAGGCTGTTTTCCACTCATCTCCTTCTTTCATACGAATTTGATGATAGCCACTTCTTAAGTCAATTTTAGTGAAAAATTTAGCACCACTAAGTTCATCAAGCATGTCATCTAAGCGAGGAATGGGATGCCTATATCTTACTGTGATGTTGTTAATTGCACGACAATCCACACATAGTCTCCAAGACCCATCTTTCTTAGGCACTAAAAGAACAGGGACAGCACAAGGGGAAAGACTTTCCTGTACATACCCTTTTTTCATCAATTCCTCCACTTGTCGCTGAATTTCTTTTGTCTCCTCTGGGTTGGTGCGGTATGCAGCCCTGTTCGGAAGTGACGCACCAGGAACCAAGTCAATTTGATGCTCGATCCCTCTCTTAGGTGGCAGTCCTGGTGGTACTTCGTCCGGAAAGACATCTTCATATTCCTGCAAAACATTCAAAAGAGTACTCGGCAGGGTAGAGGGTAAGGCATTAGTAGAAAGAAAAGTGTCCTTGTACATAAGTACAAAGAACATGGCATTGGGTTCACTCAATGCTTTGATATCCCCCTTCCTAGCCATCATTACTAAACCCTCTTTTCCCAGTTTCTGGGTTCCTTGCAGCTGTGGGGTTTGATTTGGCTGTGGACACTCTTCCTTACTATTTTTGTGGCTCACTCGCAAGTGGTGCTCGCTCTCGCGCTGTTTCTTCCTGATATCATCCTTCAAAATTTCTTCCGGTGTCAAAGGAAGCAAGGAAATTCGCTCTCCTTTGTACACAAAAGACAGCTTGTTGGTCCTTCCAAAAATCTGGACATCACGATCATATAGCCATGGTCGACCGAGCAGAAGCTGGCAGGCTTGCATAGGCACCACGTCGCACTCCACATGATCATTATATTTACCAACAGAGAATGGTACAGTCACAGTATGACTGACACGTAGCGCACCACAATCATTAAGCCACTGCATCTTGTATGGACTAGGATGACGCCGTGGTTTCAGTCCCAATCTGTCCACCAATTCTTGGCTAGCAATATTGTTGCAGCTACCATTATCAACGATGATGCGACACACCTTATCTTTGATTATTCCACGGGTATGGAACAAATTATGTCGCTGCCCGTTGTCTTCCTTTTCTGCTGTTACACTAAGCACTCGTAGAGAAATAAAGCAATTATGTTCTCCTTCCTCAGGCTGGATCTCATTCCCTTCCTCCTCAATTTCTTCATCACATATCTGTCCAGCATCCTCCGGATCACTCTCGGATTCTCATTCACCTTTCTCATTCAACAACATGGTCCTCTTGCTTGGGCATTGGGCAGCAATGTGCCCACGGCCGTGGCATTTATGGCATACAATTTCTCTGCTTCGAGAAGAAGATGTAGCTCCCGAGGCATTGCTGTGGGCTGCTGAACTTGCAGCGGGTCGCTGCTGCGTTGTTGGTGATGACGCGGTGGAGGCTGCCATCTTCGATGGAACAAATGATTGAGAAGACCTGGCTGCAGCCCCTTGAGATCGTCCACCACCATAGGAAGTACTTGACTGCTGTTTGCGCCATGGGGCAGAAATAGAATAACTTCCATAAGATTTTCCACGTGACTCTTGCTGAATCTTTTTCTCTGTTCGCATAGCTTGATCAACAAGATCCTGCAATGTACGATATGGAAACATCTCCACAAAACCAGAAATTTCTTCATTAAGACCTCCTAGAAATCTTGCCATTGTTGACTCTGCATCTTCTCTTATTCCTGCCCGCACCAACAGCAGCTCCATCTCCTTGAAATACTCATCAACTGATCTATTCCCTTGCTTTAACATTTGCAACCGGTTCCTGAGATCACGCTGATAGCTAGATGGCACGAATCGCCTTCTCATCACTTGCTTCATCTCCTCCCATGTATTGATATATCCACGTCCCAAATCACGTTGATTCTCCTGCACTTGGTTCCACCAAGTGAGAGCGTATCCAGAGAATTCCACCGAAGCAAGATTCACACGGCGCTGAGCCGAAAGATTATGTACTCGGAATATTTGATCACACTGCTCAACCCATTCAAGAAATTCATCAGGATTCTCCTTTCCAGTAAACTTTGGAATACTCAATTTGACACGAGCGATGTTATCTGGGTTGTCATGAGGACGTCGACCACGATGGTATTCCCTTTCTTCAAAATCAGCAGGCCGGCGATGATGACGCCGAACAAACCTGCCACGTCGACCGAAAGGATTTTCATCATCATGAGATCCTTCTTCATGATCTTGATCTTCAAACTCATCGTCTTCAAAATGCACGCGGCGACCATCAGTATTGCGTCTATGTGCGCGACGCCCACCATGGTAATTATTAAAATCAGCATGGCGACCACCACCAGATCCGTCAGGGCCATGTCCGAAGCGATTGAATTCATGGCTGAAACCAGAATTCTCATCGCCGGACTCCTCTCGATGACGGTCCTCTTGATCACGACATGCTCGACGTCCTCCAGCCGCGGGAAGACGCTCATCGAGGAGCCTGCCCATGGCCTCCATTAGTGAATCAGCCATGCGACGCATCTCATCCCGTGAGACAGGGGGTTCCCTATCACCATGGTGTCCACCATGAACACTTGAATCTGAGCCTGCCATGTTAGGAGCAGCAAGAAAAAAAAATATATGTGGACACACTCGATCTCACCTCTTACTTACCCAAGTTCTTGCCTGATCTCAAGAATTGTGATGGTGCTGGTGTGACAGCTTCAACGGAGGTGGTAAAGAGGCCGTAAGGAGTACAAATCGAAAGTCCCGGTTTATGTTTTTAGTGGAGCTATAGGTGGCTGAACAAGGCAGGCTACGGTACTGCCAATCAAGTGAAAAAATGATGTGCTCAAAAGATAATTTTTTTTTTGCTGCTATCAAGATTACCACCAACTTGGATTTGAAAACTGAAAATTTCAACACCCAACCGTAACACAAAATTCTTCACAATCTTTTCACTTGTGCTCTCTTTTTTTTACTGTATTCTTTTTTTTTATAACACTAACAGGGGTGCTGATTACAAAAGATATAGGTAACCGGTGGTGACGAGCAACTGGAAGAAAACAAACACAAGATAACAGTACCGTCAAAGGGCTATAGGTATATTTTTTTTAGGCTTTGGACTATAGGACAAACAAATATATGTAAAAGATAAACACTGGAATGAATATGTGGATGGTGAAAACTGTAACGGATTGAAAAAGGGTGGGAGGGTGGGTGATAAAAAAAATGAACCTACCGTGACAACGATAGCTCTGATACCACATGATATGCACCGAATTTGGTTCGGCGAAGGGTGGCCCGATCTTCACGACAGAAGGTTCAAGAAAAAGATAACTTGCTGTAGAAACAGCGCGGATAACTAGCTTTATACCTGACCAAGGTTGGATGCGACCAAGCGACGGGGAGAGAGACACCGAAACCGCGAAGACTTCAACTCGATCTCCGAACGACCGCAGAACCACAACCGGAGCTAATCCACACAAGACGGGGCAGCCGTACTGGAACCCGCAGAGCACGAATTAGTGGATCTCAGAGAGATCTCTCCACAAGTTCAAAAAGAACAAGGAAGAACAAGGGTTGAGTAAGACACTCAAGCAGCTCGGCTGCAAATTTCACTGGAATAATCTTAATTCATCAAAGAGTTGCCCTTGGCTTACAAAAGAGGGATATTTATACCAACAACTAGTCTAAGAATAGATGTGAACTGAAAAATCCACGTGGGAAGGTGGAAGGCCAACTGGCTTGATCATTCATGCAGTGGTCATCAATTTCTCGCATGTCTTCTGGCCTTCTGGGTGGTCTTCAATGTTTTAATCATAACTCCACCTAGAGACATCCAAAAGACATGGGACCAGATGCGTTGGAAATATAATTTGATAACCTTTCACACAATGTGTAGAATGCTTCACGAAATATTGTAGAGTGATACAGTTTCTCACGGAAACTTGGATATCAGGTTGACTGTTGATCTTCTGAACAGTCTGCACCAAAAGCACTCGGTTGCCAAACTGGAACCTCTAAAGCACTCAGCACTTAGTGGCATTTGAAAGTTGACTTCAACACCTTTCCAACAAGTACTCATGGACCTTCACAGCTTCTATGAATCAAGAGATATGACTGTTTCTTCATGACAGTTCTGCCAGGCCGAACTGGTTCGACGTAGTTCTCCTCTCTGGTTCAGTCTTGGCATGTCCTTGTCATCCTCCTTGGTGAACCTGAGTAATAGAAACATGTACGATTTAGGAAGTATATAATTCTCATTAATAAATGGAATTTCACAAAGTAGCGCGTGCACCTCTTGTTGTAGCTGTTTAGCTCGGCTACGAGTAATTGGTCCATCGACAACATGAGCTGGTGCAGCTTGACTTGATGATTGTTCCATCTTGCTTGATGTAATCGGTATACTTGATGGTATGGTCGGTGTGGGCATATCACTCCCGGACCTGGACCTCCCACTGAGGGAAGGTCCGGGAGCTGCCACGTGTCAGGCAACGCTGAGCTAGAGCCTCCCCGCATAAGGAGCAATAAAGGGAGACGTGCTCGGTACGCCGAAGCTAGGATGGATGCGCATGTTCCCTAGGTAGCTGGGAGCTCACACTCATAAGTCAAGTGGACAGTGGCCAGTCTTGTCATGACTGGTCAGAGCCGAACTGCTATGTACGGCAGACCAATAGAAGGCATCGACAAGACAGACAAGACACGGTCGACCATGATGAGGGGCTATAGGTAGCCCTGCGGCAGGGTATGGACAGGTGGCACATTGAAACCGTTGTCAGGGATAGCATTTACTCCCGGATTTTAGGGTGGATTTGGTACTCCTAGGGCCACCTGTCGGGCTCTGGGTCCCACTTATAAGCTGCTCGACCTTGAGCTATAAAAGGATCGAGCAGCCACGGACGAGGACAAGCGCTCTCAGACCCAAGCAATACAACACAGAAAAACCACCGTAGAGTAGGGTATTACGCTCAGGCGGCCTGAACTACGTAAATCTCTCGTGTTCATCATTTTCTGAGCTTGATCTTGTTAGGGCTAGCCCCTCGAATATTCATTGAACCTCCGCGGACTACATCCGTGTAGATCGGGGGGGGGAGGGGGGGAGGGGTGTCGGTTTAGACACCTCGACAAAGTATATCAATTATTACTTTCTTTTTCTTCGAGAACCAGCCAGAGGCCGTGTGGTTGGGAGGTCCAGGTGCGACCTCCGACCGTGCGGTTTTGAAACTATTTTTTTCTTCTTCATATATATATAATTCCTGCGGTGCGTGTTCTTGTTGGTACCTCCATTACATCACGTGTATACTGTAGCAATACTTTATGAGAACGAATTGCATTGGCTGGAGACGGCAAGTAGTCTATATGACAAAGTTGACGCCGGCCGATTTGGTTCATGAACCAACTTATTTTTGCATAACTATTTTATATGGCCCGAGGTCCATTCAAATTCTCAAGTGTATACGCCAAAGCAAGAACGTGTGGCTGATTGTTTCTCAGTCGGCAACTCGATACTCTCTCAGTTCTTTTTTTTGACAATGATTAGTTCATTTTTTAATACTATTTTAAGCACTGATTTCTCTTTTCTATTGCAATATTCTCGAGCTCCAATTTGGGCGTTGGCGACCCCAGCAGGGAAGGGGGCCGGTTTGCTCTGCGGTGGATCCTTGCAACGGCAAAACGGCATGAATTGCACTTGCGAATTCAATTGAAACAAGTATCTTTCTACAAATTGATCCCAAGTCTTGCTTAGATATTGGTGTGTTAGTTAAGCTTGATTTTGAAAAGGCTTATAACAAGATTAGTTGGAAGTTCTTGTTAAAATGTCTTGAGTTAAGAGGATTTGATCCTATTTGGTGTAAATCGATTGAATGTGTGTTAATGCAGGGTATCTTGAGTGTCAAGCTTAATGATTCAATAGGTCAATATTTTAGAAGTTTTAAAGGGGTTAAACAAGGTGATCCTTTGTCTCTCCTTCCTTTTAATTTGGTTGTTGATTGTCTTACTAGGATGACCCATTTGGCCTTGGATAATGTCTTGTTTGTGGGGTAGCTAATTCTTTAGTTCATAAAGGAGTTTCTTTATTACAATATATGGATGATACTATCCTGTGTTTCAAAGCTGATCTTCAATATGCTAATTATACGAAGTTGCTATTGACAATCTTTGAACAAGTATCAGTTTAAAAATTAATTTAGATAAAAATGAGGTTTTCTTAATAGGAGGTGATGATGGGTTAGTTGAACAGTATGCAAATATTTTGATGATCCTGTAGCTGGTAGTAGGTTACATGTTAAAGATTGAAAGTATATGGAGGATAAGGCCCAGAAGAAAATTGATACTTGGAAAGAAAATAATTGACTATGGCAGACTTGTATTCAGAGGAGCTGTAGGAGATTATGGAGGCGGGAGCTCAAACCATGCTTAAAAAAGCTATGAAGATCATGCAGGGTAACATGGCTACTTGAATATTCAAGATCAAGAAGGGAGTCTTCAAGGTTATCAAGGAGTTTGTATTTTTAATCTTTTGTTTAGCTGTTATCAGAAGGTTGGAAATTGTTTAAGAGTGGAAGGAAAACATTTATAAGTCTGTAATACTCCCTCCGTCATCATGAACGTGTCGCTTTGTAGTTCATTTTTGAACTACAAAACGACAAGTTCATGGGGACGGAGGGAGTATGAAGCAACATATACTCCCTTCGTCCTAAAAAGGTTGCCGCTTTGTAGTTCATTTCTAAATTACAAAGCGATAAACTTTTTACAAAGCGACAAGTTCATGAGGACAGAGGAAGTATGAAGCAGCAGGTACTCCCTCCGTGCTAAAAAGGTTGTCGCTTTGTAGTTCATTTCTAAATTACAAAACGATAAACTTTTTGAGATTGAGTAAGTACTTGCTAGTCATTATAAGTGGCTGGTATTTGACGAACGATGTATTATGACCTCCTTTTTATAACGAAATGGAGCTGGAATATTTTCCGATTAAAAAAAATCCCAAGTCTTGCTTCGTTCACGTGCTGTGTTCAACGGCGGCCACCATGCATCAGACTTATGAGCTGATATCACTGGACACGCAAGGACATGTCACCGTCTATAATTCCAAGAATAGCCAAAAAGATAAGAAAAAGGCTTTAAATGGACAGATTCATGCAAGTTTTCAATTTTGTTACCAAAACTACAGAAGAAAGTATGAAATATCTACTGGTTCAGATACATCCATGTTATGTATCCCGTCCAAACACACAAACACCCGACTGAGACACATCAACTCGAATTCAGGACAAACAATATCAAGGGTAGCCAGGAACGATCTCATGATCATAGCAAACATGGAAAATCAAAATCTCAACTGCAGCATCGATCGTTTCTCAGGCAATATCCTTCTCGCCAGCCAAACATTAACACACCCAGAAATATCAGTTTTCGCGTCCTCACTGCATGAGCAGCTCCCGCACTTTACAAAGTCTTCCCCTCTTTCTCCTCGATAGCCTTTGTCTTGCGGTAATCCTTGTCCGTTCCGAACAACCTGACACAAGATGAGGAGATCTTTAAGTGCTCGTAACTGGGATACTCAGCATGATTGGACAAAGAAATGAGAAAGTAATTCTCACCAGTCCATGTAAACAAAAGTAGAGGCATAGTTCCCTGACTTTGTGTAGAGCACACGGTGATGGTAGTCATGGAAGTCGGAACTATTAATAATAAATATTTAGCAAACAGTTTTAGACTTAATTACCTTCAAAATAAGCAATTAAAATAACTTTTCTGGCCAAATAGATCAAGCTTACTTACCCGCCATACAGTGGCAGGAAATTCGATGGGCTCCACGGGAAGTGGTAGCCGCTGTGAGCTTCAACTGTCTCCAATACCCTCAGCACCATCCATAACCAGAGGGTGAACAAATGAGGGCCAGTAAGAGCAGGGCCAACAACTGTGGCGAATCCCAAGAACAAAATTTCAGCAGGGTGAGCATACTCAGATGTCAAACCGAAGGGTGTAGCATATCTGCTCAGAATTTGTTGTGTCATAGATTAGAACAGCATGATAACGATGTATTATAAAAAAGTAAGATGCGGAGAACATGGAAGCAGTATTTCTTACTCGTGGTGAACGCTGTGAACATGCTTGTATAGCCATTTGGTGTGCAAAGCCCTGTGCCCCCAATAGAATATAAAATCTTCAAGTACAAAGTAAAAAAGAATTTGGGATACAACAACAGTCCTGCAGAAATATAAGTGGAAGTTAAACATTTTATTCTTTCACTCTAATCTCGGTTATATCGGTAATTTTTTGTTTGCATGCTGAGGTCAGTAATAATGGAAAAATAAAGTTATGTTTGGTGCTTTAGTTGCAAGAGGAATAAAAGAAAGTGAATCTGAATACCAGTGTGGCAGAGGAAGAGAGCTCCTAAGGCCCATGAATTTGAAGGCGGGATAGGAAAAAATCATGACAGGCAAGTTCACGCAGACATGGTAGAGAATGAGACGCAGGACACATCTATTTTGATAAGAAGGGGTGTTGCTCTTCTTCTGCAAAAATGCGCACGAAGTTAGTTTCATTTTTGAAAGGCCAGAAAGTTAGTTTCCATACGGTACATTCCCAGCACAATATTGTTTCCATAAGAAACATTGGAATTTGCAGCAACGCATTATATGTATGGTAACTTAACACATGGCAAGAGTTCCCTATACATATGTGAGGCACAAATAGAGTGAGGCACTTTGACAGAGTTCTCTTCATCCTTGTCGTCCTTTTGGCTCTACAGGCAGATTGATTTGGACATGAGGAGGCATAGTACATCGCTATATTGATAGTATACATTCAAAATGTGGTTGTATCGAAACAGGAATGAAGAATGCGACATGAAAAGGACCATTAGATAATTCATTGTGTGGGCAGTAAATCCATCAATCTAATGAAATAAAATCTTGTTCATTTTTTTTTTGTAACCAGAAGTGAAATCAAATCTCAACCGGGGGGTAACTAAGTCAAACCTGGAGCTTGTACTTGGCGAAGAGTCCGACGCGCTCGAAGAGGAGTGACGGGAGTCCGGATAGGAAGAAGACGGTCTCGTGGAGCAGGAAGGTGACGACGGTGGCGAGCTGGAACTCGGTGAAGTTGCCGATCAGGTACTGCAATGCATTTCGATCAAAGATCTGGAGTCAGGAGGACGGAGGACCAAAGAGGAAGCAGAGATGGTCGTCGTAGAGATGGAAAGGGGATGCCGTACCTGCCAGGCGGACTCGAGGGCGGACAACGGTGCTGCCATTGTGGTTGAGGTGCTGTGCTCGGCGCCGCCGGCCGGTGATGACGACGAGGTGGCGAGATGAGGAGGGGGGGTTGGGGGGGGGGGGGCGGATTTTTTTTCTTGCGATCCGTTTGTCTTCTGTTCTTGCCGTGTTCGTTGGTGACTTGGCTTCTGACCTCGTCCTCCACTCCACCGGCTGCCACTTGCCTCCTCCACCTCCACCACCACCACCTGCTGCTGCGCTGCCACTTGCCACATACTCCATCCTGATTCTTTTATTTGATGTTTTAGACAAGATTTTAAATTAAAAATAAACTAGGATTTGTATCTGAACGTCAATTAAAAAGATAATGAGGGAGTAGATTCCAATACTGCCTTCTTTCTCCGGCACCACTCCCCACTTTTCTTTTACTTCATTTCTCGTTATGGATAGGTCGCATGGATTTATTCTTTCACACAAATTTAAAATGCAGACGTGAGAGAGAGGTGCTACGTACGGTAATTGATTTATTTCCAATAACATTTTTTGATAAGAGGGATTAACTCTCCGACTTCTAAGAAGCTACTGTATCGCAAGCATATACTCCCTCGAAAGTTTGTCGCTTTCTAACATAAAGAAAAGAAGGAGTACAATCTATAAGAAACAAAATAACAATAAGCGTTCACCCACACCCATGGAGTACAGTACAGGAGGTAATAAAAAGAGAAAGCTCATTCATCACGGAATTGTACTCCTATAGTCCCAGCACGAGGATTAGCCGCCCACAGGAAAACATTAAGGTATTGCTCATCCAAATTGTTTTGCTTCCATTAAGTATCTTATTAACAGGAGCAGAACCACCAACAACGGGAACACTAGGATTACTAGAAAATAGCAGCACACACGTTACATATCTGTCTGTCTGTCTGGATGGATGGATGCTGCTGCTCTCGTATTAGTACATTGCACCACTAACTACTACTGGCATCAGATCAGATCATATCAGATCTGCCGAAACACACAGACAAACGCTAGTACATAATTATAGGCCCTGCCCTGTCCAATCCCTCCTCGCTGAAAATCAAAATGTTTATGTGTCGAGGTAGTTTGCGGCCATCATCAGCTCCAGGGTTATCTCAGGCTCGATCGGAAACTCCGCCGTCTCCTTCCCACTGCAACATCCAAGCCAAACCATGTCTCAGTCAGCAAGCAAAACGGCAGCCTTCAAAAGGGCAGGCAAGCTTACTGTACGATTTCAGAGTCTACTGTACTGTTTCAAACATTAGGCCAGACAAAATGAAGTTGAGATGATGTTTCATGTGCTCTAGATAGAGAGACCTCTGAACAAATAACACGAAAGGCATGAGAGAACTGCACGTTAGGCTATCCGCACTCGTTACTCTATACTCTACTCTATACACTATTCTCCTTCTACTTTTACAGCATTTACTCTAAATTTACACTATCCAGCATTGTTTACAGTACAACCAGTGTGGGTGGTATGCGTGTTATCATCATGCCATCGCTTTGATTTGATGGGCAGTGCCTGATCGTCAGACACCGTTGTGGAGCGAAGCTGCAGGTTTGGCTAGATTACATACAATTTGCTTGTTTGTCTCTCTTTCTCTTTCTTTATCAATCGGGTTGGTTGTTTTACTCTATCTAAAATACTAGTTAACTAATTACAGGGACCGGCAGTAAGGAATAAGGCGAAAACTAGAGCGGAGCATACCAATCTAAAGGGGAAAACGGGCGGAGGGGGGTGACCTACCTGAAACGCAGAATAGCAAAGCATAGGTACCCTGAATAATGTAGTGGCAGATTATACTCCCTCCCTTCCGTTTCAATTTATTTGTCATTAGCACAAGCTTCATTTCTAGTTCTTTTGATTGTCTAAAACTACAATTATTTAGAAACAGGGGTAGTATATAGCTTTTGTAAAGAAGATTGTGACTTGGAATCACGAATCGTATATCATAGTCGCATGAAATGGAATTGAATTTATCATGTGGCTATGTATGCGGGGAAGGAAAGGTAAGACCAGACCTTGAGTAGTGCAGGGACCAGTAGAAGTACTGGCAGATCTTCTCGAGGATGTGGGTGGTGATCTCCGGGAAGCGGACCTCGCCGTGGCGGGTCTCGGAGAAGCCGCCTGATAAATCAGAGAAGGAGGATGAGTAGGGCTCGGAATTCGATCAAGTACTTACTGTATCAGAGAAGCAAGCCAGGGAATACAGTATTTGGATGCAGAGGTGGGGGAGGGAGGGAGGGGAAGGGACGAAAGTAGTACCGGGCGAGGTCAGCATGTTGCGCAGGGTGTTCGAGACCATGGCAGCCTTCTTGTCGACGACGAACTCGAAGCCCTCTGCGCTGATGAGCTTGACGAAGCCTCCTGCAGTGTCGTCGCCGTCCTCCTCCTCTCCGTTGTCGTCGCGGGGCAGGGAAGGCACCGCCGCCGGCTCTCCCTTGCCCACCATGTCGCCGATCTGCTGTCTGGGGGACGGATCGGATGGATGCCCCTACTTAGTTTAGTTAGGAAAGAGAGAGGGAGGGGGAGGCAGCCGTGGACGGCGGCGGCGGCGGAGGAGCCGGTCGTTCGTTCGTCAGAAACGGGACAGCGGATACGACGACGGATCGGAGGCCTCTCGAGAAGAAGAAGAGGATATGATTGGGTTGGGAGGTTAGGCCCATGGGCTTCTTTCGTTGAAGCCCATTTTGGTACGGGTCGGGCCGCCGTCGCTGACTCATTGATAGAGATGTTAATGTAGTCGTGCAATTGCTGCATTCTGCTGCTGCTGGGAATCGCCCGACTGCTACGCACGATTTTTTTCCATTTTAGCCTCATTTTATAACAATTTTATAACATTAGCTACTTAAAAAAATTGTCAATCTAACCTCTCCACCTGGTGGACGAGCACACGTGGCGTCTCAAAAATTCTGGTTTTGTTCACTTTTGAACACCTATTTTAAAATACTTAGTGATATATTTTGAAAATATTGTTGTTGACACAAATGTAGTAGACAATGTGTACTACATATTATTCAATAATAATATTTCCAAAATATATCTCTAAGTATTTCAAAATATCTGTTAAAAATTCAATAAAACTCAGCAAAATTGGGCTGCAGGGGCAAATTTGTCAGTCACTTTTTCGATGACTGTTTTAAAATAACAAGATATATATTCAGGAAATGTTAATATTGGATAACTATAAATCACTAGTTATTTTAAAATATGTATCCAAAAGTTAATGAAACTAAGAAAATTTGGGTTTGAGGCAAATTTGCTGAGTTTAGTCACTTTTGAACGGTTATTTTAAAATAATTAAGGACATATTTTGGAAATATTGTTATTTTCATAAAATGTAGTGAAGATTGTTATTTACAATTACTCTAGTATAAACATTTTCTAAATATGTATCTATGTATTTTAAAAGAGTCGTCGAAATGTGACTAAACTCAGCAAATTTGCCTTCGCAACGCAAATTTGCTGAGTTTTATTCACTTTTGGACTGCTATTTCGAAATAACTAGAGACATATTTTGTAAATGTTATTATTTATGAAATTGTATTACACATTGTGAACTACATTTTCATCAATATCAACATTTTCAAATATGTCTCTAGATATTTTCAAATAGACGTCCAAATGTGAAAAAAAATCAAAATTTTTGAGACGCCCCATGTGTTGCCACGTGGCAAGTCGTTCACGAGGTGGACGGCTCCCCTGCTACGTGGCAAGTCGTCCATCAGGTGGACGGTTAGGAGGTTAGATTGACAAAAAAAATTTGAGTAGCTAATATTGTAAATTTGTTATAAAATATGCTAAAATGGGAAAAAAATTCGCTACGCACCAACTACTCTCTCTCCCACTTGTCTTCTCCCTTCAGCAGCTCCATCTCTCCAAGAGAAGAGACAAGCAAGAAGCAACAAGATGTCCGACATCTCCTTCGCCGGCCGCTTCACCGCCAGCGCCATCGCAGCATGCTTCGCCGAGGTAGGTCCCGGATCCCCTCAATCTATGTTCTTCCTCTCACTTCTGGGTTTACTGCTATTCCTCCTTGTGATATAACATATCCCAGAAATGACACTTCCTTCAACCAGAACTCGCATTTACTTAGCTTTGCATACAACTGATGTTCACAAAGCTTTTGTAAGGCCAATCTTAGGTGCTCCTCATGTTCCTCTTCACTTTTGGAGAATATCAAAATGTTGTCAATAAACACCACGACAAACTTGTCCAGATGTTCCATAAACACCTTATTCATAAGGTACATGAAATAAGTAGGAGCATTAGTCAAGCCAAAAGATATGATTGTATACTCATATAATCCATATCTTGAAACGAATGCCGTCTTGAGTATGTCCGAGGGTCGTATCTTCAATTGGTGATACCCCGAATGCAAGTCAATCTTCGAGAACACGCAACCGCCTCTCAACTGGTCAAATAAATCCTCAATCCTTGGTAGAGGATACTTGTTCTTGATAGTTACTGCGTTGAGAGCACGATAATCCACACACAACCTCTTTGTACCATCCTTCTTAGGTACAAATATCACTGGAGCTCCCCAGGGTGAGGAACTAGGACGTATGTATCCTTTTGCTAACAACTCATTGATATGATCCTTCAATTCTGCCAACTGTTTACCATCCATCCTGTATGGTGTAAGGATCGAATGCTCAAGAGGGGGGGTGAATTGGGCTTCTTTTCAAAAATCTAAGCTATAAAACTTAATTACTCAAAGCCCAATTCCCTAGGCAAACAATCTATGCATTCAAGTAAATAGCAACCTCGCGGTATATAAAATGCATAAATGTAGGGTGAGAGGATGAGGATGCAAACTCCCGAGGAGACACGAGGATTTATCCCGTGGTTCGGCAAGATCGTCAAGATCTTCCTACATCCACGTTGTGGCACCCATCAAAGGGTATAGCCACACCCAAGTCACCGAGACTAGGGATCTTCACTATTCTTCTCCGTTTGCCAACCTCGGCAAGGTGGAGCTCAAGCCTTGTACACTTTGAATCCTCCGGGCTTCCACAATCGTCATGGCAAGCTCCGGAAGTCTCTCTCAATTACAAACACCGAGGGACACTCCCTTACAGCTCTCACTACACTAGAGATTCCACTCACCAAGAATGGAGGCACACAGGCTCTCTCTCTAGCTAGTTCTAGCCTATCTCTTGGTGTGTAAGTGGCCTAAAGGATGTAGAAGTGATGGCTCAATGTCTTGAATGCTTGAGGATGTGTAGAGTATGTCTGGTGATCAAGACTTGTCGATTTGACAGGTTGAAGGGGTATAAATAGCCAGCCTCCACGAAATAGCCGTTGGAAAAGTAGGCTGACATCACTGCTCTGCGAACACCAAATGATCCGATGTCTCCCCTTCAGTTATCATCGGTCAAGTTCACTTTAGCTGATGTCATTGTGTCAGATATGACCGTTGTTAGACCGATGTTGCACTTGTCTTCACATCGGATGATCCGGTGGCACTTCCTCCAGAATTGGTTCAAACTTGAAGCTTACTGGAGTGATTGACCGATGTGTCAAAGGTTGTACATCGAATGATCCGGTGCTACACTTGGTCCAAGGATATTGCATACTGTACTGATGGACCGATGTAACACTGCCCTTAACATCGGATGATCCGGTGAGTACTTTGTTCTGAGGTCTTCTTCTTCTACTGAATCAACTCGACCGATATGTTGTTCTCTGGAAACATCGGTTGATCCGGTGAGTTGATTTTGTTTGCTTCGAGTTGATCTAAGTGATTCTTTTGGAATTTTCTCAATTGACCTCTTAGACACTTGTTGTAAATATTCTTCTGATGAATGTCAAGCATTAAGTGTTGTCATTTATGGTTGAATGATTTTGACATATGAGCTTTTACTTCTAATATTCATAGCATTGATTGATCTCATAAAGTGATTGTGTAGGGGTCTCCAATGATCATTAGTTGATGTTCATATTCATATAGATTTCATTTGATTGAGTGATATGGGAGACCTTGCATCCACAAATTCATTAGTAAAATCCAATGGTTGTCATTAATCACCGAAACCGTACCTCATGGGGGCCTAGATGCTTTCAATCTCCCCATTTTTGGTGATTGATGACAACACAACAAGTGAAATATAATAATAATGAATTTGATAATACGATACTCAAGAAGATATGCAATGAGTACAAAATATGGCATATTACACTTGAAGAATCAAAAGAGATTAATAACACGAAAGCTCAATCGATCAATAACTCAAGAGAATAAGTGCACATGAATATACACCAATAAGCTCAATCGATCAATATCTTACAAGTACTCAATGAATAACAGAAGAGTAGCAATAACACCAAATTACAAAAGATATGGATACAGACTCCCCCTGAGACTAAGACAGTCCCCCTGAGGCTAGGCTATCGTCCCCTGGCTCTACTCTAACTCTTCTCCCCCTTTGGCATCAAGACACCAAAAAGGGATCCGAGTGCCTAGGAGCCCTGAGTGCTCGGAACGATGACGAACTGGTCATCGTCGGGGGTGCTGTCGTCGGAGCTGCTGCCTGGAGTAGAGGTGGAGGGTGCTGTAGGTGTCGTAGGAGCCGCCGTCGGTGCCTGCTGAGTTGGAGCTGCTGGCAACGGGGCACTGACGACGGATGCCGGCGTCTGCTGGAACAATGTCGTAGCCGGCAGTGGAGAGTGGATCGGTGCGCTGGGAGCCAGCAGTGGAGACATGCTGATCGTCGGGATCGGCGTGGTCAGCACCGGAGCTGCAGCTGGAGTAAGGATAGGAGGGGGTGGAGCAACGCCCGGCAGCTGCGACGACAGGGCAATCCCGGTCTGGGTGTGGAGGTTGGTGATCAACCCCAGGATGCCCATCATCGCTTGCTGCATCTGCTGCTGCTGGTCGAGGGAGCGCTGGTGCACCTGGTCGATCAGTCCCGTCAGCCGGTCTGTGTCCTCTCGCCTCGCACAGGCGATCTGATGCTGCATCTCCTGCTGCTGCTGGTGGAGCTCCAAAAGGAGCGCTGCCTGCTCAGCTCGGGCCTGCTCAGCTGCAAGCCGGTCCAGGCGCTGCTGCTCAACCATCTGCTGCAGGAGTGAGGTGAGCTCTGACGGCTGAGAGACCTGTGCCTCTGAGATGGGAGGTGGAGTAGGGGGTGGCACTGTCGAGCCTCCAGCCTCCGCTTCGTGCTGCCTGGGTGAGGGAGGAGGTGGGAAGTACTCCTCAACACTGTCATACGTGTCGCTCTCGGACCATATATGCTGAAGGTCCTCACCCTGAGCCTCTGCCTCTACCATCCTCTCATCTTCCTTTTCCAGATCAGACCAATCTTCCTCGGATAGCGGAGCTCGGACCTGTCGCTCGATTGGACGGCCAAGGCGGTGGTCTCCAGGAGCTGGGGCTTGGTAGTGGCTGAACCGTGTGACACTCTTGTCAGTGAGACGGTCACGCACGACAGACTCCTCAGGAACCATCATGGAGAGCAGGTAGCTGATCCAGTGTCCAAACACAAGCTGCCTCATCATGCCAACTCCGCCAGTGATCACATCCTCCATCTCACATATGAGGAGGTCCACAATATTGAACTCCATCCCGTTCATGATGTAGAACAGGAGGGTCTGCTGCAGGCTGGTGAACCCCTCTAGATACCCGGACCTCGGCAAGAGAGTGTGGCGCAAGGCAAGGTGCACTGTGCGCGCAGATGGAGTCAGCAGTGCCGGTACCCTCGGCTGGTCTGGAGAGAAGGACAGTCCAAACGGAGAGCGTATCTCCTCCAGTGGTGGTGCCACTCCTCCAGTGAGCGGCCTCCTCGGCGGGTCTGCGGTCCATATACCCTCTCATGCACGCAAGTGTCGTGCAGGTCCACTCCTAGCAACTGTACCAATGTTTGCCTCGTCAAGTGATGGTGCTAGCCCATGAACATGAAGTCTATAGACCTGCGGCCCTCAGAGACGTAGAGGGTAGCGTAGAATATGCGGACCCAGTCCTCCACGTAGGCACTCCTCTCGTAGGACATTAGTTCGACCAGCCCTCTATACCTCTCAAGGTAGGGCCGTATCTCTATCTCGGCTGCCAGGGCAAGCTGATCCCAATCCAGAAAGTTGTGCTGGAAGAGCTTATGGCCTCGGTGTCTATAGGTCTCGTATAGTGTTGCCTACGTCAAAGTCCAGAAACGACTACCCACAAGAGCCTCTCTGGGCTGTGGGTACCACTCCTCAAACAAAACTGAAAGTTGCCTAGAGGGGGGGGTGAATAGGCTAATTGACCTGCAAATGACTCAATAAAACGAGATTAAATTATAGGGGGCGGACTAGTCCGGTCAGGGGGCGGACTAGTCCGGTCAGCCTGCGTGAATAACCCTAAAAAAATGTTTCTAGCAAGTTTTAGGGAATTTTCTCGTTGCTACAAGTGAGTATATGTTTAAGTCAAGTTGAGCAACAACCTACACAAGAGCAAGTCAAGTTTCCACAAGTTTGTAGCAATGCGGAGTATGAAACGAGACTACCAACCCTAGAACAAAGTAATCAATAGAATGAATGCGAAGAACACAAGGGGGCAAGGATTTTATCCCGAGGTTCGATTCCACACAAGGAATCTACGTCCCCGTTGAGGAGTCCACAAAGGACCGGGTCCAACAACCCTTCCCTCACCAAGTTTACCGCACGGGCCTAACTTGGTTCTCCACTAATCACAACGGTGATTACAAAGTTCGTTGGGGCTTCTCACAAACTGAGGCTCCCACACCACAAAGGTGATCAACACAATAAAACAAACTCAATACACAACCCACAAAGACTCAACGAGTGCAAGAGATCAAACCGGGAGCACAAGCGCGATGTTCTTCCTCTTCTCCACCTCACTAAACCCTAATCCACTCAAGAATTAGTTTTAGAGGGAAAGTAGGCAAGAAGGAGGCTTAGGAGTGCTCCAAGTTGGCTGTGGCGGCGCTAGGGTTTGAGTTTTTCCAAAGGTATTCGAAATGAGGCCGGGGGTCCCCTTTTTATAGGGGTCCCAAGCCCAATCTGCTGACTTCAGCAAAAGGGCGGACTAGTCCGGCCACTGGCCCGGACTAGTCCGGCCTAGGGGACCACTGACCCCTTTGTCAGGTCCCGACAGCTGACACACTATCGTCACGCTACCCGCCAAACTTCAAATTCAAACGGTCACTTCCAGAACGGACTAGTCCGGTCAACACCGGACTAGTCCGATCTCACACAGAGCCTTCTGCTCCGTGTGAAAACGGACTAGTCTGAGGACCACGGACTAGTCCGGCCCCTAGGGCGGACTAGTCCGGTCCTCCCAGACTTAGCCACAGAAGCACCTTTTCCTAGCCAACCCGGACTAGTCCGGCCCCACGGGCGGACTAGTCCGTTCTCACTCAGGACCTCTTGGTCCGGTCCAAAACGGACAAGTTCGTGATTTTGGGACTTCATCCCCAAAACCCACTCACAGCTACCCGGACTAGTCCGGTCACAAACGGACTAGTCCTATCTCGGTCAGACCCTTCTGGTCCGGCCGATAACGGACTTGGCCGGCCAGGGGCGGACTAGTCCGGCCTCCTGCACGGACTAGTCCGGCCCTACGGCCAGACCACTCATTCACTCATTTCTTTCATAGGTTTGACCTCTAAACCACTTTGAGCTCCCAAACTTGATCTCAATGCACTTTACACACACACCCTCCTATTACTACGGCTAGTCTAACTCAATCACGCTAGAAACCCTAGTTTCTACGCTTCGAGTTGACTCCGTTTCCTTCCTTTTCCTTTTTGAGGGTTTGCGTCTCCGATTGAGTGTTCACCTGTGCTAAGATCACTTGAGCTCATTAGCGACTTAATTGTCGTCATCAATCATCCAAAACCCACGGGGAACCTAGATGCACTTTCAATCTCCCCCTTTTTGGTGATTGATGACAACACATTAAGTCCTTCACAAATAAGAGTATAAAGTTTTGGTTTTCATAACATGTGTGCGTATGAATGACTCCCCCTCAATGTATGCAACATGTAAAAGAGATGGAGAAGTTCTTTCATACCCACACACGTTATGGTGGGGTGCCTACGTGATGTGCTCAACAGTTTGTGACAAGACATGAATAACATCAATACATTCATAAGATTGACAATAAGAGCAATATATTGATAGTAAGCAACATTAACGAGTCTTGCACAAATGTAAACATCCAAGAGCATAAATATGTTACATGACAGTCATACATCACAAAACACACTTACATGACAGTCATACATCACAAAACACACCCACAAAAGGACTAAACTCACTAAACTCCCTTAACTCTCCCCCTTTGGCATCAAGGCACCAAAAAGGAAAAGAAGGGGGAACAACTAACTAAACCTAGTCCTCATCTTCTCCACTTTCGCTCTCAGTGGCTTCGGAGTCTTCAATGTTTGCCTCTGGCTCTTCGTCGTTGTCGTCGTTGTCGGAGGATTCCCTTGCCGAGGGAGCTGCCCGAGAGGAGCTTCCATCCTCCTGGAGCTGAGCAAGCTCATCGGCAGTGAAGACGGGGAAAGGAGTGATCTCCCCATCACTCTCCTCAGGAGATGACATCGGAACTTCAAGCTTCTCACACACCGCCTTGAGATACTTCTCTTGGCGCTTGTGTGCCCTCTGAGCGCGAATCTCTTGCTTCCGGCACGAGGTGAAGATGGCCTTGAAGCATTTGAAGAACGCACTCATGGACTGAGGCGGAGACGGAGACGGAGGCGCCACTGGGCGAGACGGAGGATCAGCATTCTTGCGTCTTGGAGGCACCGGCACATTTGGCGGCTTCTGGGGGCGCAGAGGTTGGTGCGATACATCCTTGACAAAGGACACGCCCGACACCTTCTCAATAAGGCACATAATGTAAGGGGCATACCCGCACGCCCTGTTGGGGGTATGCGAGATGTTGAAGATGTCGTCGAAGATGTAGTCGACGAGATTGAACTTCTCTTCCCCATCAATCAGAATGAGCAGGTGCCTTAGGTTTCCTTGAATGACCCCTGCATCACCGTCCTTGGGTGCAATGGTCCTCCTAAGTACCCGGTTCATGATGCTGTAGAATGGCTTGATGTTCCGAGCTAGTCCGGCATCAAACGGGAGATGGCTTGGATACATGTAAGCCAGCTCCTCACGATCCACTGCCTTGAGGTTCGAGATAATGATCTCGCGGTCCATGTGAGCCTCAAGACCAAGGATCCTTGCAAACTCAGCATAGGTGACAGAGTATTGTTCACCATGAGTCATCCAAATTATCCTCCTGTCACCTGAGCTTGTGAAATAGATTGTGGAGTAGAATTGGAGAATAACTTCCACATTCCAATCATATTTGAAGCCCATGATCTTCTTGAGATCATGACGCTCGACAGCTTCAATCACGGCATCAAAGGCCGAGTGCTCCTTCTTCGCCATATAGTCCCAGTCCACCCACTGAGCCTCTATCACTGGCTTCTTCATTTGTTGGTAGACTAGCCTGTAATAGTCACAGTGGAAGTCACACCAAAACCTGGGATCAGCTGTGCTCCTTTCAAATTTATAGACCTTCTCGGTCCTTAGCCTTCGGGCCTTTTCAGCCCCTTTGCCATGGAACACATTTGCCGACAGTTCCTTTTGCCGGTTGGGATTCCTTTCCGGTGTGTGGACTTCAAGGGGGCCAATAGAGGTGGCCTTCCCCTTTTCCTTGATCACAACCCCACCAGCAGCCCTCTTAGCTGATATCTTGACTGCGGGGTTCTTCTTCTTTGGCTCGATAGGAGCCGGAGCTTTTCCCTTCTTCGGGTCACGCTCGACCCTAGGGACAGCCTCTTCTTGGGCTGGCTCCTTGCCCTTAGCCTTCTCGCCAAGAGTGACGAGCTTCTTCCTCTTTGGGGCATTGGCCTCAGCGACCTTGGAGTTATGGGCCTCCCTATCCTCTCTTTTCTTCTTTCGCAGCTCATTCAGTGATTCTGCGGTGGCACGGGCAATGGCTTCATCCTCATTGTAGATGCTCGCAGCCACCTTGGATGCTTCGAGTGCCTTGAGCTTTCTTTCCTCCTTGGCCTTCTGCGCCTCCATTAGCGCAGCCTTAGTCCGAGCCTCGGCAATTTGGGCCTTGGTACGCCCCTCGAGGTTGACACGCGGAGGAGAGCGCTCGGAGTTCGACATTTTGTGCAAAGGATGGAGAGAGGAAGATATGAGCCTAGGAAGAAGAAGTATTGCCGAAAAGATCTCGAGAACCAACTAGAAGTAGGGTTTGCCCTGTGCAAACCGGACTTGTCCGCCCCAGGGGCGGACTAGTCCGCCGGCCGGACTTGTCTGCCTGGTGGCCGGACTAGTCCGGGTTACACAGGAAGAACCCTAACCCTAATCGATTCATCGAAAAATTTGTGAACCAATGCGCAATACTCCTAGGCTATGATCGCAAGGGTGTATAGAACAACATTAATGAAGGTGTTCCTATCAAAAACTTGAAGAATCAAGAATGGGGCTAGTTTTTGAGGAACGGTGAAATACCTTCAAAAATCCGCTTGAGTCGTCGAAATCGGCGTGGATCTCGAAGGTGGAGCGCGGGGAAGTGATCCCTCACTCCCAAGGACTTCGATGCGCGGATTGGAGTTGAGTTTTGGTGGTTGGAGCGCAAAATCGCCGATTTGGGGGCGGTTGTGCGCGCGTGGAAGCTTGAGAGTCAAGTGAGAGAGAGAGAGAGAGAGGGGGTCCGGGCCGCCTGGGGGTTTAAGTCCCCAAGGGCCGGACTAGTCTGGTTGAGGGGCCAGACTAGTCCGGTCTGCGGACCAGACCCAGACTAGTCCGGGTCCGGACTTGTCCGGTGGAAGGCCGGACTAGTTCGGTGTGCGGACTAGCCGCGGACTAGTCTGACCCGGACTTGTCCGGCCATAGGGGCGGACTAGTCCGGTCCAGCTGGGCTGAAAAACAATATATTTGGGTTTTGCCCATAAAGATAAGTCCTTTTGGACAGATATAGCAAGGAAAACATGACAAACATGATTATGAGTCAATAAAGAACAACTTATGAACATTTTCATGAAGAAAATAGATTTCTCAAACAAATTTGAGGAGAAATCGACATAGAGAGGAGTTTTTCGAAATGTGGCTCAAAATATATGAGGAATGTGGTTTAAGCCACGTTCCGAGAATCCAACACGTTGAGCTCACTTCTTAGCTCACAGAAACGCTTCTCGTCAAGAGGCTTGGTGAAGATGTCCGCAAGTTGATGTTCCGTCCTCACATGCGAAATCTCAATGTCTCCCTTCATTGAGTGATCTCGCAAGAAATGGTGTCGAATGTCTATATGTTTGGTCCTAGAGTGTTCCACCGGATTATGGGCTATCTTGATTGCACTCTCGTTGTCACACAAGAGTGGAATTTTACGCAGGTTAATCCCATAATCCCCAAGCGTTTGTCGCATCCAGAGAAGTTGTGCACAACAACTTCCGGCTGCAACGTATTCAGCTTCGGCGGTGGAGAGAGCAATAGAGTTTTGCTTCTTAGAGGACCAAGACACAAGAGATCGACCTAAGAATTGGCACGTACCCGATGTGCTCTTCCTATCAACTTTGCACCCCGCATAGTCCGCATCGGAATATCCGATGAGGTTAAACTTGGATCCTTTGGGGTACCAAAGTCCTAGGGTAGGTGTGTGTACAAGATATCTCAAGATCCTTTTAACGGCGGTCAAATGACAAGCCTTGGGTGCTGCTTGAAAGCGTGCACACATACACACACTTAGCATGATATCGGGCCTAGATGCACAAAGATAGAGAAGTGATCCGATCATAGACCTATATAGCTTTTGATCCACACTTGGACCGTCCTCATTTAGGTCTAGGTGTCCATTTGTCCCCATAGGGGTTTTGATGGGTTTTGCTTTGTCCATGTCAAACTTTCTTAGAATATCTTGAGTATACTTAGTTTGACTTATGAACGTCCCTTCTTTGAGTTGTTTCACTTGAAATCCTAGAAAGAACTTCAACTCACCCATCATGGACATTTCAAACCTCTCCGTCATTATCTTGGAGAACTCGTCACAAAACACCTTATTTGTGGAACCAAATATGATGTCATCCACATATATTTGGCACACAAAAAGATCCTCGTTGAAGTGCTTTGTGAAAAGGGTATAATCCGCTTTTCCTATCCTAAAACCATTCTCAACTAGAAAGTCTCTTAGGCACTCATACCAAGCTCTAGGAGCTTGCTTGAGGCCATAAAGGGCCTTTCGCAATTTGTACACATGGTTAGGATAGTCTTGGTCTTCAAATCCCGGAGGTTGCTCTACAAAAACTTCTTCCTTGATTGGACCATTTAGGAATGCGCTCTTAACATCCATTTGGTAGAGCTTGAAATCATGATGAGTAGCAAAGGCTAATAGTATCCGAATTGACTCAAGCCTAGCTACGGGGGCAAATGTCTCATCAAAATCCAATCCTTCAACTTGTGAGTATCCTTTTGCCACAAGTCGTGCCTTGTTCCTAGTTACCACGCCATGCTCATCTTGTTTGTTGCGAAACACCCACTTGGTTCCAACAACATTAGCTTGAGGGCGCTTGACAAGCTCCCAAACCTTGTTCCTTTCAAAGTTGTTGAGCTCCTCTTGCATGGCAACTACCCAATCCGGATCCCTTAAGGCATCTTCAACCTTATGTGGTTCCAAGGATGAGACAAAAGAGAAATGCTCACAAAAGTTTGCAACACGTGAGCGTGTTGTTACTCCTTTTGTGATATCTCCTAGAATGTTGTCAACGGGATGGTCCCGTTGAACACTTTGATGAACACGAGGATGCGGGGGTTGACCTCTTGAATTACTTGGTTCATCTTCTTCACTTTGGTCTCCCCCTTGATTCATGCCTCCCCCTTGATCTTCATTCTCATTATCACTTTGGGGAGCATCTAGAGGATCTTCAACTTGTCCAATGGGGTTTTGACCTACTTCATAGAGAGGATGGTCACTTGAACTTTGAGATGGTTCTTGTGGGCGAACATCTCCAAGTGCCATTTTCCTTAGAGCTTCTAGTGGAGGTTCCTCTTGATCAAGGGCATGTTGATCAACCTGCTCCACTTGAGAGCCATTGGTCTCGTCAAACACTACGTCACGTGCTACTTCAACAATTCCGGAGGATTTGTTGAACACACGGTACGCATGAGTGTTTGAGTCATATCCAAGCAAGAAACCCTCATCGGACTTTGAAGCAAACTTCGAAGTCCTAGGCTTCTTGTTGAGGATATAGCACTTGCTACCAAAGACCCGAAAGTAAGAAACATTGGGTTTCTTACCAATGAGAAGCTCATAAGGAGTCTTCTTGAGGAGGCGATGAAGGTACAATCGGTTCACGGCATGGCAAGCGGTGTTAACCGCTTCCGCCCAAAACCGGTCCGATGTTTTGTACTCATCTAGCATCGTCCTTGACATCTCAATAAGCGTCCTATTCTTTCTTTCGGCTATGCCATTTTGTTGTGGAGAATAGGGAGCGGAAAACTCATGCTTGATGCCCTCCTCATCTAGGAACTCTTCTACTTGCATGTTTTTGAATTCGGTGCCATTGTCACTTCTTATAGCCTTTATCCTCAAGGTGAACTCATTTTGAGCTCTCCTTAGAAATTTCTTGAGGACACTGGGAGTTTCACTTTTATCATGCAAGAAGAACACCCAAGTATACCTTGAAAAATCATCAACGATAACTAGACCATACTTGCTGCCACCAATGCTAATATAGGCAATGGGGCCGAAAAGATCCATATGGAGTAACTCCAAAGGTCTAGTTGTCGTCATGACATTCTTAGAGGGGTGTTGAGCTCCTACTTGCTTTCCCGCTTGGCAAGCACTACATGGCCTATCCTTTTCAAATACTACATCCTTTAGGCCACGAACATGCTCACCCTTAAGGAGCTTTTGAAGGTTTCTCATTCCAACATGGGCTAGCCTTCTGTGCCAAAGCCATCCCATGTTGGCTTTTGCCATTAAGCATGTGTCAAGTTGAGCTTTATCCGCGGTGAAGTCCACAAGATAGAGCTTTCCCTTGAGCACTCCCTTAAAGGCTATCGAGTCATTACCTTCTCTAATGACACTCACTCCCTCACTAGTAAACACACATTTATATCCTCTATCACATAGTTGTGATATGGATAGGAGATTATAGTCTAGAGAATCAACATGCAAGACATTTGATAAAGTATGTAATGAGGAGATAGAAATTTTACCGGAGCCAAGGATTTTCCCTTGGCTATTGTCCCCAAAGAAGATTCCTTCACTTGGGTCCTTATTCTCCTCATACTCTATGAACATGCTTCTCTCTCCGGTCATGTGGTTGGTGCATCCGCTATCCAATACCCATTTCGATCCACCGGAGGAGTAAGCCTACTTAACAAGTTTTATGCCTTTCTTTTAGGTACCCAAGCGGAGTTGGGTCCTTTGACGTTAGTGGTTAGGCATTTTGGCACCCACACGCAAGGCTTGGGGCTCTTGCGGAGTGGCCCAACATATCTAGCAAACACCTTGCCGTGTTTGTTCTTCTTCAACACATAAGATGCATCAAAATCATGAAATAAATGATGCGGTTCAGATTTAGGCAAGTTTTTGCTAGAGGGTGAGTTCTTTTCATTTTTAGTTTGGGATGAACTCCCCTTAACAAAGACAATCATGTCTTTGCCATACTTGGAGGTTTTGGCGTTATGCCTTGCACCTCTAGTATAGCCAAGACCATCCTTGACATGGGGTGGTCTTGTTTTGGTGAATGCACTTCGTGCATATGCCACCTTTTCCTTTTCAAAGATGGCACCCTTAGGTGCTTGTTTGCCTTGTGCTAGGTTGAGTTCATCCTTAAGTTTAAGGATCAAGTTGGAGCACTTGCAAGGTGATGTTGCCTTGGATGAGGCCTTTGAGGGGGTTGAGCTCTTGAAGGAAGAGGCTACATTGTTCTTGAGTGACTCAACTTGAGTCTCAAGGATCTTGTTAGCTTTTGACAAGCTTCCAAGTTCATCCTTGAGCTCAATCGACTTCTCCTCAAGACTTGAACACGTTTTCTTGCAAAGAGCAAGTTCGTGTTCCAATGCCTTGCTCTTCTCTCTTTCGAGCTCAAGGAGCTCATCAAGCTCTTGACATCTCTCCTTCTCAAGGATGAGCATGTCCTCTTGTCTATTGATGAGATCCTCCTTCTCAAAGATCTCATCCATAAGCAATTTCATCCTTCGTAGGGTGCTTTTACTTATGTCCTTAAACATACTTTCATTTTCACTAGCGCTATCAAAATCATCATGTGAGGAAGTTGGGGAGGAAGGATGAGATGTTACCTTTCTCTTTCCTTCCCTTGCCATAAGGCAAGTAGGCTTGTGGTCGTTGTTGAGGTTGGGGAAGAGCTTGCCTCCCTTGGAGTTCCTCCCGATGGCTATGGTGGCCATCTTCTCCTCTTCTTCTTCGGAGGAGGACTCATCGTTAGAGTCTCACTCCTTCCCCAAATGGGCTTGTCCGGAGGGCCTCTTCTTCTTGAAGAATCTCCTTTCTTGAGGCTTCCCTTCCTTCTTCTTCTTCGTTTCTTCGTGTGGGCAATCAGCGATGAAGTGCCCATACTCGCCACAGTTGTAGCAAGACCTTTTTGATTTGGGCCTTGCTCTTTCCTTTCCCTTGCCCTCATAGTTGTGCCCCCCTTTCTTCCTCCTCATCATTCTCTTGAATTTGTTGATGAAGAAGGCCTCTTCCTCATCGGTGTCGAGGCTCTCCTCATCACTTTCTTCTTGCTCCTTTGAAGAGGGCGTTGCCTTGAGTGCAACGTTCTTCATCTTGGAGGCGGTGAACTTTTGGAGGTCGTTGTAGAAGAGCGCCTCCTTCTCCATGATTTCATGGTTGATGATCCTCCCAAGGACCTCCTCCGGGGTCATTTGAGTGAACCCCGGGCTTTCCCGAATCATGGAGCACAGAGAGACGTTCCTAGGCATGAATGCCCGGATCATCCTCTTCACCACCTCGTGGTCGGTCCACTTGGTGCAGCCATATGATCGGCTCTTGTTGATCAGCACCTTCAGCCGGTTGTACATGTCTTGGGGGGATTCACCATCCAAGATGGCGAATCTCCCAAGCTCTCCTTCGATGAGCTCGATCTTGGCCTCCTTGACCACTCGGTTTCCCTCATGCGCCGTCTTGAGGGTGTTCCATATGTCTTTGGCCACTTCAAGGCCATCGACACGGTTGAACTCATCTCTAGAGAGAGATGAGATGATCACACCCGCAGCTTGAGCGTTGCGGTGGATGAGGATGGCTTGTTCTTGAGTTATGTTGTCCTCATCCTTTGGAATCTCCACCCCGGTCATGACAATTTGCCACAACGCTGGGTTGAGTGACACGAGGTGGATCTTCATGTTGTGTTTCCACATACCGTAGTCTGTTCCATCGAATTGGGGAGGTTTCCCCAATGGGATGGACAGGTAGTGGTTGTTGGCGGCAAGGCGTTCATAGTTGAACCCTTGCCGGTTGTAGTTGGCTCCGCCACCACCACTTGATTGGTTTGACGGATCAATCTTGGAGATGTTCAACTTCTCCCGGAGCTTCGCCTTGAGTTGGCGAGTCTCCTCATCGTCCGTTGGCTTATCTTGATAAGCCAACGTCTCCTCACGGGTCGCCTCGTAGTTGCTGCTCGATGCATCGTCATTCACCACTCCGGCCATCTCTCCGAGTTGTTAGACTCTTTGTGGAGAGTCCGGCTCTGATACCAATTGAAAGTTGCCTAGAGGGGGGGTGAATAGGCTAATTGACCTGCAAATGACTCAATAAAACGAGATTAAATTACAGGGGGCGGACTAGTCCGGTCAGGGGGCGGACTAGTCCGGTCAGCCTGCGTGAATAACCCTAAAAAAATGTTTCTAGCAAGTTTTAGGGAATTTTCTCGTTGCTACAAGTGAGTATATGTTTAAGTCAAGTTGAGCAACAACCTACACAAGAGCAAGTCAAGTTTCCACAAGTTTGTAGCAATGCGGAGTATGAAACGAGACTACCAACCCTAGAACAAAGTAATCAATAGAATGAATGCGAAGAACACAAGGGGGCAAGGATTTTATCCCGAGGTTCGATTCCACACAAGGAATCTACGTCCCCGTTGAGGAGTCCACAAAGGACCGGGTCCAACAACCCTTCCCTCACCAAGTTTACCGCACGGGCCTAACTTGGTTCTCCACTAATCACAACGGTGATTACAAAGTTCGTTGGGGCTTCTCACAAACTGAGGCTCCCACACCACAAAGGTGATCAACACAATAAAACAAACTCAATACACAACCCACAAAGACTCAACGAGTGCAAGAGATCAAACCGGGAGCACAAGCGCGATGTTCTTCCTCTTCTCCACCTCACTAAACCCTAATCCACTCAAGAATTAGTTTTAGAGGGAAAGTAGGCAAGAAGGAGGCTTAGGAGTGCTCCAAGTTGGCTGTGGCGGCGCTAGGGTTTGAGTTTTTCCAAAGGTATTCGAAATGAGGCCGGGGGTCCCCTTTTTATAGGGGTCCCAAGCCCAATCTGCTGACTTCAGCAAAAGGGCGGACTAGTCCGGCCACTGGCCCGGACTAGTCCGGCCTAGGGGACCACTGACCCCTTTGTCAGGTCCCGACAGCTGACACACTATCGTCACGCTACCCGCCAAACTTCAAATTCAAACGGTCACTTCCAGAACGGACTAGTCCGGTCAACACCGGACTAGTCCGATCTCACACAGAGCCTTCTGCTCCGTGTGAAAACGGACTAGTCTGAGGACCACGGACTAGTCCGGCCCCTAGGGCGGACTAGTCCGGTCCTTCCAGACTTAGCCACAGAAGCACCTTTTCCTAGCCAACCCGGACTAGTCCGGCCCCACGGCCGGACTAGTCCGTTCTCACTCAGGACCTCTTGGTCCGGTCCAAAACGGACAAGTTCGTGATTTTGGGACTTCATCCCCAAAACCCACTCACAGCTACCCGTACTAGTCCGGTCACAAACGGACTAGTCCTATCTCGGTCAGACCCTTCTGGTCCGGCCTATAACGGACTTGGCCGGCCAGGGGCGGACTAGTCCGGCCTCCTGCACGGACTAGTCCGGCCCTACGGCCAGACCACTCATTCACTCATTTCTTTCATAGGTTTGACCTCTAAACCACTTTGAGCTCCCAAACTTGATCTCAATGCACTTTACAAACACACCCTCCTATTACTACGACTAGTCTAACTCAATCACGCTAGAAACCCTAGTTTCTACGCTTCGAGTTGACTCCGTTTCTTTCCTTTTCCTTTTTGAGGGTTTGCGTCTCCGATTGAAACTTCACCTGTGCTAAGATCACTTGAGCTCATTAGCGACTTAATTATCGTCATCAATCATCCAAAACCCACGGGGAACCTAGATGCACTTTCAAAAACACTCCATCTGAGTCTTCTGAGCTGCTTGGCCTTCATCTTCCAATAATCAGTCAACCAGACACCTTCACCAACATGGACGGTGGTGTCCATCTCGTAGACGGCTCTCTGGGCCGCCCTGTCCTCTCGAAGGCCGGCAGCTGAGGGTCTCGAACGTGGTGCTGCTGGTGGATGACCCCCACGGGTCCTGGCTGAGCGCCGGCGAACAAGTGGTACTTCTGGCTCTTCTTCTGCCTCGGAGTCATCTAGCACGGGAGGCTGCCTCGGACGAGCCTCGCGTATCCTCAATGATCCTCCTCGGCCACGCTCTCGCTCCTCGGCGGCGCGAGCGGCCATCCAGGCCTTCTTCTCCTCCTTGGATAACTTTTGCTTCTTTGTGGCCGGCTCTGCAATGGCTTTGCCTTTGTTCTTCTTGTCACGAGCCATTGAGATGATGCACGAGAATGAAGATGACGATGTCAAGCGCGCGGAATGGCGACACAAAGATCGTCGCGGCCGGAAACCCTAGTGATGTAGGGAGGCACCTCGGTGATGGAGAGGGCGGTGGCGATGGTGCACGGGATGGAGCAGCTGCTAGGGGCGGCGCTTGGGTGGAGCGGCGGCGGCAGCGGAGGTGAGTGGCGGCGGTGGCGCTGAGGAAATGGCGGCGGCGGCGCTGGAGCGGTGGTGCGGCGGTGCTAGAGGGTGGCGGCGGCGGCCGGAGGCGGCGACGGCCGGAGGGCGGCGGCGGCCGGAGGCAGTAGGGCGAGCGGAGTGACGACGGCGGAGGGTGAGGCATGGGAGGCGTCGGGGTCAGGAAGAGAGTGAGGAGGGAGGCGAGCGACGTTTAAAAAGTGGGACCCAAACCCTAGCCGAAATTTTAACATCGGATGGACCGATGTTACACGATAGGAGCATCGGTCGAATGGTACAGTAAGGATATTCAAAAGGTACCGTAGACACCGGATGGACCGACGTTGAACTTATTTGCATCGGTGGATTTTAGCACAGTTCCAGAAGTGTGAACACCGGATGCACCAATGTTTCTCAGGATGAACTCGTCGGTTGATTTGAGATACTGACTGAGTTCACCCTTGACTGTTGAACACCAACGGATCCGATCATGGTCTGACCTAAGCATCGGATAATCCGATGACTACAAAACAGCAACATCCCATATATGTCTGTCGGTGGTTTGGAACCGGCAGATCTCCCTACACTACTAAAGTGATAGGGGAGTTTGATGTTCGGTGTGGGCGCGCGGAGATTCAAGAAGGTGAATAAGAATTGACACAGAGGACACAAGAATTTACGTGGTTCAGGCCGCCTGAGCGTAATACCCTACTCCACGGGTGTGTTGGTGTTGTATTAGCTGTATAAGCATGTGAGGCGCGTGTATGTCTCCCCCCTCTGTGTATCGTCGGCCTGTCCTTTTATAGTACAATGGCAGGCCGTTACAGGTTAGCCTGGCCCGACATGTGGCCCCGACGGTTACTAGTATTGATACACATTTAATTGCTCTTAATGATCCTGTAACGGGCTTTGACAGCACCGTTACTGGTGTTAAGATCGTCCGTTTAAGTGTCATTAATATGGTATTAATGACACTTAATCGGGTCTTGAAGTCCTTGGCTCTCCTTGGAAGATCCGGAGCCGTTGTGGGGTCGTCCGGAGGTTAGAAGCTGAAGATCCGACGATCGGACATGTGGCAGCTCCGGAGCTTGCTATGGGAAACAGGTAGCTCCGGGACTACCCGACACGTGTCAGGTTCGGAGCTTCTCTCGGTCAGGGGCTAAGTCCGGGGGTGCCATTTCGGTACATGGTCCGGAGCTTCCCCCTTGTGGGCGGTAGCTCCGGTTTGGTAGTACACGTGGCGACCCAGGGATTAACCATGTTGGAGAAGCGGGTCCGGTTATGTCTGACATGTGGGCCTTCGAGGGTCTTCAAACCAAGTAGATGATTTTCTTTTGAGATCTTTATAACCTCAAGGGGTGTACGGTTTCTAGGATACCGACAGTGGCCCCCTGGACCTACCTCCGGGGAAGTCATTCCTCCGGAGGTGGGTCCATCTTCGCGACCTTTGAACTGAGTCTTCAAGGGTCTTTGAGGGTGCTGTTGGCAAGGACTTGGAATTAAATCCTCACCACGTGGCGTATCCCGTGTGCGGCAGATGAGATCTTTGGCGTGCGGATCTCACGCAATTGAAGGTCGCCGCCCTTGGGCTTCCCTCCTCGTGATGACAACCGTTCGCCTGGTTAAGAACCTCGACTTGATCGTCGGGGTGGTCCCGGGCCCGCTTGTCATCGCCTGGGTGAAATTTTTGGGTGGTACCTTCGACTCCCTTGCGGTTTCCATCCGAGCGACGCGAGGGCTTACTTAAGAAGGAAAGTGCGCACCGTCGGGAGTTCTTTACGCCTTTCATCTGTTCTTGCGATCAAACTCCCAACTTGTGCTTCGCTTTTCTTCTCTTGCCTAGTTGTGCTGCAATGGAGTTGGGTCTCCGTGAGAGTCGCCTGAAGACCGACAGCAATTTGAAGGAGGTCCGGGCCCTCATGGGGTGGTCCTCGGACTTCTTCAACCGCTCAGTCCGTGCCGGCGGTGAGCTCCCCTTCGAGAAGGAGCACGCCAGCGAAATGGTGTACTTTTCTTCGTACGCCATGGTGGGGTTGATTCCACCTGTTTCTTCCTTTTTCTTGATGCTGTTAGACTTTTATGGTCTGCAGTTATACCACCTTGGCCCTCACTCCATCCTCCTCGTGTCTATCTTCGTCCACTTCTGTGAGATGTGGGTGGGTATCCCCCCCTGCATTGAACTCTTCCGGACCTTCTTCACCGTCCACACCACCAGCCGGAGCAATGAGTACCTTGGCTTCTACTACTTCGTGAAGCGCAAGAAGTGCCCATTCAAGTACCTCCGGTCGTTCCCTTCTGGGAAGTGGGACAACTGGAAGAAGGACTGGATAGTCATCCGGGTGGAGGAGCACGAGAAGCTGGAGCTGCCCGAAGGCCTCCCCAACATTGACACAACGATATGGAGTGAAGCTCCGGTGCTGGCGGACGCCTTCGATCCTGTTCTGACCAGGATCCGCCATTGCGTGGAGGGAGGATTGACTCCTCAGGCGGTATTTTGCAATTTCCTGGTCAACAGGTGGGAGCCGCTGAAGAGGAGGGAGAAGCTCGCTTGGGCCCTCAACAGCGTGATGGACGACGACCGGGTTGAGACCGGGTTGAAGTCCAACATGGCAGGGAGAACCTTGGAGTTCCACCTCAAGAAATTCCAGCACGGCATCGACGTCGACGGTGATGACTTGACTCCCCCGTCGGCCTTCCTCCTTCTAAACATGGAAGTGGAGTTCAGTAGGGAGCTCCGGCGAAAGATGCCCGTACTTGACGACCTTGGTGTCGTCGAGAGAAGATCAACCACCCGGGTGGCAATCCCCGGAATGCCCGAAGATGGCTCCGTCCCTGCCCCAAAGCCAAGGGTCGAGGTCGTCGGCAAAGGCAAGGAGCTGGCGGACGAACCCAGGAGCCGAAAGAGGAAGCTGCAGCATGCCGACGGAAGGTCCGTCAGGCCCGCTACTTCCGTCTCGGCTCCTTCTCCCCGGAGGGGAAGGTCTTCTGCCACCGCGACGGTTTTTCCCGTAATGGGGTCTTCCCGGAACGAGACCGTTCCTGCAATGGGGTCCTCTCGGAGCGCGGCTGTCCCCGCAGTAGGGTCCTCCCGGGGTGTTAGTTCCGGGCGCGCGACTCCGACACCTGGGCCGGTGGAGGCCTCCAGGTCCAGGGGTTCTTCCCGATCGAGGAGAGCCTCAACCCGGGAAATGCCCGCGACCGCGACAAGTTCCAGGGGGCCTTCCGGAGCTTCTACGCCGACTATGGCCAGCCCTGAACGCCCGGGGAAAAGGTTCCGCGCAAGCTGGTGCGGAAGCCTCCCAAGGTAATTTCTAATCTCTACCTTGGACAATTATTTTAAGTGTAGCCACTGTTTGTTAATTTTCTTCGTCCATCCTCTGCAGCGTCCCCAAGAAGGGGAGCGAGGCTTCACCCTCAGCCACAGTGTCTGAGGCCGTGGGGGTGGGAGCTTCTGCTCCTGTCCCGGTGCTGCCCCAAGTGGTGGCTGAGGCTGCGACAGCTCCGGTGCCGGCTGTCGTGGTCATGGACCTCGACTCATCCCCAGAAGTTCCCGTGGTAGCGCTGGACCATGGGAGTGAAGACATGCCAACGGCACCAGACCTGGAGGTTGAAGCTCCGGGTCCTGGTGCTGCGATGATGGAAGCTCCGGCTGTTGAGCCGGAGGAAGTAGTAATCCCGGCCTCTGAGCCGGTAATTGTCGAAGCCCCGGCGGTTGAGTCGGAAGTGACTGAAGCCCCAGCATGCGAGCCGGAAGATGAGGTAGTTCCGGTAGTTGGGTCGGCTACTTCCAAAGCACTGGCAGCTGAGCCGGTTATTGTTGGAGCTCCGGTCACAGGTCTGGACGATGTTGAAGATCTTCCGACTCCTGTGCCGGTGGTTGAAGAGGTGACGGAGCTTGAGCCTCCGTCAGAAGAGGTGCCCAGACCGGAGCCAGTAGCGGCTCCTGGTTCGGAGGCGACAGCGTCGGAGGTACCTGCGGCCGAGCTGGAGGGTTCAAGCGAAGTCGCTGGCCCCCTGCCCGAGGGGGTGAACGAAGACTTCGCAGCGGGGCCATCTTCGATGGCGACTGAGGCCATCCCGGAGGACGGCCCTAGAGCCATGGAGACCCAGGGGACCACTCTTGTAGAGTGGGACCCGATTTTTGTATCTGAAGACCCGCTGGAACCAGCGGAGGAGACCCCAGCAGGTCCGGAGCCAATCCCGTTGTCGCTGTCCATTGACAACGCATGTTCCAGTCTGTGTCAAGTCCAGCTAGCCTTCTTCCACGACAGCAAGGCTCTTGAAGAGGAGCGCCAAACCCTTAGGCGGTGGCGTAACCGGCTCTACTTCGAGACCAAGCTGGCTCAATCGAGGCTAGCGGATGACAAGGAGTGGATCAAATGGGAGAAGGTCCGCCTAGAGTACTGGGGTAAATTACTGGATGATAGGGAGAGTATGACTCATGCCCTCGACGCTCAATCTCGGGAGATCTACGATCAGGCCAAAGCTGCCAATAACGCGGCCGATGCGCGCCACGAACAGCTTGAGGCCATTAACACTGCACTCATCAAGCGCCGAGAGGCACTTGAAGAGAGGGAGAAACAGCTCGAGGATGAAGAGCAGAAACTCCTTGAGTTGCGGGATGATGTCCTGAGGAAGGAAGAGGAGCTCGCCGAGAAAGTAGCTCTGGCTGACAAGGGCCTCGAGGAGCGCGCCAAGAAATTGGAAGAGCGCTGCCAAGAGGAAGAGGAGAAGACCTGGGTGCGAGGGCAGGAACTCTATGAACAAGAGTGTGCCCTTGTTGCCCGGGAGAAGAAAGTGAGAGGTAGGGAGAAGGACCTGGTCGAGCGCCGGAACAAGATCCACCTCCGGGAGGAGGAGCTCGGAAAACTCGAGAGGCGGGTTGCTGAAAAGATTCAGCAAAACGCCAAAGAGGTTGAGCGCCTCGCCCGTGAGAATTCCGAACTGACGGCGGCCAAGAGATCCCTGGAAGAGATGAAGGGCTTGAGGACTGCAGACTCCCTACAGATTTGGGAGTTTCTGGGCAAGACCAACGATGCGCTGATGCCGGTGGGTTTCAGCCCCGTGCGCCCGGATGATCCGGAGCCGGAGCTGGACCTAGCGCTGCAGGCGTTGAGCGCAGCAGGTAGCAAGCTCTCCAAGGTGGGCGATGTCATCGCGGACCAACTGGAGGTTGAGGGGCAATCCCTGGCGAAGAACGTCGCAGAGTATGTGCTGACGTGCTACACCAGCCGGAACTCCCGATTTCCTCTGGATCCGGTGCTTGAAGGCCCCGTCGAAGGAGAAGGCGAAGCTACCCGAGCCAGCGTATCAGAGGTCGCCCAGAAGGTCGCCCAATTCTTCCATAGGGTCTAGGACCATCTCTGTAATTCTCACTTGTATTTTCTCTTCTTCTTCCTCAGTTTTGTAATCCCTTGTCTCCAGATGTAGTCTCTTGTCTCCAGATAAATGAAATCCCCAAATTTTGCGAATTTCACCTTTTTGTCTTCAACACTTTTATCTTCACTTGGCCCCCTGGTAGATGTACACAATTTGATTGTGAACATGTACCAAGAGGACATTTTGCATTGTTGAAGACTCTTTTACTCCGAACTTGTAGAATTTAGGTTCGAAGTCTTCGATTAGTGAAGGCCCCCTGAGGTTGTCGGAGCTTAGAAGCTCCGGCATTGTCTATCGCTGGAGCTTAGTAGCTCCGGCAATAGTCTCTATCAACACGTAGTGCATCGATAGTTAATCCTCTGGGGTGTCGGAGCTTGGCAGCTCCGGCAGGGACCTTTGCCAACACTCAGTTTGTTGGTAGCAGACTCCATTTACGGGGTCTTCTCACCATCTTTTATTCAGTGTTGACGGTCGGCCCCCTTAATGGAGTCGGAGCTTATTTTGCTCCGGCTTTCCTCCATCAACGTAGACTTTATTTTTCCTACACACTTAAGTCAAGAAAAATAGTAAAATTTGTTTCTTGTCTATAACTTCATCGCGGCTTATGACTCTCAAGAAGATTTTAAGTCAAACGCGATTCTAAATACAACCGAATGTGATGTCTTTTCTTTTAGATCCAACTGTACACGGACCCGCCTTACTTTGGCCTGTCGGGGTGTAGGTAGAGTGGCGTACTTAGGGTGCTTGACCAGGCTAAGTCGATAGCACACTCCAGCCCTAGATTGGCTTGGCGGCTTTCAGACGAGTTGGCCATGAACAATATTTGAATCCAAAAGAAACAACAATACAACTCGAATCGTATTTAAACCAGTCAAACTAAAATTTCTTAAGAATTGCACGTCTTCGTTATAGACAAGAAAGAGAAAAATAAAAATGTTGAGCCTGTACAAAATAAATGCACGTGGAGTCTATTTCACATGAAGATGTCTTTCATTATAGGTCCGGGGTACAGGGGAAACAAGTACACTCTTAGGATACGGAACCAGGCTAAGGGTGTTTCATTTCTCGTTTGACCCAGGGTAGTTAGCCGTACTTTTAGTCCTGAGACTGTGACAAGTGTTGCACGAGCTTTGCGGACCTTTCGGGAAAGGTCCGGCTGCTCTCCCGGAGGAACTACTCGACTCTGTACAATGACTCTATAACCTACACCTCAAGTTACTCAAGACTCACCTCTGTGGTATTAAGTGTAGAACTTACGGAGGTGCTCAATGTTCCAAGGATTTGGGAGAGGTGTCCCATCCTCAGTAGCCAAGCGAACGCTTCCGGGACGGGATACTTTAATCACTCGGAAGGGCCCCTCCCAGCCGGGGGAGAGTTTGTTTAACCCTTCTCTGGATAGTATTCTCCGTAGCACCAAATCGCCTTCCTCGAGCTGCCGGTTATGTACATGCCGTTGGTGATAACGCTGTAGAGCTTGACAATATCGGGCATTCCGGACAGCTGCTTGGCACCTTCCCTCCTCAAGGAGGTCTAGGTGTTCACGCCGGAGCTGGTCCTGCGTGGCTTCGTCGAAGGTCTGGACCCGGAGCGAACCCAAGGTGATTTCCGGAGGAAGGATTGCTTCAGCTCCGTACACCAGAAAGAAGGGTGTTTCTCCGGTTGACCGGTTTGGATATGTCCTATTGGCCCATAGAGTGGGCGGAAGATCTTCGATCCAGTTGGCTGCATGTTTCTTCAAGCGCTCATAGGTGCGCGTTTTGAGTCCTTTAAGGATTTCAGCATTTGCTCTCTCGGCTTGGCCATTGCTGGCTGGATGAGCTACGGAGGCGTAGCAAACTTGTATGCCGAGGTCTTCGCAATATCCTTGGAATGCGGAGCTTGTGAATTGGGTCCCATATCAGTGATGATTTTGTTTGGGACTCCAAATCTGCATACAATGGACTGCAGAAAGTTGATAGCAGATTGCTTGTTGATTGTCACAACTGGAGTTGCTTCCGGCCACTTGGTGAACTTGTCAATGGCGACGTACAGGAACTTGTAACCTCCGACGGCTCTTGGGAAAGGTCCCAAGATGTCCATCCCCCACACAGCGAAGGGCCATGTAGGAGGTATCATTTGTAAGGGCTGAGCCGGAGTGTGAATTTGCTTTGCATGAAATTGGCATGCTTTGCATTTTTTCACCAGCTCAGTTGCATACTGGAGTGCTGTAGGCCAGTAGAAGCCATGCCGAAAGGCTTTACCAACCAGCGTGCGGGAAGACGCGTGGTTCCCACACTCGCCTCCATGGATTTCTGCGAGGAGCTCGCAGCCTTCTTCCCTTGTGATGCACCGCATTAGGATGCCGTTGGCACCGCGCCGGTAGAGATCCCCTTCTACCAGCGTGTATCTTTTAGCCAATCTGACTACCCGGTCAGCAGATACATCGTCGTCAGGAATGATGTTGTCTTTCAAGTAGTTCCGGATCTCCGAGATCCATGCATCGGAACTAACTTGAGCATTTGAGTCTTGCGTGATGGGTTGCTCGAAGCTTCCGGCAGCACCTACGACCCTTGATGGCTGCCATGGTAACAGGGCTATCGGGGCCGTCAGCTTCGGGATGCTGATCTCGCCCCCTTCGCTCAGTTCGGCAGGCTGAGCTGTGGGTTTCAACAATCTCCGGACAAAAGTTCCGTCAGGAGCTGGGGCTCCGGTTGACGCTTTCGTCGAGAGTTCGTCGGCTTCAGCGTTGTGAGCACGCTGCACATGGTGGAGATCTAGGACTTCGAAATCCTTCTGAAGCCTCTGGACTTCAAGGAGGAAAGCAGCTAACTGGAGATTATTGCAGGAGCATTCACCCTTCACCTGCTTGATGATGAGCTGTGAATCTCCTTTGACCAGTAGTTGCCTGACACCGTATGACAGTGCCACCTTTAGTCCGTAGATGAGTGCTTCATACTCTGCCATGTTGTTGGTTGCCTTGAAGTCAAGGTGTACCATGTATTTCACCTTCTCCCCAGTCGGTGCAAGGAGAAGGATTCCAGCTCTGGCCCCCTGCTTCTGCATGGAGCCGTCGAAGTAAAGGGTCCAGTGAGGCTCGGTGAAGGTTGGAGCTTGATGCTCCGTCTTCTGCTCACTGGGGCCCCCAGGGTTTTATGGAGAGGGAGTCCATTCTGCCACAAAATCTGCCAATGCTTGACTCTTGACTGCTTGTCTTGAAATAAATTCAAGATCAAATTCAGCCAATTCCGCTGCCCACTTTGCAATACTACCAGTTGAATTGGGATTATGCAAGATTGCTCGTAGTGGGTAGGAGGTCACCACCGAGACTTTGTGAGCTTGGAAGTAATGTCGAAGCTTCCTGGAGGCAATAAGAACTGCATAGAGCAGCTTATGCACCTCTAGGTATCGAGTTTTGGCATCATGTAATACTTCACTAATGAAGTACACGGGGCGTTGAATGGTCTGGACCCTCCCGGAGGGGTTCGAAGCTTCCTCTTCACTGACCCGAACCCTCTCGGAAGGGTCTGAATTTTCTTCAGGGACCTCCGGGTTTTGGCTGGAGGAACCCGGAGCTTCTTCAGAAATGACCTGGACCCTCCCGGAGGGGTCTAGGTCTCCTGAAACGACTTCCGGTGGATTTGAATCTGGGAGCTGGGACCCAGACTCACTTTCAGGAACCTCCGGACCTTCCCAAAGGGGTCTGGATTCCTGAGTGTGGGGTAGTTCTGGTCTCTCTGCGACCAGAACCATACTGACGACTTCGTGAGTAGCTGAAATATAAAGCAATAAAGGCTCACCAGGGTTCGGAGCTACCAGAATCGGTAGAGTGGTGAGGAACTGTTTCAGCTCCTGGAATGCCTTTTCTGCTTCTTCGGACCATTGAAATGGTCCGGACTTCCTCAATAACTTGAAGAAGGGGAGTGCCCTTTCTGCCAGTCTTGAGATGAACCGGCTGAGGGCTGCTAGACATCCAGTTAATTTTTGGACGTCCTTGATGCGGGTTGGTGGCCGCATGTCTTCAATGGCCTTAATCTTAGCCGGATTAGCTTCTATGCCCCGGTGACTTACCAGGAAACCAAGAAGTTTTCCGGAGCTAACCCCGAAGACACACTTGTCTGGGTTTAGCTTTGTGCGGGTGGCCCGCAGCTTGTCGAAGACAGCCTGCAAGGTGTCAAGGAGTGACTCCTTGTTCCTGACCTTGACTACGATGTCATCGACGTACACTTCCACTATGTCTCTAATAAGTTCTTCAAAAGTTTTGTACATAGCTCGTACAAAAGTTGAAGCTGCATTCTTGAGACCAAAAGGCATGGTTGTGTAACAATACAATCCATCTACTGTGATGAATGAAGTATGCTCTTCATCTTCCCTAGACATCCTGATTTGATGATATCTGGAATATGCATCTAGGAAACACAGTAATTCACACCCGGAGGTGGAATCCACTATCTGATCTATTCTAGGTAGTGGGAATGGATCTTTTGGACATGCCTTATTTAGTGTGGTGTAGTCGATGCACATCCGAAGCTTCCCGCCGGCCTTGGGCACAACGACTGGGTTTGCCAGCCATTTTGGATGGAAGACTTCTCGGATGAATCCAGCTTCAAGCAACTTCTTTACTTCTTGTCGGATAAAGTTCTGCCGCTCTACGGATTGCTTTCGAGGCTTCTGATGCACAGGCCGGGCATCGGGGTGGATCTTCAGATTGTGCTCAATCACTTCCCTTGGGATCCCAGGCATTTGAGATGGTTGCCAAGCAAACACATCAACGTTAGCCCGGAGGAAAGTGATGAGCGCGAGTTCCTATTTGTCGTTCAATCCTCCCGATATACAGGTGGTTTGAGCGGCATCGGAACCAATTTGGACAACTTTGACGGGAATGTCGGTGTCGCCGCTTGGCTGCACTCGAGGTGCAGAAGTCGAGCCTCGTTGGCGAATGCTTGGGGGTTTTGGAGCTTGCTCCTGCCTGGAGTCCTCCTCTTGCGCTGTGGTGAGCGCATGGAGTTCTTCCAGTGCAGTTACTCCTGCGGTGCGATCTCCGCGGATCTGGAGAACGCCTACTGGCGTTGGCATCTTCAACACCAGATAGCCATAATGAGTAGCCGCCATGAATTTGTACAGGGCAGGTCTACCCAAGATGGCGTTGAAGGGTAAGTTGATCTGCCCGAAATCGAAGATCAACTTCTCGGTGCGGTACTTCTCCCGTTTCCCGAAGGTAACAGGGAGAGTAATAGCTCCGAGTGGGGTGATGGCCCCTGGACCTACTCCGGAGAAAGGTCGAGAGGGGTGGAGATCCGAAGGTCGGAGCTGAAGCTTAGTGAAAGCTTCGAAGCTGATGAGGTTAAGCCCCAAACCTACGTCTACCATGACGTGGTGGAGCTGGATGTTGTTGATGGTAGGCGATACCATCAAGGGTAACTGTCCTGCTCCAACCATGCTCCGAGGACAATCCGAAGCATCAAAAGTGATGGTTGTGTTCATCCACTTTCGGTGAGGTTCCGGCCTGACTGTAGGAGCTACAACGGCCATATCCCGACACATAGTCTTGATGACGCGACGGGAGGTGATATCCCATGATGCACCAAAAATGGTGTTCATGGTCTTCCGATGCTCGTTGTCAGAGACGTCGGAATCATCGTGGACTGAGGTGTAGACGGCCTTCATGACCTTTTTGGGATCCTGAAACCCTAACTCCTCTTCAGCCGGAGCTTCGTCGACCTTTTGCTTTCCTTCCCTCTGTCAGAAAGGAGATTCTTCCCGACGCTTGTTGTAGCACTCGGCAAGGTTTTGGACCTCCCGACAGTCTTCCAAACTGTGGCTGCCCGTCTTGTGAATGGGACACCACACTTTGGGTTTGCCTCTGTCTTCAGAAGACGGTCGAGGTCGCTTCTCGGGGCGTGGCCCCCGGCCACCCGGAGCTGCAGCGGCTGCAACGTTGGATGTGCCGGCCGATGGCTTCTTCTTGCCGTTGGTCCTCTTTTTCCTCTTGCCACTCCCGGAGGTAGCGGCTTCTTCTTTGGAGGGTTTCTTGTGATCCTCCGCGGCTGGTTTGGAGTGCATTTCACGGCCCTCCGCAGATCTGACACATTTATCTGCCAAGCTAAAGAGTTCCGTGACGCTGGTGATCTCCTTGATCGCCAGCTTCTCCAACATCTTCTTGTCCCGTACGCCCTGTCTAAATGCCACAATGACAGAGGCGCTAGAGATAGAAGGGATAGTGTTTCGTACCTGAGAGAACCTCTGGATGAATGATCGCAAGGATTCTCCCCCTTTCTGCACGACCGCAAAAAGGTCCAGTTCAGTGCCGGGCCGGGTGTATGAACTCCCGAAGTTGGCAGTGAACTGATGGCACAGCTCCTCCCAACTGTTGATAGAGTTGGGTGGAAGGCTCATAAACCAGGACTTGGCAGTCCCAGTTAAGGCCACTGGAAAGTAATTGGCCATCACGGCCTCATTTCCTCCGGCTGCCAAGATTGCAGTGGAGTATATCTGAAGAAATTCGGCGGGATTGACAGTCCCGTTGAATTTTTCCGGCAGATGAGGCCGGAACTTCTGTGGCCATCTAACCATGCGCAGATGCATGGCTAAGGCTGAACAGCCTCCTCCTACTCCTTTAAGAGCAGAAAGGTCCTGAGCTTCCTGTCTTTCACGGGCACGCTCAATATGGACTCGGCCGTCCTGCTGGCGGTATCGGCAATCAAGCTCCACCCGGAGGTCATGATTCGAAAGTCTGGATACCGTGTGAGTGCGTCGTGCCCCGGAGGGCAATGACGTCACTTGTTGTGACGCAGCACGTCTCCTGCTATTGGAGATGTGTGGATCATGTCTTCCAGACAAAGTCCGCCACTGCGACGGGGCTCTTCCTGAAGGAGGAGGACCCTGGTTACTGAGGCGTTCGGCTGCTGCTGCAACCAAATGCTCCACATCGGCCCTCCACTGCTCCAGTGCATCCCGAGATGCATCCGGAGGTGGTGGGTGTTGGAGAAGAGCACGCGCTGCATGAAGCGCGTGTTCCGGATTGTCATGATTTGCCGACGCAGTGATTGACGCCGGTGCACCATCATGCTGCCCAACACGATTTGCTGGAGGAGACGATGGTGGTGGGAGTGTGACTCCTGCTGGTGCTGAGGCTCCTGCTGGTGGCTGCCTGTTGGAGGGATTGCCCCCAACAATCTGAGCAGCAGGTTGGCCGTTGGATGATCCAGCAGCAGAGTTCACCATTCTCGAAATCTCAGGTGCCCCCCTACCTGGCGCGCCAACTGTCGGTGGTTTGGAACCGGCAGATCTCCCTACACTACTAAAGTGATAGGGGAGTTTGATGTTCGGTGTGGGCGCGCGGAGATTCAAGAAGGTGAATAAGAATTGACACAGGGGACACAAGAATTTACGTGGTTCGGGCCGCCTGAGCATAATACCCTACTCCACGGGTGTGTTGGTGTTGTATTAGCTGTATGAGCGTGTGAGGCACGTGTATGTCTCCCCCCTCTGTGTATCATCGGCCTGTCCTTTTATAGTACAATGGCAGGCCGTTACAGGTTAGCCTAGCCCAACATGTGGCCCCGGCGGTTACTAGTATTGATACACGTTTAATTGCTCTTAATGATCCTGTAACGGGCTTTGACAGCACCATTATTGGTGTTAAGATCGTTGGTTTAAGTGTCATTAATATGGTATTAATGACACTTAATCGGGTCTTGAAGTCCTTGGCTCTCCTTGGAAGATCCGGAGCCGTTGCGGGGTCGTCCGGAGGTTAGATGCTGAAGATCCGACGATCGGACACGTGGCAGCTATGGAGCTTGCTGTGGGAAACAGGTAGCTCCGGGACTAGGTCCGGAGCTTCTCTCGGTCAGGGGCTAAGTCCGGGGGTGCCATTTTGGTACATGGTCCGGAGCTTCCCCCTTGTGGGCGGTAGCTCCGGTTTGGTAGTACACGTGGCGACCCAGGGATTAACCATGTTGGAGAAGCGGGTCCAGTTATGTCTGACATGTGGGCCTTCGAGGGTCTTCAAACCAAGTAGATGATTTTCTTTTGAGATCTTTATAACCTCAAGGGGTGTACGGTTTCTAGGCTATTGACCATGTCCTTTGACCAAACAAACAAATAATGAGAAACACATGTCTTAGGACTTTTTGGGCAACCCCTTACCCCTCAAAAAGCTAATATGCCAATAACTTGGCTAAGCCCTAAAGCAAATAGAACATTGAAGAAAATAGGGAGGAAATTATCCAAATAAAATGTAAGGCCCATGCTTTGTGAGCTAGAGGATGAAGCCTTCTATCTCTTAAAAGCATGTTCCTTTAGGCATCAACACACCTAACATTTTGATCTTTCCACCTTATATGAGTTGAGATATTGCATTTCAAACAAGTCTCTTTCTCATGAGGTGGGTTCCCCTTTGTGACAATCTACCGTATGCAATGCCAAACAATTTATAATGCCAGAAGTTTAAATATGAGTGCAAGTCTATATGGCAGACATCATGCAAGACATAAAGTAAGTCTATCTTGCCAAGTTTGAACCTTTCAAAGGCTTCTTCAGGGAGAGCTACTCTCCAAGCCTTGGGGAAACCCAAAAGAACCTCCATCCCAATCTAACCCTTGCTCACCCCTATCCTTTGAAAGTTAGACAAGACCTATATGAGATGCATTCTTACATGATCATGGCAACTTACATGACGTTCGATGCATCTAGCACATTTAACTCACTTCTAAGCCTAGAAAAAGTTTTCTCATCAAGTGGTTTAGTGAAGATATCCACCAATTGTTCTTCGGACCTAACACCTCGCAATGAGATGTCTCCCTTAGCTTCATGGTCCCTTAAGAAATGATGGTGAATATCAATGTGCTTAGTGCGGGAGTGTTGAACGGGGTTTTTAGCTATCTTAACCGCACTTTCATTGTCACAAAGGAGAGTCACACAACCAAGTTTAACACCAAAGTCCAAAAGAGTTTGCTTCATATAAAGAATTTGGGCACAACATGCACCGGCCGCAATATATTTCGCTTCCGCCGTGGACAAGGCGACGAAATTTTGCTTCTTGCTAGACCAAGATACTAGGGAATGCCCAAGCAAGTGGCACCCACCGGAGGTACTCTTGCGATCCACGCGACATCCGGCAAAGTCCGAATCCGAGTATCCCAAGAGATGGAATTTTGAACCTTTAGGGTACCACAAGCCCACACTAGGGGTATGCTTAAGATACCTAAGTATCCTAAAGACCGCCTTCCGATGCGATTCTTTAGGTGCCGCTTGAAAGCGAGCACACAAGCATACACTAAACATGATATCGGGCCTAGATGCGGTAAGGTAAAGCAATGAGCCAATCATAGAACGGTAGTTAGATTGATCAATAGGTTTACCGTCCTTATGCGCGTCGAGATGACAATTTGTTGCCATTGGAGTGCTTCTAGAGCTACAATCTCCCATCTCAAATTTCTTCAAGAGGTCCTTGGTGTACTTTTCTTGATAGACGAAGGTCCCCTCTTGAAGTTGCTTGATTTGAAATCCAAGGAATAAGTTGAGCTCTCCAATCATCGACATCTCGAATTTCCTAGACATCATTTTGCCAAACTCATGGCTAAGAGCTTCGTTAGTTGAACCAAAAATAATATCATCAACATAAATTTGACAAATAAACAAATCTCCGTTGATGTCTTTGGTGAAGAGTGTAGTGTCCACCCTTCCGATCTTGAATCCTTGCATGATCAAGAAATCCCGTAGTCGTTCATATCACTCCCTAGGTGCTTGCTTGAGCCCGTAGAGCGCCTTGTGCAACCTATACACATGATTAGGATTCCTCGGATCTTCAAACCCGGGAGGTTGTTCAACATAAACAAGCTCGTTAATGTAACCATTGAGAAAAGCACTTTTCACATCCATTTGATAAAGTCTAATATTATGATGTGATGCAAAGGCAAGAATGTATGGCTTCTAGCCGGGCGACCGGGGCAAATGTCTCCCCAAAGTCTAGTCCTTCAACTTGCGAGAATCCCTTGGCCACAAGTCTTGCCTTGTTACGGACCACAACGCCATTCTCGTCTTGTTTGTTGTGGTACACCCACTTTGTTCCGATGACGTTCTTGTCCTTGGGTCGCTCCTCCAACACCCAAACTTCATTGCGGATGAAGTTGTTGAGTTCTTCTTGCATGGCCATCACCCAGTTTGGATCTTGGAGTGCTTCCTCATGTGAGTGGGTTCTACAGATGAAACAAACGAGTAGTGCTCACAAAACAAAGCGAAATGGCGAGAGCGTGTACTTACACCCCTTGACGGACTTCCGATGATTTGGTCCATCGGATGCGCCTTGGAGATGCGTCCATGCCTCATAAGTGGTTGTGAAGCACTTGGCGGTGGTGATGCATGTTGCTCATCTTGTGGCTGGACTTGATCATGGACTTCTTCTTCTTCTTGATGTTGTGTGGCTTGTGAGTCTTGAGTCGGCAATGGATCATCCTTCTCTTCTTCGTCAACTTGAGGCACCATGGAAGTGTTGATGTTGGAACTTTAAGCTCCCCCTTGATCATGGCCCTCCTCAACTTTAGGCTTGATGTCTCCAATGGTCATGTTCTTCATAGCTTCTCGTAGAGGCTCATCATCTATTTCATCATGACCAAAACTCTCCTCTTGGGAGCCATTAGTTTCATCAAACTCAACGTCACAACTTTCCTCAACTAAACCGGAGGTTTGGTTGAATACTCGATATGCTTTTGAGTTTGATGCATAACCAAGAAATATACCAACATCACATCTTCTTTCAAACTTACCGAGCCTTTTCTTGCGGTAGATGTAGCACTTGCACCCAAAGACTCGAAAGTAGGAGATGTTGGGCTTTATCCCAATGATAAGTTCGTACGGGGTCTTTTGAAGTAATCGATGTAGGTAGACCCTATTTGCGGCATGACACACCGTGTTGATTGTTTCGGCCCAAAACTTCCCCGACGTGCCATAGTCATCAAGCATTGCTCGCGCAAGAGTGATGAGAGTATTGTTCTTCCTTTCAACAACACCATTTTGTTGAGGAGTGTATGTGGCCAAAAAATCATGTTTCACGCCTTCACGGTCACACCACTCCCCAATGTTGTAGTTCTTGAATTTGGTGCCGTTGTCACTCCGGACCTTGATGATGGGAAGTTGAAATTCCCTTTGAGCGCGGTTAGCGAAGGTCTTGAACACTTCCGGAGTTTCACTCTTGTCACCTAGAAATAAAGTCCAAGCATAGCGAGAGTAGTCATCAACTATAACAAGACAATAGAGGTTACCGCCAAGGCTTTGATATGTGGATGGTCCGAAGAGGTCCATGTGAAGTAGCTCAAGTGGCTTTGAGGTTGACACCATTGTCTTCATTGGGTGGTGTGAAGCAACTTGCTTCCCGGCTTGACAAGCGCTACAAAGCTTGTTCTTCTCAAATGTAACATCCTTCACGCCGGTCACCATCCCAAGCTTGAATGACTTCTTGAGCTTGCTCATCCCTATGTGCGCTATGCGTCGGTGCCATAGCCATCCCAAACTTGTCTTAGTGAAAAGGCAAGTGATCAAGCTAGCATTCTTGTTGGAGAAGTCTACTAGATAGAGGTGTCCATGCCGAAATCCTTTGAAGACTAGTTCTTGGCTTGTCTCACTACTCACAACAACATGACATTTGCTAAAGGTGCACGTTAGTCCAAGATCACATAGTTGTGCAATAGAAAGTAAATTAAAACTAAGGACTTAACGTACAAAACATTGGAAATAGATAAGTCATTTGAAATAGCAATTTTACCTAACCCAATTACCTTACCCTTAGAGTTATCACCAAAGGTGACTTGTTCATGATTTTTGGGGTTTTCTATGGTGGTGAACATACCATCATTGTCGGTCATATGTTGGGTGCACCCGCTATCGAGTACCTAATGATTTCCTCCGGCTTTGTAGTTCACCTACACACATGAATTCAATTTTTAACTTTAGGCACCCAAGCCAACTTAGGTCCTTGTATGTGTGATACAAGTGTCTTTGGGACCCAAAGTTGCTTGGGGAGCTTCCCCTTCATGCCCTTCATGTCTTTGCCAATGAACCTTGCCTTCACCTTGCCATCTACTTTACTTAAGAGATAATGACGATCATTGAAAGTAGATTTGTAATTAATGGGCAATTTTGGAGAAGGTCGGTTGGGAAGAGGACACTCCCTTGTGTGGTGACCGGTGACCTCACAATGTTGGCAATAAGAACCAACTTCCTTAATGAAGCTTGTTCTAAGCTCCGCTGAGGGCACCTTTCCTTTGTTGGGCACCGGGAAGGATCCAAGTCCTCTCTTGTTGAAGTCCTTTGCTTGTTGGAAGAGGATTTCCTTGTGTTTGACTTCCCCTTATGAAAGTTAGCCACACTAGTGCGGAGACTCTCAATTTCTTCCAACAAGTCCTTCTCCCTAGTATTCTTTCAAAGGCAAAGTCTTGTTCAAGGCAATAGTGACATGAGAAGTAATGGATATCCTATCATTAAGAGTTTGTTTCTTTATATTTTTCAATTCTTGATCAAGTGCTTCATGAGCAAGGCTAAGTGTTTGATGCTCTTGTACTAACTTGTTGTGCTCTCCCAAGAGTGTTTGGTGTGCTAAGTTAAGATCATGATGATCTAGCTTGATTTTAGCCTTATCCTCTTCAATTTGCTTGACATGGGATTTGAGCGTGTCATGCTCTTTAAGTATGCTTTCATACTTGTCAAGCAAATCGAGGTTAGCACTCTCAAGCCTAGCACGAGTTTCTTCAAGGACTTTAACCTTACTCTTTTCCCTCTTAATGATAGTATGATATTCATTTATTAAAGAAGTTAAATCATCAGGGGAAATCTCATCATCGCTAGAGTCGTCACATACCTTGGTGTTACCTTTTACCATGAGGCACATGGGCGGTAGATGAAGAGGTGAGTCATCATTGGTGGCAATGGCGAGGCCGGCCAAACTTTCTTCTTCCACTTCACTCTCTTCATCACTTGTTTCTTCGTCGGTGACCCATTCATTAGCCTCACACATGAACACCTTTTGTGGGCCATTTCTCTTCTTTGGGAAGAGTTTTGCCTTCTTGCCCTTGTCATGTTTCCTCTTCCCAAAGATCTTGGCTTGGGTTTGGCCTCTTCTTTATCATCTTCACTATTTTCAAGCTTGCGATGCTTGCTCTTGTGGTTCTCTCTTCTTTTGTCCGGTTTTGGACAATCATAGGAGATGTGGCCTTGATCACCACAATTATAGCAAGTCTTGTGGTCGTCTCTCCTTGGTAGAAACGCTTTCTTCTTGGGATCAAAGGTGTATCCCTTCTTGGCAATCTTGGAGTTCAAGCGAGAAAACTTTCTCATCATCAATGCAAGCTCATCATTGTCATCTTCACTTGATGCTTGCTCTTCTTCACTTGAGCTAGGCTCAACCACCTTCTTTTTCTTGAGACTTGTCTTCTTGGTGGAGGCCTTTAGAGCAATTGTTTTTGAAGATGATTGCCCCATCATCCCAAGTACACTCATCTCATGAGCGTGAATATCTCCAATGAGTTCCGAAACTTCAATGTGATCAAGAGATTCTTTTTGAAGCATGGAGTTGATGATGTTGTACTTTGTCTTGGGAAGGAGCATGAGAATCTTGCGGTTGATGAGTCCCTTGCCAAGAGAAGCAATGTCAAGAGCATTGATTTCTTCAATAAGCACATTCAAGCGAGAGAACATTTCATTGACATTTTCATGAGGAAGCATCTTAAATTCATCATATTTGGCTTTAAGCATGTGATATTTTAGTTCCTTGACACGAGAAGAGCCCTCATGAATTTCTATTAAGCAAGCCCAAATTTCACAAGCCTTTTCCTTGCTATCAATCCTAGCAAACACATCTTGACTAATACATTCATAGATTGCATTCCTAGCTTTAGCATCCCACTTAATTTGATCACCCACATAATTGTGCTCACCAAACCCCGCGTGGGTCGCTTCCCATACTTCGGGAGCAATAGCCTCTAGATAAGCGCGCATGCGTGCTTTCCAATAGGCAAAGTTCTTGCCCTCGAAGATAGGAACCGAACCCCCAACCTTGGCCATTTTAGCTCTCTAGCGGTGAAGCTAGAATGATCCTATGAGCAACCTTGCTCTGATACCAATTGTAAGGATCGAATGCCCAAGAGGGGGGTGAATTGGGCTTATTTTCAAAAATCTAAGCTATAAAACTTAATTACTCAAAGCTCAATTCCCTAAGCAAACAATCTATGCATTCAAGTAAATAGCAACTTCGCGGTATATAAAATGCATAAATGTAGGGTGAGAGGATGAGGATGCAAAATCCCGAGGAGACACGAGGATTTATCCCGTGGTTCGGCAAGATCGTCAAGATCTTCCTACATCCACGTTGTGGCACCCACCAAAGGGTATAGCCACACCCAAGTCACTGAGACTAGGGATCTTCACTATTCTTCTCTGTTTGCCAACCTCGGCAAGGTGGAGCTCAAGCCTTGTACACTTTGAATCCTCCGGGCTTCCACAATCGTCTTGGCAAGCTCCGGAAGTCTCTCTCAATTACAAACACCAAGGGACACTCCCTTACAGCTCTCACTACACTAGAGATTCCACTCACCAAGAATGGAGGCACACAAGCTCTCTCTCTAGCTAGTTTTAGCCTATCTCTTGGTGTGTAAGTGGTCTAAAGGATGTAGAAGTGATGGCTCAATGTCTTGAATGCTTGAGGATGTGTAGAGCATGTCTGGTGATCAAGACTTGTCGATTTGACAGGTTGAAGGGGTATAAATAGCCAGCCTCCACGAAATAGCCATTGGAAAAGTAGGCTGACATCACTCCTCTGCGAACACCGAATGATCCGATGTCTCCCCTTCAGTTATCATCGGTCAAGTTCACTTTAGCTGATGTCATTGTGTCAGATATGACCGTTGTTAGACCGGTGTTGCACTTGTCTTCTCATCGGATGATCTGGTGGCACTTCCTCCAGAATTGGTTCAAACTTGAAGCTTACTGGAGTGATTGACCGATGTGTTCAAAGGTTGTACATCAGATGATCCGGTGCTACACTTGGTCCAAGGATATTGCATACTGTACTGATGGACCGATGTAACACTGCCCTTAACATCGGATGATCCGATGAGTACTTTGTTCTGAGGTCTTCTTCTTCTGCTGAATCAACTCGACCGATGTGTTGTTCTTTGGAAACATCGGTTGATCCGGTGAGTTGATTTTGTTTGCTTCGAGTTCATATAAGTGATTCTTTTGGAATTCTCTCAATTGACCTCTTAGACACTTGTTGTAAATATTCTTCTGATGAATGTCAAGCATTGAGTGTTGTCATTTATGGTTGAATGATTTTGACATATGAGCTTTGTCGGTAACCTAGAAACCGTACACCCCTTTAGGTTACAAAGATCTCAAAGGAAAGTCATATACTTGATTTGAAGACCCTCGGAGGCACACATGTCAGACATAACCGGACCGCTTCTCCAACATGGTTAATCCCAGGGTTGCCACGTGTACTACCAAACCGGAGCTACCGCCCACAAGGGGGAAGCTCCGGGCCATGTACCGAAATGGCACCTCCGGACTTAACCCCAGACCGAGAGAAGCTCCGGACCTGACACGTGTCAGGTAGCCCCGAAGCTACCTGTTTCCCACAGAAAGCTCCGGAGCTGCCACATGTCCAATCAACGGATCTTCAACCCCTAACCTCCAGAAGACCCTGCAACGGCTCCAGATCTTCAAAGGGGAATCAAGGACTTCAAGACCCGATTAAGTGTCATTAATACCATATTAATGACACTTAAACGGACGATCTTAACACCAGTAATGGTGCTGTCAAAGCCCGTTACAGGGTCATTAAGGGCAATTAAACGTGTATCAATACTTGTAACCGCCGGGGCCACATGTTGGGCCAGGCTAATTTGTAACGGCCTGCCCTTGTACTATAAAAGGACAGGCCGACGACACGTTCAGGGACACACAGAGACACACGTTATTGACGCTCATACAACTAATACAACACCAACACACCCGTGGAGTAGGGTATTACGCTCAGGCGGCCCGAACCATGTAAAACTCTTGTGTCTCCCGTGTCATTTCCTACTCACCTTCTTGAATCTCCGCGCGCCCACACCGAACATCAAACTCCCCTATCACTTTAGTAGTGTAGGGAGATCTGCCGGTTCCAAACCACCGACAGTTGGCGCGCCAGGAAGGGGGCGCCTGAGATTTTGAGAATGGTGAACTCAGCTGCTCGATCATCCAATGGTCAACCTGCTGGGATTACTGCTTCCTCCAGCTCAACAGCCAGAGCTTCCATCATCTCAGCACCAGGACCCGGAGCTTCAACCTCCGGGACAAGTGCCGCTGGCGCATCTTCACTCCCGTGGTCCAGCGCTACCACGGGAACTTCTGGGGATGAGTCGAGGTCCATGACCACGACAGCCGGCGCCGGAGCTGTCGCAGCTTCAGCCACCACTTGGGGCGGCACCGGCACAGGAGCTGAAGCTCCCACCCTCACGGCTTCAGCCACTGTGGCTGAGGGTGGAGCCTCACTCCCGTTCTTGGGGACGTTGCATATGATGAACGAAGAAAATTAAAAAATAGTTGCTACAATTAAAACCACTATCCAAGGTAGAAATCAAAAATTACCTTGGGAGGCTTCCACACCAGCTTGCGCGGAACCTTTTTCCTGGGCGTTCTGGGCTAGCCATAGCCGGCGTGGAAGCTCCGGAAGGCCCCCCGGAACTAGTCGCGGCCACGGTTGTTTCCCGAGTCGAGGGCCCCCTCGATCGGGAAGAACCCCCAGACCTGGAGGCCTCCACCGGCCCAGGTGCTGGAGTCATGTGCCTAGAGCTAACACCCCGGGAGGACCCCACCGCGGGAACAGTCGCGCTCCGAGAGGACCCCACTGCGGGAACAGTCGCATTCCGGGAGGACCCCACTACGGGAACAGTCGCCGCAGTTGCAGAGGACCTTCCCCTCCGGGGAGAAGGAGCCGACGCAGAAGTAGCGGGCCGACGGACCTTCCGTCAGCGTACTGCAGCTTCCTCTTCCGGCTCACGGGTTCATCCGCCAGCTCCTTGCCCTTGCCGACGACTTCTCCCCTCGGCTTCGGAGCAGGGTCGGAGCCATCCTTGGGTACTCCGGGGATCGCTACCCTGGAGGTTGGTCTTCTCTCGACGACACCAAGGTCGTCAAGCATGGGCATCTTCCGCCGGAGCTCCCTGCTGAACTCCACTTCCACGTTCAGAGGAAGAAAAGCTGATGGCGGAGTCAAGTTGTCGCCTTCGATGTCGATGCCGTGCTGGAACTTCTTGAGGTGGAACTCCAAGGTTTTCCCCACCATGTTGGACTTCAACCTGGTCTCGACCCGGTCGTCGTCCATCACGCTGTTGAGGGCCCAAGCGAGTTTCTCCCTCTTCTTCAGCGGTGCCCACCTGTTGACCAGGAAGTTACAAAACACAGCTTGAGGGGTTAATCCCCCCTCCACGCACTGGTGAATCCTGGTCAGAACAGGGTCGAAGTCATCCACCAGCACCGGAGCTTCACTCTAGATCGTTGTGTCAATGTTGGGGAGGCCTTCGGGCAGCTCCAACCTCTCGTGCTCCTCCACCCGGATGACTATCCAGTCCTTCTTCCAGTCATCCCACTTTCCAGAGGGGAACGACCGGAGGTACTTGAATGGGTACTTCTTGCGCTTCACGAAGTAGTAGAAGCCAAGGTACTCATTGCTCCTACCGGTGGTGTGGACGGTGAAGAAGGTCCGGAAGAGTTCGATGCAGGGGGGATGCCCACCCACATCTCACAGAAGTAGACGAAGATAGACACGAGGAGAATGGAGTGAGGGCCAAGGTGGTATAGCTGCAGACCATAAAAGTCCAACAGCATCAAGAAAAAGGAAGAAAAAGGTGGGATCAACCCCACCATGGCGTACGAGGAGAAGTACACCATTTCGTCGGAGTGCTCCTTCTCAAACGGGAGCTCTCCACCGGCGCGAACCGAGCGGTTGAAGAAGTCCGAGGACCACCCCATGAGGGCCCGGACCTTCTTCAGGTCGCCGTCGGTCCTCAAGCGACTCTTGCGGAGAACCAACTCCATCGCAGCACGGCTAGGCAAGAGAAGAAAAGTGAAGCACAAGTTGGGAGTTTGAGCGCAAGATCAGATGGGAGGCGTGAAGAACTCCCGACGGTGCGCGCTTTCCTTCTTAAGTAAGCCCTCGCAACGCTTGGATGGAAACCACAAGGAAGTCGAAGATACCACCCAAAAATTCCACCCAGTCGATGACAAGGGGGCCAGGGACCACCCTGACGATCAAGTCGAGGTTCTTACCCAGATGAACAGTTGTCATCAAGAGGAGGGAAGCCCAAAGGCGGCGGCCTGACAAGGCGCGCGGAACCAATACGGTTTTCGTATCGGGAACCGGCGACCTTCAATTGAGTGAGATCCGCACGCCAAAGATCTCATCTGCCGCACGCGGGATACGCCATGCGGCGAGGATTTAACTCCAAGTCCTCGCCAACGGCACCTTCGAAGACCTTTGAAGACTCAGTTCAAAAGTCGCGAGGATGGACCCACCCCCGACGGAATGACTTCACCCCAGTGATCTTCCCCGGAGGTAGGTCCAAGGGGCCACTGTCGGTACCCTAGAAACCGTACACCCCTTGAGGTTACAAAGATCTCAAAGGAAAGTCATATACTTGATTTGAAGACCCTCGGAGGCCCACATGTCAGACATAACTGGACCCGCTTCTCCAACATGGTTAATCCCAGGGTCGCCACATGTACTACCAAACCGGAGCTACCGCCCACAAGAGGGAAGCTCCGGGCCATGTACCGAAATGGCACCTCCGGACTTAACCCCAGCCGAGAGAAGCTCCAGACCTGACACGTGTCAGGTAGCCCTGGAGCTACCTGTTTCCCACAAAAAGCTCCGGAGCTGCCACGTGTCCAATCGACGGATCTTCAACCCCTAACCTCCGGAAGACCCCGCAACGGCTCTGGATCTTCAAAGGGGAATCAAGGACTTCAAGACCCGATTAAGTGTCATTAATACCATATTAATGACACTTAAACATACCATCTTAACACCAGTAACGGTGCTGTCAAAGCCCGTTACAGGGTCATTAAGGGCAATTAAACGTGTATCAATACTAATAACTGCCGGGGCCACATGTCGGGCCAGGCTAATTTGTAACGGCCTGCCCTTGTACTATAAAAGGACAGGCCGACGACACGTTCAGGGACACACAGAGACACACAGAGACACACGTTATTGACGCTCATACAGCTAATACAACACCAACACACCCGTGGAGTAGGGTATTACGCTCAGGCGGCCCAAACCACGTAAAACTCTTGTGTCTCCCGTGTCATTTCCTACTCACCTTCTTGAATCTCCGCGCGCCCACACTGAACATCAAACTCCCCTATCACTTTAGTAGTGTAGGGAGATCTGCCGGTTCCAAACCACCGACAAGCTTTTACTTCTAATCTTCATAGCATTGATTGATCTCATAAAGTGATTTTTTAGGGGTCTCCAGTGATCATTAGTTGATGTTCATATTCATATAGATTTCATTTGATTGAGTGATATGGGAGACCTTGCATCCACAAATTCATTAGTAAAATCCAATGGTTGTCATTAATCACTGAAACCGTACCTCATGGGGGCCTAGATGCTTTCAATGGTCGCTTGTAAATTGGAGTTGTTCCAGGCACTAATTCAATGATGAATTCAATTTCTCTGTCAAGGGGCATACCCGGTAGTTCCTCAGGAAACACATCCGGAAAGTCACAGACAACTTTAATCTCTTGTACTCCCTCAACTTGATTGAGTCGTATTTTCTGAACTGGTGCTTGATCAGGAAGAAACTCCACGTTTGTGTCATCTGTATGAGTTAAGCATACTATTCTGGTGGCACAGTGGATCACACCTTTGTACTTGGTTAACCAATCCATTCCCAGGTGTCGGTGGTTTGGAACCGGCAGATCTCCCTACACTACTAAAGTGATAGGGGAGTTTGATGTTCGGTGTGGGCGCGCGGAGATTCAAGAAGGTGAATAAGAATTAACACAGGGGACACAAGAATTTACGTGGTTCGGGCCGCCTGAGCGTAATACCCTACTCCACGGGTGTGTTGGTGTTGTGTTAGCTGTATGAGCGTGTGAGGCGCGTGTATGTCTCCCCCCTCTGTGTACCGTCGACCTGTCCTTTTATAGTACAATGGCAGACCGTTACAGGTTAGCCTGGCCTGACATGTGGCCCCGGCGGTGACTAGTATTGATACACGTTTAATTGCTCTTAATGATCCTGTAACGGGCTTTGACAGCACCGTTACTGGTGTTAAGATCGTCCGTTTAAGTGTCATTAATATGGTATTAATGACACTTAATCGGGTCTTGAAGTCCTTGGCTCTCCTTGGAAGATCTGGAGCCGTTGCGGGGTCGTCCGGAGGTTAGAAGCTGAAGATCCGACGATCGGACACATGGCAGCTCCAGAGCTTGCTATGGGAAACAGGTAGCTCCAGGACTACCCGACACGTGTCAGGTCCGGAGCTTCTCTCGGTCAGGGGCTAAGTCTGGGGGTGCCATTTCGGTACATGGTCCGGAGCTTCCCCCTTGTGGGCGGTAGCACCGGTTTGGTAGTACACGTGGCGACCCAGGGATTAACCATGTTGGAGAAGCGGGTCCGGTTATGTCTGACATGTGGGCCTTCGAGGGTCTTCAAACCAAGTAGATGATTTTCTTTTGAGATCTTTATAACCTCAAGGGGTGTACGGTTTCTAGGATACCGACAGTGGCCCCCTGGACCTACCTCCGCGGAAGTCATTCCTCCGGAGGTGGGTCCATCTTCGCGACCTTTGAACTGAGTCTTCAAGGGTCTTTGAGGGTGTCGTTGGCAAGGACTTGGACTTAAATCCTCACCACGTGGCGTATCCCGTGTGCGGCAGATAAGATCTTTGGCGTGCGGATCTAACGCAATTGAAGGTCGCTGGTTATCGATACGAAAATCGTATCGGTTCCGCGCGCCTTGTCAGGCCGCTGCCCTTGGGCTTCCCGCCTCGTGATGACAACCGTTCGCCTGGGTAAGAACCTCGACTTGATCGTCGGGGTGGTCCCGGGCTCGCTTGTCATCGGCTGGGTGAAATTTTTGGGTGGTACCTTCGACTCCCTTGCGGTTTCCATCCGAGCGACGCGAGGGCTTACTTAAGAAGGAAAGTGCGCACTGTCGGGAGTTCTTTATGCCTTTCACCTGTTCTTGCGATCAAACTCCCAACTTGTGCTTCACTTTTCTTCTCTTGCCTAGCTATGCTGCAATGGAGTTGGGTCTCCGTGAGAGTCGCCTGAAGACCGACGGCGATTTGAAGAAGGTCCGGGCCCTCATGGGGTGGTCCTCGGACTTCTTCAACCGCTCAATCCGTGCTGGCGGTGAGCTCCCCTTCGAGAAGGAGCACGCCGGCGAAATGGTGTACTTTTCTTCGTACGCCATGGTGGGGTTGATTCCACCTTTTTCTTCCTTTTTCTTGATGTTGTTAGACTTTTATGGTCTGCAGTTATACCACCTTGGCCCTCACTCCATCCTCCTCGTGTCTATCTTCGTCCACTTCTGTGAGATGTGGGTGGGTATCCCCCCTTGCATTGAACTCTTCTGGACCTTCTTCACTGTCCACACCACCGGCCGGAGCAATGAGTACCTTGGCTTCTACTACTTCGTGAAGCGCAAGAAGTGCCCATTCAAGTACCTCCGATCGTTCCCTTCTGGGAAGTGGGACGACTGGAAGAAGGACTGGATAGTCATCCGGGTGGAGGAGCACGAGAAGCTGGAGCTGCCCGAAGGCCTCCCCAACATTGACACAACGATCTGGAGTGAAGCTCCGGTGCTGGCGGACGCCTTCGATCCTGTTCTGACCAGGATTCGCCATTGCGTGGAGGGAGGATTGACTCCTCAGGCGGTATTTTGCAATTTCCTGGTCAACAGGTGGGCGCCTCTGAAGAGGAGGGAAAGCTCACTTGGGCCCTCAACAGCGTGATGGACGACGACCGGGTTGAGACCGGGTTGAAGTCCAACATGGTAGGGAGAACCTTGGAGTTCCACCTCAAGAAATTCCAGCACGGCATCGACGTCGACGGTGATGACTTGACTCCCCCGTCGGCCTTCGTCCCTCTGAACATGGAAATGGAGTTCAGCAGGGAGCTCCGGCGAAAGATGCCCGTACTTGACGACCTTGGTGTCGTCGAGAGAAGATAAACCACCCGGGTGGCGATCCCCGGAATGCACGAAGATGGCTCCGTCCCTGCCCCAAAGCGAAGGGTCGAGGTTGTTAGCAAAGGCAAGGAGCTGGAGGACGAACCCGAGAGCCGGAAGAGGAAGCTGCAGCATGCCGACGGAAGGTCCGTCAGGCCCGCTACTTCCGTCTCGGCTCCTTCTCCCCGGAGGGGAAGGTCTTCTGCCACCGCGACGGTTGTTCCCGTAATGGGGTCTTCCCAGAACAAGACCGTTCCTGCAGTGGGGTCCTCTCGGAGCGCGGCTGTCCCCGCAGTAGGGTCCTCCCTGGGTGTTAGCTCCGGGCGCGCGACTCTGGCACCTGGGCCGGTGGAGGCCTCCAGGTTCGGGGGTTCTTCCCGATCGAGGAGAGCCTCAACCCGGGAAACGCCCGCGGCCGCGACAAGTTCCGGGGGGCCTTTCGGAGCTTCTACGCCGACTATGGCCAGCCCTGAACGCCCGGGGAAAAGGTTCCGCGCAAGCTGGTGCGGAAGCCTCCCAAGGTAATTTCTAATCTCTACCTTGGACAATTATTTTAAGTGTAGCCACTGTTTGTTAATTTTCTTTGTCCATCGTCTGCAGCGTCCCCAAGGAGGGGAGCGAGGCTTCACCCTCAGCCACAGTGTCTGAGGCCGTGGGGGTGGGAGCTTATGCTCCTGTCCCGGTGCTGCCCCAAGTGGTGGCTGAGGCTGCGACAGCTCCAGTGCCAGCTGTCGTGGTCATGGACCTCGACTCATCCCCAGAAGTTCCCGTGGTAGCGCCGGACCATGGGAGTGAAGACATGCCAGCGGCACCAGTCCTGGAGGTTGAAGCTCCGGGTCCTGGTGCTGCGATGATGGAAGCTCCGGCTATTGAGCCGGAGGAAGTAGTAATCCCGGCCTCTGAGCCGGTAATTGTCGAAGCCCCGACGGTTGAGCCGGAAGTGACTGAAGCCCCGGCATGCGAGCCGAAAGATGAGGTAGTTCCGGCAGTTGGGCCGGCTACTTCCAAAGCACCGGCAGTTGAGCCGGTTATTGTTGGAGCTCCGGTCACAGGTTTGGACGATGTTGAAGATCTTCCGGCTCCTGTGCTGGTGGTTGAAGAGGTGACGGAGCTTGAGGGGCGATGTCATCGCGAACCAACTAGAGGTTGAGGGGCAATCCCTAGCGAAGAACGTCGCAGAGTATGTGCTGACGTGCTACACCAGCCGGAACTCCCGATTTCCTCTGGATCTGGTGCTTGAAGGCCCCGTCGAAGGAGAAGGCGAAGCTACCCGAGCCAGCGTATCAGAGGTCGCCCAGAAGGTCGCCCAATTCTTCCATAGGGTCTAGGACCATCTCTGTAATTCTCACTTGTATTTTCTCTTCTTCTTCCTCAGTTTTGTAATCCCTTGTCTCCAGATGTAGTCTCTTTTCTCCAGATAAATGAAATCCCCAAATTTTGCGAATTTCACTTTTTTGTCTTCAACACTTTTATCTTCACTTGGCCCCCTGGTAGATGTACACAATTTGATTGTGAACATGTACCAATAGGATATTGTGCATTGTTGAAGACTCTTTTACTCCGAACTTGTAGAATTTAGGTTCGAAGTCTTCGATAGTGAAGGCCCCCTGAGGTTGTCGTAGCTTAGAAGCTCCGGCATTGTCTATCGCTGGAGCTTAGTAGCTCCGGCAATAGTCTCTATCAACACGTAGTGCATCGATAGTTAATCCTCTAGGGTGTCGGAGCTTGGCAGCTCCGGCAGGGACCTTTGCCAACACTTAGTTTGTTGGCAGCAGACTCCATTTACGGGGTCTTCTCACCATCTTTTATTCAGCGTCGACGGCTGGCCCCCTTAGGGGAGTCAGAGCTTATTTTGCTCCGGCTTTCCTCCATCAACGTAGACTTTATTTTTCCTGCACACTTAAGCCAAGAAAAATAGTAAAATTTGTTTCTTGTCTATAACTTCATCGCGGCTTATGACTCTCAAGAAGATTTTAAGTCAAACGCGATTCTAAATACAACCGAATGTGATGTATTTTCTTTTAGATCCAACTGTACACGGACCCGCCTTACTTTGGCCTGCCGGGGTGTTGGTAGAGTGGCGTACTTAGGGTGCTTGACCAGGCTAAGTCGATAGCACACTCCGGCCCTAGATTGGCTTGGCGGCTTTCAGACGAGTTGGCCATGAACAATATTTGAATCCAAAAGAAACAACAATACAACTCGAATCATATTTAAACCAGTCAAACTAAAATTTCTTAAGAATTGCACGTCTTCGTTATAGACAAGAAAGAGAAAAATAAAAATGTTGAGCCTGTACAAAATAAATGCACGTGGAGTCTATTTCACATGAAGATGTCTTTCATTATAGGTCCGGGGTACAGGGGAAACAAGTACACTCTTAGGGTACAGAACCAGGCTAAGGGTGTTTCATTTCTCGTTTGACTCAGGGTAGTTAGCCGCACTTTTAGTCCTGAGACTGTGACAAGTGTTGCATGAGCTTTGCGGACCTTTCGGGAAAGGTCCGGCTGCTCTCCCGGAGGAACTACCCGACTCTGTACAATGACTCTATAACCTACACCTCAAGTTACTCAAGGCTCACCTCCGTGGTATTAAGTGTAGAACTTACGGAGGTGCTCAATGTTCCAAGGATTTGGGAGAGGTGTCCCATCCTCAGTAGCCAAGCGAACGCTTCCGGGACGGGATACTTTAATCACTCGGAAGGGCCCCTCCCAGCCGGGGGAGAGTTTGTTTAACCCTTCTCTGGATAGTATTCTCCGTAGCACCAGATTGCCTTCCTCGAGGTGCCGGTTATGTACATGCCGTTGGTGATAACGCCGTAGAGCTTGACGATATCGGGCATTCCGAACAGCTGCTTGGCACCTTCCCTCCTCAAGGAGGTCTAGGTCTTCACGCCGGAGCTGGTCCTGCGCGGCTTCGTCGAAGGTCCAGACCCGGAGCGAACCCAACGTGATTTCCGGAGGAAGGATTGCTACTGCTCCGTACACCAGAAAGAAGGGTGTTTCTCCGGTTGACCGGTTTGGAGAAGTCCTGTTGGCCCATAGAGTGGGCAGAAGCTCTTCGATCCAGCTGCCTACATGTTTCTTCAAGCGCTCATAGGTGCGCGTTTTGAGTCCTTTAAGGATTTCAGCATTTGCTCTCTCGGCTTGGCCATTGCTGGCTGGATGAGCTACAGAGGCGTAGCAAACTTGTATGCCGAGGTCTTCGCAATATCCTTGGAATGCGGAGCTTGTGAATTGGGTCCCATTATCAGTGATGATTTTGTTTGGGACTCCAAATCTGCATACAATGGACTGCAGAAAGTTGATAGCAGATTGCTTGTTGATTGTCACAACTGGAGTTGCTTCCGGCCACTTGGTGAACTTGTCAATGGCGACGTACAGGAACTTGTAACCTCCGACGACTCTTGGGAAAGGTCCCAAGATGTCCATCCCCCACACAGCGAAGGGCCATGTAGGAGGTATCATTTGTAAGGGCTGAGCCGGAGTGTGAATTTGCTTTGCATGAAATTGGCATGCTTTGCATTTTTTTCACCAGCTCAGTTGCATCCTGGAGTGCTGTAGGCCAGTAGAAGCCATGCCGAAAGGCTTTACCAACCAGCGTGCGGGAAGACGTGTGGTTCCCACACTTGCCTCCATGGATTTCTGCGAGGAGCTCGCAGCCTTCTTCCCTTGTGATGCACCGCATTAGGATGCCGTTGGCACGGCGCCGGTAGAGATCCTCTTCTACCAGCGTGTATCTTTTAGCCAATCTGACTACCCGGTCAGCAGATACATCGTCGTCAGGAAGGATGTTGTCTTTCAAGTAGTTCCGGATCTCCGAGATCCATGCATCGGAACTAACTTGAGCATTTGAGTCTTGCGTGTTAGGTTGCTCGGAGCTTCCGGCAGCACCTCCGACCCTTGATGGCTGCCATGGTAACAGGGCCATCGGGACCGTCAGCTTCGGGATGCTGATCTCGCCCCCTTCGCTCAGTTCGGCAGGCTGAGCTGTGGGTTTCGACAATCTCCAGACAAAAGTTCCGTCAGGAGCTGGGGCTCCGGTTGACGCTTTCGTCGAGAGTTCGTCGGCTTCAGCATTGTGAGCACGCTGAACATGGTGGAGATCTAGGACTTCGAAATCCTTCTGAAGCCTCTGGACTTCAAGGAGGTAAGCAGCTAACTGGAGATTATTGCAGGAGCATTCACCCTTCACCTGCTTGATGATGAGCTGTGAATCTCCTTTAACCAGTAGTTGCCTGACACCTTATGACAGTGCCACCTTTAGTCCGTAGATGAGTGCTTCATACTCTGCCATGTTGTTGGTTGCCTTGAAGTCAAGGTGTACCATGTATTTCACCTTCTCCCCAGTCGGTGCAAGGAGAAGGATTCCAGCTCCGGCCCCCTGCTTCTGCATGGAGCCGTCGAAGTAAAGGGTCCAGTGAGGCTCGGTGAAGGTTGGAGCTTGATGCTCCGTCTTCTGCTCACTGGGGCCCCCAGGGTTTGATGGAGAGGGAGTCCATTCTGCCACAAAATCTGCCAATGCTTGACTCTTGACTGCTTGTCTTGAAATAAATTCAAGATCAAATTCGGCCAATTCCGCTGCCCACTTTGCAATATTCCCAGTTGAATTGGGATTATGCAAGATTGCTCGTAGTGGGTAGGAGGTCACCACCGAGACTTTGTGAGCTTGGAAGTAATGTCGAAGCTTCCTGGAGGCAATAAGAACTGCATAGAGCAGCTTATGCACCTCTAGGTATCGAGTTTTGGCATCATGTAATACTTCACTAATGAAGTACACAGGGCGTTGAATGGTCCGGACCCTCCTGGAGGGGTCCGAAGCTTCCTCTTCACTGACCAGGACCCTCTGGGAAGGGTCCGGATTTTCTTTAGGGACCTCCGGGTTTTGGCTGGAGGAAACCGGAGCTTCTTCAGAAATGACATGGACCCTCTCGGAGGGGTCTAGGTCTCCTGAAACGACTTCCGGTGGATTTGAATCTGGGAGCTGGGACCCAGACTCACTTTCAGGAACCTCCGGACCTTCCCGAAGGGGTCTGGATTCCTGAGTGTGGGGTAGTTCTGGTCTCTCCGCGACTAGAACCATACTGACGACTTCGTCAGTAGCTGAAATATAAAGCAATAAAGGCTCACCAGGGTTCGGAGCTACCAGAATTGGTAGAGTGGTGAGGAACTGTTTCAGCTCCTGGAATGCCTTTTCTGCTTCTTCGGACCATTGGAATGGTCCGGACTTCCTCAATAACTTGAAGAAGGGGAGTGCCCGTTCCGCCAGTTTTGAGATGAACCGGCTGAGGGCTGCTAGACATCCAGTTAATTTTTGGACGTCCTTGATGCGGGTTGGTGGCCGCATGTCTTCAATGGCCTTAATCTTCGCCGGATTAGCTTCTATGCCCCAGTGACTTACCAGGAAACCAAGAAGTTTTCCGGAGCTAACCCCGAAGACACACTTGTCTGGGTTTAGCTTTGTGCGGGTGGCCCGCAGCTTGTCTAAGACAGCCTGCAAGGTGTCAAGGAGTGACTCCTTGTTCTTGACCAGTGTTATCCTAAACGGCCTAAACGGTCTGTTTAAACGCGTTTAAACGCTAAACAGAGGGCAACTGCACAGTTTAGCCCCTAAACAGTGGATTAAACGGTTGACCCGTTTAAATGGGTCAACGCCCGTTTAAACGAGCTAAACGGGCTAAACAAACCGGATTTTAAACATGTTTAAACGTGTTTAGAACCGTTTAGGCAAAGTGAACTTACAATTCTAAGTCAAATGCAAATTTAAAATTAATATCACCAAATTGATTAAAATCAATATATTTTCTAAGCTTCACTTAAACACATCAGAATTCTTATTACTTGTGTTTCAAAAAATATAATAAAACAACCATTAGCCGCTGAAGTTTAAAATATTTGTTTAGGGCACTACATGCACTGTTTTCAGTCTCAATATTATTTTTTTGGTGGTGTGGTATTGTGATCGACTCTTTAATTTTATATGATGTCGAACTTAAATTGATTCTTATTTTCAAATACGAGTTTGAACTTTATTTGAACATCTACCGTTGAGCAGGGTAGTAAAAAAATTCTTGTTCTTGCTGCTACAGTACACACCGTTTAATCCGTTTAAACGCCGTCTAAACCTTCTAAACAGTAAACAGAGCTCCACCGACTGTCTACCGTTTACCGTTTAGGATAACACTGTTCCTGACCTTGACTACGATGTCATCGACGTACACTTCCACTTTGTCTCTAATAAGTTCTTCAAAAGTTTTGTACATAGCTCGTACAAAAGTTGAAGCTGCATTCTTGAGACCAAAAGGCATGGCTGTGTAACAATACAATCCATCTACTGTGATGAATGAAGTATGCTCTTCATCTTCCCTAGACATCCTGATTTGATGATATCCGGAATATGCATCTAGGAAACACAGTAATTCACACCCGGAGGTGGAATCCACTATCTGATCTATTCTAGGTAGTGGGAATGGATCTTTTGGACATGCCTTATTTAGTGTGGTGTAGTCGATGCACATCCGAAGCTTCCCGCCGGCCTTGGGCACAACGACTGGGTTTGCCAGCTATTTTGGATGGAAGACTTCTCGGATGAATCCAGCTTCGAGCAACTTCTTTACTTCTTGTCGGATGAAGTTCTGCCGCTCTACGGATTGCTTCCGAGGCTTCTGATGCACAGGCCGGGCATCGGGGTAGATCTTCAGATTGTGCTCAATCACTTCCTTGGGGATCCCAGGCATTTGTGACGGTTGCCAAGCAAACACATCAACGTTAGCCCGGAGGAAAGTGATGAGCGCGAGTTCCTATTTGTCGTTCAATCCTCCCGATATACGGGTGGTTTGAGCGGCATCGGAACCAATTTGGACGACTTTGACGGGAATATCGGTGTTGCTGCTTGGCTGCACTCGAGGTGCAGAAGTCGAGCCTCGTTGGCGAATGCTTGGGGGTTTTGGAGCTTGCTCCTGCCTGGAGTCCTCCTCTTGCGCTGTGGTGAGCGCATGGAGTTCTTCCAGTGCAGTTACTCCTGCGGTGCGATCTCCGCGGATCCGGAAAATGCCTACTGGCATTGGCATCTTCAACATCAGATAGCCATAATGAGCAGCCGCCATGAATTTGTACAGGGCAGGTCTACCCAAGATTGCGTTGAAGGGTAAGTTGATATGCGCGACGTCGAAGATCAACTTCTCGGTGCGGTACTTCTCCCGTGTCCCGAAGGTAACAGGGAGAGTAATAGCTCCGAGTGGGGTGATGGACCCTGGACCTAATCCGGAGAAAGGTCGAGAGGGGTGGAGATCCGAAGGTCGGAGCTGGAGCTTAGTGAAAGCTTCGAAGTTGATGAGGTTAAGCCCCGAACCTCTGTCTACCATGACGTGGTGGAGCTGGATGTTGTTGATGGTAGGCGATACCATCAAGGGTAACTGTCCTGCTCCAACCATGCTCCGAGGACAATCCGAAGCATCAAAAGTGATGGCTGTGTCCATCCACTTTCGGTGAGGTTCTGGCCTGACTGTAGGAGCTACAGCGGCCATATCCCGACGCATAGTCTTGATGACGCGACGGGAGGTGATATCCCATGATCCACCAAAAATGGTGTTCATGGTCTTCCGACGCTCGTTGTCAGAGACGTCAGAATCATCGTCGACTGAGGTGTAGACGGCCTTTAGGACCTTTTTTGGATCCTGAAACCCTAACTTCTCTTCTGCCGGAGCTTCGTCGACCTTTTGCTTTCATTCCCTCTGTCGGAAAGGAGATTCTTCCCGGCGCTTGTTGTAGCGCTCGGCAAGGTTTTGGACCTCCCGGCAGTCTTCCAAACTGTGGCTGCCCATCTTGTGAATGGGACACCACACTTTGGGTTTGCCTCCGTCTTCAGAAGACGGTCGAGGTCGCTTCTCGGGGCGTAGCCCCCGGCCACTCGGAGCTGCAGCGGTTGCAACGTTGGATGTGCCGGCCGATGGCTTCTTCTTGCCATTGGTCTTCTTTTTCTTCTTGCCACTATCGGAGGTAGCGGCTTCTTCTTTGGAGGGTTTCTTGTGATCCTCCGCGGCTGGTTTGGAGTGCATTTCACGGCCCTCCGCAGCTCTGGCACATTTATCTACCAAGCTGAAGAGTTCTGTGACGCTGGTGATCTCCTTGATCGCCAGCTTCTCCAACATCTTCTTGTCCCGTACGCCCTGTCTAAATGCCACAATGACAGAGGCGCTAGAGATAGAAGGGATAGTGTTTCGTACCTGAGAGAACCTCTGGATGAATGATCGCAAGGATTCTCCCCCTTTCTGCACGACCGCAAAAAGGTTCAGTTCAGTGCCGGGCCGGGTGTATGAACTCCCGAAGTTGGCAGTGAACTGATGGCACAGCTCCTCCCAACTGTTGATAGAGTTGGGTGGAAGGCTCATAAACCAGGACCTGACAGTCCCAGTTAAGGCCACTGGAAAGTAATTGGCCATCATGGCCTCATTTCCTCCGGCTGCCAAGATTGCAGTGGAGTATATCTGAAGAAATTCGGCGGGATTGACAGTCTCGTCGAATTTTTCCGGCAGATGAGGCTGGAACTTCTGTGGCCATCTAACCATGCGCAGATGCATGGCTAAGGCTGAACAGCCTCCTCCTACTCCTTCAAGAGGAGAAAGGTCCTGAGCTTCCCGTCTTTCACGGGCAGCTCAATATGGACTCGGTCGTCCTGCTGGCGGTATCGGTGATCAAGCTCTGCCCGGAGGTCGTGAGTCGAAAGTCTGGATACCGTGTGAGTGCGTCGTGCCCCGGAGGGCAATGACGTCACTTGTTGTGACGCAGCACGTCTCCTGCTATTGGAGACGAGTGGACCAAGTCTTCCAGACAAAGTCCGCCGCTGCGACGGGGCTCTTCCTGAAGGAGGAGGACCCTGGTTACTGAGGCGTTCGGCTGCTGCTGCAACCAAATGCTCCACATCGGCCCTCCACTGCTCCAGTGCATCCCGGGATGCAACCGGAGGTGGTGGGCGTTGGAGAAGAGCACGCGCTGCATGAAGCGCGTGTTCCAGATTGTCATGATTTGCCGACGCAGTGATTGGCGCCGGTGCACCATCACGCTGCCCAGCATGATTTGCTGGAGGAGACGATGGTGGTGGGAGTGTGACTCCTGCTGGTGCTGAGGCTCCTGCTGGTGGCTACCTGTTGGAGGGATTGCCCCCAACAACCTGAGCAGCAGGTTGGCCGTTGGATGATCCAGCAGCAGAGTTCACCATTCTCGAAATCTCAGGCGCCCCCCTACCTGGCGCGCCAACTGTCGGTGGTTTGGAACCGGCAGATCTCCCTACACTACTAAAGTGATAGGGGAGTTTGATGTTCGGTGTGGGTGCGCGGAGATTCAAGAAGGTGAATAAGAATTGACACAGGGGACACAAGAATTTACGTGGTTCGGGCCGCCTGAGCGTAATACCCTACTCCACGGGTGTGTTGGTGTTGTATTAGCTGTATGAGCGTGTGAGGCGCGTGTATGTCTCCCCCCTCTGTGTATCGTCAGCCTGTCCTTTTATAGTACAATGGCAGGCCGTTACAGGTTAGCCTGGCCCGACATATGGCCCCGGTGGTTACTAGTATTGATACACGTTTAATTGCTCTTAATGATCCTGTAATGGGCTTTGATAGCACCGTTACTAGTGTTAAGATTGTCCGTTTAAGTGTCATTAATATGGTATTAATGACACTTTATCGGGTCTTGAAGTCCTTGGCTCTCCTTGGAAGATCCGGAGCCATTGCGGGGTCATCCGGAGGTTAGAAGCTGAAGATCCGACGATCGGACACGTGGCAGCTCCGGAGCTTGCTGTGGGAAACAGGTAGCTCCGGGACTACCAGGCACGTGTCAGGTCCGGAGCTTCTCTCGGTCAGGGGCTAAGTCCGGGGGTGCCATTTCAGTACATGGTCCGGAGCTTCCCCCTTGTGGGCGGTAGCTCCGGTTTGGTAGTACACGTGGCGACCCAGGGATTAACCATGTTGGAGAAGCGGGTCCGGTTATGTCTGACATGTGGGCCTTCGAGGGTCTTCAAACCAAGTAGATGATTTTCTTTTGAGATCTTTATAACCTCAAGGGGTGTACGGTTTCTAGGATACCGACACCAGGATAATGTCTATTCCTTGTGACTCCAGCACTATAAGATTTGCTAAGAATGCTACCCCCCTAATGTTTATGCTTACATTAGGGCATACTTGCCTTGTCAGCATCTCTCCTCCAGGAGAGTTGACTACTAATACTTGAGACATTAATGTAACAGCCATTCCATGTCTTCTTATGAACTCTTTTGCTATGAATGAATGTGTTGCACCAGAGTCAAACAATACTGTAGAAGGATGGGAATAACCAGGGAACGTACCGATCACCACATCTGATGCCTCTTGGGCTTCCTCCAGAACAACATGATTGACCCTTCCTCTGGATTGGTTCTGCTGCGATGGCTTCTTTGGGAAGTTGTTGGAGTAGTGTCCCTTGTCACCACATATGTAGCAAGCTCCCCGAGCACTGGTGTCTTGAGCCTTATTTCTCTGTTGATTCTGCTGTGGTTGCCCAATTGGTCGAGGGTTTGAAGACATAGGACGTTGTTGATACATTTGAGAGCATTGTGGTGGCATCTGCTGGTACTGAGGGCGAGCATATTGCGCTTGAGGTCTGAATGAAGTATTGTTGGTGTATCGCTGACCTTGATTATTACCCATGGGATGACTCATGTGTCCTGTCTGCTGTGGGTTGAAACGAGGACGATTGTTGCTTAAAGATTGTCCCATCATCATCTTACGTTTGCGGTCTTCTCCCTCGCATTCTTTCTTCTTTCTTTCCACTGTAAAAGCTTTGTCCACCAGATCTGAAAGCTAGCATAGTCGCTGGAAGACATCATCAACTGTATCTCTTTGTACAATCCCTCCTTGAAATAGAATTGCTTCTTAGCATCAGTATCAACATCACCAGGGGCGTACCGAGATAGTTATGTAAACTTGTTCAAATACCCCCGTATGTTCATGTTCCCTTGCTTCAGTGCTAGGAACTCCAGACGCTTGGCTTGAATCCCCCCTCAGGTACGTGATGATTGCGGAAGTTTTCTCTGAACTCCTCCCATGTGATGTTGTCTGGGTTGTCATGAGCTGCAGTGAAAGCGGTCCACCAATCAGCTGCAGGTCCATGGAGTTGGTGTGATGCCAATAGTACCCTTTCTCTTCCTTCGCATTGGACAATCCTTAATTTACTTTCAATTGTATTGATCCAGTGGTCGACATCCATAGGTTCCACAGCATTGGAAAAGCGTGGAGGTTGAGTGTTCATGAAGTCTCTCAAGCAAAATCTTGGAGGTGGGGGTGGTGGTGGTGGTGGTGGAGGGAGTGGTGGTGCTTGCTGAGCCTGTTGCATGTTGTTCACAATTTGTGTTAAATTTTGCATCATTTGTAGCTGCATTGCCATCATTTATTGCAATTGGTTTGCAGCTGGTGCTCCACGGGCACCTCTTCCATTCCATTGAGGTAACGGGACTTCAGGTTCTTGATTGGGTGGCACACCACGTCCACGTCCTCTTCCTCTTCCTGCCATCTGAGGTTGGGGTGTTGTTTTAGAATAAGAAGATGAGGGAGAAACTATCCTATACGACCTTTTCACTATATGCATCAATAAGGAATATGAGCAATAAAGGTCATTTCATTAAGCAAACTCAAACATGGATAATCAAGTTCTCAAAGCAAATCATACAACTCAAGATTACATAGATCATCACTACATTGCTCTTATTACAACTCATTGGTAAATGTCTTAATCTTGAGTCGCAGGGATAGGTTGAAGTCTACTCTCGCTCCTCGGGATCCTTCTCCTCAGGGTCCTCGTTCGGGTCTTCATCATCATATCCATCATACCCCGAGTTGCTTACATGAGACTCGTTGCCATGTGGAGGAGAGTTGGCAGGCTGTTGCAGCACAGAAGGATCCTCTGAAGATGGCTCCTCGTCAGAAGTCTCGTCCAGTGAGTTAGTATCGCCACGTCCGACACGGCGATCTGGGGAGTCCAGAATCCATGTGGAGGTGTCAGAGGCATCTCCATCTGGGTCCTCATCGGTGATCCGACGATACCTCCTCACCAACCTCTCATAGTGTGCTGCGAGGTCACGAACATCCTGTATCTCTTGTTGAGCCTTGTGGAGCCAGATGCTGAGGCACTCCACATCATCAACCGCCTGGTGAGTCTGTGGAAGGTTCAGAGGTCCCTCCACAAACCGGGTGACGAAGTTGCCAGTACCGCTTGGACGCTGGGGAGTGTAGGCATGCACAGTTTTCCTCAGCTGGTAGCGGTAAGAGTGACTCCAAAAGGTGATGGCCTCCCAACTGACATCTTGTTCAGCATGACGTCGGTAGCTCCTCGAGGCAGGAGTACGGTGCACCTTGAGTAGTTCATCTCCATAGTAGACAAACAGCTTGCATGACCATTCTATCCGGTAAGGGCGCTGCATACCGATTGAGTGGTAGGTGAGTGACAGTCTCTCGTGCCTGTAGCCGGCATCATGAAGTATAGCTTGAAGTCGACGTCGGAGTCATCCTACAGCCCTTCCATTAGCGTGAATCACCACTGCACGTCGAGGGTCGTTGAGCGGGGTACGGCAGGCAGCAATCCTTCGGTTTGGAACATATCCTCCAGTGGACATGCGAGCGGTTCTCCTTACATTGGCCATCTACAATTTTGAAACAGGAGAGTGTCAGTAATGAAACAAATTAAGGAGTAAGTAAAACAAGTACAAGGTAAAGAATACAACGAAATTTTCACAATTAATATTTAAAAATAGTAAAGTCCTTAAATTGTCCTTTTCTATCTAGGCTTGCGTCCTACGGGCAACACGGCTCTGATACCACTTTGTCACACCTGGTAAAAAGAAGACAACCAGATGCTTTCCACATGTATGCCAGAATCAGTTCAACTCATACATGTGTAGACGAAAGTGAAATACCAAATATAATACAATATTCGAGTACATCACCTTATTACATAAATGACCTTTCAGGTCTAAAAGAAAATTACACAAGCAGCAGATAAACAAGAAAAAGGGGCTCCAAGCACAGGCATTGCACGGGGGAGCGCCAGCCTAGAACATCTCCTCGAGATCTCCGTAGAAGTCCTGATTCTCCACCTCTTCGTCTTCGTAGACTGGGGGGAAAATATGCAACTAACAAGTTTGAGTACCAACGGTACTCGCAAGTTGGGAATTTATGACATGTGTGGTTCACAACATGGAAGGCAAATAATAGGTAAGCACTATAGCAGTTACAACCTATTCTTAATGTTATTAAGCACCTACATCTATGTGAAATCCCAACCAACATCCCAATAAATAATCCAGGTAGGACCAATCCCAAACCATCCATTATGTAACCATGTGCTAATTATGAATTTGGTTCCAAGCCGCTCGTGTTCGTGAGCACAGCTTTCTAGAAAGTTTGACAAGACTCTGCAGAGTGTGTATCCTTTACCCACAGTTCGTGATTTCATCCCTTGTTGTCAGGTGGACTAAGGCAAACCTCCCTGATGCCCATGGTAGCTAACCATATTACACACTTCCGAAGGTGTGTGGCCAGGAGATCACTACGAGGTGTTTCCGATGGTTCTCCCGACTTGCAATGGGTACTCTAAGGTGTCACCGCCCCGACACCTGGAGTCTATTTTCCCTCCGCCAGGAGAAGCCTCCTCTTGAGCCATGCGGATCCCAAGGCAAAACCCATTCCCCGCCCGTTCAATTACTTATGCTACATCGGGAGAGACCAAATTACTAAACCAAGTTGTCCCATATACAATTCTGTGGTGATACTAAAAGGCTTAGCAACTTCTTCCATAAACCGATCCTTAGAATCTGATAGGTGTCAAGCCCCAAACCAAGGTCTTGTGCACGCATGCAATAATCCATACAAAACCCCCTATCAGATTCCTATCTACTAAATTCCATTATTGTCATCAATTCATGAATCATAAAACATCAAATGTAACTTGTAGATAAATAGGTCATATTTCAATTAAGCATGGCTAAGCATAAAATAATTAATAGTAAAACAACCAAACCATGTCGACAAGGAATATTGTAGAAAATCTAGGGAAACATAACATAGGATTTATCTTTTAATTTAGCATGCATCTAACTAAAACTTAACAAAAAAGGTGCAAGATGTCAAGGAACTTGTCTCCAAATTGAGCCTGGGGGTCGTCGATAAATTGCTGCTCTTGAAGGTTAAATGTCGGTTCTGGCCCCGACTCTAATTTACGACGATGCATAAAAAAATAACACACAATAAGAACATATAGAATGCAAACAATTCAAATAAACATAAATTCCAACGCAAAAGTGATTTTATAGTTAATTTAAATTTTAGGCATTGTCGGTGTTTGGATCCGACAGATCTCCTGATACTACTATTGGTAGATCGCGGAGTTGTAGTTCGATAATGGGCGCGTAGAGATTCAAGAAGGTGAATGACAAGTGGACACAGAAATTTACGTGGTTCGGGCCGCCTGAGCGTAATACCCTACTCCACGGGATGTGGTGGTGTTGTATTGAGCGTGTGAGTCTAGATGAAGCTCCAGAAGAAGAAGCTCGCCTAGGTCAGGGAGTCCAGAAGCCCTCCTTTGTGTATCATTGACCAGTCCTTTTATAGTACAAGGACTGGTCGTTACACCGTTAGCCTGGCCCGACATGTGGCCCCAACGGTTACTAATGTTTGATACACAGTTAATGAGGTTAATTACCCTTAATGGCCCGGTAACGGGCCTTAACAGTGCCGTTACTAGTATTAAGGGTCATCCGATCGTGTGTTATTAATATGGCATTAATAACGCTTAATCGGGTCTTGAAGTCTTTGATTGCTCCTTGAAGGTTCGGAGCCGTTGGAGGTCCACCAGTTTGATTGTTGAGGTTGAAGGTCCGACGGTTGGACACGTGGCAGTTTCGGAGCTTACCGTCACGGACGGGTAGGTCCGGTGCTGTTGGACACGTGTCAGTACCGGAGCTTCCCTCTGTCTGGGGTTAGGTCCGGGGGTGCCATACTGGTATCCAGTTCGGAGCTTTCCCATGTGTGGGTGGTAGCTCCGGTCTTATGATACACGTGGCGGCCCTAAAACTAACCATATCGGGGAAGCAGGTCCGGTTACGGCTGACATGTGGGGCCTTCGGATGTCTTCAAATCTGGTAGTTGGAGTTTCCTTGTGATCTTTGCAATCCCAAAGGGTATCCGGTATGCAGGGTACCGATAGTGGCCCCGTGGACCCACCTCTGGGAGATACCTTTTCGATGAAGTCATTCTGCCGGAGGTGGGTCCATTCTTCGATTTTTGAGCCATGTCTTCAAGGGTCTTCGAATGTGCCGTTGGCGGTAGTTCGCAGTTAAACCAACGCCGCATGGCATATCCCAGATGCGGCAGGTGAGATATTGGCGTGTGGATCTCACGCAATTGAACGTCGCCGATTCCCGATACGAAAACCGTATCGGTTTCGCGCGCCCTGTCAGGCCGCCACCTTCGGGTTTCCCGTCTTTCATGATGACAACCATTCACCTGGGGTAAGGACCTTGACTTGATCGTCGAGGTGGCCCTGGGCCCCCTTGTCATTGGCAGGGTGAAGTTTTTGACTGGTATCGTCGGCTCCTCTGTGGTTTCAATCCAAGCATTGTGGGGGCTTACTTAAGAAGGAAAGCACGCACCGTTTGGGGGTTCTTTATGCCTTTCATTCGAACTTGCGCTCAAATCCTCCAAACTTTTGCTCGTTTTCCATCTCTTGCCCCGTTGTGCCGCGATGGAGTTGGGTCTCCGCCAGAGCCGACTGAAGACCGATGGTGATTTGAAAAAGGTCTGAGCCCTCACGGGGTGGTCCCCTAACTTCTTCAATCACTTGGTCCGCGCCGGCAAGCTTCCGTTCGAGAAGGAACACATCGGCGATATGGTGTACTTCTCCGCATACGCCATGGTGGGACTGATCCCACCTTTCTCCTCTTTTTTATTGATGCTGCTAGACTTCCATGGTCTGCAGCTGTACCACCTTGGTGCCCACTCCATTCTCCTGGTGTCCATCTTTGTCCACTTCTGCGAGATGTGGGTGGGCATTCCCCCCTGCGTTGAGCTCTTCCTCACCTTCTTCATTGTCCACACTACCGGCAGGAGTGACGAGTACCTTGGCTTCTATTATTTTGTAAAGTGCAAGAAGTGCCCGTTCAAGTACTTGCGGTCGTTCCCTTCTGGGAAGTGGGACGACTAGAAGAAGGATTGGATCGTCATCAGGGTGGAGGAGCACGAGAAGCTGGAGTTGCCTGAAGGCCTCCCCAACATCGACACTACAGTTTGGAGTGAAGCTCCGGTGTTATCGGACACCTTCAACCCTACTCTGACCAGGATCTGCTAGTGTGTGGAAGGAGGGGTGACTCCTCAGGCGGTGTTTTGCAACTTCTTTTCCAACAGGTGGGCTCTGCTGAAGAAGAGGGAGAAGCTTGCTTGGGCTCTCAATAGTGTGTTGGACGACGACCGAATTGAGACCGATTTGAAGTCCAACATGGAGGATGCAACTTTGGAGTTTCACCTCAAGAAGTTTCAGCACGGCATCGACGTCAAAGGTGACGACTTGACTTTGCCAGCAGCTTTTCTCCCTCTGAACATGGAGGCGGAGTTCAGCAGGTAGCTCCGGCAGACGATGCCGGTGCTTGACGACCTTGGTTTCGTTGAGAGGCATTCGATCATCGGGTTGGTGATATCCAGAGCTTCCGAGGGTGGTCCCCCTTCTGTCTCGGAACAGAGAGTTGAAGTCGTGGGCAAGGGCAAAGAGTCGGTTGAGCCCTCGAGCCGCAAGAGGAAGCTGAAGCATGCCGGCAGGAGGTCCGTCAGGCCTGCTCCTTCCGCAGCGACTCCTTCTCCCCGGAGGGGAAGGTCTTCATCGGCGGCAACTACTCCAGCATCAGCATCTCTCCGGGGCACTAGCTCCAGCCATGCGGCTCCGGTACCAGGGCCAGCTGAAGGCTGTGGGTCTAGAGTTCCTTCCCGGTCGAGGGGGGCCTCAACCCGAGTGACGTCGATAGCAGCAGCGAGCTCTGGGGAACCTTCCAGAGCCACCACGCCAGTGGCGTCAGGGTCCAACTCCGAGCGTCCGGAAAAGAGGTTTCGTGCTAACTGGTGCGGAAGCCTTCCGAGGTAATTTTTGATTTTTTACCTCAGTTAGTTGTTTTATTGTTATAACTGTATTTTGAGTGTCTTCGTCCTTCATCCACAGCGTGCCCAAGAAAAGGGGTGAAGCTCCAGCTCCTGCAGCAGCAGCTGAGGCTGTGCAGGCGGAGGCTCTGGCTCCAATCCCAGCGCTGCCCCAAGAAGTGGCTGAAGCTGCGGCAGCTCCGGCGCCAGCTATCGTGGTCTTGGACCTCAACTCGTCCCCAGAAGCTCTCGTGGTAGCGCCGGACCACGGGAATGAGGATGTACCAGCAGCACCAACCCCGAAGGTTGAAGCTCCGGGCTCGGATGCTCAGATGTTGGACGCTCCGGCCACAGAGCCAGAGGTAGCTGCGATTCCGACCCTAGAGCCAGATGTTGTCGAAGCCCCGACAGTTGAGCTGGTGGTTGATGAGGTCCTCGAGGTAGAGCCGGGTGTTGATGAAGCTCCAGCGCTTGAGCCGGTTGTTGAGGAAGCTCTGGTGGTAGAGTCGGTTGCTGTAGAAGTTCCGGTTGTAGAGCCGGTCGTCGAAGAGGTTCTCGCATTCGAGCCAGTTGCTACGGAGGTGTCAGCGCCTGAGCCCATGATGGTCGAAACGCCAGCACCTGAGCCAGCGGCAGAGGAGGCGCTTGCGTTGGAGCCGGAAGTAGCTTCTGCTCCGACCGAACCTTCAACACCTGCTCCAGAAGTGGTAATCCCGAAGGTGCCCGTTGCTGAACAGGGTGCCAAGATGAAGTTGCTGGCCCCCCGCCTGAGGGGCCAGTTGTTGATGACCTGGCGGCGGGTCCTTCGGAGCCAATTCTGGAGGTCGGAACTTCTGCTACAGGACCTTGCTCGGCGGTGGCCGAGGCTATATCGGAGGACGACCCTAGTGCTGTGGAAGCTCAGGGGACCGCTCTTGTAGAGTGGGACCCAATTTTTGTCACTAAAGACCCGCTGGAGCCAGCGGAGGGCACCCCGGCAGGTCCGGACCTGATCCCCCTATCGTTGTCTATTGACAACGCTTGCTCCAGTCTTCGCCAGGTCCAGCTTGCTTTCTACCATGACAGCAAGGCCCTCGAGGAGGAGTGCCAAACCCTTAGAAGGTGGCGCAACCGACTCCATTTCGAGACCAAGCTGGCGCAGTCGAGGATGGCTGACAACAAGGAGTGGGTGCAGAGGGAGAAGGTCCGCCTGAAATATTGGGGTAAGCTGTTGGATGAGAGGAAAAGCATGACGCGATCCCTTGACAACCAGTCCTGGGCCATCTACGAGCAGGCCAAAGCTACTAATAGCGCAACGGATGATCGCCAGGAGAGGCTCGATGCCATCCATGCTAGTCTCGTCAATCGTCGGGAGGCTCTTGAGGCGCGGGAGAGAAAGCTCGAAGATGAAGAGCAAAAACTCCTGGAGCTGCGGGACGATGTCGTGAAGAGGGAGGAAGAGTTTGTCCAAAAGACAGCTCTGGCTGACAAGAGCCTCGAAGAGCGCACCATGAAATTGGAGGAGCATTGCGAGGAAGAGGAGAAGAAGGCCTGGGAGCGAGGGAAAGATCTCTACAAGCAAGAGAATGCCGTCGCCGCCAGGGAGAAGAAAGTGCGTGGCCGAGAGAAGGATCTGGTCAACCGCGGGAACAAGATCCACCCCCGGGAGGAAGAGCTCAGTAAACTCAAAAGGAAGGTTGCAGAAAAGATTCAACAGAATGCCAAAGAGGTGGAGCGTCTTGCTCGGGAGAATTTGGAGCTTGCGGTGGACAAAAGATCCTTGGAGGAGATGCGAAGCACAAGGTCCATGGAGTACCAACAAGTTTGGGACTTCATGGGCAAAGCCAACGACGCGCTGACGCCAATGGGCTTTAGTCTTGTGCGTCCGGTTGATCCGGAGCCGAATTTGGACCAGGTGTTGGAGGTGTTGAGTTCAGCAGGCAACAAGCTCACCAAGATGGGCGATGTCATCGCGGACCAGCTTGAAACTGAGGGACAGTCCCTGGCGAAGAATGTCGTAGAGTTCATGCTGACGTGCTACACCAGTCGGGACCCTCAATTACCTCTGGACCTGGTGCTTGAAGGCTCCATCGAAGGAGAGGGTGAAGCCACCCGAGCCAGCATGTCGGAGGTTTCCCAAGAAGGTCGCCCAGTTCTTCCACAGGGTCTAGGACCATCTCTTTGTAGCTCCCGCTTGTATTCTCTCTTCTTCTTCTCCAATTTTGTAATCTCTTGTCTTCAGATGAATGAAATCCAATTTTTTTATAAATTTCATTTTTTGTGTTCAACACCTTTGTCTCACTTGGCCCCCTGGTAGATGTACACAATTTGATTGTGAACATGTACCAAGAGGATGTAACAGTTGTTGAAGACTTGCGTGCTTCGTACTTGTAGAATGTAGGTCCGAAGTCTTCGATAGTGAAGGCCCCCTGAGGCTGTCGGATCTTAGTGGCTCCGGCATTGACCATCGTCGGAGCTTAGTAGCTCCGGCAGTAGTCTCCATCAACGTGTAGAGCATCGATGGTTAGCCCTGTGGGGTGTCGGAGCTTGGTAGCTCCGGGAGTGACCTCTGTGTTGTGTCAACAGCAGACTCTATTGTAGAGTCTTCCCATCATCTTTTCTTCACGCTGACGGCTGGCCCCCTAGCTTTACCGGAGCTGAGTATCTTTGGTGACGCTCGCTATCAATGTTTTAACATCGACCACAAGCCACCTAGGGGATGTCAGAGCTTTGGTAGCTCCGGTCATTCACCATCACTGTGTGATCTTTATTTTTCCTGCACACTGAAGTCAAGAAAAACAGTAAAATCCATTTTCCTATGTATAACTTCATTGCGGCTTACTATTCCTGAGAAAGTTTTAGGTCGAACACAATTCTAAATAAAATCAAGAGCGTCGTCTTGTTTCCTTCAGGTCCGATCGTTTCTGAACTCGCCTTACTTCGGCCTGTCGGGGTGTAGGTAGAGTGGCGTACTTAGAGTGGATGACCAGGCTAAGTCGATAGCACACTCCGACCCTAGATTGGCTTGGCGGCATTCAGACGAGTAGACCATCAACAATGTTTGGACCCGGAAGAATAGACAATGCAACTCGAATTGTACATGAACTAGTCGAGCTAAAGTTTCTTAAGAACTGCACAACTTTGTTATAGACAAGAAAGAGAAAAATAAAAAATATTGAGCCTGTACAAAGTAAATGCACGTGGATTCTATTTTCACACAATGATGTCTTTCATTATAGGTCCGGGGTATAGGGGAAACAAGTACACTCTTAGGGTACGGAACCAGGCTAAGTGTGTTTCGTTTCTCGTTTGACTCAAGGTAGCTAGCTACACTTTTAGTTTTGAGACTGTGACAAGTGTTGCATGGACATTGCGGACCTAACAGGGTAGGTCCGGCTGCCCTCCCGGAGGAGCTACCCGACTCTGTACAATGACTCTATAACATACATCACATGTAATTATAGACTCACCTCCGTGATATTAAGCGTAGAACTTATGGAGGTGCTCAATGTTCCAAGGATTAGGGAGAGGTGTCCCATCCTTGGTTGCCAAGCGAACGCATCCAGGACGGGATACTTTGATCACTCGGAAGGGTCCTTCCCAGGTGGGGGAAAGTTTGTTTAACCCTTCTCTGGATTGTATTCTCCGTAGCACCAGATCGCCTTCCTCGAGCTGCCGGTTGTGGACATGCCGTTGGTGATACCACCGAAGATCTTGGCGGTATCGAGCATTCCGAACAGCTGCTCGACACCTTCCCTCTTCAAGGAGGTCAAGGTCTTCATGCCGGAGTTGGTCCTGCGTGGCTTCATCGAAGGTCCAGACCCAGAGCGACCCCAAGGTGATTTCCGGAGGAAGGACTGCTTCAGCTCCGTACACCAGGAAGATGGGTGTCTCAACAGTTGACCGGTTTGGAGTTGTCCTGTTGGCCCATAGAGTGGGCGGAAGCTCTTCGATCCAGTTGGCTCCATGTTTTTTCAGGCGCTCATATGTGCGCATCTTGAGTCCTTTTAGGATTTCTGCATTTGCTCTCTCGGCCTGGCCATTACTTGCCGAGTGAGCTACGGAAGTGTAGCTGACTTGGATGTTGAGGTCTTCACAATATCCTTGGAATGCAGAGCTTGTGAACTGGGTCCCATTATCCGTTATGATTTTGTTTGGGACTCCAAATCTGCATACGATGGACTGCAAGAAGCTGATAGCTGATTGCTTGTTTATTGTCACAACTGGAGTTGCTTCCGGCCATTTGGTGAATTTGTCAATGGCAACATACAAGAACTTGTAATCTTCGACGGCTCTTGGGAAAGGTCCCAAGATATCAATCCCCCACACAGCAAAAGGCCATGTAGGAGGTATCATTTGTAGAGGCTGAGCCGGTGTATGAATTTGTTTTGCATGAAACTGGCATGCTTCACATTTCTTCACCAGCTTATTTGCATCCTAGAGCGTTGTAGGCCAGTATAAGCCATGCCGAAAGGCTTTAACAACCAGCGTGCACGAAGACGTGTGGTTCCCACACTCGCCTCCATGGATTTCCGTGAGGAGCTCACGGCCTTCTTCCCTTGTGATGCACCGCATTAGGATGCCATTGGCACCGCGCCGGTAGAGATCCCCTTCTACCAACGTGTATCTTTTAGCCAATCTGACTATCCGGTCAGCGGATACATCATCGTCAGGAAGGATATTGTCTTTCAAGTAGCCCCAGATCTCTGAGACCCATGCATCGGAGCTTGCTTGAGCATTTGAGTCTTGCGTGCTGGGTTGCTCGGAGCTTCCAGCAGCACCTACGACCCTTGATGGCTGCCATGGTAACAGGGCCATCGGGACATTCAGCTTCAGGATGTCGGTCTCGCCCCCTGCGCTCAGTTCGGCGGGCTGAGCTGTGGGTTTTGACAACCTCCAGACGAAGGTTCCGTCGGGAGCCGGAGCTCCGGTTGACGCTTTCGTCGAGAGTTTGTCAGCTTCAGCGTTATGGAGACACTGGACATGGTGGAGGTCTAGGACTTCGAAGTCCTTCTGAAGCCTCTGGACTTCAAGGAGGTAAGCAGCTAGTTGGGGATTGTTGCAGGATCATTCACCCTTCACCTGTTTAATGATGAGCTGCGAATATCCCTTGACCAACAGCTGTTTGACACCATATGATGGTGTCACCTTTAGTCCATAAATGAGTGCTTCATACTCCGCCATGTTGTTGGTCGCCTTGAAGTCAAGATGGACCATGTATTTTACCTTCTCCCTGGTTGGAGCCAGGAGAAGGACTCCAGTTCCGGCCCCGTGCTTTTGCATGGAGCCGTCGAAGTAGAGAGTCTAGTGAGGCTCGATGAAGACCGGAGCCTTGAGCTATGGCTTCTGCTCACTAGGGCCCCCAGGGTTTGATGGAGAGGGGGTCCATTCCGCCACGAAGTCCGCCAATGCTTGACTCTTGATCGCTTGTCTTGGGACGAATTCAAGATCGAATTCGGCCAATTCCGCTGCCCACTTTGCAATGTTCTCAGTGGAATTGGGATTATGCAAGATCGCACGCAGTGGATAAGAGGTCACCACTGAGATCTTATGATCTTGGAAGTAATGGCGAAGCTTCCTGGAGGCGATAAGAACTGCATAGAGCAGCTTATGCACCTCTAGGTATCAAGTCTTGGCATCATGGAGTACTTCGCTGATGAAGTACACTGGGCGTTGGACCGTCCGGACCCTCCCGGAGGGGCCCGGAGCTTCCTCCTCATCGACTCGGACCCTCCCGGAGGGTTCCGGACCTTCTTCGGGGACTTCCGGGTCCTTGCTGAAGGAACCCGGAGCTTTTTCTGGAGTGACCCGGACCCTCCCAGAGGGGTCCTAATCCTCTTGTTCGACAAGAGTAACTCCTTGTAGATCCAAGTCTGGGGTTTGGGACCCAATCTCGCCTTCAGGAATCTCCTGACCCTCCTAGAGGGGTCTAGATTCCTGAGCTTGTGAGGGTTCTAGTCTCTCCGCAACTAGGACCATGCTGACAACTTCGTCAGTTGCCGAAATATAAAGCAGTAAAGGCTCACCAGGGTTCGGAGCTACCAAAGTTGGTAGAGTGGTGAGGAGCTGCTTTAGCTCCTGGAACGCCTTTTCTGCTTCTTCAGACCATTGGAATGGTCTGGTCTTCCTCAATAGATTGAAGAAGGGTAGTGCCCGTTCCGCCAATCTTGAGATGAACCGGCTGAGGGCGGCTAGACATCCAGTCTGCTTCTGGATGTCCCTTGATGCGGGCTGGTGGCCGCATATCTTAAATAGCTTTAATCTTCACCGAATTCGCCTCTATTCCTTGGTGGTTCACCAAGAATCCAAGAAGCTTTCCGGAGCTGACCCCGAAGACACACTTGTTTGGGTACAGCTTTGTGCGGGTTACCCGCAGCTTGTCGAAGACAGCTTGCAAGGTGTCAAGAAGTGGCTCCTTGTCCTTGATTTTGACGACGATGTCATCAACATACACTTCCACTAGGTCTCTGATGAGCTCTCCAAAGGTTTTGTACATAGCTCGTAAAAATGTTGAGGTTGCATTCTTGAGACCAAATGGCATAGCAGTGTAGCAATACAATCCATCTACTGTGATAAATGAAGTATGTTCTTCATCTTCCCTAGACATTCTGATTTGATGGTATCCAGAATATGCGTCGAGGAAACACAGTAATTCACACCCGAAGGTGGAATACACTATCTGATCTATTCTAGGTAGTGGGAATGGATCTTTTGGACATGCCTTATTTAGTGTTGTGTAGTCGATACACATCCGAAGCTTCCCGTCGGCCTTGGGTACAACGAATTGGTTTGCCAGCCATTTTGGGTGGAAGACTTCTCGGATGAATCCAGCTTCGAGCAACTTCTTCACTTCTTGTCGTATGAAGTTCTGTTGCTCTACTGATTGCTTTCGAGGCTTCTGATGTACAGGTCGAGCGTCAGGATAGATCTTTAGATTATGCTCGATCACTTCCCTAGGGATCCCAGGCATTTGAGACTGTTGCCAGGAAAACACGTCAACGTTAGCCCGGAGGAAAGTGATGAGCACGAGTTCCTATTTGTCATTCAGACCTCCCGATATACGGGTGGTATGAGCGGCATCGGAACCGATTTGGACGACTTTGACAGGAATGTCGGTGTCGCCGCTTGGTTGCACGCGAGGTGCAGAGGTTGAGCCTTGTTGACGAATGCTCGGTGGTTTCGGAGCTTGTTCTTGCCTAGACTCTTCCTCCTGCGCTGTAGCAAGTGCATGGAGTTCTTCCATAGCAGTCACTCGAGCAGTGCAGTCTCTGCGGATCCAGAGAACACCAGCTGGTGTTGGCATCTTCAACACCAGGTAGCCATAATGAGCAGCAACCATGAACTTGTACAAGGCAGGCCTGCCTAGAATGGCATTAAAAGGTAAGTTGATCTGGGCAACGTCAAAGACCAACTTCTCAGTGCGATAATTCTCCCGAGTCCAAAGGTCACATGGAGAGTAATGGCACCGAGTGGGGTTATGGCCCCCGGACCTACTCCGAAGAAAGGTCGGGAGGGGCGAAGGTCCGAAGGTCGGAGCTGAAGCTTGACGAAAGCTTTGAAGCTTATGAGGTTCAGCCCCGAACCTTCATCCACCATTACATGGTGGAGTTGAATATTATTGACGGTCGGAGATACCATCAAAGGTAGTTGACCAGCTCCGATCATGTTCCGAGGGCAATCCGAAGCATCAAAAGTGATGGTAGTGGCCATCCACTTTCGATGAGGCTCCGCCCTGGCTGTAGGAGCTACTGAGGCCATGTCCCGCCGCATTGTCTTGAGGACACGGCGGGAGGTGATGTCCTCACGAACCACCAAAAATGGTGTTCATGTTCTTCCGACGATCATTGTCAGAGACATCAGAGTCGTCATCGACGGAGGTGTAAACAGCCTTCAGGACATTTTTAGGGTCCTAAAATCCTAACTCCTCTTCAACCGGAGCTTCATCGACTTTCTGTTTTCCTTCCCTCTGACAGAAAGGAACATCTTCCCGATGCTTGTTGTAGCGTTCGGCAAGGTTTTGGACCCCCCGACAGTCTTCCAAGTTGTGGCTGTTCGACTTGTGAATAGGATACCATATTTTGGAGTTGCCACTGTCTTCATAGGACGATCGAGGTCGTTTCTCGGGGCGTGGCCCCCGGCCACCCGAAGCTGCAGCAGCTGTAGCAGTAGATGTGTCGGCCGACGGCTTCTTCTTGTCGTTGGAGTTTTTCTTCTTTTTGCCACTCCCAGGGGTAGTGGCTTCGCTTTTGGAGGATTTTTTGTTATCCTCCGGAGGTGGTTTGGAGTGCATTTTACGGCCCTCCACAGCTTTGGCGCACTTATCAGCCAAGCTGAAGAGCTTCGTGACGCTGGTGATCTCCTTGATCGTCAGCTTCTCCAACATCTTCTTGTCTCGTACGCCCTGTCTAAATGCCACAATAACAGAGTCGCTAGAGATAGAAGGAATAGTGTTTCGTACCTGGGAGAACCTCTGGATGAAGGAATGCAGGGATTCTCCCCCCTTCCGCGTTACAACAAAAAGGTCTAGTTCAGGGCCTGGTCGGGTGTATGAACTCCCGAAATTGGCGGTGAAATGTTGGCACAATTCCGTCCAACTATTGATGGAGTTGGGCAGGAGGCTCATGAACCAGGACCTGGCGGTCCCAGTTAAAGCCATTGGGAAGTAGTTGGCCATTACGGACTCGTTACCTCCGGCTGCAAGGATTGCAGTGGAGTAAATCTGGAGAAACTCAACGGGATTGACAGTCCCATCAAATTTCTCCGGCGGGTGAGGCCGGAACTTTTGTGGCCACCTGACCATGCGTAGGTGCATGGCCAGAGCAGAATAGCCTCCTTCTACTCCCTCGGGAGCAGGTCTGTCTCGAGTCTCTCGCCATTCGCGAGCACGCTCGATATGGACGCAGCCGTCCGGTTGACGATAACGGCGATCAAGCTCCACCCGGAGGTCGTGAGTTGAAAGCCTCGTTATTGTATGAGTGTGTCGCGCCCCAAAAGGCAGCGACGTCACTTTTTGGGATGCAACACACCTCCTATTTTGGGAAGCGTGCGGACCAAGTCTGCCTGACAAAGTCCGATGTTGCGATGGGGCCCGCCCCGAGGGGTGAGGACCTTGGTTGCTGATGCGATCGGCTGCTGCTGCAACCAAGTGTTCCACATCAGCCCTCCATTGCTCCATTGCGCCCTGGGATGCACTCGGAGGTGGTGGGCGTTGGAGAAGAGCACGCGCTGCTTGGAGCGCGTGTTCGGGGTTGTTGTTATTCGTCGACGCTGTAACAGATGTGGATACTCCGTCCCGTTGTCCAGCTTGATTTGCTAGTGCGGGCGGTGGCGGCGGTGGCACGACTACTGCTGGAGCCGTGGCACCCACTGGTTGCTGCATGTTGGAGGGGTTGCCTCCAGCAGGTTGTGCAGCGGGGTTGCCGTTGGACGATCCAGCAGTTAGGTTCACCATTCTTGAAATCTCGAGCGCCCCTACCTAGTGCACCAACTGTTGGTGTTTGGATCCGGCAGATCTCCCAATACTACTGTTGGTAGATCACGGAGTTGTAGTTCGGTAATGGGTGCGCAGAGATTCAAGAAGGTGAATGGCAAGTGGACACAGAGATTTACGTGGTTCGGGCCGCCTGGGCATAATACCCTACTCCACGGGGTGTGGTGGTGTTGTATTGAGCGTGTGAGTCTAGAAGAAGCTCCAGAAGAAGAAGAAGCTCGCCTAGGTCAGGGAGTCCAGAAGCCCTCCTTTGTTTATCGTCGACCAGTCCTTTTATAGTACAAGAACTAATCGTTACACCGTTAGCCTGGCCTGACATGTGGCCCCGGCGGTTACTAATGTTTGATACACAGTTAATGAGGTTAAATACCCTTAATGGCCCAGTAACAGGCCTTAACAGTGCTGTTACTGGTATTAAGGGCCATCCGATCGTGTGTTATTAATATGACATTAATGATGCTTAATCGGGTCTTGAAGTCTTTGATTGCTCCTTGAAGGTCCAGAGTCGTTGGAGGTCCACCAGTATGATTGTTGAGGTTGAAGGTCCGACGGTTGGACACGTGGCAGTTCCGGAGCTTACCGTCACGGACGGGTAGGTCCGGTGCTACTGGACACGTGTCAGTACCGGAGCTTCCCTCTGTCTGGGGTTAGGTCCGGGGGTGCCATACTGGTATCCAGTTCGGAGCTTTCCCATGTGTGGGTGGTAGCTCCGGTCTTATGATACACATGGCGGCCCTGGGGCTAACCATGTCGGGGAAGCAGGTCCGGTTACGGCTGACATGTGGGGCCTTCGGATGTCTTCAAATCTAGTAGTTGAAGTTTCCTTGTGATCTTTGCAATCCCAAAGGGTATCCGGTACGCACAGTACGGACAGGAATAATACCAATTATTGAGAATTTTAGAGTTAAAGTGAAATATATTGAGTAAAACATATTTTTAACAATTTTTACACCATTTTTATATTATTTTATAGAAACTTTTCTCCTTCAAAATAATCTTAAAATAGTTTTATAACATAAAATATACATTTTACAATTTTTACACTATTTTTAATAATTATTTTTATGTGCAAATCAATTTTTATGAATTAAATCTACTTAAAAAGTATTTTATGATAAATTCAGCAATTTAAATGAATTAATAAAAATAATACATAAATGTAAATAATTTAAACATATTTAAATCTGTTTTTATAATTATTTTTCATAAATTAAGAACTTTTATTTAATTTCTAGAACTATGAGGGGCTTCTAAATACTTTTTATTCAATTAACCAGTATTTTCCTAATTTCCTGAAAGTTTAGGGTTAATTTTGTAAAGATTTGGACCAATCTGCAATTATCTTAATCTATCGAGGGGGTTAACTAATTTATCCAGGGGGCCTACTGTAAAAATACCAACGGTCACAGGATTTTGAACTTGGACCGTCGGATTAAAAATGGATGGCCCAAATTTTAAGGACCGAAGGGGTACGGGATGTTTTAATCTCGGCCGCCCATTCAAAACGAACGGTCGATAGAGGGCCACGTCGCCCGAATGACGGGAGCGGCGGCACTGGTGGCGGGGCGGGCGCGGCGGTGACGCGTGCGCGGCGGCGGACACGCCGGCGGCAACTAAAATCGCCAAAAGGAGGCTACAAGGTACATCCAAAAGGCTTAAACGGAAGGTGGAAGCGAGGGGAACTCACCAGTGGTGGCCGCGAGGCCGGAAATTGGACGGAGGCTAGCCGGCGACGATGGGGAGCGGTGGAGCTCGTCGGCGCCCGATGAAATCGGCGACGCAGCGGCATTCCACCCCAACGGTGATGTCTGGCGGGCTCCTGGACACACGGTGAAGATGTTAGACATGCTCCCGAGGCGTGGAATTGAACGGAACAGCGGGAACGACGGTGCCATTACCAAGCTTGTCGGTGCTAGGGTTTCGGGGTGTCAGGCTGAAGAAATTCGAGGGGATCGGCTGGTATTTATAGAGGTTCCAGAGTAGAAACAGTCGGCGGTCATCATGGGCACGATGCGCCTCTTGATTAGGGAGAAACGACCGGAAATGAAGAGGGGGAAAGTGATTGGGCGGCGCGGTGTAAACGCGCGCGTGCGTTATGACGCGAGCGCGAGGAAGACGGCACTTCCGACAGGCGGGGCCGGCTTGACAGCGAGGGGGGGGGGGGGAAGAGGAGGCGCGGGGGAGCGGGCCGGTGCGGGGGAAGGGAGTGAAGTGGGCCGGGGGCAGAAATTCGGCCCAGGGAGTGTTTTTCCTTTTTCTTTTCTTTTTCTTTTTCTTTTTTGTTTTCTTTCTCTTTTTTTTATGATTTGAATTTGTAAACTGAATTTTCTAGCAAATTTAAATTTCAAAAATTCACACAATCATTCAACATGATGCAATTTGCCTTAAATGAATTTTATTCCAAAGAAAATGTTTTTATTTCTTGCAAAAGAATTTATTTTACATTTTTTTTCAAAAATAGTGGGTCTTACAATTCTACCCCCCTAAAAAAAAATATCGCCCTCGAGATTTGAACGGCCTAAGAGAATAGACTGGAAAACTCCGCCTTGAGGTCTTCTTCTCTTTCCCATGTTGCCTCTTCTTCTGAACGATGTTTCCATTGGACTTTGCACATACGAGTAACCTTATTCCTTGTAAATCGTTCTGACGTTTCGAGAATTCAAATAGGGTGTTCTGCATAGGTCAGGTCCTCTTGCACGTCTAGTGCTTCCATCGGAAACTGTCCTTCAGGAACTCTTAAGCATTTCTTCAATTGTGACACGTGGAATATATCATGTACATCTGATAAGTGAGATGGTAGCTCGAGCCGATAGGCTACTTCTCCTTTTTTTCTCCAATACTTTGAAAGGACCAATATATCGGGGTGATAACTTGCCCTTCACCTTGAATCGTCTCAACCCTCTCACGAGTGACACGTTGAGATACACAAAATCACCAATCTCAAATGACAGATCACGTCGTCGAGTATCTGCATAACTCTTCTGTCTTGATTGAGCTGTCTTCAAATTCTTCCGGATTTCTTGCACTTGTCTCTCAACTTCTCTTAACACTTCAGGCCCAAATACTTGGCTTTCCCCAGTTTGGTTCCAAAACAACGGTGTTCTGCACTTCCTTCCATACAAAGCTTCAAACGGAGACATCTTCAAACTGGTCTGATAACTATTGTTATAGGAAATCTCAGCATATGGTATGTTCTTATCCCAACTCCTGTTTTTCAAAGCATACACTCTTAACATGTCTTCAAGAATTTGATTGGTGCGCTCTGTTTGACCACCAGTCTGCGAATGATATGCTGAGCTGAAATTCAGTCGGGTATTCATAGACTCATGCAACTTCTGCCTAAATCTGGAAGTGAACTAAGTACCTCTATATGATATTATTTTCTTCGGAACTCCATGCAGGCATACAATTCTTGCCATATATAGTTCTGCCAATCTTGAACCAGAATAGCTTTCTTTTACTGGAATAAAGTGAGCCACTTTAGTCAAGCGGTCCACTATGACCCATATAGAGTCGTATCCTGACTGAGTTCTTGGCAAACCCACAATAAATTCCATACTTATTTCTTCCCATTTCCATTTAGGAACTTTAATTGGTTGAAGTAAACACGTGGGTCTTTGATGTTCTGCTTTGACCTTCTAACACGTATCACACAGAGCCACATACTCTGCCACATTACGTTTCATTCCATGCCACCAATATCGATCCTTCAGATCTTGATACATCTTTGTGCTTCCCGGATGAATAGAATATGACGAATCATGGGCTTCTCTCAGTATCAACTCCCGAATTTCCTTGATATCAGGCACACATATTTTCTTTCCTAGCCATAGGGTTCCTTGTTCATCTTCAAAGTTCGGTGCTTTTCCCTCTTTCATTAGTTGCTTAATCTTTTGGATCCACTTATCATTCTTTTGCCCTTCTCGACTATCATTCTCCAAGGTAGAATCTACTTCCATGGACACTACCTCAGTGTTAGTCACAATACTGAGGTTTTGCTTCGCAAATTCTTCACATAACTGCAGTTGCTGACCTTGTAGTGTCAAGCTGTTGCATTGAGCTGATCTACTTAAAGCATTTGCGGGCACATTAGATTTTCAAGGATGATAGTTGATTCTGACATCAAAATCATTGATAATTTCCAACCATCGACGTTGTCTGAGATTTAGATCTGGTTGGGTGAAGATATACTTCAAACTCTTGTGATCCGTATAAATTTCAGTTTTTTTTCTATCAGATAATGCCTCCATAACTTCAATGCATGAACCACTGCTGCTAACTCCAAGTCATGGGTAATTTCTTTCATGCCTTCTGAGCTTCCGGGAAGCATAAGCCACTAAATGTCCCTCTTGCATTAATACACATCCCAGTCCTTGTCCGGATGCATCACAGTAGACTGCAAATTCTTTCTGCATATCTGGCATAATCAACACTCGAGCAGTAGTCAACCTTTTCTTTAGCTCTGTAAAACTGGCTTCACACTCTGGTGTCCACTTGTATACAACTCCTTTCTCAAGTAACTTGGTTAACGGACGAGATATTTTTGAGAATCCTTCGATGAATCGGCGATAATAACCAGCCATTCCCAAGAAACTCCTGATTTCCCCAACATTTTTTGGTGTTTTCCAATTTAGAACATTTTTCACTTTACTAGGGTCTACTGCTATTCCTCCTTGTGATATAACATGTCCCAGAAATGACACTTCCTTCAACCAGAACTCGCATTTACTTAGCTTTGCACACAACTGATGTTCACGAAGCTTTTGTAAGGCCAATCTTAGGTGCTCCTCATGTTCCTCTTCACTTTTGGAGAATATCAAAATGTCGTCAATAAACACCACGAAAAACTTGTCCAGATATTCCATAAACACCTTATTCATAAGGTACATGAAATAAGCAGGAGCATTAGTCAAGCCAAAAGACATGACTGTATACTCATATAATTCATATCTTGAAACGAATGCTGTCTTGGGTATGTCCGAGGGTCGTATCTTCAATTGGTGATACCCCGAATGCAGGTCAATCTTCGAGAACACGCAAGCGCCTCTCAACTGGTCAAACAAATCCTCAATCCTTGGTAAAGGATACTTGTTCTTGATAGTTACTGCGTTGAGAGCACGATAATCCACGCACAACCTCTGTGTACCATCCTTCTTAGGTACAAATATCACTGGAGCTCCCTAGGGTGAGGAACTAGGACGCATGTATCCTTTTGCCAACAACTCATTGATATGATCCTTCAATTATGCCAACTGTTTAGCATACATCCTGTATGGTCGCTTGTAAATTGGAGCTGTTCCAGGCACTAATTCAATGATGAATTCAATTTCTCTGTCAGGGGGCATACCCGGTAGTTTCTCAGGAAACACATCCAGAAAGTCACAGACAACTTTAATCTCTTGTACTCCCTCAACTTGATTGAGTCGTATTTTCTAAACTGGTGTTTGATCAGGACGAAACTCCACGTTTGTGCCATTTGTATGAGTTAAACATACTATTCTGGTGGCACAGTGGATCACTCCTTTGTACTTGGTTAACCAATCCATTTCCAGGATAATGTCTATTCCTTGTGACTCCAACACTATAAGATTTGCTAAGAATGTTACCCCCCTAATGCTTATGCTTACATTAGGGCATACTTGCCTTGTCAGCATCTCTCCTCCAGGAGAGTTGACTACTAATACTTGAGTCATTAATGTAACAGTCATTCCATGTCTTCTTATGAATTCTTTTGCTATGAATAGTATTTGAAAGAAATTTTCACAATTAATATTTGAAAATAGTAAAGTCCTTAAATCGTCCTTTTCTATCTAGGCTTGCATCCTACGAGCAACACGGCTCTGATACCACTTTGTCACACCTGGTAAAAAGAAGACAACCAGATGCTTTCCACATGTATGCCAGGATCAGTTCAACTCATACATGTGTAGACGAAAGTGAAATACCAAATATAATACCATGTTCGAGTACATCACCTTATTACATAAATGACCTTCCAGGTCTAAAAGAAAATTACACAAGCACTGGCTAAACAACGGTACTCGCAAGTTGGGAAGTTATGACATGTGTGGTTCACAACATGGAAGGCAAATAATAGGTAAGCACTATAGCAGTTACAACCTATTCTTAATGTTATTAAGCACCTACATCTATGTGAAATCCCAACCAACATCCCAATAAATAATCCAGGTAAGACCAATCCCAAACCATCCATTATGTAACCATGTGCTAATTATGAATTTGGTTCCAAGCCGCTCGTGTCCGTGAGCACGACCGTCTAGAAAGTTTTACAAGACTCTGCATAGTGTGTATCCTTTAGCCACAGTTCGTGATTTCATCCTCTGTTGCCAGGTGGACTAAGGCAAACCTCCCTGATGCCCGTGGTAGCTAACCACATTACACACTTCCGAAGGTGTGTGGCCAGGAGATCACTACGAGGTGGTTCCGATGGTTCTCCCGACTTGCAATGGGTACTCTAAGGTTTCACCGCTCCGGCACCTGGAGTCTATTTTCCCTCCGCCAGGAGAAGCCCCCTCTTGAGCCATGCGGATCTCAAGGCAAAACCCATTCTCTGCCCGTTCAATTACCTATGCTACATCGAGAGAGACCAAATTACTAAACCAAGTTATCACATATACAATTCTGTGGTGATACTAAAATGCTTAGCAACTTCTTCCATAAACCGGTCCTTAGAATCTGATAGGTGTCAAGCCCCAAACCAAGGTCTTGTGCACGCATGCACCAATCCATACAAAACCCCCTATCAGATTCCTATCTACTAAATTCCATTATTGCCATCAATTCATGAATCATAAAACATCAAATGTAACTTGTAGATAAATAAATCATATTTCAATTAAGCATGGCTAAGCGTAAACTAATTAATAGTAAAACACTCAAACCATGTCGACAAGGAATATTGTGGAAAATCTAGGGAAACAAAACATAGGATTCATATTTTAATTTAGCATGCATCTAACTAAAACTTAACAAAAAGGGTGCAAGATAGTCAAGGAACTTGCCTCCAAATTGAGCCTGGGGTCGTCGAGAAATTGCTGCTCTTGAAGGTTAAATGTCGGTTCTGGCCCCGACTCTAATTTACGACGATGCATAAAAAATAACACACAATAAGAACATATAGAATGCAAACAATTCGAATAAACATAAATTTCTACGCAAAAGTGATTTTATTGTTAATTTAAATTATAGGCATAATACCAATTATTGAGAATTTTGGAGTTAAAGTGAAATATATTGAGTAAAACATATTTTTAACAATTTTTATATTTATTAGAAACCAGTTATTATTTTCTAGAAATTTTTTCCTTCAAAATAAGCTTAAAATAGTTTTATAACATAAAATATACATTTTACAATTTTTACACTATTTTTAATAATTATTTTTATGTGCAAATCAATTTTTATGATTTAAATCTACTTAAAAAGTATTTTATGATTAATTCAGCAATTTAAATGAATTAATAAAAATAATACAGAAATATAAATAATATAAACATATTTAAATATGTTTTTATAATTATTTTATATAAATTAAGGACTTTTATTTAATTTCTAGAGCTATAAGGGGCTTTTAAACACTTTTTATTCAATTAACCAGTATTTTCCTAATTTCCAGAAAGTTTAGGGTTAATTCTGTAAAGATATGGACCAATTTGCAATTATCAAAATCTATCCAAGGGGTTAACTAAACTATCCAGGGGGCCTACTTTAGAATTACCAACGGTCACAGGGTTTTGAACTTGGGCCGTCGGATTAAAAATGGATGGCCCAGATTTTAAGGACTGAAGGGGTACGAAATGTTTTAATCTCGGCCACCCATTCAAAATGAAGGGCCGATAGAGGGCCACATCGCCCGAATGACGGGAGCGGCGACACTGGTGGCGGCGCGCGGCGGTGGACACGCCGGCGGCGACCAAAATCGCCAAAAGGAGGCTACGGGGTACATACAAAAGGCTTAAACGGAAGGTGGAAGCGAGGGAAACTCACCAGTGGTGGTCGCGAGGTTGGAAATTGGACTGAGGCTACCCGACGACGATGGGGAGCGGCGGAGCTCGTCAGCGCCCGATGAAATTGGCTACGCAGCGGCGTTCCACTCCAACGGTGATGTCCGACGGGCTCCTGGACACACGGTGAAGATGTTAGACATGCTCCCGAGGCGCAGAATTGAATGGAACGGCGGGAACGGCGGCGCCATTACCAAGCTTGTCGGTGCTAGGGTTTCGGGGTGTCAGGGTGAAGAAATCCGAGGGGAATCGGCCGGTATTTATAGGGGTTCCGGAGTAGAAACGGCCTACGGTCATCAGGGGCACGATGCACCTCTTGATTAGGGAGAAACGGTCGGAAATGAAGAGGGGGAAAGTGAGTGGGCAGCGCGGTGTAAACGCGCGCGTGCGTTACGGCGCGGACGCGAGGAAGACGGCGCTTCCGACAGGCGGGGCCGGCTTGACAGCGAGGGGGAGGGGAGAGGAGGCGCGGGGGAGCGGGCCGGTGCGGGGGAAGGGAGCGAAGTGAGCCGGGGGCGGAAATTCGGCCCAGGGAGTGTTTTTCCTTTTTCTTTTTCTTTTTCTTTTTCTTTTCTGTTTTCTTTCTCTTTTCTTTTATGATTTGAATTTGTAAACTGAATTTTCTAGCGAATTTTAATTTCAAAAATTCACACAATCATTCAACATGACGCAATTTGCCTTAAATAAATTTTATTCCAAAGAAAATGTTTTTATTTCTTGCAAAATAATTTATTTTACGTTTTTTTTCAAAAAGACTGGGTGTTACAGTCACTCACCTCTTTTCTGGTCTGGGAGCTTGCTTCTTTGCTGTCTGTATTGGTTCCCCAGTTGATGTGGCGAGTGAGTCAGATACTCCTGCTGCATTTTCTGTCTCTATTGGCATTACTGAAGGTGATACCAATTCACATCATCCTTGCAGGTCAAGTCAAGAATGATAGGTGACTCAGCATACAAAAGTACTATTGATTGTTTTGTGAAGACGCTAAAGAATATGTATGTTCCACTCTGCTTCTCTGTTCATTATCTTGAGTCACACTTATGTGAGAGGGAAATACAGGCACTTGTTACACATAGAAAGCAATGTTTGAATTTTTTGGTCTTATAATGTACTCCTTCCGTCCTTAAAATTTTATCTCTTTGCACTGCAAAAAAGAACTACAAAATTTTAAGAACTGAGGGAGTAGTTAATAATATGAGTATGTTTAGCATACTTCTCAGGGAGCAATTAGTTTTGCTTCCCGGTTCTTTCCCGGTCATAATTTGTGATACTAGGTGCTTTGTTTTGGGTGTGATATTCTTGTTTGGAGATGATTTTTCAGTTTTAGTAAAAGAAGTGCAATCTGCAAAATCTTTTGGTGATATTCTTATAGCTAACAGGAGGAGTTTACTGTGTGCAGGGTCCTCTGGCATTTTACAAGGGCTTCCTTCCAAACTTTGCTAGACTGGGATCATGGAATGTGATTATGTTCTTGAATTTGGAGCAGGTAAACACAAACTAAATTTTATTTTTATCTGCACCAGGCATTCCTGTTAAATTGGGAGTATATGAACAGCATCCTCCATCAAATATAAATACTCTGTTAACTTGGACAGGTTCAGAAGCTAATGAGGAAACCGGCAAGCTGAAGCAGATAAAGCTTTCGCAGTTGGTGGTGTACAGCATTCTTTCTTCTAGTACAACAAAGGAATGACACCTTGCCCTCGTGAAGATTAGGGGACAAGAAGAAATCTGACGTTCAATTCCAATTGTGAGATACTACTATATACTCCATCTGTACTCAAAAGTTTGTTGTTTTATAGTTTATTTTTTCAACTACAAAGCGACAAATTTTTTGGGACGGAGGGAGTACTATATAACAAATAAAAGGGTGGATTTGGCTAAACCCTGAATACATTGAGAAGTATGAACATATGTCAAATTATCTTAACGATGTCTGGTGGTGAATGGATGAAATTGTGCTGCGGTAGTTCTATGGGGCTTGCATTGTTGACCCCTCACCTTAATGTACATTAAGTTGCAGAAATTAATTGAAACCGTAGATAAATTATCCTTGTAACCTGTGGTTTCAAATGAATTAACTTAAAATAGGACATACAAATCCCTAAGAGAAAAGAGGCTGTGAAGAAGGCAACAATTTACACTCGGCTCGATCCCAGTTGGAACTACAAAGTGTGTATGTGCATAACTCAGCACATTGTAAAACCAACACGATAACGCCAGTTCACTGCCTATATATGGCCCTGCTAGCTAGCTTATCAGCCAAACAAACTATGCTTATGGCGATCGAGTACTGATGAGGATGCTATGCGGCCAAGTCTTGGAATTAAGAAGAGAAGGCAGACAATCTGCCTGCATGCCTTTAGTACTGCCTGGGAATGGGATCAGTAGAGTAGGGTCCAAGCGTACTCCTCCTAGGCAACGCACTGGCCGGTTTGCTCTTGGAGGAGGAACGAACCCCATTGTGATTTGGCCAGCTGAACTGCTGGTATTTACCAGCTCCCATTGGATGATCATGCCCTGCATATCTCGAGTAAGATGAAGACCTCGTCGTTGAGCTCAGATTCCTCTCCTGCAGTAAGACATCATCCCTCCTCCTCGTCCTCCCTGAGCCGCCATGGGCATCATGCTGTATCGTCTCCATACCAGAAATGCTCCTCCTCGCACTCCCGCCGATCATCGCCGCCGTTCCTCCACTGAAAGAGCTCCTCGCGCTTATGCTGCTATTGCACCGGAGCATCTGCCCATTGTACCCCCTTGCACGGAGCTCAGGCCATGGGTATTCCACCACCTGGTCTGCTGCTGGTGCTGATGACCCCTGTCCAGCAGCTTCAGGCTTCCTGCTACTGCTTTTCTTGTGTATGAGGCCCCAAATGCTCCACCCTTTGATCCCCTTCTTATTAGGCTTATTTGCCGGCGCCGGCGCGCCCCCACCAAAAGTCCCGGAGAAATCATCGCGCGGATTATTGTAGTTCTTCGAGCAGGGCTGGTCCCGATCCCTGCTGCGGTACTGATGACCACCATGGACAAGAACTCTCTGGTGGGCGTGATAGAACTCCGCGGCGATGGCCGCCGGTGAGACCCTGGCATTGGTGGTCATCATGCTGCTGGGCAACTCGCTGTTGTTGACGTCGGATGAGAAGGAGTTGCGACCAGAGATGTCCACGCTTCGCCGCCTCCTGCTGGAGCTGGAGGAATCCAAGTAGTAATCCCTCGTCTGCACACAGCCGCCGGGCACCGGCATCATGTAGTCTTCGTCCTCGACGGGGATTTGTCCGTCGGAGCGCGGGACCGGCGGCATGTTGTCGTAGTCTTCTTCCACGGACAGGGACGACGACAGCATCGCAGCAGGGGGCAGGTGGTGATGTACCGACCCAGCAGCATCCCACGAAACGGGGTCGCGCCGGCCGTCCACGTCCCGGAAGCTGTGCTGCCGGTGCCGGCCGGGCATCATCATCTCCTCAGGTATAGGAGGAGGCTCCTTCTTCTGGCGGCGGCCCCATTGCCGCTTCAGCTTCTTTCCCAGGAGGGCCCCAAAGGACGAAGACTTCCTGGAGGGCTCCGCCTCCGTCCTCCTCTGGACGACGTCCTCCTCCGGCACCGCGATGACGGGTTGTTGTTCTTGGCGGAAGAGGTCGCAGGAGCGGCGCTGCGGCTCCAGCTGCTGGGACTGCAGGTAGATAGCGGACGAGGAGCGCGCGTAGGAGAATGACTTGCAGCGGCGGAGATCGGCGGCGGAGGGAGGTTGGAGGCCGGCGAGGCGATCGCGGAGGCAGGCAGGGCAGAAGCCGGTGACGGCGACGCCTGGGTGGAGGCGGCAGAGTGACGGCGGATCCATGGTCGTCTGGCTCAAGACTGTTTCGATATAAGGAACTTAATTGGGAGTATGAGGCTAGGAAATGGAGAAGCTAGCGGCCGGGCAGGAATGCTAATAACTCTTGTCTAGCTTGTGTCCTACTCCTCCTCGTGCTGTACTGTACGTGATCTTTTTTGAGCTGAATCAAGCTAATAGAAGAGGAAGAATGAAGAAGCTGAGATGATGATGAGCTATAGCTATGGGCAAAGGAGGAGGGGAAGACACTGTCCGTCATCAGAGACACACGCGCGCGCACAAGCATGCAGCAGGCTCATCAGCTGCTGCCGCTGTCCTCTTTTCCTTTTTCTTCTTTATTATTTACGCTTTCACTTTTGCTTTACTGGCCCGATCTTCAGAGCGTGTGTCTCTGTCTGAATGTTGCCTTGGGCTCCTCTTGCTGCACACAGCAGCTCTTAGCGTAGCTCCTGTCCTTCTCCTTCTATCCTATAGTACTACTATACTACAAACAACATGCATTTGTCTTGTCTACCAGTACCAGTCTCCACTGCTTTCCATCATCTGCCTCCCATTCCGTTTCTTCCCTCTTTAGCACTAATAGCTTTTGATGATTTCATGCATACATAATATGACTGACACAAGTTTGCTTCCATGCCTGCTGCATGCTCTGGGACCATGCATGCAGAGTGACCTGTCTTTGTTTTCTTCTGGACGTAAGTTTTTTTTTTGACCTCTCCTCTCAACTCAAACCTCAAAGCCAAGCAAAAACAAACCTGGCTGACGACGGGGCTAGAAATCCAAGACGAAATGGTTTTGAACTGTTTCAGACACACATACATACTGCTGGAAACTGATGTGTCGATGACCATGGATCAGCAGGAGGCAGACAGGCAGAGTTAGCGAAGAATTAGCTGGATGATGGACCAGCTAGCTAGGGCCGGCCGGCCAACCATGCTACCAAAAAATGGAATGATGATGATGATAATACTCCTAAGATCATGAACCATCGATTATAATTATTCCAGCCAAGCACGCACGCACGCTCCATGTACTAGCTGTTCCTCTGTTCTGCATCATACATTATCATTATTCCACTAGCGTGGATGCTGTTGCCATTAAGAGTTAATTGAGCAGTGATCGTCTTATTTAGTGGGATATACGTATAAATTATCATCCTGACGAGCGCGAAATGCTAACACAGAGATCAGAACGTTGAAGTAATGAAATCAGGGACCAGCTGTCATAGATAGATAGATCCCAATCGAATCGACCGAGAATCTCTAAAAGAAAAGTAAAAGAGAAAGATCACCGATCGAATAGTCACAGAGATCCAGTTAAACAATACAGTATGTAACAAGGTGTGCGTGCGTATAGAAAGAATAGCAGGCACAACCTTCCATTATATTCCCTCCCAGATATCTCTCTCTCTCTCTTGTCTTTTGTAGTCTGGTTTTTTTTTAAAAAAAAAAAATTGGCGCTGTTAACTTTTAGCGTTTTCTTATTCGATCATCTGTGTTATCTGAAAGATGAGTTCCAACATACTCCCTCCTTTCTCAAAAGATTGACACCTTCTAGTTCATTTTTGTACTAGAAGATGACAATCTTTTAAGAAAGGAGGGAGTACCAAATTTATAAATCAATTTGTTTCAAACATCTTTAGTAAGACTAATCATAACAAAATTTATGATATAGTCAGAGCTGAATAAAAAAGAAGGGAGGGAGTATGTATACATGGCCTGCCGCTCCTGGATCGAAGGCGATCTGCTTTGGCGATCGCCTTTGCTTTGCACCGTTTCCGATGATTCTTTCAATTCCGTTTCTGCAGCAGGTCCACCACGCACACAACGGTGCTTCAGTAGCCTCCAGAAGAACATCTGTCTGTCGCTTATAATTCCGGATTCATGAACTCTATGTTCCAGACTTGCAGCTTTGTCGTTGGTGTTTCCCCACTGTCAAACAATACAGTACCACAGTACTCCCTCCGTTTCGTTTTAATTGTCGTTAGGACAACCTTCGTTACTTCATTTCTAGTACATTTAGTTGTCTGAAACGACAATTAAAACAAAACAGAGGGAGTACATAGGAAATAAATCAGGAAAACCGACCTTGAATTCGGATGCCCAACGGCCTCAAGGGTGCACCTGATATTGATATTCAGTACTGAGAGTCCGAGATCCCTCTGTCGCTATCACATTTGGCCCCCATCCCGCTGCATCTTACTTGTTCCCAAAACCCAAGAGAAAAAAGGAAACTAGCCATTTTACGGAGTACTCCCTCTGGTCTTTTTTATTTGTCGTTTCGGATCAAGCAAACCAACTAAAATAGAATTGACAGGTGATATCCTAACGACAAATATAAAAGACCGGAGGAAGTAGTTGCTAGTGCTACCATGCCATCGTCCGGGCACCGGCAGGAGCCCGTTGAGAGGCCAAGGGGCATGGCGGCCTCGAGTAGTCAGTCCGGACGGCAGCGTGCGTGGGGTTGGCCAGTTGGCCTTGCGATGCCGATCAAGGGGGAAGCAACGGGCACCTCGTCTCGGGTCGCCGGCCCATTCGCATTTAAGAGCCGATTAGTTGGGCCCATTTTTGCGTAACTCTTTTTTCTCTCTCTCTCTTCGGAGTCGTTTGGTTGGGCCGGGACCGCGGCCCATTTAAGTATATACTGTGAAGAATGAGGATAGGAAATGGATCCGCCACGGCCCCCGTTCCATCTTATCTTCCTCGACTCCATCACCCGCTGGCTGCTGCTGCTTGCGATTTATTTATAGGAATGGAGGGATGCAATGAATGTTGGTGTGTTAATTGGAATTGAAGCACTGACTTGACTTGACTACCGGCCCGGGGTGGTTGGCCGTTCAGGTTGGTTGGTGCCGGACCCGGGTCATGCATGTGCACTTGCTGTCTTTGCTGCGACGCGATGCAGTTGAAAAACTGCTTCTGCTTCTAGCTGTGCATGCGATTCGATTATCCGAATTACGCTTAACACCAACGGGAACAAGACATATGTCGTTTTCCACCTTCAGAAGGTGCAAGTGCAATTAAATCCACCTACAAATTTCAGCTAGCACACCGCACCCCACTCCACAGTTTGCTGTTTCCTGGAGCGGATATTTTCCAATACAGTCGTAGTACTAGTAGTATTATTATCAGCGTTAATGAAAATTTGGAGGGACATTTCCCAACTTGTTCCTTTGGGACAGGCAGGGGAGTAAATACGCTGCCTGCACTGGTGGTTGATAGAGTACTAGCGGTAGCGGCCACGGCTAGCCAGCGACGCCCCTCTGCCTCCTCCCGCTACATCTTGGTATGCTGATGTCGGTTTCCTTCCTACTCCCTCCGTCCCAAAAAGTTTTTCGCTTTGTAGTTCATTTTTGAACTACAAAGCGACAAACTTTCAGGAACGGAGGACGTAGTACCGTAGTTCTTACTCGTACGTTCAGTTATAACTTGTTATAAAAGGAGCTTGTTTGAAAGTTGGTGGAAAACAGTTTCTACTTATATCTTGTTTTTAATTTATTTTGAGAAGCAGCTGAACTAATAAGTTATTACTGAAGTTTTTGTTTGATACAATCTCAATTTATTTTTATTAACTTATTTTTACAAAAAAACTGCAGCATAAATTGAGACAAACATAACCGTTCTAAGTAGAGAAGGGGGCGTGCTGGTGCACGGTGCTACGAGTAGTGGCCGACTGCGTACGTGAAATAATAAAGTTAGTGGGGGCTGTACCTGTACGCGCCTCCAGCTGCCACGCCCACAACCATACTTGCTTGTCCGTCGGTTCGGTTCGGTTCGGCGGCTACATCAGGGAGGGGAGGGAGGGGATCGGAGCACGGGCGGCGGCAGATCGAATCGTTCTCGGATCCACGGCGGAGGATGCTCGGCGGCAGGCCGGTGTTCGTGCTCTTCGGCTCCTCCATCGTGCAGTACAGCTTCAGCAACGGCGGATGGGGCGCCGCTCTCGCCGACATCTACGCCCGCAAGGTGATCCTCCTCCTCCTCCTCCTCAGTCTCAGCTGTCAGTGTCACAGCCAGGTCATGCCACATTCAACTTGACAAATCTGTCACTCGTCGTCGATCTGCAAGCAAATGAAGTGAAAAAGGGTCAATTCACAAACATCACCAGACACCAACTCGCCTGCCTTCTTGTTTTCTCTTACAGCCTTGCCCAGTGCATTTTCTTGCTGTCCCATAAATACTAACACCACCGAGCTCTTCTTGGTCCCGAATAAAAGAAGAAACGCAAACTAACCATTTTTATGCCCTGCTGATAACCTTGCGTTGGATGGATTTGAGCAAACATTACAAGGGTATGCTACTTCTGTACTCTCTCTGAATACTTGTCACTTATTAGTTCATTTTTGAACTATGAAATGACAAGTATTTTGGGACGGATGAAGTATGAAATTGAAACATAGTTTGCTGTGGTAACTGCTTATGTAACTTTGGCCGTCATTTTAAGTTTAAGCGGTCGGTTATATCAACTTCTTCTATAGTTGTTACTTCACTGATACATGCATGTGACTATTTGCAACTCATCCAGGCTGATATCATTCTCAGAGGATATATTGGCTGGAACACAAGGCGAGCTCTTCAAGTGATGGACAAAGTGTTCCCAAAGGTATTATATCATTTCTTGGACTTGAGTCAATATGTCTTTTTTTTTGTGTGTGTGGAAATGACTGGCCAGTTTTCACTTACTTTATAGTTCCATTTTCCTTAGGATGCACCAGTGCAGCCATCTTTGGTAATTGTTTACTTTGGGGGAAATGACTCAATTGCTGCTCACCCGTCTGGTCTTGGACCTCATGTGCCCATAGATGAGTACATTATCAACATGAGAAAGATCGCAGAACACCTCAAGGTAAAGTGGGGAATACACATGCATGAGCTATGTGAGTGCATGATCGTGTGCTTACTTGGTTGCCTTTTATGTTCAGAGCCTGTCTGAGAAGACCCGTGTTATTTTCCTCAGCTGCCCACCTCTCAATGAGGAGATGCTTCGAAAATCAACAAGGTGGAATCTTATTACCAAGTTTTTTTTTTTCTTTTATGCATGTTGACGTTGTAGTAAAGTGCTGCTGTTGAACCTATACACTGTAACATTTCAATGGAATACATTGCTGAGGTTTGCTGTCCTAAAATATATGCAGCAGTTCTATACTGAGCGAGATCGTGCGGACAAATGAAACTTGCCGTTCGTACTCTGACGCCTGTATATCTCTGTGCAAAGAGATGGACCTGAAGGTTGTTGATCTTTGGAATGCCATGCAGAAAAGGGAAGACTGGATGACAGCCTGCTTTACGTGAGTGAATCTCTATTCGTTTGATTTTCTTTGAAAGAATCTATTCTTTGTTTGTTCTTTTCCTGGATAATATAATGAGCACTTTATTATTAAACTCAAAAGCATCAAGATGATTTGCTTTTTTTCTTTCTTTCGGCAGGGATGGTTTGCATTTGTCTGAAGAGGGCAGCAAGATTGTCGTGGAAGAGATTCTGAAGATCCTGAAGGAAGCAGATTGGGATCCATGCTTACACTGGAAGGCGATGCCGACGGAGTTTGCAGAGGACTCACCCTACGATCTCGTCTCCTCCAGCGGCAAATCCACAGTGAACCCCTCCGAGTGGACCATCCATAGGACAATACCATGGGACTGATCGATTCCAAATACAAATAATCATGGATGAATGGCTACAGTATCTCATTTTGGATTTGATGAGGGATGTATCCTGTATTTGCTTAGCAGAATTGGCCCTTAATAAACTTTTTCTGGGACATGCATGGAAATGGACGATATTCCATTTGGACACCGATATTTCTTTTCATCAGTTCTGATACGTATTAGATGTGTGGTGGTCACGTTTTGTTCATCTTGAATCTTTTTTCCCCTTTGATGATATTTTCTGATGGACATGTCGTCGATGGCATGCTAGCTCCACTTGCTGATGCGCCAGAGCAGCCGGTCAGCAGTGTGGTTTCAAACAAAAAAAAAAAGAGAAAGAAGGAAATAAGAGAAGAAGAAGCTAATCAGTAATACTACGTACGTACCCCACATCCTGTATCAAGTGCAGCTCGGATGTTGCCGCGAGTCAATGGTACAAGAGCATTGATGTCATCAATATAAGCATGAGCGCCATGCGGGAACATGGTGTCACCACTAGGGAATCTAAAAAAACGGTCGTCGTCTCCCTCCTCGACCACCTGAATCCAGTTCTGAACGGCCTTCTTAACGCTGAGCTTCCGATGAGGAATGTTATGGTACCAAGCATAGTCCCGACTTTGGGGCCATTTGAATGGCTTCTTGTAGCCTGAAGGTGCAGGGATCAAGCAGCGAAGCAGCTCGTATTTCTTAGGGTTAGGGCAATGCCTCTCCCGGTATCGCATCATCGTCTTTGGAAACTTCATCGCCCTCCTTGGATCTTGGCAAGGGGTATAGTCACTGTATTTGAGCGGGCACGGTGGGAAGAAGAACTTTTCCTCCGCCGCCGCCGCCGCAGCAACAGCAACAGCAAGCGACGACGATAATGATGATGATTCGTTGAAGAAATCCAGCTCCAGGTAGCGAGCGGCAGATGATGATCGAAGAAAGGCTGCTGCATCGTCGTGGCGACGGATTTCGGCGCCTTGCCAAGCACCATGAATGTAAGATGCAACGCAGAGCCCGATAGCGCATATGGTTAAAGTTACACGACGACGCATCATCGGGCATGTTTGGTTTAGTGTCTAACTTGCTTAAGCCTAATGTTAGACATGCCACACTGTTTTAGGCAGGCGTTTGGTTGTTGATTAAAGTTAGGCGTGCCACACAAGTTAGACAACTTTTGCTTCTATTGCCTAACAAAAAACTGCATCAACTGTGGCGCTCAAATCAACCACATAAGCTTAGCTATTTGCCTAAGCTTAGTCATGATAACAAAACAAACACATGATACACTTTTTTAGATGTGCCTAAGCTTAGGTTATGGTAGCAATCCAAACACATGCTAACATTAGTTAGCTTAGGCGCGCCACAGGTGTGGTAAGTAGCTAAGCTTACTCTTAGGCAAGTTAACCATCATCCAAACAGCCCCATCATTTGTTGAACCTTATTAGACGACGAGAATCCATGATCTTATTCTTTATTAGCCATTGGTCGTTGGACCTGCAATATATATATATATATATATATATATATATATATATATATATATATATATATATATATATATATATATATATATATATATATATATATATATATATATATATATATATACACACTACAGGAAACGCGATCTTTTGCGACGGCCAGCCGTCGCAAATAGCTTAAATTGCGACGCCCGCCTCTGGTCGTCGCAAATAACAGAGCCGTCACGAATAAGGACTTATTTGCGACGGCTGTCAGTCTAGCCGTCGCAAATAAGATCTTATTTGCGACGGCCAACCCTAGAGCCGTCGCAATTAAAGTAGCCCTCGTAAATAACGCCTTATTTGCGACGGCCAGTACAAGGCCGTCGCAAATAGGCTTTAATTGCGACGGCCCTTAGGTAAAGCCGTCGCAATTAAGGCAGCCGTCGCAAACTAGGTCTAATATCGGGACCCTCCGGCCCCGACTCTTCATTCACAATCCCTCCACCGCCGCCCCCGACCCCGCCGCGCCCCGACCCCGCCGCCCCCGCCGCGCCCCCGCCGCCCCCGACCACGCCACCGGCCCGCCTCCGCGTGGGTCCGCCCCTGCGCCGCCGCCACCGACCCCGCCGCGCCCCGACCCCGCCGCCCCCGCCGCGCCCCCGCCGCCCCCGACCCCGCCGCCGGCCCCCCTCTGCGCGGCTCCGCCCCTGCACCGTCGCCCCCAACCCCGCCGCGCCCCGACCCCGCCGCACTCCCGCCGCCCCCGACCCCGCCGCCCCTGCGGCCCCGCCGCCGGCCCGCCTCCGCCCCTGCGCCGCTGCCCCCGACCCCGCCGCCCCCGACCCTGCCGCCCCTGCGCCGCCCCCGACCCCGCCGCCGCTGCCGGCCCGCCCCCAGCCCCTGCGCCGCCCCCGACCCCGCCGCCTCTGCGCCGCCTCTGCCGGCCCGCCCCCGGCCCCTGCGCCCCCACCGCCGGCTCGCCCCCGGCCCCGCCGCCCCTGCGCCACCGCCACCAGCAGGTAAGTCCCGGATCGCCCCTATATTTTTGTAGAAATTCAGTGAATTGTGGTTATGTTTGAACATGGTGACCTCATGGAAGAAATTCAGTGATGTGTCATTTTTGAACATGGTGACCTCATGGAAGAAATCATAGTGGTTATGTTTAGGTTTATTGAAGTAAATTGCTCTCATTTGAATTATGGTTATGTTTAGGTTTATTGAATTGCTCTCACTTGAATTATGGTTATGTTTAGGTTTATTGAAGTAAATTGCTCTCATTTGAATTATGGTTATGTTTAGGTTTATTGAATTGCTCTCATTTGAATTATGGTTATGTTTAGGTTTATTGAATTGCTCTCATTTGAATTGAATTGCTCTCATTTGAATTGAATTGCTCTCATTTGAATTGCTCTCATTTGAATTGAATTGCTTATGTTAGAATTGAGTTGATAAATTAATGAATTACAATGGATAATTGTTATGTTTAGGTTTATTTGAATTGCTTAGTTTTTTGAATTATGCTTAGGTTTATCTGAAGGGTCGTTGAATTGCTTAATTTTGATTGCTTGAGTGTTCAAGTACTATATATACATAAATGGGCTTCGGAGCAGCTTGACAAGGCCCGACAAGGCCCATTTTGTGGTAAGGTAAAGTATGCGTGTAGACGGGCACGAAGGCGAACGACGACGGTGAGGATGGCAAGCACCTGCGCGTGGATGGCATACTCCGACGAAGTGGTTTCATCTCTGATCTACGGCAGCTAACCCTAAAACCGTCGTGGAATTGTCATCTGAGACCAACTTTCCTCTCACTCTTTCTCTAGTTCTTTCCTCTCTCTTAAATGACCTGAAAATGAAAATGAGCAACGTAACCTATAGCAATGTATTACCCGTTTCGGATCGGCACGTCTCACATGCCATTGACATGTGAGATGTGCAGGTTCGGAATTGTCCTTTTTTTGGACAGCCTCGGAGTGACCGAGGGGGCGTGGCTTGTGACGAGACGCGGGTCCGGATTTGGACGAGATTTCGGTGGTGTAACCCTGTTGTTCTCTGCTGCACCATTTTTGGGAATCTGGATCACGCATCTCGTCATGAGCACGCTCCGCTCGGTCACATTTGTTCTTGCGCATCAAGTTGAACAAGTGTATTATCTACCTTATCCATGCACGAAACTCAGTGCTTGGTGGGTGGTATATAAGGTGAATCCTCGTGAGCGGCTATATACTCTTGGGGATGATGGTTACCATGATAGCGAAGACGTTGAAGAAGTGTACCAAGAAGAAGAGTTGTCAGACACTTTTATCGTCGAGCTTGGTGCAAGACTCGATCAATTAGTTGGAGATGTTGAAGACGTTGAAGATGTAGAGGCAGATGATACGCAAAAACGAAAATTAGAACAGGCCACGATGGAAGATCGTTGGGCTGGTTTAAGGAGTAGGGCACAGACACATGACAATGATGTTGATGAATTTTGAAAGTGACTACAAGTAATGTTTTCTTGAAGATAGTAACATGAATTTTGTATATTTTATTTGCATTTTTACTAATTATCTACTTACAACAGGATGGCGTCAAAGAAGGGTAAGAAGGTGCCGCCGACGAGGGGGTTCTACCCCTCTAGACCTGAGGACGCTTTCGTTGGTGCCTCGTCGACTGGCAGAAGACGCTCTCAGTTGCTGGGTCACGTTCAGACCAGCTCTAGAGCTTCGTCACAGGTAAATGTCACTCGTTTTTGACAAATTCTTTAAATTCAAATTCATATTAAACTTACTTATGAATCATTTGAATGTTGTAGTCCTCACAGACTGACTCAGAGGCTGCGGCGCCTTCGGTGAGCCAGTCCTCGGCGAGGCAGCCCTCAGCCAGCCAGCCCCCGGCTGGCGATGAGTTTGTTCCTGAGGCCTTTGACTCGGCTGGTGAGGAGCCGTCTGGGTCACCTGACGTGGCGCCCCAGTAGACGCGGAGGACGAGGAGGACTCACTTTGTCAGTCCTCCCACGGTCCCTTCGCAGAGTTCATAGAGGATCGTGATTCGTCCAGTCGGAGACAGGTAATAAAAATTATCGTGTTCAATTTTAGTTTCTTTTGTTTACTTAAGTAATGAATGAATAAATATCTTACAAGACTTGGGACGACACATCTTTCACCGGTGAGAAACACCACAGACCGGTGAACGGTGTCCTCGGGTCCATAGTGCGTTTGCACTATCCCGGGGTCATCGACGGGGTGCCCGCTCTTTCGTGGGAGGACTACGCACGCGTCCATCACCAGGAGCACGACAACCTTCAGAAGGTCGTATGGGCTGATTTTATGGTAAGTATGTTAAAAAAGTTTCTAAGTTACAACTCTTAAACTCTTTTAGTGAACATCTCTTCAATATATTCTTTATCGCAGGCAAGATATACTTTAGAGGACCCGAACGACCGTCGCCTGTTTGAGGATGTGAGGCGAGTGTTTCACTTCAACGCTGCCAAGGCGCTTCGACAAGCTTTGTCGAACGCCCGTGTTCAAATTATTAATGAGCACTTGAAGGCGAACCAGCAACACTATTACACTTCCGACAAGAGAGCGAGAGGCACCTGACGGGGGAGGAGTACGCGCAGGTACGTGGAGTGTAGTAAGTATTTTTTTCTGATAATTGTCTCGATGGTATTTTTAACGACTTCCAACTATGTGCAGGGCCACGTGAGCTGGTTGTAGGGTCGGACCGATGCATGTCAGGCCCTTTGTCGCTACTGGGCTAGCGACGAGTTTACAGCTAAGTCTGAGAAGGCTCGAGACTGCAGAGGGATGGAGGGGAAGAGCAGGCACGGACAAGATAACCACTTGCGTTTAGCTAAACGCATGGTAAGTGTGTGTAACTTATGTTTATATATTAATAATATATTGTTTGTACTAACACGTATTGACAGGAGCGCGAGACGGGGGTGCCGCCCACCCCTGCTGAGGTCTGGAAGAGAGGTCACAGGGACCCTTCTCAGCCGACGGGGTGTAGTCAGGCTGCAGCCGAGCGGTTGGTAAGTTTATAAATCATTCATATTAAATATAACTATATAGATTGTTGAACTTACACGGTTTTCTTGTTTTGCAGGCTAAGTACGGGGAGTAGGCTAGGAAGATACACGGCGAGAATTTCGATTGGGAATGTCAACCGATCGATCCTCAAGCCGCGTATGCAACCGGTGGTGGAAAAACACACGGAAGGTGAGTTTACAAGTCATTTTATCGTTTTCAATTCAAAGTATTCAAGATATTTCAATTTCATATTACTGACTCTCTTTTTTATAGGCTCGCCATATTCAACGGAGTTGTCGACTCGAGGGCGGGGAGACCTGCGAGAGGCAGCTCCACGCAGGCTTCGGGCACGGGAGGTCGCCGCGTATCGCAGAGGGACATTGAGATGCAGTCCCTCCGAGAAACTGTAGAAGAAAACAAAAGGCGACATGAGGAGGAAAGGAGGGAGGCGGAACGCCAAAGGGTCACGATGGAGGCCACGATCCAAACTCAGGCAGCAGCGTTGGCGCAGATGCGGGAAGCAATGGAGGTAACAAAATAAAAACTAAAATTCTCATTAATTCAGCGTAAATGACTTATTAATAGGTAGCATTTAATATTTGCAATGACAGGCCATCGCTCGGGCGCAAGGTATGGGAATCCAGCTACCGGTACTACCACCGGTCCTTCCAGACGATCCTTCTTCAGCGGGTCAGGTAAGTTTCTATGTAATCCTTCTTCTCTAGCGTAATAAGATTGAGATAGATGAAAGAGAGAGATGGTTAGATATAAGAAAATGATTGAGATAGAAGAATGATAGAGATAGAAGAAAGAGAGACAGAAGAAAGAGTGAACGATAGATAGAGTAGGATAGGAATGAAGAGAGAGAGTAAGATGTAGATGGAGATAGAGAGAGGGGAAGATAGAGGGAGGGAGATGTAGATGGAGATAGAGGGAGGAAGATAGAGGGAAAAGGATATCAATAGAGAGATAGAGTGAGACACAAAGAGAGAAATGAAAAGAGAGAGGAAGAGAGGAGATCTAGATGAAGATAGATGGAGAGGAAGAGAGAGAGAGAGATGTTGATGTATTTATATTCTAACTCTAAGTTTCATTAATTGCAGGGATCCGCGACGACTGCACAAACGCCGTCGCCGTCGCTACTGCCGCCTGGAATGAGGCGCGATGACGACTTCGACTTCGGAGGTGACTCCGGAGGTCAGATGGGCGAGTGAGCCCTTTTGTTTGCTTTGTTGATGACGATGTGAGATGTATTGGAATTTATTAGTTTGTGATTGTGATGATGTTTCCTCTGTGATGATGATCTTTGCTATGTGTATATAATGTGTGTATTGAATCTGTTCTGTGATTCTGGCCATCGAGCCGGGTAGTTTTTTTCTGTTTTTTTTAAAATAAAAAACTTTATTTGCGACGGCTTTTTATACAGTACCGTCGCAAAATAAGGGACCAAGCCGTCGCAATTAGGCCACTACTATTTGCGACGGCCTGGCCGTCGCAATAATGTTTAATTGCGACGGCACGGCCGTCACAAATAGCTCTGTGGGCCCCGGAGGAGGACCCGTGGGACCAACCCACTGGACTTATTTGCGACGGCCTGACCGTCGCAAATAGAGGCACTTAATTGTGACAGCCGGACCGTCGCAAATAAGCTTTAATTGCGACGGCGACACCGTTGCAAATAAGTTTGCGGGATCCACCGGCCCGCGGCAATAATTTGCGACGGCACCTCCTAGCCGTCGCAATTAAAGCTTATTTGCGACGGTGACCGTCGCAAATAAGCTTAATTGCGATGAATTATTTGTGACGACTAAAAACCGTCGCAAATAAAGAAAGCCGTCGCAAATCTCTTATTTGCAACGGCATTTGGCTTATTTGCGACAGCCACAACCGTCGCAAATCGTCGATATATATATATATGCAAGACGAAGGTGGTGCAGTAGACAGGAGGCGGAGGAGGAAGAGATTGACGGTAGTTGGATGAGAGACACGTACGACGAGAGGAACAACAGAATAATGGACGACGTGATTTCACCGTAAGAGAATCCGACCTTGTACGTACCAGCGAGCCTAGTTGTTGATTTGCAGCCCCCAAAACGCTGCGCTGGCTACGACGAATACGAGAAGAGAAGCCGCCGCCGCCGCCACCGTCGCCGGAGCAGAGCACAGCTGTAGAAATGAATGAGAACACGTTCTCACTTCTGGTCATCTCCACTCGAATGAAGACGACGGAGAGAATGGGACGAAGACGACACGTCTTTCTATTTCTAATGCATGGACCGGATCATCATCTGATCTGGGTCGACAAGCTGGCTGAGAATGAGAAGTCATCGATGTAACTAAATTCACTATTTAAAGTCTCCACTAAATTCACTAATTAAATTTAGGAGTACGTATATGATTACTTACTGCCGTGCCGTGCGTGGGTTCTGACTGGTGAGCCCCACGCGGCAGAGAGACGAGAAAGGCTGCAAGGCGAATAGGCGATGCTAGCTCCACTTGCTGAATGGAAATGGGCCTTTTCCCTTTTGTTTTTATAATATGATATATTGTCTTGTTTTGATGTGCTAATTCGAATTAGAGCTGACCTGAGAAAAGGAAAGGATGTCCTTGTTCAAATGTAACTATAATATGTTCCCGTCTAGAACAGAGATAAATGAAGATATGACAAGGTTTCTACGGTACAAACAACGTTCGGAGTGGCATAATGCTGTGGAAAGCATGCATCAAAACTCTGGACTCTATAAACTAAACAAAACAGCATCAAAGATAGCGTCTCCAGTCAAATGTTTGTGCCAGGATTATCTATTTTACGTTGTTAGGTGCCAGAGATCATTAGTATGAAGCCCGGACGGTTGCCCCTGCTACACCCATTGCGTCGTCAGGTAATAACAGAGCTGGAGGAGCAGGTGCAGCACCACTAGGGGTCGATCCACCTTGATAATATAGACCAAAATGTGCCAGAAGCCTTGTCATGAACACGCCCGTGACGTACGACAGCCCAGAACAACTCAAACCGATGGACAGGTAATAGAGGAGGGTTGTGAAGTATGTCTTGTGTCTCTTCACATGCGCCTTCCCCATTGCTAGCAGCGCAATGCAAGCAAGAGATGCAGCAGCGACCACCATCATCTTGCTCTCCCTGTTGTCGCTCTTCATGAATGATAATCCATAGATGACTGGTGGTAGCAGCCCGAACAGGATGTATGACAGTACTGCTATGACCATGTGGAGCCCATATTTTGATCGCCTTCCAAGATGCAACCAGTAATGGCCCACACGCTCATTTTCATTCGCATCTCCCAGATTTCTAAGATCAGCAATCTGTTTTCAACAAAGAAACTTCTGTAACCACAAGAAGCATGGTACCAGTGCAAGTGATGGGAAGACTTAAGCCAAGAAAAATATGTTACGTTGTGGAAAATGATGGGAAGTCCGCCAATAAGGTTTGCTATGCCTAGGACGAATATATCCACTGCAAGTGAAGAACATCGTTTCATTAGCAACAGAGGAAGCAACCCGAGAATCTTAAGGCAATACTATTCATTAGGAATGAACCTTATTGCAAGTACTAACAAAGAACTTACATGTCTTGATACCACTTGCCGCTGCTGCTGATACCACACAGAGGCTTGTGATTGACTCTACTAGGCCACCATACACGATGGCTTTCAGTCTATCCCAATCACCCCTTCGAGCTGATGCATCAACTGGTGTCAGCGGTACGTCAGCAGGAATGATAGGCACTGTTACATGAGTTTCAGATCCGGACTGAACTGGTGCAGGAATAACTGGAGTCAGTCTCTGACTCGACAGATTGTTGACTTCTGCAGGAAGAAATGTCATCATCATTTATACATATATAAACAGAGTCATCTCAAATGACTCATAAATATAGGGTACAAATATGCAAAAACTACTACTTCCGGACTAACTTCAAGAGTTATGTTCGACAGTTCGATGTTACTTTTGGATTTACACAGGCTGATAACATTTGGAACAGAGAATTCAGTGCATATGTGTCATAATTACCTAACTACTATCATTTTGTTTGCTGCTGGAAGGAGCCTAGAAATAGTGTGATTATATGATAGGTGAAAACTCCACACCTGGTAAAACTTGTGTCGGAATTGTATTCAGGATTTTAAATTGAGATCTGACAAAATCTTGGTTCAAAAATGAGTTTCTGTCCGATGAGGCTGCTGCTGTGTTTTGAGGAACATCTGCACAGAAACAAGCAAATTATCAATGTCATAATGATATTATATGCTCCATCCAAATTTATTTGTTATTTTAGTTCTGGGCACGGGAAGATGTGTGGTGCACAGGAAAAGAGGAAGGGTGGGAGAGGAGAGAGATAGAGATAGAATGATAAATAATATAGAACGGAGGAAGCAGAATTATTTCATATGAAAATCAATCATAACTGAAGCTACCTTCTTCTTTACTGTCCATGTGAATGGCATCAGTCAAAGCATCACTAGGAGGCTCTGAGAGAGAAATTTGTTCTTGGTGTCCTATGTCTCGTCCAGTTACCATCCATCTTGCCTCTGTCTGCATGAATCCTGTGCGAGGATTTCTATTTTCTGTTATTCTTTTCCACGACAATCAGATACCAGTTTATTAAACTAGTTCTAAGCAAAATGTGATGCTGCGACTAACATGGATAATATGCGATGCTAGCTGAAATGCCCCATAGTTTGCAAGTAGATATTGCAGGCATAAGGGAAAAGATAAGGCAGCTCTACTGGCATAACATCTATCATGCTGATGATTACTTTCAAAACCAAGTATTCTATTTGAATCTGAAACATTATTATTTCAGAGATATGAGCCTTTGCTGATATTCTATAGAGAAACAAACCTGTTTCGCTTCGTGAAGACCTGATTGTTCTGGTTGTAGATGATGTATGAACTGTTACTGATGTAAGATGTGGTTCTATCTGATTGTTTGATTTTTTCTTCCTCCTTTGCACTGGTAGTTTGGATCATGTAAGATGATCCAACTGGCAATGGCATCTTTGATTGTTCTGTTTTTCCAATTGTGGCCTGAATACGTGAAGATGTTGCATTGTTTTCAACTGATGAAATTTTATCACTGGTGCTCCGTGAACCACTTAATAGTGGATCATTTGCTGGATCTGCAACGTGCTTAATTGTTCAGAAGATTAACAGTAACTTACTACCCTTTACACTGATATGTTTGTTTAGAACTATATCTAGCCAAATAATAAATGTCCTTATTAGTACATACATACCTGCATCAGCTGATTTTTTTGGACTGTCTACTGTCTGGAAACAAGAAAGAAGCCAGCTTCCACAGTTGTCAGACTCATGCGATGCAGAAGGATGTTGACCCTGGACTTGTTGGTTCATGTCCCTTCTTTCAAATATTCGGAATATGTTAAAACCACAACCTGGTGGGAAAAAGGAGTTAAGCTGGTCCACTGGAAATTATAGCTTTAATTAACTGCAGAAGCAGTCACATGAGATTTGTGATTATATTTTTCTTAATAAAATAGGAAGGTAGGTACTACCAAAGCATAAGTGTAATACAATGATGTAACACCCACAACTTCCCCAACCGCCACTCGCGCCCGCGCCACGCTCGGCAACCGCCGTCCCCGAGCAACTGTCACCCCCTCCTTCAAATACGTGACCCACCCTTCATTCCCCCCCCCCCCCCCCCCACTGCCAATTCATTTCCACACCCGAAACCCTAGCCCCATATCCCCATCACCATGGTTGTCGATTGAAGCTCGGTGCCCATGGGGAGGAGCCCTCCCGGTCTTCCCCAACACACACTAAGTCGCACCGCCTCCGTAGGGCCCCTGCGAGACAAGAACCGACGCCTTAGGCGTCTCCCCGACAAAGCCGAAGTCCGACGGCCGAACACCACCGTTGAGCGTCCATCCCCGGCCTATTTCCCTCGTGTTTGACATCCTAGGTGAGTTCCCCATCCCCTCCTCTCTATTTTCTCACCTTTCCCGTCGATCTTGGCCCACCGGAACGCCGTCACAGCGAAGTCCGGCGAGGGCCAGCCATGGCAGCACCACCATGGCTGGAGGTTGAAGAAGCCCATGGCTTCTTTTGTGTCCTGACCATTGGATCTTCAATGGATGGCCCAGATTAAATCACCCCAAGGGGTATGGACTCCGGTCCACGGTGGACATGGACCGCACCCTCAATCCTTGGTCCACGGACCCGTGGACTTGGTCCACCTATTTTCATGTTGGAAAATAATACCAGAAAGAAATTAGAAAGGGAACAATTACAGCTAGGCCCCTGAACTTTTGGAAATAATAACGCACAAACCCCTGATCTTATAAAATGACCCTTGGACTTTATTAAAATCATGGTTTTTAATGTGAACTAATATTTAAGCCCCTGGGATATATTAAATATCATACCAGCCCCTGAAATGTCATGGAAAAATGGCAAAACAGCCCCTGAGGTTATTTTTATTTGCTGAATATTGATTAAAAGTGTATTTAGTGATTAGAGAATATTTATAAATGATAAAATAAATATAGAAAATACTAGAAAAGTAGTTATAAATCATTTTAGGCTAAAATAAAATTGTTGATGCATATAAAATATATTTTGATCATGGAAAAAATTTAATAAAAATACTTTTAACTATAAATAAATACTAAAAATAGAGAATAAATGTAGGAATAGTAGGAAAATTATTTATAAAACCATTTGAGCTGAAATAAAATTATAAAGTGCAAATAAAATATATTTTGACTATGAGAAAATCATTAATAATGTTTTTATCATATAAATGAATACTAAAAATGATAAATAAATGATAAGTGCATTTCTTTAGCTATGAAAAATAATAAATCACTCATTACTCCGATTTAAATCATAATCATAACATATTTCAATTAAAATATTTGTATTGCTTGTATGATGTATTGTTCTTGATTGTTTTTATTTCTCTTTTCACGGTAGTGTACACACATTCGTATCTCGATCAAGAAGCTACATGAAGAGGTGAAGACAAAGAGTTCACTCAAGAAGATTGAGCAGCTATTTAATAAAAGGCAAGTGTCCTTGACCATCTTGTACCAATTTTAGGATGTTAGCTAGTTGCATTCTTAATTAATTTGAATCCTGTTTTATTTTCCGTTCCATATAATTCCTTGTCGCCCGGGTTAAATTGGGTGGTTTTGGGTATTTCAATCACGCTTAGCCGTGCTTATTAGTTAGGATGGAAATTTGACACATGATTATATTATTAATTATGATCATTATGTTACATTGAAAACGATGAAGTAATTGATATGAATCTGGCGGTTGGATGGTTCAGTATGGTGCAGTTTGCACGAAACTCGGGATTGAGTTTGACACCGTTGGATTCTAAGGACCGGTTTATGGAGGAAGCCACTAAGCTTTATAGTACTACCACGAGACTGAGATGGGGCAGCTTGGTCAATTAATTAGGTTTCTTCCGATGAAATGCTAGTAGTTGGATGGTGCGGGGAATGATGCAGGGGTACTGCTCTGGGAACCGCAAGGCTCAAAGGGGGCTCTGAGGCGGAGGGTTACTCTGAAAATGCCTCAGTGGTGGAAACCTTAGAGGGCTAGCACTAGTCGGGAGTATCTTTGTAAAGACCATGTAGTGATCTCCTAGCCTCACACCAAAGGAAGTGTGTAATGTGGTTAGCTACCACGGGCATTCAGGGAGGTTTACTCAGTCCACCTGGCAACAGGGAATGAAATCACTGCTTGTGGGTAAAGGGTACACTCTCTGCAGAGATTTGGAAAACTGTCATGACAGCCGTGCTCACGGACAAGAGCGGCTTGGTGTCGAATTCATAATTAGTGGATGGTTGGAATGATGGATCGGGAATGATATTGGTATTGATTCATTATTATTATTATTATTATTATTATTATTATTATTATTATTATTATTATTATTATTATTATTATATGATTGGGAATATTCACCTAGATGTAGGTTATTAATGAAAGCTAAGGATAGGTTTAATGCTTAGTGCTTAAACCACTATTGTCCTTTCCTTTTGATTGGCCTTCACGTCATTTATTTCCCACACTTGCGGAGTACCACGAGATGGTACTCACACTTGCTTTGTTGTACTTTTGATATGCTGCTTAGTGAAGAGAAGATCTAACGAAGACAGTGACAAATGAAGACGGTGCATAGGTCGCGTTGCTGACAGTTGATTTGCCTGTGGTTGCCCTAAAGTTTTTCCTCTTCCGCTGCTACTTCAAAACTCTTATAAAGGTATAAATGTTGTTTGCATGCGATATAGAACTGTTTATCATTACTTGTCATACATGTATAGTGAAACTGATCCTGGCATATATGTATTTTGCAGCTGGTTTTATTCTTAATAAAACCGGGTGTGACAAATGATTACCTACATCTATTTCTAGAAATATTAAAACACTAAATAAACGTTATGCATATTTGAATCATGAGAGATTTTCGGTTTTGCTTCTTGTACAGTAAAAAGAAACCCAACTTCTCTAACAATGAACTTCACATATTGCCAAAGCACAGAAGAAATTATTTTTATATATGCTACTTGTAGATCCACAGATTTAGGTACAAGTATGTTGATGGTCAAATTATGCTAGTCTGCAAAAATTATATATATATATATAATTCAAGTTATTAGTTCAGGCTGATGGAAACCTATGATGCATGAAATCCAGTCTAACATAACAATACCTGTGGGGATGAAGAAGGTGAAGCATGATAAAACATCTGAATACTTGTGGTGCTTGTTGATCATGCCTTTCATCAGCCATTTGGTTTGATGCATCAGTGGAAGACTCTGCAATCTGTGATTTTTTCGGCGGGGTTTCATCCCGTAAAGCCTGTCTCATTGTCCTCTTTCTCTTCCGCAGAATCACCCTTCGGGTCATGCAGGAGTTGCAATTAGGACAGTACAGGTCATGAGTTTCTTGCTCGTCAAGGATTTTCTTAAGATCATACTCTTCAATATTTTTCACCTTCCTCTTTGTGTCAGATTCAATTTTATGAAGTTGAGTTGTATTCGTAATTCTATTGGATATGTGAAGAGCAGCACTCCTGTTTGCCAAGCTCTCACCAATGGTTGCAATCAATTTCAATTCTCCGTTTGCAGTAGTTTCACTGCTGCTGCTGGAGGCTTCTTGCACAGCATTTGAGTGAAACCAAATTTCCGACTCAGCGATCCTTGCATTTTCCTGAGCATGGAAGTTTCCTTGTTTCTGAAGCTCTTTGACTTGTGCACTTTCTTCCCTTTGACAGCCAGATTGTCCCACTTTGGTGACTTGTTGTTCAGTAATGGCATTATCTGAAACTGGAAGGGAAATGAAAGTGGTGTGACTATCAGACCAGATGAAGTCGATTTTACTCGTCGGACAGGAAATGATAGAAACAAAGACGCGAAGGGACGGGACCCGAGTTGATTGTGTGGGTCAGTCACTCACCACTGATGGAATCAAAGAAGACGCTCTGCTTCTGCTCCTCCTCCCCCCCCCCCCCCCCCCCCCCCCCCCCCTCCTCCTGCTGCACTTGCCTGTTCTTGCGCTCCCTGCTGTGCAGGGCCCCGGCCTCTTCCTCTTCGTCTTCCTCCATAATGTCCACCTGCTCCTTGAATTCCCATGGCTTCTCCAGCTGCATCATCGTAGGATCCGATCCGATCTACTGGTTTGAACCGTTCAGACGGCCTGATATGTGGGGGTGGCGAGAGGGAATGGAAGAGAATTGCCTTGATCGAAAGGAACGAGTCAATGCAACTCATGGTTCGGTTTGGTTTGGTGGCTGCTGATTCTGGATGGGTGGATGACTTTGGCAGCTCATCATCAGCTGTTGATATCATTTCTTCCCCTTCTAAGTTCTTGCAGCCAGCGGCGCCGTCAACTCCCTCGGCGCCGTCCCCTTCCCTTCCCCCGGCGCCGCCTCCGTGATTAACCTACGGGCCCTTGGAGAAGGAAGGGGAGAAGAGTCGTTCTCAAATTATTTGGGCTCTTTTCCGGCCCATAAAGGCCCGCATGTTATTTATTTATTTTTGACTTGTACGATACACCTAACACACTGCATGCCAGTGGGCGCAGGTAGGGATAAAACGGATCGGATATATCCGTATTTGAAAATATCTGATACATGTCTATTTTTATTGGATCCCGTTTGAATGATCAGATAGCCATATTCATTCGAATATATCCGAATACAACCCGCTTATAATCCGAATATTCACCAAATCATTAACTTTACAAATTATTTAAACTCCAAAAAATAATTTAATATCAGAGTAAGCACGTAATCCGCACATCAGATATTAAACTTAGAAGGGGTACAAGTAAAGCCCGACTCCTAGGTCGCTTTTATAGCCGCTTCGATACCTCCTCTCGCTGAAATCGTCGAGGTGGTACTAAACCAAAGTCCAACGGACAAGCAGTGTGCGCCATGCATTGTGTTGGGTCGGTTGTAGTTGGGTCACCCTGATCAATGTGTACTGTTGTCTGCTGGCTCAACACCTCACACCAGTTTGCATACGAATAGAACCGGATTCGTCATCTATCACGTCTCGTGACTGTAGGCCGTAGCTTTGCTGCCGCTTGGAAAGTGAATTGTAATATTATGCTCTAATATGATGTGATATGCAAAAATTTATTTAGCATAATGAATTTTAATATTATATACTTATACAATGTGATACGTAAAAAGTTCTTTTTGAAATAAATATTCGAGTCCGTCTGATATCTATAAATTTTCAATCCGATAAATTTGTTTCCGTTATATCCGACATATCCGATACCAAATCCGCTTCCGACAAAATCTGATTCGAATCTGTTTCCAAAATTATTATATAGATATAGAAAAACTTTTTATCCATCATTATGCGTCCGTTTTCATTCTCGCATGGAGCGAGGGAAGGGAAGTGAAGGTGTCGTTGACTGACCACCGATCCAGAAGGAACAAAAAAAAAAAAGATATGCCCGTCGGCTCCCGCCGGAGGGCCCTGCCACCGCAACGCCGTCGCGACATGCCCCCCGCTTCCCTCTCCGTCTCAGCCCCCACGGCCGCCCTGCCCACCCCGCTCTACCTCCGCCGCCCCTTCATTGCCGCCGCAGCCGCGCTTGCCGCCCTCCTGCTCGTCGCCGCGGCCTACGCCCACTGGCTCGCCGACTCCGTACCGACCGCCATCTTCCGGCGTCGAGGAGAGGTGCCCACCAGGTTCTACTCTTTCCAACTGGTCCGAGAGTATCCCCACGACCCGGACGCCTTCACCCAGGTATCTTTGGACTTTCTCCACCAGCTGCATCCCTCCCGTCTGTGATCTGTCTATGTCTATCCCGCTCACCTCACCCCACCTCCTCACCTCAGGGTCTCTTGTACGGAGGAAATGACACTCTCTTCGAGTCCACGGGCCTCTACCACAGGGTAATGTAGCTAGGCAGGCCACAATCTTTTTTATTTTCCTCTTTTGCTGCATCAATATCACTCGCTCAATGCTTCTACTTTGGTGTCTCGATCGACGACAGTCTACTGTCCGCAAGGTCGACCTTCAAACTGGAAAAGTACGCCATTTTTTCACTTATTTCATGTTTGCATTATCTCACGTTAATTCAGCGTCTGCTTAATTATGCTTTCTTCTCTTCTTCCGTCTTTCTTAGGTTTTGGTCCACCACCAGATGGACGGAGATATGTTTGGAGAAGGTCTAACCCTTCTCGGCAACAGGTAAATCCAAACTTATTGCTTGCTACATCGGTTGTTCCTATTCCTCAATGCCAGACCTAAGTCCTTTCTTCTTCTCCCTTCTCAATTTGTATGTAGGTTGTTTCAAGTTACTTGGTTGAAGAATGATGGCTTTATATACGACCGATACAACTTCAGCAAAGTATGCTGTTGACCCTGTTTCTATAAAAAAAACTCTCTCCTATTTTGTCTTACAGCCAGGATGATTATGTTCAAGGATCTTCACGTGATCCTTCTTTTTTTACGCAAAAATCGCCTTTCATTCTACCTATTATTGCCGGTCACTCTTTGCCAGTTTACTTCCAAATAAGGGTAGCGCACTCTACAAATTCGTCTAGTTTCATGTACTGTACATATCTGTATGGCATGCACGGAACGTTTTAGGTGGCATCTTAATGTGCTATATACTGAATGTGCAGCGTGAGAGTTTTACCCACAAAATGCGTGATGGTTGGGGTCTGGCGACTGATGGAAAAGTTCTTTTTGGTAGTGATGGTACTTCAAAGTTGTACCAGCTGGATCCTAAATCACTTGAAGGTTTGTTGTTCGTTGTGCTATTGTGATGTTCTGTCAGCCTTAATACTCTGTCTTTCCCCTTTAACATCTCTTTTAATGCAGTCACTAAAACAGTTACTGTCAAATATCAAGATAATGAAGTCCCTTATATTAATGAATTGGAGTATATTGACGGTGAAGTTTGGGCAAACGTATGGCAGGTTAGATGTATACTTCCCCTGGATGGCCATTTCTTCTGCAGTATCTGAATGTAGCCTTTTTTTTAATGTAGCTTATATAGCTACATTAGTCGACTGTATCTGCACTTAGCAGATCTTAGGTGGTACCATGATGTTGCCTGTTCTCATCCATTAGTGCCTGTCTAAACCTTATGCAGTTGAGGTATAAGTTTCACTGACTAGGTGACTGTTATCTGTGGTGGTTGAGCTTGCCTTTTGTGGGGTTCTTCTTATCCATCTCTCTCTTTCTACCTGTAGGCTGTAGCTAAAATGACTTTGTAGCTAAATGCTGCAACCTAGTAATATATATGATCTAGCAACATATTGAGCGATACATCCTAACTTTCTGTATTTTGAACTGGACCTCTCACTTTTCAAAGCTATTATGTAGACAGATTGCATTGCTAGAGTCTCCCCCAAAAGTGGCCTTGTGGTGAGCTGGATCTTCCTTCATGAGCTCAGGTATGCTATTGTTCTTAGCAAACACTGACAGAATTTAGTATTCAAGTAATAATTCTTGTGTTGATGTAATCTCGCAGGCGGCACTTGCGGAATTCTGGGAATAGGGTGAGTAGTTTATAGTTTTATTACTGTAATGTGTCTTGATTTTCCTTCCACTCGTATCCTATGTATATTCATCTATTCTTGAAAATAGCTTGATCCTGATCCACATCACATTGTGCTTCTGTAGATATCTAGTGGTTACATAATTACAGTTAAAAAACATATATTCCCTCCATCCCAAAATACTCGTCACTCTCTAGTTCAAAAATGAACTAGAGAGTGACAAGTATTTCGGGATGGAGGGAGTAGAATTGTAGAAATTACATGACATTGAATTTGATTAATTTCCAGGATATTGATGTCCTGAACGGTATAGCTTGGGATGAAGAGAAGCAAAGATTATTTGGTCGGTGTTTCATATTTAAGTTCACTATTTTTCTTACCATAGTATGAATCATGTTGCGTGTTGATGGGAGAGTTTTAATCAACCAATTCATGCGTGCAGTGACTGGAAAATTGTGGCCAAAGCTTTATGAGATCAAGCTACGCCCAGTAGATGGTCCAGCAGATGGGTCTGTAGAAAAGCTATGTCCAAAAGCCAGCTTTTACTGAAGAAGTATAGTACCATGATATGGTTTGAGGCGATTTGGTGCGTCCCACCATCCAAGAATTCAGTTGTATACTTTTGACAAAACTGCTTGTACCTAGTGATCTAATGAATTTTACAGATGTAAAATGGTGTACGTATGATTCTGGGTTGAACAGATGTTAGTTGGAAATAGAAGTTATTTTTGCTCTTTACTTAGAGTCGTTGCTGCGGTGTCTGAATGCAGGTGCTGTAGATTGTTTTGTTGAGTTTTATTGTTTTATAAAGATGCTTGTGCTCCATCTGCAAACAAGAATGAGGTCCACAATTTAGCGTGTACTCCCTCCTTTCTCCAAAGCTTATCGCTTTGTAGTTCATTTTTGAAGTACAAAGTGAAAAACTTTTTGGGACGAAAGGAGTACATGACCAGCTGAGCATAAGAAAGCACATTACAGATGTAGTTTTTGGTTGAAAGGCTTGCACAAAGTATCAAACCGAATATATGTTGCCAGATGTTGCCAGTAACAAAGCAGGTGATCGATCCGTCCATGGATCAAAACTAAGGGCGTGTGTTTGGCATGGCTCCAAAGTCAAACTTTATGAAAGAGTTAAAAAAATGTTGCTAAACATTCTAACTCCTAAACTCCGTGAAAGGATCTAATTCTACAGAGTTTTCAGATTGCAGGATATTTTTTTTTTGAAGTCAAAGAGATTGCAGGATATTTTGCTCTGTTCTTGTCGGATTCCATGAAAATGCAGACGAATTATATACTCCCTCCGTCCTCGAAAACTTGTCGCTTTGTAGTTTAAAAATGAACTACAAAACGACAAGTTTTCGGGGACGGATGGAGTACATATTCAAGTGGCTTGTTAAATCTTGATCCTCATCATTATCTAAAAAATATATATCTTGGTCCTCATTACGTGACATACACACAAAAAAAAACTTGGTCGTAATCTAGTGATGCGCATGGTGTTGAAAATAATCATGTTTTCTAGAATAAATTAGAGATTAGGGGGTGTCCAGATCAGACACGATAGGTGTTTAGAGTCCTAGTCAATTAAGAATAGTTTAAGGAGTCCAGATTGTATTTAGGAAGGAGTCTTATTTGTAAGAGGCTATATATACCTGGGATTACCAAAGGAATGAAACAAGGTTTTTAGTCCCGGAATTCCAACAATTGGCATCAAAGCGAGTTTAATCAAGGGCGACTTACCTCCTCAACACGAGGATCCGACGAGCCTGTGCAGATCCGCGAAGTAGGGCGCGGATCCGGCAGGGTAGCTCGCGGATCCGGCGCTGAGCGGCGCAGGGCGGCGGCCGTGGGCGCAGCGGCGCAGGGCGGCGGTCGGGACGGAGCAGCGCAGGGCGGCGGCCGTGGACGCAGCGGCGCAGGGCGGCGGCCGTGGACGGAGCGGCGCATCCGGCGGGTCGGCGGCGGCGCAGGTGAAGCAGATCTGACGAGTTGGAGGCGGAGGAGAGGGACCCGAAGGCCGAAGACCCAGGCGCGCAGTATCACGACAGCGGTGCTCGCCAGCAGCGCACGTGAGAAGCGGGGTCGCGGGCGACGGCGCTCGGGAGGACGCTGCATCGAGACGTCGGTTGGGATAGGGTTGTGTGTATCGGTGGTTTTGGGCTGAAGCCAAGTGGACCTAGGCCGAATAAGCTGTTGAGCCCAGTATTGGGCCGACGAGTCTGCTGGGCCGAATTCACCAGAGAGCAATCCTTATTTATTTCCTAAACGTAAGCGATATGGAGGGAAAATCAATGTCACTCCATTATCCCCTGCTAACAAAGAGGAACTATACAGCGTGGGCCATCAAGATGAAGGTATTTTTAAAGGCGCAAGGGGTATGGGAAGCCGTGGAGAGGACAGACAAAGTTGATCCAAAACTAGATCAGTTGGCTCTTGCGGCCATCTATCATGCTATTGACGAAGACACTCTCATGCGAATTTCCGAGCAAGAGACGGCAAAAGACGCTTGGGAGATGATCAAGACCAAGTTTTTGGGAGAAGAACATGTGATGGAAGCAAGAATTCAAACTCTTCAGAATGAGTTGGATATGATGCGTATGAGCGGAGGAGACTCTATCGACGACTTTGCCACAAGAGTGATGATCATCGTCACAAAAATTCTTGGTCTTGAGGGTGAAGTTAAAGAAAGCTATATTGTGAAAAAATTGCTACGCGCTCTGCCTTCAAAATTCCTCCACATTGCATCTACTATTGAGCAATTTGTTGATATGAAGACGATGACTGTGGAGGAACTTGTTGACAGACTCAAGGCGCATGAAGAACGTGTACATGGCTTCAACCAAGAACATGAGGAGAAACTCTACTTGACGAGGGAAGAGTGGAAAGCTGAGGAGGCAAGGAATGGTGATCAAAAGAAGAAGAAGAAAGTTGACAAGTCGAAGATTCAATGCTACACTTGTCGAAAGCGTGGACACTATGCTAGGGAGTGTCCGAAAAACAAGGAAGAAGAAGAAGAGAAGGCACTTTTTGCGTCTGAAGGAGAATTATTCTGATCTCACGTCGAAGAGCGCTCGAGATGATGTGTTCGTCTCGGGTGAGGTGATGTGTTCGCCTCAAGTTAGTATCCGGGATGATGTGTTCATCCCATTGGATGATGTGTTCGTCCAGAGATGATGTGTTTGTCTCACAGGCGTTCCAGAGATGATGTGTTCGTCTCAAAATAGTGCTGGATGATGTGTTCGTCCTATGGTTGTCCAGGATGATGTGTTCGTCCTGAGGTGGGGTGTAGTGTGTCTATATCTTAAAATAAGTATATGCTAGAAAACAAGATTAGGGGGTGTGTTGAAAATAATCATGTTTTCTAGAATAAATTAGAGATTAGGGGGTGTCCAGATCAGATGCGATAGGTGTTTAGAGTCCTAGTCAATTAATAATAGTCTAAGGAGTCCAGATTGTATTTAGAAAGGAGTCTTATCTGTAAGAGGCTATATATACCTGGGATTACCAGAGGAATAAAACAAGGTTTTTAGTCCCGAATTCCAACACATGGTGCCAATTTTCTTCAACATTTTGCTGTTTGAGATATGTACAATCTTCTCAGTAATTAACAGATGCATATCTTGCCCAAACACCATCGAAGCAAAGCAAAGCAACAGCAAGCTCTTGGTTGACTTCGCTGCCGGAATGACCTCCGCCCCGCGCCCACTCTCCCTCCGCCGCACGGCCACTGCCGCCGCGCTCCTCCTCCTGCTGGCCATGGCCATCCCCTGCGGCTGCGTCGACTCCGCACGGACCACCAGGTTCTACTCCTTCGACCTGGTCCACGAGTATCCCCACGACCAGGAAGCCTTCACTGAGGTACGCATTCCTCATCTGGTCTACAGTTAATGCAATCATTTTGCCCCCAAAATAATCTTTGATTGTCAACCATGGCTATGTTCTGCATAGGGTCTATTGTACGGAGGAAATGACACTCTTTTCGAGTCCACTGGCCTCTACAACCAGGTACAGAGTGCTCCTTTTCACTTAGCAGTTGCTTCTCTCCAGAGGCAGTCAGATAATCTCACACTTGTGTTCCCCAACAGTCTTCAGTCCGAAAGGTTGACCTCCAAACCGGAAATGTATGTACATGTAGTTCTCTTACAGTTTCTTCAATCGCATAATGATGATGATGATGATCGTTTGGCCTGTTCCTTAAAGCAATTTTTTTGTTTACAATTATATCAGGTTTTGGTTAAGGAACAGATGGATGGAGACATTTTTGGTGAAGGTCTAACTCTTCTAGGCAACAAGTACATGCCAGCTTCTTTCCTCAGTTATTTATATTATAATAATGTGGCTTACTCAACCTGCAGATTGTTTCTTCTTTTCACTTTGCAGATTGTTTCAACTTACATGGATGAATGATGTTGGATTCATATATGATCGACATAACTTTAGCAAAGTATGCATACTGCTGTGCCTGTTTCCATAGTTGCCCCTGTTACAGATGATCCACAATTATTGTCATCAAGTTTAACACCTACTAGTATCCTAAAACCCCTCCATATTTTATTTATTGATGTGATCTTAATGTGAACCATGGGTGTACAATTATTTACATTTTGCATCTTTCTTGTATCTTACATGGCATCCATAGAAGCATATGCCCTCGGTGTTTTTGATGAGGCATTGTGGTTTCCCGCAAATAGAATTGTGGCCTATTTGGGTTGAGTAGTAAAGGGACTGACTCTATTAGAGGCTTACGTTGTACTCCCTCCGTTTCTTTTTATTTGTCACCGGCTACTTCAAAAATAAACCAACCGGTGACAAATAAAAAGAAACAGAGGGAGTATAAGATCATCACTGGATGAAATCGATTACTGGCAATAACTGGAACATTTTTTAGTGTTGGCAAACAAAAAAAAACCATGTCATTGTAATGCTTACGTGTTATCTATTGAACATGCAGCAAGGGAGTTTTACCCACAAAATGAATGATGGCTGGGGTCTGGCTACAGATGGGAAAGTTCTTTTTGGTAGTGATGGCACTTCAACATTGTATCAGCTGGATCCAACGTCACTTGAAGGTTATGTATGATTCTTGTGTTGGATTTTCTGTTAGCTTCAAAACCCTACTTTCATTTTGTTTTCAAAGAGACACTGTTCTTTTGATGCAGCCATGAAAATGGTGACAGTCAAATATCAGGTTAATGAAGTATCCTTTCTTAATGAACTGGAGTATGTAGATGGTGAAGTGTGGGCAAATGTTTATCTGGTTAGGCGTCTACTCTCCCCTACCTGGCATTTCTTATTACTCAGCAGTACTTGGACATGCATCTAAGTTTTGAAAGCTATGATATGCAGACAGATTGCATAGCTAGAATCTCCCCCGATGATGGCCAAGTGGTAGGCTGGATCTTCCTCCATGAACTGAAGTATGCTCCCCTCACAAAGAAATAAGATCAGTATTATTCAGCTTTAATATCTCAAAATTATAATGGTTGTGTTCTTGTAATCTTGCAGGCAGCAACTGTTGGATTCTGGCAATACCGTTAGTTCTATGGGTTATTATTTAACGTTGTGTGATTGTTTTACTCCAAATAATCTTGTTTGTGATAATGAGAGATGGAAGAGAGATTCATTTTGTTCAATACCAATTGGTAATTTAAAAGGGAAAACATAATGAAAGATGCACCTAATTTCATCATAAGTAAATGCCAAATATAAGAGCAGTCTAGAAGCCATTGCATGACACTGAATCTGATTTATGTTCCAGGATATTGATGTTCTAAATGGTATTGCTTGGGATAAAGAAAGGCACAGAGTATTCGGTGAGTCTTCCCGGTCTCTTCTCGTTCTCACTGTCTCGTATGATTAATATTTGCACTTGCAGTGACAGGAAAATTGTGGCCAAAGCTTTATGAGATCAAGCTGCGCCCGGTTGATGGTCCACCCAATGGATCCGTAGAGGAGCTATGCCCAAAGTTTTGGTGGACAGGTTCCCAGCATACTGATACCGCTGGCCTGTAGTACCGCGTCAGCCAGGAATGTGCAAGTGAAGCCTGTCTGCCACACACGCACTACATCTGCTGCTTCTGCAGATTTTTGTTATGTTTTAGTACCAAGGATACTTCGGAGGTAAAGTTGTTAGACTTGTGACCATGAGATCACGGGTGCAAGTCTTGAAAACAGACTCTTACAGAAATGTAAAGAAATGATACATATAAAAGACTTAAAGTAGGTCGGACCTGAACCCTATGCAAGTAGGAGTTACATGCACTGGGCTACCCTTTTTTAATACTCTCACCGCTCTCGAAAAGTTGTCGTTTTGTAGTTCATTTTTAAACTACAAAGCGATAAGTTTTCAGAGACGGAGGGAGTACCAAAAACAAGACAGCAGTTGCTTGTTGGTAGCCTGAATGCAAAATGTTGCAACATGGCAGCATGCCCTATGAAGGCAGCTGACTCAACCATGCAGTATGCAACTGTATCAACGTCCATCTACCTGAACTTCACTTCAGTGGCCTGACGGGCTTGTCCGGATGGACTAATAAGGTGAATCTCAATCCACTGAAAATTGATTGGATCTTCCTTAACTCCTAGCGTCAAACAAACATTGCTAGCAACAGTTTTGCTATTTTCTGGCCTTTACACTATCTACCTGGCTAAAATGTACTTTTACAGATAAATGAAGCAATACAAAATTGGTTCCGATTTCCCCTCAGGAAATGGGAAAGTGCGCTCTCAACACGTAAAAGTTAGAACCCAGGTAAGACTGATAGGTCCGCTATTCCCTTAGGCAAACTCTCAATCTTTCTTAGCAGCGCCAGCCGGTTGTTGCGAATTTTCTCATCTTCCTGTGCACATACCATCAGTACAAAAGATGCAGATCAGCGGTAAAAAGGTCCAAAGGCATCTCAAAGCGGATCGAAAATCAATTAAACTCACTGCCATGACGAAGACATTGTTGAAGAAATCTTCTAGGGGTTGTATCAAGAGCAGAGAAGCATCGGTGAAGGTTTTAAGGTCAACGCCTAAAGGGCGGGTACAAGTACATATAATACAGAGAAATGTCATGGCCAAAGTGAATCACAATAGTCAAGTGTTGTTCAAAGAACAGACAGTATGAACTGGAAATCTGAAAGTAGTCGTGCAAACAAACATAAAAAGGTGTACCTGGATGAATCTTATCAGCAACCTCCAAGTAGGCATTCCACAATACTTTTTCTTCATCTTTCTCAAAAACATTTGGGTCAACCTACATATAAGTTCCCAGTGAGGAGCAACAATAACCACTCGACTAGTACTTGGCTGGTATAATGGCCATTTCTACGTGGAAGCAAAAACTTCATGTGCAGAAGAGCTGGTACCTCCAAAGCAGAATCAATTTCTTTTCCACGTATAATTCTTGTTGGCCTAGAATACGCTTCAACAATCTTGGGAAAATTTTCTGTTCTTGAAAATGCTTCCATCTGTGTGTTTACAAAAAAAAATATTGTTCTTAACCAAGAAATCAGAACCATCACATATATTTCGGCTAGGGGTAGTAAACATATGAAATCCAGATTCTAGTCCAGAACTGGGGTATTCAGAAGAACTAAAGAATCTTTGGGATGTGTAGTTAGGTGAAACATAATACTCTTACCTCAGTTGCTGTTTGTGCTGCTAGATAAGGGCAGTTTGCACGTTCCATAAGCACTGAACGGACTATCTCACAGTTAATCCCCTCATCCACCTGGTAAAAATGATAAAAGTTAAGTTATTTTGAAAAATAAATGGATTTCATTGACCAAGGTTTTGACTCCAAGGGAAATTATGAATTTGACATGAGATGTAGCTACACCAGTTCAATATTATTGCTAAATAAAAGATAGGATCAGCACAGGAGTAGTCGTGCTATCAATTATCATTGTTATTGCTACTATCCTCACGAGGAAAAATAAATAATGGCCATATGTTTGAGAAGAAAAACACCTTACTGAAACCAATCTGTACAATCAGAATCAGAAAGCATTAATATTTTCCATAGTCTATGTAACTATCCACCTCTTTATACAATCCCCCCCTCCCCCCCAAAAAAAGTGAAAATCCTAGTGAACAATTATTTATATAACTTGAGATTCTTAGAGGTCAAGAAGGCATGTACCAGAAGTTGTTCCAATCTACGTGTGATGAATTGTACTGCCTAAGAAATGTTTGACAATAAGAGCTGTCAGTAACAATATATTAATGCATGAGCCAAAAAAAACAATATATTAATGCATAGCGTACATATTGCATACTTACCTCATCTATAACATCATCTTCTATTTTTATAGGTTGCACCTTGGCCATTAAGTTTAGGGCTTTCCTGAGGTCAAAGTTCTTCTTGTTCTCAACCAATATTTGAACCTGAATAAAGAAAAGTGAAAATATCACTATCAAGAAACAAAAAGTGAAAAATATTACTCCCTCCATCTTCAAATAAATGACGTTTTTTGAACTACTTCGAAAAACGTCATTTATTTGGTGATGGAGTATTTATGTAAGGTGGTCGAGACTAGGTTCCCAAGAACCAACATTTGGACATTCACGGATTCCCTTACCAATCCATAAGAGACCCTTCGCAGTCCAAATGGATCATTCGTAGAACTTGGCTGACACCCAGCTCCAAATAAACCAACTAAACTATCCAATCTGTGAATGAAAAAAGGAGAGAGAAGAGAACAGTAGGAGCTTGTCTTAACTTTAGATTGTTGCATAAATCAAATGCAGTAATAATTGCGGGATGTTCCTACAACATTTCGGTAGGGCTAATAATATTGTCAAATGCATCATATACACGCTATAATCTTAACTTCAAGAATATATACAACTATAAAAGCTACAAGGATGGGCATGAGGTACCTATCAGCAACCGCAAGAACAATACCAGCATCTGTCCTTGGAAAGACATCACCCGAAAACCGAGGAAGTGTTATCTCAAATAGGGCTTCTGCAACCTATGACACGAATATTACTCAGCCAAAAATGGATGAAATACTGAAATCAGAAAAAAAAACATTAACAAAAGCACTAACCTGTTCTGGAATGCCGTCTCTCAAAGCATAATGGCGTGCCATAATTCCAGCAAGTGAAGTAAATTCTGTGACAACAGAAGTGGCAAGATCTGACATAGCTAATGCTGCCGCATCTTTGATAATTGGGATTATTCTCTCATTTATTCCGAGAACACGAGTCAAATCAGCAGCAATATTCTCAACCCGTGTCATTTTGTCAAGCATTGTGCCAAGTTTTTCCTATTCAGAGTGATGCAAATATAAGACACGGTAGACAAAGGAATAGTATGCTTAGAGAATCCGCATTATACTTACATGAAAGAGAATGCCACTAAGCTGTCCCCGGAATTCAGAAAATTTCTTTTGTGTATCCATTTTGTAGAAAAATTTTGCATCTTCATACCTCGCCCTGCATTACGTGTCGATTCAGAATCTACAGTTTACTAGCATCATTTAATCAAATATATATACAGTGGGCACAGAAAGCACAATTCAAATGTTAAGTGGTTAATTGATGATGCAGATTTGTTGCTCAGACAGAAAACAACAATAACAACAACAACAACAACAACAACAACAACCGAGCCTTTGTCCCAAGCATGTTGGGATAGGCTAGATATGAAACCCAACATTTTTCTAAAAGAGAAAAAAAAAGTAAAAGAAAAGAGAGATATGAGTATCAAAATGCAAGTAAACTAAGATTTCGGCACATGAATTGCTAATTTACATGTGGTCCGATCATGAGGCAAACCTCTTGGTACATCCCAATCTATAACTGTAACAAATCTTCATTTGGGCTTTAAAATGTACACTGTCATTAAAGTAGCATAAAATCTTCATTTGGGCTTGGAAATACCTGAGGACAGCTTCATTCCCTTTGCAGACAACTTCTTCACTAATGGAACCATTGGCAACCTAAGAGAAAATTTGGAGTTAAACAATGTGGAGGGAGAGCAAGATTTAATTGTGAAATATATGCTGGGCAAAAAGAATTCTTCTCACGGCAATAAAATATGGTAGCAGATTGCCTGTGGACTTGGAGGTTACAGGGAAATACTTCTGGTGTTTCTGCATAACCTGCAGTTGTTGTGCTGATTAAAAAGCATGCACATTATAAGGAATTTCCTTCAGTTGCTGAAAGCCTGAAATTAGTTTTGAAACAAGAAATATGTGGGGCCTTTTAGGCATCACCATTCAAAATCTGAGCATACCGTTATCAGCACATCTTTTGGAAGTTCTAAGAATGAAGAATCATACTGACCGAGAATGGGCACAGGTGCTTCCACAAGATTAATAACCTGGAAAATGCGGTTTGAAATATTAAGAATAACTTACAATTTTTTAATTAAAGTGAAAAGTTAAACATCGAAGAAAAAATGATCTACCTCCTGCAGCAAGCTATCAGGCACAATGCAATCTCCACCAATGCCTTTAGCCAATACACCAGAGTCGTGTAAGACCTTTTTCTTGCGCTCCTGCAGTGTTGTATTCTATGAAACTTAGCTACAGTAAGATCTCAAATGCTTAGTAATACAAAATGAGTTGATTCCCTGCATAGTTGTTGCTGCTGCTACACGAAGTTGAAAACCTCCAAAAAAACATGATTAAAATATTCTAATGAAAAAGAAAGCTGAGTTTATGGGCTGTATATGAGCAGCTTATATTTCCCCCTCATCTCACCTGCATATCGATCAAGATCCCAGCATTTTCCATGGTATGTAAATATGATTCTGCAGTTTCCACCTGAATATTGAACGAAGTTTTAGTTCATTTAACCACTCTGATTTGCTGGTAAACTGAAGAAGAAACAAATGATTCCTAGCATCACTCTACTAGAGAAAGAAAATTCAAAAACAAAGGATAATCAACACAAACTCTGTTCACCCACTTACAATAGACACTGCTAGGTTCATGATGACAGTTCACAAGCTTCCCAGACTAACAAATGATTTGGTGCAAGTGCAAGTATAAAATGTCAACCTAAAATAGCATGACTAGATGCAGCCATCATATCAATATATCATGCAACAACCATGAATTTTACATCAAACGACCAGGTATGCTGTATTACTGCTTTTCAAATGGAAAGAGATTAACAACATAAACATGAACCACCCAAAAAAATGAATAGCTAGTCCACAGACAAATGGGCCTGCACAGCCACAGCTGTCACGTAACAAGAATTAAATACTTAACTAATACAACCATCATTGTCTATGGACAAGTCAGTACCAAGACAAACTTTTGTATTTCACTGAGTTCAAGACTAGATAAATTCTATCAATGGATTAACGAATAATATGAGGACTTAGTTGTTTGTTTCTGCATGACACAAGAGCAAGGGTAAATGTTGTTGATGCGAAAAAAGGGGAAAATATACTGACTTTTTAAAATATTGATTACTGTCATAAAATGTAGAATATCATAGTTTCCAATTTATGCGGCTATATAATTACTCAGGCAAGCACTGGAACAGAACAAAATAGACGAAATACCGCAAGCGGGTCAAATTAGTACCTTAAAGTTAGCCAAAGGGGAGTTACGAAGGCCACATGACTGATTCCCGCTGCCATTGCAAATCATGTTTGATATAATTGACTGAACTACAGTTCTCAATGAAGTAAAATAGTCTGGAATCAACACAAACTGTATTACCTTGAGATACCAGCAAAGGAAAATGCACTACTGAATCCCCGTGAAGAGCCAAAATCCAGCGGATTGGACGACTAAAAACAACCTGCAAATGAAATAATCCAGAGATGGTTTAGACCAGAAATTTGAACTCCCCTCCCAAAAAAAAAACAGAAGGGCAGAAACTTCAACAGGATGCAAATATGCATTTAACTCCTTCGTCAAAAATCAAATGGTTACAATAGCCCAATACAGACAAATCTCTCCGAGCAAGCCATGGCACAATATGACATCTTACAAGAGTTACTGGCCAACACACAAGCAAGACAGCAGGAAAGAGACATTTGGAAGGACAATAGAGGCTCCCCAATCTATTCCTCCAGTCCAAAACAACATACAATCTGAACTACAAGCATATTTTTTTTTTTGAACCGAAACTGCAAGGGAAACCCCGGCAGTGAATATATTTATAGGGTGGTGTTAAAACCACAAAACATACACCAGAGGCAAGATTGATTGGGAGAGGTAAAGCGTGTCGCTCTTGAGGTAAGAGTGAACGGGGCTTAGACCTACAACCCAAACCAATCGCCTGGCACGACCAATACAAACTGACACAACCAAAGAGAAGAGAAATAAAACAAACGACCAACAACCTCTACCACCTAGACAGGCAACAAAGAGTAGAGGACGAAACAACTACCTAGGCAGTGACACGAGAAATTAGTCACTACCACCCAAACCTTCAACACCACAAAGAGGAGCGGAAGAGGGTGACACCGGTGAGAATAAAGATTCCAGAATCATAGGGTCCCATCAATCTTCCAAGCGCTCCACGACCTCTGGATAAACCATATGAGCATCATTAACCGAAGAGTGTAACAATGAAGCCTTCACTTTCTTGGGAGAGGACCCCAATGCCAACTTGGGATCAGACTCCTTATCAAAGTGGATGGTCACTCGACAAATATTGGCTTTGGAAAATAGAGCTCGACAAGAGGCAGGCAAAGTAGCTGCAGCCAAGGAAAGAGGGCAACTAGGGCAATCACACTCCAACTTTCCTGAGGTAATGGTGATGCATATGTCCTCAAGAACTCTAGAAGGTGCAGCAAGAGTTGTTGAGGGAGAAGGTATAGAAGATGACGAGTTTGTTGATGGGCGGCGACGGGGAAGAACGCAGTTGCGTGCTTTGTGGCCTCCCCCCTTGCACCGAAAGCATCTAGTGGCCTTCGTACACCTAGCAGCAATGTGGTCAGGGGAGAAGCAGTTGAAACACTTGCCGATCAGATCAGTAGGCACTGATCGAACCTGAGGTCGGAGGCTAGCATAGGAAAGTTTGTTGCCCTCGCCGGTAGGGAGAGCAGACCTTCTTGGAGGCCCAAAATGGGTGGGTGGGGGCCCCAAGACAGAGCTTAAAGGTGGAGGAGAAGGCAAGAGGGGAGGGGAAGATGACATAGTAGGTGGCGACCTTGGTGGGGACTGAGACAACGACCTAGTGGAAGCAGGGCTGGAGGAGGGTTTCTGGTTGAGCGACGGTGGAGGAGTGGTGGGTGACACAACATGTACCTGGGAAGCAGCGAAGGTGTCGGATCGGGCCGGGGTGGAAACCGACGAGGAGGCCGGCAGAGAAGACTCCGACTCAGCAGACCCGGACTTAGACTTTGGAGCAGCCAGCCAACCCCTACGCATCCAAGAGAATCCGGAGGAGGTGGTGGGAGGAGTTGTGCGAGCTTGGGGCACTTCCCGTGGGGAGGCCAAAGCAGCCGAAGTCAGAGGGAAGACGACCACGGCCATAGGAGGGGATTCTGCCAACAGGGATGCCTAAGGAGCAGCCAAGAGGGGCGGGGGCGTCGAAGACAAGCGGAGCAGAGGAGGGGGCAGGTCCGGAGCAAGGATGGTCGGAGCTGCGAGCTGTGGAGCGACCCGGATTGACGGACAGGGAGGCGGAGAGGAGGACCTGACTGAAGATGCAGGGGAGGACAAAGAGAGGCAGGGGGAGGACACCAGTGGGGAGGAGGAAGATGAGCGGCGCGCCGGTTGCACGACCTCCACCGGCGACGCAAGAACCGACAGGGGCGGCGGAAGGCCGGCCAGATCTAGCCGGAACAGAGCAGCAGCATGCGAAGGGAGAGGGTGAGAAACACACCTGGAAGGGGAGGAGAGGGAGGACGAGGAGACGAGGGGCGAGGGCACCAGGGGGAACGCCGGACACGGCCGGCGCGCCGGCCGCAGAGCCGCCGCTGGCCGCACCAGATCTGGTGCGGGGCGCGGAGCGGAAGCGCCCGACGCAGGGCGACGGGAGTAGACTGCGTGAGGGGGGGAAGCTGGAGGAGAGGGAGGGAGGGACGGGGGCAGCGCCGGCCGCTGGGAGTGGCGCGGCCGCCCGCCGCGTCGACCTCCGCCGGGGGCGACCCAGGACATCGCTCTAGCTGATAATAACTACAAGCATATTAGCCCTCCAAAACCAATGCAATGGATCTGGAAGGCCAAGACGACAAAAAGAATCAAAATATTCTGCTTGTTACTGTTTAATGACAGGCTGAACAGAAGAAACGTCCTAAAAAGGAAGAATTACAGCATCCAAGATGGTAATTTCTCCTGTGTCCTCTGCAGTACTAACATAGAAGAGTATACATATCACCTATTCTTCCAATGTGCCTTCAGCTCGGCTTGTTGGGAAGTGATCAACATCCAGTGGGATCACAGCAGAGCTTTCTTCAACACCATTGAAAAGGCCAAGCAAACATGGGAACCCCCGGCCTTCATGGAAGTCTTCTAAATAGCAGCTTGGGAAATTTGAAAGCAACAGAATGCACTAATCTTTAGAGGAGCCCCACCCCCATCCTGGAAACAACAGTTCTATAACTGACTTTCTTAGGAAAAGCCAACTAGAATTGCAAAGCCATCGCTTCCAACCGGTAACAAGGACTAGGCTACTGGAATGGGTGACTGATTTAGGCCTTGTCCACTCTTAACTCAAGACGGAAGTACCTAACGTCAACGCCCACCCTTTTTAGTCTACCATCTGCTGTAATTGGCCACTTGTTGGTCCCTTTTTAATATATGCATATACAGTCAGGGTTTCTCCTACTGTCTCTTCTCAAAAAAATCTATGCACTTAACTTGTAGTGCGAACAGTAAAGCTCATTGCCTATTGTTGAGAAGTAATCAAGTAAATAGTACTTTTTATGTGATCTTCACAAGGTATCTGATGATGAAAAGCATTCATTTTGCATATCACTCTTTACTATTATATATTATTTCTGTGAGGTTTCCCTAGTAACTAGTATATTCTGTAAAAAGCAATAAAAGAGAATTAACTACATCTAAGTTCTAACTTCTGCAACTACAAGCACACAAATACATAGTTAATCAGCTTATTTTCAAATATATAAAGGAATTATAATAGTCAATAGATCGCAAGCATCCCTTGAACACGATAGTAAGCAGAATAGATGTTTTTCATGAAGCTGTAATAGTCTGCATAGAAGCAAGTTTCAAGTATTCATACATTAGAGTTCCAGCGCATAGACTTGGGAAATGAAATGCCAGATATAACACTTGGTACATCTTCCGTAAGGACCTGCACATTCGCATGCTACAGTTAACAAACACGGGGGGGGGGGGGGGGGGGGGGGGGGGTGGGGGGGGGGTGGGGGGGGGTGGTGGTTGGAAAGTGAGCTGCAAAAATGTAAAGGGGAGGGGGCCCGGGCTACATATATGCACAAGGTTAAGAATCAAAAGTTCTGCTTCAGTTAAATAATAAATCCTCTTTCAAGGCATATAGAAAAGATAAGGAAGAACCTCATCAGCAAAACGAGCACACTCTTTGACTCGAGCAAACATATATTCTGTTTTACCTGTAAAATGTGTATTTTCATGGAACTTTAGACTTCTTCTGAAGTAATAAAGAGATATTTAATCCCCTAGAAAATAAAGAGATATAGGCTTTAAGGAAAGGAGGCGAAGGCATGTTGGTGGCAAACAATCGGCATTTTACATATGTACCTTGAAAGAATGGTATAAAATTAAAGGTATGTGCATGAGCATCTGATAGTTAGATATTAAAGGCTAATATCTAGTAAAATTTTGTGGGACCTACAGTTTTTCATGGTGCAATTTCGGTTAATGTAATGAAATCAGTATCCCAAATATCTAGCACTGAATATTTTCTGGAGAGCAAGCATACATGAATTAGAATAAAGCCATAGTAAATTGCTTTTACACTGAACAGCAAGCACAAACAAAGAACTGGAGATGTTGTATAGGTAGATAAACAATGACAGTGAACAATAGGCAAAAGATGCAGAATAGAAGCTAAGCGCATAGGCAATCTGTTTTGGCATACCTTCTGTTCTTCTATACAGACAATCCACGGCAACATTATTCTTTCGACAAAATCCCTCGGCAGCCTAGATAAGAAAGAGAAAAATGTGAGAAATATGGGAAGACTAAATAAGAACAATAACTATTTTTAAAAGGTAAAGGTTCCTCATCACCATTGGTTAATTATTTCAGAAAGCATATATAAGATGCAGCTTTCTGAACACCATTACTCTAACTTCTTTCTAATTCAATTAAGAACCAAATGAATTTTTGTTTCCTGCATACAGTCACGTATTCAAGCAACATAGAGACCCAGGAACATCCAATATCTGAACAGCAGGGTACAGCCAGTTTCTTGTTGGATATCCAACCTTAGTGGGCTTGCCTTCTTGGTCCAAGGCCTTAGAAACTGGTGGACCACGTAGTTCAACCTCAACCTCCATCTGTTTCATACTAAGATTTTCAACAACAACCTGTAAATCAAAGATAGACTTCTTATAGCTTAAGAGCGGACAAGCACTAATGTGCAAACAAAAATGGTGGTCCAAACTTGTACATAAAGACTTCTCATGAAACAAATATTACTACAAACGACTACCAAGTGCCAAGCTATGACATTTTTCAAATATGTTGGTGCCCACAACTTTTGTAGATATTTTCATACGATTAAAGATGTACAAAAAAAACTAAATATCTCGACAGACCATTATAAGCAAGGCAGAGAATCCTACGGAGTGGCTCCATTTTCCTGCCAGTGATTGGCTAAGTTGTCAGGTACTCAGGTTATCACATTCATTTTTGCATAACTCATAGTTTCACATCGAAATTGACTCCCTAAAATTTTTGAAAACTTTGCATAATGATTTTAGACTCCTCAAACAAATTATAGTATAGAAAGATCCATTAAGAAATCTGGTTGAGAATTTAAAGGTAAGATAAGCAGGGTCACGATGATACCACTAATCTTCTTGGCGTCCCATAGGAGTGAACTTGTCCATGGCTCAATCTACGCTTCTCCAATATATTAACTAGATATTTCTCAAGCTGGAAAGAAAAACAGTAGTCCAGGAATCTCAAGTAATTCACATATATGAAGTTAATAAATTCTAAAAATTACGGATTTGCACAGCTAGGGTCATCTGTTGTGTTTATGCATGTGGAAAGCCATGTTGAATGTCTATGGATGAAGGAAGAACTTCGCTCTTACCTGTTCGGTTGCTTCTACCACATCACGGGGTGGCAGCTCTTCTGTTCCTATTTCAAGAACAAAAGTTTGTGGCTCACCCGGCACTTCCTAAACGACAGAAACCACATGCCTTATTAAGTTACATATTTTTTACACGATGTGTAATATAATATATGAATAAGAGAAACTAAATAACTCACTCAATAATGGTAGTCATGTAAATGAAATACCTTGGTACTAGACTTTCCAGAGTCAGGAGGACAGATGAGGTTAGTCTCTTCACAAGCACCCAATGGATGCCCAAGGTTTTCTCGTGTTTCCACCCAAAGCTGAGCACATTGACGAGCAAGACTGCCCAAAACAGGCAGCAGGATTATAATTATATTTTGAATTTGTACGAGGTAGAAGAATGCAAGAATACCAATAACCAAACAAAGTTGTTAAGCTACTAGTTGACCGGTTGCACCCAAAAGCTTAAGATGATGGGGAAGGGTAGGCAATTCACTTATACACTCCAACACTCCCCCCTCACGTGAGACTCCCTCGGACCTCAAACGTGGAAATAGGAGTGGGCTTGCGCCCTCCAGGATTCGAACTCGAGACATTTGGCTCTGATACCATGTTAAGCTACTATGTGCTGACCGGTTGCACCCAAAAGCTTAAGCTGACGGGAAAGGATAGGCAATTCACTTATAAACTCCAACATAAGTAACAAATTTATGAATGTACTAACCCTAAATCAAAGAGCAGAACAAGCAGGAGTGTTGTGCTGCACGGCTGCTTCCCTTTGGAAGATAAAGGTAAAATTAAAAGTTTCAAGAATACCACGTGAGAAAAGACACATAAGGAAAACAAGGAAGGTAGTTCCGCACCTCCGCATGCGACCAAAATACCTTGCACGCTCTGTTACACCGACAAAACCTCTAGAATCTAAAATATTGAAAGCATGAGAGGCCTTCAGAACCTGATCGTACCTAATTCAATGCAAACCAAGGGCCAATTTATTAATTCTCTCATTTAGTTGCTTGTAATCCAAAAGAACGCATATAAACCAGTCAATCATACGCAGGAATTGGCAGTCCCAGTGATAATAAAGAGCGAGCCTCTTCTTCAAAATCATCAAAGTGCTTTTGAATATGATTAACATCTGCATGCTCCAAATAATATGCACTCATCTCCTTCCTGCAACCAAGAAACGACAGAAAAGGTGTCCTAAGTTCCTGGCATGGGTCTTAATAGGAAACAATACTTTTGCTTGGACAGGAAGAAGGATGACTTGCAGAAAAAATGCAAAAGAAAACTAAAATGTACAGATGGAATACAAAACTGTCAAGCAGGAACATACTCATTCTCAAGGAATAGTTCTCCATATGTAACTCCTTCAGTATATCGTATATTCTTGAAATGATCAACTCCCTGTCACAGTATCTAAATTAAAGTAAGGTCAGCTCTTTCAGAGGGCTTACCACCAGCAGAGTATGGTGGAAATAATCTTAAAAGTTTTAGTGTAAGAGTTCTTAAGCTATAAACATAGAGGATTCAAGAATTGACACTCAATAAAACCAAAAGGAGAATCAAAACAGGTTATATTAAGCATTTTTAACATTTCCCAAAAAAAAACATTTTATTCAGGAAAATTAGAATGGAAATAAACAGTATATGTGTATGGTTCATACAAGGAACTGTAAAATCATTAATAAACTTACCTGAAGTGACATAAGTATACGTTCGAGTCCATATGTTATCTCGACAGAAACAGGCTGTAATGGAAGGCTTCCTGACTACAATAATTAAGATCAGAAATAAGCTTTTTTTTTAAAGAGTAAAAAGAGTCTAAGGATCAAAAGGGAACAGGACATGCAAAGTTTCGAATAAATAAGTGATAATAAAGTAGTTGGCATGAGGCAGAAAGGGGACCAACCCAATCAGTTGGTACCTACCAGTGCCTCATTAGGATGGTGAAACAAAAGTTTCTAAATGAAATAACAAAATAGTTCTGATAGGACAAGTGTAGCCTATGCGTTAGGTTTACTTCAGAAACTGAAGGCGTGGTCTGTTCAGAAATTTATTTCCAGCCAAAGAGTTCAATTGAGGAAGAATTTGGATGCTACTGTATCCTCAATTAAAAATCCCCTAATGTATCCTCGGTGTTTTATTTTTATAATAAAAAAATCTCCAAAATGAAACGGCATAAGTCAACTGTAGATTGGCCTACTTTATATTCCTTGGGTACAGCCAAAATAAAAGCAGACCAAATGGTGTACGGTTCCAGTGAGATTTGAGCAGGAGCCACAAAACAGTCCACACAATTTTGCAAGTTCTATACCTGCTGAAAATATGTGAACTGTGTAATTTCCATGCCATCCATCCAAACTTCCCAGCCCAGTCCCCAAGCACCAAGAACCTGCCATCAATGAGAAGAAATATCAGCAAGATACGAGATGAAATTATTCCATTGTAGCAACGGTAATATGAATAAGTAGATTGAAAATGTCATCCGACCAGGGCGATTAGTTGTCCGACTAGGTGCTTGGACAATCAGGACGACTAGCTGCAAATCTGAACTAAAACTGTTGTTGTTTCAGTGTTCGTGGAGTGGATCAGTCCAGCTGACATTAGATGAATCACATATTATTCTATAGAATATTGTTATTTTTTGTGCTTAGAATCTATTTCTAAACTGTAAACTGTTGCTGTTTTTGAACTAATTTGCATCTGAATTTTATGTTTGCTAATTGCTATGCTAATGCTATGGGTGCTATTATTGCTAATATTATAATTATATATATGCATACATGTTGATATATATAGGGTCGACTAATCGCCCTAGTCAACAACTAGTCGTCCTAGTCAGCGGTCAGACGACTAAGGTTGACTAGGCGACTTGAGAACATTGCTGGCAAGAACATAGGTCGAGTCCATATGGGCATGCGAGCTCTTGGAGAGGGAGAAGGGACAGACTGACACAGGCCAAGGACTAGCTGCAGTGCTGCACAAGACTAACGTACATCAGCATAATTTCTTCCGGTCACCAAATTTCCAAATCGCAAGGGCAGAGCTTGTTCATAAGTTAGATATGATTTATTTATCTTTATATTGGAGTTTAACGCAATCAGGATGTATGCTGACATAATAATAATAATAATAATAATAATAATAATAATAATAATAATAATAATAACAACAACAACAACAACAACAACAACAACAACAACAAAACATGACAGCAGAAAGGATGTAGTTTTTTTTCTGAGGGGAGGAGGTAGAAATTCACCGGACTCTCCCAGTTGTCTTCTACAAAACGGATGTCATGTTCACAGACATTGATACCTGCAAGAGAAACAATTAAATCCAATCAGTGAGCTCATCTATATTAATGAAAATGTAGAAGAGAAGCAACAAAAGAACATCAGCCTACATGCACTGGTATGATAATGATGAACTACAGTACAAGCAACATAGTAATAGTATTTGGTAATACCTAATACTGACAGGCTGTGCAGAAAGAGGTCTTGTGAATTTCCAGGGTCGGGCTTCAATATTACCTTTTGACAGGGATATTTATTATTAACTAAAAGCAGCAACCAGTAACAATTTGGGCAATCAAACAGAAGAAGTTCAGGAGATGATGGGATGCTTGAAACTTGAGTCAACCTGAAACTGAGTATGGCGTTGAAGCCTATTGGGATTGTCCCCGTAGCGACTATCATCTGGTCTTATGCTTGGCTCCACATAGCTTGAAGAGAGTGGTTACAATCAAAACCGCAGCAAAATGTAATGTAAGTGTAACTTATCATCTTGTGATGACGTGAAAATCAGGTGGTCACGTATTGAAATCAGGAATTGTGATAAAACGGGTGATAAGGTGTGATCAAGAAGAGAAGTAAGGAAGAGGAGCTTACGCGACGTTCCATGGCTCTGGACCTAAGACTCTGAGAAATGTGAGTGGGTTCATTGTCCCTGCTCCAACCTGGATTGATGGATGAAAAGCAAAGGAATGGAATGCAGCACATATGGTTTAGCAGGTGACAGAAAGCAAGGGTGAGGTGCGACTGGGTAGGGAGAAAAGGTTGCCTCGGTGTTGCTGCACTGCATGACGGCGCATCCTACGGAGGCCCAGTACTCCTGCGACATGGGAGGGAAAATTGAGTAACGGAGGGTTAGAGGCAGATGATGAGGGGAAAAATCAAGTAATCAATGGTGAACCTGGAGGCGCTGGATGGCCTGCTGGAAGGTGAGGACGGAGGAACCCCGTTCCTTGGCGGCGGGGGTGTCGGCATCAGCGGCGGCGGCAGCAGAAGATAAGGGGCGAGGGCGTCGGCGGTGGCGGAGAGGGAAGCGAGGAATAGGAGGAGGAGAAGCGAGTGGGGAGGGGGAATGGAGTAGCAGCAGATGGCGCTGGGGGACGAAGAGGAGGGAAGCCATGGCTGCGGATTCGGTGGGAAGGGAACGGAGGGGAAGAAGCAGAAGCAGAAGAAGAGGAAGAGGATAAGGTCGGTGGTGTCGAGCGCGGGAAGTGGTTGGGCCACTGCTCGACTTGGTGGGTTTGGCGACCCATCCCCTTTCCATCTCTGACAACCAACAGAAATAAAAATTCAAAAAAAAAGGGCCAATTTCAGGCAACAGAATATCATTTCTCACTTAACAACATTCATGACCTTTATATATCTGAATCTAAAGACTACAGGTTATATTTTTTAGTTTATCTATTTGTCAAGTGCCTGAATTTTGAGAAAAAATACTATTATTAACTATTAATCTTGTAATTAAGCATTGACCTTTAATTTTATAGGTTAATCAATCACAAAAAATCATTATTTTATAACTGACACAATCTTTTAAAATACAGATCAACAATTACAAATTACAAATTAAAAATTAACAAAAAAATTTAGCTTCTTCAGTTCTGTCGGCGGCGGTGGGGCCACCGCAGTGGCGAAGCTATGTTGGGCTTCCTTGCTGCACTGGATAGGAAAAAAACTACTTCCTTCGTTCTCATGACTTGTCGCTTTGTAGTTTAAAAATAAACTACAAAACGACAAGTTCATAGGACGGAGGGAGTACTGGTTAGGAGCTCATTTGACCAGCTAAAATGAACAATTTAATTGCAAATTAGGCATGCTTTATGTATTGTGCACCACCGTCAAATTCTTGCTAGCTTAGCCACTGGCCGCCGCGGGCGTTGCGCCGCGCCGAGCCGCTGTCCCGGCGCCGTGTTGGGCTGCCGTCCGTCCGTCGCCGCGCGCGCTCGCCATGGTCGCCGCCCTAGTCATGCCGTTCTGGATCTGTCGGTGCTCCAGGACTCGCCGCCGCCACGCAGGAACTCACCACCATCGCTGCCATGCCGGGAGTCGCACAAGAAGTTGCTGTCATGCCAGGAGCCGCCGCCCCGTCAGCCACTCACCCGAACTCACGATCTGAACCGTGTTGTGCGGTTAGGGAAGGGAGGAAGAAGATAAGAATGAGTTGACACACATCTTGGAGCGAATCCGATGGTCTATATTGTCGCCTGAAGCAAAGACGATTTCAGCAGCTGATTTAGAGGATTTCCATATATTTTTTGTATATAAATATTTTTCAATTGTTAATAAATAATATGTTAGAAAATAGGAGGCAATTTACTGAATAATTCCGGGAAACACAAGAAAAAAACAGCGATCGGCAGACAGATGGGACGAGAAATCACGCGTACCGATTTGAAGTCGAACGCACCGCTGTAGATCCGACAGCAAACAGTCGCTGCAGGCGTTGGTGACGACGTTGAGCCGCAGCGCCCGATCTCCTCGGTAGACGAGCCGTGGTGAAGAACTCGAGCAGTCGCGCGGAGCGCTTCCCAAAAACCTTATTCGCCCTCTCCCAGTGCAGGATCGCAAGGGCGAGCGGTTCCGGAGACCTGCTCTCCCGATCGTCGACGATCGGGATGGAGTAGACTAGAAGGCGGCGCAAGGAACGCGAACGTGGGAACGATCTGATCATGGGATGTTGTAAGGATCGAATGCCTAAGAGGGGGGTGAATTGGGCTTCTTTTCAAAAATTAAGGCAATAAAACTTAATTACTAAAATCCCAATTCTCTAAGCAAACAACCTATGCATTCAAGTGAATAATAACTTTGCGATATACGAAATGCATAAGTGTAACGGAGAGGAAGAGAATGCAAACTCCCGAGGAGACACGAGGATTTATCCCGTGGTTCAGCAAGATCGTCAAGATCTTCCTACATCCACGTTGTGGCACCCGCCGAAGGGTATGGCCACACTCAAGTCACCAAGACTAGGGTTCTTCACTATTCTTCTCTGTTTGCCAACCTCGGCAAGGTGGAGCTCAAGCCTTGTACAACTTGGTTCCTCCGGGCTTCCACAATCGTCTTGGCAAGCTCCAGAAGTCTCTCTCAATTACAATCACCAAGGGACACTCCTTTACAGCTCTCACTACACTAGATATTCCAATCACCAAGAATGGAAGCACACAAGCACTATCTCTAGCTAGTTCTAGCCTATCTCTTGGTGTGTAAGTGGTGTAGATGATCTAGAAGTGGTAGCTCAACGTCTTGAATGCTTGAGAATGTGTAGAGTATGTCTGGTAGTCAAGACTTGTCGAATAGACAGGTTGAAGGGGTATAAATAGTCAGCCTCCACGAAATAGCCATTGGAAAAGTAGGCTGACATCACTACTCTGCGAACACCGGATGATCCGATGCTCTCCCTTCAGTTATCATCGGTCAAGTTCACTTTAGCTGATGTCACTGTGTCAGATATGACCGTTGTTAGACCGATGTTACACTTGTCTTCTCATCGGATGATCCGGTGGCACTTCCTCCAGAATTGGTTCAGACTTGATGCTTACTGGAGTCATTGACCGATGTGTATATTATTGTACATCGGAGGATCCGATGATACACTTGATCCAGGGATATTGCTTACTGCACTGATGGACCGATGTAACATGTCCTTTGACATCGGATGATCCGGTGAGTACTTGGTTCTGAGGTCTTCTTCTTCTGCTGAACCAACTCGATCGATGTGTTATTCTCTGGAAACATCGGTTGATCCGGTGAGTTGATTTTGTTTGCTTTGAGTTGTTCTAAGTGATTCTTTTGTATTTTGCTCGATTGACCTCTTAGACATTTGATGGAAATATTCTTCTGATGATTGTCAAACATTGAGTGTTGTCAATTATGGTTGAATAACTTTGATATATAACCTTTTACTCCTAATCTTCATAACATTGATTGATCTCATAAAGTAATTGTTTAGGAGTCTCCAATGATCAGTAGTTGATGTTTATATTCATATAGATTTCATTTGATTGAGTGATATGGGAGACCTTGCATCCACAAATTCATTAGTAAAATCCAATGGTTGTCATTAATCACCGAAACTATACCTCATGGGGGCCTAGATGCTTTCAATCTCCCCCTTTTTGGTGATTGATGACAACACAACAAGTGAAGCATAATAGTAATGAATTTTATAATAGGATACTCAAGAAGATATGCAATGAGTACAAGGTTATCACACTTAAAACTTGAAGGCTCAAAACAAATTAATAACGCGAAAGCTCAATCGATCAATAACTCAAGAGAATAAGTGGCACATGAATACTCAATGAATAGCAAATGAGTAGCAAAAACACCAAATTACAAAACATATAGATAGAGATTCTTGACTCCCCCTACAGCTAGGACTCCCCCTGAGACTGAGCTATCCTTCCCCTGACTGTCTAACTCTTCTCCCCCTTTGGCATCAAGACACCAAAAAGGAATCCGAGTACCTAAGAATTCTGAGTGCTCGAAGCGATGATGAACTGGTCACCGTCGGGGGTGCTGTCGTCGGAGCTGCTGCCTGTTGCTGCGGCTGAGGCTGAAGTAGAAGTGGAGGGAGCTGTAGGATCCGTAGGAGCCGCTGTCGGTGCTTGCTGAGTCGGAGCTGCTGGCAACGGGGCACTGACAACAGATGCCGGCGTCTGCTGGAACAACGTCGTAGCCGGCAGCGGAGAGTGGATCAGTGCGCCTGGAGCAAGCAGTGGAGACATGCTGATCGTCGGGATCGGCGTGGTCGGCACTGGAGCTGCAGTTGGAGCAAGGACAGGCGGTGGTGGAGCAAAGCCTGGCAGCTGCGACGGCAGGGCAATCCCGGTCTGGGTGTAGAGGTTGGTGATCAACCCCAGGATGCCCATCATCGTCTGTTGCGTCTGCTGCTGCTGGTCGAGGGAGCGCTGGTGCATCTGATCTATCAGCCCAGTCAGCCTGTCTATGTCCTCTCGCCTCTCACAGGCGATCTGGCGCTGCATCTCCTACTGCTGCTGCTGGAGCTCCAAAAGACGTGATGCCTGCTCAGCTCGGGCCTGCTCTGCTGCAAGCCGGTCCAGGCGCTGCTGCTCAACCATCTGCTGTAGGAGTGAAGTAAGCTCGGGCGGCTGAGAGACTTGTGCCTCTGAGATGGGAGGTGGAGTAGGGGGTGGCACAGTCGAGCCTCCAGCCTCTGTGTTGTGCTGACTGGGTGAGTGAGGAGGTGGGAAGTACTCCTCAACGCTGTCATCCGTGTCGCTCTCGGACCATATATGCTGAAGGTCCTCACCCTGAGCCTCTGCCTGTGCCAGTCTCTCATCTTCCTTCTCCAGATCTGACCAATCCTCCTCGGATAGCCGAGCACGGACCTGACACTCGACTGGACAGCCAAAGCGGCGGTCTCCAGGAGTTGGAGCACGGTAGTGGCTGAACCGTGGGACACTCTCGTCAGTGAGACTGTCACGCACGGTGGACCCCTCAGGAGCAACCATGTAGAGCAAGTAGCTGATCCAGTGTCCAAACACAAGCTGCCTCATCATGCCAACTCCATCAGTGATCACGTCCTCCATCTCACATATGAGGATGTCCACAATATTGAACTCCATCCCGTTCATGATGTAGAACAGGAGGGTCTGCTGCAGGCTGGTGAACCCCTCTAGGTATCCGGACCTCGGCAAAAGTGTGCGGCGCAAGGCAAGGTGCATTGTGCGCGCAGCTAGAATCAGCAGTGTCGTTACCCTCGGCTGGTCTGGAGAGAAAGCGGTGCAAACAGGGAGTGTATCTCCTCTAGTGGTGGTGCCACTCCTCTAGTGAGCGGCCTCCTCGGCGGGTCTGCCTGTCCATACACTCTCTCGTGCAGGCAAGTGTCGTGGAGATCCACTCCTAGTAGCTGTGCCAAAGTCTGTCTCGTCAAGTGATGGTGTTGGCCCATGAACATGAAGTCTATAGATTTGTGTCCCTCAGAGACGTAGAGTGTGGCGTAGAAAACACGGACCCAGTCTTCCACATATGCACTCCTCTCGTAGGACATCAGCTCCACCAGCCCTCTATATGTCTCAAAGTAGGGGCGTATCTCCGTCTCGGCTGCCAGTGCAAGCTGATCCCAGTCCAAGAAGTTGTGCTGGAAGAGCTTATGGCCCCGACGTCTGTACGTCTCGTACAGCGACGCCTGAGTCAAGGTCCAAAACCGGCTGTCCACAAGTGACTCTCTAGGACGAGGGAACCACTCCTCAAGTAGAATGTTCCATCTGAGCTTTCTGAGCTGATTGGCCTTCATCTTTCTATAGTCTGTCAGACGGACACCTTCACCAACACGAACATTGGTGTCCATCTCGTAGACGGCTCTCTGGGCCGCCCTGTCCTCTCAAAGATCGGCAGCAAAAGGTATCAAACGTGGTACTGCCGCGGGATGACCCCCACGGGTCGAGCGCTGGCAAACAAGCGGCACTTCCGGCTCTTCTTCTTCCTCGGACTCATCTAGCGCGGGAGGCTGCCTCGGACGAGCCTCACGGATTCTCAATGATCCTCCTCGACCACGCTCTCGCTCCTCGGCGGCGCGAGCGGCCATCAAAGCCTTCTTTTCCTCCTTCGACAACTTTTGCTTCTTTGCGGCCGGCTCCGCAATGGCCTTGCCCTTTCCCTTCTTGTCACGAGTCATAGCGATGAGGCAAGAGACAATGCGCGTGAATGAAGTCGATGATGTCAAGCGTACGGAACGGCGACACGAAGATCATCGCGACCGGAAACCCTAGCGGCGTAGTGGCGGCCGTAGAGGGAGGCACCACGGCGACGCAGAGGGTGGTGGTGCGGCTGTGCTTGGGGCGGCGACGGTGGTGCACGGGAGGCGGCGGTCGGCGGCGCTTGGGTGGAACGGCTGCAGCGATGGAGGGGAGCGGCGGTGGCGGCGTTGGAGGAAGCGGCAGCGGCGGCGCTGCTGCGGTGGTGCGGCGGCGGCTGGAGGGCGGCGGCGACCGGAGGGCGGCGGCGGCCGGAGTGCCCCGGTGGCGGTAGGGCGAGGGAGCGGAGGCGGCGGAAGGGCGAGCGAGCGTTGGGGTCGGGGGAGAGAGAAAGGAGGGAGGCGAAGGGGCGTTTAAAAAGTGGGTCCCAAACCCTAGCTTAAAATTTAACACCGGATGGACCGACGTTAAAAGATAGGAGCATCGGTCGAATGGCACAGTAAGGGTATTCAAAAAGGTACCGTTGACACCGGATGGTCCGACGTGGAAGGGACTAGCATCGGTGGAATTCAGCACAGTTCCAGAAATGTGAACATCGGATACACCGATGTTTCTCAGAATAAACTCGTCGGTTGATTTGTCACACTGACTGAATTGACTCCTGGTATTTGAACACCAATTGATCCGATGATGGTCTGGCCTAAGAATTGGATAATCTGATGACTACAAAACAGCAACATCCCATATATGTCATTTGACCAAACAAACAAACAATGAGAAACACATGTCTCAGGACTTTTTGGGCAACCCCTTACCCCTCAAACATACTAAATGCCAATAACTTGGCTAAGCCTTAAAGCAAATAGAACACCGAAGAAAATAGGGAGGAAATTATCCAAATAGAATGTAAGGCCCATGCTTTGTGAGCTAGAGGATGAGGCCTTCTATCTCTTAAAAGCATGTTCCTTTAGGCATTAACGCACCTAACATTTTGTTCTTCCCACATCATATGAGTTGAGATATTGCATTTCAAACAAGTCTCTTTCTCATGAGGTGGGTTCCCCTTTGTGACAATCTACCGTATGCAATGCCAAACAATTTATAATGCAAGAAATTTAAATATGAGTGCAAGTCTATATGGCAGGCATCATGCAAGACATAAAGTAAATCTATCTTGCCAAATTTGAACCTTTCAAAGGCTTCTTCAGGGAGAGCCACTCTCCAAGCCTTGGGTAAACCCAAAAGAACCTTTATCCCAAGCTAACCCTTGCTCACCCCTATCCTTTGAAAGTTAGACAAGACCTATATGAGATGCATTCTTACATGGCAACTTACATGACGTTTGATGCATCTAGCACATTTAATTCACTTCTTAGCCTAGAAAAAGTTTTCTCATCAAGTGGTTTAGTGAAGATATTCGCCAATTGTTCTTCGGACCTAACACCTCGCAATGAGATGTCTCCCTTAGCTTCATGGTCCCTTAAGAAATGATGACGAATATCAATGTGCTTAGTGCGGGAGTGTTGAACTGGGTTTTTAGCTATCTTAACCGCACTTTCATTGTCACAAAGGAGAGACACACAACCGAGTTTAACACCAAAGTCCAAAAGGGTTTGCTTCATATAAAGAATTTGGGCACAACATGCACCGGCCGCGATATATTCCGCTTCCGCCATGGACAAGGCGACGGAATTTTGCTTCTTGCTAGACCAAGATACTAGGGAACGCCCAAGCAAGTGGCACCCACCGGAGGTACTCTTGCGGTCCACGCGGCATCCGACAAAGTCCGAATCCGAGTATCCCAAGAGATGGAATTTTGCACCTTTAGGGTACCACAAGCCCACACTAGGGGTATGCTTAAGATACCTAAGTATCCTAAAGACCGCCTTCCGATGCGATTCTTTAGGTGCCGCTTGAAAGCGAGCACACAAGCATACACTAAACATGATATCGGGCCTAGATGCGGTAAGGTAAAGCAATGAACCAATCATAGAACGGTAGTTAGATTGATCAATAGGTTTACCGTCCTTATCCGCGTCGATATGACAATTTGTTGCCATTGGAGTGCTTCTTGAGCTACAATCTCCCATCTCAAATTTCTTCAAGAGGTCCTTGGTATACTTTTCTTGATAGACGAAGGCCCCTCTTGAAGTTGCTTGATTTGAATTCCAAGGAAGAAGTTGAGCTCTCCAATCATCGACATCTCGAATTCCCTAGACATCATTTTGCCAAACTCATGGCTAAGAGCTTCGTTAGTTGAACCAAAAATAATATCATCAACATAAATTTGACAAATAAATAATTCTCCGTTGATGTCTTTGGTGAAGAGTGTAGTGTCCACCCTCCCGATCTTGAATCCTTGCATGATCAAGAAATCCCTTAGTCATTCATACCATGCCCTAGGTCCTTGCTTGAGCCCGTAGAGCGCCTTGTGCAACCTAAACACATGATTAGGATTCCTCGGATCTTCAAACTCGGGAGGTTGTTCAACATAAACAAGCTCGTTAATGTAACCATTAAGAAAGGCACTTTTCACATCCATTTGATAAAGTCTAATATTATGATGTGATGCAAAGGCAAGAAGTATACGGATGGCTTCTAACCGAGCGACCGGAGCAAATGTCTCCCCAAAGTCTAGTCCTTCAACTTGCGAGAACCCCTTGGCCACAAGTCTTGCCTTGTTGCGGACCACCACGTCGTTCTCGTCTTGTTTGTTGCGGTACACCCACTTTGTTCCGATGACGTTTTTGTCCTTGGGTCGCTCCTGCAACACCCAAACTTCATTGCAGATGAAGTTGTTAAGTTCTTCTTGCATGGCCATCACCCAATTTGGATCTTGGAGTGCTTCCTCAATGTGAGTGGGTTCTACACATGAAACAAACGAGTAGTGCTCACAAAACGAAGCGAAATGGCGAGAACGTGTACTTACTTCCCTTGACGGACTTCCGATAATTTGGTCCATCGGATGCTCCTTGGAGATGCGTCCATGCCTCATAAGTGGTTGTGAAGCATTTGGTGGTGATGATGCGTGTTGCTCATCTTGTGGTTGGACTTGATCATGGACTTCTTCTTCTTCTTGATGTTGTGTGGCTTGTGAATCTTGAGTCGGCAATGGATCATCCTTCTCTTCTTCGTCAACTTGAGGCGCCATAGATGTGTTGATGTTGGAACTTGAATATCCCCCTTGATCATGGCTCTCCTCAACTTTAGACTTGATGTCTCCAATGGTCATGTTCTTCATAGCTTCTCGTAGAGGCTCATCATCTATTTCATCATGACCAAAACTCTCCTCTTGGGAGCCATTAGTTTCATCAAACTCAACATCACAACTTTCCTCAACTAAACCGGAGGTTTGGTTGAATACTCGATATCCTTTTGAGTTTGATGCATAACCAAGAAATATACCAACATCACATCTTCTTTCAAACTTACCGAGCCTTTTCTTGCGGTAGATGTAACACTTGCACCCAAAGACTCGAAAGTAGGAGATGCTGGGCTTTCTCCCAATGAGAAGTTCGTACGGGGTCTTTTGAAGTAGTCTATGTAGGTAGACCCTATTTGCGGCATGGCACGCCGTGTTGATTGCTTCGGCCCAAAACTTCTCCGATGTGCCATAGTCATCAAGCATTGCTCGCGCAAGAGTGATGAGAGTCTTGTTCTTCATTTCAACAACACCATTTTGTTGAGGAGTGTATGTGGCCGAAAACTCATGCTTCACGCCTTCACGGTCACACCACTCCCCAATGTTGTAGTTCTTGAATTCGGTGTCGTTGTAACTCCGGACCTTGATGATGGAAAGTTGAAATTCCCTTTGAGCGCGGTTAGTGAAGGTCTTGAACACTTCCGGAGTTTCACTCTTGTCACCTAGTGAAAGCATCTAGGCCCCATGAGGTACGGTTTCGGTGATTAATGACAACCATTCGGTATTACTAATGAATTTGTGAATGCAAGGTCTCAATAACACTCAATCAAACGAAATCAAAATTACATTGGAGACCCATATAAAATCAATGAATGAGATCAAATCAAATCATATGAAGACAAGAAGTGAAAGCTCTAACTTGATATCACTAAATGCTTGAAGACAATCAAAACAACATTTCCAACAAGTGTCAAAGAGGTCACAAGTTCAAAATTCCAAAAGAACAACTCAAAACAACTCGAAGTCAACAAGATTGAACACACCGGATCAACCGACGTTATATGAGTTGACTACATCGGTCAAGTTGGTTCAATTGAAGAAGAAGACCTCAGACAAATGCACTCACCGGATCATCCGATGTGAGTGGCTCAGTGACATCGGTCTATCATCACAGATTGCAATACCATTGGACCGAGTGAAGCACCGGATCATCCGATGTGCAGACTTACACACATCGGTCAATCACTCCAGTAAGCCTCAAGATCAAGCAAAATTCTGGAGGAAGAGCCACCGGATCATCCGATGAGTAGAGAGATCAACATCGGTCTAACAACGGTCATATCTGACACAGTGACATCAGCTAATTTGGCTTTGACCGATGACAACTGAAGGGGAGACATCGGATCATCCGGTGTTCGCAGAGAAGTGATGTCAGCCTACTTTTCCAACGGCTATCTCGTGGAGGCTGGCTATTTATACCCCTTCAACCTGTCAAATCGATAAGACTTGAAGCCCAGACATACTCTACACATCCTAGAGCATTCAAGCAATAGAGCAACCACTTTCACATCAATTGTTCATCATTTGTACACCAAGAGATAGGCTAGAACTAGCTAGAGATAGTGCTTGGGTGCCTCCATTCTTGGTGATTGGAGTCTCTAGTGTAGTGAGAGCCCAAAGGGAGTGACCCTTGGTGTGTGCAACTTCCGGAGCTTGCCAAGAGGATTGTGGAAGCCCGGAGGATCCCAAAAGTGTACAAGGCTTGAGCTCCACCTTGCCAAGGTTGGCGAACGGAGAAGAATAGTGAAGAAGCCCCTTGTCTCGGTGACTAGGGAGTGGCAAAACCCTTCGGTGGGTGTCACAACGTGGATGTAGGAAGATCCTTGTGATCTTACTGAACCACGGGATAAACTCCGTGTCCCTTGAGCGTTTGCATCCCTCTCCCTTTTACTCTTATGCAATCTTTATTCCGCAACTTTAATTTACATTGATTGCATAGTTTAATTGCATAGGGAATTGGGCTTTAAGTTGTTAAGTGTTTAATTGTCTTAAAATTTGAAAGAAAGCCCAATTCACCCCCCCTCTTGGGCATTTCGATCCTTACACCTAGAAATAAAGTCCAAGCATAGCGAGAGTAGTCATTGAATGTAGGCCTAGAGGGGGGTGAATAGGCCTTTTTGAATATTTGTCGGATCCTGCAGCACTCAACAACCAGTTTAATACCAGAGATATCGGACTAGTCCGGTAAAGTGCGGACTAGTCCGGTGTTCACGGACTAAGCTGATTAAACTTGATTGATTGGTTTGATTCTTTTATGTGTACGGCGGAAGTATAGAATCAAACAACAGTTTAACAGTTATCTACTGAGTAATATCACAATTAAATCTTATGTTCAACAATTTAATGTAAGATGAACAATGTGTATGAAACCCTAGATTGAGTTGATCAATTAGAATGATGAACACTAAAACAAGACACAAGTGTTTATCCCGTGGTTCGGCTACCACAAAAGGCCACCTACATCCACGTTGAGGAGTCCACAAAAGGACCGGGTCTTCTCCAACCCTAACCTCGTTGGATCGCCACGAAGGCCAATCCTCTTCCACTAATCACAAAGGGGTGAATAACCGAATTCAAGGGGCGATCTCACACTTTGAGAGCTCCCTTAGATTACAAAACACAATGCCACCAAAAACACACTCAAAAGTTACAATTGAAACGCAGAAGTGTGTTAGAGAATCAAACCAAGAGCTCAATGAGGTGTTGCAAGTGTCTCTCCAATGATCTAAAGTGAATCCTCAAAGGATTGGACGATGTTGCACTTGATTTCGTGGAGAGAGATCGTTTTTGAGTCTCTTGGGAGGTGTGACGGCGCTAGGGTTCGAGAGTTTGTAAAAGTGGGCCGTGCACCTCTATTTATATGGGGTTTCTAAAAGTAACTGTTAGGGTTCAGAAAGTTCAGAGTAGTCCGTGGTGGTCACCGGACTAGTCCGGTGTGCTTTGTGTTGCAAACCCTAAGTGTCCCGAAATATCGGACTAGTCCGGCTGAAAGCGGACTTGTCCGATTTCGCTACTGGAAATCTTCGGACTAGTCCGATGTCCATCGGACTTGTCCGGGCATGTGAAACCCTAAGTGTGTTGGATGACAAGTCCGCACTGGGGAGGACTTGTCCGATTTAGATCAGTGGATTTTTCGGACTAGTCCGTGTGAACATCGGACTTGTCCGAAGTAGATCAGAAAGGATATCGGACTAGTCCGGTTGATAACGGACTTGTCCGATTTTGTGTGACTGTGTAGTGTTTTGAGGACTAGTCTGTACTGGGGAGGACTAGTCCGATTCTAGTCAGAAAGATATCGGACTAGTCCGACAGATATCGGACTTGTCCGATCTGGTGCAGAAAGGTTATCGGACTAGTCCGGTTGTGATCGAACTAGTCCGGTCCTGTGTAACTATGTGCAATGTGTGTGTTTAATTATCATTGAGCTCTTGGGGTGTGTTTCCTTAACACACTCCATACAAAATAATCTACTACTCTTTTTCCTTGAGCTCATTTCCACTTTGCTCCTCTTCATCCCTTCTTTTTGGTATTTTGCTCATTTTCCATTATAGGCCTGCATTCATCTCAATAAATAGGTTAGGATCCCAATTGCTTGTAATAAATCATCCAAAACCCACAAGGGAGTCCTAGATGCACTTTAAATCTCCCCCTTTTTGGTGATTGATGACAACCAATTGAGATTTCACAAAATATGACAAAAATTGAAATTTTCATAAAGTATGCACATATGAATCAAAATACATCAAGCAATGAAAGAATTATCCATATGTGCATTCTTTATGGTGAGATGCATAACTAAGTATATTAAGACATTGAGAGTGACATAATTTGCATTAATCAACCAAAATAAAGCACATATGTCATTCCAGGAGCAAAATTACAGATTTTAACCAATACTTCTCAATTTAAGTAAGCATTGCATCACATAACCAAAGATAATCTTAGAAACATAGTTAAAACATTACAATCACAAAGATAGATAAAAAGAGCTCTCTCCTCGCATCCTACATCTAAAGCTAAGACCCCCCCTCAATCTCTCCCCCTTTGGCATCAAGACACCAAAAAGAAGGAGAGGAGGGTCCTAGGGTCTTCACTCTTCACTGTCGATCCTATCATCGTCGTTTTCATCTTCTTCATCATCAGCTTGACGAGGAGGAGAAGGAGGAGGGACGGAGCCACTCGAGCCCCCAATGCCAAAGTAGGCAAGCTCGGAGGGGCTCAAGGGCGCGAGCTCTGTGAAGTCTGGGTCAGAGTCTTCAGAAATCACTGGAGATCCAATGGGGTCGATCTCCAGCTTTTGGCAGATTTGCTTCACGTTGGCCTTTATGTACTCCATGTCCTCCTTTCTCTTCTGGTTGAGCTTGTGGGCCTTCACTTCGGCCTTCTTGCAGGAGGAGAATATGGCAGCCAGATACTTCAGGATCCCACTAGCTGATCCTCTATGAGGGGCTTCCCTAGAAGCAGGGACATCCCTAACACCTTCACTTGATCTTGCCGGTGCCTCTGGACTGGAGGCCAGCGAAGGAGCAGCCTGGACACTCACTGGTTGAGGCTTCTGAGGCCTCAAGGGAGTATGCTCCACATCCTTCACAAACTCAATCCCTGTGACTTTCTCAATCATAAACATGAGATAGGGAGCATAACCACATGACCTGTTGGGGGTGCTGGAGATGTTGACCATATCATTCCATATGTAGTCAAACACATCAAACTTTATGTCCTTGCTTATGATCTTCATTAGGGTCCGGAGGTATCCTTGTACACTCCCTGCATCCCCATGCTTAGGGGCAATGGTCTTCCTCAAAACTCGATTTAGCACCACAAAGAATGGATTCATGTTCTTTGTGGAGGGAGGGATGAACTTTGAATTTGGCTCATAGAGAAACTTCATCCTATCCTTGTCAATGACACCAACATTGTGGATGACCACATTGTCATTGCTGGAGGTGTCAAGATGCAGCATCCTAGCAAACTCTTCATAAGAGATAGTGTACTTGGATCCATGAGTCATCCAAGTCACTCTTTCTTCCTCATCGCTTGCAAAGTGGCAGGTGGCATAGAATTGAGCCACCACTTCATCATTCCAGTTGTACTTGAAGGAAAATAGGTCCTTCAAGCCATGTCTCTCAGCTGCTGCAATCACTTCATCGAAAGCTGAGCACCTCTTCCTCTCAAGGTGTGCCCAGTAAATCCACTGACTGCGCACCACCGATGTCTTCATTGTCAAGTACACCAATCTATAGAAATTAGCATGAAAGTTGCACCAGAACCTTCCATCTGCAGCTTGCTTTGGTCTGCCATACTAGTCAATGCTTCTGAATTTAGCGGCCGAGTCACTGCCCTTGCCATTGAACTTCTCCTCAGTGGGGTCCCGAACCCCTTCCCTGGGAGCATGCAGCTTCAGAGGCCTGACTGGACCCGTCGCTATCCCTTTGCCCTTGCCCTTTGCCTGGCGGGCACTTGATGATGCGGCTGCCTTCGAAACTGGCTTCTTTGCCAAGACCTTCCTCCGAATCTGAGGAGGGGAAGGAGCTGGCTCGGAGGGTCTTTCTTGGCGCTTCTGGCCAAGACCCGTCGAGGACCGAGGTGCCACCTCGTGGTCCATCTCGGCCTCAAAGTCGGAGATTTCATCGTTTGAGCTCGACATGATCTGAGAATCATTTCCAAGAATGATGATAAGTGATACAAGGCATAAGTATGAAAAGATAGCAAGGAAGTGCATTGAGGAATTGAAGAATTAGGTTTTAAGTTCAGAAACATCGAACTTGTCCGGTGCACAGGCACGGATTGGTCCAGGGGACCGGACTTGTCCGTGCAAGGACCGGACTAGTCCGGTGTTCATCCTCAAAAACCTAACAGACTGGACAAAGGCTGATTCCTAATGCATAACAAGTCTAGCATACACGTAGTACATCAAAGAAGCATGTATCTAGTGAAAGATGCTAGGCTATTCGATCAACAATGGAGAAAAGCAAGATTTCTAGGGTTTGGGAGAAAATTACCGAAGAAATCGATTGAAGCTTGAGGATTAGGGAGTTGGAGCCCGGACAAGTCCGCTAGCTTCAATCCGCACGAGGTCAAGCTTGATTTCCTCCCAAATGCGCACCCTTTTGATGGAGGGATCAAGGAATCGCCTTGGGAGCTCGAGCGCAAGAGACAGAGTGCGTGAGGAAGAGTGGGGATGAGAGGAATTAGGGTTTGGTGGCGGCTAGGGTTATGGACTCGAAAAATCGGACAAGTCCGGAGATGACCGGACTAGTCCGAACTCATCCAGAGAGCTATATCGGACTAGTCTGTGGTTTATCGGACTAGTCCGGCCTAACCAGCACTCAGCAGACCAGTCTGCATGGGCGGACTAGTCCGGGTAACCACGGACTAGTTCGTGGTCACCAGGAGAAATTTGCATAGCCCATTCATATATATTTGAAGGTTCATCAATAGAGAATATAGGGGCAAAACAAATCAATTAATCTTAATGAATTTGACCAGTAAGCATACAACAACCAAACAATGATCATAATTCACCAAGATCTAGTAATCGACATAGTTTTTCGAGAAAAATTTGAGGGAGATGATTTTCACAATTCAATCAACATTTTTGAAGAATTAATACAGGTATGCAACCTTTCAAGCCACACTCCGAGAATCAAGGATATTTAGTTCATTTCGGAGTTCGCAAAAACGCTTTTCATCAAGTGGCTTGGTGAATATGTCGGCCAATTGCTTTTGGGTGTTGACATTTGAGATGGTTATATCTCCTTTCATGGAATGGTCTCTCAAGAAATGATGTCTTATGTCTATGTGTTTAGTTCTAGAGTGCTCAAATGGATTGTGGGCAATTTTAATGGCACTCTCATTGTCACAAAGGAGAGGAATACGGTTCATATTGTAACCGTAATCCCTTAGAGTTTGTCGCATCCAAAGGAGTTGTGCACAACAACTCCCGGCTGCAACATACTCCGCTTCGGCTGTGGATAGGGCAATGGAATTTTGTTTCTTGGAGGACCAAGAAACCAAGGATCTCCCTAGGAATTGGCATTGTGCTGGAGGTGCTTTTTCTATCTACTTTGCACCTGGCATAATCTGCATCGGAGTAACCAATGAGATTGAATTTCGAGCCTTTTGGATACCATAGACCAAGGCTGGGTGTATGAACTAAATATCTCAAGATCCTTTTTACGGCTGTCAAATGACATTCCTTAGGGTTGGCTTGAAATCTTGCACACAAACACACACTTAACATAATATCTGGCCTAGATGCACATAAATAGAGTAGAGATCCAATCATGGAGCGATATACCTTTTGGTCGACATTAGGTCCATCTTCATTGAGATCCAAGTGGCCATTTGTTGCCATGGGGGTCTTTATGGGCTTTGCCTTGTCCATGCCAAACTTCTTAAGTATGTCCTGCATGTACTTGGTTTGGCTTATGAACGTTCCTTCCTTTTGTTGCCGCACTTGGAATCCCAAGAAGTATTTTAATTCTCCCATCATTGACATTTCAAACCTGTCTGTCATGATTTTGCTAAATTCCTCACAAAAAGATGATTAGTTGACCCAAATATTATATCGTCAACATAAATTTGACAAATAAAAAGATCATTATCTAAATTCTTTGTGAATAATGTATAATCTACTTTGCCAATTTGAAAACCATTCTCAATTAAGAAATCTCTAAGACACTCATACCAAGCTCTAGGAGCTTGTTTGAGGCCGTAGAGAGCCTTACGCAATTTGAATACGTGGTCGGGGAACTTTTCGTCTTCAAACCCGGGTGGTTGCTCCACGTACACCTCTTCCTTGATCGGTCCGTTGAGGAAGGCGCTTTTCACATCCATTTGATACAGCTTGAAATCATGGTGAGTAGCATATGCAAGTAATATTCTAATGGATTCAAGCCTAGCTACTGGAGCAAAAGTCTCATCAAAATCCAAACCTTCGACTTGTGAGTACCCTTTGGCCACAAGTCGTGCCTTGTTCCTTGTTACCACCCCGTGTTCGTCTTGTTTGTTGTGGAAGACCCACTTGGTGCCGACGATGTTTGCATTGGGTCTTGCCACAAGTTCCCACACCTCGTTCCGCTTGAATTTGTTCAATTCTTCTTGCATTGCCACCACCCAGTCCGGATCCTTCAATGCATCCTCAATCCTGCGTGGTTCCAAAAATGATACAAACGAATAATGCTCAAAAAAGTTAGCTATGCGAGATCTAGTGGTTACTCCCTTTTGGATGTCGCCGATGATGTTGTCGATTGGGTGATCTCTTTGGACGCATTGGTGTACTATTGGGTGTGACACTTGAGGAGTTGTGTCTTCATGATTGTCCGCTTCTCCCCCTAAGTGGTTGCCTTCATTGACTTGTTGATCATCTACGTACTCTTGTGGTTGATCTTGTGTTGAAGCTCCCCCTTGATTGATGGTCTCCTCTTGTGATTCATTTTCCTCATGTACGTGTGAAGGTGGCTCTTGTGGTCGAACTTCGCCTAGAGCCATTCTTTTCAATGCTTGACATGGAGCTTCTTCTTTACCTAATTCACATGGATCAACTTGCTCCTTTTGGGAGCCATTAGTCTCATCGAACACTACGTCACGTGCTACTTCAACAAGTCCGGAGGCCTTGTTGAAGACACGATATGCGTAAGTGTTCGAATCATAACCAAGCAAGAAACCTTCATCGGACTTTGAAGCGAACTTTGAAGTCATAGGCTTCTTGTTCAGGATATAACATGGAGAACCGAAAACTCGAAAATATGAAATGTTTGGTTTGTTACCGGTAAGTAGCTCATAGGGAGTCTTCTTGAGTAGTCAATGAAGATAAAGTCCATTTGCGGCGTGGCAAGCGGTGTTAATCGCTTCCGCCCAAAATCGATCCGAAGTCTTATACTCATCGAGCATTGTTCTTGCCATCTCTATGAGTGTTCGGTTCTTTCTTTCGGCAACTCCGTTTTGTTATGGCGAGTATGGCGCTGAAAATTCGTGCTTGATGCCCTCTTCATCAAGGTACTCCTCCACTTGTGTGTTCTTGAATTCCGTGCCATTGTCGCTTCGAATACTCTTGATTGTCAATGAAAATTCGTTTTGAGCTCGCTTGAAGAACTTCTTGAGTGTTCCTTGTGTTTCTGACTTATCATTCAAAAAGAAAACCCAAGTGAAGCGAGAAAAATCATCAATGATAACTAAACCATATTTGTTACCGCCAATGCTTATGTAAGCAATTGGACCAAACAAGTCCATGTGAAGTAATTCGAGCGGTCTTGTTGTAGTCATGACGTTCTTTGCGGGATGATGTGCTCCAACTTGCTTCCCGGCTTGGCACGCGCTACAAGGCTTGTCCTTCTCAAAAACAACATTCTTCAAACCGCGGATGTGATCGCCCTTGAGGAGTTTTTGAAGATTCCTCATACCAACATGCGCTAGCCGTCTATGCCACAGCCAACCCATGTTGGTTTTTGCAATCAAGCATGTGTCAAGATCGGCTTTATCCTTGTTGAAGTCAACAAGGTAAAGCTTTCCCTTCAACATACCCTTGAATGCAATGGAACCATCACTCCTCCTAGAGACGGTCACACCCTCGTTAGTGAACAAGCAATTATAACCTTTGTCACATAGTTGTGATATGGACAGCAGGTTATAATCTAAAGATTCAACATGTAAAACATGAGAAAGCGTGTGTTCAGAGGATATTGCTATTTTACCGGTACCGAGCACCCTTCCTTGACTATTATCTCCGAAGTAGATGCCCTCGTTTGGGTCCTCGTTCTCTTCATATTCCACGAACATCCTCCTTTCTCCGGTCATGTGGTTGGTGCACCCACTGTCTAGCACCCATTTGGATCCACCGGAGGAATAGGCCTGCAAAAACAAATTATGCTTTGGTTTTAGGTACCCAAGCTTGCTTGGGTCCTTGGAGGTTAGTTACAATACATTTGGGCACCCACACATGGGATTTTGTGTTCCCATGGTGTGGCCCAACATAATAAGTGTAGATCTTACCAAGGTTGTTTCTCATTAACACATAGGAGGCATCAAAAGTTTTAAATAAAAGCTGTTGTTGTTTATGAGTCGGACCAGTCTGGGGGGTCGGACATGTCCGGATGACTGGACTTGTCCGGACACCCACCGGACTAGTCCGGTGTTCATGTGAGTTCATGATTTTATCCTTTGTCTTACCAGTTTGAGAGGATCTTCCCTTCACAAAGGAGATCCTTCCCTTGTTATTCTTATGACTTCTAGCATGTTGCTTTTCATCATAAGAGTAACCAATGCCATACTTGACATTTGGAGGTCTTTGGACCAAGTATGCACTACGTGCATAGTTGATCTTCTCCTTGTCAAATATGCCACATTGGGTAGGATTTTTATCCTTTGTGGGGGTTGATTTCCCTTTCAATCTGGTGTCAGTTTTACTACATGTGCACATATGAGCAAATTCAGTTTTAGTGGGTTGAGAAGGTGAGCTTGAAGAGGAGGAAGGTTCACTCAGCTTGAGTGACTCAACGTGCACTTCAAGGATCTTGTTAACCTTGATCAGGTCAGCAAGTTGGTCCTTGATTGCAACATTTGAGTCGGTTAACTCCAAGCAAGCTTTCTTGCTTGAAGCTAACTCAAGCTCTAGTGAACTGTTTTTCTACTTTTCAAGCTCTAGAAGTTTGTCAAGTTCGACATACTCCTCCTTTTGGGAGATAATCATGTCCTCTTGACGATCAATTAACCTTTCCTTCTCAACAAGTTGGTCAAGTAAGAATTTCATTTTTGTTGCAGTTTTCCTATCTAGTCCATTTAGCATATCCTCATCATCACTATCTATTTCATCATCACTAGAGTAGGAATGCATGGAAGGGGTTTTGATAATTACCTTGCGTTTACCTTCCTTTGCCATAAGGCAAGTGCCATTTCCCTTTCTTGCACCAAGTGTGGGAAAGAGTGTAGATTTCTTGGACTTGTTCCCGATGGCTATGCTAGCCATCTCTTCTTCATCGGATGATGAGGACTCATCGTTTGAGTCTCACTCCTTCCCAATATGCACTTGTTCGACTTGTTTCTTCTTCTTGAAGAACTTCTTGGGTTGAGGCTTGGATTCTTTAGTCTTCTTCTTGTTCTCCTCATATGGGAAATCCACTATAAAGTGGTTATATTCACCACAATTATAGCACGCCCGTCTCAATTTTGGCTTTGTTCTTTCCTTGTACTTGCCTTCACTTGATTTTGTCCCTTGCTTTTTCTTCATTATTCTCTTGAACTTTTTCATGAACAATATCAAATCCTCTTCATCTAGCTCACTGCTCTCGTCATCACTGTCCTCCTCTAGTTGTGCTTCTCTTGCTTCTTTGGATAGAGGCTTGAGGGTGGACTTTAAAGCAACTCCTTTCTTCTTAGCCGAGGTGAGGTCGGCAATTTCCTTGACGTGCTTTGCTTGTTTCTCCATCATTTCAAAGTTGATAATTTTACCAAGCAATTCATCCGGAGTCATCCTTTTGTATCGGGGCTTTCTCTAATCATGGAGCATAGCGTGATGTTGCGAGGCATAAAAGATCTAAGTATGAGCTTTACCACCTCGTGGTCATTCCACTTCTTGCTCCCATATGATCGAACTTTGTTGACAAGTGTCTTCAATCGATTGTACATATCCTGCGGTGACTCGTCTTCCTCAATTGCGAATCTTCCTAGTTCGCCTTTGATCATCTCAATCTTTGCTTCGTGCACATGCCGATCACCTTCATGTGCAGTTTGTAGTGTATCCCATATCTCCTTAGCAATTTCGAGTCCATCTACCTTGGTGAACTTGTCTCGACTGAGTGAGGAGGTGATTATAGCTGCAACTTGAGCGTTTCTATGAATGGCCTGCTCTTGACTTGGGGTGAGCTCTTCGTCGTCATCCAGAATATCTATCCCTGCGCATACAATATGCCATAAACTTGGGTTGAGGGAAATCAAATGCATTTTCATATTCTGCCTCCACATAGAGTAATCACTTCCATCGAAGTGTGGGGCTTTTCCAAGTGGGATAGATAAGTAATGGTTGTTATTGGAATTTAGACGATCATAGTTAAAAGGATATCGGGAGTAGTCGGTGTGACTACTCCCCTTCTTCTTCTCTTCAACCTTTGCTTTCCCTTGGGAAAGTGCCTTCTTTCTGAGGAGTGCCTTCAGTTCCAGCGTCTCCTCATCGTCGTCCTAGAAGTCTTGAATGGCTTCGAGGTACTTCTCCACTTTTTGAATCTTGTCGTTGTTAACCTCCTCTTGGTTGTTGATTTTGTGGACGTCCTTCATGTCCGACATGATCTCTTCGAGTGATTAGACTCTTTCTTGAAGAACCTGCTCTGATACCAATTGAATGTAGGCCTAGGGGGGTGAATAGGCCTTTTTGAATATTTGTCGGATCCTGCAGCACTCAACAACCAGTTTAATACCAGAGATATCGGACTAGTCCGGTGTTCACGGACTAAGCTGATTAAACTTGATTGATTGGTTTGATTCTTTTATGTGTATAGCGGAAGTATAGAATCAAACAACAGTTTAACAGTTATCTACTGAGTAATATCACAATTAAATCTTATGTTCAACAATTTAACGTAAGATGAACAATGTGTATGAAACCCTAGATTGAGTTGATCAATTAGAATGATGAACACTAAAACAAGACACAAGTGTTTATCCCGTGGTTCGGCTACCACAAAAGGCCACCTACATCCACGTTGAGGAGTCCACAAAAGGACCGGGTCTTCTCCAACCCTACCCTCGTTGGATCGCCACGAAGGCCAATCCTCTTCCACTAATCACAAAGGGGTGAATAACCGAATTCAAGGGCGATCTCACACTTTGAGAGCTCCCTTAGATTACAAAACACAATGCCACCAAAAACACACTCAAAAGTTACAATTGAAACGCAGGAGTGTGTTAGATAATCAAACCAAGAGCTCAATGAGGTGTTGCAAGTGTCTCTCCAATGATCTAAAGTGAATCCTCAAAGGATTGGACGATGTTGCACTTGATTTCGTGGAGAGAGATCGTTTTTGAGTCTCTTGGGAGGTGTGACGGCGCTAGGGTTCGAGAGTTTGTAAAAGTGGGTCGTGCACCTCTATTTATATGGGGTTTCTAAAAGTGACCGTTAGGGTTCAGAAAGTTTGGACTAGTCCGTGGTGGTCACCGGACTAGTCCGGTGTGCTTTGTGTTGCAAACCCTAAGTGTCCCGAAATATCAGACTAGTCCGGCTGAAAGCGGACTTGTCCGATTTCGCTACTGGAAATCTTCGGACTAGTCCGATGTCCATCGAACTTGTCCGGCCATGTGAAACCCTAAGTGTGTTGGATGACAAGTCCGCACTGGGGAGGACTTGTCCGATTTAGATCAGTGGGTTTTTCGGACTAGTCCGTGTTAACATCGGACTTGTCCGAAGTAGATCAGAAAGGATATCGGACTAGTACGGTTGATAACGGACTTGTCCGATTTTGTGTGACTTTGTAGTGTTTTGAGAACTAGTCCGCATTGGGGAGGACTAGTCCGATTCTAGTCAGAAAGATATCGGACTAGTCCGACAGATATTGGACTTGTCCGATCTGGTGCAGAAAGGTTATCGGACTAGTCCGGTTGTGATCGGACTAGTCCGGTCCTGTGTAACTCTGTGCAACGTGTGTGTTTAATTATCATTGAGCCCTTGGGGTGTGTTTCCTTAACACACTCCATACAAAATAATCTACTACTATTTTTCCTTGAGTTCATTTCCACTTTGCTTCTCTTCATCCCTTCTTTTTGGTATTTTGCTCATTTTTCCATTATAGGCATGCATTCATCTCAATAAAGAGGTTAGGATCCCAATTGCTTGTCATAAATCATTCAAAACCCACAAGGGAGTCCTAGATGCACTTTCAGTCATCAACTATAACAAGACAATAGAGGTTACCGCCAAGACTTTGATATGTGGACGGTCCGAAGAGGTCCATGTGAAGTAGCTCAAGTGGCTTGGAGGTTGACACCATTGTCTTCATTGGGTGGTGTGAAGCAACTTGCTTCCCGGCTTGACAAGTGCTACAAAGCTTGTTTTTCTCAAATGTGACATCCTTCACGTCGGTCACCATCCCAAGCTTTAATGACTTCTTTAGCTTGCTCATCCCAATGTGCGCTATGCGTCGATGCCATAGCCAACCCAAACTCGTCTTAGTGAAAAGACAAGTGGTCAAGCTAGCATCCTTTTTGGAGAAGTCTACTAGGTAGAGATGTCCATGCCGAAATCCTTTGAAGATTAGTTCTTGGCTTGTTTCACTACTCACAACAACATCATTTTTGCTAAAGGTGCACGTTAGTCCAAGATCACATAATTGTGCAATAGACAGTAAATTAAAACTAAGTGACTTAACGTACAATACATTAGAAATAGATAAGTCATTTGAAATAGTAATCTTACCTAACCCAATTACCTTACCCTTAGAGTTATCACCAAAGGTGACTTGTTCATGATTGCCGGGGTTTTCTATGGTGGTGAACATACCATCATTACTGGTCATATGTTGAGTGCACCCGCTACCGAGTACCCAATGCTTTCCTCCGGCTTTGTAGTTCACCTACACACACGAATTCAATTTTTAACTTTAGGCACCCAAGCCAACTTAGGTCCTTGTATGTGTGATACAAGTGTTTTTGGGACCCAAAGTTGCTTGGGGAGCTTCCCCTTCATGCCCTTCATATCCTTGCCAATGAATCTTGCCTTCACCTTGCCATCTACTTTACTCAAGAGATAATAATGATCATTGAAAGTAGACTTGTAGTTGGTAGGCAACTTTGGATAAGGTCGGTTGGGAAGAGGACACTCCCTTGTATGGTGACCGGTGACCTCACAATGTTGGCAATAAGAACCAACTTCCTTGATGAAGCTTGTTCTAAGCTCCGGTGAGGGAACCTTTCCTTTGTTAGGCACCGGGAAGGATCCAAGTCCTCTCTTATTGAAGGTCTTTGCTTGTTGGAAGAGGATTTCCTTGTGCTTGACTTCTCCTTTTGATAGTCTAGCCACACTAGTGCGAAGACTCTCAATTTCTTCCAACAAGTCCTTCTCCCTAGTGTTCTCTTTCAAAAGCAAAGACTTGTGCAAGACATTAGTGGCATGAGAAGTAATGGATACCTTATCATTAAGAGTTTGTTTCTTTATCTTTTTCAATTCTTGATCAAGCGCTTCATGAGCAAGGTTAAGTATTTGATGCTCTTGGATCAACTCATCGTGCTTTCCCAAGAGTGCTTGGTGGGCTAAGTCAAGCTCATGATGATCTAGCTTGATTTGAGCCTTATCCTCCTCAACTTGCTTGACATGGGATTTGAGCGTGTCATGCTCTTTAAGTATGCTTTCATACTTGTCAAGCAAATCAAGGTTAGCACCCTCAAGCTTAGCACGAGTTTCTTCAAGAGCCTTAACCTTACTCTTTTCCCTCTTAATGATAGTGTGATATCATTTATTAATGAAGTTAAATCATCGGGGGAAAGCTCATCATCGCTAGAGTCATCACATACCTTGGTGTTACCTTTCGCCATGAGGCACATGGGTGGTGGATGAAGAGGTGAGTCCTCATTGTTGGCAATGGCAAAGCCGGTCAAACTTTCTTCTTCCGCTTCACTCTCGTCATCACTTGATTCTTCGTCGGTGCCCCATTCATTTGCCTCACACAAGAACACCATTTGTGGACCATTTCTCTTCTTTGGGAAGAGTTTTGCCTTCTTGCCCTTGTCATGTTTCCTCTTCCCAAAGGATCTTGGTTTGGGTTTGGCCTCTTCTTCATCATCTTCACTATCTTCAAGCTTGTGATGCTTGCTCTTGTGGTTCTCTCTTCTTTTGTCCGGTTTTGGACAATCATAGGAGATGTGGCCTTGATCACCACAATTGTAGCAAGTCTTGTGATCATCTCTCCTTGGTAGAAACACTTTCTTATTGGGATCAAAGGTGTATCCCTTCTTAGTAATCTTGGAGTTCAAGCGTGAGAACTTTCTCATAATCAATGCAAGCTCATCATCATCATCTTCACTTGATGCTTGCTCTTCTTCACTTGAGCTAGGCTCAACCATCTTCTTCTTCTTGAGACTTGTTTTCTTGGTGGAGGCCTTTAGAGCAATTGTTTTTGAAGATGATTGCTTCATCATCGCAAGTACACTCATCTCATGAGCGAGAATCTCTCCAATGAGTTCTGAAACTTCAATGTGGTCAAGAGATTCTTTTTGAAGCATGGAGTTGATGATGTTGTACTTTGGCTTGGGAAGGAGCATAAGAATCTTGCAGTTGATGAGTCCTTTGCCAAGAGAAGCAATGTCAAGAGCATTAATTTCATCAATAAGCACATTCAAGCGAGAGAACATTTTATTGACATTTTCATGAGGTAGCATTTTAAACTCATCATACTTGGCTTTAAGCATGTGATATTTTAGTTCCTTGACTCGAGAAGAACCCTCATGAATTTCTATTAAGCAAGCCCAAATTTCACAAGCATTTTCTTTGCTAGCAATCCTAGCAAACACATCTTGACTAATACATTCATAAATTGCATTCCTAGCTTTAGCATCCCATTTAATTTGATCACCAACATAATTGTGCTCACCAAACCCCGCGTGGGTCGCTTCCCATACTTCGGGAGCAATAGCCTCTAGATAAGCGCGCATGTGTGCTTTCCAATAGGCAAATTTCTTGCCCTCGAAGATAGGAACCGAACCCCCAACCTTGGACATTTTAGCACTCTAGCGGTGAAGCTAGAATGATCTAATGAGTGAACTTGCTCTGATACCAATTGTAAGGATTGAATGCCCAAGAGGGGGGGTGAATTGGGCTTCTTTTCAAAAATTAAGGCAATAAAACTTAATTACTAAAAGCCCAATTCCCTAAGCAAACAACCTATGCATTCAAGTGAATAGTAACTTTGCGATATATGAAATGCATAAGTGTAAGGGAGAGGAAGAGAATGCAAACTCCCGAGGAGACACGAGGATTTATCCCGTGGTTCGGCAAGATCATCAAGATCTTCCTACATCCACGTTGTGGCACCCACCGAAGGGTATGGCCACACCCAAGTCACCGAGACTAGGGATCTTCACTATTCTTCTCCGTTTGCCAACCTCGGCAAGGTGGAGCTCAAGCCTTGTACAACTTGGTTCCTCCGGGCTTCCACAATTGTCTTGGCAAGATCTGGAAGTCTCTCTCAATTACAATCACCAAGGGACACTCCCTTACAGCTCTCACTACACTAGAGATTCCAATCACCAAGAATGGAAGCACACAAGCACTATCTCTAGCTAGTTCTAGCCTATCTCTTGGTGTGTAAGTGGTGTAGATGATCTAGAAGTGGTAGCTCAACGTCTTGAATGCTTGAGAATGTGTAGAGTATGTCTGGTAGTCAAGACTTGTCGAATAGACAGGTTGAAGGGGTATAAATAGCCAGCCTCCACGAAATAGCCGTTGGAAAAGTAGGTTGACATCACTACTCTGCGAACACCGGATGATCCGATGCTCTCCCTTCAGTTATCATCGGTCAAGTTTACTTTAGCTGATGTCACTGTGTCAGATAAAACCGTTGTTAGACCGATGTTACACTTGTCTTCTCATCGGATGATCCGGTGGCACTTCCTCCAGAATTGGTTCAGACTTGATGCTTACTGGAGTGAATGACCGATGTGTATATTGTTGTACATCGGAGGCGATGTTACACTTGATCCAGGGATATTGCTTACTGCACTGATGGACCGATGTAACATGTCCTTTGACATCGGATGATCCGGTGAGTACTTGGTTCTGAGGTCTTCTTCTTCTGCTGAACCAACTCGACCGATGTGTTGTTCTCTGGAAACATCGGTTGATCCGGTGAGTTGATTTTGTTTGCTTCGAGTTGTTCTAAGTGATTCTTTTGTATTTTGCTCAATTGACCTCTTAGACATTTGATGGAAATATTCTTCTGATGATTGTGAAGCATTGAGTGTTGTCAATTATGGTTGAATAACTTTGACATATGAGCTTTTACTTCTAATCTTCATAACATTGATTGATCTCATAAAGTGTTTGTTTAGGGGTCTCCAATGATTAGTAGTTGATGTTCATATTCATATAGATTTCATTTGATTGAGTGATATGGGGGACCTTGCATCCACAAATTCATTAGTAAAATCCAATGGTTGTCATTAATCACCGAAACCATACCTCATGGGGGCCTAGATGCTTTCAGATGCCCTGCCATACCGCAGACGCCTGTATTTATAGAATCCCAGGAGGCGGTTTGTATGCGATCCGGAGGGTCCAGATCCGAACTGACTCTGCAGTCGTAGACGCGTCCGTCTCCAACGACTTGGACTCTGACTCGGTAGCCCCAAAAATTCGGAGGCCTAGAAGCCCAAAGCCCAATTATATTTTTATGTAGAAATATAAAATTTGGGCTCGGCTCGAGGCTCGAATTCACACGAACACATGCGCGCGCGTGTGCGGGGCGGGGCGAGGCGAGGCGAGCGAGCGAGGAGGAGGAGGAGGAGGAGCGCGCGTGGGCCACCCCTCTCTTCCTCTCTTCTCTCTCACTCAAGGAGTAGAAGAGCAACCTCCCTTATATGTAGAGGTTGCTCCACTTCCACTTTCCGTGTGGGACTAAACACTTAACACCACTTCCTCTTGCCCTAATGGGCCTTTGAGATTTATTGGGAATTAATTCTGAATATGTATTGGGCCAAGCCCATTAATTCCAACAATCCCCTACCAGATCTCAAAGCCATTGGGAGAGAGGTCATTCTCGTTCCTTGTTTGATATACTAGTGTTTCAGCACAGACTGTGAAGTTGAACTTCTGCCTAGATCCTCAAGTTTCATCAGGTCACAACTTGAACAATAGACTACGCCTTGAATTGCAAGTTTTGTGTGAACTGACTTCAACCAAAGACCATTACCAGTACTTGACTACCAGTAGTCTACCCCGCGGGTGGAGCATATGCGTCGTACTCCCTGGTCTCTTCATGAGCTTTTCAGAGATCACCCAAATCTCACAGAATGCGACGTTAGACAGTCGGAGCTCATATAGGTGTGTTTCCTTCAAGACTGCCCTGTAGGACGGCATCTTTGCTACACATAGCCAACAGAAACACATTAAGGCAAATCACCAACCTGCCTTACAGTTTGAGAGTACAAGTGTGCATCTTCACATAGAGAAGGTATAAAGGAAGTGGTCTCCTCGGTGAACCACTAGCTTGTTTTCCCATGTCCTAATTCACGGGATCTCCAATCACATAGGTTGGGTTACTACTATGGTGTCACATCAATGAGTCTCAAACCCATATCTCTCGATGCACTTTCTATCACATTACGTGATGGACCCTTCGTAAAGGGATCTGTCAAGTTTTTGTCTGTTTGTATGTACGAAACAGTAATAACTCCGGAGTTTCTCATTTTCCTGACAGATTTTAAACGTCTCTTGACGTGTCTTGATGATTTTGCATTATCCTTAGAACTGGTCACTTTGGCAATCACTGTATGATTGTCACAGTTCATAAGGATTGCTAGCAATGGTTTCTCAACTATAGGCAAATTCATCAAGAGCTCTCGCAGCCATTCTGCCTCTGCAGTGGCTGTCTCTAAAGCAGTGAGTTATGCTTCCATGGTTGACCTCGTCAAAATGGTCTGTTTGCAAGACCTCTATGATATAGCGCCACCAGCTAGAGTGAACACATATCCACTCGTGGCATAGAGTTCATCAACATCAGAGATCCAGTTCGAATCACTATAACCCTCAGGCACGGATGGATGCCCAGTATAGTGAATTCCATAACTCATTGTACCTCTCAAGTAGTGCATAACCCTTTCAAGTGCATGCCAATGATATGTACCTGGGTTTGACATGAACCTGCTCAGTTTGCTCACAGCAAACGAGATATCAGGACGGGTTGCGCTAACTAAGTACATGAGTGAACCGATCATCTGAGAATATCTGAGTTGATCTATTGACTCTTTCTTGTTCTTTCTAAGTATCGCACTGGGATCATAAGGCGTTGGAGAAATCTTGCTATCCATAAAGCCGAACCGACACAAGATTTTATCAACATAGTGGGATTGTGAAAGCATCTAGGCCCCCATGAGGTATGGTTTCGGTGATTAATAACAACCATTGGATTTTACTAATGAATTTGTGGATGCAAGGTCTCCCTTATCACTCAATCAAATGAAATATATATGAATATAAACAACAACTACTGATTATTGGAGACCCCTAAACAATCAATTTATGAGATCAATCAATGTTATGAAGATTAGAAGTAAAAGCTCATATGTCAAAGTCATTCAACCATAATTGACAACACTCAATGCTTGAAAATCATCAGAAGTATATTTCCAACAAATGTCTAAGAGGTCAATCGAGCCAAATACAAAAGAATCACTTAGAACAACTCGAAGCAAACAAAATCAACTCACCGGATCAACCGATGTTTCCAGAGAACAACACATCGGTCGAGTTGATTCAGCAGAAGAAGAAGACCTCAGAACAAAGTACTCACCGGATCATCCGATGTTAATGGCAATGTTACATCGGTCTATCAGTACAGTATGCAATATCCTTGGACCAAGTGTAGCACCGGATCATCCGATGTAAAACAATATACACATCGGTCAATCACTCCAGTAAGCATCTGAACCAATTCTGGAGGAAGTGCCACCGGATCATCCGATGAGAAGACAAGTGTAACATCAGTCATATCTGACACAGTGACATCAACTAAAGTGAAATTGACCGATGATAACTGAAGGGGAGACATCGGATCATCCGGTGTTCACAGAGAGTGATGTCAGCCTACTTTTCCAACGGCTATTTCGTGGAGGCTGGCTATTTATACCCCTTCAACCTGTCTATTCGACAAGTCTTGATCACCAGACATACTCTACACATTCTCAAGCATTCAAGACGTTGAGCTACCACTTCTAGATCATTTACACCACATACACACCAAGAGATAGGCTAGAACTAGCTAGAGATAGTGCTTGTGTGCCTCCATTCTTGGTGATTGGAATCTCTAGTGTAGTGAGAGCTGTAAGGGAGTGTCCCTTGGTGTTTGTAATTGAGAGAGACTTCCGGAGCTTGCCAAGACGATTGTGGAAGCCCGAAGGATCCAAGTTGTACAAGGCTTGAGCTCCACCTTGCCGAGGTTGACGAACGGAGAAGAATAGTGAAGATCCCTAGTCTCGGTGACTTGGGTGTGGCTATACCCTTCGGTGGGTGCCACAACGTGGATGTAGGAAGATATTGACGATCTTGCCGAACCACGGGATAAATCCTCGTGTCTTCTCGGAAGTTTGCATTCTCTTCCTCTCCCTTACACTTATGCATTTCGTATATCGCAAAGTCACTATTCATTTGAATGCATAGGTTGTTTACGTAGGGAATTGGGCTTTTATTCATTAAGTTTTATTGCCTTCATTTTTGAAAAGAAGCCCAATTCACCCCCCCTCTTGGGCATTCGATCCTTACAATTGGTATCAGAGCAAGGTTGCTCATTGGATCATTCTAGCTTCACCGCTAGAGAGCTAAAATGGCCAAGGTTGGGGGTTCAGTTCCTATCTTCGAGGGCAAAAACTTTGCCTATTGGAAAGCACGCATGCGCGCTTATCTATAGGCTATTGCTCCCGAAGTATGGTAAGCGACCCACGCGGGGTTTGGTGAGAACAATTGTGTTGGTGATCAAATTAAATGGGATGCTAAATCTAGGAATGCAATTTATGAATGTATTAGTCAAGATGTGTTTGCTAGGATTGCTAGCAAAGAAAAGGCTTGTGAAATTTGGGCTTGCTTAATAGAAATTCATGAGGGTTCTTCTCGAGTCAAGGAACTAAAATATCACATGCTTAAAGCCAAGTATGATGAGTTTAAAATGCTACCTCATGAAAATGTCAATGAAATTTTCTCTCGCTTGAATGTGCTTATTGAAGAAATTAATGCTCTTGACATTGCTTCTCTTGGCAAGGGACTCATCAACCGCAAGATTCTTATGCTTCTTCCCAAGCCAAAGTACATCATCATCAACTCCATGGTTCAAAAAGAATCTCTTGACCACATTGAAGTCTCAGAACTCATTGGAGATATTCACGCTCATGAGATGAGTGTACTTGGGATGATGGAGCAATCATCTTCAAAAACAATTGCTCTAAAGGCCTCCACCAAGAAAACAAGTCTCAAGAAGAAGAAGGTGGTTGAGCCTAGCTCAAGTGAAGAAGAGCAAGCATCAAGTGAAGATGACGATGATGAGCTTGCATTGATGATGAGAAAGTTCTCACGCTTGAACTCCAAGATTACTAAGAAGGGATACACCTTTCATCCCAAGAAGAAAGTGTTTCTACCAAGGAGAGATGACCACAAGACTTGCTACAATTGTGGTGATCAAGGCCACATCTCCTATGATTGTCCAAAACCGGACAAAAGGAGAGAGAATCACAAGAGCAAGCATCGCAAGCTTGAAGATAGCGAAGATGATGAAGAAGAGGTCAAACCCAAGCCAAGATCCTTTGGGAAGAAGAAACATGACAAGGGTAAGAAGGCAAAGCTCTTCCCGAAGAAGAGAAATGGTCCGCAAAAGGTGTTCATGTGTGAGGCAAATGAATGGGTCACCGACGAAGAATCAAGTGATGAAGAGAGTGAAGCGGAAGAAGAAAGTTTGGCCGGCCTTGCCATTGCAAACAATGATGACTCACCTCTTCATCCACCACCCATGTGCCTCATGGCCAAAGGTAACACCAAGGTATGTGATGACTCTAGCGATGATGAGCTTTCCCCCGATGATTTAACTTCATTAATAAATGAATATCACACTATCATTAAGAGGGAAAAGAGTAAGGTTAAGGCTTTTGAAGAAACTCGTGCTAAGCTTGAGAGTGCTAACCTTGATTTGCTTGACAAGTATGAGAGCATACTTAAAGAGCATGACACGCTCAAATCCCATGTCAAGCAAGTTGAGGAGGATAAGGCTCAAATCAAGCTAGATCATCATGAGCTTGACTTAGCCCACCAAGCACTCTTGGGAAAGCACAATGAGTTGATCTAAGAGCATCAAATACTTAACCTTGCTCATGAAGCGCTTGATAAATAGTTGAAAAATATAAAGAAACAAACTCTTAATGATAAGGTATCCATTACTTCTCATGCCACTAATGTCTTGCACAAGTCATTGCCTTTGAAAGAATATGCTAGGGAGAAAGACTTGTTGAAAGAAATTGAGAGTCTCCGCACTAGTGTGGCTAGACTATCAAAAGGAGAAGTCAAGCACAAGGAAATCCTCTTCCAACAAGCAAAGGCCTTCAACAAGAGAGGACTTGGATCCTTCCCGGTGCCTAACAAAGGAAAGGTGCCCTCACCGGAGCTTAGAACAAGCTTCATCAAGGAAGTTGGTTCTTATTGCCAACATTGTGAGGTCACCGGTCACCATACAAGGGAGTGTCCTCTTCCCAACCGACCTTCTCAAAAATTGCCCATTAATTACAAATCTACTTTCAATGATCGTTATTATCTCTTGAGTAAAGTAGATGGCAAGGTGAAGGCAAGGTTCATTGGCAAAGACATGAAGGGCATGAAGGGGAAGCTACCCAAGCAACTTTGGATCCCAAAAACACTTGTATCACACATACAAGGACCTAAGTTGGCTTGGGTGCCTAAAGTTAAAAATTGAATTCATGTGTGTAGGTGAACTACAAAGCCGGAGGAAAGCATTGGGTACTCGATAGCGGGTGCACTCAACATATGACCGACAATGATGGTATGTTCACCACCAAAGAAAACCCCGGCAATCATGAACAAGTCACCTTTGGTGATAACTCTAAGGTTAAGGTAATTGGGTTAGGTAAAATTGCTATGTCAAATGACTTATCTATTTCTAATGTATTGTACGTTAAGTCACTTAGTTTCAATTTACTTTCTATTGCACAATTATGTGATCTTGGACTAACGTGCACCTTTAGCAAAAATGATGTTGTTGTGAGTAGTGAAACAAGCCAAGAACTAGTCTTAAAAGGATTTCGGCATGGACATCTCTACCTTGTAGACTTCTCCAACAAGAATGCTAGCTTAACCGCTTGCCTTTTCACTAAGACAAGTTTGGGTTGGCTATGGCACCGACGCATAGCACACATAGGGATGAGCAAGCTAAAGAAGTCATTCAAGCTTGAGATGGTGACCGGCATAAAGGATGTCACATTTGAGAAGAAAAAGCTTTGTAGTGCTTGTCAAGCCGGAAAGCAAGTTGCTTCACACCACCCAATGAAGACAATGGTGTCAACCTTCAAGCCACTTGAGCTACTTCACATGGACCTCTTCAGACCGTCCACATATCAAAGTCTTGGCGGTAACCTCTATTGTCTTGTTATAGTTGATGACTACTCTCGCTATGCTTGGACTTTGTTTTTAGGTGACAAGAGTGAAACTCCGGAAGTGTTCAAGACCTTCGCTAACCGCGCTCAAAGGGAATTTCAACTTCCCATCATCAAGGTCCGGAGTGACAACGGCACCGAATTCAAGAACTACAACATTGGGTAGTGGTGCGACCGTGAAGGCATGAAGCATGAGTTTTCGGCCACATACACTCCTCAACAAAATGGTGTTGTTGAAAGAAAGAACAAGACTATCATCACTCTTGCGCGAGCAATGCTTGATGACTATGGCACGTCGAAGAAGTTTTGGGCCGAAGCAATCAACACGGCGTGCCATGCCGCAAATAGGGTCTACCTACATCGACTACTTCAAAAGACCCCGTACGAACTTCTCATTGGGAGAAAGCCCAACATCTCCTACTTTCGAGTCTTTGAGTGCAAGTGCTACATCTACCGCAAGAAAAGGCTCGGTAAGTTTGAAAGAAGATGTGATGTTGGTATATTTCTTGGTTATACATGAAACTCAAAAGCATATCGAGTATTCAACCAAACCTCCGGTTTAGTTGAGGAAAGTTGTGATGTTGAGTTTGATGAAACTAATGGCTCCCAAGAGGAGAGTTTTGGTCATGATGAAATAGATGATGAGCCTCTACGAGAAGCTATGAAGAACATGACCATTGGAGACATCAAGCCTAAAGTTGAGGAGAGCCATGATCAAGGGGGAGCTTCAAGTTCCAACATCAACACTTCCATGGTGCCTCAAGTTGACAAAGAAGAGAAGGATGATCCATTGCCGACTCAAGACTCACAAGCTACACAACATCAAGAAGAAGAAGAAGTCCATGATCAAGTCCAACCACAAGATGAGAAACACGCATCACCACCGCCAAGTGCTTCGCAACCACTTATGAGGCATGAACGCATCTCCAAGGCGCATCCGATGGACCAAATTTTCGGAAGTCCGTTAAGGGGAGTAAGTACACGTTCTCGCCATTTCGCTTCGTTTTGTGAGCACTACTCGTTTGTTTCATGTGTAGAACCCACTCACATTGAGGAAGCACTCCAAGACCCAAATTGGGTGATGGCCATGCAAGAAGAACTTAACAACTTCATCCGCAATGAAGTTTGGGTGTTGGAGGAGCGTCCCAAGGACAAGAACGTCATCGGAACAAAGTGGGTGTACCGCAACAAACAAGACAAAAATGGCGTGGTGGTCCGCAACAAGGCAAGACTTGTGGCCAAAGGGTTCTCGCAAGTTGAAGGACTAGACTTTGGGGAGCCATTTGCTCCGGTCGCCCGGCTAGAAGCCATCCGTATACTTCTTGCCTTTGCATCGCATCATAATATTAGACTTCATCAAATGGATGTGAAAAGTGCCTTTCTTAATGGTTACATTAACGAGCTTGTCTATGTTGAACAACCTCTCGGGTTTGAAGATCCGAGGAATCCTAATCATGTGTATAGGTTGCACAAGGCGCTCTACGGGCTCAAGCAAGCACCTAGGGCATGGTATGAACGACTACGGGATTTCTTGATCATTCAAGGATTCAAGATCGGGAGGGTTGACACTACACTCTTCACCAAAGACATCACCGGAGAATTATTTATTTGTCAAATTTATGTTGATGATATTATTTTTAGTTCAACTAATGAAGCTCTTAGCCATGAGTTTGGCAAAATGATGTCTAGGGAATTCGAGATGTCGATGATTAGAGAGCTCAACTTCTTCCTTGGATTCCAAATCAAGCAACTTCAAGAGGGGACCTTCGTCTATCAAGAGAAGTATACCAAGGACCTCTTGAAGAAATTGGAGATGGGAGATTGTAGCTCAAGAAGCACTCCAATGGCAACAAATTGTCATCTCGACGTGGATAAGGACGGTAAACCTATTGATCAATCCAACTACCGTTCTATGATTTGTTCATTGCTTTATCTTACCGCATCTAGGCCCGATATCATGTTTAGTGTAGCTTGTGTGCTCGCTTTCAAGCGGCACCTAAAGAATCGCATCGGAAGGCGGTCTTTAGGATACTTAGGTATCTTAAGCATACCCCTAGTGTGGGCTTGTGGTACCCTAAAGGTGCAAAATTCCACCTCTTGGGATACTCGGATTCGGACTTTGCCGGATGCCGCGTGGATCGCAAGAGTACCTCCGGTGGGTGCCACTTGCTTGGGCGTTCCCTATTATCTTGGTCTAGCAAGAAGCAAAATTCCGTCGCCTTGTCCACGGCGGAAGCAGAATATATCGCGGCCGGTGCATGTTGTGCCCAAATTCTTTATATGAAGCAAACCCTTTTGGACTTTGGTGTTAAACTTAGTTGTGTGCCTCTCCTTTGTGACAATGAAAATGCGGTTAAGATAGCTAAAAACCCCGTTCAACACTCCCGCACTAAGCACATTGATATTCACCATCATTTCTTAAGGGACCATCAAGCTAAGGGAGACATCTCATTGCGAGGTGTTAGGTCCGAAGAAAAATTGGCGGATATCTTCACTAAACCACTTGATGAGAAAACTTTTTCTAGGCTAAGAAGTGAGTTAAATGTGCTAGATGCATCGAATGTCATGTAAGTTGCCATGATCATGTAAGAATGTATCTCATATAGGTCTTGTCTAACTTTCAAAGGATAGGGGTGAGCAAGGGTTAGCTTGGGATGGAGGTTCTTTTGGGTTTCCCCAAGGCTTGGAGAGTGTGTCTCCCTGAAGAAGCCTTTGAAAGGTTCAAAATTGGCAAGATAGATTTATTTTATGCCTTGCATGATGCCTGCCATATAGACTTGCACTCATATTTAAATTTCTTGCATTATAATTTGTTTGGCATTGCATACGGTAGATTGTCACAAATGGGAACCCACCTCATGAGAAAGAGACTTGTTTGAAATGCAATATCTCACAACTCATATGATGTGGGAAGAACAAAATGTTAGGTGCGTTAATGCCTAAAGGAACATGCTCTTAATAGATAGAAGGCTTCATCCTCTAGATCACAAAGCATGGGCCTTACATTTTATTTGGATAATTTCCTCCCCATTTTCTTCGGTGTTCTATTTGCTTTAAGGCTTAGCCAAGCTATTGGCAATTAGTATTTTTGAGGGATAAGGGGTTCCCCAAAAAGTCCTTAGACATGTGTTTCTCATTGTTTGTGTGTTTGGTCAAAGGACATATATGAGATGTTGTTGTTTTGTAGTCATCGGATTATCCGATGCTTAGGCCAGACCATCATCGGATCACTTTGTGTTCAAAAGCCAAGAGCCAGTTCAGTCAATAACACAGATCAACCGACGAGTTCAATCTAAGAAACATCGGTGCATCCGATGTTCACATTTCTGGAACTGTGCTAAAATCCACCGATGCTATTCCCTTCCACGTCGGACCATCCGGTGTCAACGGTACCTTTTTGAATACCCTTACTGTGCCATTCGACCGATGCTCCTATCATTCGACGTCGGTTCATCCGGTGTTAAATTTTAGGCTAGGGTTTGGGCCCCACCTTTTAAGCGCGCCGCTCCACCTCCCTTTCTCTCTCCCCGACCCTAACTCCACCTCGCCCGTGCTCACCTTCGCCACCGCTGCTCCGCTCGCCCTGCCGCCGCCGCCGCCCTCCGGCTGCCGCTCCACCACTGCAGCAGCGCCGCCGCCGCCGCTTCCTCCAGCACTGTCGCCGCCTCTTCTCCACCGGTCGTGGTGCTCCCTCTCCGGCCGCCACTACGCCGCTAGGGTTTCCGACCGCGATGATCTTCATGTCGCCGTTCCGTTCGCTTGACATCGTCGACTTCATTCACGCGCATTGTCACTTGCCTCATCGCAATGGCTCGTGACAAGAAGGGAAAGGGCAAAGCCATTGCGGAGCCGGTCGCAAAGAAGCAGAAGCTGTTGAAGGAGGAAAAGAAGGCTTTGATGGCCGCTTGCGCCGCCGAGGAGCGAGAGCGTGGTCGAGGAGGATCATTGAGGCTCCGCGAGGCTCGTCAAAGGCAGCCTCCCGTGCCGGATGAGTCCGAGGAAGAAGAAGAGTCAGAAGTGCTGCTTGTTCGCCGGCGCTCAGCCAGGACCCGTGGGGGTCATCCGCCGGCAGTACCACGTTCGAGACCATCTGCTGCCAATCTTCGAGAGGACAGGGTGACCCAGAGATCTGTCTACGAGATGGACACCAATGTCCGTGTTGGTGAAGGTGTCCGGTTGAAAGATTACAAGAAGATGAAGGCCAAGCAGCTCAGAAGACTCAGATGGAGCATTTTGCTTGAGGAGTGGATCCTGCAGCCCAGAGAGGCACGTGTGGACAGCCGCTTTTGGACCTTGACGCGTCGCTGTACGAGACGTATAGACGCCGAGGCCATAAGCTCTTCTAGCACGACTTTCTGGATTGGGATCAGCTTGCCCTGGCAGCCGAGACAGAGATATGCCCCTACTTTGAGAGGTATAGAGGGCTGGTGGAGTTGATGTCCTACGAGAGGAGTGCCTACGTGGAGGACTGGGTCCGCGTATTCTACGCTACCCTCTACGTCTCTGAGGGCCGGAGATCTATAGACTTCATGTTCATGGGCCAGCACCATCACTTGACGAGACAGACTTTGGCACAGCTGCTAGGTGTGGATCTCCACGACACTTGCCTGCACGAGAGAGTGTATGGACAGGCAGACCCGCCGAGGAGGCCGCTCACTGGAGGAGTGGCACCACCACTGGAGGAGATACGCTCCCTGTTTGCACCGTCTTTCTCTCCAGACCAGTCGAGGGTACCGGCACTGCTAACTCCAGCTGCGCGCACAGTGCACCTTGCCTTGCGCCGCACACTCTTGCCGAGGTTCGGATACCTAGAGGGGTTCACCAGCCTACAGCAGACCCTCCTGTTCTACATCATGAACGGGATGGAGTTCAATATGGTGGACATCCTCATATGTGAGATGGAGGACGTGATCACTGATGGAGTTGGCATGATGAGGCAGCTTGTGTTTGGACACTGGATCAGCTACTTGCTCTCCATAGTTGTTCCTGAGGAGTCCGCCATACATGACAGTCTCACTGACGAGAGTGTCACACGGTTCAGTCACTACCGTGCTCCAGCTCCTGGAGATCGCCGCCTTGGCCGTCCAGTCGAGCGTCAGGTCCGTGCTCGGCTATCCGAGGAGGATTGGTCTGACCTGGAGAAGGAAGACGAGAGGCTTGCACAGGCAGAGGCTCAGGGTGAGGACCTTCAACACATTTGGTCCGAGAGTGACACAGATGACAGTGTTTAGGAGTACTTCCCACCTCCTCCCTCACCCAGGCAGCATGACGCGGAGGCTGGAGGCTCGATCGTGCCCCCTCCTACTCCACCTCCCGTCTCAGAGGCACAGGTCTCTCAGCCGTCCGAGCTCACCTCCCTCCTCCAGCAGATGGTTAAGCAACAGCGCCTGGACCGGCTTGCAGCTGAGCAGGCCCGAGCTGAGCAGGCAACATGTCTTTTGGAGCTCCAGCAGCAGCAGCAGGAGATGCAGCGCCAGATCGCCCGCGAGAGGCGAGAGGACACTGACCGGCTGACGGGGCTGATAGACCAGATGCACCAGCGCTCCCTCGACCAGCAGCAGTAGACACAGCAGGCGATGATGGACATCCTGGGGTTGATCACCAACCTCTACACCCAGACTGGGATTGCCTTGCCGTCGCAGCTGCCAGGCTTTGCTCCACCCCCGCCTGTCCTTGCTCCAGCTGTAGCTCCAGTGTTGACCACGCCGATCCCGATGATCAACATGTCTCCACTGCTTGCTCCAGGCGCACCGATCCACTCTCCGCTGCCGGCTACGACGTTGTTCCAGCAGACACCGGCATCCGTTGTCAGTGCCCCGTTGCCAGCAGCTCTGACTCAGCAGGCACCGACAGCGGCTCCCACGGCTCCTACAGCTCCCTCCACTTCTACTCCAGCCTCAGCCGCAGTAGCAGGCAGCAGCTCTGACGACAGCACCCCCGACGGTGACCAGTTTGTCATCGCTCCGAGCACTCAAGGTTCTTAGGCACTCGGATTCTTTTTTGGTGTCTTCATGCCAAAGGGGGAGAAGAGTTAGAGGAGAGTCAGGGGGAGGATAGCTCAGTCTCAGGGGGAGTCCTAGCTGTAGAGGGAGTCTCTATCTCTATCTTTTGTAATTTGGTGTTTTTGCTACTTATTTGCTATTCATTGAGTATTCATGTGCCACTTATTCTCTTAAGTTATTGATCGATTGAGCTTTCTTGTTATTAATCTCTTTTGAGTCTTCAAGTTTATCGTGCCATATCTTGTACTCATTGCATATCTTCTTAAGTATCATACTATCAAATTCATTATTATGCTTCACTCGTTGTATTGTCATCAATCACCAAAAAGGGGGAGATTGAAAGCATCTAGGCCCCCATGAGGTATGGTTTCGGTGATTAATGACAACCATTGGATTTTACTAATGAATTTGTGGATGCAAGGTCTCCCATATCACTCAATCAAATGAAATCTATATGAATATAAACAACAACTACTGATCATTGGAGACCCCTAAACAACCATTTTATGAGATCAATCAATGTTATGAATATTAGAAGTAAAAGATCATATGTCAAAGTCATTCAACCATAATTGACAACACTCAATGCTTGAAAATCATCAGAAGTATATTTCCAACAAATGTCTAAGAGGTCAATCGAGCCAAATACAAAAGAATCACTTAGAACAACTCGAAGCAAACAAAATCAACTCACTGGATCAACCGATGTTTCCAGAGAACAACACATCGGTCGAGTTGATTCAGCAGAAGAAGAAGACCTCAGAACAAAGTACTCACCGGACCATCCGATGTTAAGGGCAATGTTACATCGGTCCATCAGTACAGTATGCAATATCCTTGGACCAAGTGTACCACCGGATCATCTGATGTACGGAAATATACACATCGGTCAATCACTCCAGTAAGCATCAAGTCTGAACCAATTCTGGAGGAAGTGCCACCGGATCATCCAATGAGAAGACAAGTGTAACATCGGTCTAACAATGGTCATATCTGACACAGTGACATCAACTAAAATGAACTTGACCGATGATAACTGAAGGGGGGACATCGGATCAACAGGTGTTCGCAGAGCAGTGATGTCAGCCTACTTTTCCAACGGCTATTTCGTGGAGGCTGGCTATTTATACCCCTTCAACCTATCTATTCGACAAGTATTGATCACCAGACATAATCTACACATTCTCAAGCATTCAAGATGTTGAGCTACCACTTCAAGATCATTTACACCACATACACACCAAGAGATAGGCTAGAACTAGCTAGAGCTGGTGCTTGTGTGCCTCCATTCTTGGTGATTGGAATCTCTAGTGTAGTGAGAGCTGTAAGGGAGTGTCCCTTGGTGTTTGTAATTGAGAGAGACTTCCGGAGCTTGCCAAGACGATTGTGGAAGCCCGAAGGATCCAAGTTGTACAAGGCTTGAGCTCCACCTTGCCGAGGTTGGCGAACGGAGAAGAATAGTGAAGATCCCTAGTCTCGGTGACTTGGGTGTGGCTATACCCTTCGGTGGGTGCCACAACATGGATGTAAGAAGATCTTGACGATCTTGCCGAACCACGGGATAAATCCTCGTGTCTTCTCGGGAGTTTGCATTCTCTTCCTCTCCCTTACACTTATGCATTTCGTATATCGCAAAGTCACTATTCATTTGAATGCATAGGTTGTTTGCGTAGGGAATTGGGCTTTTATTCATTAAGTTTTATTGCCTTCATTTTTGAAAAGAAGCCCAATTCACCCCCCTCTTGGGCATTCGATCCTTACAGATTGACTTAAAGTAATTCCACTCTCATCCTTATTCAGCGTAATGTTCAAAATAACATTATCTTCTCCCAAATCTTTCATATCAAAACACTTTGATAGAAAAGACTTGACCTCAAAAATTATATTAATGCTCGTACCAAAAATAAGTATATCATCTACATACAAGCATAATATAACGCTATCACCCCCACCATGGCGATAGTACACGCACCGATCAGCCTCATTAATGACAAAGCCCGTAGACGTCAAAGTACTATCGAACTTCTCATGCCATTGCTTAGGTGATTGTTTCAGGCCATACAAGGATTTCAACAATTTGCACACCTTTGACTCTTCACCTTTTACTACGAACCCATCAGGCTGTTCCATATAAATTTCCTCTTCCAACTCCCCATTCAGGAAAGCTGTCTTTACATCCATTTGATGGATGATTAGACCATAAGAGGCAACCAAAGAAAGTAGTACACGAATTGTCGTCATTCTGACGACAGGTGAATAGGTGTCAAAATAGTCTTCACCTTCCTTTTGAGTATAGCCATTTGCAACTAGTCTTGCCTTGTACTTTTCAATAGTATCGCCAGGCCTGAGCTTCTTCTTGAACACCCACTTGCAGCCTACTGGTTTGCACCCGTATGGTTGTTCAGTTAACTCTCAGGTTCCATTGGAAAGAACTGAGTCCATCTCACTATGAACTGCTTCTTTCCAGTCATCTGCATCAGGTGATGCATATGCCTCTGCTATGAATCCAGGAGTATCGTCCACAAGATACACAATGAAATCATCACCGAAGGATTTTGCAACCCGTGATCTCTTACTCGATTGAGTTATTTCATTGTGTTCCTCCTCTGGGACATTCTCAAACGGTGTATCGAGAAACTCGCTAGTTGTGGTGGATTCAGGACAAATTTCAGAAGAGATCCTAGTAGTGCTATCATATATTTCATAGGAAAAATATTCTCAAAAAATGTTGCATCACGAGATTCCATAATAGTATCAACATGCATATCAGGTACCTCAGATTTGACTACTAAAAATCTATATGTGATGCTCCGATGAGCATAGCCTAGAAAGATACAATCCACTGTCTTTGGTCCTAGCTTGCGTTTCTTGGTAATTGGAACATTGACCTTTGCCAAATATCCCCAAGTAGGCAAGTATGATAGTGATGGTTTTCTCCCAACCCACTCCTCATAGAGGGTTTTCTCTTTATTCTTGTTTGGAACGCGGTTTAGGACATGAAATGAAGTCAATAGAGCCTCCCCCCACCATGCCTTAGATAGATCGGACGTGTCTAACTTGGTATTCACCAAGTCACACAGTGTGCGGTTTTTCCTCTCGGCTACCCCGTTTGATTGGAGTGAATAGGGAGGCGTCATCTCATGTATAATACCGTGTTCTGCACAAAAATCATCAAATATTTTGGGAAAATACTCACCACCACGATCTGACCTAAGACATTTGACCTTTCTCTCTAATTGAGTTTCTACTTCAGATTTATAGATTTTAAAGTAGTCTAAAGCTTCATCTTTAGTTTGCAACAAGTAAACATAGCAGAATCTAGTAGAATCGTCTATTAATGTCATAAAATATTTCTTTCCACCTTTTATCAACACACCATTCATCTCGCATAGATCAGAATGTATGAGTTCTAATTGTGCCAAGTTTCTCTCCTTGGCTGCCTTGTGAGGCTTTCGAGGTTGCTTTGACTCCACACAACTATGGCACTTAGAACCTTTGACAATAGTGAATTTCGGAATTAGTTTGAGACTAGATAGCCGATTCATTAAACCAAAATTAACGTGACATAAACGAGAATGACAAACACTTGCATCATCATTAATACCGCCACAAATATGGTTTACTGACTTATTATTAAACTCCGAAAGAGAAAAGCGGAACATGCCTCCACATTCATAGCCTTTACCAATAAATTACCCATGCTTAGACACAACTATTTTATTGGATTCTAAAACTACTTTAAACTCATCTCTGCATAGAAGGGTACCGCTAACAAGATTCTTGTTCATAGTAGGGACATGCTGCACGTTCTTCAGCTGGACAATCTTTCCCGAAGTGAACTTCAGATCGACCGTGCCAACACCACGAACAGAAGCATGTGACCCATTCCCCATTAGGACGGCGGAATCCCGGATGAACTGGTAAGAAGTAAACATGGACATGTCAGAACATACATGAACATTAGCACCCGTATCAAACCACCAAGATGGTGTTTGAGAAACAGAAAGAACAGTAAAGGAATTACCGTACCCATCTGCATTGCTGGATGTCACGATGTTGACATTCTTTTTCCCTTTGCGATCTGCCCTCTCAAGACAGTTCTTGGAAATATGTCCTTGCTCCCCACAGGTGTAGCAGCAACCATCATTGGCTTTGTTTGACTTCTTCTTCTTGAAAGCAGTAGTTTTATTTGGCTTGAACATAGACTTATTCCCTTTGTTCTTGACATAGGGTTTCTGCACCATATTAGCATTGGCGCTAGATTGAACCTCGCCTCCTTTCTCAGTAGCGTCCTTAGCCCGAGCCTTCTCCTCAACATCAAGAGATGCTATCAGGTTTTCAACTGATATTTCCTGTCTCTTGTGTTTGAGGGATGTGGTGAAGTTCCTCCACGATGGAGGTAACTTTGCAATAATGCACCCAACCACAAACTTGTCGGATAAAGGACACTTAAGGAGGTTGAGCTCTCTCGCAAGGCACAGTATTTCATGAGTTTGTTCAACTACAGGACGGTTATTAATCATCTTATAGTCATGAAAATTCTCCATGATATACAGTTCACCGCCTGCATGGCTGCACCATACTTAGCGTTAAGTGCATCCCAGATCTCCTTCCCATCTGTGACTGTCAGATAGACATCACAGAGTTTATTATCAAGAACACTTAAGAAGCATCCTCTCAGGGCAGAATTGGCTTCCTCGAACTTTGTCTGTTCTTCAACAGACAAAGGACCTTGAGGCCTGCCCCCGGTTATCCAGAAGATCTTAAGCGATTGGAGCTAGAGCGTGGTCTTAACTTGCCACCTCTTGAAGTGCACGCCAGAGAATTTCTCGGGCCTCAGTGCATCGGCTAGAGTCATCATGTTCAACTCAGGAAATTGCCTAATAAGGTTTTTGGATTGTTAGAAAATAGGAGGCAATTTACTGAATAATTCCGGGAAACACGAGAAAACAATAGCGATTGGCAGACGGACGGGACGAGAAATCACGCGTACCGATTTGAAGTCGAACGCACCGCTGTAGATCCGACGGCGAACAGCCGCTGCAGGCGTTGGTGACGACGTTGAGCCGCAGCGCCCGATCTCCTCGGTAGACGAGCCGTGATGAAGAACGCGAGCAGTCGCGTGGAGCGCTTCCCAAAAACCTTATTCGCCCTCTCCCGGTGTAGGATCGCGGGCGAGCGGTTCCAGAGACCTGCTCTCCCGATCGTCGGTGCACGCCGGCGCTCGGGATGGAGTAGACTAGAAGGCGGCGCAAGGAACGCGAACGTGGGAACGATCTGATCGTGGGATGCCCTGCCATACCGCGGACGCCCGTATTTATAGAGTCCCAGGAGACGGTTCGTATGCGATCTGGAGGGTCCAGATCTGAACTGGCTCCGCAGTCGTAAACGCGTCCGTCTCCAACGACTTGGACTCTGACTCGGTAGCCCCAAAAATTCGGAGACCCAAAATCCCAAAGCCCAATTATATTTTTCTGTAAAAATATAAAATTTGGGCTCGGCTCGAGGCTCGAATTCACATGAACACACGCGCGCGCGTGTGCAGGGCGGGGCGGGGCGGGGCGAGCAAGCGAGGAGGAGGAGGAGGAGCGCACGTGGGCCACCCCTCTCTTTCTCTCTTTTCTCTCACTCAAGGAGTGGAAGAGCAACCTCCCTTATATGTAGAGGTTGCTCCACTTCCACTTCCCATGTGGGACAAAACACTTAGCATCACTCCCTCTTGCCCTAATGGGCCTTTGAGATTTATTGGAAATTAATTCTGAATATGTATTGGGCCAAGCCCATTAATTCCAACAATCTCCCACCAGATCTCAAAGCCATTGGGAGAGGGGTCATTCTTGTTCCTTGTTTGATATACTAGTGTTTAGGCAGAGACTATGAAGTTGAACTTCTGCCTAGATCCTCAAGTTTCATCAGGTCACAACTTGAACAATGGACTACGCCTTGAATTGCAAGTTTTGTGTGAACTGACTTCACCCAAAGACCATTATCAGTACTTGACTACCAGTAGTCTACCCCGCGGGTGGAGCATATGCGTCGTACTCCCTGGTCTCTTCATGAGCTTTCCAGAGATCACCCAAATCTCACAGACTGCGACGTTAGACAGTCGGAGCTCATATAGGTGTGGTTCCTTCAAGACTGCCCTGTAGGACGACATATTTGCTACACATAGCCAGCAGAAACACATTAAGGCAAATCGCCAACATGCCTTACAGTTTGAGAGTACAAGTGTGCATCTTCACATAGAGAGGGTATAAAGGAAGTACTCTCCTCGATAAATCACTAGCTTGTTTTCCCATGTCCTAATTCACAGGATCTCCGATCACATAGGTTGGGTTACTACTATGGTGTCACATCAATGGGTCTCAAACCCATCTCTCTCGATGCACTTTCTATCACATTACGTGATAGACCCTTCGTAAAGGGATCTGTCAGGTTTTTGTCTGTTTGTATGTAAGAAACTGTAATAACTCTGGAGTTTCTCATTTTCCTGACAGATTTAAACGTCTCTTGACGTGTCTTGATGATTTTGCATTGTCCTTAGAACTGGTCACTTTGGCAATCACCGTATGATTGTCACAGTTCATAAGGATTGTCGGTAATGGTTTCTCAATTATAGGCAAATCCATTAAGAGCTCTCGCAGCCATTCTGCCTCTGTAGTGGTTGTCTCTAAAGCAGTGAGTTCTGCTTCCATGGTTGACCTCGTCAAAATCGTCTGCTTGCAAGACCTCCATGATATAGCGCCACCAGCTAGAGTGAACACTTATCCAGTCGTGACATAGAGTTCATCAACATCAGAGATCCAGTTCGAATCACTATAACCCTCAGGCACGGACGAATGCCCAGTATAGTGAATTCCATAACTCATTGTACCTCTCAGGTAGCGCATAACCCTTTCAAGTGCATGTCAATGATCTGTACTCGGGTTTGACATGAACATGCTCAGTTTGCTCACAGCAAACGAGATATCAGGACGGGTTGCGCTAGCTAAGTACATGAGTGAACCGATCATCTGAGAATATCTGAGTTGATCTCTTGACTCTTTCTTGTTCTTTCTAAGTATCACGCTGGGATCATAAGGCGTTGGAGAAATCTTGCTATCCATAAAGCCGAATCGGCTCAAGATTTTCTCAACATAGTGGGATTGACTTAAAGTAATTCCACTATCATCCTTATCCAGCTTAATGTTCAAAATAACATTAGCTTCTCCCAAATCTTTCATATCAAAACACTTTGATAGAAAAGACTTGACCTCAGAAATTATATTAATGATCGTACCAAAAATGAGTATATCATCTACATACAAGCATAATATAACGCTATTGTCCCCACTATGGTGATAGTACACGCACCGATCAACCTCATTAATGACAAAGCCCGCAGACGTCAAAGTACTATCGAACTTCTCATGCCATTGCTTAGGTGCTTGTTTCAGGCCATACAAGGATTTCAACAATCTGCACACCTTTGACTCTTCACCTTTTACTACGAACCTATCAGACTGTTCCATATAAATTTCCTCTTTCAACTCTCCGTTCAGGAAAGCTGTCTTTACATCCATTTGATGGATGATTAGACCATAAGAGACAACAAAAGAAAGTAGTATACGAATTGTCGTCATTCTAGCGACAGGTGAATAGGTGTTGTCGTCATTATTGGTAATTAATTCTGAATATGTATTGGGCCAAGCCCATTAATTCCAACATAATACTATAAAAATAAAAATAACTAAAAACAGTCTTAAAATAGATCAGACGTCTCACGCATTTTGCAGATTGAAAACATCATTTTCTATATAGAAAAAGTTTCAACAGACCTCTTCCCTTTTTATTTCTTACTGCACGCATACCACACCTGACTTTGTATATATATATGTCTAAATGAATTCGCTTATTTTTCATTCCAAGAACACAAGAAGAGTCTACTCCTCTCCATGGATGGATGATCAGAGCCTGGAGAGCTTGAGCTGCTGCTTCAGCAAGGGACGCAGGTACTCGTGGTACCCCTCCGGCACCACCGTCTCGTTCAGAGGGTCCTTCCACGCTTCGTCGTACAGCGCCGGGTACACGTTCCCATCGTACCGCCCCAGCGCCGACCCCAGGTAGTGGTCCGTGTAGTTGAACGCATCCACCAGGCCAACTGCATTCGGCCTCACCTGCATCATCAGTTCATCACCAACCTCAGCTCTACGTTCTCAGCCTCTCACCTCAGAATCACTCTCACCTCAGAATCAGATGGAGAACAAATGCGTACTACCTTGGCATAAAGCCTTCCGAGCTGCTCGTTCGCCAACGCCCCTTGCTTAGGCGTGATGCACCCAGTCGCCAGGAAGTCACCCAGATGCTTGTGAACGAGGTACAGCGCATACACACTGCAAAGGTTCTGCAGCTGCTCCCTCACCCCATGTCCAGGAATGTCCTGCTGCTGTAGCTTCTCGATGAACCTAAACGCGTACAAACCATGACAATGAATAACTTCTTTCTTTCCCTCAAGAAAGGAAGAAAACTAAAAGGTCACAGAACAAACTCTGAACGCTACTCACTTGGTTACAATAATCAACTGGATGTGAGCAACCGCAGCCTCGACAGCATCTGGGGACCGCTCATAGAAACCTGCAAGAAGGAGCGAAATCATAATGAATACACTTCAAGACTTTCAGGAGGCCGTAATTAGCAGCCAATGAAGTAATGTGTTTTTGATAATCTCCATCTCCAATAAATAACCTTCTTCTTGGTTCGGTGCTTGGCCTATGTTCTGAGCGCAATTTACCGCCATCCTGAGAGCCCTAGCTTCAAATGCCTCTTGTATGATAGAAAGATTAAGCCAGTCTTCAGCTGTTGAGAATATGACGAAATATTTAATATTTATGATCGTCAATACAAGTTAATAGGCTCCTGATTAAGGCGCCTGGAACAAAGTCAAATAGCCAGCCTTTAGTACAATACCTGTACTGACAGCACATTTGCATTGCATCAAATGTTGTACATTACCCATGTAAGCCATTGTACCAACAGGTTGCTTTCCAGAAGTCAATTGAGAAACAGTCTTCATTAGAATCCTTGCAACCTGCAGATTACCATTCACCAAAGCTGGGTGAAGAAAAGCAGATTAAAGAAAAAGGGTTTCATTAAAATACAATATGTGTTTTGTGTTGTCACCCAACCAAGCAGCTAAAGCATGAGTACCATTACAACTAAGGACAGGATGCAAACCTGCAAAAGCAGAACGACATTGTCTCCTTCATAAGTGCAAGCAGGAACATATACTGCAAACAACTCAGGAAGTCCACTACTGTTCAAGTAACCATGTCCTCCACAGAGCTTTCGGCATTCTTCAATTGCATCCTGCACATACAGAAGGAAATAATTAACTTCAATAATGAACCATCCATTTTATTAAACATGTAATTGTGTATACTGACTACATTGCTGATATTACTCTGCTGAGAACGGCAATGGAGCTTCAGCAATCCAGGTAAACTGACTTAAAACTCACTACTTAATTAATTTTCATTATACATACAGCTGTTGCAGATGTTGTCACAGCCTTCAGGCCAGCAGTACAGGCATGAACCTCTTGCAGTGTTGAGAAATCCTTAGCTTCCAGTTTCTGTGTGACATCCGTGTAAAGCCACTTGAGCCAATCACCCACGAATCTAAATGCATATGCTGAAGCCAGCAAAGGAAAGAGCCTGCTTTGTTGAGTCTTGTAATTAAGGACCTATAACCAGTTTGAACACATTAATAACCAATCGTCAGTGGTGACAAGTTGCGGAAACTATTCTCCTACTATATGCAGTCATTAAAATATGTGCAAAATGAAAATACATGCATATTCATTAAAAGAAAAAAAAACAGTGTCATGTATGCTTGCAGCAAGTTATTTCATGAACAACAAGCAGCATCTATTGACCAGATACAGAGTCTCCATAACTCTGAAACCCTAAAACTTTACAATAAAAAAAAGTTTTGAGTCATAGTACCTGAGTCTCAGGGCCACCAACTTGAGAGCCAAATTGCTTACGTATAGCACTGTATCGTACAGCAATGCAAACAGCACGGGACAGGGCCTTAGAAGCATCTGCCACAATTGACTGACGAACAAAAACCATTGTCCCATAAAGCAGCTGCTTCGGAACATTTGAGGGTACATATTTCCCCTCCCTAGTAACTTGTGAAAGCCTGAAATGAAGGCAACCATGTCAAGTTTGAGGAGGGCTATAACAGATAATGATAAAGTGACGTAACAGAGCAAAATAGTCCAATACAAAACCTCATCAACATTTGCTCCCTTGGGATGCGCACATGGTCAAATCTTAGAACACCATTATCCATACTGTTATATGCACCACTACCAAACTTTCCGCCAATATCACCAAGGGTAACACCAGGAAGAGGAGAATGATCCACTAAGCTTCGAAGCTGCACGATGAAACCTGGCACACAAATGTACATGAGTTGCAAAGGAAGGGATGGTTTAAATTCACGTTAAAAAGCAAAACACCTATACCATGAATGCCATAGTCCTTTCCTTCAGTTATGAGTCGAGCATAAACAACTGCATGAGTGGAAGCTTTCCCCAAGCCACCAGGCCACCACTGCCAACATGACAGAAAAGTATTATGACTTGCCAACAATGGAAATAAAATTTGAAGAAAACTATTATGGTGTCCGTTTGATTCATAGGATTTTACTTTGCTGGAGGTCAAGGTCGGGCTGTGGATAACAAACTCATCGGTCTTGGGATCAAACGTAGCAGTTGTTTCAAGGCCCTGAACATTAGAGCCATGACCAAGTTCAGTCTGAGCATAGCATCCAATTATCTGGAACTTGTAGGCCAATGGTAACCACTTCTGCTGCTGCTCTTCAGTTCCTTGACCTTTTATAGCAGGAACAAACATGCCCTGCAATGCAAGCGTGTCGAATTGTAAGTTAAAAATGTAGATGAAAATAGCGCGAAGCAACCATCTTTTGTTTGATGATGTGGCTCCGATTGCTAGTTACCCAAGATCCAAGAACAATAGGAAGAGCTATATATAAGGCCTAGCATACAAACCACACAGAAGATCTAAGGTTTCATTGTATGGTTAGAACATATGTTGAAGGAGTGTGAAAATTGATAGGCATACCCAATGCAGATCAACATAACCAGGCTGGTCAACATAGAGCCTCAGCAAATTTGCTTCCTCTTCTGTTTATTGAAAACAAGATAAGACTGTGTCACGCATAGAACAGTGACAGGATAAGACTTGGGTTAGTACTGGAAACCTAGCGAACCTGTAAGACGTAGCTCGACGATACGCTTCCATGCATGGGCAGCTTTTCTTAGCGTGTCCTTGAACAACTCCTTTCTGGGGAGCATTGTCCTGGTATCCTTGCGGAACACCTGTGTAATGTTGAGGCGAAGCGTTTAGAGCTGAATGAACAAAGCTGGTAAAAGCCGTGGCAAGACAAGTCATCTAGGCTGACGAAAGGTCGGAATCCAGCGCGAAAAAAAAGGCGAAGCGGGGACTGCTCGAATCGAAGAAATCAACAGCTAGAGAAGCTGAATGCTTCCCTCCAGCAACTGCTACTTAGGAACAAGGAGGAGGCGCATCTGGAGTAGACTAGACGAGTAGAGTAGAGTAAAAACAAGGCGGAATTTGGCGCAGATCCATAGAGTTGATACGCAGAAGAGGAATTACGGGGTCGGATGCGACGAGACGGGCTATGCGGTCGGCGACGTCGACGGCGTGGCGGGAGCCGGCCCAGGCGACCTTCATCTCCTCGACGTCGAACTGCGCGGCGGCCCTCTCGGCGGCCAGGTGGTCGACCTCGACGGCGTCCATGGCCATCTCTCTCTGCTTCTCTTCCTCCGAAGAAGGGGGATGGAGTAATTGTGTGCTGTGAATGATTTCGGTTGGAACCTGCCTGTTGCTACAGTATATAAACAGGGGAGTGGAGGGCGAGGGCGAGATTTAGCAATAACGACTGCATTTATTTGCCCAATATACACAAATTTATTTTACAGAGAAATGCATTAAATATTTAGAAATACATGATTTTATCCAGTTGTATCATTCAAATACATGGATTTTTATTTTGCATCTCTAAGTCCTATAAATTTATCTTGTTGTACCATTTAGGTTAATGAACTTTTATTTTAAGTTTTTTTATGCATGAACTCGTGTTATCTGTGTAAAATAAATAAATGTGAAATCAAGATCCATCGGTACTTGCTACATGCCAGCGGTGAACTGCAATCGCTTCTTAGATGTGTATGTGTCAGTGTGTTCGTATATAAGTTGTTGTAGCCACAATTACCAACATCAATATGGGCATACGATCTCGCGGTTCCAGTGCACTGTGCTCTTTTGCAATCTAATCGATCTGATGGAGAGTAATATACCGCGTGAAGAGGTGTAAAAGATCATGATATTGTCTATAGTGTCCATCTCGAAAGATAGCTGCAACCTTGGTGATTTTCTCTCGGTACTGTTGTTCAGATAGAAAGTGGGAGAAGGGTGATATGTGAGATGCATATATTAGTACAATGATTGGAGCCACATCGATGAAAAGGTATATACATACAGTACACCATTCAAAAAAGTTCATGCATATATAACTCTAGAAAAAGTTTATGAAACCAAAAGATACAAAATTATAGATGAACAAATTCATAAATATAAAAATAGAAAAGTCAAATTTTCGTAAAACTAAATGGTCTAGCTGGATAACTTTATTTACTGCATTTTACTCAAACTTTTATTTGATTGCTGAAGGTAGAGATGGCAGCTCGCGCAACAGCACATAGTTGAGATGGGCTTGTCCTATTTTGTTTTTCCTTTTATCGTTACACGTATTTTTTTAGATACAGGATGGAAATTTTGATTTTTTTTTCTTCAACGAGGTTAAGATCATCTTATTGCAACGATATGAACAAATGCACTCGTGCTCCTGTTATATAGAACATAAGCAACAATAACATAACGGTTAAATACACTCATGGTTGTGAACTGGATTTTATAAAGTGACGTACCGCTCGTATCATGTTTGTTGTCTCTTTTTTTAGTTGCGTCTAGATTTGACTCAGTATCATGTTTGTCGTCTCTTTTTTTAGTTGCGTCTAGATTCGACTCACATAATTTTCTTGTAGAGAATTCAACCCACGAGTAATCGAACTTAAAATTTGAGGAGTGCTACTCACACTTATTTAAATATTGTTCATACCTATGTTGCAATATTTGACCCACGTGCCTTTATGTATATGGGCAGACCGGAATATCTCGTGTGTGAAAGACCATACAATTGGATCAATTATTGCTAGTAGCATGAAGTGGATACATCAACTGATCAACATGAGTGGAGTGGATAAGAAAAGGCATGTGCGGGGAGATGGAGATAGACGCTCCGGCCAGAAAAGCAAAGCCACCATGGGATTTCGGAAGGGAGAGGAAGCAGTTTGATTTTTCATTTTTGAAAAAAAAAAAGAGATGTGAGCATAAAAATCGAGATGGAAAATCGAAGTCTAAAAATACCAGATGTTGAGTATCTATTCGTTCGGTAACGAGTTTATGCTTCAAAGTCACTGGACCTGTTATGTTATCAAAATAAAAATAATTAATTACGTCTACGTGACACTAAAATACTCTCTCCGTCCCAAAAATCTTATCCCTACAAAGCGACAAACTTTTTGGGACGGAGGATGTACCAAATTATGAAAAATACCTATAAACATATCAAATTATGTAACACCCCACCCACTATGGGTGTGACGGTCGTTACTTCTGCCAGCTCTCTAGGATCACAGACTAGTCCCACAGACCAACACTAATCTTTTCTGCGCATTTTGTCCTCACTCGTGCGCACCCGGGAAGACTTCCCGGTCGGTCACCCATCGGAAAAGAAGGTATACCTTGGTGGTATGAGTTATTCTATCAATCCTATTAAGCCTTGAGTCAGGATATCACAATCCACCCCCTTAGAAGATTGACGTCCTCGTCGGTCAACTCCCAAGCCAGGAACGTCCCCTCTTGGCCACGTCCATACGTTCAGTACTGACATACATACCATACCATGTCCCTCCTATAGGATCCACGCGTCATGCGTATGTACCCACGTCCCTGACCCGTACGCACCTGTGAAACCGCGAGGGTTGGCCCTAATACCATTTTGTAACACCCTATGGGCGTGGCGGTCGTTACTTCTGGCAGCTCTCTAGGATCACAGACTAGCCCCACAGACCAACACTAGTCTTTTCTGTGCATTTTGTCCCCACTCGTGCGCACCTGGGAAGACTTACCGGTCGGTCACCTATCCGTAAATTGCTCCAGGCCAAGCACGCTTAACCTCAGAGTTTTTTACAAGTGAGCTTCCAGAAAAGAAGGTATACCTTGGTGGTATGTGTCGGTGTTTGGATCCGGCGGATCTCACGACACTACCTTAGGTAGATTAAGAAGTTGTAGTTCAGTAATGGGCGCGCAAAGATTCAAGAAGGTGAAAGACAAGTGTACACAGAGATTTACGTGATTCGAGCCGCCTGAGCGTAATACCCTACTCCATGGGGTATGTTGGTGATGTATTAAGCGTGTGAGTCTAGAAGAAGCTCCAGAAGAAAAAGCTCGTCTAGCTCATGGAGTTCTGTAGTGGTCGGGAACCGTCCCTTGTGTATTGTCGACCGGTCCTTTTATAGAACAAGGACTGGTCATTACATTGCTAGCCTGTTCCGATAGGTGGCCCCGACGGTTACACATGTTTGATACACAATTAATGAGGGTAATTACTCTTAATAGCCTGGTAACGGGCCTTAACAGTGCTGTTACCAGTATTAAGGGTCATCTGATTGTATGTCATTAATATAGTATTAATGATACTTAATCAGGTCTTGAAGTCTTTGATTGTTCCTTAAAGGTCCGGAGCCGTTGAGGATCCACCAGCCTGATTGTTGAAGTTGAAGGTTCGACGGTCGCCACGTGGCAACACCGGAGCTTACCGTCGTGGGCGAGTAGGTCCGGTGCTACTAGACACGTGTTAGTACCGAAGTTTTCCTCTGTCTGGGGTTAGGTCCGAGGGTGGATATTCCGACCGGAGCTTCTCATGTGTGGGTAATAGCTTCAGTCTTATGATACACGTGGCAGCCCTGGGACTAACCATGTCAGTGAAGCAGGTCCGATTACGTCTGACACGTGGGGCCTTCGGAGATCTTCAAATCTGGTAGATGGAGTTTCCTTGTGATCTTGCAATCAAGGGATATCTGATACGGAGGGTACCGACAGTATGAGTTATTCTATGAATCCTATTAAGACTTGAGTCAGAATGTCACAAATTATGTAAAAAAATCATTCTTAAAAAAGATAAATAAGTATAAGACCGCACCAGGCAGGCGGAAAGGCACTTGCTTGTCTCGTTTCTCTATTCCAATCCACCGCCGCCGCCACCTCCGAAGACCAAACAACCTCCTCCAGTCCTCCGCCGCCTTCGCTAGGGTTTAGTAGCAGGATGTCGTCCACCGCCAACCGTCGCCCCTACGGACGCGGCCCGCCCGCCACCGGCTACGTGCGCCGCGGCTCCGTCCCCTCCGACGTCGCCAAGCCCCGGGCCCCCCCGGCGCCCCTGCGCAAGCCCGTCTTCACCACCGTCGACCAGCTGCGCCCGCAGACCCACGGACACACCCTCGTCGCCCGCGTCATCAAGGCCCGCACCGTCCTCGACAAGCCATCCCCGCACCTCGGACGCTCCCGCCTCGCCGAGTGCCTCGTCGGAGACCAAACCGGCACCATCCTCTTCACCGCCCGCAACGACCAGGGTCCGTACCCTTCCTTCTTTCCTTCTGGCTACACTACGTACTAGTATGTCATACGATCGCCACAGATCTGACTATTTTCTGTTCTAATCTAATGTTACCACCACCAAAAGCACATATCTTTTTTTCCCCTCTCGTTATCAAGGCCCGCTACTAGTTTAGATTATGGTTTGCACCACCATCATCGAATCCTCTTGTCTGTCACCTGCATTTTATTTTATGATTTCCTCTTTAATTGCTTACTTACCATGAGTGTAGGATTTGAATTGTTTCTAGAGTGACTTGTCCCAATAGTGATTATTACTTCACAAGGGTATCTATCTAGTGTACTTCCATGTCTGGGTAGATGGTGCTCTATCCTTGTGCAGTATTTATTTGTCTCCTTTCCTTTGTGCCAACAAAAGAAAATAATGTTTTTTTTGCTCTATATAGATGAGTAAAGAGGCATAGCTTCTTCACTTGTGCACAACCACAATGAAAAGCTCAAACTTTTTAGATGATTATGCAGACATTACTTGCAGCAAAATTGATGGGCACTTGTTATTCTCTCATCGCTTTGTTATGTTTAATGTGCTGTGTAAATAGGTTGTTGCACATAATGGGTTATATCACTGAGAACCCCTTTTTTTTGTTTGCCTTGTCGGCAGTTGACCTGCTTAAGCCGGATACCACAGTGATCTTGCGCAATGCCAGGATTGACATGTTCAAGGGGACCATGAGGCTGTCAGTTGACAAGTGGGGGCGCATCGAGGTCACTGACCCTGCTGATTTCGTAGTGAATGAAGACAACAACATGTCGCTGGTGGAGTATGAGCTGGTGGACGTCGTGGATGAAGAGTAATGTCTTATTTTCATGAGTTGGGGCCTTAGGGCTGCGGACAGACTACAGAGAGTTTAAGGCAGTTTGTAGCAGTAGGCTCCTTTTATCATCCATCCATCTTGGGGAGATTTTAAGACTTGAGGAGGTTATTTATGTGTACAGCAGGTCCGACTGGTCTCTAACTTTATGATTTTGTCATTGTCGAATGCAGTTATGTTTGTGGATGGCAAATAACCAGCCTGGTTTCTGTTCTCTGTTGTTGAGCTAGTACTAGATATAATTGTGCTGGTGGGTAATGTTCAAGGCGTTGTGCTTTTGAGCTTTGCACACAACAGTAGTTCATTGTCATGGTATGTGCTTGGTGGTTTGAGGTGTCGCTGTTGTGAGTTGAAAGCTTGTAGTTGGGGCAGATAATGAATTTGATTGTAGTGGTGAGATGTCACGGTATGTGTGGTGGTAGTATGTTCGCAGAGGCTGATAGCCACAGCCAACAACAAATAGATTAACCAATAATGGCGGATTCATACAATACATGCTGATCGTGTTACATACATATATAGCAGGTGAATACAATTAATGGGCTCCTCTGAGAAATCATACTACTAGTTGGTTCCGACATAGCTAGCACGCAGAGAGACTGGAAGAAGAAGCAAATCTGGCTGGCTTAACCTAGCTAAGCTAGGTGGTGGAGTAGAGTTGGGTAATGGAGTCCATCATGACATCGGCGACAAGCTGGTTGGTTCTCTCGGTGGGATGGATAGCATCCCAGTAGAGGTATTTGGTAGGATCACCGCATGTTCTTCGGCCTCGGCATGTCTGGCTGATCTCGATGACCCCGGATCCACAGCAGCCTCTCGACACCTCTGAGAGGCCAAACTTGTTAGGGTCCGTGGTGGCGTCGTTCATGATTGCGTAGGCGTCGATGTAAGAAGTCCTGATTCGATTCTGATAATTTATGCCGTTGAGTAGCTGGATCAGCTTGGAGTTGAAGGAGAGCGCGAGCTGGTTCAGCCTGGCGTCGCATCTCTGGGAGCCGGTGCCGACGAGCGTTCGGACGATGGGTAAGCAACCCATGGGGGGCAGCCCGACGAAGAGGAATCGCCTCCCTCCAAGCATTCTCATCACCTGCAATGCAGTTTAATTTGTTGTTGTGCATGTTGTGTTGGGCAATCTGGGTCTGAGTCTTGGTCTTGGTGTTAACGAAAACCCAACAAAATTAAACGATGATGAGCGAGAGATGGTAATTACTAGTTAGTACAGTAGTACCTGGGTGTAATTAGCGGCGCGTGCTATGAGGTAATTCTCGTACGCCGCCGTGCTGACGCTGGTGGACGCGTTGGAGGAGGCGAGGTAGGCGGAGAGCATGTCGTTGGTGCCGGTGCTGATGACGAAGGTGGCCCTGTTGACGAGCCGCTCTGCTCGTCTCGGCCCCAGCAGCGTCCGGAGCAGCAGCTTGTACCGGAACAGGTTGCGCAGCTGCGAGCTCAAGGACATGGCGTTCTGCATCACACCATGCATGCATGCAGATCTTGTCTTATCATCGTCATCAGGATGTGGATGATATGGAGTACTCGATGGAATCAAAAAGAGACATGAGACATACTAGTCTGTTGGCCGTGTTGTCGTCGTAACCAGAGCCTCCCGACGCGAAGCTGACGCCCCTCCTGAGCTGGACCAGCCTCAGGTTCGGGTCCAAGAAGCCTGGAATGCTCCTTCCGATGCCAAGCCTCTCAGCTATCATGTCTGTGGCTAAGCGGCCGTTGGTGAATCTCCCGGTCGGCCTCCCGCCGAAGAAGTTGAGGCCGTAGGGCAAGAAATTCGCCCTGGCCGTGGTCTGCAGGTGGTTGTTGTTTCCAGGATCGACGGTGGAGTCACCGAACACCAGAAGAGTGCTGCAGCCCAGACCGGCCAGACTGCGGTTGCCTGCTCCAGGCTCCTGTGGTGGTGGTACGACCATCCGCGGCGGCGCCGGATCCTTCCCCTGCTCCTGCCCCTGCCCCTGCTTCGGAGGCGGTGCTCGTCGATGTTGTGGTCGCCGAGGCTGCTGCGGCGGTGACGTTGCCGGCCCTGGTGCCTGCTGCTGCTCATCTGCTACTGCTGGTGGTGGTGGCGGCTCTGTGGCGGGAGCATCTGCTGCCGTTCTTGCGTAGTGCAGCTCCCCAGTAATAAGCAACGCCACTGCTAGAACTAGCGCAAGACGACGACGCCTCATTGTCGTCATTGTGGTGGCTCTCTCAGGTCAGGCTAGCTAGAGAGTACTGTAGTTATTTTTGATCAGTTGCAAGACCAATTAATGGACGCAGCATATGCACGTGTACAACATATATAGACCAATGTGCAAGTGAATGAGGAATTAATCACTAGGAGAGAAGCTAGCTTTGCATGCAGATCCATCAAAAGGTGCCTTGGTGCCAGTTAGGTGAGGTGACCACCGCTGCTTGTTCTTTGTGTGCGAGCTTTGCATTGCAATGCATACAGGCAAACCAGTGTTGTCTGCTTTGTGTTGCAATTAAGAAAACAAATTCTCTAGAAGGAAGGCGAAGATCTGTAGAGCTAGCATGCATCTTGTGATTCTGCTTGCATAGCGTGCTAGAGCAACAAATGTGTAATCGCATTTTCAGTGTTGCAAGACAAATACAGATGGTGCGGCAACAATGAAGAAGAAGAAGGAATGCCGGAGAAGCAACTAACACATTTTGTTGGATGTGCCGTACCAGATCCAAATAATGGATGGACTGATCGGACGGTTCAGATGAGGATAGACATGAAAGAGCCATCGCTGTTGGAGTCAGCAGCAGGAGGAACAAGCCAAGCCCAAGCCAAGCCGAGAGGAGAAGGGGGAGAAGAGGCCAACAACAAGACAGCCTTGCTCCCTCCCGGAGTCCCCCTCGATCCGCAAGAGCAAGACTGCAAGCAAGAGCAAGCGGTCATGGCGGCGGCGGAAGAGGCAGCAGTAGACCAGCTGCGCTACCTGTCGGGCTTGGGCAACACCTTCTCGTCGGAGGCGGTCCCGGGGTCCCTCCCCGTGGGCCAGAACAGCCCGCTGGTGTGCCCGCTGGGCCTCTACGCCGAGCAGCTGTCCGGCACCTCCTTCACCACGCCGCGCGCCCGCAACCTCAGGACGTGGCTGTACCGGATCAAGCCGTCGGTGACCCACCAGCCGTTCCACCCCCGGGCGCCCGCCAACGAGCGCCTCCTCGGCGAGTTCTTCGACCGCACCACCACCGTCGCCACGCCCACGCAGCTGCGGTGGAGGCCGGCCCAAGTGCCCCCGGCGCAGCCGCCGCTCCTCCTGGACTTCGTCGACGGACTCTACACCGTCTGCGGCGCCGGCAGCTCCTTCCTCCGCCACGGATACGCAATCCACATGCATGTCTCTTCTTCTTCTTCCCCATTATTCAAATCTCACCTAGCTGGATCGGAGCTGCACTTCCTTCACTGGACTGAATGATTCCATCACCACCACCTAATATTAGGTATGCTGCCAACAAGTCCATGGATGGATGCGCCTTCTGCAACGCGGATGGGGATTTCCTCATCGTTCCCCAGCAAGGAAGTAATAATAAGTGATTATATTTTTCTCCCTCCTTATTGAACACATCACATCATCTATGCATCATCCTCACTATATGTCGTTTGCCATGACATCAATAAGCCCAGGGTTGTTCATCACAACGGAATGCGGGAAGATGCTAGTTTCGCCTGGTGAAATCGTTGTGATTCCTCAAGGCTTTCGCTTTGCCGTCGACTTGCCCGATGGTCCTTCGCGTGGCTACGTTTCTGAGGTTTTCGGTACCCATTTTCAGCTCCCTGATCTTGGCCCAATCGGTCGGTGATCTTCTCAATCAGCTTCCTATCTTCCTCTGTTTCTTCAGTATGAACCAGCTAGAGGTGAGGAATAGTCTTCTGATTCATTGGTGGTGCGTGCTGCAGGTGCCAATGGCTTGGCTTCACCAAGGGATTTCCTCTCCCCGACGGCGTGGTTTGAGCAGGCACACCGCCCTGGGTACGTAATAGTGCACAAGTACGGGGGTGAACTGTTCACTGCCACACAGGATTTTTCTCCTTTTAACGTGGTTGCGTGGCATGGAAACTATGTTCCTTACAAGGTACTAGTAACAGTGTCCCTTTTAATTTACTCCAATATTGTATTACTATCATGACCTGATTTCCTTTTTGCTCAGTATGATCTGAGTAGGTTCTGCCCGTTTAATACCGTCCTATTCGATCACGGGGACCCATCAGTAAACACAGGTGAGCAACTTATTAAAGCCGCTTTGGAGAAGATGCACGGACCTTCTTTTGGATATGATGCATATGTTTATATGATGCTCGTTCAACCAATTTCATTCCAGTGCTAACGGCGCCAACCGACAAGCCTGGTGTCGCCTTACTTGATTTTGTGATATTCCCGCCTAGATGGTTGGTTGCCGAGAACACATTCCGGCCTCCGTACTATCACCGCAACTGCATGAGCGAATTCATGGGCCTCATCTACGGGATATACGAGGTGAAAAAGAAAAAAAAATCTGATATGAATTATGACTGGATTTCTCAAACCTGATCACACAATTTTGTTAACTTCTTTTTGCAGGCAAAGGCCGACGGTTTCCTTCCTGGGGGCGCTAGTCTTCACAGCTGCATGACACCGCACGGACCCGACACAAAGACCTACGAGGCAACCGTCCGGCGTGTTGACGATGATGATGCCAACGAGCCATCGAGGCTTGAAGGCACGCTGGCCTTCATGTTCGAGTCTTCGCTCATCCCACGAGTCTGCCGGTGGGCTCTGGAATCCCCGTATCGAGATCTGGATTACTACCAGTGCTGGATTGGATTGAAATCCCACTTCTCGCACCATGACAGTGGAACCAGCAAATCTTCTTAATTTTCTTCGTCGCTTCAGCATCGTCCTCCTGCATAGTACTTACTCTTATAGGAATAATCTCGTGTAATGCTCGATGCTTCTTCCTTTCCTGCCCTGTCCTGTATAACATATGTATCACATGTAAGGCAACAGCACGATATGTAAATCTGTGCGTTGCCGTACGTAATACCCGACTCTGTAGATAGGAGTTCTCCTCCTCTTGGGCCTGCTCCGAGGCAGGCGGCGGCAGGAAGAGAAGGTTTTGCTACTGTTCAGCAGCAACAGGCGATCCCCACGTCGCTCTGTAGAGCAGTAGATGCCTGTTGTGAATTAACGCGGACATGAACCGATCCATCTGAATTGGGTCGTGCCATTTACTATAGACTGAAATACCATTTTATTCGCTAGATCCTCACCTGATCGACCAAACAAGGTACTCCCTCCGTTCCTCTTCCTTTGAGAAGGTTGTCACCACACAAGCCATAGCCACCTCAGCTCACAGTAACAGGACAGGCTTAGGTACGTGGGGCGCACCACACCATTTACATCGTGCACATCACAAGATATATGGAGGCTAGCAATTTACAGCAACGCTAGTCGGTTAGCACATTAAAGCGGAAGGCGCCCGAAGCGCCAATGCTTCATGTTCACAGCATAAAACAACATACCTTCTAAATTATTTACCATTTCCAGACTAAAACGTCTTCCGAGCATAGTCACCCACCCTACATATATCTATCTAGTCGTCAGTCTAGTCCCGTCCTCTATTAGTTTGAGTCATCATCAGACAGGCATACGAAATCTATAGGAGGAGCCCCCACCCTCGGCGAACCACTGCTTAACCCACCAATACTGGCAGTAAGCCATGCATCCAACGATTGTGATCCAGCATCTGTCGCATGCGCGCCTGCTTCCTTTGGAACTCCGATATGCCTACCTGCCAGTGGCACACTTGATGCAGCTGCAGTCGTACAGGGCATCATGTTCAAACCTGGTGGTGCTGTCGCCGGTAAAGCTGGATTTGGAGTTGGTGGTGCATGTTGTACCGGGTGACTTGGACTTGAACCTGGAGCCAGCGATGATGCTGGGAGAACTGGATGCAAACTTGATGGTGACGAGGTTGCCGGGAGCCCTGGATGCATATTTGACGTGACCGAGGTTGCCAGGGGGGGCTGATGTGAACCTGATGTGGATGGATTCGCCGGCAAGGTTGGCTGTGAGCTTGACAATAATGAGGTCTCTAGAGTCACAGGAGATGACTGCGTCCTGGAAGATGAAGGTGTCACCTCCGGCCTAGGAAGCTGATGCTGATTTCCAGGAGGCATGGAATGTGACCGTGGTGGCCTGAACTGGAGATGAGGCGCAGGTGCACGAGGAGCCAATTCACTCTGAACTCCATAGCTCCCACGTGGTATAGGCAGGTGACCAATAGCCCCTGATGTTGCCATGAAAAGATTGCCTGGTACAGAAGGGGAAGGCTGGCTCACTTGCGAAGATACCAAAGACGGACGAGACACGTGTGATGGTGACGATGATGGTCGATCCACCTGCAGTAGTTGGACTCTAGGCCTTGGTACAGGTGGTTGACAAGCTGATGACGATGCAACTGGTGATGCTGAGGATCCTGCCAATGAAGGCCTTGTCGGTGCTTGCGGAGAAGCCTGAGGTGTCTGACGAGCTTGAGGGCTATGGGTTCTTGCTGCAGTACAAATAAATAAATGCACATTAATGATAGATTCTAGAGAACCAATTTATAATAAAATCATGGACCACTCATCACTATGTATCTTTTTTCTTTAATCAGTATAACCATACTCATATTGTTTAACACTAACATGTTGACACACACTTCATTGAACTGGGTGCCTGTGCACGTAACGTTTAGAAGAGTGTTGCACCATTTCAAATGTTAATCTCACAGAAACATTTTTTTTTTAACCAAATAGAATCCTATCTCGATATTTCATACCAAAACACTAATCATGTAAAAAAGATTAATGTCAGAGACACTAGGTGCATGTGTACACTATACCTTGTGTTGCGGATGGTGATATGAATTTGGCCCGAAAATCCTCAGCCAGAGATTGGTTGCGGTGAACTTTCTCATACAAACCATCGAGCGTCTTCTTTTGCTGAATATGAGTAGAGTCATGTTCTTCAATTAATAAATCATATTTCCGTTTTACCTTCTCGATTTCTTGGTTGCACTCCATCAGAAGTTGTGATCTCTGTCCAAAGTGAAATGGAAAAAAACATGTTAATTCTGGAACTAGAATAAGCAGTTCACAACCATAAACAAGAAAGACGAAAAATACAAACCTTCAGTTCATGGATTTTATTCATTGTGTCCATGTGCAGTCTTAATTTGTGCATCTCGTTTTTCAATGGCTCAGCATCAATTGGTGGGTGATTAAACATCATTGATGCCACTGGAAAGAGTTGATCCGACTGTGCAGAATTTGTTGGTGCAGCATCTGTCCGAGTTGATTGGCTTTGATCAGGTTGAGCAGTTTCAGATAGATTGTTGGAAACAGCAATTGATGGTTGCCTTTCAGGTTGCAAAGGTTGAGCTGACACTATACCAGACAACCCTTCCTGTCCCGGTTCACCTTGTGGAAGTTGTGATGGTGCTAAACTAGCTAAACTCTGTTGCGAAGACTGAGTTACAATATCTCTCTGCGTCTCAACTTCTCTAGACACAGGTAACATAGTCTGGCTGGATGGTGCTGTTGAAGCTGGTATGTGCAAGTGAGGTACAACAGATGCTTCACTATTTCCAGTGGTAACTTCCATTAATGCATCACCCAAATGTTGGCTTATACCACCCTGTAATGTTGAGATGTCAGTACTCTCTTCCTCAACATGTTCAGTACTTCTCGGGTCAACACCTGGAGGTTCCTGATATAATGGTAAACGATACATGATAAGTTACTCTGCTTCACATGCATATGCAACAAGAACGAACATGATGCCTTGACAAGGATGCGTACACAACACAAGAAAAATGCAAAACATGAGGAAGTAGTGAATAACATTTATAAAAAAAAATGAACATTATGTGCTAAGCAATAACCCTCGTGCAAAGACAAAACAATGGATGTCCACTGGGAAATTAAATTCAAGTAAATGGGGACGGAAGATGCATAGGAGTGATCCAGTTGAAAGGAAACATAATTCATGCAGTTCTCACTCTTCACCTAGCATGCTTTGTGGTAAATTCAGGAAACAGACTAATAAGACTATCAGGATGGCAAATAAATTTGCATTACTACAGTAGATAATAGAAACTTATACAATGCTAGGCTAATATTTTTTTTGAGGAAAATATTAGGCTAATATTAGCAGGATAAGAACTTAAATGGGTAACCTGACAAAGAGAAAAAACTTTGAGGTCATGAAAACAGAACTGAAGCCTCACTGCATCAAGGGATCTATGTAAACATCATTGTTTGTGAAATATGTTATAACAGGTAGCTATGAGAATAAATCATGTTATACCTGGTTTGCAGAATCATCAATTAAAGGATTTTTAATCCCCAAGTGCTGAACAGCCAGAGATGCATCCCCCTGTGAGTCAATGCCATCAGAAATATTATGATGGACCCTATTCACTGTCAGACCGACAACTTCTGACGGCGACGTTTGGATAAGAACAGCAGGTCCATTTCTCACTTCTTCTGTAGTGCTAGCTTCAGATGCATTTGCACTTCGAACCAATGTAATTTCCATCGCTGAGTTATCATCCAAGGACCGTGGTGTCAAAGAAGCTGCATGAACATGGCAGCTACCAATATCTTCCCTGAAGTGGCTGAATTCCTCCACAACAAAGTATGAATCTGGTAAAGGAATGTGCTGATCGAAAGCATGATCTAACTGGCCAGATTTTGCTGCCTGAAGGAACTGTTCTTTCAACTGAGACTCCTTTGCCCAGGCAGCTGATTGCTGCATATCCAGCTTGTTGCGTTGGCATCTAATGTGTTCCAAAAATGCATAGAGAAACATAGTAAACCATTGAATTATCAGATGTATCTTCCCAAACATGTCATCTTGATCAATGTGACTTTTACGAAGATGCTTCACAACTAAATTACATGTTTCTCTGAGTTTTGTGATTTCCTTTTGCTTGTGTGTATCCAACAATGAGACCTCTTTTGAGTGTTTATCCTGTATACTCTTCTCTCTCAAGGAGAAAACTTTATCAACTAATTTAATTCTTTTGTCCATGATTCTACTAAGAAGCTCATCACTTGATAAATGTTTCCCTCGATGAGTTTCTGTATCACATAGCAGTTTCTTTTCTCCTGAAACAATCTCCTCAGTCCAAAACTCGCCAGAACCTTCTTGATTTGAATCATTTTCAAAACCACCATCAACGGAAATTGCCTGGCTAATGATGGATACATCATTTCTAGATTTAGTTGAAGTCTCTGGTTCATGATGTGGTAATTTGCTTGCTGAAGTTGACTGACTTTGCTTGCTTGTTTCGCCTGCTCTGCGTGCAAATTTCTTCTTTAGGATCCTTAGCTTCTCATAAACAAACAAAATAAGGCTTTCACTGCACTCATAATTCAAATTTTTTACAGCAAGGGCAAGTGATTCACGACGATTGACTTTATGCTTTAAGAGAGAAGCAGCACGCCAGCACTGAAACAAAGCATTATCAGAATAACATCATTCAGTAACACAACACATGTACTATAAAGTAAAAAAACACAAGGACTTTCTCTAACCAAAGCTATGTTGAATGCATGCAGTATGCCCTTTGGCTCTTGGCTAACTTGGTGGTTCTTCAAAATGTACTCAAGAAGCTCCTCGCACAAGGATTTAACACTCTCCTGCAAAAATTGTTATCATCTATCATCGCGACCGGGTCTGATAGAAAAAGGACTAAATGAAATGAAGTTTATTTTTGGAAATTCTACAATTCTACACACAAAAAAACAAGTCACATTTTAAAACAAAGACATGAGTGTATTTTTGTGACAAATACTGCATTGGTACCGTACATATTACTAACAAAGATGAATGACGCAGATAACTTTAGTGCAAGTTCATTTTGTTTCACTGGTCCTAGCTAACTACTGAATGTTTTACTACTTCCTGAGGAAGCAGTTGTTTACATCACTGTTAACCTCAAACAATATACTTTCATCTTTGCTACAGTAGTTATTGTTCCAAGTATTTACAACCCATTGTTCGAAAAATATTAAAATGTATAGGAAAAAGGAAGTAGTCGACCCTAACTTGCTTGGGACAAAGGCTTGGTTGTTGTGATAGGAAAAGAAAACATCGTCCTATAGACGATAACTTACTAGTCACCAGTTTGGACCCAAGGAAGATGATGAATATTCACAATCATTAAAGATAAATTTGAGGCTAGACAGGTCACTAGGTCAGGTCTGAAGTACATGGCAAGGTATGCTTATGCTTAAGATAGTCAGTAGCAACTAGCACACATCAATGGAATGAATATGATACAAAAGAATATAATCAATTATCAGAACAAAGTTTTACCACTATGACAAGCAGACTCCATCAAGAACCTACTTAACAATAATCTTTGTAAGGTATATGCGACAAAAGATTCAGAGCTCTAAGATCCTAAAAGAGCTAAGTTCTCTCTTATACTCCCTCCGGATCTTTTTATTTGTCACCGGCTAATTTATTTTTAAACTAACGGTGACAAATAAAAAGATCCGGAGGGAGTATTAAATTTGGGGCAGATTTTACACAAAACTAATTTGAAAAGACTGGAGGAAGTACAAAGGAAGTTAAAAAAATTGATATCTTTAGCAGTACCGGCAGTTCCAACAATTGATATAATCTCAACAGCTCCGGCTTTAGTTGGACGTGAAGACCTCTTTGTGTGCCATGAAGGTTGTTTGTCTCTACATAATGAACTTCATTAGAAGCATGCAGTATCAATACCTAAAACACCACAAATATCATTTTTTGCGGTTCTACAGATGTAATACCTAATTCCTGCCAAGTATCATCAACTGATATTCGATGAGAATTGGATGGAGTGTTGTTTTGAGACAAAAGAGTATCCTTGTTTTCATCAGGTGGAACTTTTGGAGACAGATCCATGATCTCACTAATTTTTCTACGTTTCATTCTGGCTTCATCAGTTTCTTCAGCAGGCATTTTTAATTGCTCTTCAATGTTAACCAATGGTTCTTCCATGTTTTGTACCTTTCTACGGCTTCTTTGTGCTGGCATGGATATATGTTGCCACTGAGGAGACCTCCCATGAAGCAAATTTGACCAGTAGGCCCAGAACTTTGGCAACTCACCATCAGGTGAGGAGATCCCCTCTTTCTCACCTATTACAACAATGTCTCTAGAATAAAATGATCCACGCAGATGAGCTTGGGATATGACAGCATTGTCTCCTTGAGTGCTGACTTCAACCTTAGTGGATAATTTAGTTGAGAACTCTGATACAACATTATCCAGGAAAACTTTGTCACCATCAGAGCCTTTACTTGAGTAGTTACGGTTCTGGAACTTGTCAAGTCTATTGAAGTGAAACGATGCACCCCAACTGAGAAGACAATGGCTCAAGCTAGGTGTTATACTCTGGATATTGCTATCGAGAACTTGATCATGCTTTGCAAGAATAAGAGCCTTTTCCTCTACTGTACAAGATGAATACAAACGAAAAATGGGTAGCTGTGCAGATTTTGACTCTATGCTTATCCTCTGAAGAGCTCTTAAATCGTTCACAGGATTCCAGTCACTACTATATATGATCACAGCATCAACAGATGATAGCTTAATGCTTGGAACACATGCACGACTATCCATCATAAAAATAAATCGCCCATTTTTCTTGTCATTAAACATACTCATTGCTGCCTGTTTCTTCTGCACTAGCAAACCACGTTCTACACGTTCATAGGAGTCATAACCAAATCTTTGACGGAAAAAATCATCCAAAATGTCACCCATAGGGTTGCCAGACCCACCACCAGACTGCCATATGAAAGAAGTAGAATCAGATTGGAACTGGCGCCTTTTTTGAGGGGAATAGAGCAGGAAAGGCCCCCATTGGGGGCAGATAATATATTAAATAATAAGGATAATGTACAAGCGACTGTCACTTTGTTAAAAAAGAAAACCAATTATTGCAAATTAAAGCATCGTAATCATGTTAATCCATTTTAACAGAAAAAATCAGACCGTACCAAAATAATTAGCAAGTAAATCATTTGTTTATCTTGCACCACAAAGCACTCAGCTAAAAGCTTTCAAGCACCTCTGTTGTGAATCTACTAGATGCAGATGGTAATACGGTATTAACACGAAACATCACTTAGGCCTTTATTGACATTCTTAATTTTGTAACTGAGGCAATTCAAATAACTAAATGCTATTACTCAGCTATTTTAGAATAAGACACAAATGCTAAAAATGTGCATAAGATTATCTTGTCAGATAACCGCTTCTGAATAGCAGTTAACGAAACGGAAAAAATCATAAAGATAAGCTTAAGGCAGGTAAGAAACTAAAAGAATTAACAGTTACCAATTTTTTTTTTTTGGCTTAGATAGCAGTTAACCACCCCTTTGGGGATCAGATTCCATAAATTGTGCCAAAATTGAATAATACAAATAAAAAGATTGGAAGAATATCTCACCTGACAAAGAATAAGAACTCTCAGCCCTTCAGTCCTGAGCTCTTGGAGCATTTTGTCAAGAAGCAACAACTTGCCACTTGAATGCACTCCAATATCAAGGATATCGGTGGGAGGGTGGCCCTTGGTAAGTGAGCTTTGCAATGATTGATCAACAACATAAGGGTGGTCACAGCACTGTAGCACAAGATTAGCTGAATATCAGAAAGATTGTCTGCAGCTACAAGAAACTGTAGATGTAGATTACCATCTAGCCCACCTTACTGTAAAGCATACTGAGAAGTTTCAGAAGCAAACCTTTCGGAGGGACACAAGAATGTTGCGAAGGGCACCAACACTATCTGTTTTTGAATGTGATCGCAGTGCTGGGGAGTTTGACAGTAAAGTGTGACAATATATCTCTAATTGCACCTGTGAAAGGCGGACAGGAACCCAATACTCAGAAAATATTGAAGAATCTGCCTTCCGCTCAGATGCTATGTAACAGGCAAGTTTTGCTTTCAGTGCTGCAAGGGTGCCAGCTGTATCACCAGAATCACCATTTGGAACACTCGACATATCATTTTCTTCATGGTCGAGGAAAGATAGCAGATTGAAGTACTCGGTAATATTTTCCTACAAAACATAATGAGTCAGTACGACACAACCCAGGACCCACTTGACATAGAGAAGAAATAATGTACAACATTGTCGACATACCTTAATTGGGGAGCTCAGAAGAACCATCCTAAAGTTGGTAGGAAGTCTCTTAAGTTGACCGAGACATTTTGAAACTCTCGAGCTTTGACAATCATCAACCAGAACCGCCTCCCAACTAATACGTTCCATGGCTTCAATATCCTGCATAATATTGGGAGAAAAAAATAGAGCAAATGGATCTATATTACTGGACAAGTAAATTTTATTATGGATTTAAAGATAGCACTGATGTTCTTTTAATTGTTAAGCTAGAAGAGCTAACACTAACAGAACAATATTACCTCTAAGATAGCATCCGGGTGGGACAAGAGAACTTGCAACATCATGGACCCATCATCATAGAACTCCAGATCTCGGATTGATTTGCGGACGTCTGTCTCCCCGTTATACACAACAACATTGATGGATGCTGCCAAGCGATTGAACTTAGCCTCCCACACCGAGAGAGATGCAGAACTAGAGACAATGAGGAGTGGTTGGCAGATATCAGGCAATATGGACATCACAAAAAGAATGGTCCTAATTACTCGCTCCTGCACAGTAAACAAGTTAAATGATTAAACTTTAATACACAAAAAATACAACAATCTAACAAGCAAAACATCCACAAAACCAAGTTAATAGCAGTCCTACAAGGGCACTGCCACATTAGTCAGGTCAGTAGCCATAAGCCTTGACTAGAAAATGGAAGCAAATAGAGGTAGAGACCAAATCTGAGAGGGTTCAAAAACCTAAGTTGAATGTATCAAATACAACTCCAATTATTTTTCATGGCAGAGCAGCTAAAAATGATATAGTTCTACCTGATCATTGATGAAAATAGCACCACGAGAATTGTGCCAGAACTCACGAAGCTGATTTATTGAACTCAAGTGATCATCATCAACACCAGGAGGGCAACCATCCGGCAGTCTCTGTAGTTTCTGAAAAACACCTTCCTTAACCTGTATAGACCAGAAACTGTTGTGAGATCATTTAAATACAGTTTAAAGTTACTCAAAATTGTGTGATCTTTAACTTTAAGCAACACATGTCTTTGCTTCAGAATGCTTTAAATATATCAGCCTAAGGCTGATTTAGAACATATGAACTTGGAAGGCATTTTGCAGGATACATTGCAGTTCCCATGGGTTTATTCTCAAAGTCCTATATTCCAAACAGTCTAAAGTGCAGAAGAAAGAATGCAGAAAGAATGAAGTAGCTTGGAAATGACGAAACATACTAACAAAGCATAATATGTATGTCAGGTGGATTAGCAAAGATATAATCACAAAAACAAAATCGAATTGTGTAAGCTGCAATCCTTTCCCTTGTCAAACAAAGTTGCAGTGTGCCAATTATTATGGACAAATGTTATCCATGCATACCTTATTCAGTTTTCCACAAGCAGGAGCTCTTCTTGCAGCTTCACGGCGATTCTTGTAGCTCCTTTTGAGCTCCTCAGCCTCAGGTGTACATAAAAATGGTGAAGTCTCCATTTCCCATGTTGCATGCTCATAACCCAGATCCTTCCATTTCACCAGCCATTCGGCATTACAAAATGCAAAATTATTCCCAAGTGATTTAAAAAATACTTCAGCTTCCTTTGGAGGCATAAGTGATCTTTTCTTCAACAGGCGGTGTGGTTCAGCCCATTCATGCTTCCACCTTATTCTCTAACCATATTCAGAAAATAACCTATCAGCTGGTAGGTCTAAAAGTTTCTGAAAGATGGTGCATAAAGATATTCATTGCACATGTATCACCTTTTCTTTATGAATCTTCTTATTAAATTTGGAGATAAGATCACGACCTTGTGGAGTGCTATCAATTAACTCACTTTCTGAAACCCACTGATTATGCACATGTGCTAGATTCTTGTACTTAACAAAATATTGCCTGCTGTTATCTGGTCCTAAAATAGAGAAGGAACAAAATTCTTAAAATAAATGGCAGCAATTCAAGAGAAGTTATACGCTTTACTTAATATAATTACCATCCTTGATGTCCCACAAAGAGTCAATTCCCTCACTGACTGAATATACGCCTAACTGGATTTTCTTTTTTGTACATGTGACACAAAGCCATATTCCTGTGGATACACATTCCAAGGAAGGATCTATACAAGAAATATGGTAATGTCGTTTACAACCTTTTCCATCACAACACCTGTTACCAAGTTAAAAAACAATGGATTTAGATTATTGAGGACCTTGCATGTAAAGTATGTGCCCCAAAACATTTGTTCCATATCTGCAGCATATTTTTTTCTATAACACAGCATACTATTTTAAAGATGCTTGTGCAGAACATTCCATGAAGCAGAAAACAGATGCACGATCTCTAAAGATCATAAGATGGTCCACCACAATTTTTTCAACCACACATTGGTGTATTTGAAAGTTTTCTACATTAAATATTCTTGTCTGTTATTTCTTCTTTCACAAAAAATGGTTGCCCAGGTTAAAGAATATGTTGTCTTGTTCATTGTCCTTCATAGAGAAAACCACACAAGACAATTGAAAAATAAATAATAACATTTCAGTCTCCTGGACCTCAGATAGACCCTATGCTGGCACTGATAGAAGGATAAAGAATATACAGACGTTTCCCCTAAAAAATATACAGACTTAAGAGTATATATTGCATTAGCTCAATCATGAAAATCTATCTTTGTCCTCCAATTGCTCTAATCTAGCTTCATCTTCTTTCATATTCACCATAGGAATAGTTTTTTTAAGCCACGATAAAAATAGTTTAGTGCTTTAAAATATCCAGTCAAAAATGTCATAACAGAATGTCACCAAACTATATTTTTAGAGTTTTAACAACTGCATAGTAATGATTTTAAATCTACCACATGAAAAGGTATAGCAGAATCGTCTCAGACAGTCAGACTATATGAAATTTTTCATAATACTATACTAACACCAGGTCAAAACTATGCTACAGCGTAAATTTGTGGTGGAAGTTACTTTGCAGACCACATAAAATGTACACATCAACAACAACACTTATCTGTCACCTAAAATATGAAAATGGAGCAGTAATACGAGTCCATAATACTATACAATAAAGAGTTTTTATCTCATGGTCAAACTTTGAACACCTCTGATTTGTAAATACAGGATTATCTACAGCACACGAACCTGATAGAAGGCATAATATCTGGAGCAAAGCAAACAGATATATCACATGCATGCTAACAAGAGGCTTATTTTTGTAGCCACTTGTTAGTACAAATTCCAACAAATGATAGGACTAAAATAACAAGCGAAACACAAACAATTGAAAATCTGTATACCAAAAGAATTTAGATTTTCACCGCAAAATAAATTAGAGTTCAAATTAGCACAAACATGTTTGGTTTCTTCTAACTCTAGGTCCATGTTCCATAATTTTAGGAACAAAAATAATATAAAGCAAAATAAAGACAGCTTACGCGAATTATAGAGTAACTCACTTAAGAATATCTGAGGTACTTCTGCTTTTGCAACCAACACACATGTGATCATTGTGATCTGTTTCATCACAATAGACTGCTTCAGTCTTCCTCAAAGTACAAGCCCCTTGCGTTCCAATGGAATCACCATCTTCAATTGCCTTGCTAGCCTAGAGCAGGATAAGAAAGAAGATCAAGTTCAAATGCTTGATTGTAATCCACCAATAAACAAACGAACAAAACAACATAAGGGGCATGCTAAGTGGCTGCAAAGCATTATTTGGTTATTACTTTATTGTGATGAGCAGTAGGGCAAGGACCATTTAGCAGTGCTGGTAAAGAGTTCTGGCTGCAGACAAGAAGTGAACACAGAATCAATCAGGTTACTGACTGCAGAGTGACATCAAGGTAACATCGACATAGCAGCGCGATATAAACATTATTCAACAAAGGTCGGTGAAGTACTTTGAAAAGCCATCTGTTTGTTCTCCAGCTTCCATCATGGGGATGCCTTCAATCGCCTTATTTAGGGAGCAAACCTCAATTGGCATATGTGACTGTACGAAAGAAAAAGGATGCTGAAACTTTTTGCCTCTGATACATATCGGTAAAGTTACTTAAGAGTTACAGCCAAGAAAGAATAAAATGTAGGGTGATCCTGTGCTGTGCGCAAGACATGGGTCAGGTGCGTGCAGCAGGCCAGATGGGCCTGTGGCGCCTGGGAGTCGTTTAGGGGTAGGACTCTAATAGATAAGGCAGGAAATAATGGCGTGTCATTTATATTAGGAAATAGGGTCCTACAAGTTAGGAAAGGGGAGTCCTATTTGGAAACAAACCAGGGAGTAACCAACTATATAAGGCCAGCATATCATTGGAACAAATTAGTCCCTTCATTATTCCTGATTTCCCACGCCTGGTATTTCAACATGAAATGTGACAACACCACTTCTTTCAATAATGCTACTAGGTTTCATAAACAGCAGAAACATAATGGTGATCGTGATACAATACAGTTGAACAACATTACAGGTAAGGAATGACAACCTAACCTTTGAAAGGACCTCAGACTGAAGATGTCCAATCTTCAACTCATTTCTATCCAATATTGCCTCAGACGTTTCATGCATGTCAGAAGAGTGACCTTCCAAAACCTTGTTAGCAGCCACGCTTGAAGATTCCTGGTTGACTTGCACATGTGGATCATTTTGTGGACATACCAAATCAGCGACATGGTCTTCCACTCGCACCTTGGAAGCATTTTCCCCATCTTCTCTGTGAGGAGAAGCAAGCACTAAACAAAAAAAAGTACAAAGATGACAGCATTAGGAAACTAAACAATAAACACAAAAGAAAGCATCATTGCCAACGAGAGATACAGAAGTGACAAAACAACCGCTCTGGAATGCTATTAGTGCTTTAAAATTTCATTGGTATGAAGCTATGTGGTCTTTTGGAGTAACGAGAGAGGAGAGAGAGAGGGGGGGGGGGGGGGGGGAAGCTTTGCATAGAGTATAACGATGTGCTTGGTTTTACAATGTGCAGCAGCATAAGAATCTTGAGCACATAGTTATTAAGGCGGTAAGGCGACTGCCCCCCTTTTTATCTTTTAAGTGACAAGGCGTAAGGCGAGGCGGCACCTTAGTAATACGTAAAAATAGGAAATCATAAGAATACAGTTTTTCAAATAGATAAGGATAAAAGTAGCAAATAGAAGTAGTCTAACATAAACCTACATGATAGATAAAAGTAAGCCCTAAAGAAATTCCTGAAAGGACCAAAAACAAAAAATCCACCCTGGATATACATTGAGGTTGAGGGCCTGAACCGGACAAAGGAGTAACGCCCGACAAACAAAAAGCCCAGTGTTGTCCTTCCTGAGAGTAAGGCCACTTCCCCTGCCTTCCACATCTTATATACAGAGAAACCTGTATTTGTCTCACTAGGTTTTCCTTCTGGCACCGCCTCCGCTCAATCTAAATCATTCTGCATGCCGCCGCTCCACTTCGCAGTGCACCATGCCCCGCCGCCGGGTCACGTCCCGAGCTGCTCCATGCCACCGGTTCGCGCCCCACGCTCCTCCCCGTCACCGGGACTCACCCCGCGCTGCTCCCCGCCACCGGGTCACGCCCTGCGTTACTCCCCGCCACCCCGAAGAATTGGCAGGGCGTCGCCCCATCGACGCCCCGACACCTCAGTGGCGCCTTACTTGCAGACTAAAGGCGACAGGGATGCCTTGCCATCCCGGACCGCTTAAGCGTCTTAAGCGGCGTTTAAGCGACACATTAATAACTATGCTTGAGCATGTCACAATAATGGACAAAGCTTCATAGTACGATAGCAGGCGACAACAAAAAAGGCTCATAGATTGCAGCATCAACAAATCAGGTAACCAACTAGAGGGACATCACATACCTGGTGGGGATTTTGCTTGTCCTTCTGGTACCTTGAAGAGTGCAATGTAGGTCTTTGTGTTGAGCCTTTTCTGCTTCTTGGACAGGTCACCAGCACTCTGATGGTCACTGTGGCTATCCTTTTGTGCGTAATTTTTCCTTTTTGCGGTTGTATTATCAGCAGACATTGGGGTGCTTGAATCTTGTTTTGGAACAGGAGAAGGTGGAACATCGGCAGCCTTAACTCTTGTGTACTTTCTCTTACTAGGCGTAGAGTCCCCTTGTGGCTTCTTTGGCGAAGATACCGGGGTATCCCTGGTGGGCTTTGTTGATCTCTGGGATGGCGTGGCGGATGGACTGGGAGTGGTTGTTAGGTCAGATTTCCTCTTCCCTTTAGTTTCCCTAGTGGACCTCCTGAGGTTTGTTGGGGTGACGGCAGAGGAGTTCCTAGTCTCCCTCCTTGAGGTGGTGCTGATAGAAGCGGAGTCGGCTGCTGCGCCGTCACTGGGTGCCCCTTCTGATCGAGTGTTGGCCATGATGGTTTGTTTACGCTAATTCAGTAGGTAGCAAAGCAAAGCATCTGGGGACAGAAACTGAGCGAGGTTAGTTATCAATTGTTATGGGGTCACCTAGGGTTTAAATGTGCTGTGAGATGACTTATGTACGAATGATGCCTCCTGGAGTGAATTGAAGTGTTGGAAGAAAATCGACAGGTTCCCGTGGAATCTATCTCTGATCTTGGAAGGAACAAAACCGGAAATCTGGGAGAGGTTACTCACCACACACACACCAGTCGATCGGAATCAATCTCCTCCGCTTCCGCTCCGAGCCCGGCGCACCAGCAGAACGGCGCTAGGGCTGGAGAGAATGGCGCTAGGGCTGGAGAACGGCGCGAGTGGCGAAAGGGCCGCGTCAGCTGGAGGCCGCCCTGCACTGCCCTAGCCCGGTCCGGCGGGCGTACCCTAGGGTTTAGCTCGCGCGCTCGTCCTCTCTCGCTCGCTCGCTCGGCAGGAAGAAGAGACGCCAGGCCGAGTAGAGGAGAGGAGAAACAGGCTGACCATTTATCGTATCCTCAATTTGGTGTAATCACACGAAAACTCTTCCGAATCACGCGTTGTTCATTCAATAATTTTTCCACTTAAATCCTCCCAGTTAACAATAACTTTTACACTACAACGATTAAATGTAAAGATATTTTGTTGCAATTGTAAAAAACTCTTAGTTACACGATCTTCATCCTTACTACATTTTTTACTTGAAACTCTTTCAGATGATAGGGTTTCAGTAAAAAAATGTAGTAACCGAATCAGAAGATATTTTTGCAAAATCGGGTGCTCAATGCATTCTAAATTTTTCCCAATTCCAATCGTTTGGGTACAAAATATAGATTCATGTCTTGTTATTTTAATAATATAGAGTAAGATATAAAAAATAACAAGTGTCATAATAAATACTTTCTCTATTCTAAATTATTTGTCACTTTCTAGTTTATCTTTAAGTGTCACTTTCTAGTTTATCGTGAGAGGAATAATGCGGCCACACCGCCTGTATTGATCGATACGAAAGCTTAAATACAGGTGGAGCTGGAACTACCAGCGACACGCACGCACACGTACAACGAATACACAATGAGGTCCACGATGCAACAAACGTGCGGAGCAATACCCGGGTGCCACGGTATTTGCGGATCATGGTTGCATGGCTCTGCATAGTCGAGCGTCGTGGCAGTTGCACCTACAGAAGACACGCACACTTGGACATTGTGATCCCGTGCATGGAGGCGGTTAGCTGGAAGGCAAATAATGACGAGTTGCTCGCTAACACCCCCCGCAGTCTCAGCCGTGCTTGGTGCAACGCAGAGATTGGAACGAAAGTCATTTAACAGGGATGTTGGCAGTCCTTTCGCCATAATATCTGTGAATTGGCATTTGCTTGGAATCTGATGGATCCGGAGCTCGCCAATGGCCACTCTTTCACGGACGAAGTGAATATCGATCTCTATGTGTTTGGTTCTTTGGTGGTGAACTGGATTCCTGGACATGTATACCGTGGAGATGTTGTCACAATAGATGATAGTTGCTTTGTCCATGCGGTAATGCAGTTCAACCAATAGCTGTTGGAGCCAGACACATTCAGATGCGGCATTTGTCACACCGCAATACTCCGCTTCGGCGCTAGATCTTGAGACAATGCCTTGTCGCTTGCTGGACCATGAGATTAATGAATCGCTAAAGAAGATACAATAACCAGAAGTGGATCGGCTGATGTCCAGGCACCCGACCCAATCGGCGTCAGAGTACACCACAATGCCTTGGCCGGTGAGGAAGATAGATGAAAACCATATGTTGTGGTGCCTATGACATACCTCAAAATGCGCTTGAGTAAGGCAAGATAAATATCATGAGGGTCATGCATGTGGAGGCAAGTTTGTTGAACTGCATAGGCAATATCCGGACGGTAATAGTGAGATACTGAAGCGCCCCGGCAAGTTGACGATACCCTGAGGGGTTGGAGATCCGATGCCCACTTGCTGTTGGTAGTTTAGATTTTGTATCTATAGGCGTGAGTGCCGATTTGCAGGAGGTCATATCAGCACAATCAAGGAGCTCTTCGGCATACTTTGTTTGACTCAAGAAGAATCCATCCTGCGATCTCTTGATGTCAATGCCCAAGAAATATTTGAAAGCTCCCGTATCTTTGATTGAAAATTCACGGTGCAATGAGTTAATGGTCTTGCGCAGATGAAGTTCCGATGAAGATGTCAAGATTATATCATCTACATAAAGAAGTAGATAGGCAGTGATACCTCCATGGTGATAGACGAACAATGATGAGTCTGACCTGGTAGGAGAAAACCGAGGGTAACAGCATGTCGTGCAATTCGAGTAAACCAAGCATGTGGCGGTTGTTTTAAACCGTACAGAGAACGGTTGAGCAGACACACGGCATGTGGATCATCCTCATCGACGAACCCTGAAGGCTGAGAGCAATAAACTTGTTCATCAAGGTTGCCATGTAAGAAAGCATTAGAGATATCTAGTTGCTGAACATGCCACTGATTTCTTGCTGCAATTGTGAGCACCGTGCGAATAGCGGCTGGCTTGATGACTGGTGTAAATGTTTCTCCAAAGTCAACTCCCTCTTTCTGATGAAAACCACGTACTATCCGTCGCGCTTTATACTTGTCGAAGGAGCCATCCGGGCGAAACTTGTGTTTAAATATCCATTTGCCTGTCACCACATTAGCATTAGTCGGCTTGGGTACCAGTACCCAAGTGTTATTTGCCTTGAGGGCCCGAACTGACTTAGGTATAGGAGATAAAGGCTCAGAGGTTGGAGTAGCGTTCGTTGTGATCATGGCATAGCGTGGGTTGGGTTTCAATACTCCGGCCCGGGCACCTGTACCGTTGGATGTTGCTGATTCTTTGGATGTGGGGCTGGGCTTAGTGGTTGCTGTATTGTGCTGGGCGAAGGTTCTGGTGTGTTGGGATCACCGCCGGGTGTTGGGTCTTGGTCCGTGTGTTCCGGTGATGGTGTATGTTGAGGTGTACTCCCTTCGTCTCGGAAAGTTTTGTCGCTTTGTAGTTCGAAAATGAACTACAAAGCAACAAACTTTTTGGGACGGAGGGAGTACAAGACACTGATGTGAGTGTGTGGTCTGGTGCAGAATGTGCTCATGGTGGTTGGCGTGGGGGTGGGTCTATGGTCGTGTTGGTGCGTCGTCGTCATTGGTGGAGCACATTGTGCATGATGGGTTGGATGTCGGTGTAGAAAGGGCAAAGGGAAATTCATCCTCAAAGAATGTGACATGGCGGGAAGTAAAGACTTTTCTTGTGGAGATATCAAAGCACCTATACCCTTTGTGATCGGAGGGGTATCCCAGGAACACACATGGAGTAGAACGTGGGCTAAGCTTGTTTGAGGCGGTGGCACTTAAGTTAGGAAAACATAAACACCCGAATACTCGGAGATGATGGTAGGACGGTGGAGAACCGAAGAGCAGTTCACGGGGTGTAATTTTGCCCATGGCTATTAAGTATGTGGACATGTTTAGTGCCCCAGCCCAAAAAGGAGGTGTATGAGAGTGTAAAAGCATGGTGCGGATGCAATTATTGAGTGTGCGTAAAATTCGTTCATCTTGCCCGTTTTGTGGCGATGTGTATGGACAGGAGAGTCTGGAATGAATTCCGTGTGCAACAAGAAATGAACGAGCGGCATGATTGTTGAATTCCCGGCCGTTGTCAATTTGAAGGTCAACGATCGGAAGACGAAATTGAGTAGTGACATATGCATGAAAAGTGAGAAGGGTGGGAAGGACGTCACTCTTGGCACGTAGCGGAAAAAGTCCAAGTGTAGTGTGTGTAATTGTCAAGAAGAACGAGATAAAAATGAAATCCAGAATTGCTCAACACGGGAGAAGTCCACACATCTGCATGAATCAAATGAAAAGGAAAGTATGTGACAGAACTTGAATTAGAAAAGGGTAGACGGACGTGTTTCCCCAGTTGGCATGAGCATGACAGAGATGAGGAGCTGTTTTATTACAACTGAACGAGAAAATGTTCAAAGCTTGAGCCAAGGAGTCACGACCAGGATGCCCCATTCGCTGGTGCCACAGCTCGGTGGTGTTGGTGGTGGCGTGGTGAGTTGTAGGCGCCTGACGTCGAAGGGGGTACAGATCACTGTCGCTGTCACATCGCAGAATCACCCGCCGTGTGTGAAGATCCTTTATGGAGAAGCCGAGTGGATCAAATTCAATGGACACATGGTTGTCACGGTTAGTTGTCGAACAAAAATTAGGTTTTGGGTAAGTAATGGAGACAGCAAAAATATTATGCAGAGAAAGATTTTGTTGGGTGGTGGGAATATGGGAGTGTGCGGTGTGTGTAATGGGCAATTTTGCTCCATTACCCACTGTGATGTTTGCGTTGTTGTGGAGTGTGCGAACAGGGGGAAAGGAGGTGGAGGTACCAGCCATATGTGATGACACGCCCGAATCAACAAACCACTCGGAGTTGCTCTGTGGATTGGAGGTGATGTTGTTGAGAGCCGACAGAAGAGCTTGATTATCCCATGCATGCTTAGTCAACTGCGCAGGCGCGACATTGTTTGAATTTGAAAAGTTGTTGGGCTCGGGTGCTGCAAACATGGCCTGCCGAGGATTGAAGTCAGGCTGTTCCCCGAGGACGCCCGCATTGGATGTAGGGATGGCATGGGCCATGCTTGGACCATTCCGGTTCAAGGGTTCAGATTGGGGCACCATAGTGGAGCCGCTTGCGGTCTGTAGACTTGATCCGAGGGTAGAGTCTTGGGTGCACTAGAGTTTCCTTGAGCTGTCGAGTTGTAGCCTCGACCATGTCCACGGGCACGGCCGCGGCCACGACCGCCTCTGTTGCCTGAGCCTTGATCAGAAGACTGTGGTGGTGTACAGGATTTTGCAGACCTGGCGGCGCCAGCATAAAGAGCACTAGCCACATTTGCTGCGCGCTGATTATCAAATAGTTCCTCCATGAGCAAGTGTGACCTTGCACTGAGAAATGTATGAGGAGGCTGCCGTGAGGTGATGGCGGAAATCGCATGACGATACTTCAAGTTTAGGCTGCACAATAGGTTAAGAACCTGACTAGGTTCAGAGACCGGCTGGCCGATGTCATGGAGCTTGTCGGCGAGATTCTTTAGCTTGGCGCGGTACTCGAAGATTGTCATGTCGCCTTGGCAGAGGTTGCGGAATTCAGCCTCGTAAAAGACCGCCCTCTGCAGATGATTATCATGGAAGAGATCCTCAGATGACGTTCCACAATGTGAACATGTCGATCTTCCCCTGGCGCATGATTTGGAGGACCTTGGAGGAGCATGTGGTGTAGATCCAGTTCACCACGCACTGATCGATCCTGTACCAATCGGCATCGCGGGTGAGGATCTGCGTAGGTGTAGAGACATGAGAGTCGAGGCCGAATTTCCCCAATGCCGAATCGAAGAACATGCGCCAGTCCGATTAATTGGGGTTGGAGAGCCCCAGAGTAACGGGAACGTGTGATTTGATGTTCACCGTTTGAAGGGTGTCAGCGACGACAGCTGTTTGGGAGTAGCAGCGACCAGCTTCATCATCGTCAAGACAGGATGAAGAGGAGCGATTAGATGGAGAGAAAGTTGGGTTGAAGGCCATTGGGAGTGAGGGCGTCAGATCGGTGGTGGATCACTGGTACCATGTGAGAGGAATAATGCAGCCACACGCCTGTATTGATCGATACAAAAGCTTAAATACAGATAGAGCTGGAACTACCAGCAACACGCATGCACACGTACAACGAATACACGATGAGGTCCACGATGCAACAAACGTGCGGAGCAATACCCCGGCATTTGCGGATCATGGTTGCATGACTCTGCATAGTCGAGCGTCATGGCAGTTGCAGCTGCGGAAGACGCGCACGCTTGGACGTTGTGATCCCCTAAGTGGAGGCGGTTAGCTGGAAGGCAGATAATGACGAGTTGATCGCTAACAGTAATAAAAACTTTCTCTATCCTAAATTACTCGTCACTTTTGTCACTTTCTAGTTTATTTTTGAATGCCACTTTTTAGTTTATTTTTTAACTAAAGAGAGACAAATAATTTGGAATGATGAAAGTAGTATGAACCGTAAATGTGGTATATGAAGATTAACTTTTCATTAAGACCGGAAACAAACAATACAATAGATCGATCTTGATAAAGAACTGGAGTTCATGCATGCTGAAGTGATGAAGCATTTCAGTTAAAAAGTTTCGAGTTCCTGGGTCCAGCCTTCCAAAAAACCAGGAATTGCTTCCCATAAGCCTGTCACGCCCTTTAGGTAGGTAGGTCTGATGAAGCATGATATGAATGAAGCAAGCATGCCCTATGCATGTCCGGTCCGGTGGAAGGCATGGCATGGGTGATTAGATTAGAGTAGCCTGAACCATGATCCCAGGAACGGGAACACAGCCACCATCAATCGCATCAGCAGTGGCGCCTGCTTGTACTTGTTGCTTGCAGACATTCGTCCCCGTCTCCTCCTGCTCAACGGAGATCCCGGTCCCTGTGCTGCTGCGGCGGCAGCAGCAGCTCTCCTCGTCCTTCTGGTCGCCTGGCCTGCGCCGTCCTTTGTTGAAGCAAACTGGCCTCCGTCGTCCTTGTCCAGGAGTTCATCCCAACCTCCAAAGCCGCTGCTCTTCTTGCTGCTGTAATCATCCTTGTCAGAAGAAGCAGCAGCAGCAGCAAAATCATCTGAAACCCATGACTGGTAGCTCTGCTTCCCAGCATAATAGCTGCTGCTGCTGCGGCTGTCTCCGCCACCTGCAAAGTCGGAGCTGTAGTCGGGAAAATCTCCTTCCTCCTCTTCTTCTTGGAATGGCGGCCTCCTCCTCCTCCTGCTCCCATTATTCCTTCTTCCCGAGATTGCGTCGAGCAGAAACGAGACGGCAGACTGGGCAAGAGGGATGGCCATGGCCATGAGGAAAGCCCTCGGCCCCGTGGCGACCAACATGGACGCCAGCATCACCGGGAGCAGGAACCCGTACGTCTTGAAAACCTGCAGGATTTCTTCTTTCTTAATCAATTCTATTGAAGGGAGGGAGGTAGGGGAATTGGCAATTTCATCTGGAGCTGGAGGTAGGGTCGTCGGAGAGGGACCTTGGAGAACCATGGCTCGTCGAACAGCTCAAAGCTGCTGCTGCTGGTGAAGAAATCATCGTAATCCTCATCCTCGTCCTCTTCTTGCTCTACGTCGTCGGACCACCACCTCCTCCTCCCTTGTTTCTGTTCAGAAGAAGCAGCAGCAGCAGTCCTCCGGCGGCGACGGAGGGAGGAGGATAACAAGGATGCAGGGACCACTGCACAAGCAACGGGAGGAGGAGGAGGAGGAGGAGGAGGAGGAGCTCGAACTAGTGGCGGCGCAGGGGCACCAAATCCGACTCCGACGCCGACGCCGAGCATCTCATTTCCTCTCTCTTTTCTAGTCGTGTGGTTGGCCAGAACCGCTGCTTGCTTTGCCCGCCGCAGGGATTGACAGGAAGAAGATAACCTTTGCCTTCTTTTTCTTTTCATTTTTTGAAGTGTTTTTCTTTGTTTTTTCCTTTGAGGAAAAAATGCGCGATGTCGATAATGCAGACGGACTTCGCTTCGCTTTTCTATTTACTTACTTTTCAGTGGATTATCATCGTTGTTGGTCGTTGTATTTTGTTAGATTTTGTGACGTCAATCTATCTGTATGCATAATCAACAAAATCTAATCACCTTTTTAGCCTACGAAAGTACTAAATACTCATCCCGTTCTTAAATAATTGTCACTTTAGAGTTTATTTTTGAACTACAAAGCGACAAGTATTTAGAGACGGAGAGAGTGTATAATATGTCAAAGAATGACAATAAATCACCTCTTCACGATAACTTTACGTCATAAAAAAGAATGGCGATAACAATAACATTTGCTGCCTGTCAGAAATATTCAGAAAATCCTTTGATCACCATGTCCTTCCTCAGTCGATCAAAATCAAATAACACCCTAATTAACAACATACTACTCCCTCCGTTCTGAAATAATTGTCGTTTCAGACAACTAAATGAACTAGAAATGAACTAATAAAGGTTGTCCTAACGACAATTAAAACGAACAGAGAGAGTATCTACTATCAATCCTACAAACAAACAGATAACATCATCAACTCACTACACACTGTCAAATGGATTCACCTCTTCTTCACTCCCACCATTTCATTCATATCGATGCAGCAGCAGCAGCAGCAGCATCGTCTAGCATAGCATAGCAGGTGCAGCACTGGCTGTACCAATCACCAATCTTGTTTCGAATCCTGAGCAGGAGAAAAGGGTGGCATTTCGTTCTTGTTTTCTACCTCTGCTCCCCTGCAGTTCAGCTCGACTCGATCCTCTGCATCTTAGAGTTCTAGCACCACAACTGCAAACCAATCAATCAATCAATTGCCACCACGAGCATATGCGAGCTGTTCGCTTATTACACATCTGATGATTACATTACCACGTAAGATACTACTAGATAGATAGTCATGTAAATAAATAGGCAACACAACTCACAGTCTGAATCCGTGGTGATCCACTGCCCCATCCTGGTGCAGGTCTCTTCCCCTTCCACGCTCTTCATACTCTTCGGGGTGCTGCTGTACACCATACGGGCAACAGCGGGTTCCAACACCGGTGCACTGTGCTGGCTCGTGGACGACAACCTAGACGTGCAGTAGTGCTTCCTCGACGGCGTCAGCATCTGCTCTGCAGCCTTTGCTGGAGCCGACACCAACGAAATCGGCGAGTACAGAGCCGACGACGCTGATACTGAGGAGCAGCTGCCCACGTCCCACTTGAAGCTCAGCTTGCTCGAGCTGCAGCTCACAACGTCGCTCTCCCGTTCATGTTGCTGTTGCTGCTGCCCTCCCTTTGCTGCTTGGAAGCTCAGAACATTCTGAATCAAAACACAACCTAGCAAGTTAATCAACACGCATACACTCCATTAGAGGATGCATGCCGCTGATAGTTTGTGCCTGAGGAAACACGAAACTTTCAGGTCCCGTTACCTTCCATTTCTTGCCACCACCAACGGTAGCTCTGCGAGGCCTGGCTTGAGCAGCCCGCTTCAGAAGCTCCTTTACCCGAGTGACAGCCTTCTTGCCGTCGATCCTATGCACCATCTTCTTCACCGCACCATCCACAATGCCATGCTCGTTGAAGATTGGTAGCACTTTGCAGCCAACGATGACAGAGCCGGCAGGATCAGCAATGTGCCCCATCCTTGTGCGATAGTGCCTCCTCAGGGCTGAAAGCTGGTTGATGCAAACCCAAACAGCTCTCTTGCTTGCATCCCCTGGCATATGGGTGGTCCTTATAAGGATTCATTACTAACACGGGTCATTTGATCAGAGAATCAACGCTCTAGATTAGAACAACCAGTCCCATAGCCAATCTTGTTCTATCTTGACTATTCATTTTCTATTCGGACGGGCAGCTCCCATGTGCATTTCCCACTCCGCGGTGATTTCTGGGGATCCCCTTCCATAACAAATATCCAAGAGATTAAATTACTATCACCTATCATATGATTGCAGCAACATGGTGCGCTAAACTGGAATCAGCCTTAGTTAAACATCACATGTGGAGATAGAATAATATCACAATGGATGTTCTGGTTGTAAGAATCTTGTTCTCTCTTAAAAAAGTACAAGAATCTTGATTAGGTGCATGGAGTTGCGGTCAAAGGACAAAGTTGACCACTCCTACACGGAGAGCATTTAGATCTCCTCAACCAACTTGCCTATTTGTTTAACAGTTTAAGTGAAAAGATTAGATAGGAGCCGTGTCATCACACTAGCTAGAGGCAGTATCGATTATTGATACCAGGGGGAAAAGACAGATGAGCGGAGACAGTTTAAGCAAGCAAATGATATGGGCATGCATGATTAGGTTAGAAATGTGTCCTCTGCGCTGCTTAGGTTGGCCATGTGATGCATACAACTACATGTTACTCTATACTGACATACAGCAGGAGTTTTTTTATTGTTACACTGATGTACATCTTTGTCTACCTGGATATTTTTACGTCTGAGGCTACAAAGGATAAGGTTATATGGTACCTTCGTAGACATATTTACCATGCATCGTGCAAGATATCTTAACTATCATGGAATCAAATGACCAATAGGTTTCACTGTACTTCAAGTGAGAAACCTATTCTCATGGTGTACTTCAAGGTGTCATGGAATCAAACACAGATAGAAGTTTGCTGTGCTGTGACTCAACATTTTCTGATTTTAATAGTCACTGAGAGAAAACTATAACTATTTTGCCAACAAATCAGAAAATCGCATTAAAAAATTTGATGACGTCGGCCTCAAGGAAATAGCAATACTAAGCCCCATCCCTCAACAAATGGTTGAGATTTTCATGAAACAATAAAAATAGCATTCAAAATATAGTAAAAGATTTCTGAGAGAATACTTACTTGAAATTTAAGCCACTGGGAGTACCAACCAAACACAACTTTTGGTTTTCTTTCCCATGTTACACAGTTCAAGCTTCAATAGGAAATTTCTGGTTCAGCAGTGTTGAAATGTCCCATAAAGGGGAATGCATTTGCATGCGTGAAACCTGAAAATATAATAACCACCAAACTGGATCACATGCAATTTTATTTACTACCTTTTTTAAGCAGGAAGTATATCTTGAGCTGAGTTACATGATGATACAAGTACGGAACCAATTTATATGTTTACACAACAATCTTAACAGATTTTCCTACAGATATATATCAAACGTCAACACTATCCAGAAGCATCTAAACATTTAGTATTTATGTGTACAATATAGCTAAGCCGCAACCTCAATCCAAACAAATCGATTATGGCCAAGTTCATGCTTCTTCAGCTTGTCGCATGAGTTCTAGAATGCTAGAAGCTTTTCTCTTTGCACGTTCTGTGCCAGATTCCGACAGTTCCTTGAGTGCACCCTCCGCCCCAGCAGCCTTTGTAGCCCTTGTTTGCTCAACATCAGCAGAACAAAGGGACCACAAAATGGCTGCAGCGTTCTCTCTATTGCGAGGGGACCCAGTTTTAATCACCTCTACAAGAGGGGTAATTGGCTCTGACTGAGCGATTACTGCCTTAGCTTCAGGATTACCAGCGAGAATCGCCAGAAGAGTGAGAGCCTCATCAATCATTCCCCCAGTAGGATCCACCAAGTAGTTCATCAGATGGATGACAATTCCAGCATTCACAGCTCGGATCTTATTTCCCTGGTATATGCACAGATTAAAAATCGCCGTTGCTGCATCTTTCTTGCCTCTGGGGCTCCCATTGCATAGAAGATTAATAAGTGGAGGTATTGCCCCAGCAGCACCAATCGTAACCTTGTTTTCGTCTACAAGTGATAAGCTAAACAGTGTGGCTGCTGCATTCTCTCTGGCTTCCATGCTCCCAGTCTTGAGCACTTCCACAATCTTAGGAATAGCATGCGACCCAACAATACTAGCCTTGTTGTTCTCATGAATGGAGAGGTTAAGGAGTGCTGTGACGGCATGCTCCTGTGTTCGTGGATCTGAAGAGGAGAGTAGATTGACTAGAAAGGGGATCGCTCCTGCTTCAGCAATGCATATCCGGTTGTTTACATTTCTCTTTGCAAGTAGACGGATCTCACCAGCGGCTGCCCGTTGCTCATCCTGGTTCCCACTCCTCAGCCTGTGCATTAGAGAGACTAGACCAGCATGGTCATAATCCGAACCTTTGGCTGTTTTTTTATCACGGGAACTGGCCTTGTTCTTTGGGAGTTCAATGCCGTTGGCTTCGCACCACTGGGCTATGAGGCTTTTTAGGACAAAGTTTGGCGTCAGTGAGGTATGCGAGAGGGGCAGCTGCGTCTTAGGGCATGTTTTGTGGCCAGAATCAAGCCATTTCTGGATGCAAGATCTCTCATATGTCTGAAAAGAAAGATAGGAGACATCAGCGATGGCAACATATTATCGACAGAGCACTTAAAATTGCAACACCGGAGTGCATACCTGTCCGCTGGAAATAATGACAGGGTCGTGCATGAGCTCGAGGGATATGGGGCATCTGAATTCATCAGGGATGATGGGAGATCTGTGGTCTATAGAGCCAGGCCTGGTGCTGAGAGTTTCCGTGGTGGGAGGATGTTCAGTGATGACACAATCTTTGAGCTTCTTGAGTAATGAGGACATTTCCTCGACGCAGCCGTAAGGTTCGCCGGCACTGGAGATGACCATGTCATGGAGGGCGACGGACTCCTTCTTCATATCGGCCATGGTTTGCAGCTGCAGCTTGTTCGATATCCTCATCAGAACGGCAGGGTCACAGGTCTTGTCGGCAAGAGCAGATGACAGATCCTTTGAGAGCTGCGTGTCTGGTGGATCTGCTCTTGTTGCTGCTCTTCTGAACTGAGAATGGACGAGCGCGACCTAGACAAGCCGAAGGAGAAGAGGATTGAAGTCAGAGGTGAAAGTAAGTCAGTTGTATCGCCGGGTGTGTTGTATGTACCTGCTCCTGCACTTCTTCCGGCATGTCGAAGGTGTGGTAGGGCAAGTCATCCAGTGCAAGCTGAATCTGGCGGTTGACGTTCGCAAAGCTGTCGAGGATACCTTCCCCTTGCATAGCCTGTATCATGTAGGGAGGAGGGTAGATTCCTCTTGGTTGGTTCGGTTGAGCTGAATTCCTTAATACGTAATACTCCCTAGTAGAAATAGAAAGCGGGTGGGGGGGATCGAAGTCGAACCTCTCCTCCTACCTGGTAGATCTTGCTGCCGTCCTGGACGGCGCGGAGGAGGTCGCGCGCCGCTACCAGGGCGTCGGCGAGGGGGCCCTGTTCCTGTTGTCGGATTTCCTGGAGGAGGGGCGCGAGGAGGCGGACGCGCCGCGCGAGGTCGCCGCAGAGGCGGCGCATGGGGCCGCGCGGCTCCGGGAGGGCGGCGATCTCGGCCGCGATACGCGCCGGCATGGCCGCCGCCGCCGCCGCCGCCGTGGTGAATGGATGATCTGAAGAAAGATGGCGGAACGGAATCGGATGGATGGATGGATGGGATGGATCAATCTTCCCTTGAGATTGACTTCCTCTTCTCTTTTCTACGCGGCAAAAAGAAAGGCCAGCCCAGCCGCCAGCGGGAATTTTTTTTTTTAATATACGATTTTTAATCCGAATTTTTATTAATAACTTCCGATTCAAATTATTTTCAAATCTGACCGGCCGTCGTATGGGGCCCATACGACATGCAAATGTCGTATGAGGCCCATACGACATGCAAATGTCGTATGAGGCCCATACGACATGGGTGCCACTGGGCCGTCCAGCGGGGCCGAAACCGGCCACGCTGGCATGTCGTATGAGGCCCATACGACATGCACAGTACCGTCGTATGGGCCTCATACGACATTAGTGCATGCCCTAACCCTAGCCCGTGTTGAACCATATTGTAATGGATTTTAGTCAAAATTTTTAAAATATTTGTAGACCGATTTGCTAAAAACTTCTAAAGTAGAAAATAGAGAATACATTGTGAAGTTTTGAAATCAATGAACTTTATCTATGTTTAGTATGTAGAAACTAGAGTAATTGTATGTGTTATTAGGCAATACGATCACGTTTCTGCAAATTTGTAAAATGTATTCAGTTTTATTTTTTGTTTACAAATATTTGTAGTTAGAATCGACATAAATGTTCATATAGGTTATTGTAATGTAAGTTTTGTGGAGTATAAAAAATAAGTTATGAATATAATATATGAGAGTTTAATGGGAGTATCAATTTTTTTTAAATCCTATAGTGATTAGAAATGCATAGTTTGGAAAATGATACAATTAATGTATAAATTTATACAAATGCATAATAATTGAAGATAATTAATTGTAAGCTCGGCGGCGGTTACATAAAATGAAATTACGTAGTTCCGAAAGTATGTGCATGTTGTTTACCAGTCTACTACTACGGTACATGAGGCAAAACATAAGTGCACATATTTCTAGAACAAAATGTAAAATAAGTGATACAAATGGCGTGTGTACGACGCAGTAAAGATACGCCGATCTAATTCTAACACGCCTTAGTTGAATTACCCAGGTTGCTACTGAGTGCAACGGGGGTATTTTCCCTTACGCAAAGCATCGGGACCGGCTTCTTTTGCGCGACGAGCTCTCTCGCGCATGCGTGCTCGCTCAGCCTCTCGTGCTTGTGCTGCGACGCGTTCCTCCTCTGCCGCTTTGCGCTCACACTCTGCTCTCCATTGTCGAATTTCTTCTTGCCTCTTGCGACGACGCTCCTCCTGTGCAGCTCTATTCCTCCTCTCTTGCTCTATTCTTTCATCCCACTCTCTTTCTTCTTTGAACTTCCAATATGCAAGTCGAGCCATTCTCTCAACCTCTGCGGCGTCTTCTGCCGATTGTTCCTGGTCGATGTAGTTCCGGAAGTCGCATAGAGGTGGCGGTGACTGCACAAGTGTTTGTCCAAAAAATTAGATTCTATAGCATGCATAAAACATAAGTAATATTGCATATTACCTGTTTCCTACCACCTGGAAGAAATGGGCACGTCCTGTGAGGAGGATCGTACTCGTAGTTGTCGCACATCCAAAGCCGGCAACCATACGAGTAACCAGGTCGAAGATCTCTTACAAACCTACAATCAGTGCCACAGAAACACATTGGAGGTTGCAATCCCTCGGGGATTGGAACCTTTTCTCTATTTGTGGGTGGTGAGTTCTCGTCCATGGTAGTGAAGTATATAGAATGATTGTTGGTAGTGCGTGGTGAAGCTGTTACCGGGGTGAGTGTTATATAGACACGGAGCAGTGCAATTTCGTATGTCTCTTGTACGAGATTCCCCTGACATGTACCAGTGCAATGTCGTATGTGTCTTCTACGAGATTCGTCTGACACGGAGCAGTGCAATTTCGTATGTCTCTTGTACGAGATTCCCCTGACATGTACCAGTGCAATGTCGTATGTGTCTCCTACGAGATTCGCCTGACATGGTCCATAGACTTTCGTACACTTGGTCTATAGACCCATCCACGTTCGTCTATAAAAGGGTCCGCACCTCTTACATTTCGTATACGATTAAAGTTAGTAGTAAGACAATGGAAAACAGAGGTCGTGCAAGGAGAGGAGAAGGAAACATTAGGCCAGTGCCTCAGAACTACTTAGTTGGCGGTCCTTCGTGGTTCGATGAACCACTTGATGAATTCCCTCTATTAGGAAAAAGTGATTTTGGTGTGTTTAATCCTCTTCGTCCATATGATAGTACCAAAGAAGAATGGCCCAAGTGTCGTTGCGGCCTGGATTGTTTGGTGCAAATGATGGATGGAAAAGAGGATAGCGGTCGTCGATTCTTTCGTTGCCCTGTGGGTCGTGCAGTAAGTTCATATCGTTTTTGTGTACGTTCACGTATTTCTTTTTGTTATGTTTACTTTAAATTTGTTTTTGTAGTCTTATTTCGATGAAGATAACTGCGGATACACATTGTGGGTTGATCCGGTACCTATCAAGCCTATTCAAGATTACATAAAATATTTGCAAAATCGAAACCGAGAATTAGTAGGTCATATTGCGGATATGGAGTTAGAACAATTGGAGGATGATACTAGTCCTAAGTGCAACAATATGTCCTGTGAATGTCCTCACCACAAGTGAAAATGTACTAGTTACGAACTATGTTTCATTATTCCATCAAATGTATCGTTTAAATGTTCCTATGCCTTCAATTTCAATAAGATACTCGTTTGCTTTAGTTTTTTAAGTAACGCGTAGTATGTAATACTTACTTTCCATGCGAAACACCATAGAATAGAAACATAATGAAATAATATAATAGAACATAAGTTTTGTACATCATAAGTCACACATATACGTCGTACATAACACTAACGTCTACCACGCTTGTCGGCCCTACGCGCAGCATTCACATGAGCCCGGTCATATGAAATGTCTAGCGGCGGTCTCCTCTGCCGTTGCGGACGGCCAGCCTGCTCCGGTGTCTGAAACTGCTGAGTCTGCTGAGTCGGAATGGGAGCACCAGCCAACTGAGACCCATGAAGTGTATCGTATTGCGCTATATCAACGAGGAAGTCCTCGACCTGGAAAGGTGTCATCGGAGGAGTGTCGTGCTGCGTCTGTGAGTCGGACATCGTAGTCTCAAAGTCCGCTCTGTACGTACCTGCAATTATAGAATAATTATCAGTACAAACTCAAATTACGAAAATATAAATGAATGAGAAAAATTATTCTACATCGTACCTGCGTCCGTCTGTGGGATATGCGGAGCTCCCCAAGCAGGTACCTGTGTCGAGGGATCCGTAAAGTGCTGACCCCAATCAGGCACCTGTGTCGACGTGCCTGCGTAGTCCGAACTCCAAGCAGGCACCTGTGTCGACGTGCCTGCGAAGTCGGGACCAGGGATCTGTGTAGACGTCCCTGCAAAGGTTGTAACGTGTGGGGTCGTCGACGTAGGTACCTGCGTAGATGTGCCTGCGAAAACAATGTCGTCAGTACAGTATTACTAATGTTTAAAAAAATTAATTTGATACGCATTTCGTACCTGCTGTGCTGTGACGCCTCATGTGCTGTGCTGAAGGCAACGTAGTGTCTTGTACACAGGGCTGTGTACAACAAGCCAACCGTAAGCTCTCCACCGCGTTGCTGTAGATGTTATGGAGCACGTGTACCATGTCCGACGAAGTCATCGATATCCCCTGTCTCAAACGGAATAAGATGTCTATCCACCGAGTCACCATGGCTGTTGGTGAACAGAATCGACCCAAACAACCACAACAAGTAAGCCTCCAAGTATCTAGTGACCGTGTTATCATCTGCGTGTGGATGCATAGTACTCAGCTGCAAGTAAAATAAATGGAATTTGTTAGTTTACTGCATGGAATGAAACATTTGAATTGAAAATAAGAAAGAATACCTCGTAGCAAGACAACCATCTCTTTGACGGACCGTGGTGCTGGCCGTCCTCAAGAGCAGGTACGGGATCAGCATTAGCGACCCGTTGCACGTTCTGAAAACGTGCGACCATCTGCGCACGCCAGGTGGGTGTGTCCTCAGGTGCAGAAACAGCCGCACCTGCGAGAGGAAGACCCAACAGGAAAGACACGTCCTCCAACGTGACGGTCATCTCCCCACACGGTAAGTGAAACGTGTGGGTCTCCGGTCTCCAGCGATCAGTCAACACACTCAAGAGGGCTTTGTCGAAGCTAAAACGGTACTTGCGATCCTCCGGATCGAACGGTCTCCTCTCAACTAGCCGACATATGGGCAGCAGGCCTGCTGCACTCAACCTGATTACAAAACAAATCGGATGAGAACATGTTTTCATGTACAATGGATCATGAAGTATGAAAGAAAGAAGTACCTGGGAATCCATCGATCGTCTATCTTCCAGAATTTCATAGGAACCTGAGGACGAAGGACGGGCAACTCCTGACCTACAGAGACTCGGTAACCGCGGTGTGTCAAGTCAACTCGAGACGAAAGTAGCTCGGGACACTCTCGCTGTGGGCCGGCCATACCTACATTGTCAAGTACGGAAAAAAATTTAACATGAAGTGCATTTTGAGCTAAAGTTAAATGACATCAACAATATATTAACATATATAACATAAAGTTCATATGCATCTAACTGGAGTTCACATAACATCATAACATAATCCAAATACATAACACCGATACACTTAGTTCACTTAACATAGATAGAGTAAGTGCTACAAATACATAAAATACTTGACATCACATCACATCGCCATCTCCATCCCTAAACGTAGTTGTCTTCCTAGCACGAGGACGCCGTCCACTCTGCGGATCCCCAGATGGTCCAGCTTCAACCACATTTGGCTCTGTGTTGGTAATGCATTTTTTGTACGTATGGCCAATTTGGTTGCATTTGCTGCATCTTCCTTGGAATCTTGCAAGTTCTGACTCGTCCATATCGTTTCTGATACGACGAGTTTGACGTCGACCTCTTTTCTGCTTCAACCGCGAGATGTCAGGTGCTCGCATAGCATCAAGGCCTAAATCCATGGTAAATGAGCTCAGATTACCAAATCCATATACCTCTGCATTCCATGTACTGACAACAACACTTTTCTGAAAGTAGTATGAAACGTAATTGGTCACTGTCAAGTTAGTAAATGAGCAAGCTGCAATCACATGAGAACATGGTCTATGGAAGAGTTGTGGCTTCATGCACGTGCACGTGCAATCATGCTGATGAAGTATGCACTGTTGAACAACTCTAGCACGGTTAGCACCACGACGGTCCTTATCCCTACAAAGGATTTCAAACCTGTGCTCTGCGGTACCCATAGGTCTGACGCGATGAAATCGTGTCTTTTCAATCTTCTTCTCCATGTACTTGCACAGGTATGGTGAATAATCCAAATTAACATTATTCAGTGCTGAAATAGCAGTCGCATAACGTTGACGAAAATATTTGCATGTCCCATATAAAATGCCCTCAACAATAGCAACCAAAGGTAACCCTCTTAAACCGCGAATGACCCAGTTGTATATCTGCATTTCGTATCACTGCATTAGCATGATGAAATACATAACTAACACAACTAAAACACTTAGGAATGATGGATATTACCTCAGCTAAATTAGTTGTCATGATACCATACCGAGCACCATTGGTGTCGTATAACAAGGACCACTTCTCTTTCGCTTCGCGCCGAATCCAATGAGAGAAGTTTCTGCGTGAAATGTCACGAGGATTGCTAGTGCTTGAAGATGCTTCTGCACTGCCAGAAGTCAATTCGTCGAGACGTTTCCAAAGAGCAATAAACTTACTCTCCTGATTTTGACTACACAACATCTTGAACAAATTCATATGTTGTTTGTTCTTGAAGTGGCTAAAAAAGTTGGCACCTAAATGTCTCATGCAATATCTTGATTGAATGTCTATCCAATAAGGTTGATGTCCCCGATCCGATGATCCAAATTTCAAATCAGATATTGCTTTAAGCAATCCAGCATGACGATCGTGTATGAGACAGACATCAGGACGTTCTTGAACTACAGCCATCTTGACCCGACTAAGGAACCAATACCAGCTTTCAGTGTTCTCACTTTCAACAAATGCGAAGGCCACAGGCAACACCTGTTGGTTCCCATCAACTGCAATAGCAGTAAGAATTTGACCTTTGTACTTTCCAGTTAAAAATGTACCATCTATGCAGAGTATTGGTCGACAATGTCTGAAAGCAGCAATACATTGGCCTAATGCAAAGAATGCACGGTGCAGATACAACTTCCCAGACACACTTCTATGCGGCATGTCCATAATGTCGTAAAAAGTACCAACATTTTTTTCCTGAATGGTATGCAACAACTTTGGAAGGTTATCATAAGACGCTTCAAAAGTACCAAATCTTTGTTCAATCACTTTCTGTTTGGCCCTCCATGCTTTAGAGTAACTGATGGTGTACTTGAACTCTTCCTCAATAGTGGCTATTATTGATTTTGGTTCAAACTGTATGTTGTCCACTATACGGGCATACATATGATTTGCAATGAAATCTGAGGTCAAAGCACCGTTGCACTTCTCCAATTCCTGCAACTGACATGTGTGATCAACCATTTTTGAAACTTTCCAAAGCTTCGTCCACTTCTCCTCGAAACCATGAACTCGAAAAGGACAAGTTGGGAACACACATTTCACATCATATAATTTTGGACTAGACTTGTAAACTGTAAATGATCTCTGCACAGACAAAGACCAATATTTTACTGCATCTTTTAAACCATCTTTGTCTTTAAAAATATCTCCTTGTGTTAACTGGTTCTCATGATATCCAGATAACCCAGAATATTTTTCTGCAGCTGCTAAATTACTCGGGATTGCATTGTTCCAGTCTGCAGGAATGATAATATCATTCTCATCATCAGAAGAGTCATCTTCAATAACATTTTCATATTCCATGTCCTCAATTCTAATTTGTTCAACTAAATCTTCGATGTGCTCTCCTTCATCAGCGACACCAAGTGGGTCTTCTTGCATCTGGTTCACTCCGCCTTCGACCTCTACCTCAGTATCTTCCATATCGTTTGCTTCAGCTGAATCTTCAACTTCTTTCGTTTCTGCTTGCGCAAGAAACACCAGCGGCCAACCCCGCTCCACAACTGTATCTACCCATTTCCTCCAATTCTGTGTCCCCTTAATAGGAACGAAATCCCAATAACATCCATCTCTTGCTCGATTAATCAACCCTTTCAGTTTCACTTGATATACTTGTTCATCAAGGTTTAACGTTTTAATCAGCCATTTCTCCAGGCTACCAAATGACCTCTCATTTGGTCTTGCTATCCCCCTCACCAACGACGTCCAAGCAGACATATCAACCCCAGTTGACCCATAAACAAGCGTGCCTTCTCCGTAGAAAATACGAAACATTAATTTGTCCGACATTCCTACTGTATTCAGTATAAACAAACGTATTATAATCTACTCTAACCAAATTAATTTGACTCTATAAAACGTATATATTTGCCACACATTTGTAACTACAGGAGCAATTTTACGCTCCTCTGTAATGTATGACAATATTTTATAACTACTAATAAAACATAATATAATATATAGTACACATTTATAAACTGAAAAATCATATCAAAAAACGCGTACATTTTAATTAAACGAATAATACATTAAGAAAACATGCTGCAATAATGTACTCTACCGTAATCATGACATTCGCATGAATATTAACAAAATTCATATTAAACTATATGCATGAACCATATAAATTCATATCATATTGACAACAATCGCGTGCACAACGAGTAATAATATACAATTATATTATATTCACAACATTACACTATATGCATGAACAACGTGTATAAAAATTAAATACAATAGACTATGTCGCGTGTGTTATCAACACTATACATTCATACAAACAAATATCATAATATAATACGCATTCATATTATATTGACAACAAAACAACATAAATGTACGGTGGCGAAATCAATACCGAAGTCGCGAGGATCCGAGGACGACGGATCGGAGACGAAAAATGTGAGAGTAGCGAGCGTCGGAAGCGGCGGGCGGCGCGGCTGGGAGGAAAGGAGGCAGTGGGATGGGTGGGAGCGAGGCAGGGGCGGGGGGGGGGGGGGGGGGTGCGGGGCTTATAAGGGGCAGACCGTCGTATGAGCCTCATACGACGGTTCGACCATTAGCGAACGTCGTATGAGGCTCATACGACGTTCGCTGCCGCCTCGTTTTCCGCGGCGACCGTTGCCCGCGTGGCGGCCACGTCGGACCGTCGTATGAGCCTCATACGACATTCGTTACGTCGTATGAGACTCATACGACGGTGGGTCATATTTGGGAATTTTTTAAATCCAAGGTTATTAATATAATTTTGGATTAAAAATCGTATATTAAAAAAAAAATTCCGCCAGCGGAGATGTCCTTCTCTCTTCTCACGCGCTCATCCTTTGACTCGCAACTCGCTTACACACAACTCCATTTTCATTTCTTACGGAGGAATTCCATTTCCATTTTCTAAAAAAAAGGTCTGTTATTTAGCTTTATACAGTTCCATTTTCCAATCATGTGTTATGAATTCGTGCAGTATTATATTTTTATTTTGACAAAGAATTCACGCACTTCAAACTGTAAGAGTGCTCAACAGCTTCATTTTCTATTCATACAATTTTCTCTCTCTATTCAATTTTTTTATTCATATGTTTTCCATTTCGTAGGCTGAGTCCAACGCACGACCCATCCCAACACCGAAATACATAATAGGTGATGAAGCAGTACCAAAACGTCTCCAACGGAACACCCATAGCATCCATTGATTTTTGGTAGCGGCGTGCGCGTAACCGAAAGATCGGTCTTTTCATAGTGGCTACCAATACAGCCAGCGCTTGTTTTCAGTAGAGGCGCACGGGTTTGCGACGCGAAGCGAGGTAGGAAACATGCAGCAAGCGTGCTTCTTAACAGCAAAATATATTTCACTACATGCATCGGCGCGTGCAGCGCCGAAAAAAATTCGGAGACCGAGCGCGTCCGGCGTGGATGCTCCTTTGGAGGCTACGATTTTCCATATCCTGCGGACGCTCTAGCGGACACCTAAAGCCCGTTATAGATCGTCCGATTTCCATGGCCCCGTTGGAGTCAGCCTAAACGATGCACCACACTCTCAGAGATTCATAGTATAGCTTCTAAACTTAATCCCTTAGTAAATAGTGTACCTTTCAAAAACTCATTTACTATTGAAGAGAAGTATTAATATACTAATGCCATCAAAATTATACTCCACAAAAAATGTGAGCAGAGCAGTCATGTGCCAAAAATTTGCAGTTTTCTGTACATCAATAATACCAGCACCTGCCAACTACACTCCCTAGCATAACTGAGAATTACACGGAAGGCAATGAAAAGGGTAAGGAGCCCCTCTCTTCACTTGCACGACAAAAAATTCCAGATCCCTCCTCACTGTTTTCTCTTCTATTCCTGAATCTTTTGTTCCTCTTGCGGTGTTGACATAATCGTTTATCCATGGTTCATATTGGATATGGTTCATATTATCTACAGTTACCATCACCCCCCTTCTCTCTCCCCTAAAACAAAAAACAAAAAAACAAATCTGCCGGACACCATTGCTATGACGAAGGAAGGGCCTTGTACAGGTTGGCAGTCCCATAAAATATGGTAAGGTGCGCCCCATTCAGATAAGCTTCCAACTGCAAAAGTGAAGTTCAATTATATTTATATTCCTACTGCAATCAGAATAAGCAATGCAAATAAGCAAAACAGCGTAGCTAACCTGTTCTTGAGGGATTCTAGAGAAGCCAAATTTCTTCATCCAGATTCCTTCAGCTTCATGGGCAGCTGGAAGCACAAAGTGCTTAATCTTTAGTGAGGCTAGCATCCTCTCTATGCATGAGAACAAGGCTTGGAAGTAGCCCTGCATATTTCAACAGAATTTTAAGACACGAATTGTCCAAAAGAATTCAAATGTTCGACAACAATGAAACAACAGAACATAAACTATTATGGAAGTCTTGCGAGTTGAGCTCACCAGGCCTTGAAGATCCTTACTTGTAGCAACCAGTGGCAATTCGGCTACATCACCTCCCATGACACGCAACAGTGCTGCTGATACAACAGTAGAGCTGCAACAAGCAAGTTTCAACAACTGTGGACGCAAAAGTGTTGACTGGGGACCAACTTCTCTTTTCAATAAAAAACTCTTACCCCAGTGTTAACACTGCACAATACATTCCACTGTAATCTTGGCCGGGCATTCCTTCCTTTGGTCCCCTCCTGGCAGAAAAAAATATGAATAAATGAGAAAAATTCACAGGTACATACCCACAAAGCATACCAAATGATAAACATAGAAGGCTAGTTCTCTTACCCATGAACCATCTCCGGGATTAGATCCCTACAAGTATGAGCTTCAATGATTGGATCAAAAGATTGCTGCAAAATTTCATGAGAAGTTGCAATTAGAAAATCTTAAAATAAGTAAAAACTTGAATTCATCAGGTCTGTTGACAGTTTTGGTGTACTGGCACCTATCTCTGGCTGTAGAATGAACTCACAACCAAATCCAGGCACAATCAGTTGGCACTTGGCAACAGAAAGTGTGTTTGATATTCAAGTGAATATGTAAATATGCAACTGCTCTATTTATTTACCCTCAAGTACGCTGTTTGACATTCCGACCAGTAACAAAGAACTCGTTCAAACTGGTAATTTGGTGGTAAAACAGGCTAAACAAAGCTTCACTATTGAAAAACAACTATTCCCAACATTAGGAAAGAACTTGCAATACATACATGAAAAATCGGAACCGCAGCAGAAAGCAACAAGCTGTCATCTTCAGTAGCACGTCTACCAGAAAGTAATTGCCATCTGAGATCTGTAATGGTGTCCATGCATAAATCTCTAGCCTCATGTTTGTTCCTTATGATATCCATATCTGGCTCTGACAACAGCTGAGCTCCACTAGACATTATCTTGTCCAATGAAGATCGCAACTCAGAGCAACTATTGGAACAAAACCACTCCCCCACAGGCAGTTCCTATAGAAAAAAAAAACAAGTCTTAGCAATCACCAGAGCAAAGATACTCTTGATCATTTCAGAGCATATATCATGTGCATCAATAAAAAATTGTAAAGATAAAGGGTGTTCGTTCTTTGCTAACCTTTAGGTCTACCTGCCATTGACTCTGCAAACATCCCACGTGATACTCTTTCTCGCACTGAACAGAATAAAAATAAATCAGCCAAATAGTTAACTATGATATGCAATATATCATATATATAGCTCGCAGTATTGCCACAAATCAAGATAATATCCAACTACATTAAGGAAATAAAAAAGTACATTATAAACCAAGTGTAAGCAGAAAATAGCTAGTACAAATAGCAGAAGCATACTTGGTCACAGAGAATCACAGTGCGCTCATCAAACACTGCATTGTTGAAATCTTTCTGCCTGCACAGGGAAAGTTCACCATTGTAAATTAGAAACAAAACATAGACAATGAGAAAAGACAAAAACAAAGTATGAGTACCAATTACAGAGGATAGCCTGAACACAAGGAACCTTAACAAATATATGTTAAACATATTGTTTGTGATGTCTTAACCGACCCTAACTTGTTTGGGACAAAGGCTTAGACAATGATGAATGATAGTTTGTGATGTCTTACGGATGTAGACCAGCCAACGTTTAAAAGAACGAGAAAAGTGAGCAGAGGAGTTCCGCCTAGCGCCTAGACCGTCTAGGCGACGCCTAGGCGCTTCTAGGGCGCTTTTGCAAAAAAAAGCCAAGTCTATATATACTGTAATTTTTTAGATTTGACGAGGATGAATACTTCAATCAGTGGCATAAGCGGTAAAAAGCGGCCAAAAGCAGCAAATAAGCAGTCAAAGGCAAAAAAAAAAAAAAACAATAAAACGGCAAAATGAGTGCTTTTGAACGCCTAAGCATTCAACTACTTAATAGCGGTCACATTCACGAAAACGAAGCATTGGAGGTACCGCTTAGCGCCTAGGCGCCGCTTTTTTAAAACACCAAGAACAACAGGTTTAAAAAAGTGTCTGTTGTTGGTAATCCTGTGTTGCTTCCAGTTTAGGAGTCCTAGTTGGTCTACAGTGTCCTAGTAGGTTTAGGGATGCAGTCTTAGTTGCACTGTGAATCGACTCCTAGTAGGACTATTTTTGTACCCCTATATATACAGGGCAATCGATGGAAGGCTGGGACAATAGAACCAACACCGGAGTTACCAAATTGTCAAGTATTGATTGCATACTTTGATAGGCAGATGGCTTGGTGTTCCAAATCTTTACCAGTGTATAAACACTTCGTTTTTGTAGCTACCACCAATTGTTTTTTGGGCATACATGCACGCATGATTTGTACCTAAATTTATAGCCTAAGGTGCATCACATCTGTAATTGCATTGGTTGAATCATAATCAAACACTAGTTCCACTGGTATAATGTAAATAAGCAATTACAGGAATAACAGAAAAGGTTCTAGAAAGGAATTTTTAAATGGTACGAGAATAGCTTGATAACAATAATAGTGAGAAGAACATATAAAATAGAAGTTCATTTTCTTTTATTTATTTTAATAAAATCATGGTGGAGGCTTCCCTTGCGGTGTTCCTTGGTTAAAAAAACAAATAAAATAAAAGAATCATCTAAGACAAAATATACTTACTTGCATAGAGCGCAGCCGCCAAGATCATCAGAAATAGGGACAATTCGTATAGCTCTCTTCATTATCTGTTCAATGGAATCAACTCCAGCCTGCCTACCAGCAGCTTTAGCATTTTTGTTTTGTGCTAAAGCCTTCTCTTTTTGCACAAGATTCCTACAACTATCACAGTACCACTCTGAGGGGACCTCAGACAGCCCGGCACAAGCTGCAGTTCATGCAATAAAGAGAGCCAATTAATATAATGGTTCCCTCAATGGAATTCATGTAAATAACCAAACCACTAAAATCCTTGTTTGCATTTAATTTCAAGGACATGGAAAACAACCTGGATGAAATGACCTTGGACAGATTTTGCAAGGGAAAATATCACCGCCTAAACCACATTCTTGGCACAGATCATCTGTTTCCCGTTCTGACCGTCCCATATCCTTTGATATTTTCATTGACAGCTCATGCAGTGATACTCCATTTGATGTGAAGATGTTGTCATACCTGATACCAAAGCAATAAAGTCAGGGAAAACAATGATAAGTATGGACTGATATAACTTAAAACAGGAGACCATATAGACTTACGGCTTGCGCCTCGATCCCTCACCCGCGTGAGCTTCAAATGCTGATGGGCTAATCTGAATACATTCCATATAAGAAAGGTTAATGTTTCGTGAAAGTATGGTGAAAATGAAGAAAGATGGGAACGGAGTCGGACCACTTTGTTGCAGTGATTACAGTAGATTCTTTGGTCCTTGATATACCCATCAACCTTTCTCTGCATGTTGCAAGTATAATATATAAATCTCAACTAAAGAAACGAAAATTGCGCTGAAGAAAATGGGAAATAATGGCCAAACAACCTGCCCATCAACATAGTAGGCTACTTCTGTGCCATCAAGCAAGACATTAAAGACCAATTTGTGTAGTCCGGTATCCCTGAAGAAAGTACCAAGCAAACAACCTATGAAGTTCATGAGCCTATAATAAGAAATAAAAAAACAACTTGTGTATAGTGTGCTAACTTGTTTGTTACTTTGCCAGCACTACCGTAATTTTTGCTTGAAGGTATCTTCTTTACCAAATAATCCTTGGAACTTGGGGTCATACTGCATCCAAATACCAAAACATCAAGGGTAACTAAGATTTTTAGATGCAACAGCATAAATGTGATTTTTTTAGATATGCAAGAGCAGAACTTTAAAACAAGAACTCAACAAATTATGAACCTAAACAACAAATATTTTTAAAAAAAGTTTATTAATATCAAATGATGGACAGAAGGAATAAATATAAATAATTTAAGTTGTTATAGTCACATATCTTGCACAAATTAATTACCCATATGAGGTTTGTTGTTATTTTGTCATAAGAGAATCTAGCTGATCATGTTTCTCAAACTTCTCACCTGGAATAAGTCCTGCCTGCATGCGATGGGGTCAGAGGATCTTTAGGTTGCTTTGACTCAAGGCAACTACGGCACAAAACATGTTCAGTTTGGAGTGACGGAGGAATATTCTCTGTAACATTAGGGAATCAACTCAAATTCATTGAATACAAACACTTAAAAAAGACTCGAGCACGAAGGTCTTAGCATTTTACCATTGCAATTCAAGCAATTCGACACACTCCTAATAACCACCGGATCAAGTGAAGAACATATTGTTTTCTCCAGCTCCTCCAAGGGAGATCTTTCACATGCACGTAGCACATCTCGCAAACTATTGCCATTTCTTAAGTAAATGTAATCGGCAGGGTGTTTCTTGGTGCTTCCAGCATGTTGTTCGAAGTAATAGGCCGAAACAGCCTACAACAACAACAACCAAGCTTCTTAGTCCCATGCAAGTTGGCGTAGGCTAGAGATGAAACAAACAAGATCCAATACAAAAAGACAAACAAAAATAAAGGAAGAAGGAAAGGAGAGAGAGAGAGAGAGAGGGGGGACAGGAAAAGAGGAAGAAAAAACTAAACAAAAAAGGGTAAAAAGGAGGGGCAACCAAAATAGCCTGTAGAATTGAAAAGAGTATCTTCATAATGTAAGCAGTTTGTGTTACTTAATGGTTTATACTTTATAGACAATGAAAAACTAACCTTGGAGCCATTACATGATGAACAAAAGCATTGTATACAGCAACCAGTAACCACACCTTTCAGCACAGGCTTCTGCAACTTGCAAGCAGGATTGCTGTTAATTGTGAGATACAAAAATACAACAGACCACAAATCTAAAGTAAAACAGTTGGTAGAACAAATGCTGAGCAATCACAGTCTAAGGTAAATTAGTTGTCATAGCAAGTATCATTCTGACAGGGTAGTATAAAATTGCGGAAAATGGAACTACAAGCCCTTGAAGGGTCTCAACTCTCATATAACAAAACAAGTGATAAAGGATGGTTCCATGCTACCATGAATAAGGATTAAGGCCTTGCAAATACATGAGCTGCCTCGAGATAGGAAACTGTTGTGTTAAATAATGTTACTAGACTACCCTAAACCCTATAATCCTATTGTGAAGAGAAGCAATTGCTGCATTAGCAGGAGAAAAATATTTGAGTAAACATTATGGGTAGTACTTTCATACCTTGCTATGTGGGATGATGTACATAACTGGCTTTCCCTCGAGAAGGCCAGTGTTGAACAGCTCCCTAATGTTCACTGGGTGCTTTGTGAGGCAGGCAACTTTCTTAGACATCTTCATTTCCATATTCTTCACTGATGGAGGGGAGTCAGATGCACTGTCAGGAACACCCTCGGTTCCAACGAAACCGCTCTCGACCTTTGTCTTGAGCAGTGACCTTGTGAACCTCCTCTGACTCTGAGGCAGCAAAGCCGAATCCATCGAGGCGTCCTTGCTGTTGTGCTGTGGTGTAGCCTGACTTTCACCAGGTGCGGCCTCTTCTTGGTCTGGTTTATTCTTGAGCAGCGATCGGGTGAAGCGCCTTGCGTACTTGAACTCAGTGGTAGCAGCAGGTGTTGTGTCTTGAGCTGCCACAGGAACTGGGACTGGTGCATTGTCCACATGAATTTGTAGATCCCCCCCATTAGAGTTTGGTTCATGGCACTCGTTGCTTCCAGCTGCAACAGCCAAAAGGGTTGGGGTTGGTGCCGCAGCAGAAGGTTCAGGCAGGGTTGGTGCTGCTGCATCAGCGGAATCCTCATCCGGTCGGGCAGCAGAACCCTGGTGGGGCGCATCCTGTCCGGAAGCAGAATCCGCGACGGGGGCATCAGGGCTTGGAGTCACCTCAACCTCTGTTGCGGTCTCCTCAGGCTGAGGTTGCATCGGTTGGGGGTCTTCCGGCACCTGTTGCGGCACAAGGACCTCGGCTGCAGCATCGGGATTTGAAACATCGGAATCGTGGAGGGCGGGCGGCTCCGAGTTGATGGGCGGCGTGGCAGGGAAGACGGGATCGGCGGCGGGGGTGTCGGATCTCTTGCGCCTCTTGAAAGATGTTACCGAGTTGGGAAGGGAGGAGATGGGGCGGCCGGAGCGGGTGCGGCCGGGGGAGGTGGAGATCTCGGAGAGGGACTTGAGCGCGAAGGTGAGTTCGCGCTTCATGGCCCGCGGCGGCGGCGGCGGAGGTGAGGCGCAGGTACTGCTGCCGCCGGCACCGGGGGAGGAGGAAGAGGAGGCGGGCATGAAGAGTCGAATTTACCTGCTAAGATTGCACGGTGCTAGGGTTTGGTCTTGATTGGATTGGACGGAGCACGGGAGGGAGGGAGGGAGAGAGAGATCGGAGGAGAAGATGACGCCGAGGCCTTCCAACCCCGTTCCCTTCTCTTCCAATCGCAGTTAATTCATTTTCGGGACCACCCCCCTCTCCCCAACCCACGAGAGCAGCTCTGCATTGCCTGCCATAATTTAATTACCCTGCCATAATTTAATTCGCCTCTTGGTTTTCTTTTCAAATCTGCTGGCTTCATTTTCTTCCTATTTGTTTCGAAGAAAAAAAAAGTGTGAAACCGATGCATACACGTTATCAGATCGTCTCTATGACTTGTGATTTAGTTTCCTTATCTTGTTTGTTTCAAACTCTGTTCCACCTTATGTGAACGCATCTAAAATAATCCGATATCATGAAAAAAATTATGTAAAGCGATTTACGGTTCACGATACCACGGTGCAGAAGAAAATCACCAAATAAATTTAACCACATAATAACTTTATGGTTCTACCATATGCCTTGCCACCAATGTGAAATTGACATGCACGCTCATGTCCCACATGTCGCACTCACCGTTCAATGGAATACAGTAAATTTGTAGCATTTTCTCCACACAACATGTTGTATAAAGCTTGTAGCACGGTACATTATTATATATACTAGGACAGATGTGAGTATAACTGATAGCTCACAACAGGCTACACCCAAGAGCACTTGGGTTCTGAATCAATGACAATCACCAAAATATAACATCTGAAACCAACACAAGCTGACACTCATATCTATGTAGTAGACATCGACTGTAGCCACCCGTTCATCCATCTACAAGTCCATAACCATCCCTGACATCAAAGTTTTGATCTGCTCGAAATTAAAGAAAGTAACAACAGTGAGTAAGCATTTCCAATGTGCACAGGCTAGGATCATCTATGCTAAATCTGTGCATCCGAAAAAAAAAACACATATGTGACATCTCTAGTGATATTGAAGTCGTATATTTTCCCAATTAGACAAAACAAAAAACCAAGGACAGTATGACCCTTATTTACCTCTCTCTTGTTCATCCCAATGATATTTTTGAGATCATCAATCTGCAAAAGTAAGGAAGCAGCTAAAGTGATATTCTTGGTACACGATTTTCCAATAGTTAATTTCTCTAGAGCGCTCACCTCCTTAAACAGCTCCGGTGACTCCTCACGAAGCTCCAGTATATAATTTGCCCTTTTCTCTCCAATACCCTGTACAATCACTAGCAGTTTAGCAAGAAACAAGTAATCTTTGAGATATTGTTACCTTGAAGTTCTGGCCTAACCTTTAGACTTTTTAACTCCTCCCTGCAATTGATGTGGAAACATGTGTTAGGAAAACAAAAAAAAAACAAGGGGGCATAATAAATGTTGGGCTAACAACACTCACTTATTAGCACTATTTAGAAACGTCAAACACTCCTTGGCCAGAGTTTTCTGTTTTGTCAAGAAGAAATAAGTGACTTCACAGGTAAGATAATTAAGCATGATGAGATGCATTAGACAATTTTTGGAAAAAATTAAGGCAAGTAACCTTAACCCCTGTACTTCGCGCCTTGAGTAACTCATGTGAACCTTCAGCATGCCCAGATTTCAAGTGAATTGCTGGAGTTTTCGGTTCAGGTGAATCTGTGTAAAAGTCTTGTACACCAACCATGTCTGGTTTCTGTTTTGTAACGCTCACTGGCATAGTGCTAAGAAGCTTCAAGGAATTTGAAATTTCCCTCAATCGGTCAGTCAGTTTTGGAGAGGATTGAGCCTCGCTGGATGAAGTCTTCTGAACAATGTCATCTGCAAATGAAAGAAAGTTAAAAATGCACTCAGACAAATAATTCATAGTCAATTTCCAAGAGAAGGGAGTCCAAAGATTTGTTGTACCAGCTACATCAGATGAGCACATCTCTTTCAAATTTGTGCACAAATGATCTGTATGAACGCTTGACGAGGAATCCTAAACAATAGAAAAAAATGTATAAGTGGAAATCACAAACACCAATAGATCATGTATTTCTTAAAAGGATACATACATCTTCCTGCATGCTACTTGATATCGGTTCTTGCATGCTGCAAGATACTACTTCTAAGACCTTTTCCATTTCGTCACATTCCTGCTAATATATGATAATCAATAGTTTTAAGATACACATATCCTTGCAATAACACAACAAAAATAACAAAACCCTGCCCATCAGACTGACAACACTGGGAGCAAACTGAATACCTCAGCTGGTAATGAGCCTTGAATTTCTCTGCCAGGTGATGACTGTAACACCTGTGAAACGTCACGCATTGTCCCAACAAAAATGAACACGCTGGTGATTAATGAGATATACACACATATAATCTCGTAAGGATGCATACCTCCGCTTTTGTTACCTCTGCTGATGCAGCAACTATTTTATCTTCCTACAAAGTTCACAAAAATGCAACTTGGAGTAGTTGTAACACTTCAAATGACTACCATATTACTTGTGTGAGAGAAAATAAGAAGAAAATAGTTTAACACGTAGTTATTTACCTTCGATAAATTGGTGCCTGTGCAAAATAGTTTCCTGCAAATAAAAAAATAGTTTAAGTGGTAGCTTACTGAAGGGGGTTGACATTTTCAGGAATGATTTTACAGCGCAGTACCTTCCACTAAGGGCGGTCTTAACAACCCTTTGCTTTACACAAGTAGAGAGTGAACTTGCTGTTTTTTTGGTCGAATGCATAGCTATTTTAGATCTGTGTTGAATAAAAACCACCATGAGTTTCATGATTTAGCAAAGTGTTAAAGCTCAAAGCTTAGTACTTCATGAATGAGAATGTGACCTCTTATCTGCAGCAGGTGTTCGACTTGCTTTTGCTGCACTATTATTGAACTTTGGTTGACTGTGTTTGTCTAGTGCAGAACTTGGTTGGTGATTTGACTTTGAAAACCTTCTCATACCTAAGGATAACTTGTAGCATTGTTCATTGGCCGCTTGGCTCGAGCGAGAAGCCAAACTAAGAGTGGAAACGACACCTTGACTGGAATGTTCATCCTACACCAAGGCAAAACGTGCATTTAGATTGGCATGGTAAAAACAGAGGGGACAATATACAAATACGCATAGTTAACTGCAGTATGGTGTTGAAGCTATTGTGCCATGCACATTCTGTCAAGTAATATCAGCAGATAGTGATACATGGATACCTTCACATCTGAATTCTAGCTAATGGTACTAGAACAAATACTGCACTACTTTAAGAACACAACTCTGCAGCAACAGCATTTTGTTGGTAAAAGATTGGTCCACTTTCCATTTCAATAAAATTTGCACATAGCCTACAAAGTTCATCTGATGAGTTGAAAATGATACAAAAAGAGAGTTAAGTACCCTTACCAAACATGTTATCAGCACAGAGCGGTTTGTCTTGCATAAGGAATCTTGGAGAATACGAGTTAATCTACTCTGCCTGTAGGGTATGAAGCTCTGGTTGCTGTTCAGAGCTTGCACAACATTCATAAGGGCATACATGGACTTGTTACAGTTTGGTAGGCCTCCACCGTTGGTCTTCTGCTTGGAATCAACATAGTCTGACAAAACCAAAGAGCAGAAACCAAATAAGATGTAAAAGCAAGATAATAAAAGAAAAAATGCAGTGCATGAACAAGAAGAAAGACAAACCTGCCAAGTCTAGAAAGTGCATTTTTGCTAAGGCACATTCTTTGTCTTCCTGATCAAACCTAGAAACATAGATAATAAAGCCACGGTGTCTGCCTGCAGAGCTAGGTTGCGTGTGATCGGAAGGTTTGGCGGAAGGTTTGGCGGAATGTTTGAGCACGCTGGTACCGCGAGAACAAAGATCCACAAACTCTTGGATTGACTTGACATGGACCTGCATGAAACGAAATGAATATTAAGGGGCTGCGAAAAAAACAAAGAGGGGAAGGATGGGCGTGCAGGGGTGGATGGAGTAGAGAGTACCTTAGAGAGGCCCTTAAGTTTTGTTCTTCCATCGGCACCATCTAGTACGAGAACCTCGCTGTCTTTGGGCTCTAAGAGATCGAAGACGTGGATATCCTGAAGAACTTGATACGAGGAGATGCTAACAACAGCACCTATGGTGTGGGAGAGGAGGAGGATTTGTTCCATAGCCATGGTGAGCAAACTTGTCGGTTGACCCTGCTCCTGCCCCTGCATTGGAATATTTTCAAATTGAAGTGAAAGCAAAACAATGAAATTAATGATCGTGCTGAATTAGAATTTTTTAATTGATAGTCATGAGGCTAAATTGAATTACTGAACTGGGTGCAGCAAAGCAGAGCAAAAATGGGAATACGATGGCAACCAATTTCATAAGAAGAAGAAAGTACCATGATGAGATTGGTTTTGGCGGCGGCACCGCAAGCGACGACACATGAGTTGGCGCCGGCTGTGAAGATAGCATCTACAAGCGGCTTGACCTCACTGTGGAAGATCCGGCAGGAGTCGTCTTTGGGATAGCAGCAATGGAGCCTGTAGTCGTAACCTTTGTCACGGGGGGCCGCGGCTCTGCAAATCGACCCCAGGTTTTGAAGTGACGGATGGATTGAAAATAGCTGCAGGTGAGGTGATGGGCGATGAATGAATGGAGCGTACCCTCCTGGACGACGCGGCGCGTGGTCCTCGTGGCGAGGGAGGAGCGAGACGACGGCGGCGGAAGAGGAAGCGTCGACGGTGACCTGGAAGGATCCTGTACCACCAGGGCAGATCCTGGCGACGACTCGGACGGGGGCGGGCCTGATCCTCGAGGAATCCGCTTCTTCTTCCATGGAGTCGGAGTTGTTCTTCTTCTACAGTGGTGGTGGCTGCTGCGACTGCGATTCTAGTCGTTGCCGGATCCTGCGCTGCGATGGATGGATTACAGTTATATGGATGAGCCGGCGCCGCACCCCACCCTTTTCGAATTCGGTCGGAACTCCCCCTCCCATCCCGGAGGAGCGTGTCGTGTCGTGTCGTGTTGAGGAAGGAAGTGTGGGCCAGGCCATCACAGCGTGTCGAGGAAGGAACTGTGGGCCTGCTCTTGTTCGCACTCACGGCCCATTCCGGCCCAAACCTAACCTTCCTCACTCCTGTCCTATTCCCTTCCCCCGCGCCACCACCACACGTCCACACCACCGAGCAGAGCAGAATTATGGCCGCCGCCGCCGCCGCCGCCGCCGTTGCTGAAGAGGAGGATTATCGAGGAGGGATGGGCGCTTACGGCGGGTCCGTGCGGCCGGTGGAGAGCGCGTCGGGGGAGACGATGCTTCTCTGGGGCCTAGGTAACCCGACGTCGCACCGCAACAACGCCCTGGTCCGGCAGTCCGCGCACTCCTTCGCCATCGACGCCTGCGGCCGGCGCCTGTCGCTGCTGCAGTCCCCGTCGTCCATGTCCGCCCCGGGGGTCACCGGCGCCGTCGTGTGGGACAGCGGCGTCGTCCTCGCCAAGTTCCTCGAGCACGCCGTCGACTCGGGCCGCCTGGTGCTCCGCGGCGCCAGGGCGGTGGACCTGGGGTCCGGGTGCGGGCTCGTCGGCTGCGTGGCGGCGCTGCTGGGCGCGCACGTCGCGCTCACCGACCTCCCCGACCGCCTCAAGCTGCTCCGGAAGAACGTCCGCCTCAACGTCGACGACCCCCACGTCGCCGGCTCTGCTCGGGTCACGGACCTCGTGTGGGGGGAGCAGCCGCACCCGCACCTGCTACTGCCCGACTTCGGTACTGTACGGGATATTATTCTTCTTCTTTCTTGTTCGATTCGATTCAACCAACCCACTGTGGCCTGGCTGACTCATCAACTTGTTGTTCTTGATGTTGTTGCAAAATGGGAATGGAAATTGAAGTGCTTGGGTCGGACGTGATCTACAACGAGGAAGCGGTGGATGAGTTGGTGCTGACCCTGAAGCAGCTCTCCGGCCAGAGCACCACCGTACTGCTAGCCGGAGAACTCCGCAACGACGCTGTGCTGGAGTGCTTCCTGGACGCAGCCATGGAGGACTTTTCCGTCGGCTGCATCGAGCAGGACCAATGGCACCCTGATCACCGCAGCAATCGGGTTGCCATGTTCATCCTAGTGAAGAAACCGCCACGCAGCACCACGCAGCAGGACCCTTGTCTTTAGTTTTTAATTTTCTTGCTTTTAGAAGCCTCATTTCAGATTTGATCTGATAGCCGGCGCCATTATAAGAATCGTCACTGACAATAATGGCAACTCAAAAGCAACAACAATTGTTCTCTCATCCAATACAGTGTGTTACGGAGGTGAAAGCGAAACCTTTTATCTTTTCAAGAAGCAAAGCACACTTCGAGATGGAGTAGCAAACAAACGTATATTGTAGCTAGCTCTCTCATGCGATCGAGCGTTACAAAATGAGCATCGAGTTTCAATTACAGTAGTGCGTACAAAGGGAGGGATGAGATAATAGAGATGGTGGTGGATGTGGACTCTGCGGCTGCGGCTTGTAGGTAGCAGTAGAAGAAGCTAGTAGTAAATGAATTAGTTGACGGTGACCTTGCCGACCATGCCTGCTCCTTGGTGGGGCTCGCAGTAGAAGCCGTAGGTGCCCGGCACGGTGAGGGTGACGGAGAAGGTCTCCCCGGGGGCGTTGAGGTACTCCTCCTGCGAGATCTTGGAGGTGTCGACGCCGCTGGGCACCTCTTCCTCGTCGAACACGATGTTGTGCGGGTACCCGGCGTTGTTCTTGAACGTGATGGTCTCGCCGGACTTGACGGTGAACTCGCTGGGCTCGAAGACCAGCACGCCTCCGTTGGCGCCCAGCAGCACCTCCTGCGCCATGGCGGCGCCGCCGCCGGACAGCAGGACGCTGGCGGCCACGGCCACGGCGGCCGTGCCGGCGGCCTTGCTTATGAGGCTCAGGGAGGAGGAGGCGCGCACGGTGAACCTGCTCGGCCTGGCGACGGCGTGGACGCGGGCGCGGACTGGCGCGGCGAAGGAAGGGGCGGTCACGGCGGCAGAGGAAAGGGAGGCCATCGCTTTCGTCTTCTCTTCGCTGCTGGTGGTGGGTAGCAAATGCCGGCCGGTGACCGGAGCAGGGTGGCTATATAGCTTATAGCTAGCTAGCTGCAATGGTTGCCGAGAGAGAGGAAGATGATGGAGGAAGAAATAAGCAGGCGTGTGTGGCTCCGAGGCGCCTTCTTATCCCGCAGATGCGGTTATGCGTCCATGCATCATCCGATCCTATCACATCCTTTTTTTTTTTTCTGAATCGTCTCGTGCGTCGCTGCCTCTGCGGCGGGTAGCAAATGTGTGAGGAGGGAGGGCCTGCCGCCTGCCTCTGCCAGCAAATTTGCCCCCAAGGAAGGGAAGCTATTTGGGCCAGGACTTAAATGTTACTGGTCCACGGCCTGGCTCAACAAGGAGTCCTTCGTTGTCCTCTAGAAGCACTATCTCTTCCTGATCGGTTTGTCCTCTAGAAGCACTATCTCTTCCAGATCGGTGTGGACCGTTCCCCATTCATTTGGCAGCCGATAAAGAGTACAAATCTAATGTGTAACAAAAATAAATTTGAAGGGAACCTTCGGTTTCGGTCAGATCAACCCATTAAGATCTTTCGTTTTAGAAACAAATCGATATTTTTCAAAATTATTCAGAAATCATGTATGTCTAGTTAACACATAAACCGATAAAAAACACAAGCTATCATACATTGAATAACAATCACTTTTCTGTACATATACAAAAGTATCAATAATCCAGGCAGCTGTTTGCCTCCAGGTTTCCTCTCGACTTGCAGAGCAGAAAGCAACAGCAGCTTCTATATCCGATCTACCGCGTGGTTAATGTTCCAGGTTTCAACAGCCTGCAGAAGCACCAGCAAAAACCTTAGACGAGAAGCACCAGAACAGATAAAAGAAAAAATCTTAGACAACAAGCTCCATAAAAGAAAATGAAACCTTTACGACACCTATCTACGCTTAGAATTGAACAAGAAATGGAACCTGATATGCGAACGGAGGATCAACAAGATTTACCTTGTTCCGTCTTCTGTTCCAACAAACTGTCCCAACGCCTTTTCAGGATCTCGTACGCCTCTGAACATGGAAGAGCTATCACGCTACTTGAGCCACCATCGGTGGGAATCTCGATCACCAGTCCCAACCGCAGCAGTGTCTCCATAGCTTTGTCGATGGGCATCTCGATCTACAAGAAAGCTGAAAAATCACTGCTTGCTTCATGCACGGTCTCTTGTGGAAAACCAGAGAACATGATGTTCACCTTTGCCTTAAATTTCTCGTACATAAACTGCTCGCATGTATCTCTGATGCTTGCACGAGATGACACCTGCATAAAAAAAATGGTAGACCAATTAGTAAGTTTGGAAAAGTAGGTGCCAGGGTATAAAGACCAAACATTGCCATACCTGATACTTCTTTCTACCGAGTAACATAGCATATGCCAAAAATGCTTCTTTATACTGCACACAAGAAATCCTTATGGGGGTATGCATTGATGAGCAGCAACAACAAAAATTAGTATTTATGTTTTCCCTTTTCATTCATTGAATCTAACCTGTTGTTGCTCAGAAGCATCGAGAATAAAGTAAACTGAACCGAACCCACTTGCTAATGTTTTCTCATAGAGTGTCTTATTGACCAGAAGCTGGCAAATAATAGGGTCAATTAGAAGAACAGAATGTAAACAAGAAATTATGCAAATGATTTACTTGGTATCTATCCCGAGTCTGTTTGTATCCCAGTGCCACACGGAAAACAAGTATCAAAAGTGCAGTAGTAGCAACTATATCCAGAAGAAATGCTGACCTGCATTGCAATAGAAAAACAAAAAAAAAATATTTATTATCATGTTAAACATAGAGGAGTTACATCAAATTACTGATATAAATTACATACGGAGATGAGGCTAAGCTCTCAAATTTGTAGTTGACGACGTATGCCAACGACCCTACCAAGGTAGCAATATCCAGCCTTACCTGCATTCAAAAGAAAAAGATTATCAATAAAAGCTAGATGTACAAAAGAAAACAAAAAGTCATTATAGAAGTTCTAGATAACTACATTGAGGAAGTCGCACAAATTAAAAAAAGATATAAGAGTTACTGTATCTAGGATGCGGAATGACAACTTCTTGTGAGGGAAAACCACCTGCAGAGAAAATTCAGAATATTAGTTACATTCTCCCTATATGTTCAAACAGTGCATGTTCCAAAAAAATTGTACTCTAGATATAGGGAAAGCCCAATTTGCTTTTCCAAATGAATCGGAAACACAGGCACTTACGGGCAGATCTGGGATGGGAATTCTCTCATATATCTTCAGTTGAAGTGGCAGCATCTCAGGTTTATCCTTCACTTTGCTTTGAGCAGACTCATCGGTATAAAGTAGGATCAGTTCCTGGAATGCTGGTTCCTGGTAAAGAGAAGTTATGCAGCTTGTTTGCAAATTTGCTAACATGAAGCAGGACTTGTATAAATTAACATTATTGTTGTTGTTTTTTGAACCAACGCGACAGCAAGTACTATGTACAAACATAATTACAGAAAAATAATTTGAATATTATCAGTTGTCTATCCATGACCAGAGGCTGGACACTATTTCCTTTTTCTATAAAAACGAAATTTTCTATCCATGAGACTATGATAGTAAATACAAATATGTCTGGTTATATGGGACAGTGGATGCGCTTATTTTACATATGCCACTGAGTTGTTTTTTCCTCTTTTGTTTGACTATCCAATGCACCTCATGGCCACATGTAGTTTTAGCATGCAAGTTAGCCAACGGTCATTATGTGCACTTGATGTTGGATTTCAAGCATTTGATCAACCAGTCATTCAGTAAAAAGTCCACTCTACCTTCTTTCTTCACACAACACGAAAACATCTACATTATTGAGGAACAGGTGTCTAGAAATCAACTTCTTACATACCTGAAGGGTAGACTTCCCAAATAAAATCTGAAAAGAAGCTTTCACTATCTCCCAAACATTGTTGTCACATGATTCTCTGCTTGCTGGCTCCCATATATTTGAAAGGGTAATTCTTGGTAGAAAATTTGGCCTGAATGGAAAGCCAGGATATACTTTAACTCCCAGTAATAAAAAACAAATTAACACGTAAAATAGACTTTCAGATATATTTGTTTGAGCAACAATGTAATGTTCCATGGCAGATGTAGAAAACTTCTTTCCAGATTTTTTAAAGAAAAATAGGCAACAACAATATTATGGCAGCTTGGAAGGGTATTCACGATGGAAGAAGAGAATGTGGACTATGCTTGAGGAATCCTTTAGTTTGAGTAAAATATAAGTCATAAGATTTTTATGCAATAATTCTCCAGATCCTTGGCTGCGCTAGTCTGTGAAATCTATTGCTGAGGCAGTGATGAAGTGTCTTTAAGGGGCAACAAAAGTAAATTTGCTCTGTGTCTTACCTCACATACCCTTCAAGATGTTTGGTTTCAACATCTGGTTTGACTGTTGCTTCTGGCAATGAAGGGATTAGTCCGGTCCATGCTAGCAATCTTCTTAGCAGTCTGCCACGAGGACCCACAGGAGACAGAATTCCTTCATAGCGTAAGACCGCCTTTTGTGCAGCAATCCAAATAGGAACATCTGCATCGCGTAACTGATCAGCCTCAAGTTTGTCCCATGAGGAGTTCTCTATCAACAGCAGTGAATTATCTGCATAGGTTTGCTCTTTAAGCCAAAGTTTTAACTTGTCAATCCATATCTGAAATCCCTGGTTCCCTGTTGATCTTTTCAGTGCCTGCCATCAACTAAAATAATTACATATAATTAGCCAAAGGTTCTAGGATTCAAGCAAAGCCTACATTGCTTGACAGTATATCAAGAGAACACGACATGAATGACGATCAGTACATTTTGCCTAGATATGACAAACAGCACAGGGCTTCTTATATTATTCAGAATAGTTTGGTTTGCTCAAAGTGCAATAGTCTGCTGACTAGAGAACTAAAAGTTGATGCAATGATTACAACTCTATTGGCCTCGACTACAGTAATATAGTAAACTAGGACTAGGAGTTAAGGTTAGATTCTCATTACATATGCTGGATCAGAAAGATACAAGGAAGAGGTCAGAGCGACAGTAACGATAATGAAACACGTAGCAAGGCAGAAAGATAGACTGACCTCATTAAGCCACCTCCCAGGCTTTTTCAATGGTTTAGAGAGACTTAAGAAAATACTTTGCAAGAGCTTTGATTGCAGGTAATCCAGTTTCTCAACTAGCAGTAGCCCTTTCTGCCTCTCGGTTGCATATCCACGCCTGAAAATGTCAAGAGAGGTTTACCTTACCACAAGAGTTGGAGTCAGGGTAAGCGCACGAGGAACAAACGTTTACCTGAATAATATTGCATTCGATTCAGCAGCCTTCTTCCAATCGACGTAAATGGGCAACGTCAAGAGGTAATCAGTGTTGAGGGCGTATGTCAAGAGCAGGTCTTGCGCAGAGAGTTCTTCGAACTGAGCATTGCGCAGAAGGTTCATGAAGGAGCGCTGGAACTGAGTTGCAAAAGCAACTCTTTTTTTATATATAGTTTTTTTTTTTTTGTTGGTGGTTCCCCGTCAGTAAAAACAAGAAATCAATCATCAGAATTTAAAGTGGGGCATCCAGCTATTCATTCATGAATATATCGGTAGATAGTCGTACCTGGTCTGAGAATCGGGATCCGGGGACAATCCGAGCAGAGTTCTCAAACCCAAGCTTCTGGTCAGGAACAATGTTCCATCTTCCTGGGTGATGCCGAAAAAGCCAGTGGTCTCGCCGTTGAGCACGGCTGCCTGGTCATCCTCCTCCTCCTCCTCCTGCTGCTTGGTGAGCATGTAGTAGGTGCGCATCTCCTCGAGCATCTGCTTGTGCTCCGCGTGAAGGACAGCATCGAGGCACCCTGCAAAGCGCTTGAACTCCGCAGCGGCGGCCTCGGAGGAGAAGAGGGGAAGGACGGCGTCGAGGAGGGCTGCCTTGGGGACGGCGATGTAGCGCTGGCGCGGGACGTGGATGCCGGAGATGCCCTTGCGGTCTGCTTCAGGCTCCAACTCCTCTTCCGCTTCTTCATCGTGTAGTTGGTCCTCGTCCGTGGTGGCCACGCCCCATGGATCGGAGTCGGAGCGGAGGGGCTCCTGGAACTGGACGGCGGAGAGCTTCAAGGAGGAACAGCGTGCGGCTGCGGAGGACGAGCTGCTAACGGAGGCCGGCGGCGCCGCCGTGGTGAAGGGAACCGGGATGGGGTTGGCGCGCAGGAGGAGAAGCATCGCTGCTGCCGCTGCCATGGCGCGGCGGGAAGGGAATTCAATCAGTGGTGGTGGTGTGGTGATGACCGATGATGGATAACTTCCTTCCCTCCCGCACATCAGAACTTCAGAAGGAGCCTCGTGGCACCTTCGGACGGCATGGGCCAAATCAGGCCCATTTAACGAGAAACGAAGTCCATCCACCCCGAAACCGTCGGTCTCTCCCGCAAGCGCCGCCATCGCCTCCCGTCCCGTGCTCGCCTCCCGCCGGTCACGCGCTCCTAGGAACCGCGCGGCGTGTCGCAGGCGTAGCCGTCCGCCTTCGCCCGTATCCGTCTGCTCGGCAAGGCGTCGCTCGCCGGTTGCAATCCCCGGCGCTGCAGCGCCGCCATCCGTCCGCGAGGCTCGGCGCCGGCCGTCGTCGCGCGGTCAGGCAACGCCCGCGCTGCCGTGCTCCCTGGCGGACCACCGTCCGGCCTACAGTTCCCGTAAGGATGATTTCCTTCCCGGTTGCTTGATTTGTACATTTGTTATTCATGGTCAGATGTGCCTTCCCATTGTTCAATTCATTGGAGATTTTTAATTGATTGATTCCACGATTTTTTGATCCATACTCACGAATTTTGATCCACAGTCAGGTGTCTTCCCTCCTGCTGCTCGGACGCTGGAACTAAAACAAATTTGATTCGGCTCAATGTCCAACCCTAGCACCTGTTAGAATAAAAAAAGAACCAAAAAAATGTACTGTACTTAGTTACCACACCGTACTTATTCAAGGGCATGCAGGTCATTTTACATACAGTTATGGAATAAGCCACTCAAAATAATCAGGTTACCCAAACACCCAACAACCTCAAGCAGTTGCTTCATCTGATCACAGACTCAACAGATAGTCATTGCTCACCAGATAATCGAGATACAGAAAATCGAAAACAAACAGGGCCAAAGCTTGGTGTTTGGTCTACCAGTCTAACTTGTTGTATGGAGTATATGTCTAAATATTTGCATTTCCTCTTGATTTCAGTGTAGGACCTTGTTCTCTCCACGTACAAGGATTCATGAGCGGCACACCTGCAGCCAGCGGTGGCCTACAAGCAGCCCTCTCATACTGTGTGAGGCAAGTCCGCAGCTATGACTACCACCACTACCTCTGTCTTCTCCACCTGCCTCCAACCATGCGCAAGGCTGCTTTCATCTTCCGGGCCTTCAATATCGAGACAGCAAAGGCCATGGACGTTGTTTCGGACCCCAAGACTGGCCTCATGCGCCTCCTGTGGTGGAAGGATGTGATTGATAAGATCTTTGCGAAAAAGCTGGTTGAGCACCCTGTTGCTCAGGCGCTCTCTTCGGTAGCTTCCGAGCAGAAGATCAGCAAGCATTGGCTCAAGAGGTCCGTGGACGCAAGGATAAATGATGCAAACCGTGATGAGGGGGACATTCCGGAGACAACTGCTGAGTTGGAGAGGTATGCAGAAGACACCCAATCCGTCATTCTTTACATGACCTTGCAGGCCGGTGGGATGCAGTCCACCATCGCTGACCATGCCGCTTCGCACATCGGCAAAGCTAGTGGGCTGTTGTTGCTGCTCAAGGCATTGCCTCACCATGTAAACAAGCAAGGGGTGATACCATATATCCCAGCAAGTGTTGCGGAGGAGTGTGGTCTGCTTACACGGGAGGCTGGACGGTCGGAGGTCAGGATGGACGAGAAACTCCCTGATGCAGTTTTCAAGATCGCCACTGTCGCGGAGGCTCACCTGCGTAAGGCGCGGGAGATGGCCTCATCTGTGCCGTGTGAGGCAGTCCCGGTGCTCCTTCCAGCTTTGCCTGCCCAGGTCCTCCTGGATTCCCTGCGAAGATGCGAGTTCAACGTGTTTGATTCACGGTTATCAAGGGGAGTCCATGGTGTGTCTCCGTTGTGGTATCAGGTTAAGCTCAACTGGAACGCCTGGCGTAACAAGTACTGAATCTTGTGGTCGTTGTCGTCCGTTTCACAAGCAGCCTGCATGGTTTTGCCGGGATGCTTTAGATCCAAGAAGATGGGCAGGGTTTTCTTGCTGTAGTTTCCTTTCCTCCTGCAGGATGCAGGAAGTTTTTATTGCTTCCAGTCGGTTTTTTTTTTTTTACATGAAGCGGGGATGAACCTGAGTAAGAGAGTGTTGTATTCTATATTGGGTTTGTAATTGTTACTAAGTTGCACACTGGAACAGGGCTTCTGTCCCTGTTACACGTCCCTGAAACTCACTGTTCTCGCAAGCCATGACGATTTTTTGGTTAATAATACGGTCTGGAAAGCTTTGATCGATTGTAGATTAGGTGGGGGATTGGAGTATTTTTTTTAAAAAAAAATTGAAATATAAATCTAAGTGTGAGAATTGGAACAGAATTGAAAGGAGAAGAGTGTAGTAGCTTGGGCTATCTATCCATGTCTTTGGGCCCAGCCCAACAGGCGGTTTGCCCTGGGCCCAGAAGAGGAAGGGCCATGCTGGTCGGTGATGATCGGCGTCCTCTCGCGGCGGGTGCTCGCGATCCTCCTCCATGTCGCCTCTTCTGCGCCGCCGCCGCCGTCGAGTCTGTTGGCGCAACGCCGGTGGCCGCCGCCGCTCGCCATTTGTCATTCTTCTATGCCATGTGTTGCGTGCCGCAGGCTGGCAGAGGAGATCGAGGATCCTCAAGCCTTTCCTGCCTCACAACCAAGTCGAAGTCGGCACCTTTTGATCTACTCATGCTCCTTCTAAGGCAAGGCACGTAAGAATCTGGTGCGCGTGCTCTGCAAGATTATTAGCAAGGAAATGAACCTCACGGTACGTCTCTGTTACCCACAGGTGTCCATCTAATCAAGTTGCACATGCATGCATGCCTCCTAAGGTAAAACATCTATCCCATTGCAAACATAAAAAACTAATTAATCTGAACTATTTCTACACTACTGTTTCTTTCTTTCTTAGTTGTTTATTACTAATACAATCTCTCATTTGTATTCGAGAGAGAGAGAGAGAGAAAAAAAAACAATACTCTCCAAGTACCAAAGAGCTTTTTCAAGCAGGTAGATAAGATGCGCAGGAGGTTTCTTTGGGCAGGAGAACAAGCAATGCACGGGGGGAAATGCAAGGTCAGTTGGTCAGTGGTATGCCGGCCTAAGCAGTTTGGTGGGCTTGGCATCCTTGACTTAGAGAAATTTGGCCGAGCCCTTAGATTACGTTGGCTGTGGCTTTCATGGGCGTCTGTGTGCAGGCTATGGCATGGGACGGAATTGCCGGTGGATGTAGTGGACAGACAACTTTTTAGCATGGCCACCAGGGTAACAATTGGAGATGGCACCAAAGCACTCTTCTGGGAAGATAGTTGGTTGCTTGGGCGAGCACCGGCGTATATTTTTCCTGCCCTTCACAAACACAGCAAAAGGAAAAAGCGGTGTGTTGCAGCGGCGCTGGAGAATGAATCTTGGATCAGGGATATTATGCACAACTTAACGGCTCCTCTACTGCAAGATTTTATAGCTCTATGGATCATGATCCAGGAAGCACATGTGGCTATCAGAATTGGCGAAAGGGATGCCATCTCGTGGTGTCTTAGTGCGTCAGGCACATACTCGTCGAGCTCAGCATATCAAGCCCAGTTTGAGGGCAGTGTGCGCTCTCCGTTGAATGACCTCATTTGGAGAGCGTGGGCACCCCCTAGGGTCAAGATTTTCACATGGCTAGCTGCGAGACAGAGCATCTGGACAGCGGATCGCTTGATGAGAAGGGGTTGGCCGAATGACTATTTCTGCCCGCTTTGTCGCAGGAACTTGGAGACGGTGTCACACTTATTTGTCGAGTGCCCGGTGACAAGGCAAATTTGGGGACGAATCAGCGAGTGGAGTCTGGTGCCTAGCATGCATCCGAGCAACTGGAAGTCCGGTCTTCCCTTCCTGGCGTGGCTCGCTGGGCTTACACGGATGGTGGGGGGTAGTGTGCCTGCAGCGCACAAAGCCTTGGTCATGCTTGTCCTATGGTCTGTATGGAAGGAGAGGAATGGTCGCATCTTCCAGCACAGTGAGCAGCACACGGAGCAAATTCTGGCAACAATCAAGGAGCAATTCCAAGTGTGGCGTACGATCCGACCGCTACCACTTAGCAATGGCCGATGAAGACTAGTGTTTATTTCTTTCTTTCTTTCCTTCCTTCTTCATCATTTGTACCTCTTCTTTTACCTCTTTCCTGCTGCATCCCTCAGGACATCCCTCAGGACATGAACCCTCTTGATGTACTACTTGTGCGTCTTTTCTATCTACTTAATGAATGATTGCCCTTTGAGGCTTTTCAAAAAAAAAAAGAGTTGTGTATTACTCCGTACTTCTTTTTGTCTAGTCTCTCTTCACTTTATTCTGAAATTACGATGCATGTTTTCTCTGCATGCATGGGTCTGTCACGGTGACTAATAATATAGTATGTTTAACAACTACAGTAGCTAGGTAAACTCACATGACATCCTTGGGATCGAGTCTCAATAAAGTACTAGGCTACTAGCAGTACCATGCCTCCTAGAAACGCATGCACAGGCAGTAGTACTAAGGACAAAACCTGTTCTGTTCTGTTCTGAGCTAGGCTTAAAAGCAACTCAACATAGTAGCCTTTTTGTTTGGGTCCTTTATGCCTTTTGGTCCCTGGTGGAGTAAACAGCAATCACCGGTGGAAGAAGCATTGTCCCCTCCCTTCCCGGCCCCCCTTGTTTGCATTGGTGGTGAGCTCCACACCGCGCGCACCATGCATGCTTGCTCCCGCTCCTGCCTTCGGGCTCAGCTCGCCCGGCCATTATTGTTGTTTCCACTGTAGTTGCTTGCTTGCAGCTCGGCAACGACTGTCTTCATGTGCGGTTGGGTCTATGCCCAACCCGCCGAGTCATGGCTTGGCCCTGAGTGCTCTATGCAGCTGCATTTTGATCATGCCCTGCATATCAATTCCAGGCAACAGACACGCCGCAATAATTGTTGCATATGCAGCCATTGCAGTCGGCGCTAGGATTGGTGTCCCCGACCCCGGCGGCAGCACGCAAGTTAGCTTAGGAGTGGCTTCTGGCCATGCAATGCATGCCTTCACAAAATTCTCCTTATATGATCCATATGCCCTAGTATTTCAGCTGCTTGTGTACTGCTAAATAGAAACCTCACCTGCATGCCACCAAATGTTATTCCATTGTGTAACCTGTACCTGTGTAACTTATTTTTCTTTTAAAAATATATTGTACTGTAAGAAATTCCATTGCAATTGTTTATATATAGTTAAAAATATTACCGGTGCTGCACAGTCCGTATCAACGTACCTTCTAAGTTTCTGTCACATGCATGAGGAGGCAACACTTAAGACTTTGCTTAATGATTTCCTCTGCTTTTTGCAGATTTCTTTATTGAATAAACTGCTATCACACTGTTGGGGAAGAATGATAAGAAGGCCTTTACAGTTATGACCAGTTTCTGTTTCTTACACAAACGTAGTCATTGATGAGGGGTGTGTGTGTGGGCGCATAGTGTATGCTCATAATTTAAGAGTTAGTAAACATTAGCAACAAGTAGCACTTGGAAAGGCTTGCTACTTTTATAGGGCATCTGACTTAACATACACTACAGGAATCTCGACGACATACGACAGCCAAATTAACGTACGACGGCGAGCCGTCGTATATAACGTAACATACGACGGCTGCGCCTGGCCGTCGTAAGTTACCTTACATACGACGGCTGGCCGTCGTATGAAAATTGGGCCGGCGTACATAAGGTAGCATACGACGGCCCAGCTGTCGTATATAAATGGGCCGTCGTATATGTGTTTATATACGACGGCCCTATATGGTTGCCGTCGTAACTAATTGGGCCGTCGTATGTAGTTCCTTTATACGGGCCCGACCGGCCCAACCCTAAGTTTCTCCTCCACTCCACGCCGCCTGTCTCTCGCGCCCGCCGCCTCCTCTCTCTCTCTCGCGCCCGCGCCGCCGCCGTCCTCCCTCACGCCGCCGCCGTCCTCCCTCGCGCCCGCGTCGCCGCCTCCCACCCCGCCGCCGCGCCCCACGCCTCCTCCCCGGCCGCCTCCCCGGTCGCGCCCGCGGCGCCTCCCGGCCGGCCCCGTGCCGCCACCCCGGCCGCCCCTGCGCCTCCTCCCCGGCCGCCCCGCGCCGCCTCCCCGGTCGCGGCGCCTCCCGGCCGGCCCTGTGCCGCCACCCCGGCCGCCCCTGCGCCGCCTCCCGGCCACTCCAGCGGCGCCTCCCGGCCGCCCCGCGGCGCCTCCCGGCAGCCCCCGCGCCGCCACCCCGACCGCCCCCGCGCCGCCTCCCCGTTTGCAAGTAATTTGAATTAATGTTTAATTCTTAGTTGTTATTCGATGTTTAATTGATAGTTGATAATTGATGCTTAGTTAATTGTTGAGATGCTTAGTTAATTGTTGTGATGCTTAATTAATTGTTGTTATGCTTACTTTTTTTTGTGATGCTTAGTGATTTGATGCTTAATTTTCTTTTTAAGTGTTACTTGATGATTAGTTGTTATGCTATTTATTAGTTGTTAATTGTTGTGATGATTAGTTGTTATGCGAATTAATTGTTAGGTTTTGTTAATTTTCATTAATTGTTAGTAGTTTTTAGTTATGTTTAAATTTTAATAGTTAGGTTCTTGTTAATTAGTTGTTATTTCTTATTAATTGTTATGTTTTATTTAAAAAATTTGATGCTTGTGTGTTATATATAGAAATGGCTGAAGAAAAGAGCCGTCGTACGTTATGTAGCTATCGTATATGTAGGTCCGTCGTATATTGGGCTTATATACGGCCCATCGGGCCCAACCCTAGCTTTCATTCACCCTCACTGCTCCCCGAGCCGCCGTCTCCCTCTCGTGCGCCATAAGTCGTAGCAAGTGGACGACCCTGATTATGAAACTTTCAACTCTGACCCACTTTTCTCCTCACTCTCGTTCTCTTTCCTCTTTCGAAAATGATTCATAAATGAACATGTGCAACGTTACCTATAGAAATTGATTACCCGTTTCGGATCGACACGTCTCACATGTCATTGGCATGTGAGATGTGTAGGTTCGGAATTGTCCCTTTTTGGACAGCCTGGGAGTGACCGAGGGGGCGTGACTTGTGACGAGGCGCGGGTCTGGATCTGGGCGAGATTTCGGTAGCATAACCCCGTTGTTCTCTGCTGCACCATTTTTGGGCGTGCAGTGGAGAACAGCGGGGTTATGCTGCCGAAATTTCGTTCGGATCCAGACCATGCGTCTCGTCATGAGCACGCTCCACTCGGTCACTCTTGGGTGGGTTTAGGACCTATCTGCCTAGTTCTAGGAGCCGTCATACAACATGAAATTAAAATAATAACGACATGACACTCCATATGGCTGGTTTTAATGACTTTGACTTTAAACTGCAGAGTTAAACATGGGTGAAGACCGTAGTTGGATGTATACGGGTTGGAACAAGCAAACTGGTCACTCAAATGAGTGGTATGTCGGGACAGAGGACTTTGTGGATCGAGCGTTCAACTTGTCTACGACCGATACAGTGCGCTGCCCATGTGCAAAATGTCGGAATACAAAGTTTCTGGACAAAACGACATTAACATTACACTTGTGCAGAAACGGTTACATGCCTTATTATGAGGTGTGGACTTTTCACGGCGAGTATGCTTCTCGCTCCGCACGTGTAGTGGAAGAAGAAGATGATGATGACGATGATTGTCCTGGTGTTGATAGAATGGATGAGATGTTAGAAGATATTCAAACAGAAGATCCGCCTACAATGGATGCGGAGGCATTCTTCAATCTCTTGAAAGCTTCAGAAGAGCCGTTGCATGATCGTACCACAATGAGCCTTCTTACTTTCATGACTAGATTTATGGCAATTAAATCTAAGTATTTCTTCTCTAATAATTGCTTCAATGAGATGCTAGAACTTATCAACGATGCCTTTCCACATCCTCATATACTGCCGAAAGATATGTACCACTCAAAAAAATTATTATCTGGTCTCGGTATGAAGTATGAGAAAATTGACGCGTGTCCTGATAACTGCATGTTATTCTGGAAAGAGCACAACAAAGAGAAGAATTGCTTGAAGTGTGGAAAATCGAGATTTGTCGAAGTTGTCAATGACGATGGAGATAAAGTAGTGACAGAAGTCGCACAGAAGCAATTGCGTTACTTGCCTGTGACACCTCGATTGAAGCGTCTGTTTCTTTCGAAAAGATCTGCCAGACACATGCGATGGCATAAAGAAGGTGTGCGTGAGAACACAGATGTCATGACCCATCCGTCGGACGGTGATGCATGGAAGGCTTTAGATTCTTTCGATCCTTCGTTTGCTAGTGATGCGAGAAATGTTCGAATCGGCTTAGCGACGGATGGATTCTCACCTTTCAGTACAAATGCAACACCATACTCCTGCTGGCCCGTCTTTGTTATTCCATACAACCTACCACCTTCTCTTTGTATGAAGTATGAGTTCATGTTTCTTAGCCTCATTATACCAGGACCAGATCATCCGGGATCACGTCTCAATGTGATGTTACAACCATTGATCGAAGAATTGAAGTTGTTATGGACAGGAGTTGAAGCGTATGACTGTCATAAGAAGCAAAAATTCAATCTTCGAGCAGCTTATTTGTGGTCTGTACATGATTTCCCGGCATACGGCATGTTCTCTGGATGGAGCACGCACGGTCGTTTGTCGTGTCCCATCTGTGCATCTGACACTGAGTGTTTTCGACTTACAAACGGTGGCAAGATAAGCTACTTTGATTGTCATAGACGCTGGCTTCCTCGTAACCATCCCTTCAGGCAACAGAAGAATGTATTCCGGAAAGATACTGTTATCACTGCAGGACCTCCAAAACGTCTATGTGGGTCTGAAGTATCTGAGATGTTGGACAATCTACTCCCAGATGAAGAGCGTCCTGGATTCTTTAGAGGTTACGGGAATGTTCACAACTGGACTCATGTATGTGGACTTTGGGAGCTACCATATGTGAAGTCATTGATACTGATGCATAATATTGATGTAATGCATCAAGAGCGTAACATGGCTGAATGTATCGTAAGCACGTGCATGGATATCACGGGTAAAACGAAAGACAACTTAAAGGCTCGAAAGGATTTGGCCGAAATTTGTAATCGACCAAGCCTTGAGCTCTCTGAAACCGGTGACAAGCCACGGGCTTCATACGTGCTTCGACCTAAAGAAAAGAAAGAAGTTATGCAATGGTTGAAAACTTTGAAATTTCCAGATGGTTATGCTGCTAGTCTGAGACGAGCCGTCAACGTTAAGACCGGAAAGCTCACTGGGTTGAAGAGTCATGATTATCATATAATCATGGAAAGACTCTTACCTGTTATGTTTCGTGGATATCTAGATGATGCGGTGTGGAAGGTGTTAGCTGAGCTCTCGCTCTTCTATAGACAGCTATGTGCTAAAGAGATAACGAAAGACATGATGGAGAAGTTAGAGAAGGAGATACCTGTACTTTTATGTAAGATGGAAAAAATATTTCCTCCTGGTTTCTTCAATCCAATGCAGCACCTTCTTATCCATCTTCCATTCGAAGCAAAAGTTGGTGGTCCTGTGCAATATAGATGGATGTACCATATTGAAAGGACATTGAGATATCTTAAAACTATGGTTCGCAACAGAGCAAGAGTTGAAGGTTGCATTGCCGAAGCATTTACTCTCAAGGAAGTAGCTTACTTTTCAAGTTTCTACTTTGCAGAGGAAAACAATGTGAATATTTCAGAAATGCGATACAATGTTGGCGAACCACCTGTAAGTGATCTCTCTATTTTTGAAACGAGAGGAACTACAGTTGGAAGCAGCACGATTTACGATTTCACTGAAGAGGAAAGAACTGCTGCTTTACTCTACATGTATGCTAATATCGATGGCATGGAGAAATATTTCGAGTAAGTGTTTCTCTTACACTTACGTTGATCACTGTATTTATCAATACAAGTATACTAATGTCTATGACATTTGTTGTTTGTACAGCGAGTTTCACAAAGAAAACTGGAAACATAGGCATCAACCTACTACAAAACAAGTAGAAAAGATGCGACGTGCTGGAGTCAATGGAGGGCCTAATTTCCTATCCTGGTTTCGAGCTTATGTACAAGCAACACTTATCTTTCTTACATTTTAACGCACGATTTACTTAATGAAGAATTCTAATATGTTGTAATTTTCAACAGTGCGTGCATACTGACATCCATCAAGATTTACGACAATTATCTTACGGATTAGTGAAAGTTAGAAGCTATGGTCGATATGACGTAAATGGCTTTCGATTCCGTACATCTCAATTCGAAGCTCTTCGTCCTCTCGCAGCAACATCAAATTGCGGAGTTGTGACGAAGGCAATCGATTCAGAAGGGAAAGAAACCAATTACTATGGAATCATAAACAAAATTCTGGAGTTCACTTTCACTGGAAACAAGGATCTTCGAGTGGTGTTCTTTGATTGTGATTGGTTTGATAACAATCATGGAACCCGAGAAAATCAATTTGGCATGGTGGAAGTGAAGCACAACGAACGCTTACGAGGTTGCGATACATTCGTTCTTGCACACCAAGTAGAGCAAGTGTATTATCTACCTTATCCATGCAAGACACTTAGTGCTTGGTGGGTGGTGTTTAAGGTGAATCCTCGTGAGCGTTTGTATACTCCTGGAGATGATGGTTATCATGAAACCGGAGACATTGAAGAAGTTTATCAAGAAGAAGAGTTGCCAGAGGACTTTATCGTCGAGCCTGGTGCAGGACTTGATAACTTAGTTGGAGATCCTCGCGGCGTTGAAAATGTAGAGACGAATGCAAAGCGAAAGAGGAAACGTAAATATGTCACGAGGACAAATCGTCAGTCTGTAGATGATCATGATGTCGATGAATTTTGACACTCATTACGAGTAATGTTATTTGAAACTAAGTCATTTATTATCGTTTACATTAAACTATCTCTCTAATTATTGTTTTTCTTTAAACTTAAAGGATGTCGTCGAGCAAGAGTTCGAGGGGGAAGAAGGGGAGCTCGAGCCGGAGTTCGAGGCCGGCCACTAGGGGTTTTCTTTCCCCGCAGGACACGGACACGGACACCTACTTCCACGGTTCCGCTTTCACCGGGAGTAGGCGCTCTCAGCTGTTGCGTGCCTGTCCAGAGTTGCGGGGCAGAGCTGTGGCTCTTCAGCGCACAGAGGTAAATTATTACACAATTAACAAAATTCATAAATTCATTTTTTTCTCATGTAACTAACATACTTACCGTTGTAGTCTGACACGGACACTGACTCCGAGGCACGAGCGGTACCTCACGGTAGCCAGCCCTCGAGCAGCGAGCCTGAGGCCAGCCAGCCCTCGAGCAGCGAGCCGGAGGGCACCGAGCCGGAGGGCACCCAGCCGCAGGGCACGTCTACTGACCAGCCTTCTGGGTCGGCTGACGTGGCGCCGCAGCCGAGGAGGCGTACGAGAAAGAGTAACTTCGTCGGTCCTCCTCCGATTCCTAGTGAGCGGAGGATTATACGTCCGGTTGGAGACAGGTAACACATTAATAAAGTATTTCTTTAAATTTTTTCTGAATGACTATTCTATTACTTCATGACTTCACAAATGTCTTTTTAGTTCGTGGGAGGACCTGTCCTACGACGGGCAGAAACACCACAGGACGGTGAACGGTTGCATCGGGAGCTTAGTGCGTATGCACTACCCCGGTGTGATTGATGGACGTGCAGCTACGTCGTGGGACGACTACGCGCGCGTTCCTCACCAGGAGCACGACAACTTACAGGGAGTCGTGTGGTCAGATTTTTGGGTAAGTAACTTTCAAAAATATTTTAAGTTTCAATTCTTCATGTCCATTTAAGCATTCTAACTATGTTGCCTTCCTATACAGCTCAGGTACGCCCTTCAGGATCCGGCCACGCAGCTGGATCATGCAAGGCGCGTGTTCGAGGTGAACGCTCGAAAGCTTGTGGCCCAAATGCTTTCGAACGCACGGAATCAAGTAGTTAATGACTACTTGAAGAGCCACCAACAAGAGGTTGGTAGGTTCAGAGAGGCCTCCGACACGTACTTGACGGAGGAGCAGTACGCAGAGGTAAGTTGCGTATTCTTTAAATTCTTCTCATTACAATTGTTAAGTTAAATTTAATGAACTACAAATGTGTGCAGGTTAGTATCCCTTGGTTACAGGGACGGTCTGAGGCTTACCGAGCCCTCTCGAGCTATTGGGCTAGCGATGCGTTCATCGCTAAGTCGAAGAAGGCCCGAGATGCTAGAGGGACCTCGGGGAAGCACAAGATGGGCGTGCAGGGCTTCGTCCGTTTGGCAAAGCGGATGGTAAGTTTCTTGGTGCTTTTCTTATGCTCATAATGTAGTCTTGTTCTTACTAACAGATGTTTATAGGAAAAGGAGAGCGGCGTGCGACCGAGCGCTGCTGAGGTGTACAGGAAAGGTCACGAGGACCCTTCTCAGCCGGGCCAGTGCAGTCAGTACGCCGAGGAGCGGCTGGTAAGTTTCATTACCTTTGAAATCAATATATATGTTATTCATCTTACAGAAACTGCATGTTTTTCAGAGTAACTACGGGCGAGAGGTTGTGAGGATACGCGGTGAAGGGGTTGATTGGGAAAACGCCCCCGACATCGACCATCAAGCCGCATATGCAAGCGGAGGTGGAAAAGCACACGGAAGGTGAGTTCATTTAGTTTTATTGTTTTCAATCCAATCCAATCAAATTTGAGTTTACTTTGAATTGATTCACTTTTTTTTGTAGGGTTGCCGTATTCCAGGGAGTCATCGACTCCTTGGAGGGACGGCCAGCGCGAGGCGGCACCTCGCAGTGTTCGAGTGCTGGCGCGGCCTCCTCCAGCCGCCGTCCCACCGAGAGAGATCTCGAGGTGTTGGCGCTTCGGGAGAGCGTTGCCCGGCAGGAAGAGACCATCGCGAGGGAGCGCGAGACGACTAGGGCCGCCATAGATTTTATGACGCAGATGAGAGCGGCAGTGGAGGTAAGAACTACACACTTGTACTTTAATTGCATTGCATTTCAATAAAATCTCAATTCTAATGTTTCAAATGACAGGCGCTAGCTCGACAGCAAGGGCAGCAAATCCAGTTACCGGAGTGGCAGCCACCGTCGTCCACGGTACCACCTCAGGCTCCGTCTCCTGGAGTACAGGTACGAACCAAAGTTAAATTCAATTCATTCCTTGTAAACTTATTAACTTGTTTATGTCATCGTGTATTGCAGGGTTCAGGGACGGAGGCTCAGACTCCGTCACCGCATCTACGAGCACCGGGATTGGAGCGGGACGACGACGACGTACAGGGAGGGAGTTGTAGCTAGAGCGTCGTCGTACGTTTGTATTGTTTTCATGTTTGTCCTTGTTGTGAGACTTCGACTTGCTGTGATGTTGTAATATCGTTTTGATTGTGTACATATTGTGATTGTGGATTGTATATTGTGATTCTGCACTGTTTCTGTGTTCCTGACCATCGAGTCGGGTGAGATTTTTCTGTTTTTTAAAAAAAACTGAAAAGCCTTATTTACGACGGCCTGTATAAATTATATACGACGGCTTTATACAGGTGCCGTCGTATATAAGCCATTGTTATATACGACGGCTCCTGTATGCAGCCGTCGTATGTTACCAACCTTACTTACGACGGCTAGTTTGGGGCCGTCGTAAGTAAGGGCCTCGGCCCACGCGGCCCATCAACAGAAACGGGCCGTCGTAACCTAATTAGCCGTCGTAAGTTGCGCCATACTTACGACGGGGCCGTCGTAAGTAACGTATTTACGACTCGGTACTTACGACGGCCAAAGACCGTCGTATATAGACCTTAGCCGTCGTATATAGGTTATATACGACGGCATATGATCTATATACGACGGCCGCGGCCGTCGTATCCCACCGCATCCTCATAGGTAAAGCATATATAGAACGAACTACACTCTCCTGCTCCCCTTTTCTGAAACATATTATGCTATTCCCTTTGTTAGTTGCATATATCTCTTTTTAGTTTATCATGCATGTCCAGACCATTCTTTCAAAGTGTAGCCATGTATATACGTAACGTAGCTTCTATATATTCCTGTTTTTTATTTGTTTCGCTTGAGAAGAAGATTGACATCTACACATGAATCATTGTAACATGCAGTGTGAAACTGCAGATGCGTATGGAGGATTAACTAGAGATTTAGAGGGGCTGCAGCGGACATGATGGGGTCTCACATGAGGGCTTTCACGCAGGCATCATGTTATCTTCCTCTACAAACAAACATCACCCTTACCTCGCAGTCCCTCTCTGTCTGCTTAATTATATCCTCTTCACGCTCTCATCTTGTCCTCTCATGCTTGCTCTTGCCCACCTGGTTCCTAGCGCCCCTGCCTTTACACACCTTCTTTTCACCCCCCATGGCTCATACAGGCACAACTAATTATCATATACATTGTGCTTGCTTTTTTTTTTCTTGGAAACTGCAGCCACTGACATGCAGGTCCGTATACTAGATGCATGAGATTCATCATACCATATAGAAGTAGTTAGTATTCAAAACGAGTAGTAGTTGAGAGGTGTGATGCATACATGCTTTACTGGAGTGTAATGTTTGCTTTGCGTGGGGTGGGGGTTGTCTTCATGGCGGGCTTGCGGTGAAGTGTGGGGCTCTTGCACTATATAAGCCAGAAGCTGAGTTGGTAGGAGGCATGCATACATGCCTTTGCTACTTCTATGCATGCTTGTTATCTTTGATCCCTTAAAGGACCGGTCAGGAAGTGTTTCCCTTCCATTCCTTGGTACCACTCGTGAAGGTGTCGCTATCTCTAGCTCAGTTTCTCTCTATCTCTCTAATCCTGTCATCTGGCTTCTTGCTACGTTCACATCATCCTTGGGCCATAATGACTGATGGCTTCTCTGTGGTAGGTGAGTTTCATTACTGTTATCTCCCTTTCTTTCACGTAGTTACTTATCCTTAATATTTGTGGACTTGTCGTTTCTTTTATATATATATGTCCTCTAGGCAGGCACTTCTTTATCTTTCACAACTAGTCTATACTACCTTTCTGCATACCCCTTTGGAAACAAATGCTATATAATGCTTTAATTTTACTTATAAATCCACTCGTTACTGTTGTACTCAAATGCTTTGACGAAGCGGAGAAGTAAAAGGATTGCTTCGAACTTTCATTTTACAGTAGCAATCTGAACCAATGTGTGAATAGGTGATCATGAATGATCTGAACTCCTTAGTTCTTTTAGGAATGCACTTGAGTTTATAAATGTTTACCAGTCCCACAGGTTCAGTTCATGATCTACATGCATGCCCCCCCCCCCCCCCCCTCCCCCCTTTGATCTTCTTCATCTCTTTCCTCATGGTTGAATACATACTTGCAACTGGAATTATCAGTCATTTCTTTCCAAACAAACATGTAATAAGTGCATCCCTCTCTAGGAGTATTCGTTGCTTGCCTAGGTATGACGTTACATGCTGTTGTGTTCTTTAATTCCGTACCAAGATCCTTTGCATCGTTAGTAATAAGAACTGTAATGCAGGCTTACATGTCCTCGCTGATTTCAGAAGAGTAATTCCTTGGGAGCTTCTGTTCGAGTGAAAGTTTGGTCTATGGGTTTCTCTAAAAAGAAAGGTTGGTCTATGACAAGATTTCGTGTTAATGTGATCCTTACTGTAATCTTTATACATCATAATCTTCGTGCCTACTGATTTCTGAGAAGTTTAAATTAAATCAATATTATTAATAACAGGGACTGTAACACATTGCCCATAAATTATTTGTTTTTTCCTGACAACACTGTTTCTGCGTAATTTATGAACAAACAGCAGGGCAGTTGATGAGTTAATTCCTGTCTACTCATCTAGATAATATGTTGAACTATATGAATGCATATTCATACGCGAGCATACAGAGAAGCGTGGTGTTCATCCCTTGAACCACATTGGGAGGATGATGAGCCATTCTTCAAACTCTGGCTCTCATGATTGAATACTTTTCAAAAGTATGGTATCAATATCAAGAAAAACTCACAAATAGGATTTTATTAATTTCGATATTTTTCCTCTATTTCTTCCAGGTAATACACATAGAATCTAGTTTAGTAGGGCCCATGTATGATTGAAATGTCAGCTACTTCTTTTAGTTGTAACTTTTTACATCTTGTTATATCCATCGCATATGACATGGTTTAGTCTAGCAAAAAAATTGTTTTGGAGGGAGGTGCTTTCGGTAATAATGTGCTTGCTTGTTCTATAGGATACATGGATCCTCCTTGGGTAAGTTGTGATAAATCTTGACTCCATCGCAAACCAAAAAAAATTGTGCTGCAGTTGACACTACTCAACACTGGTATGTATCAGATGACGAAATATATATATTTTGTTCTAGAATTCATGTTTTACATTTTGCATATTTTTTAGGAACCATTTTTGCATATATTATTAATCTCGGTATGTAACAAAGCCACATGAATTGGTGGTGCCAAAAGCCACATGAAAATATAAGTATCCAGATATAGTTAATACATTGACAGAAGACCATTCCTTATTGCGCAACTTAAATAGTATCACCTATTACAAATCATATGATTCATCATTGAGTATCTAAGTTCTCCATGACCTTATTCATATCCAAATATATAGTGATCGAGTATATTTAGTACAACATCCTGAAGCATGTAAGAAAGCACAATATTACACATTGCAATACAATCTTATTTACACACGGCATTATGTAGATCAAATTACTTAGCTGTTCAATTGATGTGATACGATGATCGTCATTATTGTGGCTCTTTCGATAATATTTAAGTATGTGGTAGTTTGATTAATTGCATCTTCACTTCCATGGATCAACTTGGCTGCTGGATGTTGAAGTCGATGCATGATCATTGCCCACCTCTTGCTTCCCATTGACCTGAAGAATGTCTCCTTCATCAGTGTAATCTACACTCTTTGTTGCGTCGTGACTAAGTTGAGATGCAACAAACTTGTCCAGAACTCTCCAATCAGTGACTTGGTCTACTGCGTTCTCAATGAGCTGAACATGTTGGTGTGCAGTAGTTTGGCGGTCTGGTGAGACCAAAAGCGAATGAAAGGACGAAGTACTCTCCAGCTCGTGAGGAATAGTGCTGAAAGCATGATGGGTTGGCATATGAAACTGCATCCTCAACTCCCTCTTGTAGGTATTGTTCAGCATTTGGAGGTGGTGTTGTTCTTGCAGTGCCATGCCGTGGTGTGGTGGCACTCCAACCATGGGAGAGTTAAGGTCATGCATGAAGGCTCCATCGTCCTCAACATACCAGCAGGGTGCATCAGGATCTGATTCTCTTCGTGTTGTTGGTAGTCGCTTTTTGAACACCCGACATACCACCCATCCTTCTTCCTGAAATGTAGATGATATATGTTGAATAATGTAATTGATGGAGTGCACGTACGTGATTAACCAAAAACAAAAACATGTTTTTAGAATGGGCTCTAAACATGTTTTTCTACAGTTCTGTCTTTAATTAGGAAGAAAGATGAGAAGCAAGCTAGTACATATATGAATCACATTATATATGTGCATATTTCCAAGAACAAAAACAAGATGTTAGCTAATCAGCTGTTCATCATTCGCGCGCGCGTATGTGTCTGTATATAGGCTTAATACTAATTTGTATATTAATTTCATGGTATTCTGATCAGGTAAAGATGGTTGCAGTGAGCAATAATGACGATCAGAATGAAGAAGTAGGGTTTATCAGCTGGCTACTAAATAGATATAAGGGGTGTAATAAGTTACATATGGATTATTGCTGCCCTTCTCATGCATTTTACAGTGTCTAATTTGTTGGAACTCATTACAGCTTGTATCATATATTTTAAAATGAAACAACGTCAATAATGTTACCTGTATGAACAAGCAATATAATGCGCTCGAGTGATAATTAACTTGCCTGCGGAGGGCCATTCTCATTGGTTTCGAGGCGGTACTCGTGCATGATCCAGTCAGACTTGTGGCCGTTGGGAGCCCTGCCCTTGTAGTACACCAGCGTCTTCCTCATGCCGACCAGCTGCCTCTGCTTGTTGGCGTAGATGGGCTTGTCCCTGCCGGTGGCCTTCCAGAACCCGGCCGCCGTGGCCCGGTTCGTCCGAGTCCCGGTCGGGTACTTCTTGTCCTTGTGGCTGAAGAAGTAGTACTCGTTCTGTTCCTCGTCTTCACCAGGCCCTCCTCCCAATCTGCACTTCTCTGCATGCATGTATCAACAACACGGAGGATCTTGAGTATTGAATAATAATAATGTCGTTAATATAGGTCCAGTTTCTCTGATCAGGCTGATATATATATGCATGCATGGAGCAACAACAGACCTTGGAGATCCCATGGCTCTATCTTGTAGAGATCGACATCTTTGATGACGTTGAGGTCGATCCTTCTGGAGGCCACCTTCTTCCTGAGGTAGTAATCCACGAGCTCTTCATCGGTAGGGTGGAATCGGAAACCAGGAGGAACCAGCTGCTGCTGAGCCTGCTGTGCTTGTGTGCTGCTCATGCCCATCGATGATCTTCCTCAACCTGCTGGATTCAGATTGATTAATGCGTATGTCGTAACTAATTAAATTAGATCGATATATCGAGGGGCCAAGCCAGTAGATATATAGCAGTTAGATCCGGGAGACTGGCCAGCTGGTTTGATAAATGTTGAATACAATCATGCATGGTCATGGATGCCTATGTGTGTCATCATAATCTTAACACCCAGCAGCTGCAGAGGGACGCATGCGATAATGGGCGGATGAAAAGTAATACTCGAGACAAGCATGATCATTTGCAGTAGTGACGCATGCATGTGGTGTATGTGGTGCTGAGCAGCTGAACATCACTACTCATTGCCTTTTGTGGAATGTTCCCCCTGCCCCTGCTGCTGCTAGTGAAAGCTTCTCTCCTTCTCATCATGCATCATGCACATGTCCACAGCCACAGGGAGATCCTGATCTCTAGTCTTCCCCTAGTGCAGGCAGCTGATGCTAGCTGGCCTCTTTCTTTCTGCTGTATATATGTATAGAATTTATGTGTATTTTCTCCTCCCGTCAGCTTCTCCTATTAAAGTTGCACACACACGTTGCCTGCTATCTCTATGATCATATGTGATGCTGGCTAGCTACTACTTCCCTCTATCCCAAATTACTTGTCACACTCTCTAGTTCAAAAATGAACTAGAGAGTGACAAGTAATTTGGGATGCATGGCGGGAGTAGTAAGTAACTAGTGTTGTTTTTCAGATATAACCGGTGTTGGGGAGATTGATTAATCTCCATCGACCCATTCACGTACTTGTGATCGGTTAACATATATACAACAAAAGCAAGCACGCTCACATGTGCATGGTGGCAGTATAATATGATTACTACTCCAGAAGCATGACAATCCTTTTTCAGGAGTAGATATGTATATATGCACATTTGACAGGATTCCATTTTTATAGTTGTACACGCTTAGATTTGCACACAAATTGGCACAATATAATTATTCATTAATATAAGCACATGCATATTTTTTGCCCTGAAAATGAAACAAAAGCTTGAAACTTAACATTTTGTGCATTCAGGGTAACAAGTTTAATTGTTTCAAGTATATAAACATAACATACAAAGATATGTGTCTACTTTTGTAAATTCTATTGTGACTAAGATAAATCTATCATGCATGTCTCTCTGGTCCTGATGAGAAGACACAGTCATTTTTGTATAGCACGTATGTCATTAACACATTTATGTGTGTGCTTTATATATACGTAATCACAAGAAAACGTTTATATAAATACTGTGGTATAGATCTGAAATTGAATAAGTTTTGAAGAAAATAAAAAGTAGAGAGAAAGGGAGAGGCGCCCAAACTGGAAAACACTCTTGTATTTGTGTGTATCAACATATATGTGAATCAACCCAAAAGCATGCATATCATTATATGTGTTCAGTTAATATTTATATGGTTTTATTGGATCATGCATCCAACAGTTCCTTCAAATTCTGTGTTCAAGAACATGCATGTTAATCAGATTGGCGTAATAGTCAAATAGTCTATCTAGGTTTAAGGTATGGGATAACAAGACTTACCGTGATCCTAGTTGGAATCCAAATCAGTGAGATGCGTGATGAAACCTTGTAAAAATCAAGAGATCTAGCTAGGTAGTAGTAGAGGCAGGAGACAGCATGAAACTTCGTCTCTTCTCCCTGTGCTGCGGTCTTTTGGTCCTTTGTTCTGTGTGCGTATTCTCTCTCTCTCCCCTCTCTCTCTCTCTCTGTCTGTCTAGGTCATTATCTGGTTCAGATCCCGAGAAGAATGTCACGTACAAGAACAAAACGTATCAGAAAAGTGAAGGAGATATCAAAAGAGTATATAGCAGCAAACATCAACATATAGGAATTAATGAATCAACAAATTATATATATAGGTTCAACTGAATTAAACGTACTCACAGTACGTAGCATCAGATACCTACCGTCCTAGAACATGCCATCAGCTGCATGAGCAAGTTCTTGGCTAGTTACTCGTTCCTCTTCTTCCTCCGATCCTCTCCCTCCCGATGATCGCAAGAGGAGGAGAGGAGTGGGAGGTGAGAGAGAGAAAGAGAGAGAACGGACGGGAACGGAAACGGGGTTGATGATCAAATGGAAAACGGGATTGATGGAGAAAGGAGACCAAGTGGAGTTAAAGAAACGGAGAAGTGGAGACCAAGTGGATCTATGCAATGGCCGCTGTGAATATCATCGATCAAAGGAAGAAACTTGTTGAACAAGAGGCAAGAGGAAGAGGAACTGCAGGCAGAGGTGTGCCGCAGCTAGCTAGGGTAGAATGAAGCCAGCGAGAGATGGAGGCCTAGCTTGCGGAGAGGAGACGTAGAAGAACAGCGACCTTTGCTGTGTGGGACCCACCCGGCGGCCCGACCAGCACCAAACAAATCCCCCGTCCATTGCCTCGCGCCATCATTCCTAGCCTTTTTTTGCCCCCTTTCTTCCTCCTTTTTTCTTCATTCTCCTAGCAAGAATATCGATAAGTCTTATTTACTCCGGCCTTGTCACTTACTACTCATATCCCAAAGGCAGAGAACATGCATACAGGTTTAGCTAGTGCTCTGCTTTGAATTTGGGAGTAAAGAGTTTGGTTTAGCAAATAGAGATGAAAATGAATGTGTATTTTAAGCTTTTAAGATCCAAAAGCTTTCATGAGTTCAGGCCTAGTGTTTGTGTGTGTGTGTGTGTGTATTTCAATCAACGTGGATCTCAAAATTATAAGGGTTGTTTTTGGCACTGCACATTGGAAAATAGTGCTGGTATGAAAAGAATTCGAAGAAGGAAAGTCGTAATAAGACGGTAGGATACTACTTGTGTTTGGTTTTGACGTAGCCGTGTTTCCTGTCTAGTGTAAATTAAAGGTGTTATTATCTCGGAGTTGTAAGAAACAAAAAGCTAGTCCTATCTAGCGAGATAATGACATGTGATGATGGGATGGGTAATCTGAATGCCCCCACAAATTAAGATGGTTTTACTATGACTTTAGATATACATATTCTACTTAGATCTTTTCTTTCGAGGATCTTTTCAGCTAGCTGTCCGTGAAAAGGTTAATTGTATAATTTTAGGAAAAGAAAAGGCAGAGAAGTGTATGGGAGAAGAGAGGCTTGGCTTTTACTAAAAAGATAGCAGGCCGGCAGATCGGTATAGTTTTATCCATCCATCCATCCATGGCATGCATGCACCAATTTCCCAGCTGCTGCTGCTAGCTCCTGTCAAAAGAAATAGGGCATGGGGCAAGCGCGTGCAGGCGTGAGCTCCAGCAGATGATTAGCCTCACCTCACTCCCCCCCATGCCCCCATCAATTCATCTTTTTTTTTCATTCCATCAATTAATTTTGTATGTGTGTGTGCGCGTGTCGCATCCATTCTACAGGCACAGACGACAATGCTACAAGGAGCTGATCTCGACCTCTTAATTCTTGACCAGATCAGATGTGTATTTATCCCGGCCGGCCGGCTCTTGTGATGATGCCGATCGATCCAGCGCGTCCGTCATCATCAAGCACTACTACTCCTGGTAAACTGGAAGAAAGCCACACAAAATTAAACCGCGTTTGTCGTCGTCGATCACGAGTCAACGCTGCAAATGCAAATTCCATAAATCCAACTCTCCATAACTCAATTACCTGTAGCTATCTGGATGCAATACGACCTGATCTCAGGCAGCACATCACCGCTTGCTTGCGGGTGATGCTGACTGCCGACCCAGCTCAATGAGAATGATGCACTACTACACAACAATTCTATTAAGTTCTGACAAACTTGTCGAACATGTACAGTTGACAGGGATTATTTTCATGCTAATGGCGCCAAATGGAATCGGACCTACTCAAATTCTGTCAAACTCCTAATTAATTTCCAAAACAAGCCAGCATTCGCTTCTTAATGGACGATCGAGCGCCAGCGAGACCTAAACTGCAACCAAATAACCATTCAGCTTTGTCGCAAATGTGGATGAAGAACTTGACGAGGAACCATGAGTCTTCTGGGGCTGGGCCCTGCAACAAAATAACAACAGTTAAGTTGAACCATTCAACGCTGTCCATAATTGCCTCGCTATATACTCGAGAGAAACAAGGATTACCAAAGCGAACGACATACTACTTCTGTTTACAATTGACAAGTAAGGCCACAGTAAATGAACCTTCGGATTTGGACGAGCAGCTAGCACCAGTGCTATATGGATGCATAAAAAAGTCATGTTCAGACTCAGCAGGATTTTAGATCGGGCAGAGTCCTATCATTTTACAGTTTGAGTAACTCTGGAATTATTAGTAAGAGATGAAAGTTTTGAATCATCGGATACTATTGTGACAGCAAGACTCCTAGCTATAGAATGGAGGGCATGGCGCATCAAGGAAAAAAAAACAAGAAGAGAACTCATCAACCTTCCCTGCCTGTTCTCTAGTTGCCCAGTCCCCTGCTTATTCTATCTTCCCAATCTACTGCTGCTGTCCATTATCTAGCTACTACCAGCAAGAAAGAGTACCTTGCACGTGACATAAATTGCCCATTGTGGGAATTAAAACTTAGGGGAGACAGTACTGTTATTTGTTTAGACTGTTTTCACTCTATTTGCAGCCTACGTACAAATATTAGCAGACAACCATACACTTCAATAACTGATGATGCTAGCTGAGACAGCCATACACACCCATTAAGCTTTTTAGAGGTCACCACAGAAGTACATTAGTAAGAGATGAAAGTACATTATGGGAGGGAGCTCAAAGGCCATATGGGAAGGAAAAGGAGGAAAGAATCAAAATAAACTATGTCACATGTTTATACAGAACTAGCACTGGCATAGTTAGGTATAGCAAAAAAAGTCAATAAAATATTATAGCATGTACTAAAAAAATAACAGCATATGCTGGGGGAGAAGAGTATTAAAAATACAAGCGCGTGATGGGTCAGCCATTTCTAAGTTTGATGCTTTTAAATATAAGGACTAATTTTGCTTGACCAACAAGTAAGACTTGGGTGGTCAGATACCAAGAAGAACGGGCAATTTTACACAAACCTGATGGATCGTGTCTGATTCATGGAGAAAGTTTTGTCATACTCATCATTTGGTGGATCAGGAAGAGGACCGGATGCTTTGCCCTTTGAATTTGAATACTGCAAGATTAAATTTAAAGGATCAACTTTTTGTTGCTCTGACCAAGGATTAGTGTGGCATGTGTGTGTGTGTGTGTGTGACAAAAGGAATCCAGAGTTAATTGTAAAGTCTATAACGCAGAAAATGAGAGAAGTATGTAATACCTGGCTCACTCCTTTCCATCATTGAGCATCTTCCTCAGGTCCTACACAAGGAAAACGCAATGGCAACCACGACGAGTACTGGAAAAACCTATCACAATCCCTCTTCCCTAGAGTGTGGTTCTTGTTGTATCAGTCCCCAATGCAGAGTTAATTGCGACAACCTGAAACGAGAATGCAAAGGAGTTTTTTTTTTTTTTTTTGGAAACGGCAAGCAAAGGAGATTTGCAGCAGAGTGGACTCGAAGGGTAAGAAGCGGGAGAAGGGGAGCAAACCTTCTGAGTCACTCCGAGGGGGAACGCGGTGATGTAGGAGACGTCCCATCGAAGAAGCCAATAAGGCGTAGGAGGACGAGGAGCGGCGCCATTGCTTGCTTGGATTGGATCACACAGACACAGGAAGAGAAGAGCACTAGAGCAGAGCAGAGTGTTGTGCCTGCCGGGGGTGACTAGTGTGAACAGTGAAGGAAGGGGTCCTTCCGCGGACACCATACCTGCCAAGGATGAGAGTGACACATCCCCGTTGGGGAGGGGAGGAAGGTCATAGTCATGGGGGTACCCGACGGCGAACAGACGTGGGCAGCAGCCAGCAGCACGTCCCCAACCCCAGCGAGATGTTGAGCCTGCCACGTCTCGGATGGCTGCCTTGCCCTTGCCCTTGCCCTTCTTCCCCTTCCCCAAGAATAGCAATCCAATCCATGTCCGGAATCGGAGGTCAACCAACCATCCATTCCCTTTCATGGATTGTGTGCGAGCCAGAGGGAACATCGGCCACAAGAAGAACATGGGGAGCCTTGCCTAGGCTTCGACCTTTCTTCTTCTTCTTCCTCCTGCTCGCCTCCTATCCTGTCCAGCCAGCCGGGACGGATCCATCTGAATCGCCGCCGCGACCTCACCGACATCGTTCCGGCTGGTAACATCCTCATCATCACTCCTGTTTTCAGGATTGTCCAGTCTCCTTCTCAACTTTGTGATTCTGTGTCTACTTTACGGAGCAAAAAAGCTCACGGCTTTTATGGCTAAATGCACCTCTCAACAGAGAACGACGGCACCAATCATCTTCACATCTTTGTGAGTCAACAGGACAATGTCAGCTTCCGAGTTCAGGATTCCTTATCAGCAAGTAGGCGCCTCTCTTTCATACGTTTCCCACCCCAATTCCCAATTCATCTTCTCATTACAGATTATATACAACATTTATAATATGCTGAGAATGCTGCCGCCTCGTTTCATACACTCGATAGGTTTCTTCTTCACAGCCTGCGGATAATGCTGGTCAGTTCAAGATCTGCAGATGTGGGGAGGGGGATCCAAATGAAACTGCTGACGGCACACCAACGAGTTGTCCGAATTGCCAGGTTAGTGGATCTTCTGCCACGATACCTAAAGGCTCTACAATGAAGCAAAAAAAAAAAAGGACTGGTGATGCAAAGAAATGGCCTATCTTATGTTCTAGTGTGTCCTTGAACACGTGGCCTATCTTATGCAAAGAAATGGCCTATCTTTTTGTGTTCAAAGGTAGATGCTTGATTATTTTCAAGACTACTTATAAGTACTATTCTATTGTAGGTCCTTAAGAGTGGGCATTTACTACTTTCATCAAAAGGTATGCTTTTCTAGATACTAGTTATTTTTTCCTCGTCTTTAAGTGGCAATGCCAATATCCTCCCTTCTATAGTTTGTACTTAATTTGCCTGCATACCATACTTCATTTTTTGAGGAACTTCTATTTGCAGTTTAATTAGGCCTGTCAGAAAATTTATACATTTTTTCCTACAAGACCACATGAGTTCTCATTTATGCCTTCGATTCATATTGAACTTCGGTTTAACCTACTTAACCTCTTTGTACGTTAGATAAATTTTACTTTTGAGATGAAATATCACATCCCAAATGTTATGTAACAGGAATCGGTTGGACTTCATGGAAGAAACGCTGGTTTATTCTTACAAGAGCATCATTAGTTTTCTTCAGGAGTGATCCTGTAAGATGTATTGTACCAGTTCCTTCAGTTGTTCTTCACATTAAATTATATTATCTTATAGAACAGTATTAATTTCTTGTGTTTCTTGATATCAATATTTTTCTTGTAATGGACTGGAAAAGAAGCTTTAGCAGTTCTAATCGACTTACGATCAGGACAGTTCATTTTTCTAGAATATACCCTCCTAAATCACCATAGCAATTCAACATGATTTTGTTTCAAATTTGATCACACGATTGTAAGCCTTACTTGTATTACTTAAGTAGCCATCACCTTATGAATTATGATGGGTGGAGATTTAGTTTAACTGCTAGACTTACTGAGTTATGGTCTTTTGCGCCCCCCCCCCCCCCCCCCCCCCCCGGATATGGCAGGTAGTTACATCCTTGTGCTTTTTAGTCTAGGTCATAACACAGTTGCAAATATTAGGGCTAATTTTTTTATTTACATTGCATTTGTTTTCTTTCCTTCGATATTTGTTTTGGTAAAAATATGTGATGATTGACTTGATAAAATACAAACATAAAGCAGATTATATTATATAGACGTATGATAATTACTCCTGTTTTGTGCTTTAATTTCAGAATGTCCCTCCTCCTAGAGGAGCTGAACCAATTGTTACACTTGGTGGAATCGACTTGAATAACTCTGGAAGGTATGCGTGGAAAATCTTTGGTTAACAGGTTGAAGGATTTTCAATATTATCTGTTTAACTTGTAACCTTGAGTGATGCTTCAGTGTTGTGGTGAAAGAAGAAAGGAAACTTTTGACAGTGTTATTTCCTGATGGCCGTGATGGACGAACTTTCACTCTGAAGGTTGGTTTGCACCTTCCTGATCCAAACTCGAGCCATTTCTATTACGCTAATATGGCAATGGTTTTCTAAATTAATAGTAATGATCTTTTACCAAACAGGCGGAAACCACGGAAGACTTAAATGAATGGAGAAGTGCATTAGAGAATGCTCTGGCACAAGCGCCCAGTGTAGCAACTACAGCGGGGCAAAATCCAATATTCAGCACGGATGTAGCAGAACCTGCTGAAGCTCCAGCTGAACAATGTAAGCTGGGTTAAATTTCATTAATTGCTCACCATTTATGATAGTATACCATTTTATGCTCTTGTCAAGTCGAAGAAAAGTTCAACATGTAACTCTTGCATTTGCTGAATTTGACCATTCAAGGACAGTTTTTTATTAATTGTTTTGACATAGTTCAATGAAAGTAAAATTCATCTGAACATATATTTAATGTGATGAAGGGTGGAAACATTCTATGTGTACTGATGATTCTCTACAACATACCAAAAAAGTAACTTGACAAGTGATGTTCAGATTCATGACCTTGTTTCGTAATGTATTGACAGATTTACATTTTTGTAGGATGTTGAGTAGGCTCAGTATATCATAATATATGTGTGATCATAGTCATTTGATTTAAATGACACATGGACTCCTTACATTGCATTTGACTAAATAATTAAATTGTTTCTGTTGCAGCGGAGGACTATTCTGTTGTTGGCAGACCTGCAGAATTTGCACTCGTGGATCCTGATGGTAGTCCATCTTTCATGGAGAAGGCCCTGAAGTTCATTGAAGATTATGGTAATATCGTTACTTACTGAATTCAGCGAGTACACAGTATTTACCCATTGTGCATTATGGTTAGCAGCAGCACTAGTGTGTATAATTTTTTATGTTGTTCATAGCGGAATAATAGTAAAACATTAATCTGCAGGGATCAAGGTAGAAGGAATCCTGCGTCAGTCTGCTGATGTTGAAGAAGTCAAACGTAGACTTCGTGATTATGAAAAAGGTCATTTCTTTTTACGTGACCTTTTTTCTTATTTAAGATAGCTATGTTTTATATTTACAGTATCTCATGCATATTATTGGGTTATAGTTGATTTGATAAAATATTTCTGTTATGTTTTTTGTCTCTATATTTTGCTAAAGATATTTTATGAGGGCTGTAGTGACTCCTGAAAATTGTATTTTATGTCATTTGACCTGCTTTTAGTGATTTGCATATTTAGCCTATTCAGACCGTAAATTCAATATGATTTTACAGGGAAAAAAGAGTTCTCTCCAGAAGAGGATGCACATGTTATTGGTGATTGTATTAAGGTATTTGGCAAGTGTTTGGTTACAATATCATTAGATGGGTTTATTTTGATTGTAATTGTGTTGGTTGTTTGTCATTTGATACAGTATATTCTTCGAGAGATGCCATCATCTGCAGTTCCTGCAGCATGTTGCACTGCCCTGGTTGCAGCTTACCGTAAGATCTATTTGAAAATTGTGTACATGTATTCAGCAGTTTGTATTTATGAAAGTAAGAAATCTGGTGTATAATCCCAATGCAATCTTATGAAGTAAATACAACAAATCGACTCTACCTCTGCTCTTATCCGTACCACTGAAGTGTGTTCAAACCACAAAATAATTAAGAAAAGTGATTACACAGGTACTGACAAGGCAAGAAGGCTCGATGAGATAAATAGAGTGTTATATGAAGTTTTCCCAGAACCAAATAGACAATTATTACAGAGGTAACTACCTTGCATATTTGTTTCAATGTCCCTTACAATCAAAACAAACATGGAATGTATCGATGCTAATGGCATCACTTCACATCCCAAGATGTCAAGATAATAGAATTGACTCTGAGTTATTGTATATTGGACATTCATAACAGCATTTTTCTTTCAAATGAGCACCAAACTCATCATTTTTGTTTCAGAATCCTTAAGATGATGCAGATTGTCGAATCACACAAAGCAGTGAATAGGATGTCTCAGTCTGCTTTGGCTGCTTGCATGGCACCACTCCTTCTTCGACCTCTTCTTCTTGGTGAATGTGAGATTGATAATGACTTCAGTATGGGCGGGGATGGTTCATTCCAGCTGCTTCAAGCTGCTGCTGCTGCAAACCATGCTCAAGCTATTGTTATTGTTATGCTTGAGGAATATGATCAGATATTTGATGTATCCTCCTTTTCCATACTCTTAAGTCTGCATGTGAGTTTCATTTGAAGTTGCACTTATTCAACTGGCTGTTCCTACAGGACCTGGAAGAAGGTTCTTCAGATGCTTACACTGAATCTGAGGACGATGATGTTGACAAGGAATATTCCACAGATAATGACATCCATGATGAGGATGGTTCTTATGATTCTGGTGAAGATGACATTGAAGAAGATTTGGATGACAACAGTGAGCACTCTTCTGGTGGCAGTGATGACAGAAACAATAGAACCGATGTCACAGATGAAAAGGTACCAACCTAGGACTGTATTGATTCCAAACATTTTAGATGTGCTTGGTATCAGAAGGTCCTATTCTTTTGCGCAGAATTTTGTGACCCACACATTGTCTGATTGTAGTTTTGTTTGTTGTTTTTGACTGAATAAATATTTTGAATTACCCTCCTTGACTTTCGTTTAGCATGCATACTCACTTATATGCTTGCTGTCCATATAGGTAAGTGCTTAAGTCACGTGTGTGTTGAAACATATACATTTGCCAGAACTGCAGCTTATGCCTCTGGTTTAAAAATTCATAGGTTAAAATGTATTCCAGTGTTGCTGGTAATGACAACAATCATTGATGCTGACTTAAAGTTTGTCTTGATCCATAGGTTAAAAACAGAATCGCGGGCACTACAGGTAATGCGAATAATCAAGCAGATCAGCCTCCTATAAAGGTAGCAGGAAAAGAAAATGAACCATCCAGGGAATCCATTGATCAAGTTTTTTCTGTTCCATTTGATTCATTATCCACAAAAGTTGCACAACCAGAGGATGCCTCTCAGATGGAAATCAATAGTCGAGCTGAGCCGAAACAAGAATCATGTGAATCAAAAGAGTCCAACGACCATATAGTAAAGTCAAATTCTCGTTTATCAGCTTCCAGAGCTAAATCTATTGAGAAATCAAGCAACTCAATGAATAAGGGCAAAAGAACATTATGGGGTCGTACTTCAGTAAGTGCAGTTGTTACTAGTATAGTTCTGCAGATTAATGGTAGTAGGATAATCTTACAGTTTTACTTGAAAACCTTATTTACAGGCAAGAAAAGATTTGTCTACGGAGGATATTGAATGTTGCAGTGATGATGAGTAAGTGGTCTGCTACATGCACATGCTTCTATGGCACCATTTGGCATTTTATTGAAAGATATGCTGATATCCCTTAAAGATGGTCAATCGTTTCCTGCAAGTTTTTTATCTTCTCTCTATACTCCCTTTTTCTTTTTCAGCAGTTAACAACCCCTCTGATGATGGCTAAAAATTATTACCCCAAAAAAGAGATTCTTGACTCACTTTTTTTAATTGCATAACCATAAAGGGGATTTTATTTTGTGCATTCCATAATATGTGAATTTTCCATTCGCCATTCACTTCTGCAAATTTGTACCTTTTCGTGAAGTTGTTCATTGATTTAGTCTTTGCTTCAAGTATTAAAAACATCCCAAGCATAACTTTACCACAGCTTACAACTCAGAAGTCACTAAAAGATGTGTCATTTTTTAGAATTCATACCATTGGCATCTGTGTTATTTTGTATTTTTCTTTTGAGTTAGGACCCTTGTTGATAAACTGGAGAACAACAAGGCTGATCTCCAATCTAAAATTACAAAGGAGGTACAACCCTTTCACCTAGGATCATATGAAGCAGGTCACATAACATGACTTATCCTTATGAGTTGATGTTGTGTCGTTTTTCAGGTCAAAGAAAATGGAATACTCCAAGTAAGTCTAGAAAGGAGAAAAGAAGAACTTCATGAGCGCCGTTTAGCACTTGAAAAAGAAGTAAGAACTAATTGGTCGATTTCCTACTCTATATAGGAAGAGGCAGGTATATTTTATTGTTGGATCACTTTGTCTTAATAAGAGAACATGTACCATCAAGCAGAAAATGGAACTTGAAATAAATATAGAATAACATAAGAATATATTCAATATAGTAGTGCTGAATGCATTCTTTATGTGCAGCTATGTTCGTTTGGTACTTTCATGCTTCTGAAAGCATTTTGATGTGGTTGTCAGTGTAAGTTGTGCATTTTCAGCGTTCAATAATAGAAATTTGTTCATTCGATAGGTAGAAAATCTGCGAGACCAGCTGCAGAAGGAGAGAAACTTGAGGGCCTCATTGGAGTCTGGGCTGATGAACATGCGAAGAGGACAGGTGTCCTTGCCATCACCAATAGACAGCAAGGTAAAGATCCACTGATCCAGTTACTGAGTTTTTGCTTGAACTGTTTTTCACCATCTGAAATGTTTGCCATGTTATAAGACTAAGGCTGATCTTGAGGAAGTTGCGACTGCTGAATCGGATGTTATGAACTTGAAGCAAAAGGCTTCTGACCTTCGTGCACAGATCAACAACCAGCAGCTGTTCTCCAGCCTACTGTGTGAATCATGCAACAAACGACTCCTAGATACAGACAAGCTTTCGGACATTGGTCCCGACTCTTCATGGAACATGGTATCCCTTCTTAACTAGAAAATTGTCCTCTTTTCTTGAATAATGCACTTCAAGTACTTCTTTTGCTAAGTTCCATTATTTGACAAAAAGGAAAACATATTTCAGGCAGATACTGAGCAATCAAAGAAGCAAACCTCACCTAATTCAACCAAGCATCAACAAAGTGTGAATAAAAGTGAACTGCTGGGGAGCCAGAGGGCTCAGAGAATGCTATCATCAAAGGGGGAGACTGTCCCCTTCGATGATTCATCATCTACATCAAGGTGGACTTTTGCGCAGAGACATTATTCAAATAACCCACTCATCAGAGGGCTTCAAGGAGCCAATTCCTCCTATTCAACTAGTAAACTGGAGGTAATTATCTCCTTTCACTGATGTTGTTAGATGAGCTAAGCAACCTGTTCTATTTCCTAACATCATCAATTTAAAAACTGGTGGTATTACTAGGCTTGTGCTGATGGCTACTTCATTAGTTTTTTTTAGGGGAAGCTGATTACTTCTTGTTGGTTTGTTTATTTCAGGAATCTGGAAATGCGCCGGCAGCATCTGCGTTAGCCAAGCTGACGAACCGGCTCAACTTCCTGAAAGAACGAAGGGCGCTGCTCGCGAGTGAGATGCAGAACTTGGATCTGAGCCGACCCCAACAAACCCAAACCCAATCCCAGGCCCAAGCTCAAACTGGTGCTGGTGCTGCTGCTGTTGCTGCTGCTGCTGCTGCACTTGTGCCTCCCAGAAGAGACCCCAGATGAGATACTGAACTCAATTAAGGCAAACATGGCCCGTTGAACATCAGTCCCTGAAGCTTCTCCACAGATTGATTGATCACGCTTTCCCTTCAAAAAAGAAAACATTAATTGATCATGCGTTAGATAGACCCAGCCAGCACGGCTGGGAGGGAACGGGGGAGGGATAATTGCTGATAGGTTTTTACTTCATTTTTTCTGTAAAATCAACCTGTGAAAAGCAATATTGTAAATGTTGCCTGCTGCTAGATACTGCTAGGATGTTTTGTTAAATACAGATGAGATGAAAAGGGCAAATAAAGGTGATTATTGCTGATTTATTAATGGACCAAGCAATATGTATAACGGCAAATCACTGTCAATCATGAAAACATATAATTTATCCACTGAAAAAGAAAAAACTGACAATTGTGCCTGAGCTTTTGATCGCAATCTCGGGTTTGAATTTGAAAGTCCGCCTTTTTCTTAAATGAAAACAAGAGCCTCAACCACTATCAAATGAAAAACAAACCATGCATCAGTGTACTTCATATTGAGTACAAAAAAAAACTCTGACTAGATAGAGTAGCACAAGAAAGTAAAAGTACTCCCCCATCCTCAAATAAATAATGTTTTCCGAACTAGAATTAGTTCAAAGAACATCATTTATTTGGAGATGGAGAAAGTACAAAATTAGTCAAACATAATTTGAATTTGTAGTCTCTATTATGCAGGACCTGAACCAACTGAATGGAAGTTCCTTGCTGTGTATTCTTTGCTTGGCAGGCACACGTGTAGATCCAAATTTTCACATAGCGCTCCTACTACTAGCCAGCACAGGAGTGCCAAATAATTATAGAAAACAATCTGCTCTGCAGGGCAAAACTTTGCCACTCAGAGACACCATTAAGAACGAGTTCTATTATCAAACTAGATAGCAACCTGCCAGTTTTGAGGGATACAATGCACGACAGTACAAGATGGTGCATCAACAAACAAACAACAGGACAGCACATATCCTAAATCATAAACTGATACATGGGTTTAAGAGTTCATGGTACAATATGAAATTAATCCTCGAGCATGCAAACTCCCTTCGAGACAATACAAACATGGTGCGGACAGAGTTCTCAGATTCACAGAGACGATAGATAAGACATGCTGCATGATGAGCTAATCGGGTGCACCGACTCTTAACCATTACTTGCCCTCATCGATGATCCTGATGACATTGTTTACAGCGACCTTCTTGTGATCTGAGATCGGTCCACCCTCTGGAAGATCAAACTTGCGGCGGCTCAGCGACCTCTGCTTCCCAGGTGGCTGGGGGTCCACCACCTCCAGCATTGCCTCAAGCTCCTCCAGCATAGATTTCTTAGCAGTCCTCACCATGTAGTCAGGTCCCTGGATCAAGGCAAGCATGCACCAAACAGGATCATCAGGGTCTGGGGCTTCTGGCAGAAAACGATTCAGAAGCCACAACAAGAGGATATGTTATAAAGAAAAGTGTTCAATCAATTGCCATACGCCATGCACATGGCAGCAAGGTAAGGGGAGCTACAGAAGAAACAGTGAGTGATTCGCGTCTAATTGAAGAATTGAAATCTATTGCTCCCAACAAAGCAACAGTATGTGTAATCAATAACCTCGGACGCCCAGATGGGAACTAATAAATATATGGAGCACCTAATAATTCGACCAGAGGAAGAGGACCTAAAATGCAACAAATGAACTTGCAAACTGATAATGCAGAAAGAGGTAGTTCACCTCGAGTGCATCCACAGTGAGGAGCAGGACAATGATTTTCTCAGTGAATCTTTGACGTTCTTCATGGTCATGGGCAATGCGGTGCCTGTAAGAGATGTTATAGAACATGGACCTGATCTCCTTGAGCTTAGCTTTTGCGACAGCCAACTGACGCAGGCAGCGGAGCACCTGGGAGCGGTGAGCAAGGTGGGCCCTGTAGGTCCTCTGGATCAGCAATGCGGCATCCTGCGGGGTGAGTTCCTTCTTCTTTCCCTTGCCATTGCCCTTGGCAAAAGCCTAGAGAGAGGAAAATGCAGACAGGGTAGTCAGCATAACAGCGTAGCACAGTGCAGTAAATACAGACGTATAGAAGGCAAATGCAGCAACCCCTCTTCCATTTCAAATCTGAGCAGAAAGAGAGGTATGGATCTATGCTAAAGAACTAAGCTTTCCTTCGGATCAGAGTCATCCTCATTTAGGAGCCCAAGAGACTGTAAAAGTAAAAAAGTACAAGTTTGAAGCCATCTGAGGATGACATAACAAAGTAGGTTAAGCATGAGACCTTTCTGATGGCGACGCATCCCGCATCGTTGTCGTCAGGGATCTCCTCGATCTTGATGGCGGTGGAGGCGGGGCTGCATTTCTTCTTCTTCTTATTGTCCTGGGTGACCTTGGTCTTCTCCTCCTCCTCCTGGTCGTTATCGGTGTCGCTGGTGGCGTAGTCCTCCTCCCAGGTGTAGGACCGCGACAAGGGCTGGAGGTATCCCTTGCCCTTGACGGCGGCGCCCCACTTGAGCTTCCTGGCTGAGGATCCGGATCCGGCTTTGGACTCCCACTTCCACTCGCGGTCGAAGCCGTCTTCGTTGGGCGACTTGATCTCGGCCTTCCACTTGAGGTCCCGCTCCCCGCGGCGCGGCCTGTCGACGGCGGTCCACTTGACCTTGCGGCCGGCGGCCTCGGTGACATAGGTGTACTTCCTGGTTGCGGGCTCGGGGCGGCGGGCGGCGGCGGCGAGCTCGAGGGCAGCTACGCGGTCGGTGAGGTCGCGGAGGAGGAAAGGGGTGGGGTCGAGGGGCGGCGCGGGGGGGAGGAAGAGGTCGAGGTCGGGGAAGGAAGAGGCGGGGAAGGAGGAAGGGAAGTCGAAATCGAGGAATGGGCATGAGGAGGGGGAGGGGGAGGAGAAGAAGAGGTCGTGGAGGAGGAAGTTGCGGTGGGAGCCCATGGTGACGGCGACCCTCACCTCACCTGTCGTCGGTGGTGCTGATGGCGGCGCTGCTTTGCTCAGCTCGGGGTCTCTCTCTCTCTCTCCTTTGGCAGCGGGCGGAGTGGAGTGGAGGGACCAGTGAGTGAGTGGAGTGGGTCGCCGCGTCTGCGTGATGATCAGATGAGACGGACAGACAAACCCACTCGCCAACACGGCGCCGCGTCAGGGCAAATCTGAAATGAATGCTCCTTCGTTTGTTTCTAAGAAATCTGAGATGCAATTGCAAATATATGATTTCCTCGTGCACTATTATGGGAGTGGACAAAAATATAGAGGGAGTAAACGAGTCAACACTCAATAACAAAAGAAAAGGTTTTATACACCGTCCAATTATCTAAAGAGAGCCCTGCTAGGTAGTAGTTGCATCCTATTCAAGACAAATTATTCAACATCTCATAACACTCCTCAAGTCACATAGCCAATCATACGAAAATCAACAGTCCAATTTCAGAAAACGAGATGGGCGCTTCAAGAGCAAATACATCTGACTCTACCCTTGAAATCAAATGGAACTTGCGCTGGCAATCCATTCCACGGGTCTCTTGATCTGAAGGCTACTGCATCATCCACCACTCGAGGATGGAACGTAATTTCCCCCAACGAGCGCGCTTATTTCCTCCTAATCTTAACCTTGAGAGTCCATTGCAGCTTGCCTTCTGGTCGTGGTATGTCCCTCGGTAAGCGGAGGGGCAGCTCAAATTCACCAAGGGCCGCCAAAGGTGACTGCAAGTGCAGATTGTCCGGATGGATACTGATGTTCAGTTGCCTTGCCACCTGTTGGCAAAGTAGAAACGTCATGAAATGTCCAAAACAAAATGGAATAATAAGGGGATCTTTAAGAGCTTGGAAGGTACCTCAGAAACGATTTCATCTTTTGTTACAGGGCTAGGCAGCTCATTTCCAGTCGAGATGAACCTCCTCAACACCTATCAGAATATTTGTGATGATCAATACTTCCCTCAACTAAATTACATTACTGCACCATACAAACACCACCCTACACGATTGTATGACTAAAATAATAAAACCAACATGTGATACATCAGAACAACAAATTTTTATAGCGTACTAACCAAGAGTGCATTATCAAGTCGCTTTGCTGCTGCTTGATACTCCTTCAGTCTCTCTTCCTGTTGCTGTTGAAATGATGTTTAAGAAAAGTGAATTAGTACCATCAGAACCAAAATAGTATGGAAAAACACAAAGTATCTATCTCCAATCAAAATTGGATATTCTTATAGCTACATTTATCCAAATTTTGATCCAAATGAACTTCTATATAGCAACAGAATATGCACCCTATGTTTGTAAGAGCCAGAGAAAAAAGGCACTGGACTTTATTTAGACAGTGGTGGTAACATTTCATTTCGCTAACAAACAAAGTGGCACTATCTATATCTAAACATAAAGTCTAACAGGCGGAGTCATATACTCATATAAGAAAGGTTCCACGGCAAAGCATTTGGTGTTTTTATATATATAAGTTGTGTGCATTAAAGGAACATCAAAATTTAATTGGATTGAAACCATTCTTCTCAATGCAAAACAAATATTACTTTCAGAAAACAGGATCCTACAGCACAATCCTATGTTGAAAAATCTGCTGCTATGGTATGGAAACTAGTCAGCGGTTCAGCACTTCTATTAATGCACTCGGCAACTTCAAAATCAGTTTTCATTTAAAAAAACAAGAATCATAGACAATCATATATGCTTCAAGCATGTCAAATGGTAATTAGCCCAGCAGAGAAATGAATAGTAGAAGTAAGAACATAGTATATGCAGGACTAGGATAACAAAGCAGGTAGAAATACTTTTATCTTTTGAGGGCACAACCTACCCGAGCATCATCATCTTCTTTTGTGACTTCTTTCACCACTTCTTCCTCTTCACGTTGGTAAAGCTGATTAGAAAAAAACAAATTACAAAGTTGCAAATGAACTGTAATGCACGTATAAAACTTCAGTAGAAATGGACTAGAGGCAGCAAAATACTCTCAATACCATCCTCGCCTAAAAATCGCTGGCTATCACTTTAATGAGGCTCCATGTTTGCAGTACGTTAATGACTAGACGGGACGAAACAAACCTTGCGCTGCTCTCGCATGAGTATGGCAAATTTGTCGATGTTTGGGACAGCAAGCATCTTAGGCATCAGGTGGTTGCGGAAGTGCCCAGGCGCCACCTTGACCACTTCCCCTGCTTTCCCCAGCTTATCGATGGACTGCAGCACAGCACGAACAAATTTAAAACCCCAAAATATATGTGTACCTTACACGCGAGGTGATTAGGTTGAACATTTCATTGCAAAGCGACCAGGAAATGTAGAATATGGTACGACCAAATCGAACGATTTTTTGTCTCGAGGGGAGCCACAGTTATCACTAGGTAGGTGGTGACGATGTGATCAAGCGGATTGAAGGGGTGGGAGGATCGGCCATTACCGTGGTGAGGATGACCTCGAGCCTGCGGTAGCGGAGGCCATGGCCGGAGAAGATAACGGGATTGGTGGCGGCGTCGAGGCATTGACGCCGCAGCTGGAGGGCGGCGCGGGCGGAGGCCATAGCGACGGCGTGCTGTTAGGTAGGGTTTCAGGAAAGACCAACGGGGACGTGCGTGTATCCGCCCGGCCCAACAATTTTACTCAATGAAGCCCAACGAAGCAAATCGGCCCATCTTCATCTGTGTGGCATGAGTCAAACATTTTTTTGTTAGGCGCGCGTATAGGTGATCAACGGGCGGGCACGGTCGGCAGTTTTAAAAGCCTTCACTGGGCAAAGTCCGAAAAAAATCGAGTTGTGTCAGATCGGAGGTCAAGACTTAAGCATGGTCCGAATTTATTTTATGTGTGTCAGGGCATAAACATGTCGGTCTAACCGGTGGTCTGCTTAAGTTAAAAATACAATAAAAGCGAAAAAATCATCGTTCGGGCCTAAACAGGTCGTGTCAGGCCATACAATCGAGTCGACCGTGTCGAGCCTAAATAGATCATGTTGGCAAGCTCGACGGGCTAGAGGTCAAAGCCCAAGCACGGGCCGCACTAGGCTTAGGGGCCGGCTCGAGCCCAATTTTTTCTGATCGTGTCAGGGTTCGAGCCATGTTTTTTTTTTCGCGAGATTTTGTGACGGCTCATCTGGCCACCTATAGGCGCGCACCATGGCCAAATCAAAGGAGGTCATCATGAAATGGAAGAGGGGGCAAGTTAGTTGGTGGTGCATGAGTCAGGTTCGTGCTGGATGGGATCTTGTTATTCGAGGCATCTGCCACGTTTGCTCCAACATAGACGGTCAGGATCCGATACCCCGTGCACCAGCTCGTTGTTTCTAGCCTAGGCGAGGCTAGGCGAGTGGTGTTGAGCGGGTTAAACTAAAACCTAATGGGTCTTGCTATGACGTCACCGTAACATTTTGGAATCCTCTCACTAATCATGATTAGTCACCTATATCGGTTGTTAAAGATCAATTAACGACAACGACTCAATCTGAACAATTAGTAAACTAGTCATTCGACTAGTCGTACGATCTAGATGACTAATCGAGCGATCAAGCATTCCGATGATTAGGACAGCTAGGTCAAATAATGTTTTGGGCCTCACCGATCGGTGGCCCATTAGGTTTAACTTATTCTCTAGCTCGTTTTCTCCGTTCCCTCGGCGCCGCCGCCGTTCTTGACTTTTGTGCATCCGACGCCTTTCTCTCTCCAGCTCCAACTATATATATAGTGTTGCCTCTCTCTTCCTCAGTTGTCCCTGTCAGTTGCCCTTCTCCTGTGCGCCCAGCCGCCTTTTTCTATTCAGTGTGTCAAGCATTGTGTCGCGCATCTCTTGTGGGTCGCTTCATATGGAGATCTGGATAGCACCGCAAGAGATGAGATTGTCCTCATGCTCCTCGAATGGTAAGCTTCCACTCCCAATTTAGTTCTTATTATACTTAGGTTATTTTGTTATAGATCTTTACTTCTGTAGGCTCAACTCAGATGTAAAGTCGGTCCGCTGGTTGTTGTGTTGATATAGATCGAGTAGATACCGTCATAAAAAAGTCAGGACAACTATAGGTGAACTAGGGTCGACTAGTGGTTCTAGTCATCCTAGTTGGTGGTAAGGCGACTTGAAAACATTACTATATCAAACCCTACGAAGAGTTGCCTCCTCCTAAATCACCACTCATTGCTCTTCGCATAGTCAATCCGGTAAAATTTGGAACCTGTATGAAATATAAAAATGAGTCTATCTCTGTAGAAAAATAGGATTATAAATCTAAGATATATATGTATTGCAATAATATCTTACATAGCAAAAGAAAATATCAAAGAACATACCTATCGTTGAATTTTAATCTATTTGATGCATAATGTTTATCTAAAAAAATCAATTTGTATCAAAATGTTCCCTATTTGATATTATGTTATAATACAAAAAACCTTCTATCTTGGAACTTTTCGAGTTGATAAGTGTCTTCTAGACCTTTTTTTTACTAAAATGTCAATCTGCTTAGATCAAATAATCATAATATCTTAGATCAGATATATCACATTGAAAGATATCACTATCATCATAGTGGCTCCGAGTTAGCATCATTGTTATCCTTTGCAACTCAACCTCGTTATCAATAGTATTTTTAGTTGCACTACCTTGTTTGTATAATTGATTCACGGAGAATAATAATAATTCTTAGATAACAAATTCCATAGCCCTTTTTAATAGTAAATTATATCCTCTATTCCTTTGTATATTATGATTTTAAAATAATGATTCATATCTCCTAAAATACATGACATTCACTAGATTTTTATATAAATTGATGCACGTCTATATAGCCTATAAATTTGGCACCCTCAAAAATAGGAGCCCCGTTCCACTCAACGGGTTGCACATGTGTAGTGCTCGGGTCTTGCTCTCCGTCTATCCCTTTCGTCTCCCTTTTTTGCCATTGCAACATGACTTTTTCTATGCCTAGTTGTGCATTCTATCTCCACTTAGCTCGCTCATCAATGTTTTTTTGAGTGACTTGTCATCAACGATATATCTAATTTATTGCGCTAGTTACGTGCAACATCCGAGAGATGTTATGTTGATGTTGTTCATGCATCCAGAGCTGGCATTTGAGTTGTTATATTGATGTTGGCCATACATCCAGAGTTGAACATTGACGATGATGTTCATGCATATGACTACATGCAAAATTCAAGAGGAATATGAGTATGATTATGTTGTTCATGCACGGAGAGCTAGCATTAATGAGTTGTTATGCCGATGTTGTTCATGAATCCAGAGCTAACATTAATGATGTTATTCATGCATCCGACTTTATGAAAATTTTGTAGGTGTTAATATTAACGTTGTTCATGCATACAGAGTTGGCATTGAGTTGTAATGTTTTAATGTTATTCATACATTCAGAGTCGGTATTGATGGTTTTGTTCATGCATTTGGCTATATGCAAAATTTAAAGGACTTTATGCTGGTGTTGTTCATACATACAGAGTTGGCATTGAGTTGTTATGGTGATATTGTTCATACATTTAGAGTTGGTATTAATGATGTTCATGCATGTGGCTTTATGTAAAATTTAAGGGGTGTTATATGCTAATGTTGTTGATACATCCAAATCTGACATTAATGACTGTTGCATGAACTTTGACAACTGTAAGAGGTGAAGTATGAAAAACGTATCAGCATGTAAATCCCACCTTCCAATGAGAAATTTGAATGTCATATGGTAATATTCAGTGATCACTGAATTTATGGCGGCTTGCTGGCTCGATAGGAAACCAAGCACAAAGCAGAGGGGTACAACTGGAAAGCCGCAAATAAATCGTGCCTTCCTTGCTGCTCCTGCTGCTCTCTCATTCGCTTCTCCACCGCCGCCCGCCTCATTTCGTCATCGGCGACAACAACAACCTAGGCGTACTTCCGCCGCTGCTCGTTCGCTCCCTCCCTCCCTCCCTCCACCCCTCGCTCTCTCTAGCGCTCGCGTAGCGTAGAGGCATCGCTCTCCTCCTCCCGCCCCCCGCAGCCCCCGTGCTGCCGTGGTGGCGTGGCGATCCATCTCGGCCTGGATTGGATTGGTCTTCGCTTGTTGGTAAGTACTAACCCTAGACGCTTGGACGGATTCCCGTGCTGCGTGGTGCCCCGCGAACCTAACGTATCCATCCCGCCGTGCCTTCATTAGGTTCTCCGTCTCCAGCACGCACGATCAATCGACCCCAAGGTTCGGATGCACTTCACTTTCCCACAGCAATCTAGGCTTCAACCCAAGCCCTCCCTGGAATGAGCGTTTTAGTAGATTGAATTTTCATGCGCGCTGCTGCATGCTCCTCATGCTTCCTCGTAGGTGATTCGTTTATTAGGGGATCGGACCATATGGTTTTGCTCGTGTCATACCTGCTCTGACGTGCACACATGCTTGTTGTTCCTCGACCAAGTACAATCACTTAACAAATGCGGCCTACTTACCTGATTGTTACTTCATATGTAATGCTATTTGTAAGTATTTATAAATGCAAGGTGCCTATGACATGGACATGATTTTGAATTGAAGATTTATATGCATGCACGAGCTGTAGAAAATACAAGTTGAATTTCCTAGCAAATGAAGTTGGAAGTGTCCTTGTATGCTACACACTGTTCTGCTGGTTTGGCCGTCTCTAATTTTGACATCTCCAATTCTTGCAGATCACACTACCCCAGGCTTGAACCGTGGCCGGTATTGGCGATATAAGCGTTCCTTAGCTGTTTTTTTTATCTTGTGTCTAGGTTCTTGATCCAGTGTCATTGAATACAAGACTGTGCACTCTTTTGTTGAAACGATTGTCTTGTAATATGAATGTATTGTGACAATCCTTCTCCCTATGCTAGAATAGAATCATATATTTTAGCTTCTAAGCTCTTATCATACCTGACATGTTTATTGTTCAATTGAATGACTAACGCATTGATTTGGGCCTTGTGACAAACGTTCATACAAATTCGTGCATATTAATTCAGAAACTGGTGGCATATTAATCTTCGATACTTGGTCATCTGGAAAATTGGAGCTCTGGGTTTGTGTCATCAATGGAGAGCCTAGCGCACTTAGAGGTGCTGTGTGAAAAGCTTTACAATTCTAGAGACTCAGCTGAGCGAGCACATGCAGAAAGCACCCTCAAGTGCTTCTCAGAGAACAGCGAGTACATTTCGCAGTGCCAATACATATTGGACAATGCCTCAACTCCGTACGCTCTGATGTTGGCGAGTTCAAGCTTATTGAAGCAAGTCTCAGACCACTGTCTTTCTTTGCAACTCCGTCTCGATATACGTAATGTTTCTTTCCATAAACATAATGAAATCACATCACATATTGTTATGTTTTTGTTGCTTCTGTTCTGTTTCATCCTCACGTCATTTTAGCATCTATCTCTTTATGTTTGCTAAAGTATGAGATTGCAAAGTATGCTTGTTTATAGTGTGGTTTGATATAACATGCATATGTTGTTACCTGATTCTCAACTTTTCTCCATGACATACTAAATAACGTAAGTTATTTATTTCTATTTTCTTCTTATATATTTATTTAATGCTTTCATGACTTTTCTGGAATGATAGTTATTTTTCCCCCGTTTTACCTTTTTTCCCTTCCATATCATAGCTGAAATTTATTCTTTGTGCTGTTTCTTTTCCAAGTGTTATTTTAAAACTAACTTTTTGTAATATGTATGAAGGGAATTATGTCATGAACTATCTTGCCGCAAGGGGGCCTAAATTGCAGAACTTTGTCATTGTGTCCCTAATTCAGCTGGTTTGTCGAATTACAAAATTTGGGTGGTTTGATGATGACAGATTCAGAGAGACTGTCAAGGAAGCAACAGATTTCTTAAGTCTTGTAAGTATATCTTACATCTTGTAAGTGTTGAGATGAGAATATTTATGATGGACTATCATGTATCTAAGAAGACACTCGCTGCTCAGACTCAGAAATGAAAATGTATTGCTTGTTTTTGTCTGCGTGAGCCATCAAGTTCTGGCATGCCTAGAGAGCGGCATGAATCTGTTCACAGTTCATTGGTCCAACGCCATTCGGAAAATGATGGATTGAGCTTTATGATTAGGATCTCCGATAATTTCTTTATCACTTAACAGAGAATATTTTCTTTTGCTTTTGTTTTCCTTGTTATATCCATCTTTATGGTTTTAATGTCCATTGGGTACGCATAGTGCAAATACCACCTGCAAATGTGGTATGTTTTGTTAATTGTAGTTGTAGTTCATACTATTTTAGGAGTTATTTTATTTAGTTTGGCCTATTCTACCTAAGCTTCCTATATCCATCTTTAACCTTCATATCATGGACTAAAGGAACATTTCATTTCAGTAAACATTTAAACAGTCACACCATCTGCTCGTTATAATTTTGTGTCTAATTGGTCATATTTTTTTTGTATACCTATACCCTCCTTAGTAATATATGTGTAGTTTTATCGCACGTGCACATACCAAGATAATGTGCATGATTACTGTCAGTGCTTGGTTCATCTACCATTCTGTCCATCTTTAGTTCAAGTTACCTGTTAACAATATGAAATCACTCCCATATTAACAATCGTCAGAGCATGACAGGTGCATGGCGATATGAGCAGACATGTGCAAAGCTTTTAAGCTAAAACTTAACCATATGTTTCACTTTCCTTCATTATCATCTATTACAGCATTTTTGTATTGAAAAGAAAGATAAATGAACTCGCGACCGGGATTCTATGATTGAAGGTTTTATATGGGGCAAATAATATACTTGCTCTTGTTAGAAGTAATTTTGGATATGTCTGCGGTCAAACATTCAATTTTTGATTATCAATATCTTTCTAGTCACATATTTTAAAAAAATCTTTCTAAACTTTTGGGTTGCAAATCATATGTATAGATTTTTCATGGAATGAACTATCAAGATTTTTGATTATCAATTTCAAGTTTTACAGTTGAATTACCAATCAAAGTTTCATTCCTCAAACAATGTGTCGAAACTAGCAAGTTTTTGTGACTGAGGCCAGTATAATTTCGTCTCAAGTTCTCTTGCATGTGACTTGATCTATTATTTTCTAATTATCTTTTTTTTTTTTTTGCTTGTGCCTATATTGGTCAGGCATCTCAGGATCATTATTTCATGGGATTGAAGATACTTAATAGTCTTGTAATGGAAATGAACCAGGTGAGACAGAAATCAATATATGATTCACAACTAATTTTTTTTCAGCTTATTTTGGTCTGCCGTTTTCATTAAAACGTGGATGGATTAACGCTTAACTGAATTTAGCAAAAGAAACTTCCCAGACTTCAAAATTTTGAGTTGTGGAACTGGTTATGCATTATTGTGGGCTGTGGTTCACATATTCTGCTTACGTGTTGTTTATGAAATGGACATAGACTATCAACTTTATAGAATAATATATGAGATGGTCAACTTTGTTTTCACAGACAAGCAAAGATATATGCACTTTTAATCAATATTGACACTATCATGTGGACTGACTGAGAAAGTTTGTGCAACATAGCTGCGTGGAATTATTGAAAAAAATCATGTTTATTCGTTACGGTCAGAATTTTAGTATTAAGAAGCAGGCTTATTAGACATGTATATGATTGGTCATTAGCAGTTGAGCTTTTGGAACATTAATAATTATGGGAATATTTGGGGTCTGCATTTGGCATGGTCCTTGTTTACTTTTTGGCAAAACATCATTCTTGTAATTTTGTTAGTTGTCACTGAACTGCTAGTTACAGTACCTACGGAGGAGAAAGATCCTAGTTATGTCACCAATATGCCTGCACCCTACTTGGTGTGAGTAACATGTATTAATTGGTTTATATGGAGGAGAAAGATCCTAGTTATATCCAAATGCTTGCTATCTGCATCTATTTTTTTTAAGCGGCTTCATTCGCATGAAGACTTGAAGAGCTTTGTTAGTATGTAGTACAGCACTGTATACATTTTCCAAACTGACAACTGCATACGAGTTCACTACTATCTGCAGCTCCTTGAGATTGCCGGGCATGACTTAATTTCTTTTCAGCACTGTTCAAATTTTTGTGGCCATTTTAATTAACTGTTTATGTTTTGTTTTATGCATATAGCCGAACACTGCAATGCCCATGACACTTCATAGGAAAACTGTGAGCTCATTCAAGGATCAGTTTCTTCTACAGATCTTCCAAATTTCGCTAGCCTCCCTAAACCAACTGAAGAGTGAAGGTTTGTTCAAGATGTTATGTGGCCATCATTTTTATTTTGAGTAGACCATTGGAGTGCCTAAACTCGTATTCTTTCTTATTGAATTGCAGCTCCAGATGACTTCAGACATATTCCTCTTGACCTTGCATTGAAGTGCTTATCATTTGACTTTGTTGGTTCTCCAGTGGATGAAAGCTCTGAAGAATTTGGAACAGTGCAAGTATGTCAACCACATGATTATTAGCTTAATCAACTGTACCACACTTCAGCTCTTCCTTTTATTTGATGGATTTATTTTATATTGATGCAGCTTCCTGCATCTTGGAGGCCTCTTCTTCAAGATCCGTCCACTGTCCAGATATTTTTTGATTACTATAAGGTTAACGATATACGAGTATCAAGAGAGGTACACATTCATGGGGTGATTTGATCATTGACAGTATTCCATCCTGTGATTTTTTTAATAATTTGTTTATGATCCAAGGGAGACTTGTTTTGTCCCACCTGTAACCTGTTTGAAAAGAGCTACCTGCTCACGCTAGTGTGCACATTACTATGACCAGTCTATGGCCTTGATACTCCTGTGCACAATAGAACAGAAACAACATTTTTTCTAGTATGTTAGCCAAGTTACTTCTACCTTATCATCTGTTTAGTAGTTGCCTAGTTGGTTCAGCGCAAGTGAATCTTGTAGTATTATTCTGTTAAGAGACCAATCACCATTTACAGTGGATAACCTTTGCCACTCAGGGCGAGCAAGAAGATTGTGAAACCCTTTTTACTTTGTTCGAGCCTATAGTCTCCACTCTCATATAAGCTAAGCACCATCTACTTTTTTAAAGGGTGGTCTGGCCATTAATGTAACATGCGAAAGCGAAACTGTATTGGCTAGTGGATGCATATGCAAGTTCAGGAACCGGTTGCAAGTATGTTTGATTTGATTGACTTCCACGCAACAGCAACAATTTCATATTGTTATACTCTCTGTCAAGCATGCTTTTTGCTCACTTGATTGAAAATTTAACATTTATTAACTGCTGCTTCAAGAGCTTGTTATAGCATTTCTTTTTTTCCCCTTCTTTCACTAACACTCAGCTCACCCCCCAACATTGAAACAGTGATTAAAAAATATTTACAGAATTTTGTGAGGTTTTGTATAATATCTTATGTTATACTTCCAATTCATCTTTCATATGTTTCTATTTCCTTTTTTTAATTACATTGGCAAGCCCTTTGTTCTCTACAGGCGCTGGAATGTCTGGTGCGACTTGCTTCTGTCAGGCGCAGTATTTTTGCTGAGGACCCTGCAAGATTGCAGTTTCTTTCTCATCTGATGTCAGGCACAAAGGAAATACTCCTAACTGGACAAGGTATACTACATTAAAAAAATTATTATTGAAATTAGTATTTGATGCAGATTATATTGACTTCTGATTTGCAGGTCTCGCTGATCATGACAATTACCATGAGTTTTGCCGTCTTTTGGGACGCTTCAAAGTGAATTACCAGGTTACAATCCTATTCCTTCAATAAAGAATAGTCCTAATTATTTTTTGACAATTTGGCAACCAAGGATAGGCTTCAATAGTTTTGTTAGCTATTTATTTTTATCTCGACCATGACGGGCTTTCTGGTAGATATTGTTATTCAAAAATTAGGATGCACCTACAGAGTTATCTTGCTTCATTTTTTCCCCAAATTAGCACAACATGTGGAGCAGTGGTACAAATTTGTTATGCATTTGCTTCCAATATGTTTCTTTACAAACGAAGATATCCAGTTAGTTATGCTAATGTACACTTTACTTCCATCCGTTTTGCTGGCTGGTTATTTATGAGCCATCCAAAAACATTGCCATGGAGTATTTATAAAGTGTCCTTGTTTCACTAGACTGCTATATTTGTTGCCTTTCCGCTTTTGGACTGCTATATTTGTTTTCTTTCTGCTGTATGGAATATCTACTACTTATACTTGATTTGGCTTGTGTTTCATTGTTGTATGTTTGAAAAAAGTCAAACGGATTACATGATGGTTGACGGATGATTTGTTGATCCAGTTGCTCAATTTCATGATAATTCACTAGCCTTCATCCTAGGAGCCAATCTCATATTAATTTATGTGTTAAATAACATTTAACTTGTATTATGCAGCTGTCAGAGCTTGCGAAGGTCGAGTTTTATGGTGAATGGATTAGTCTAGTAGCTGAATTTACAACCAGATCCTTGCTTTCATGGCAGGTTTGCCTTTTATGGTGAATGTTGTTTATTCTTTCAGTCATCAATGTCACAAGTTTTATGACCAATGCGCTATTGGTTATTTGATCTGTAGTGGGCCAGCAACAGTGTATACTACCTATTAAGTCTTTGGTCACGGCTGGTGACATCTGTACCTTACATGAAAGGTGAAACACCGACTTTCCTTGATGAAACTGTTCCAAAAATCACAGAGGGTTTTATCACTTCAAGGATTAATTTGGTTCAGGTACTAGTTTATACAAGATATGCTGTTACTACAATTGCGCTCCAGAAAAAGGACTTGCCACTCTAATTGTTTGTTATTTCTACCCGTCGCAGGCCATTCTTTCTGATAACTCATTGGAAAATCCTTTGGATAATGTGGAAGTTCTCCAGGACCAACTGGAGTTCCTTCCTTACCTTTGCAGATTCAAGGTGCTGCTACATCATGATTTTTTATTCCTGAATTGTTACAAATATATGAATTTGTTTCCCACCTTTGACTTGTGTCCAACAGAAAATAAGATGCCTTAGATCCTCCATTAATCTATTTACGCTCTTTCTGTAAAGGATATTTGGGCTCTATTCCAGTTTATCTAAAAAGTTGGTGGACAATAAAAGTTTTGCTTTTGATATATTTAGTTTCATTAGAGTTTTAACCTGCTACTTGTTTTATACAAATGTAGAGTACCACTACTTTTATATTGGTTATTTAAGTTACTTCAATATGCAAAATTCACAATCTGCTTATATTTGCATACAGTTTTTGATATTTATGCTCTGATTATGATATTTTCTTTCAATGAGTTGCAGTACCAAAGCAGTAGTCTGTACATCATAAACATCCTGGAACCTCTTCTACAAGCTTATACGGTATGTTAGTGTTATCACACAAGTTCTTTTCTTGCTATAATTCTATTAATGTCAAATACCTGTTACAGGAAGCATCAAGATTACCAACTCCTGGAGACGCAGATGAACTCTCTGTGATTGAAGGACGAATTGCATGGATGGTCCACATAATTGCAGCCGTTCTCAAACTTAGGCAGACCGTCGGTTGTAGGTGTGTGGTCTGTTTTCCTTACATAGATATCATTTTTAATTATTCTTTTTCATGGGTGATTTTTTCTTTTTTCTTCTGCAGCCAAGAATCACATGAGTTAATTGATGCAGAACTTTCTGCTCGTGTGCTACAATTGATAAGCATGACCGACACAGGGCTGCACGCACAGGTTTGGTGAAATTGATTTGTTCACTTAACATGAATAATGATCTAGGGTTTTGCCGGAACAATTATTTCCTTTAGTATTATTTTCTAATATAGAATGTGAGTGTAGTGATTTATAAGGTGTAAGTTAAAAAATGCATTTCTTGTGGCAACTTATTTTGAAAAACTGATAGGTCGATGGCTTTTGTATTTTCCCTATATCGCGATCTAAATAGCCAACTTTTTATCTATTCACTCGCTGAGAAATTTCAATAGGACACTTTGGGACTAAAAGGCCTTGTTGATGTGGTTGATTGTAGTGTGATTTTTAATCTCTTTTACAACCCTTGTGAGAATGCAACTGATGTAGCCTTTCGAGCATAAAACTTCCCAGCAGTTTCAAAATTATATTAATGTATGTAGCAAGACTGGCTGCAATGACAGTACCATCATTGCCTTTGGCGTCCAAAGCCAGGGCTAGTCTTATGAGTTCAAATGTGAAACATGCACTATGGTCATGATGACCCTCAAACTTTACACATTTATTTTTGTTCCAAAATCATCCTACTCTCTTGGGGATACACACAGTCTCTATTGTGTGATCCCTTTTTCTTGGTTTTTGCTCAACTGCTCCACATGCTCATTGTGTTGTTTTATTGCCTTTGCAGAGATATCAAGAATTAAGCAAGCAAAGGCTAGACCAAGCTATCCTCATCTTTCTGCAAAATTTCAGGAGGTCATATGTAGGAGACCAGTCCATGCATTCTTCAAAGGTTAGAAGAAACAAAACTCAGATTCGTTTTATGTCTTGATGGGTTTCTTTGGCTATGCCCAAATCAACATTCCCAAAATTTGGTACCAATTTGGATTGTTGTTGATGGTTACAATTTTTTTTGGAATTCATGTGCCTAATTGTCATCCCATCTGTGAGATCCGGTAAACCAATGCTTCTTTGCTGCAGCAGCTGTATGCAAGATTGTCTGAGCTTCTGGGACTGAATGACCATTTAGTTTTACTTAATGTCATTGTTGGGAAAATAGCTACAAACCTGAAGTGCTATTCGGAGGTAACCATGCATCTACTGATTTTAGCTTGGATTTTGAGCTCTAAGCTGAGCTAACTTTTGATGTGATTACAGTGCGAGGATGTCATTGGTCATACGCTGTCGTTTTTTCAGGAGCTTGCTTCTGGGTAAAGTTGCAGCTATATATTTTAATTCCCCTTTTGTCATTTAGGAGTGATGACATTTCTTCATTCTGTATATTATTGTATCAGATATATGACTGGGAAGCTGCTTCTCAAGCTAGAGAGTGTAAAGTTCATCTTAGCAAACCATTCTGTAATGTCCTCCCACTAGCTTTTGTTTCACAATCCCTGCACTCCTCAGTCTTAGAACTTATTTCATCCTTGCAGCAGGAGAATTTTCCATTCCTGGCAGAGTACAGTTGTTCTCGTAGTAGAACTACATTCTATTACATCCTAGGCTCCTTAGTCTTCATGGAAGAGAGCCCAGTAAAATTCAGAACTTTTATGGAACCTCTTCAGCGGGTGTGTGGATAAGTATTCTAGTGCTAATATAGCTATATAAAATGGTTTGACCTTGTTTTTACCATAGGTTCCATTTAACCTGGAGGCAACTACTGACGCTGCTTTCCGGACTGATGTTGCTAAGCGTGCCTTTATTGGTTGGATGAGAGATCTGCGAGGCATTGTGATGGCCACCAACAGGTGCACTGTCTGATTATATGTGCGTACTGTATAAGGGTATTAAAGCTGATGTAATTTGTAAACTAACTGTACCTGTGTTGATCTGATCCAGCCGGAGGACCTATGGCCTCCTATTTGGCTGGTTGTATCCATCTCACATGCAACTTTTATTGAGAGCCATCTCACTGTGGACTGATGAACCAGAGGTGACAACTGCTACCCATTTCTTTTGTAAAATGCTATTGTACCCTTGTGCATATCTTGCATGTTTTCACTCTCGCGCTAATTCAAAATGTATAACCCTGTTTTTTAGCAACATCATTATATCGTACATACTTGTTTCGTGTTTTCTGAATATATGAAGCCAAGCCTAACTTATCTATTCAGGTCAAAATATACTTTTCACTCAAAATATTACATCATGCAGGTCACCACACCCTTGCTGAAATTCATGTGCGAATTTGTTTTGAACAAAGCTCAAAGATTGATATTTGATTCATCATCACCAAATGGCATCCTTTTGTTCCGAGAGGTTAGCAAGATAATTGTGGCATATGGGTCACGGATTCTATTGCTTCCAAATGGAACTGATATTTATGGAAGCAAATACAAAGGCATTTGGATCTCGCTGACTGTTCTTTCAAGAGGCGAGTACAAATCTTTTTCTGCTTTCCAATTTATATCCTACAATAGTTTTGTACAGCTTAGTTCTGATCCTGTAAATAATGGCAACAACTATAACAACCAAACCTTTGTCCCAAGCATGTTGGGGTCGGTTGGATATAAGAACCAACAATCTTTTTTAAATAATAATAAAAAGAAAAAATGATAAGAAAAAAGATAAGAGTAAGTGAGTAACAAAATATGAGTAAACTAAAATTCTGGCACATGAATTGCTAATTTCCCTGATCCTGTAAATAATGGATGCGATTCAATTCATTTTAACTTGTTTTCCTTGCACAGCAATTATACTGCATCCTATTTCTCATTGTATGCTTATGTTGCCCTTTTGCTAGTTTATGTATTGTTCTTTTGATGGTCACATTTCTGGAACTTGCAGCTTTGTGTGGTAACTATGTCAATTTTGGTGTATTTGAGCTTTATGGTGACATGGCACTTGCGGATGCCCTTGATATATCTCTAAAGATGACACTTTCAATTCCATTGTCTGATATATTGGCATTCAGAAAGGTACCTGATGTCAACTCTAGTCTGCTATTCATGTCTTGGGCCATTACTTTTATTAATATACATATTAGCTATTACTGTTCAGTTTGATGCTGCTAAAAACTCAGTTTTGTCATATTCTTTCTCTAACAAGTTCCCTCATGAATGTGAGCATGAATATTGGATGCATGTCAATGTAGCAGAGATATTGATCACTGATCAGTAAGAATCAGTTGGTTTTGTACTACTTGTATTAGGTGCTTGAATTTTCTCTGTATAATTGGAGCCCTGCGGTGTGATATGGAGTCTAGTTAGGAATATTTGCCACTCCTACTTGCGACGAATCCTAAAAAGGTGCTCTCTAATAAAACTAACAGTCAAAATAGGAAATAAATAAGCAGTTTTGAAAAGCCACCACAATGCCAACGGAGCCGTACTATGCCAGAGTGTTATTGTAATGCAATCTGGTTTCAAACTTTGGCTATTCAAAGGTACTGCATCAACTATGATGATTAGTAGTTCAAAGTTTCTTTTGGAATTGATTCATGCATTGGTTTACACCCAAAGAAATTCCCACATGGTACCTGTATGCAAGATTATTATTGATTAGTTCAAGTTGTGTGCTTCCAGTCTCAGTCTCATCGAGACAAACAAAAAGGGATGGTGTTATTCAGATCTTGTCCCAAGCCATGCTTCTTTATGATAATATGCTTAAATTTAAGCTTACAACATGCTCCTCCGCTCCCGCTCCTCCGCTCGCTCACTCCTCCGTCAATCCTCCACCGCAAACCACACTAGCACAACCTCCAACTCCGGCCGCGCTCCACCATGCATCCTAGGATAGTAGCTGCTGCTCTCATCGTTGGGTTGGTGCACACCAAAGATGATCGATGCGCGGGAGCCAGCCGCACCTTCGCAATGGGATCTTAGTCTGGAAAAAAAGTTCCAAGAGTTCGTCCTCAAGCGCTTCAGGTCCTCGGTTCATCATCCAAGCTCCTCATCAGGGGCACCTTCCTGTTGCTGGCGGTCTTCTGTCGGTACACGTTCCGCCTCACTGAGAAAGACGTGGGTCTGGCCCTCCACTCCGTGCTAGGTGGAGCACCGGGAGGGTTCCATGTCTACGGAGTCCAAGATCGTGCTTTCCGCTACGTAGTAGCTAACAAGGGTGTTGGCCTGCTGATTCATTCCTTGAGAAGGATGACCACCGACTCCTTCGACATCTACTTCCATCTATGGCGAGATGGCGGTCCCAACTGGGAAATGGAAAGGGGGCGTTGGGAAGAGGAAGAGTGTGATAGCTGGACCATGGTGCGAAGCAGAAGACCAAGATAAAAAAGATGCACCAACAAAAGGTAACTTTTGCAGACTCTGTCCAATTCTTCCTTGCGGAGAAAAAATCCATATCCCCTCAGTCTGTCCGCTTTGGATCGTTCGTTTGCTCCTTGGGGCCGGATAATGCCCAGAAAATCCCCATGGGGGAAATCTTCTCCAGAAAATTTCATGGCACCGATTCCACTCAGAATGCCTATCGGGGTTCTTTTCTTGGGCTTCGTGCTCAAGAACCTGACTTTACACGTCATCAGCCTAGCTGTTCCCAGTTTGAACTGCTTGGGGGACATGGCTCCCTCCCCACCGCGTTGCCTGCAGTTGACAACGCAACGGTAGCTATGTCTACTCCTACCACTAGGCTGCAGCGCCGCCTGCCTCAGGCCTGCATGAAGTTGCACAGTGCGAGGCCCTCCGTATCTCGGCAGATCAAAATGGTGGATTTTTCATAGCAAAGCAGCACATGCAATTACTACTCAACTACTACTTCTGGCAAGTCGGTTCAATCTGTCCCTTCACTCAAGAACAGTGATGCTGCCATCATGGCGAAGAGCCATCAGTCGTAGCCTAGGGAACACACTGATCAGAGACGGTGCTTCCGATGCCTTAGCCCACTGCACCTGCGCTTCCGATGCACACGCGCCATTAGATGCAAAGCCTGCTTCAGATATGGCCACATCAAAACACATTGCAACTCATCCTACCGAGAACGAAAAATCTAGAGAGTGAAGTTAAAGGCGGTCAAGCTTACTAAAGACGCCACCCGACATTCTAACCCAGACCCCACGAGTCTTTCATCCCATCAAAGTCTAGCCTTGGCGGTGTTCTCCAAGAACACCACCGATCCCACAAAAGCAAACCACCACCTTAGAGCTCAACTCACAAACTTCGACCCTCTAGCCATTGCCAACTTCCACATTGATCCCTCCAGGTTTCTTCCAAATCAAAACATGCAGATCAAAGACGGAGGCCCGGTCAGGCTTCCTAGAGCAGTGGTCAATCTTCCAGGGCTGCACCACAACATCCGCGAAGATTACATCATAGCGATTGATGCAGAAGGCTTCATCCCGGTGGAGGAGTACGACTTTTACAGAGGGAGAATCAGAAACCACCTGGAGCAGGAGTTCGGTATGGATGTCCGCGTTTCTTGCCCTACTCCTTTAGGCATTGCCCTTTTCTCCTTGGGTACTTGCTTCCATAGAGACACTCTACTACTAGGTGAGCCGATAGTGGTGGAGGATGCTTTGATCAGATTTGTTAGACATGATTATGGTTTCAACCGCAGAGTGCACAGGTTCACCAGAGTTGGTTGGTTCATAATACTAGCATACTCCATAGAATACAGGACCATGGAGTGCATTGACATAGTAGTTTCCACCTTCGCCAAACTCCTACACTGGCATAACATCTCAAGGGCGATGGGCTTGGTTCTGGTCAAATGCATGTATAATGAATTCACAGACATTCCGCAGAGCTTAGTACTGAGGCAGAGCAACAGAGATGGGGAGGGTTGGTCCTGGACCTGTCCACTATACATTCTCAATTGGATGGAGACGGATGGAGATGTTCCTATGGAAGACGCTCCCTCGGAGGATGGGAACCCTCACCCCATGCATGCAATTTCAGAAGAGCCCCCCCCCCCCCCCCCCCCCCCCCAAGATCAGGGCTGTAACCATTGGCCCCAGCATGAGCTAGCGCACAACCACGATCACTTCAGTGGGTCTGGGTCTGGAAACCATGACTCATCAACAATCTCAGTGGAGTCCTCAAGCTCTGTGTGCGGTCTACCACATGGCTCCAACCAAATTCTTCATGGACAAACGATTCTCAACCTTGGGGGCAATGGAGACAACACTCAACACCCGAACTGCCTGCTGCCCTTTGACTCCAACTCCCTTAGAAGAATGCTTGCGATGGCCTTTCCAAACTCTCTCCGAATGCCTGGTGGAACGTCTAGCTCCTCGAGCCCTCTGGTCCAAGCTCAAGCTTGGTCCTTCATCTGCCAACTTTAGAACCGGTGTAGCTGCCCCTACAGGGTCCGACATACAACGCAAAGAAGAATTCAGTGATCATCACAGACATCTCAGTAGAGGGCTCGGTCCCTCCTACTCTCAAGGACCAACTTTGTCTTGATGAAAGCCAGAGGTATGGAAGGGTGTACTCCCGCCGCCCTAGGACAGGAAATGACAAACAAATGGGATCAACTACCGCAGGGCAACAAAAGACACACCAACTGACACCAAGTGGTAAAGGGAAGGAACAGATGATAGGGGAAGTCAAAGGGAAAGAACTGATGTCAACCAGTAATCTCCGTCGCAGCCCAAGGATTCAACAAATCCTCGACGGAAACAGGAAAAAACCTACTGCGGGGTCCTCGCAGAAGGTGGTGGGCAATGGGAGCGAGGAGGAGGAGACTTGCGCTCCTCCATCGGGTAACAACTCTTTCACTGGTCTGGTTAAATTCCCTGACCTATCTGATCTCTTCTCCTGTTGCCCTTACCCTCCAATTCCATCCTCGGTGGTGCAGGCAGAGGCTGTCAGTAAATGCGGTGTGCCACATGCTGTGGCACACGAGAGGATCCCCCAGACAAGACCCAGTACTTCACAAAGGAAAGGGGATTCTACAACTCCTAATGCTGATCAATGTTAATACAACCTTCAACTGATGTAGCGGTCTGCCAAGGGGATATTCAGCGAGGGGCTCACTTTTGGCAGGATAGTCATCCTAGACTTTCGGAGGCCCCCAATCTTGTGCTGCTGCTGGCAACACTGTCTTTTGCTAATACTTATGTGTGGTTGGGCCATGGAGGCCTAATTCTAGCTGGACTTTTGGGCTGTGCCGGTATGCCGGTCCCTTATATATTATATAGCCGGCTGGGCTACTTAAATAATTGGAGTGCTTGTGTGCACTGCTACCCTGATATGGCCGATCTTCACCTTCAAGATCTCAAGCGCTCAAACAACTGCGATGCCAAGGACCAGTGGCTGGAACGCACCCGACGAACTACGCACATCAATAAGACAATCGGTACAAATGCCAATATCACAACACTTATACTGTGCAATGGCCCAATTGCTAATACACGAGCCAATACACACCTTCAACGCTTCTATGCTGCATCACACAACAACTTACTGGCCGGGTTTACAACCTGGGACCGAACTAACTAGTCATCCAAAAGGTTCCCAAATGGATACAACCAACATAAATAGATGCTGGGGGATACTTAATTAGAACATCAGGGGCCTAAATGATCACAACAAATAACATTCTGTTAGAGCAAAGATAGATGAAGCAAACAAATATTCTGCATTCAGGAAACCAAGAAGGAGCTCATCGATATCTCACTAATCAAGAAAATTGTCCCGCGACATTTCACAAAATTTGCATTCTCATCATCAAGGGGCGCCTCGGGTGGCATTCTTATGGGCTGGAACGGGGCCATCTTCAGAGGCCAGGTCACACAAACTACAGATCATTCCATCTCAGTTCAATTCACATCCTTATTAAATGGTGTGCAATGGAAGCTAATCACTGTTTATGCCCCTGCCATGGAGAACAAAGACATCAATTCATTGACTGGTGATGGAATTTACAATTGTTGTCGGATGATCTGTGGATGATGATTGGTGATTTCAACTTCTACAGGTTTGTTGAGGACAAAAATAGGGGAGGAGCTAATTTCACAGACATGCAAATATTTAACTCTATCATTCAACACCTGGGGATGCTGGAGATTCCGCTTAAAGGTAGAAAATTCACTTGGAGCAACATGCAGAGCACACCGCCCCTTGAGCAACTTGATTGGTGCTTTACCTCTCCAGAATGGACTATAAGATTCCTGAACACCTCACTTCTGCCACTGTCCAGGGTGCTATCGGACCATACACCGTGTGTCGTCCGGATTGGCACCAACATTCCCAAGGCAAAATGCTTTAGATTTGAAAATTACTGGATAGACCACCCTCAATTCCACGAAATTGTGCAACATTCTTAAAATCAGCCGGTCCATCCTATGAACAGTGCACAAAAACTCTCCTTCAAATTGAAAAGATTAAGATACAGGTTGAAACAATGGGCCAAATCAATTGGTAAACTCTCAACACTCATCTCCAACTGCAACCAAAGCATTCTGGTATTGGACAAAGGTATTGGACAAACTAGAGGAACAAAGAAACTTATTTGTACAGGAGCAAGACTTCATGTCACTCATCAAAGACCAACTCAAACAGCTACTTAACCAAAAAAATAAATATTGGAGGCAAAGATACACTGTCAGATGAACTCAGTTGGGAATGAGCCGACTAAATTCTTCTTGGCAGCGGCAACAGAAAGATACAGACAAAATACAATTATGATACTACAGAATGAGGAGGGGGGACGTGCTAGATCACAACCAAAAGGCCACATTGTTATGGAAGGAGTTTAAACACAGACTGGGCATGGCTGATTAGATGCAGGAATGGCTGGACCTAAACAACATCGTGTCTTAAACAACAGACCTCTCTCAGCTATGTGCCCCCTTCACAAGGGACGAAATAGACGCTGCACTGAAGGAAATGTCGGGGGACAAAGCACCAGGGTCGGATGGCTTCAACACGAAGTTTTATAAAAGCTGTTGGAACATAATAAAGGACATACAAATTACTTGAAAATTTCCATGGACAATTGGTCTCCATGGAAGCACTGAACAACTCATTCATCATTCTATTGCCAAAGGTCAACAACCCATCCACCGTGCATGATTACATACCTATATCTATACTAAACACATCAGTGAAGCTCCCCACTAAATTGCTTTCCATCAGACTGCAAAACGTCATCACCTCATTAATTCACAAAAACCAGTATGGCTTCATATAAAAAAAGAACCATCCAGGATTGCATGGCCTGGACTTATGAGTTTCTGTATCAGTGTGATAGATCTAAGAACAAAATAGTCCTGCTCAAATTGGACTTCGAGAAAGCTTTTGACAAGGTCGACCACGGTTTCATAATGCTGATCCTAAGAAGTATGGGATTTCCGGAACAATGGATTGGTTGGATGGTAGATATCATGACCACGACCACATCAATGATTTTGCTCAATAGCGTTCCTAGGAAAAGCTTTCAATGCAAACGTGGAGTTAGACAAAGGGACCCACTGTCACCACTTCTATTCATCTTAGCAGCGGAACTACTCCAGATCTTGATGAACCAGGCATCAGAAAGAGGGCTGCTATCGGCCCCGATACCGCAAATCGCAACAACAGACTTCCCACTAGTACAATACGCGGATGATACAATCCTAGTGATGAAAGCTTCACAAAGGGAGCTTTTCTTCTTAAAAAATCTACTATAGGTATAGGCAATGCAATAGGTTTCAAAGTGAATTGGAACAAATCCTCTCTCATTCCTCTAAACCTATCGGATGAAGAACCAGTGGTTATGGCCGGAACACTGGGTTGCTCGGTTGGAGTATTCCCTATCACCTATCTAGGCCTTCCGATGAGAATTGACAGACCCAAAATAGAGGACTTTGCATCACTAATAACAAGAATGGACAGAAGACTGTCCTCTTCGGCAATATGGCTATCAATGGCTGGCAGGTGCGTTTTGATCAACAGTGTATTATCGGCAATGTCGATATATGCTATGTGCACAATCAAACTGAAGAACCAGGTAATCAAAGCCCTAGATAAAACGAGAAAATCCTGCCTTTGGAGGGGAGCGGATGTGGCTGGAATGGGCATGCCTTTAGTGGCTTGGGACCAGGTCACTACACCAACTAAAAGAGGGGGATTAGGAATCAAATGCATCAAAACAATGAACACTGCTCTGCTTTCGAAATTCCTGTTCAAAATATACAACAAACACGACACCCCTTGGGTCCAATTGATTCTCAGCAAATATTGCGCACACGGAAGACCTCATTGCACAAAAGGTAAAGGCTCATTCTGGTGGCGTGACGTTCTAAGTTGCTGGGAGGAATACAGTCAGCAACATAAGGTGCGTATTGGAAGGGGAGACACAGTGCTATTGTGGAAAGATGAATGGGAGGGCCACAATTTGAGTACTGAGTTATCAAGACTATTCTCCTTCACGAGGAAACCGAACATCACAGTGCTATTGTGGAAAGATGAATGGGAGGGCCACAATTTGAGTACTGAGTTATCAAGACTATTCTCCTTCACGAGGAAACCGAACATATCCTTTACACAATTCATAGCACATCCACAACCTCTGACTCACTTCTTCAACCCCATGTCACAAGAAGCGCAAACTGAGTTGCACCTGCTGTCAAACATCATCCAACAAATAACCAACAGAGCAAAGGAAAGAGACATCTGGGTGAACACTGAAAACAGAGAAATTTTCTCATCAGGCAAACTATACAATTACTATTTTAGGGGAATCAACCCTCCTCAGCCATTCATCTGGATCTGGGCCTCGAAGTTGGTCCGGGAAATCAAAATCTTTGTGTGGCTTATGTTCAGAGATCGCTTGAATTCAAGAAACCCGCTCAAAAGAAAAAACCTGAAGATACAGGGGGATGACTACACATGCGTGCTGTGCCAACTGAACTTGGAAGAACTAACGTACCGTCTATTCTTCGGCTGCCCATTCAGTGTGGCTTGCTGGAACGCTTTGGGCATACAATGGGACCACACAATTCCCTTCTTTCTAACTATTGACAAAGCAAAGCAAGCATGGCAACGCCCAACATTCATGGAAATCTTTGGAATAGCAGCCTAGGAAATCTGGAAACAACGTAATGGACTGATCTTCCGAAATGAGCATCCCACATTTGCTGGGTGGAAAAACTGCTTCACCGCGTCCATGAGAAATTTTTCCTGCAGACTCAAGGAGCAGGATAAAGATGTAATTCTAGATTGGCTTAACAGTGTTTAGGAGAGGGTCCAATCTTAGGAACCTCCCCGCCCATTGTACAGTTGTCGGCTACTCTTTCTATTGTTATTAATATAATCTGCTACTATGCTGTGGGGGTTCTCCCCTGCAGTTTCTCGGTCAAAAAATATGCTTAAATTTCTGTTTCATCCATAAACTTATTTAAATGAGATTTTTTTTTTCAGCTGTCGAAAGCCTACTTTGGATATGTGGAAGTTCTGTTCAACAACCATATCAATTTTGTCCTCAATTTGGACACAACCACATTCGTACATATTGTCAGCTCACTCGAATCTGGCTTAAAAGGTCTAGATACAGGGATATCAACACAGGTTTGTTTCTTTGAATATTTACTTATCATTTTTTATGCTGAACAGTGTTTATCATTTGACACATGCTCCTGTTACAATGATATAGTATTAGTGATTGACCAGTGCTTAAACTTTCAACGAAAATGCATTGGTGGCTGTGGGTCATGGTGTCCACATTAGAAAAATGCTTTAATTAAATATGTAGCAAAAAAGCTAAAAGTTATATTCTCTTACATTTATTTACCTGGAATTAGTTTGTTAATTTTTGTCTAGTAAAGAAGGTAGGGCATACATAGAACAAAATGTACTGGCTTTTGTAAATGGTTAGATTGTTCAACAAGTTTTCAAAAATTCTCAGAAAGTTATATAGAGATGGGACATGACATGTTATATTATAAGTTCTTAGCATCCCTTGATTCTTTCTTGCTGATCTTGCCTGTGTCCTATTATTTACTTTTGGCAGTGTGCATCTGCTATTGATAGCTTGGCAGCATTTTACTATAACAACGTTATAGCTGCTGATGGACCTCCAACACCAGCTTCAGTAAATCTCACACATCACATTGGAGAGTTCCCCAATTTGTTTCCCCAGGTTTGTGCAGCCACATCCTCTCGACCATATTCTGAAAGGTTTCTCTGTAACTATATTTTATTTGTGACAGATGCTGAAGACACTTTTTGAGATCACTCTCTTTGAAGATGCTGGTAACCAGTGGAGTCTAAGTAAACCGATATTGAGTCTGATAATGACTAGTGAACAGGTGCCTGCCTTTTTTACTAACACTACTTATTTTCTTCGCTTATGCTTTTAAGCTCATTTCCTGCATATACTGTCATTATTCATTTTCTTCACTGGTGTTTCTCCAGATGTTTGGTGACCTGAGAGCGCACGTATTAGCATCACAGGTGAAGATTCTGTTATATTTTCTTCTATTGTTGAAAATTTTTACCTTGTCATCCTTGTGAAGATTCTTAAAAACGTAAAAGAAAATGAAAGATGAACCGTTAAGATTTTGCGTGAATGGTCTACCTGCAACCATTTGATAAGAATCTTCTGTCTATTGTACTGAGGTTTCTATTATTTAACTTTCACTGTCATGTTGTGTATCCACTATCCATTTTGTGGTTAACTATTGGCTTTTGGTAGCTGCATTACGTTACACTGAACACATAGATCTTAAGGGTTGCCCTTTAGACACACGGCATTTAATTTCAGTGTTGGATGGTGAGAGCAAAGAACATGAGACAATGCTGAATGCTGTCTTATAAATGTTAGTTCTCATGAAATAACCCTAGTGAGCAAGATTTTTTGTTTAAAGTTGTTTTAGTTGAGTTTGAGATTTGTGAATGATTTGGAATTTTTATGGCATTATATAAGTATCTTTAAATCTTTAAGAACATTGGCTTGGTAGTCACATTGCAGAACTGGCTAGTCTTGGATAATTATCTGAAAACATTTTGACGAGATGTTTGTATCAAAAAACCTGTTGGCTGTTTTATAGTGCAAGAGGATGCAACAAGTCTATTGTTTATATTTGTTGCATGGGCTTCAATACAGTCATCCATCTTTTCGTCATTAGCCTTGAGCATTGTACACTTACTGGTGGGATCTAATCAAGACAAAACCCTTAAATATATGATACCAGCATGATTCTACATCCGGTAGCAGGGCATGATACTGGGGAGAAAACACATCTATTGACTTCACTTTTTATTTGAAGTTGTTGGTTTCCTCTTGCAAAACAATCATCAGGCATACTATACATGTTTATACATGTTTATGTTTATATAAAAGCCAAATGATGAACCAGTGCTCCGTTAGCACTCTCCATTGTTGGACATGAGGAATGATTAGATAACTGTAATAGTTTGATGTCTGATTTTTTTTTTGGACCTATCACTTTGAGCTGAAAATAGGTGGTTATCCCCAACCCCAAGTCTAAATTTCTTTGGACCTATCACTTTGTTTTGCAGCCTGTAGACCAGCAACAACGTCTTTCGCAATGTTTCGATAAGCTGATGGTAGATGTCAACAGGAACTTGGAACCTAAGAACCGAGAGAGATTCACTCAAAATCTTACTACATTCAAACGTGATTTCCGACTGAAGTAGAGTTTCTCAGAACCAGCCACTAGTTTGAAGGAGGTGCTCCTGTGATGTAAATACTCTGTTGGTTTCGTTTAGAAACCACCATTCGGTGGATGAAAAGAAAAAAATGTGCTTCAGTGTATGCCTTGCATTGGGTGAAAGATGAAGGTTCTTGTTGCTGCATATGTTTGCGGAAGCAGTTGTAAATTTCTTAGACGTTCATTTTTTATAAGAATGGTGAATGGCAGGGATTGCTTCATTGCTTTTTTTTCACCTTTATATCACTTCTCTTTTGCTTGTACAGCAAAATTAATGCAGGGCCAGGGATTGCTGTTTGACCTGGTTCTTAGGGAGGCAACAGCCGTCACATCAAATCTAATTCATTTGTTACGAAGTTAACTAGGCAAAGGATGTACTCCCCCGTTCTTAAATACTTGTCGTCTTCTAGTAAAAAAAGAATAAGAAGACAAATATTTAGAGACGGAGAGAGTAAATGATTTCTGCTATTGGCTTTGCTGATGGTTGAAAATGAAAGCTGGAACATACCCTGCACATATCATACTGTTTGTCATAAGAATTTCTCTCTTTCCGTTTTGCATGTTGTGCAGGTTGATGTGGTCGCCACACAGCACTGAAGCAATGCTTCCTTGGTTGTCTGTGTTTGCTGACATGCCCTTTCTACGAGTTACCGCCCAGTTAGTTTTGTCTGATTGATTAAATAATTGATTCTATAATTGTTTTTTTATAGTATCTTCATTGAGTTATCTTCAATGTTTTTAAAGCATACTTTTGAGTCTTCATCCATACATATCTCGAGAAAAAGAAGCTGGCATTTTAGAAATATTCATGTTCTTTCCTGAGACTATTTTTTTGTATATAAAAGTACAATGTACAAGTTCACCTGTTGGCAGTCTGTTATAATGAGATCTTGATGCAGATGCACCAGGGGATAGTGATATACTGTTGAGCCTTTATCCATACATATCTCGAGAAAAAAGAAGCCTCCACAAACAAACAACAATGAAGACTTTGTTTCAGGAATAGAATATGCTGATATGGACCAAATATGGAGCTTGCCAGGCATATGACTTTATTGGTTTAAAACGACGAATCAAAGAAAATAAATAAAAGGTATCGCCAACCTTTCTCCATCTTTATTCGATCTTAACCTACGTTTCTCCTTTGATACATTTTGCATCTGGTGAAGGAGTGAACTATCTGTACAACGGCATCCTCATGTAAAAAAGAATAGGAACACCGCTCTTTTTTCTTTCCTTTCCTAGACACCTCGAATACTAAATTACAAATTGGTCAACGATGGTTAAATATGTGGATGGTCTGCCCCGTATCAGAACCCTACCTCCTGAAGGTCCTCACCCATACCGCTGAACTGGGCCGACGAGTTGCTACTGGAGCGGCTGTGTGGTCTTCTGCCAGGCATCGATGGCGGCTGCATCGTCTGTCCATCAGGTGATCTGGAGACAGCGGAACCATTGATCTGGTCTGGGTATGTTCCACTCCACGAAGCTGCTCTTGACCTCGACAAAGAGCTATCTGCGGGGGTCATGATGTTGTCCATACTTGGATGCCGCTGAATGGTCAATGGCATTGGAGCTGATGGTGGCGGTGAACTAAATGCTGCCTCCAATGCTGGTGCGGACGATGGCTCATCCTGATGAGTGGTTTCAGTTTGGGCATCCACGTTTGGGTCATCCATCTGTTCTGAAGCAACAGTAGCTGGAGTAGGCACAAAAAATTTCGCACCAGGCAGTGGACTCGTCGTTGAAGCTGCTGGTTTGCTAAATGATGTTGCAGCTCCAAAGGCACTCGCACCACTGCCCTTGTTAAAGGTGTCAACATATCTGCGCAAAGGAGATGTTACACCCTCCTTATATAAGGAATCAGGGAAAACGATTAAACAAATTACCTTGATCTAACACCCATCCGTCCACGTGCTGCAAATTGGTTCTGGGTCAGTGGTATCGGTGGCATCCCTGAACTAAGCTCTGAAGGATTAGAGCTTTTAGCATCTGCAAATCCATAAGCAGTATGACCGCCACCAACAGGGCCATTCAAGTTGTAATCTGGAACATTGCTCTGGAACGAAGCTTTTGTCGGAGGTGGAGGAAGGGGAGGCTCGTCAGCAGGGACTTCAGCGCCTTCCTCCACCCACCGCTTCAGCTTCTCATCATAGTAGAATTTGTTATGTTCCCCTAGCTTTGCCTTCAGTCCATCAGGAGATAAACCATGCTTAGCGTTACAGCAGGGAGAGAAAGGTAAAAACAAAATAGTGTGATCATTGTGCAAGTACCTGCTTGTTAGATTTTGAAACAAGCCCCATTGTCTTTTGGACCAACCATCCAAAGCGTGAACTGCCCGAACTTGACGTGCTTTGCACACTACCTGATCCTGCACCCTGTTATGATTTTGAGTCAGCAAAAAAGTCACGAAAGATCCCTAAGAAATACTCACTAATCCAGGGAGTACCTGATGTGGAGTTCTACCGAAATCTGGCTCCGAAATACTTCTGTTATGGGCAGCATTCCTTTCAGGGGCGCCTGACATTCCACTCATAGAAAGCTCGGAAGTAGAAGACATCAATGGTGACATGGACATTGCTGATTGAGTATTTGCAACTTTTGTATCAGGAACATAAGTAATATTGCTCTCATTTGCAGCGCCATGTGGCAGTTGAGGCATTGGAGCAGATTGTGTACCCATCATGCGGGACAAGGATTTATCAAGTGATGTGAAAATCTTCCCAACAATCTTTCCAGGGGCGAGATTTATTGCATATCCTCCCTAAAGCAGCAAACTGGCTATTAGTGGGCAGGAGACAACAGGAATGAAAAAGTAAACTAACATAAACTAAATACCTGCTGATGGGTGCGTATCCGCTCTTCCAGGGACATAAACAATTGCTTCAGTGCTTCTAGTTCAGGCGCACGGCCAGAGGCCTTCAGCATCTTCAGAGATGCTTGACAATACCTTAAGAAGGCAAACCAATGTCAACTAAGAAGACAGGGGAAGTATTAAAATAACAATTCAAAAGCCTACCTTAGTGAATCAGAAACCTTCCCAACCTCCGCAAGCATGTATGCATATATCAGCTTATATGGTTGAAATGGCAAGAGGATATACTGGGAATTACCAAGAACCTTTGCATACTCATACAGCTCCGTCCTCTGCTAGTTGCATAGAGAGGATATTTGTTCAGAGGGAATGGATACTAATGGAATACTGTAAAAGAAATACTATAACAAGTCTCTGGAAACAAATAACAGCAGTGTTTTAAAAGGGCGCCTGGACACCTAGGCGCCTTTTAAACAGTGAATAACAGAGCAAAATAAAATTTGTGGCCAAAAGGTAAGGCCCATAGAACAAAAGCATAGAATTGAAAAGCACCTGTAGTCTAAAAATATAAAAAAAAAACACTAGATTATGTTATTATATAACATGAATTCCTACTCGGCACTTTTGGTAATGTATATGATCTCAAGGTTCCACAAACTTGAATTTTGATGCAAGATGCAGAAGTGTTCACGTGGTCTTAGCCAGAAACTGGAACTTCTTGCCTGGCTTCTATGTTAGCCTGCGTACAGATCTCCGTGATGGTTGGTTAATGCAACTTAAAGCTATAGAATATCTTCACCAAGGCATTAGAAGTAGCAGAAGAAAAAAAATCATAATAAACTACCCCCTCTGATTTTTTTTAGTCATTCGGAGGGCTGAACTCGGGTAGTCGGGTTTCCCAAATCCCCAACATCAAGTAAAAAAGAAAGGAAGTAGGAAAAGGATGATGCAACTTAGTGATATCGATAAAAGACCTGGACAGTTTTTTTTTTTTTGAAAGGAAACCAGTAGGGGAAGCCCCGACTGTGCAGTGTACAGTGTACTTATAAATAGGTAGAAGGGAAGCTGACCTGGATAGCTTTGGGGCTGGTAAATGTCCGTGGACATCGCAAGTGGTCAGTGCCAATGAGACACATCCTTGCACTTTCAGAGTATGAATCAATATTTAATTCAGCAACTAAGTAGCATGAGTGAGCAGACACAACCTGCATTAAATCCTACAGTGAATTGGACATAAACTGTACACAAGGAAGAGTACATATTTGACACAGAATCTCGAACCTCATTTTTCTCTTTCCAGAGGCAATCCCCCAGGTGAGTAATTACAAGGTCATCACCTTTTGTCCTATTTGCAGTTAAAATAGCTAAATTATCTTGCCAGTCATCCAGCATACCCTTAGAAGCAGCCTGCCGACAGAAGAGTGAAATTTAGTTTGAACTTAAAAGATACAAAACTGGAAAGTGAGTTTCATTCATTACAACGAAAATGCGCATGTCCAATGAGATATCTGAAAATCTAAAAAAAATAATACAATTTGATTGTGTTACAGCAAATCATGCCGCGATACATACAGAAGTCCAGACAACACAGAAGGATAATGCAGCACTGGAGAACATTAAGGTTCTTTGCAGTTTGCAGTGACACTGATTGACATTAGATTAGATTAGTAGAACTTGGCTGCTTTTACTTCATCAAACTAAGCACTAAACAATCATTTAGGTCACACTCGATAATCTTATGTTCATCGAGACATATATCAGTGTACTTGAGTCTTAGACCATTATTACCTCTACAGACGGCTGGCCTGTGTGCAATGAACCACTAGCAACAGGGTTCTCAAAATTAAAAACATCTGCAGGTTGTCCGGCAATAAGAAGGCACAATGTCCTCAAAGGTGATCCAGACACAAAATGGCAATCAGCCATTTTCTTCACGGTATCCGCATAAAACTGCATCAGAAATCAAGCAATGAGCAATTACTCAGGGACAGGGGAACGAAACAGGGCACCCAACTAGTCAAGAGAACCGAAAAATCAATTCAGTGAAGCAGACCTTATCACCAAGTTGTAAAGCAAGGATCAGTGCCGGACCCCAAAGCTGACCTTCCTGTGCGGACTGAAGAGCCTCTTTCCTTCTACCAGAAACTAGTAGATTTTGAACCGCCTGGGCAGTGGCCTGCAGTAGAGTATTTGCCTAAACCAGGGTATACTATAGTAAATAATGCAGCTATGACACAAAAGACAAATAATAATGACCTGAATCTGGCTTTCCAAGGGAATATTTTTCATGCTATGGACAACGGCCCCGTACCCTTTCATATTAGCATTACTCTTATAAGATGCCAAAAGCTTTGTCACTGCCATCTCTGGTCCATCTACACCCTGTAACAAATATTCAAAAAGCATCAGTATTTCGTACGGAAATAATATTACACTCGGTGTATGGTTCACTATATTTATATTGTTAATAAGAGGCACCTTCAGGACATGATAGTGGATTATAATGAAAAAAAAAAGTGTGAGGGCAAACACAAACACAACAATATGTTTACCATTCCCAACTAAGAATTTAAGCATAAAAGTGGACATTATCTGAATACGCATAAAGTGTATATTCAGTTCTGTTTCGGTAGGTACTAGGTGGATATTTTATTCTGAACCAAGATTTGCTTCTTCTGGTTGCCATGGAACTGCGTTGTAGGCCCAGTCGACATTAACTCTACAATCCACTCTAGCAGTACATAGAAATGAAGAGAACCAGGGTCATTTTCTGGGTATCCCTCTGCAAAGCCTCAAAAGAAATATAAGCCAGGGAGAACATGAGTATTCTAGGAATTAGTTTGTGCCCTCAAAATTATATATGATTCAAACATCAGATTATTATTAATCCCATTGAGCAAATAACATTTGTTGCTTCAGTCATGTCTATCAGAGCACTCGCTGGTACACCAGAGTGTTGGCACACCTCATGCATCTTTTCCTTAGGTAGCCAAAAAGATGAATTTAAGCACCACATTACCATTTGCCACTCAAGCAAACAACAAAAACAAAACCTTTGCCCCAAGCAAGTGTATAAATAATTTAGGACTCTACTCAAATATGGTATGTTATGAAGTCAATCATCAACCTTTCAATACATATAAGTTATCTGCTTACAAACTAAAACAAAGTAGATTTGTATGTGATCATACAGGAGCAGATTGGCAAGCATCATACAAGTATAGGTAGAAGATTTTCAATGAAGTAAGCTGAAAAGTGCTGCCCAACCAAAAATATAAGTAGCATAGTCAGACAAGACAGAAAGAAAATACCTCCTGTGATGGATCTGAACCAAAGGGTGACCGAAGTTTTCCATAGTGTTGACACAATATTTTCAGCAATGAAATAAGGAGTTTATGAACATCCCCTCCTTGGAATTCCCTCACAGAAGATTCATATCCATCAATAATATCATCAAGCCATTTATTCACATCCTTTGCTGCGGCACTTCCACCAACAAGTGGGCCAGGAATGGGACGATGACACAAAGCATGGAAGTAGCTAAGTGCACTGCCGCTAGGGATGCTTGAAAGGTCAATTTTATCAGCAACAATCTCTGGCATATTCAGAATGGACACCGTTTGACCAGAATTGCCCTTTGATTGCAGTAACAAAAGAAGTTAGTTACTACTTCACTGAAAGAAGAATATGATAAAGAAACAATTTCATAATACCTGATTTCTGCTGTCAAAATTTGCAGTCATTGAGCTGATTTCTTTCAGAACTATGAGCTTTCCTCCAAATCCAAAGGTGACCAGAGCATGCGGTGGGCGTCCAGCTGACGACCTCTGTTCATGCGGTGAGAAACTAAACTGTTGGGATGAACCATTTGCACCGATCGACAGCTGCTGAGCAAAATCCCCTGAGCTATGAGTACCCCAATAGTTGTTGGGCAAATGCATATGTGCAGCTGAACCTGCTTGTGTCTGTTCCTTGTGCATGCTGTCCTTTGGAACAAGACTGCCATACCCATGGTTTGTAGAGTCATATCCCATGTGGCTATCCTGATGATCATTAGAAGGTTCAAAACCAGTTTGGTAACCTGTGGAAGGTTCAAACCCTTTGTATCCTACTTCCTGACCTGTAGAATGCCCAGAATCTTTATTCCAACTCTGGTTACTTGTAAAAGGTTTGAACCCCCGGTGACCTGTATACAGTGCAGAGCCTGTGTACCCACTCTGATAGCCCATAGAACTACTTAGATCACTTGTAGACTGTTCCAGACCCTTAGAGGCGCTCTGGTGAATATCTGAAGGTTGGAACCCCTCATAACTAGCCTGGTTGTTATCAGTACCAGTGTATTGACTAGAAGGCACAAATGTGTTGATGTAGTTTGTAGATGATTGCAATGGTTGGGCATCAGCTTGCTGCCCAATCTGATTATAAGATTTATGATCAGAACCATAGAAACTACCCAACAGACGACTATCTGCTGAACCATCAGACTCCATGCTGTTACCCAAGGCACCAGGTTGCCACTGGTTCTGCTGGGTATAGCTACCCGTGTAAGAATCTTGGGTGTGAGGTGCACCATGACCTATCCCTACAAACCCACCTGAGGCTGCTGCAGTCTGGGCAACAGCTTGTTGGTACAGCTCGAGCGATTGCCACTGCTGAGTGTTGGTGTCGAAATACCATCCTGGATATTCTGCATAGAACAACATATTTGGTGGGAATTCGGTGGGTGCTACATAGCTCCTATCCTGGCCCCAGCCGGCGGCATTGGTGGTGCCCTCCTCCGCAATGGTCTCAAGCGTTGCATGTGAAGAATTCTGCACGTATGAAGCATCGAATTGCTGCTGCTGACCATTATCACCAAGGGCTGTCATAGTGTTGCTGTTATCAGCAGCACTCTTGTGTGCACTGAGAGTGTCTACCTGATACCACTGCTGTGTCACCTCATCGTACTTCCACCCAGGGTAGAGGTTCTCCCAGTAGTTGGGATCAGTGGAGTCCAATTGTGCACTCTTACTCTGATTCATGGATTCCATGGCAGCTCCACTGGAATCCAGCTGTGAATTGTCATTGCTTTCCAAGACTCCACTGGAGAAGTTGTGATCCATCGCCAGAGCGGCACTGCTCTGCAAGACCTGGTCCATGGGCTTGGCGCCCTCAAAGAAAGCATCATCAGCTCCATCCGCCACAAGGTCCCCAAATGGATCTGCCCCACTGCTAGCGCCAAAGTCATTCCACTGCACCTGCTTGACCGCGGTTTGGATGCCCTTGTCCGAACTAGGGGAGTTGGCCTCTGGGACGGCGTTGGCCTCCACCTTGAGGGGCGGCACCAGGGCCTCAGAAGGCTCAGACCCAGTATCCAGTGGGGCCGGGTGAGCCCCCACCAGCGCCTCCGACTCAGCCTCTACCGTAGCAGTCGCCGCCGCAGGCTTCAAGTCAGGCTCCTCCTCCCTTGTAACCTCCACCACAGACTCAGGCTCCACAGAATTACTGGGAGCGTCTACCTGATACCACTGCTGCGTTGCGGTGTCGTACTTCCACCCAGGGTAGATGCTCTCCCAGTAGTTGGGATCAGTGGAATCAAATTGTGCGCTCTTGCTCCGATTCATGGATTCCATGGCAGCTGCATTGGAATCCAACTGGGAATTGTCTTTGCTTTTTAAGACTCCACTGGAGAAGCTGTGATCCACCGCTGGGGCGGCGCTGCTCTGCAAGGCCTGGTTCCTGGGCTCAGCGCCCTCAAAGGAGGTATCCTCGACTCCATCCGCCACGAGGTCCCCAAACGGATCTGCCTCGCTACTAGCCCCAAAGTCATTCCACTGCACCTGCTTGACCGCGGTTTGGATGGCCTTGTCTGAACTAGGAGAGCTGCCCTCTGGGGCGGCGCCGGCCTCCACCTTGAGGGGCGGCACCAGGGCCTCGGGAGGCTCAGACCCAGTATTCAGTGGGGCCAGGTGAGCCCCCACCAGCGCCTCCGACTCAGCCTCTGACGTAGCAGTCGCCGCCGCAAGCTTCAAGTCAGGCTCCTCCTCCCTGGTAACCTCCACCCCAGGCTCAGGCTCCACGGCATTACTAGGAGTGTCTACCTGATACCACTGCTGCGTTGCGGCATCATACTTCCACCCAGGGTAGAGGCTCTCCCAGTAGTTGGGATCAGTGGAGTCCAATTGTGCATTGTTACTCTGGTCCACAGATTCCATTGCAGTTGCAGTGGTGGAATCCAAGGCACTGGAGATACCATGATCCTCCTCCAGGGACACACTAGCTTGAAGTGAACCATGCGAGCCCTGGTCGTCCCTGAGCACGGCACCCTCGAAGAAGGCGTGCTCAGCCCCAGATGGATCTACCCCGTTGGAGGCACCGAACTCGTTCCACTGCGCCTGCTTGACATCAGACTCCACCTTGGGTGGCTCCGTCTGAGGATGCACCACGGCCGGGCGGACCTCCAGCACCGCGCCTGGGTCGGCGTCAGGATGCACCAGCGGAGCCTCGCGGTCTCCCGCCTTAGTACTAGTAGGCGCCGTCGCGGGCTCGGGGTCTTCCGCCTTAGGATGTGCGGGCGCAGCATTAGGCGGAAGGTCTGCGAGCTCGGGCTCCGCCTTAGAATCTTGTTTGTCGGCGAGGGTTAGAGCGGAGAGGTCCTCGGCAACATCATCAGCGGCGAGGGGGAGGGGGAGGGGGAGGGGTCGGCGATCGTCGTCGGAATCGGATTCGACTAGCTTGTCGAAGAAGTCGGCGTCGTCGGAATCGGAGGCCATAGGGTTGGATGTGGACGGCGACGAGGTGGAGGTTTAGGTGGTGATGGGATTGGATCTACTACCTCCTCTCCTCTCCTCTGGACGACGACGAATTTCCTCTTCTGATTTCCTCTTCTCCTCTTGTTGACCACTAGCTTTGACTAATTTCTCTTGGGATTCCTTCTCCACGCGGGACGGGCCCGGGTGGGAATCCTTCCCAATTTTGGGGGACAATTCAGGAGTCGCCTCGCCGGATATCTTTTCATCAATGTTCTCTAAAATTTGTATTCTTCCTTGCAATATCTATTTTTATATAGTATCCCACAGAGATAGGTATAATCCGAAATGACAAATTTACCCCTCTCCCTATTATTCCTCCCTCCCGGCGCCACTGCTGCGCCATGGTTGGGCTCGTCCACCACCCGCACCCGCAACACCTAGAATCGGATGCGAGTCAGGACCGCAGGTGAAAAATCTTATCTGCACCCGTCGAGTGCAAAAAACCGACGTGTACCAAACTTGCAGATGGGATTGCCAATTTGCCATCCCATTGTTGATTAAAAAAAGAGAGACAGCGGTATGGAGATCTGAACCGCCGTAGAGCTCATCACCGACGAGGTCCAATACCTTAGCTGCCCTTAATATGGTTATTGGTATGGATGAAAGTGGAAGCCTCCACGGCTTACCTGCCCTTAATATGGTTATCGGTACGGATGAAAGCAGAAGCTTTCACGGCGCCCATCCAACCGCCTGAGTTCGAAGCGGATGAACTGTTTGCCGCTAACGGCGACGGTGTTTTTTTCGAAAAAGTCTATTTTACTCCTCTCAACTATCGCTTAGTCCGAATAACCTCCAACTTTTATTTGATTCATTTTACACCTAATCTTTTCTATTTGAGTGCGTTTTACACCATTAATCAGGTTTGTAATCCCAACTTGCCGATGTGGATGGGAATTAAGTAGGATTGTTATGACCTGGAGAAAAAAAAGGCACGTAGGACTCCTCATTGAACGGATTCGTAGCCCTTCTCCCGTCACCTGCACGGCTCCGTTCAGAGCAGCAGCGCCCATCGCCGGCCATTCGTCGTCTGACCCCTACTCGCCCACGCGGTGGCTCCGCGTGTGCTGCCTCCGTCGGCGCCTGTTGGCCTCCCAACTCCGGCACCCACGCTGTTGTGGCTGCCTCGAGCAGCGCATCCAGGTGAGCGCCCGCCGGCCTTCTGTCGACTCTGATCACCTCCGTGTGTGCTCTTCACCCGGCGGCGCAGGTGCGGTCTGGCACGCCCCTCACCTACGACCGCACCCCCCCCCCCCCCCCCCCCCCCCCCCCCGAGCAGCGGCAACAACAAGATCCCCGCCACTGACCTGTGACGCCCGACGGGCCCAAAGATCACGGGCGTGCCTCACCTGATGAAGCATTGATCCACCCCGTTGGGAATACCTTTGTATTGTTGTTTTCAACCTTTCACTAGTACATATTGATTCTATCGATTGTAATTTGGATGTTCAGTATACTGTACCAGTCCTACGTGGCTTTCTTTTTGTGTTCAGTATACTGTAACAATCCTTCGTGACTTTCTTTTTGTCAGGTCACAACAATCCCACTTAATTCCTGTTGAAAGTAAAAACGCGAGAGAGACAAAGACAATGTACAAATGATTCAACCGTGTGTTCATTCATTCATTCACCATATATTTATACATTGTGAAGAGACACATTTGTGAGGAGACATGACTTTTCGGGTAGGCGGTTAGAACCGCTAGGGACCTTTCAAGTGATCACATGTTAAATGTTTTATAACACTCTCCCTTGAGCACTTGAATTCCTCTTCGTAGAATGAACAATCTTCAAAAAACCCAATGTGAAAAATCTGAAGATATTTATTTACAATAAAATGCTTGTGTAAAAACTCCTGAAAAATTTTTATAAAACAGGAGAAAACACAGCATATAATGTCATAATTGTTTTCAAATAAAAAACCCTGTGGGGAAAATAAGAAAACAGACATTATCTTGCATTGTCATTGCCTCATTAAAACTTATTGTGAGAAAACTTTTAAGTGTAAAACTCACATAAGAAAAAGAGTACAATTTGATGCTTAATTATCAGGTAGCTCTCGATAAAGCTCCCCCTAAACCTTGCAAATCTCTAAGTCTACGCATACCAATACCCTTAACACATTTAGAAAATTTGGAGTATGGTAGGGACTTAGTGAATAAATCTGCTAAATTATCACATGACTTAGTTTGTTGGAGATCTATTTCTCCATTTACTTGAAGTTCATGTGGATAAAATAGTTTAGGAGCTATGTGTTTAGTAACATTAGTTTTCACATAACCTGATTGCATCTGAGCAATGCAAGTGACATTATCTTCATAGATAATGGTTGGTGAGTCAATGGGCCCAATGTCACTTGATAGTTGGATATGATTAATCACTCTACATAGCCAAGCACATTCACGTGCGGCCTCATATAATGCTATGATTTCGAAGTGATTAGAAGACGTAGCAATTAGAGTCTGTTTAGAAGACTTCCAAGAAATTGCCGTCTGTCCGTGTAGGAACACGAAACCAGTTTGTGATCTACCGTTGTGTGGATCACTTAAATAACCCGCATCGGCATAGCCGATGAGGTTTAGATCTTGTTTCTTTGGAAAGAAAAATCCAAGATCTTGTGTACCTTGAAGGTACCTTAATACATTCTTTACTTCATTCCAATGTCTCATTATAGGAGCATTACTATATCTTGCTAATAAATTAACTGCGAAAGCAATATCGGGTCTTGTATTATTTGCAAGATACATAAGTGCACCAACGTCACTAAGGTATGAGTATTCAGAATCCAACACCTCTTCTCCTTCTTGGCATGGCTGAAATGGATCTGTATCCCTTTCTAAGCCTCTTACTACCATAGGAGTTTTAGATGGATATGCTTTGTTCATATTGAATTTCTTCAATATTTTTTGAATATAAGCTGATTGGTGTACGAGAATGACCGTATGAAGGTGCTCGAGTTGTAAACCCAAGCAAAATTTAGTTTTACCTAAATCCTTCATCTCGAACTCCTTTTTAAGATGATTTTGCGCCTCTTTAATGTCATTCTCAGTGCCAATGATATTTAAATCATCAACATATATTGATATGATACAAAAACCAGTTGAGGATCTTCGAATGAAGACACAAGGGCAATCATCATTAGTAGAGTAGCCTTTGTTTAAAAGGAACTCATTCAGTCGGTTATACCACATCCTTCCAGACTGCTTCAAGCCATATAAAGACTTGTTAAGTTTAACACAAAATATGTTGCGATCTACTTTTCCATTCGGTATGGGTATCCCATCGGGAACCTTCATATAAATATCCGAATCTAGTGACCCATATAAATATGCAGTCACGACATCCATCAACTGCAAAGATAGATGTTTTTGTGTTGCCAGTGATATCAAGTATCAGAAGGTTATTTCATTCATAACAGGAGAATATGTTTCATTAAAATCAATGCTGGGTCTCTGCGTGAACCCTTGTGCAACTAGCCTTGCCTTGTATCTCACAACCTCATTGTTTTCATTTCGTTTTCGAACGAAAAACCATTTGAACCCAACAGGATAGGTTCGAGGAGGAGTAGGTATTACATTTCCGAATACCTCCCTCTTTTTAAATGAGTCAAGTTTTGTCTTGATTGCTTCTTTCCATTTGATCCAGTCTGAGCGTTGTTTACACTCTGCCATGGTCTTAGGATCAGGATCTTGGAGAAGATCAGCAATCAAGGTTGAAAAGCATGAGTTGATAACCGTTGTATTACGATCAAATAATTCTCCAGAACTAGTATAATTGATGGAAAATTTTCTTATTCCCTGTAATTCTTCTTGACTTCCCAACATAGAAGAATCAGGGTTTTCCAATTGTCTAGCCTGCTCTATAGTGCGCACTTGAGGGCTAGATAAAAGATTTAAAATATTCATTTGATTTAAGTCAACGTTTTGTTGACTCGCATTTACTTTCCTCGAGGAAGTTCTAGTCTTCGGACGCTTACTTGAAGCATCTTTTTCCTTACTTGCTCTCCCCCTTTTCGGAGGTTGAGTAGTTTTTATTGTACCTCCACTCGACAAGGTGCATTGACAGCGAGATTCAAAGACTTTGTAACATTATTGTAGTCAGTAAATGCATCTGGCAGGTTACTAGCAAGTTGTTGTAACTCTATAATTTTTTGAACTTGAAGTTCAGTTTCTTTTGTACGTGGATCAACATTTGGAATGAAATTGTCATCCCAAATTATTTCTCGGCTTTCATTGGAAAATTTATTATCTCCCCCTAAAGCCGGGAAATGATCCTCATTAAATATGCAATCAGCGAACCAGGCCGTAAATAAATCTCCTGTTAAAGGCTCCAGGTATTTAATAATAGACGAGGATTGATATCCCATGTATATTCCTAATTTCCTATGAGGGCCCATAGAAGTTCGCTTAGGTGGTGTAATTGGTGTGTATACAGCACAACCAAATTTCCGCAGATGGGAGATATTGGGTTGATCTCTACGTACAAATTGTAAAGGGGAGATGGTATGATATGCAGTTGGTCTTAATTGTAGAAGATCGGCAGCGTGTAAAACTGCATGACCCCAACAAGATGTTGGTAAATTGCATCCTTGTAATAATGGCCTAGCTATGAGTTTAACCCTCTTTATTAGAGATTCTGCTAAACCATTTTGTGTATGAACATATGGAACAGAATGTTGCACTTCAATTCCTTGAGCCATACAATAATCATTAAAGGCTCGAGATGAAAATTCAGTAGCATTATCCATACGGATACTTTTAATCCTATATTCAGGATAATTTGCTTTCAATCTTATGACTTGTATCATAAATTTGGCAAAAGCATGGTTACGTGTAGATAATAAACACACGTGTGACCATCTAGTAGATGCGTCTATTAAAACCATGAAGTATTTAAATGGACCACACATAGATTGTATAGGTCCACAAATATCTCCTTGAATTCTTTCAAGGAACTTTAATGGTTCAACATGGATCTTTAGCGGAGAAGGCCGCAAGATCAACTTGCCCATAGCACATGAAGTACACATAAAATCATTAGATTTTGGAAATTTAGTGTTCTTTAAATCATAGCCGGTGCAATTTCCAATAATTTTCCGCATCATCCCTATTCCGGGGTGGCCTAGGCGTGAATGCCAGGTCTTGAATGTATCAACATTCTGGAAAATCATCTTATATGCAATATATGGTACGGGTTTTATGTACGTGTAGTACAGTCTAGATGGAGTAGAAGGAATTCTTTCTAGAACTTCTTGGCCATATTCGGAAGATTTTGAGACAAGAAGAAATTCTTCTTTATTCTCTTCATGGGTATGTATATGTAACCCATTCTTCTGAATATCTCTAAAACTTATGAGAGTGTGTGTAGAATCGGGATACAATAAAGCATCCTCGATCATCACTTGTGTCCCATTAGGAAACATAATAGTGGCTCGGCTAGAGCCAACTATTGTTGCATCGCGTCCAGCGATGGTCAAAACATTTCCTGACCTTCTAGTTAGGGTTTGAAAATATTTTGTTTCCCTAAGTATAGAGTTAGTGGTGCAACTATCCACAAGGCACATTTCTTCTTCCATCGGAAACTTCCCGTAAATGTAATATAAGAATAACACAATGAGTTGCATTAAAAATACATTTATGTACATAAAATATTAGAGTGTTGGATAACCCTAATACAATATAAATATATTTATATTACAACACACTTTCAATATTTATATGAACTAAAATATGTACATTTCTATGGTAGAAGATCTATAAAAGATCATCGAATACATTGTTCGAATTGTATTCCACCATAGTGTTGTCCATGTCCATGTTGTCATCATCATTCAACGTTGATTCGTCATTTCTAGGGTTTTGATCCTCACTAGAACAACCAACTTCAAACATTGAATTTGTCGGGATGCTGAAATGAGTTTCATATTCAGTTCCTGATCCTTGATTCTTCTTGTCATTCCCAAGTGATTTCTGGTACAATGCTACAAGGTGTTTAGGTGTGCGGCATTTAGCTGTTGTATGTTTGTAAGTGCCACATGCCTTACACTGCACATTCTTTCCTTTAAAAGGAGTATCATTCTTTTTCATTGTCTTTGAAAACTTTTTATTTTTCTGCCTATTGCGACAGCGCCTAGCAGATCTACCATTCTTCTTTGGATTTGCATCCTTAGAAGTATTTGCTTTCTTCTCATTGTGATGAATTTCAGGAAGAGAAGCAGCCCCAACACGACGTTGGTGATGATTCTTACTGGTAAGTTCATTATGCTTCTCGGCCTGAAGTAAATCTCGAATGAGATCAGCATAAGTTTGGTAGTTCTGGGCCCTATATTGATGTTGTAAGATCCTATTAGAGGGAAGCATAGTTTGAAGAGTCTTTTCAATCTTGTCATCCTCTGATGGTTCTTTCTCACAAAATCGCAATTTGGCACACACCTTATGAACAGCATGGTTATAATCTCCTATAGACTTAAAGTCTTGGAGACGAAGTTGAGTCCACTCATGGTTGGCCTCAGGCAATAAAATTGCCTTTTGCTGTTCATATCAATTTTTGAGTGCAGTCCAAAGACTACGAGGTTCTTCCTCCATAACATATTCAGACTTTAAGTCTGGATGAAGGTGGTTTCGAATGATGTATAGTGCTTGATACTTTTGTGTATCCAGAAATGCTGCATTTCTTCCTTCAGGGGGATCAAGTGCAGCCATGATTCCTTGATATGCCAAGCTTATCTTGATGTCTAATGCCCATGTAGGATAGTTGTGACCATCAAGGGCAAGTTCTTCGAACTCGCGAGCCATTGGGTCCTACATTTAGGCAATCAGAGATTTTATTAATAAAATCATCATGGTGGTGTTGTAATCTGTGTTAATCATAATGAAAAACACATAGGAATTATTCATTTTTATCTAGCCAAATGTCAAAAATGGCTTGACAAAAAGAAAAATTTATTTGTGTATGATTCACATTTCATTAAGCCAAATTTTAGAAAAATGGCCTAACAAAATTGAACCAAACTGATTTTATATTTTATGTGTGTAGTCAGATAAGCCAAAATTCTAAAACTTGCTTAAATGACAGTATTTGTAAAAATTGTTAATATAACAAACAAAATTCTAAGTTCTGGCCAAATTTTGGAAAATAGCCTTACAAAGAATTTTGGACAATGTGGTTTTTAATTTCATCTATGTTTTGGCCAAAATTTGAAAATTAGCCAAATATTAGATTTATTGCAAATAAATGCAATATACACATTGTCATAATCATATATACATTGATCATAATTATATTTACAAATATTTACAATACATACACACTTGCAGAAATGTAAACTAAATTTAAACTGCAAATACTAATTAAACAGTAATTATATACAGTCAGCCCGAAAAAACGCAGTTAACCGAAAAACGCGGCCCACGGCCCGCATGCTCCGATCTCGCGGTCAAACGCGTTGTTGACTCGCGGTCGAAGCGCGGCCCACAGCCCGCATGCTCCGATCTCGCGGTCAAACGCGTTGTTGACTCGCGGTCGAAGCGCGGCCCACGACCTGTGTTGTCCGATCTTTCGCGGTTGCGCGCTGGGCTGAGCCCGCTTCCTCCGATCTGATGCGGCCTCGCGGCCTGTTTCCTCCGATCGTCTGAAGCAGCACGGTATGTTTCCCGCCTTTTTCTCCTTCGGCGCCGTCCTCCTGCTTTGCCTTTAATCTCCGGCGCCGCTCCCCCTATGCTTCATCATTCAACGGCTTTTTGGCCGGCGGCCGAACCACGGGTTCGGCTAGCGAGATGAGCAAAGCGACGAAGTACTCGGTTCTCGCTCGGGCTCGTGAGCACCGGCAGAGATCCGGGGCCCGAAGGCCTGACTTCGCCATGAGAGGTTGCCGGCGAAATTGATGGTACAATAGTGGATGAAGGCGGCGTCGACGAGTTATGTGATGTCCTTGATGCCAAGGGTTCTCGAGGGAGACCCCTTGGGCCGATCCGAATCTTCGTCGTTCGCCGTATCGGCGGCGGCGTCATGACGTCGGCAACCGCCGGCGTGGTAGTTTCGGCAGCCACCGAGATGGTCGAGTTTCCATCTCTTTCTCCTCCTCCCTCCTCCCCCTGTCCACTCGATGACGAGGGTCTTAGAATCGTCGCAGCCCAGTTGGGGTTTTCCCCAACGTGAACGGCGCTCGGTTCCTGTACTTGGTGGTCATCAAGATCCGAGGGACAGGAGGGGTAGGGGGTCGGAGGACGATCTTGGACACGACGTCTAAGAATGCTCCTTGGCGGTTGTGACACCGGAATGGCAGTTGCTCAGTGGTTACGCCGACGATCACGACGTCAGTAACGACAACGACGTCCAAATCGTCGTTCACTGTGGCGCACACGGCGACAACGACAACAGCGCCGGCCGCCATGACGCACACGATGATTGAATCTTGTAGGGATGGCCGTCGGACGGTGGAACCGTCCACCACGGTAACGGCGACGTTCATGGTGTCGACGACCTTCTTGATCAATCATGTCTTGGCGAAGTCGACGATGGATAGCATCTTCGTCTTGAAGAATGATGAGAACAAAATTAGTAAGTGTTCCGTTTCCAGACATCTTACCGTGATATCGCTCTTCGTTCTTCCTCTCGATCGCTCGATAGAGCGTGCTGATAACGTATTGAAAGTAAAAACGCGAGAGAGACAAAGACAATGTAAAAATGATTCAACCGTGTGTTCATTCATTCATTCATCATATATTTATACATTGTGAAGAGACACATTTGTGAGGAGATATGACTTTTTGGGTAGGCGGTTAGAACCGCTAGTGACCTTTCAAGTGATCACATATTAAATGTTTTGTAACAATTCCCATGCACATCAACAAGATGGGATTACAAACCTGATTAATGGTGTAAAGTGCACTCGATTAAAAGAGATTAGATGTAAAATGAACTAAATAAAAGTTCAGGAGACCTAGGCGATAGTTGGGAAGTAAAACAAACTTTTCCTTTTTTTTTTCTCCGAAGGCCAACGGCATCCGCCAGCCCGCTTTCATCCGTTCGCTTTCATCACGTCAGCCTTAGGGATGGCAATCCTACCCGCGGGTGCGGGTTCGGGTACAAAATTTTACCCGCGGGTCTAATCCGTACCCGACCCGACATGTTGCGGGTACAGGTTCGGATTTTATTTTCCACCCGCGGGTTTACCCGCGGGTATCCGAAATTGTCTTCAGCCTGTCAAAAGCCCATATAATTATTCAGCCTGTCAAAAGCCCATACACTAACCATATAAAATGTAACCCTAAGGGCAACCCGATTCCCAAATCCCAAACCTCCCAGAGGCCAGCCACCACCGCCAGCGCCCAGCGTCGAGGCGCACGACGCCACCCCCACTCGCTCCTCCAGATCCAGCCCTTGCGTCACCGGCCCGCCGCCTCCTCTGCCTCTCCAGCTCTTGCGCCGCCTCCTCCGCCTCTCCAGCCCTTGTGTCGCCGGCCGCCGCTCCCCAAAGGCTGGAGGCTTGGAGCCTGTGCGCCGCCGCTCCCGCCTCCCTGCTCCTCGCCTTCCGCCCTTCCCCGAAGTCCTAACCGACACTTCGGCAGCCGTCAGCCTGACGTCGAGCCCGCGCACGAAGCGTCGAGGTCGTCGTCGGTCATCCCACAGAGCGTCTGAGTCCGCCGACTTCGCCGACCATCGACTTCGGCCCTTCACCGACTCGCCGAGGTTGTTGCCACACCGCCTCTCCACTGTGGCTTCTCGCTGTCGGCCAGCTGTCATCGGGGCACCCCATATGTGTAATTTTGTACTTCTGGTAACTTTGTTCTGGTACTGGTATTGATATTTGAAGATTGTAGTATTGTTATTTGTTAGTATTGAACCTGATGTGTACTAATATAATGCAGTGGACCTGTTCTGGTACTTGTATCAATCATGTAATAATATTTTTACTGATTTTAATGTCATACCCGACAGGTACCCGAAACCCGCCCGAAACCCGGCGGGTTCGGGTACAATTTTTTACCCGCGGGTTTGGGTAGAAAATTTTACCTGATGACAAATTTTGGCGGGTCGGGTTTTTGCATTACCCGAACCCGACCCGTTGTCATCCCTAGTCAGCCTGTTTCCTGCCGACAGAGTCCTCACTTAGCCCACTCACCCGCTTTCATCCCGATGTGAGTCGAGCGGAATTTTACGGGTCGTATGGCGCCCGACGGATCCAATGGTTGCCCTAACGGTGCTGCATACATTTTGCAAGCCCACAAAAATGGCCCAACGGGCTCGCGACAAGGGGCAGCCCCCTTTCATCCCTAGTTACCGGTTACGGAATTTACGGAATGAGACGATACTCTTGAGTTTCCTCGTCCCTGGTCATAATATGGGGTGCAAACCATGGAATAGGAATAATTTTGTAAGGTCACAACAATCCCACTTAATTCCCAT